>OY728152.1:272291380-274691380 GCA_963277665.1 Viscum album | reverse complement strand
CACCCAATATAAGTGGATAGTAAGTTTAAGACAATAAAAGTTCATTCAAACATTTTTAATGAATGAAATATTCAATAACTACATGTTGAACCCAAAGAAATTGAAATTGGGTTAAGAAGTTCCCTTGGTAAAATTTGACCGCTTAACGACATCACTTTAAAATTCAAAAAATTTGTTTATGATAGATAAATTGGCATCTCATCACTTGGACATAGAATTTATATCAATAAGGATATAGAAGAACACATCCCAACAAAAAAATATGTAAATTAAAAGACATATACAATATAAGTCTTTTAAAACGAGGAGGGTGAATTGTTCCCTTAATGATTTGGGTAACTTTCATAACGTTCACCCCATGAAAGAAGGACTGTTCAAAGATGATGTAAATACCCATAAAAGAAATTATATTACACAATGATTAGAATAATTTGAATTACATAAACCACTCAATGGAGATATTGACAAATATATCATGAATCTCACAGAAATAACAAGTGAGATAACATATCCCCTTACGAAAATTCGGCAGTATAACGGCGCCACTTAAAACATTCAAAAATGGATTGAAGATATCAATTAGGGTCTCTCATCATATGAACATAAAAATTAAAGTAATATGAATTTATAATAACATTCCCCCAACATAATAAAGATGATATTAAAATAAATTACATTAAAGATAGTACTTAAAAAGAAAGGGCGAGGTTGGATCCCTTACCGCAAGTCCGACTTGTCTTGTTCGTTTCTTTATATTCCTGAATAATAAAATATTGTCAATTTATAATTTATTAAGGAACTAATTTAATTTTTATTATTCAACTCATATCAATTATTATAATGTTATAATAATAAGTTAATTATGTGAATTCATATCATATGTTTTTGACGATGTTTGGTACATGAGTCAAAAATGAACTTGTTTGAAAATAATTGTCCTTGTATTTATAGGTACATCATCTCCAGAGTAGTATTAATGATTTAAATATAATATATATCCTTTACATATACATTTTATACAATTCCATAACATTTGGAGATAAAAAGAAATGAAATGCACCGTTCATGGAGATGGTCGGCCGTACGTACGCATGAATGCTACTTTCATTTCATTTTCATATTAAAGAAATTAAAAATATTTGAGAGATATATATATAATAATTACATTATAATATATATTTTATATAGGTCATATAAGTTCATTAATTTCATTATTCATACATTCTATGTATTTAATGAACGAGTCACATCACTTGAGGGGTCGGTAGTCCACAGATCCTCATATGAAATTATCGCATTTTCACAACATGCAATGAAAAAAGGTATGTTTTAAATAAAAAATACAAAAGCATATAAGAAAAATAAATACCATATATATCATATATAAAATACAGTGACACCATAATGGCCACATTTAAATGTGTTAAAAGAATACTGAACAATCATCGTTTCGTGAGGCAGTAATTCGCCATCCACAGAAACAGTATGTTCTTTAACCATTAGACGGATGTGTGTGTAAGTGTAGCTAGAATAATTTTTATAACCAAATTCTATTATATTTAATATACTGGAGATGTTACAAAATAAAGGAATAAAAAGAGTTTAGGGGGTTTGAGAAGAAAAATAAAACAAAAGAGCATAATAGAAGACATTACCTTTAAATCAGGTAACTCCATATGGTTTGAACCAAAAGGGTTTCTTGAAGAGATTTCTGCCTAAGGTGAGGCTTTAATGATGAATATAGGTATGTGGAGAGATGAAATGTATATGGGTTTTCATAGAAATTGGCTTGAGGGGTGTGGGTATGGAGGTAGAGGTGGGGGCCTTTTATAAGAGGGAGGAGGGGTACTCTTGGAAGGTCAAGAAATGTTACTTTATTTGAAAATGAGTTTCATATTTTAAAGCTCCACATTGATATATTTCTAGGATAAGGTGATAAGGGTTTGAAATATACTAATACAATAGGTTTTTTCCAAGTGTAAGTCATATATTGTACATTATCTTTTCATTTTATTTAAATCGTTCATTAATGAGGTAATTGCTGCATCATCATGACGTCATAAATAAAATAGTTTATTTAATGTCTAGAAATTATAAAAAATACTATTATTTATGAAATATATTTAGATTTCAAATTAATATTTATAGTCTAAGATATCAATTACACACAAAAATCTTAATTTTTTTACAAGGGTGATACATTCTTTCATGATATTCTTTTTTCTTTAAGAACAAAATGATAAAGTGTCATTTTCACTCAAAAGTTATTCCATGGGGTCCCAAAGATTGGAACAAGGAATACCATGGTCATCTATGACAAAACCAGTAGAATTAGGACATATGTTTGGGTAATTTGGCATCATTATGATATTATTTAATTATCCTAAACAACTCAATTACTAATTAATCATGATAATTAAAGATAATTACTATCATTACTATTCATAATGTCCAAAAAACAAAAGGGTCTTAATTAGATAATTTGGACCATATTATTCCAAATATGGAATCAATTTTACCAAATTAAAAGCACATAAATTTCAATAATTAATTTAATAAATAATTCCTGTTGTCAAAACAAATAGCGGGTCATTTGAAACAATATCTATAAAAAGTTTGGCACTTATTAATGTCCATTTTCAAAGTGAAATTAATTATAATGACCAAAATTGAATTAAATGGTAAAAATATATTATAAATAAAATTGAAAAATGATTAAAAAGATAATCTAATAGTGTATTTAAATTAGATGAAAAAGTAGTTTTGATGTAAAATGCAGAATTTTTCACTATTCATTAAAAAAAGAACATTGTCAGAAAAATACCAAAAATTTAACAAAAGTAAATTTCAATGCCCCAATAATAAAGAATAAGTTTATTTTTACAAATAGAGCATATAAAATTTCCAAAAGTTATATTTAAAATAAATTCACCATCAAAAGGCAGTAAAACAATCTTTTATAACATATAAGAGTATTTATTCTTAAAATTGGATTCATTTGGATTTTAAGCCTCTAACATTTATTGGATAAATGAAAAAATATTTAACTAACATATGTAATAATTTTTTAGTTATTTCTGTTCATTCCCCCCATTACAATGGCTAGGCGTTAACTATTATAAAATTATTATATTATTAGTGTGCAACGTATGATTTCAAATAAACTCATTGTTGCATATTGGGTACGCCATCGAGCATAATATTCCCTTTAAAGTAATATTAAAATTTTATTCAAAATACTGATAAAAATTAGAATTTATTATTATTTATTTACCTGGAATGTTACATCCTTCCCCCCTTTTGTGAATTGCATCCTCACAATTTCAAAATTGGTCTTGGAAACATCATTGAATGTCCCACATCGGAACAAGAGTAAGTAAAAATATCACATTAAAAGAAATGGATAGAAGTACAAAGGTCACCGGAGTTAACCCATACTAGGATTCAATGTAGGAAAATATGGATATTGAAGAGAAAACAAATGCTCATGTTCTGGTGGAGAGTGATAATAAACATGTCTAGGAGAAAGTTAGGCACAAGATAATAACAAACGTGTGATCGGTTAAACAGGATTTGATTCCCCAGTAGGAAAAGTTAAAAAACAACATTTTTGTTTTAAGTTACATTTAATTGAGGAATTTATTTTTTATATTAACTAAATCATAAGGAAACATACTTAGATTTCATGTAGACTCTCATCTTTTACTATATTCCTTACTCAAACTCATATTTTCTCCCAAAGACGAGTATTTACGATGACTTGTTCGAATTTAGAGCACTATAATCATCTTATTGAGAATTGCCTAATCCAAAAAAGAGAAAAATATATTTCCCATGTCTTTAGACCTTACCCAAAACCAAACCAGAATGTTTAGTATGACATCAGATAATACCCAAAAAGGATAATTTTTTTACAAAAATAGAAACTACTCCTAATATCAAAAAAAATTCAAAAACAACCCAAAGTTCAACAAAGACCATTCAATAAACATCTCTCCATAAAATTATTCAATGTAAACCAAAATAAGATTGAAACCCAAATTTCCAATGGATTTAATCACATAGTATCCTAAGATAAATCTAAATATTTTTCACCAAAATAACATCAGTTACTCTTAAAGTCTGATACTGAAAAATAATTAACCTAATCACATATAGTTTATGATAGGATAATCATTTCAATAGATAACCCAAAATCAACTTACACTTGATTCATAAAATCATATAACTAAAAAGAATCATTCAAACTAATGAGGGACTTCACGTAGTCCAGTGGTAGGTGACAAATACCAGTTGCAATTTGGATGTGGGTTCGATTCCCGCAGCTTCGTCTGATGCGATGGGTTATCACACGGTCTTCGTGTTTTCCTTTTTAGAAAACTATATAATTCTTAAAACATACCCCAAAAAGAGATAAAATCTTCAAAAATAACCATAACATATTTTAACCACAATGGATATCTAATAACATTCATTTTGCAACCCAAAATATATTAACCAGTAATTGCCTTAAATTCAAGGATCATATAAACCCAAATTGTTCGTTATAAGTATATCCACAAAATAAAGGATAATTATTCCTTGAATAATGTTTTAATATATCAAAAATCAGGGATACATAAACTATACAATGTCTTCTAATGTAACCCCATCATCAAAAGAGACGTTAAACATTTAAGAGTTTCAGCATCCAATAATATACCATAACTCTTGAATCCCTTATATGTTGACTTCTGACTCATTAAAAAGTCTTCATGATCCATTCACCATTCATTTTAAACTTATTATGAAATACTTGTTTCCTCCAAAAAAAACATGAATCATATCCTATGATTCCAATATTTGGAAAACATATGTTAAGAAATAATTCATACCTTTCATTGGTCATTGTCAGTTTCTTCATCCTCAATCACAATGGCATTAGGTATTGGTAAAATAATATTATTAAGATCATGGTGAACTCATTCCCAAGAAATATTTGTAGGACAAGTGTTTTCATAATGACCATGTACACCACATTTGAAACACTCAATTGATCTTTCAGAATGAACTTCTTTCCCTTTCCTAGAGTCAACTAGATGCTTCCTTTTTCCATGGAAGTTTCTTGCTTTATGACCTTCATTTACACATCTATAGCATCTTTTTTCCCTTTGAAACAATTTCCTATGTTTTTCTTTCCACATATTGGACACATTGTTTTTTGAACATACTTACCTTTATGATTATTTCATGAGCTTCCGTAGGGATTTGTTTCTCGCATATACGATGCCTTATAAAAATCACTAAGGTTCAGGTGGTCAATAATGACTCTTGATAGTTGGTTGAGGATAACCACAAGATTTCTCATTGTAACACACATATCATTCAGTTGTTCTTCCATAAAACCATTGTATTTTTCTTCAAATCTACTCGTACATTGGTGCCTACTAGATCCAGCGATTTACTAAAACCAAAAAGGTCAGTGTGAGTATATCAGTAAAATCATCATATAATGATGAGGATGATAAACACCAATATATATTTCTCCAAGATATCTAAAACTCATTCTAACTTTCAAAAAAACAATGACTCCATCTAATATACTAACCATTTTGGTTATACACAACTTGTCATTTTTTCTTAAACAACACTCTAACCTCTAATGTTATCTAAACCGACCTCTGATACCAACTATGAGGTCCTAGCCTAAAACATTACTTAATATTGAGTTACTTCAAAAATACGTGTTGAGTATCATTTCAGGTTTGGAGTTTTAGATAATTAGATCATAAATCATGAATTAAATTCCACATTTAAACAAAGTGGTTACCTAAAGGATTGTACTCATTTTTCGCATTAACAGATTAATATTTAAAATAAAACATGGATTATTTCATAAGACTTCCTTGACACTGTCATAACATCATTTACCTTTCCCATGACCTATGAAAAACATTTCAAAAAAATGTGATGAGCATAAAATTCTTAGTAAGGGATATAAATGTATGAAATGAAAACATTAGTCCATGTATGAAATCATACATTACTCATAGAACATAATCATATTAACATACATCATGAAATCATGAATAAATCATAGAAAACGTAAGTCATAAATTTTACTTGATGCATTAATAACATTATTACATAGGGAGTAACCATCATGGTTATGTTTGGAATACCCATCAAAGTATATTACCTAAATCTCATCAGTGAAACCTTAACGTTTGTCCCCTTCACATTATGCAATACATTGGGGAGCTATATCGGGCTCACCTGCCCTTAGATTATCACGGAACCACCCGTATTCATAAACAATTCCCAATAACAATAAAGTATTCATCACATATAACTTAATAATAAAGGAAATTTAACATTCCATAATTGCAATAATAATATAACATTTTAAGATATTGAAATAATGAATCCATTTTAAAACCATTTTCAAAACCATTTAAAACATTTAATAAATAGATTTTCGAATCAAAGAGTCCCATACACATTGAATATTTTAACATCTTAAACCATAAATATCCATATAAATAAATCCTTAAAAACATTTCAAAAACATTGACATTAATGAAAAATATTTATATGAATAAATCATTAAAACATTTAAAACGATATTTTAGTTAAAACGTTTTTATGAAAATGAGAGACACATAAACATAATAATTGAGGAATAACATTTAATCAGAACATTATAATATCATGATAATTAATGGATTCATGATATAATATTCCAAAGTACAGTATATACAACATATAAGTTTGAATTGGTGCATAACAAAAATTACGTCTCAATAAAAATTTAAAATGAGATGAAATCCCTTATAAAGAAGGTATGCTTAAATTAAGGAAAAATGAATCTCATAATTATGTGTGTAAAATATAAATACACCCAATATAAGGGGATATTAAGTGTAAAACTATAAAAGTTTATACACACATATTCATATAATGACATATTCAATAACTACATGTTGAACCCAATATAATTGAAATTGGGTTTAGAAGTTCCCTTGGTAAAATTTGACAGCCTAACGACGTCACTTTAAAATTCATAAAATTAGTTGACGAGAAATAAAATGGTATATCATTACATGGACATAAAATTTACATCAATAATGATATATAAGAGCATATCCCAACATAAAAAGATTTAAATTAAAAGACATAACAAAATAAGGCTTTTAAAAATAGGTGGGTGAAAGGTTCCCTTACTGGTTTGGGTAACTTTCGAAACGTTCCCTCCATGAAAGACAGACCATACAACGTTGATGTAAATACCCATAAAAAAATTATATTACACAATGAGTAGAATAATGTGAAGTACATACACTACTCACTGAAGATATTGACAAATAAGCATGAATCTCACGGAAATAACAAGTGAGATAACATATCCCCTAACGAAACTTCAGAAGCCTAACGATGCCAATTAAAAACTTACAAAAATGGATTGAAGATATAAATTAGGGTTTCTCATAATATGATCAGAAAATTTACATTAATAGGAATTTATAATAACATCCCCCAAACATAATAATGATGATCATAAAAGAAGTGACATATAAGAGGGTACTTAAAAAGAAAGAGAGAGGTTGGATCCCTTACATCAAGTCCGACTTTTCTTGTTCGTTTCTTTATATTCCTGAATAATAAACTTTTGTAAATTTATAATTTATTAAGGAAATACTTTAATGTTTATTATTAAATTCATATCACATATTATAATTTTATAATAATTAGTTAATTATGTTAGTTCATATGAGATATTTTGTCGATGTTTGGTACATGAGTCAAAAATGATCTGGTTTGAAAATAATTGTCCATGTAGTTATAAGTACATCATCTCCAGAATAGTATTAATGATTTAAATACCATATATATCCACTAAATATTAATTTTATACAAGTCCATAACATTTAGAGATAAAAATAAATGAAATGAACCTTTCATGGAGACGGTAGGTCGTACGTACGCATTAACACTACTTTCATTTCTTTGTCATATTAATGGAATTTAAAATAATTGAGAGTGATATATATATATATTATAATTCCATTATAATATTTATGTTATATAGGTCCCATAAGTACATTAATTGCATTCTGTATACATTCCATGTATTGAATGAACCAGTCACATCACATGAGGGGGCGGTAGTCCACACTTCCTAATATGAAATTATCGCATTTGCACAACATGAAAAGAATAAAGTTATGTTTTAAATATAAAATAAAGAAGAATATAGAAAAAAATAAATACTATATATATCATATATAAAATACAGTGACATCATAATGTCCACCTTTATTGGTTTTAAAAGAATATTGAACAATCATCATTTCATGAGGCAGTAATTCGCCATCCACAGAAACAGTATGTTCTTTAACCATTATACGGATTTCTATGAAGTTTAGATCTAATTATTATTATAATAACATCCTAGTATATTTAATATACTGTTTTTGATAAAAAATGGAATAAAAAGGGTTTAGTGGGTTGGAGAAGAAAAATAAAACAAAAGAACATAAGGGAAGACATTACCATTAAATCAGGTAACTCCCTTTGGTTTGAACCAAAAGGGTTTCTTGAAGAGTTTTATCCCTATGGTGATGCTTCAATGATGAAGATAGGTATTTAGAGAGATGAAATGTGTAGGTTTTGGTCGAGCCAATGTCTTGAGAGGTGTGGGTAAAGAGGTAGAGGTGGTGGCCTTTTATAAGAGGGAGGAGGGGCACTCTTGGAATGTCAAGAAATGTTACTTTATTTTAAAATGAGTTTCGGATTTTAAAGGTACCACATTAAAATATTTCGAGGATAAGGTTGTTAGGGTTATAAATATACTCACCAAATAAGTTTTTTCCATGTTTAGTTCTTAGATTTTACATTACCTATTCATTTTATTTAAATCATTCATTAATGAGGTAATCACTGCATCATCATGGTGTCATAAATAAATTAATTTATATAATTTTTAAAAATTATAGAAAAACTACTATGATATAGTAAATCTTTTTATATTTCCAATGAATAATTATAGTCTAAGAGATCATTTACATAGTCAAAACTAAAAATGTTTTAGTAGGGTGATGCATTCTTTTGTGATATTCTCCTTTCTTTAAAAATAAAATGATAAAGTGTCACTTTCACCCAAAAGTGATTCCATGGGGTCCCAAATCATCGAACAAGGCATACCATTGTCGTCCCTAACATAGCCATTATACTTAGGACACATGTTGGGGTAATTTGTTATTATTATGATATTATTTTATTATCCTCAACTACATGATTACTAATTAATAAACATTAAATTAAAGATAATTACCATCATTACTATTCATAATGTCCAAAAAAAGTGTCATAATTGATTAATTTGGACCTTCTAATTCCAAATATGGAATCCATTTTACCAAATTCTATCCATAGAAATTGAAATAAATAATTTAAAAAATAATTCCTGTTTTCAAAACAAATAGCGGGTTTTTTTCCGCAATATCTATAAAAAGATTGGCACTTGTTTATGTCCATTTTCAAAGTGAAATTAATTATAATGACCACCATTGAATTAAATGGTAAAAATATATTGTAATTACACTTTAAAACAAATTATGAATATAATCTATCCATATATTTAAATTAGATGAAAAAGTAGTTTTGATGTAAAATGTAGTATTTTTCATTATTCATTTAAAAAAATATCATTGTCAGAAAACTACCAAAAATTTAACCAAAGTAAATTTCGAAGTCCCAATCATAAATAATAAGTTTATTTTAAAAAATAGAGCTTATAAAATTTTCAAAATTTATATTTAAAAAAAATTCACCATCAAAAGGTTCTAAAACAATATTTTATAATATATTAGAGTATTTATTCATAAAATTGGATTAATTTTTATTTTATGCCACTATCATTTATTGGATAAATGTATAAAAATTTAAAAAAAATATGTAATCATTTTGTATTTATTTCTGATAATTCCCACCAATACAATGGCAAGGCGTTAACTATTATAATATTATTATATTATTAGTGTGCAACGTAAGATTTCAAAGAAACTCGTGTTGCGTATTGGGTACGCCCTCGAGCATAGAATTTCCTTTAAAGTAATATTAAAATTTTATTCTAAAATATTGATAAACATTAGAATGCTATATTATTTATTTACCTAGGATGTTACAACCATCACCTGTGTTTAATAATTGAATCCACTCCTCTAAGAGTTATAGCCATAAGGATTAAGCCAACGGATCCACTAGAATCTTCAAGCTCCGAATGAGGGTTGTGGAAATAAAAGAGTGACTAGAACATGTGTCTATATGTAATGCAGCTATGTTGGATTAGACAAAGATCGTTCCTTGAATCATTTCTAGAGCGCCATGATCATAGGGCTTATATTCTTGAGGGAGAGCTCATCCATATCCACCCACTCCATGTGGTAGGGGTGGACCACCTTGTGGGGGTGGCGATAGAACCTTGTAATGCCGCCCATATAACATCCCGCCATTTTATAACATAAACATTCATTTCATTACACGGAACTGAGGATCGTTAAGGTTTAGTGTCTTGGAAACAAGGATCATAATACATAAAAAAAACATAAAACATTCTTCTTAAACACTTGAAAGGCTTCTCCTTTAGTTCATCCTATGTTCATTATGCATCTCATAACCTGGGGACATACATCAAAAGAAAGGGTGGGCAGAAGGCCCAGTAAGGGAAACAAGAGAAACATTTTGCAAGTGAACTTGAGATACTTCAATAAGGACATGAAAAGAACTTTAAGGCATGAGAAAGAAATCATGAGATACATCATAATAAAAATAATCATTTTTAAAACCTTTAAGATGTGGCTACAACATTTAATATTGACAATCGTTTCGTTTCACCAAGGTCCATCCCCAAGGTGTCGTTAAAAATTACCAAGGTTATTCACCAAGGCGTCGTTAAAATGGTCATCTCTAGAGATTAAGCCTTTACCCAATGCATTGGAGCGCTATCAGGGCGCACCCTTAAATTTGTCTTTATTTTCATGTGAGCCACATATATCATCATCAAAAATTTCATAAATAACCCATATAGCATAAAATAAATGGGTTTCATTTCATAATCACAACGTTTCAAAAACTGCTTTAAAGACATGATCTTTACGTTACTTTAAACCCACGGAAAGGGAAAGCGGGTATCATGTATGTAAATCCCATAATTTAAAATAGATCATTTTTATATATATGTGAATACCCCTTTATAAATAGGAGCTTTGAGTATTCACTTTATAACATAAAATAATTTTGAGAAAAGAGAGGCATTTTGAGACGAAAATTCTGCAGCATAACGACTATGTTACAAGGTTTTAGAAACTTTGAAAAGAGAGAGAACATGGGTTGAACAATCATAATTGACCCATAAAAAGGTAAAGGGACAGAATAGAAGGATATATGGACATGGTGATGCAATTTCATGGACATACCAATTGAAATGAAAAACATGGAAGGAAGACAAAAATTTGATTTCTCTTATGAAAATTCGGCAGCCTAACGGCGTCACTTAAACTTCAACAAAAATGAATTGGACAAATAAAATAGGGTCTCTCATCATATGATCATAAGAGATCAGTATGATAGATATAGAGATCATACCCCAACATAATAAAAAGGAACATGAAATATTTGACATGAAAATCGAACTTGAAAAAAATGAGAAGGGTGAAAGAATCACTTAAACATTCGGCAGCCTAACGGCGTCACTTAAACTTTCATAAAACGAAATGATGAGAGTAATAGGGGATCTCTCATAATATAAACATGAAATGGCAGTAAGAGGAATATATAATAACATCCTCTCACATAATCACATGGAGCATAAAAGGAATGACATAAAAGAGATTACAGGAAAAGAAAGAGAGGGGTCGGATCCCTTACCTTAAAACGTGACTCTTGAAACTCAAAGGATTGGACCTTGAGGGCTTGGGGGAACCTTGGGAGGACTCTTTGGAAGGTAAGAAGACCATAACTTCGTTGGGGAAGAGTTGGGAGTGAAAACCAAGGGAGGAAAGGGTGGGTATTTATAGGGAAAGTGAGGGGACAAAGCATTAATGGCCAAAGGACACCTCACATGTGCTTTTCTCAAACCCATGTGCTCTCCCTTGGCATTTATCATGGAGTTAGGCCACATGGGGCCCCCAAAACAATAATTCATCACCCTTGGCCGGCCAACCCTCAAAAGATCTCATGACATCATCATGACATCATTATGATGTCATTAAACATACCGAAACCCTAAAACGGTATTTTTACTATTCACTGAAAATTCAACTTTCTCAGAATAATCCCAAAATTTCACCTTAACCAAATATCAATGCTCCGATTTCAAAAATGAAATCCATTTTATAAAAATATTTTTCTAAATATTTTTAATTTAATTTTTAAATAAAAACACTATTCATCGAAAATTCATTTTTTTCAGAAAAATCCCCAAAAATTACCTTAACATAATATCGATGCTCTGAGTTCAAAAATAAAGTCATTTTTATAAAAATAATTTTCTAATTATTTGTAATTAAATTTTTAATTAAAAAACACTATTCATCCGAAAAAACTAATACTTGATTAATAATTTATGAAACCGTTATTTACCCATTTTATTGAATCACATTACTTAACCAAGGTGTCTAAATTATATTAAAACTTTCTTTAAGTGAAAATTACTAATCCATTTGGTCACATTACTAATCCTAAGCGTAAAATCACTATTCATAATTTACTATTCATCAAAAATTAAGTTGATCTTATTAGACTCCAAATTCCTTAATGAACACTTTTGTAGAAGACCATTTTTTGAAAATCATTACACATCATTAGTTATTTAGGGTTTACATAAATATTTCAAAATATCCCTTTTTCAAAATTCATAAATAAAATACCTTCTAAAATTATCTAGGCATTTGAAATTTCACAAACATCACTAAAGGAAGAAATCTCAATTTATTCACCCGAGAGGATTACACAAGGAAACTAGGGTCTCATCACATAGCCCCTTATAACACTGGCATAAGACCTAAGTGTAAGGTGTGATATGGTGAGAGAATCTGAGGGAGTCTCAGATAACATTGCCCTAGTAGCAATCTCCACTAACTTGAACTTCTCCTGCAAGCGTTTTCGTTCAAACTTGACACGCTGGAGCTCGGATTGGGCTTGGTCCAAAGCGAAGCCCACAGATGCTACCTCCTTCCCAAGCTCTGATAAGTGGGCTTCGTAAGGGTTGAGTGTACTGGATGAAGCCATCGACTCCTCTTTCTGCATTAACCATTAACATCTTATTAAATCAATAAGAGTATGTTAATATACTACTCAAAAAGATTGGCTCGTTACATTCTTCCCCCCTTAAGAAATTTCGTCCCCGAAATTTACACTTGAGGCCTAGTCGAAAAGGTGAGGGTACTTTTGCTTCATTGTTTCCTCAGGCTCCCATGTCGCCTCTTCATATTTATGATTCCTCCACAACACTTTCACAAGGTGGGTAGTCTTGTTTCGTAGGACCTTGTCTCTACGGTCTAAGATCTCCACTGGCTGCTCTTCATAAGAGAGGTCATGTTCAAGTTGTACCACCTCTGGGTTCAGTACATGCGAAGGGTCGGGTATGTACTTCCTTAAGAGAGATACGTGGAAGACATCATGAACTTGAGATAGGTTTGGTGGAAGTGCTAGACGATAGGCCACTGCTCCTATGCGATCAAGGATTTCATAGGGGCCAATGTACCTAGGGCTGAGCTTCCCTTTCGTCCCAAACCGCATGACTCTCTTCCATGGAGAGATTTGAAGGAAGACTTTTTCACCAACCCCAAACTCCAAGTCTCTTCGAAGATTGTCAGCATAGCTCTTCTGCCGACTCTGAGCAGCCCTTATGTGTTGTTGGATGGCATGAACCTGTTCTGTCATCTCTTGCACAAGATCAGGCCCAAGAAGCTTCCTCTCACCAGTTTCATCTCAACAAGTAGGAGTTCTACACCGCTTTCCATATAGAGCTTCATAGGGTGCCATCTGAATACTCGAATGGAAGCTGTTGTTATAGGAGAACTCAACTAATGGGAGGTGTTGATCCCATCCACCTTTAAATTCCATTGAGCATAATCTCAACATGTCTTCGAGTGTCTGAATAGTCCTTTCAGATTGGCCATCAGTTTGAGGATGATAGGCCGTACTAAAGTTCAATTCAGTATTCAGAGCATGCTGAAGACTTCTCCAGAATTTTGATGTGAATCTTGGGTCACGATCAGATACGATGGATTGTGGTACCCCATGCAGCCTTACCACTTCCTTCACGTATATCTTGGCAAGCTGATCCAGAGAGAAATCTTCCCGAATAGAGATAAAATGGGCTGTCTTGGTGAGACGGTCCACAATAACCCATATCACATTGTTTCCTTTGGATGTTTTTGGGAGACCAGTTACAAATTCCATGGTGATGTTATCCCACTTCCATACTGGTATGGGTAGCGGTTGTAATACCCCCTTAGGAAGTTGTCTTTCTGCCTTTACTTGCTGACACACCAGGCACCTTGTAGTGTAATCAACAATCTCCCTCTTCATGTTATCCCACCAATAATGATCACGAAGGTCTCTATACATCTTAGTGCTTCCCGGATGTATAGAGAAAGTAGAGCTATGAGCTTCATCCATCAGTTCTTTCTTTATCTCCGGAATAGATGGAACACATAGTCTTGTACGAAATTTCAATACACCTTCTTGATCAATATTGAAATCAGGGAACTTCCCATCCTTTACAGCCTCAAACTTCTCCTGCAGCAAAGGATCTTCTTTTTGAGCCTTCTTGATCCTCTCTAGTAATGAAGGTTGAGAAATCATTTGGAATAGGGTTGATGATGTCCCTTTCCTTATAATTCCCATGTCCAGTTTTACTAGATCTTTAATCAAGGGATCTCCTAAGATCCTCATTGTTGCCAAAACAACAGGATCTTTCCTGATTAATGCATCTGCGACTTTGTTCGCTCTTCCAGGGTGATAATGAATTGAACAATCATAGTCTTTAATAAGCTCCAACCATCTCCTTTGTCTCATGTTCAATTCTTTCTGTGTGAAAATATACTTTAGACTTTGGTGATCAGTGTATATATCACATTTCTCACCATAAAGATAGTGCCTCCATATCTTTAGAGAAAAAACAACTGCCGCCAGCTCTAGATCATGAGTAGGATAATTCTGCTCATGAATCTTCAACTGTCGAGATACATAAGCAATTACTTTGTCATTTTGCATGAGGACGCACCCACGCCCTTTCAGAGATGCATCGCTAAAAATAACGAATCCTTCTCCGATAGAGGGTAGTGTTAACACAGGTGCAGTAACCAATCTCTTCTTCAGCTCTTGGAAACTTTCCTCACATTCCTTTGTCCATATGAACTTAACCCCTTTTCGAGTTAACTTGGTCAGTGGATTAGAAAGCCGTGAAAAGTTTTTCACAAACCTCCTATAATATCCCGCTAAACCAAGGAAACTACGAATCTCAGTTACTGTTGTGGGTTGAGGCCACTCCTCCACAACCATTGTCTTTGCAGGGTCAACCGAGATTCCTTCATTGGTTACGATGTGCCCCAAGAAAGCCACTTGTTGTAACCAAAACTCACACTTGCTGAACTTCCCAAAGAGCCTCTCCTTCCGTAGAGTTTTCAAAACAACCCTCAGATGATCTTCATGCTCCTCACGACTTTTTGAATATATCAAAATATCATCAATAGAAACTACCAAAAAGTTATCAAGGTAGTCCTTAAAGACTCTATTCATCAAATCCATGAAAATAGCAGGAGCATTAGTCAAGCCGAAGGGCATAACAGTAAACTCATAATGCCCATATCTTGATCGGAAGGCAGTCTTTGGAATATCTTCCTTCTTCACCCTCAGTTGATGATAACCAGATCGAATGTCAATCTTAGAGAAGAATTGAGCCCCACGAAGTTGGTCAAATAAATCATCAATTCTTGGTAGAGGGTATCTGTTCTTCACGGTGATCCCATTCAGTTCTCTATAATCAATGCATAGCCGCATTGATCCATCCTTCTTCTTCACAAAGAGAACTGGTGCTCCCCAAGGAGACACACTCGGTCGGATAAACCCCTTCTCCAACAAGTCTTGGAGTTGTTTCTTTAACTCTTCTAGCTCCACATTTGCCATTCTATACGGAGTCTTTGATATCGGTTGAGACCCAGGTACGAGTTCAATGGAGAACTCTACCTCTCTTTCTGGGGGAGGTCCAGGTAACTCCTCAGGAAATACATCCATCTATTCCTGAACAATCGGAACATCTTCAATTTGTATGATCCCTTTCCCTTCTTCCTCATCACCGATTAACACCATAAGGAAAGCTATAGGAGGTGCTTCTAGATAGGGATCAGTTCGGGATATGTCTCCTCGGAAGATAACTGTAGGTCGTTCATTCAAGACTACTGAGATTTCCTTACTTCTGCATTTGATCTTAGCATTATACTTTGAGAGCCAGTCCATCCCTAGTATAACGTCGAATTCCATCATGGGAATGACTACTAGATTTGCGATAAGATTTTGCTCACCGAAGTAAACACTATAGTCTCTAAACACTATTGATGCATGGATAATCCCACTTGGAGTCTTGACTGACAACTCTACCTCAAGCAATTCGGGGATTGATTCTATATTCTTTGCAAACTTGGAAGAAATAAAGGAATGCGTAGAACCAGAATCAAATAAAGCACTTGCTAGTTTTGAGAGGACAACAAGAGTACCTGCTACCACATCGTTCGGAACTTCAACTTCAGTTGTTGTGATAGCGAAAGCACGACCTTGCTCTCTTGGCCTCTGCTGAGGTTGGTGGTGATTCCCCTCCACCGCCCTCGGATTGGGACATTGGTTAGCAAAGTGCCCAAGCTGTCCACACTTGAAGCATGTGACTTCGGGTAGGGCCAGAACCATCTTTCCTCTGTCGTTAGTGTTGGGAAGCTGAGGCTTCACCTCACTATGACAATTCTGAGCAATATGGCCTCCTCTTCCACACTTGTAGCACTTGCCACTTCCGTTCAAGCAGTTCCCCGGATGATTCTTCCCGCATTTATTGCATGTGGTAAGTTGCATTTGCTTTCCACCTCTTCCCTGATCAAAAGACTTCCCTAAACTGGGCTCCAACGATCTCTTTTTTTCATTTGGCTTATGAGACCACTGTGTCTCACCAAACTCCAGCTCGACTTTCATAGCAATTCGAACTATTTCTTCATAGCTATCATAGTCCATGTTGGCTAGATTCTTCCGTAGATGAGGTCGTAGTCCACCAAAGAATCTATCAACCTTCCCATTAGGGTCCGTGACAAATCTTGAGGTATAACGGGAAAGCCTTGTGAAGTTCATCTCGTAGCTTCCGACAGATTCGTTCTCCTTCTGCTTCAGCTCGGGAAACTCTTTCTCCATTTTCATTCTCATGGAACGAGGGAAATACTTGTTAAAGAAAATCCCCCGAAATTCTTCCCACTCCATAGCTTCCATCTCTCCTCGTGGCTTCGTGTTTTTGATTAGTGACCACCACTGATCAGCTTCTCCCTCTAGGCGGTAAACAGCAAGGGTGACTTTTTCTTGTTCCGAACAATGAAGTACAGAGAAGATCTTTTCAATGGAGCTTATCCATTGTTCCGCAACCAATGGGTCAGTAGATCCACTGAATGTTGGCGGTTGTTGTAAAGACCCGCAAATTTCAAGGAAATTTTTTTTCTTAATTTTCTTTGGAATTTTACAAGAGCGCAGCTTCAGACGGCACCTGATTCCGAGGCCCGGTGTGCCCGGAATCAATTTCCGAAGTTTGGCTCGGGTACGTTCAGTGAACGGACGAGCGGGTTTTTCTATCTTTTGAACCGTTGCCCGGAATCGAATTCTGAGGGCACCGATGAAATCACAGCGCCGGTATTTGCTTAGAAACGCCTCTTCCAAAGTTGCGTTTGCTCAAGACGTGGTTTTTAAATTTTGCGACTTTAAGTCAGAATAAAATAAAGTTGTGCGACAACTTTATTTTATTTCACTTAAACTGCTTGGAAGCCACTTAAAGCCACTTAAAGTCACTTAAAGGCGGCTTGAACTGAGTTGAACTGGATAGGATGCTATCCAGAAATATCCTACCCCTTGGTAGGATATTTGTGCGGTGGGACCCGCACGAGCCCCGCCGTTTCTTTCGCTAAGTAACGCACCCGCGAAAACCCGTCAAAGTAACTGAAAAGTCAACCGACGCGTTTTCTTTAATTCTTAACAGACCATTTAATTGGGCGGTTTATTTCGTAAATTAAATGGACTGTTTCTTCGTGAATTAAATGGGTCGTTTCTTTCAAATTGATGGATCGTTTCTTAACCGGTTTCGTGTTGGCATGTTTATAAAATAAGACCAACCTAAAAAAAAAATCCTTGGAAAGGATTTGAGAGAATCTTCGTTCCTCCACCCTCTCCGCGAAGAACGCGAAGAACGCGAAGAACGCGAAGAACGCGAAGAACGCCGGAACCGGAATCCGACGACGCACGATCCGCGACGTCAACAGCTTTTCCGCGACCTTCTTCTTCTTCGGTGCCTCTTCTTCTGCGGCGAACCTGCGATCGGCGGTTAAAGGTGAGAATCAAAACTTCTAAATTCTCCCTTCTTAATTTCAATAACAACAGATTTAATTAATTAAATCTGTTTGTTCTTGATCCGGAGATTGGTGACGCGACGCCGGATACCGCGACGACGCGACGATCTCCTTCTTCCGCGACGAGCGATTCCGCGACGACCTCTCGTCCGACGACGACTTCGAGGTAGGGATTTATTTTGGAAAAGTTACCCCTTTTAAATTTTCTCGTGAACGTTCTTGAAAATTTAAAAAGCCGGTTTCAAGCGAACAATTTTATCTTTAAATAAAATTGTTGGATCATGTGTTGATCATCTTATTCTTTTCTCCCGTTGTTTATGATTAACGCGGAGGGAGCGGGTCTAACGAACAAGACCCGGCAACCCTCCGCCGATCTTCCTTTTTGTGCGGATTTGGCGGGCGACGGCAAAAGCACGACGCAAGGGCCATTTGTTGATTCCGCAGTGGAGGACGCGTCCCGGGAGGAACAATGGCGCAGACGGGAGGCAAAACGGGCCACCGGAGCAACTCCGGCGGCCCGCGGAAGGAGGCGGCGGCGCGGGTCGCCGGCGCGGCGGCGCCGGCGACCGGAGGCGGCGGCGCCCGGCGCGCCGCCGTGGAGATCTCCCGCCGCGGCGGCGGCGGCCGGTTCCGCGGCCGCGCGGAACCGGGAACGGACGCGGCGGCCCGGCCGCGTCCGCGTGACAGGCGGCCCCCCGCGGGGGCCGCGTTTCTCCAAATGCCGCGGGTCAAACCCGCGGCGGCGGCCTGCTCGGCCGCTCGGCCGAAGCCGAGCCGGCCGGTCCGGTCGGCCGGGCCGCGCCCAGGCCGGACCGGACCCGGCCGAGCCGGTTCGGGCCGGTTCGGGCCGACCCGGGTCGGGCCGACCCGGTTCGGCCGACCCAAGGGGGGGGGGGGGGGGGGTTCGGGCCGGGTCGCCCCGGGCCCAGAACCCCCGTTTCGGGCCTTCTTCGGTCTTTCGCCCATATCTTGGGCCAGGGACCTCCGATTGACGAACCGTCAGCGGCTACGCGATCCTTGGATCGAGACGGTCGTTTCGGTATATTACACTCAAGGTTTCGGAAGACTTTGGGTTCGGCCGGGTTGGTTCGTACACGAAACCAACCGGGCCCTCGGAGCGGAAACGCTCATAACTTGAGCTACGGACGTCCGATCGACGTACCGTCAGCTGTGGTAGTTTCCTCTAAGTGAGACGGAACTTTTGGCATACTCCGCCCGAGGATCGGACACAAGCGGAGTACGGTCGGGTTGGTTTTGCCCTAAAAACCAACCGGGCCCCTGGGACGAAAATGCCAATAACTCTCAGACCGGGCGTCCGATTGACGCGCCGTCTGTTGCGTTGAGATCCTGTTGTCGATACGGAACTTTTGGATACATCAACTTCGGACTACGTGTCAGTTGATGTATCAGCCTCTCGGCTCGTGGAGCGGACCCTCCTAACGAGCTCGCTATGTGCGGGAACCCTAGTGCTGGTTGTGACTTCGACGGCAGAGCAGAGATCCTCCGTGGACTGCGACGACGACAGAGCAGAGATCCTCCGTGGACTGCGACGACGGCAGAGCAGAGATCCTTCGTGGACTGCGGCGACGACTGTGCAGAGATCCTCCGTGGACTGCGTCGACTACTGCACTCAGCGATCCTACGTGGAACAGTGCTACCGAACCTGTGTGAGCTGAATCTTCTTTTTTACCTTGAGCGGTGGAGCGCTTGGGTGTAGCGGCGGACCCGTGGTACTTGACAGTGGTGGTGCGCTTGGATGCAGCAACAGACCCTTGGCGGTGGAGCGCTTGGTTGTAGCGGCAGACCCGCGATACTCTACGGAGTGTGTGCGCTTGGTTGTAGCGACAGACCCGCGACGGTGGAGACGTGCGTGCGGAGTACGGAGACCGTGTAGATGACTGAGACCTGACGACTGCTTGACCGACCCGACTTGGAGTGAGTCGACTAGCCCAGTGGACGGAGCGCCCAGTAGTTGGCAGCAGACCCACGACGGACGGAGCGCCTGGTAGTTGGCGGCAAACCCGCGGTACTCGACAGGAGGAGTACCTCAGTAGGCTATCTGGGTGAGCGCCCGGTATTTGGCAGCAGACCCTCAGCGGACGGAGCGCCCGGTAGTTGGCAGCAGACCCGCGGTACTCGACAGGAGGAGTACTTCAGCAGTCTTAGGTTAGTGAGCAGTACCTCGGAGTCGTGACAGGACCACTGTACACTTCAGAGATGGGGCTCTTCAACATTTACGGTTTCGATAATGAAAATCCTGGTTGAGCTGAATCTTATGTTACTCTCCTTTGTGGATTGTGTTGAACTATCCTATGTGGATTTACTGTTACTCTCCTTTGTGGATTGTGTTGAACTATCCTATGTGGATTTACTGTTACTCTCCTTTGTGGATTGTGTTGAACTATCCTATGTGGATTTACTGTTACTCTCCTTTGTGGATTGTGTTGAACTATCCTATGTGGATTTACTGTTACTCTCCTTGTGGATTTGAGTCTTGCTTCCTTTGTGGATTGAGTTGTTCTTGAGCTCGTGAGCAGAGCTAGAATTGGGGACTTAGGTATGTGTATGGGCATATACCTAAGTCGAGTCAGATGTTACTTCGTGATTGCATCTTTCTTTTGTGCTATATCCTTTGTGGATTTCGGGAGACCTTCGGGGGTCTCGGGGTCCTTACTGAGTAGTTGTACTCACCCCTGCACGGGCTATGCCCGCACCTTGTTGTGTTGGTTGCAGACGACGGACAGCGCTGATCACGGTTGGGGCGTGGAGCAGGACGGTACCTGGAGGTGGACCACTGGGCGGGACGTGCTCGGAGCGGACGTGGGACCCGAGGAGCCTGGAGGCTATCTGTACCCACCGTTCAGGTGGGATTGCCAGTGGACGACACGAGGCCTCCGTCTTTTCTACAGTTATTGTACTTTACTTTTCAGTTGTACTTTACAGTTGGGCTTGTATTTCCAGCCCCCTTTACTTTTCTGCACTTTACTTTCCTCTTGCTGACTATGTGTGGTTGTTACTTACAAAGGCAATGCCATCCCTGTTTACTGGGGTTTTACGCCTTGGTGCTAGTCGCCAGCCCCTGGCCTATGGAAGGCGGGCTTGGGGTAGTCACGGCACGAGCCCCGAGGACGGGTCGTGAAAAATTGGTATCAGAGGTGGTCGGTTCTACCGCGGACTCTGATCGTCCTTTCCTTCTATGTGAAGCAATAGTGTTTAGTGTATTGAGTGTGGTTATCAGTTCAGGGAGCCCAGTGTTGGTGCGGCGGCCGACGTATCCGTACACCAGGACCCTGACTTCTGATTTCCAACTTAATGCACGAAAACACTGATTGCGTGTGTGTTTCCCAAAAGGTTTAAAGTCAGCTCAAACCAGGTCAGCTCACCAGGTATAAATCGTTGACCGTGACACAACTGTTCAGGATGTCACCATGCAGATAGTTAGCTGGAGTTCCGAGAGAGTTCTCGATGATGGCCCACCGAGCAGCGAGACTCCGGTGCAGGGCCCTTTTTCAGTGTTGGCACCTTTGGGTGGTGTACCAGCAGCACCACCACCCGTTAGGCAGAGGATGCCACTAGCTGACAGTGCACACTAGCAGAGAGCGATGCACGAGTTCCAGCAGTAGAGGCCTCTGAGGATACGAGGCGAGACAGATTTCCCAGGCAGCAGTGGACTGGATGGAGGCGGTTGCTAGAGTTCTACGCCTAGCTTGGATACTAGTAGAGCGGATGATGATCTTAGCTTCTGTTGTTTCCAGTGAGTGACCATGAGGTTGGTTCTTATAGTAATGAGGCTTCGGTACGTGAACCGATACCTGGGATAGTACCTACGGGTAGTGCGCCAGCTATGTCACTACCTGTTGGTCAGTAGACACTACCGGCGGTACCGGTAGCAGAGAATCACAGGCTTAGTGCCTTACATATGTTTTAGCACCAGATATCCCTCAAGTTTCGAGGTGAGCCTGACTCGTAGGCGGCTGAGGACTGGCTTGAGGAGGTGGTTGTGAGTTTTCTGGAGCTAATACAGCTTCGACAGTACGACATGTCGGAAGCAGAGCACTCATCGTGGCTTACCAATCAATCGTAGTACTCGTTGGTTACGTTGTGATCAGTTCCTTAGACTCGAACTTCTGAGCGAAGTGTGTCTAAGTGAAATCCGAACCGTTACTTTTCCTCTCTGCATTTCTACCTATGCTAGGATGCTAGAGAGAACCTTTGTGGTTGTGAACGTTAGCAGTGAAAGGCAGGAAACTAGCGCCAGTCTCAGAGACTCGGGCGTGTAAAATGTTTCAGGAGGAGGAAGTGCTAAGGACAGATGAATCTTCAGGGTAGCAGACGTGGAAGCGGAGCTTAGAGAGCAGCATGTGGTGGTGTACATTTCGACATGTTACGACCACCCGACTTAGTAGTCCCCGCCAGGCTCAGGGAGCAGGAGGGCTGGGGAGGAGAGTAGCTGCATTGCGGTCAAGGAGTGTGACCCAGGAACTCTAAGAATGATTCGGGGTACGAATTATGTCTACTATGAGCTGCCATATCTATAGACATAGGAACCGATCATTCAACCCTTCCACGAATCATGTCCCAGACCTAGAGGTTCCGGGTAAGCCGTAGACTTGACCCTCACGTCTGGAGATACCTTTGGGAGGAGACTCGATAATCACACTTACCCCGACGGTGTGATTTGACCTCGAGGCGAGAGTTTCGGTTGGAATCTCTTGGTGGCAGCGTAGAGGCCTTACGACGTTGATCTGGGTATGATTCACAAATCATACCCCGGTTGACTGTTTTAGGCAAACGTCGGAATGGGTTTTCCTTGGTCAGCGAAAAGGAAACCCTGGGCAGCACATGTTAAACTCAGGCATAAGAGGGTGTGGCCGATCACTCTTGAGTTGGTCAACCCTACCCTTGTGGCAGCAGGAGTTTTGAGTTTCAGTTCTAACCTAAAAAGGGAAACCTCTTGAATTCGAGGGGGACGAACACGTTCTTATACGGTCTCAACCCGATGAGGTTTCAGAGATGTGGCCGAGGCGGCAGGTTATCTCCGAAGTTCGATGGGCCTTTCCAGGTCCTCAGCAGGATAGGAGAGGTGGCTCATCGCCTGGATCTACCACCTCAGTTGCACCGGGTGCACGATGTATTTCACGTGTCTCAGCTGAGGAGATACGTGCACGACCCGACGCACATCATCGACTTTGGGGAGCTGGACGTGGACGATGGGGTGACTTTTGCGGAGGTCCCAGTGGAGATCGAGGATCGACAGGAGCGGGTCCTACGTGGGCGGTCGATTCCTCTTGTGCGCGTCAGATGGCAGCACGGGAACCTCCAGGAGAGCACTTGGGAGCGGGAGGCTCAGATGCGTGCTCAGTACCCCCATTTGTTCCCCTAGTTTTTGATGTATCTTTACGGGGACGTAAAGCCCTGAGGTGGGAGTAATGTAAAGACCCGCAAATTTCAAGAAAATTTTTTTTCTTAATTTTCTTTGGAATTTTACAAGAGCGCAGCTTCAGACGGCACCTGATTCCGAGGCCCGGTGTGCCCGGAATCAATTTCCGAAGTTCGGCTCAGGTACGTTCAGTGAACGGACGAGCGGGTTTTTCTATCTTTTGAACCGGTGCCCGGAATCGAATTCTGAGGGCACCGATGAAATCGCAGCGCCGGTATTTGCTTAGAAACGCCTCTTCCAGAGTTGCGTTTGCTCAAGACGTGGTTTTTAAATTTTGCGGCTTTAAGTCAGAATAAAATAAAGTTGTGCGACAACTTTATTTTATTTCACTTAAACTGCTTGGAAGCCACTTAAAGCCACTTAAAGTCACTTAAAGGCGGCTTGAACTGAGTTGAACTGGATAGGATGCTATCCAGAAATATCCTACCCCTTGGTAGGATATTTGTGCGGTGGGACCCGCACGAGCCCCGCCGTTTCCTTCGCTAAGTAACGCACCCGCGAAAACCCGTCAAAGTAACTGAAAAGTCAACCGACGCGTTTTCTTTAATTCTTAACAGACCATTTAATTGGGCGGTTTATTTCGTAAATTAAATGGACTGTTTCTTCGTGAATTAAATGGGTCGTTTCTTTCGAATTGATGGATCGTTTCTTAACCGGTTTCGTGTTGGCATGTTTATAAAATAAGACCAACCTAAAAAAAAATCCTTGGAAAGGATTTGAGAGAATCTTCGTTCCTCCACCCTCTCCGTGAAGAACGCGAAGAACGCGAAGAACGCGAAGAACGCGAAGAACGCCGGAACCGGAATCCGACGACGCACGATCCGCGACGTCAACAGCTTTTCCGCGACCTTCTTCTTCTTCGGTGCCTCTTCTTCCGCGGCGAACCTGCGATCGGCGGTTAAAGGTGAGAATCAAAACTTCTAAATTCTCCCTTCTTAATTTCAATAACAACGGATTTAATTAATTAAATCTGTTTGTTCTTGATCCGGAGATTGGCGACGCGACGCCGGATACCGCGACGACGCGACGATCTCCTTCTTCCGCGACGAGCGATTCCGCGACGACCTCTCGTCCGACAACGACTTCGAGGTAGGGATTTATTTTGGAAAAGTTACCCCTTTTAAATTTTCTCGTGAACGTTCTTGAAAATTTAAAAAGCCAGTTTCAAGCGAACAATTTTATCTTTAAATAAAATTGTTGGATCATGTGTTGATCATCTTATTCTTTTCTCCCGTTGTTTATGATTAACGCGGAGGGAGCGGGTCTAACGAACAAGACCCGGCAACCCTCCGCCGATCTTCCTTTTTGTGCGGATTTGGCGGGCGACGGCAAAAGCACGACGCAAGGGCCATTTGTTGATTCCGCAGTGGAGGACGCGTCCCGGGAGGAACAATGGCGCAGACGGGAGGCAAAACGGGCCACCGGAGCAACTCCGGCGGCCCGCGGAAGGAGGCGGCGGCGCCCGGCGTGCCGCCGTGGAGATCTCCCGCCGCGGCTGAAGCCGCGGCGGCGGCGGCCGATTCTGCGGCCGCGCGGAACCTGGAACGGCCGCGTCCGCGTGACAGGCGGCCCCCCGCGGGGGCCGCGTTTCTCCAAATGCCGCGGGTCAAAACCGCGGCGGCGGCCTGCTCGGCCGCTCGGCCGAAGCCGAGCCGGCCGGTCCGGTCGGCCGGGCCGCGCCCAGGCCGGACCGGACCCGGCCGAGCCGGTTCGGGCCGGTTCGGGCCGACCCGGTTCGGCCGACCCAAGGGGGGGGTTCGGGCCGGGTCGCCCCGGGCCCAGAACCCCCGTTTCGGGCCTTCTTCGGTCTTTCGCCCATATCTTGGGCCAGGGACCTCCGATTGACGAACCGTCAGCGGATACGCGATCCTTGGATCGAGACGGTCGTTTCGGTATATTACACTCAAGGTTTCGGAAGACTTTGGGTTCGGCCGGGTTGGTTCGTACACGAAACCAACCGGGCCCTCGGAGCGGAAACGCTCATAACTTGAGCTACGGACGTCCGATCGACGTACCGTCAGCTGTGGTAGTTTCCTCTAAGTGAGACGGAACTTTTGGCATACTCCGCCCGAGGATCGGACACAGGCGGAGTACGGTCGGGTTGGTTTTGCCCTAAAAACCAACCGGGCCCCTGGGACGAAAATGCCAATAACTCTCAGACCGGGCGTCCGATTGACGCGCCGTCTGTTGCGTTGAGATCCTGTTGTCGATACGGAACTTTTGGATACATCAACTTCGGACTACGTGTCAGTTGATGTATCAGCCTCTCGGCTCGTGGAGCGGACCCTCCTAACGAGCTCGCTATGTGCGGGAACCCTAGTGCTGGTTGTGACTTCGACGGCAGAGCAGAGATCCTCCGTGGACTGCGACGACGACAGAGCAGAGATCCTCTGTGGACTGCGACGACGGCAGAGCAGAGATCCTTCGTGGACTGCGGCGACGACTGTGCAGAGATCCTCCGTGGACTGCGTCGACTACTGCACTCAGCGATCCTACGTGGAACAGTGCTACCGAACCTGTGTGAGCTGAATCTTCTTTTTTACCTTGAGCGGTGGAGCGCTTGGGTGTAGCGGCGGACCCGTGGTACTTGACAGTGGTGGTGCGCTTGGATGCAGCAACAGACCCTTGGCGGTGGAGCGCTTGGTTGTAGCGGCAGACCCGCGATACTCTACGGAGTGTGTGCGCTTGGTTGTAGCGACAGACCCGCGACGGTGGAGACGTGCGTGCGGAGTACGGAGACCGTGTAGATGACTGAGACCTGACGACTGCTTGACCGACTCGACTTGGAGTGAGTCGACTAGCCCAGTGGACGGAGCGCCCAGTAGTTGGCAGCAGACCCACGGCGGACGGAGCGCCTGGTAGTTGGCGGCAAACCCGCGGTACTCGACAGGAGGAGTACCTCAGTAGGCTATCTGGGTGAGCGCCCGGTATTTGGCAGCAGACCCTCAGCGGACGGAGCGCCCGGTAGTTGGCAGCAGACCCGCGGTACTCGACAGGAGGAGTACTTCAGCAGTCTTAGGTTAGTGAGCAGTACCTCGGAGTCGTGACAGGACCACTGTACACTTCAGAGATGGGGCTCTTCAACATTTACGGTTTCGATAATGAAAATCCTGGTTGAGCTGAATCTTATGTTACTCTCCTTTGTGGATTGTGTTGAACTATCCTATGTGGATTTACTGTTACTCTTCTTTGTGGATTGTGTTGAACTATCCTATGTGGATTTACTGTTACTCTCCTTTGTGGATTGTGTTGAACTATCCTATGTGGATTTACTGTTACTCTCCTTTGTGGATTGTGTTGAACTATCCTATGTGGATTTACTGTTACTCTCCTTGTGGATTTGAGTCTTGCTTCCTTTGTGGATTGAGTTGTTCTTGAGCTCGTGAGCAGAGCTAGAATTGGGGACTTAGGTATGTGTATGGGCATATACCTAAGTCGAGTCAGATGTTACTTCGTGATTGCATCTTTCTTTTGTGCTATATCCTTTGTGGATTTCGGGAGACCTTCGGGGGTCTCGGGGTCCTTACTGAGTAGTTGTACTCACCCCTGCACGGGCTATGCCCGCACCTTGTTGTGTTGGTTGCAGACGACGGACAGCGCTGATCACGGTTGGGGCGTGGAGCAGGACGGTACCTGGAGGTGGACCACTGGGCGGGACGTGCTCGGAGCGGACGTGGGACCCGAGGAGCCTGGAGGCTATCTGTACCAACCCTTCAGGTGGGATTGCCAGTGGACGACACGAGGCCGCCGTCTTTTCAACAGTTACTGTACTTTACTTTTCAGTTGTACTTTACAGTTGGGCTTGTATTTCCGGCCCCCTTTACTTTTCTGCACTTTACTTTCCGCTTGCTGACTCTGTGTGGTTGTTACTTACAAAGGCAATGCCTTCCCTGTTTACTGGGGTTTTACGCCTTGGTGCTAGTCGCCAGCCCCTGGCCTATGGAAGGCGGGCTTGGGGTAGTCACGGCACGGGCCCCGAGGACGGGTCGTGACAGTTGTTGACGCATGAAGGACTCAACAGAGTGTTGTTCCCTTCGTGGTGAGGTCGGCCTCTCAGCTTGATTCAAGTTATTACTCATAACTTGAGTCAGTTGGGTCATCATTCGCATGAATGTTTCCATTCCGGCTTCCATCGGAGGGCCGTCAGCACATGGTGCATTGCGGTCACCATCGGCACGGTTCCTCCTATTGCCCGCCATTTTCTAAAAGAATAAAACCTTAGTAAGAAACTTATTTCATTTATGAATCTTTTAACTAAGACTTAATTCTTAGACAATTACACTTTTCTATAATTCCTTCATAATGATTCATAAAAAGCTTGTGATTAACCAAACATATCCCCCGGGAGTGTCGTAACCAAGAGTGCAGCAAGGCCCGTTATCGTGCACCAGTTCCCATTCGAGTCAAGCTCAAAGCGGTGTTTTCGGGTTTTACCCCTATGTACATCTGTGCCAGAGCCGCCTCTACCTGCTCGTATCCAGACAGGGATGTATTTGTTTGATAAACCACTTACTCAATACTTACCAAAATACCAGGAAGTTTTCCTATATTTAAACTTTTCTATAGGGTTCTTCCTAAAGTTTTTATATCCTAATTTCCACAAATAACTAAACCATCCTTTGATACCAACTATAACATCCCGCCATTTTATAACATAAACTTTCATTTCATTACACGGAACTGAGGATCGTTAAGGTTTAGTGTCTTGGAAACAAGGATCATAATACATAAAAAAAACATAAAACATTCTTCTTAAACACTTGAAAGGATTCTCCTTTAGTTCATCCTATGTTCATTATGCATCTCATAACCTGGGGACATACATCAAAAGAAAGGGTGAGCAGAAGGCCCAGTAAGGGAAACAAGAGAAACATTTTGCAAGTGAACTTGAGATACTTCAATAAGGACATGAAAAGAACTTTAAGGCATGAGAAAGAAATCATGAGATACATCATAATAAAAATAATCAATTTTAAAACCTTTAAGATGTGGCTACAACATTTAATATTGACAATCGTTTCGTTTCACCAAGGTCCATCCCCAAGGTGTCGTTAAAAATTACCAAGGTTATTCACCAAGGCGTCGTTAAAATGGTCATCTCTAGAGATTAAGCCTTTACCCAATGCATTGGAGCGCTATCAAAGCGCACCCTTAAATTTGTCTTTATTTTAATGTGATCCACATATATAATCATCAAACATTTCATAAATAACCCATATAGCATAAAATAAATGGGTTTCATTTCATAATCACAACGTTTCAAAAACTGCTTTAAAGACATGATCTTTACGTTACTTTAAACCCACAGAAAGGGAAAGCGGGTATCATGTATGTAAATCCCAGAATTTAAAATAGATCATTTTTATATATATGTGAATACACCTTTATAAATAGGAGATTTGAGTATTCACTTTATAATATAAAATAATTTTGAGAAAAGAGAGGCATTTTGAGACGAAAATTCTGCAGCATAACGACTATGTTACAAGGTTTTAGAAACTTTGAAAAGAGAGGGAACATGGGTTGAACAATCAAAATTGACCCATAAAAAGGTAAAGGGATAGAATAGAAGGATATATGGAAATGGTGATGCAATTTCATGGACATACCAATTGAAATGAAAAACATGGAAGGAAGACAAAAATTTGATTTCTCTTATGAAAATTCGGCAGCCTAACGGCGTCACTTAAACTTCAACAAAAATGAATTGGACAAATAAAATAGGGTCTCTCATCATATGATCATAAGAGATCAGTATGATAGATATAGAGATCATACCCCAACATAATAAAAAGGAACATGAAATATTTGACATGAAAATCGAACTTGAAAAAAATGAGAAGGGTGAAAGAATCACTTAAACATTCGGCAGCCTAACGGCGTCACTTAAACATTCATAAAACGAAATGATGAGAGTAAGAGGGGATCTCTCATCATATAAACATGAAAGGGCAGTAAGAGGAATATAAAATAACATCCTCTCACATAATCACATGGAGCATAAAAGGAATGACATAAAAGAGATTACACGAAAAGAAAGAGAGGGGTCGGATCCCTTACCTTAAAACGTGACTCTTGAAACTCAAAGGATTGGACCTTGAGGGCTTGGGGGAACCTTGGTAGGACTCTTTGGAAGGTAAGAAGACCAGAACTTCGTTGGGGAAGACTTGGGAGTGAAAACCAAGGGAAGAAAGGGTGGGTATTTATAGGGTAAGTGAGGGGACAAAGCATTAATGGCCAAAGGACACCTCACATGTGCTTTTCTCAAACCCATGTGCTCTCCCTTGGCATTTATCATGGAGTTAGGCCACATGGGGCCCCCAAAACAATAATTCATCACCCTTGTCCGGCCAACCCTCAAAAGTTCTCATGACATCATCATGACATCATTATGATGTCATTAAACATACCGAAACCCTAAAACGGTATTTTTACTATTCACTGAAAATTCAACTTTCTCAGAATAATCCCAAAATTTCACCTTAACCAAATATCAATGCTCTGATTTCAAAAATGAAATCCATTTTATAAAAATATTTTTCTAAATATTTTTAATTTAATTTTTAAATAAAAAACACTATTCATCGAAAATTCAATTTTTTTCAGAAAAATCCCCAAAAATTACCTTAACATAATATCGATGCTCTGAATTCAAAAATAAAGTCATTTTTATAAAAATAATTTTCTAATTATTTTTAATTAAATTTTTAATTAAAAAACGCTATTCATCCGAAAAAACTAATACTTGATTAATAATTTATGAAACCGTTATTTACCCATTTTATCGAATCACATTACTTAACCAAGGTGTCTAAATTATATTAAAACTTTCATTAAGTGAAAATTACTAATCCATTTGGTCACATTACTAATCCTAAGCGTAAAATCACTATTCATAATTTACTATTCATCAAAAATTAAGTTGATCTTATTAGACTCCAAATTCCTTAATGAACACTTTTGTAGAAGACCATTTTTTGAAAATCATTACACATCATTAGTTATTTAGGGTTTACATAAATATTTCAAAATATCCCTTTTTCAAAATTCATCAATAAAATACCTTCTAAAATTATCTAGGCATTTGAAATTTCAAAAACATCACTAAAGGAAGAAATCTCAATTTATTCACCCGAGAGGATTACAAAAGGAAACTAGGGTCTCATCACATAGCCCCTTATAACACTGGAATAAGACCTAAGTGTAAGGTGTGATATGGTGAGAGAATCTGAGGGAGTCTCAGATAACATTGCCCTAGTAGCAATCTCCACTAACTTGAACTTCTCCTGCAAGCGTTTTCGTTCATGCTTGACACGCTGGAGCTCGGATTGGGATTGGTCCAAAGCGAAGCCCACAGATGCTACCTCCTTCCCAAGCTCTGATAAGTGGGCTTCGTAAGGGTTGAGTCTACTGGATGAAGCCATCGACTCCTCTTTCTGCATTAACCATTAACATCTTATTAAATCAATAAGAGTAAGTTAATATACTACTCAAAAAGATTGGGTCGTTACAGCCCACCACCTATTTATTTACCAGCTCCTCTTCCATGTCCACATACTGCCTGAAGACCTCATCAATCAAATCTTTACCTTGGCATAGGCAGTCCATCGACTGCCTTCCGGACATCCGTATAACGGGTCGGGCAATCGCAAGAGAAGTGACCCTACCGGCCGCATGAGTAACACTGCCTGCTCCTCAACTATCTAGCCGTATGTGTATAATCTCCTACAAACGCATTGAGTGTAAGGTCTCTTCGATGATATCCTACTGTAAAAGGCACTTGAAGTCAAACTAGATGAGAGTGACATCATCATGGACTGGGAGCATCAAGATCCACCATCTTCACACTGCTTCCTGAAGAAGACTAGCGGTAAGGATCACCATGAGATTAGCTAGTGTCTCTACCTTTCAAAAAACTCTAACCACGGCCTACATCCAGTCCTCAGCCGCATGTGGATCTGTCTCACCCCAGAACCTCGGTGTCATCTAGCACTGGAACTCATGCAATGCACTCAGGCGGCGTGCACCCTCTCCTATTGGTGGTGGTTTCATCATCTTCCCAATGTGTAGTGGTGCTGCTGGTACACCACTTGATGGTACAATTACCAAAAGGGGGCCATGCACCAAAGTCTCATCACTGGGTGGGCTATCATTGAGTACTATACTTGGATCCCTTGTTGGCTGTCATCGTGGAGGCATCCTGGAAAAAAGCTCCACTACATTCAATAAGTTATACCTGGTGAGCTGATTAAAATATATCACAAATAACACTTTTCAAAATCACACACACAATCATTGATTTTGTGCACTGAGTCATAAATAAGAAGTCAGGGTCCTAGTGTATAGATCCGTCCACCACCGCACCAACAATGGTTTCCCCAAACTGATAACCACCCACATAAAATTTAACACTATTGGATATTAAAATATTAGAGTCCATGTTATTCAGTAGAACCAACTCCTCTGATACCAATTTTTTACAACCCATCCCCTGGGGCCCGCGCCGTGACTATCGCAGGCCTGCCTTCCATAGGACAGGGGCTGGAGACTAGCACAGGAAAGGCATATCCCTAAAACTGGTAAGGCATTGCCTTTATCCTCTAAACTCAGACAAACCTATCACACATTAAGACATATGCACAACGTAAACTATATAGTTAAAAGGGTGAGTACAGTAATTATAGGGACATGAATACAAGATCAACTAAAAAAGTACAAGTAAAACGAATAACAGCTCCTATGAAATCCCACCAAGGATCCAACCTGAACGGTAGGTATATCTATGGAACAATCATCTCTACTGTATTTATCATTTAATGGTCCAACTCTGAGTAGCCTCCAGTCCTGGAACCCTCATCCTCGATCAATGTTGTCCATTTCCAAAACAAGACACATTAAGGTGCTGGCATAGCCCATGCAGGGGTGAGTATAATAATACTCAGTGGGGAACCCAAGACCTCTGATAGTCCCACGTAATCCAAAAAGGATAAATCTCAAAGCAAGACCTCAACCTCAATGCACAAAGAAATAATCATCAACGCTACTTAAGTATATGCCCATGCATATACCAATGTTATCAAAATATACTCATCTCACAAGTGAGGGACGTATACCACAAAGGTAACACCATGAAGGTTTATTTATCACATAGGTAACACCATAATGAAGAAGTACCACATAGGTAATTCCACAAAGGTAAGTACCACAATAGTTACACCACACAGAAGAATATCACCAAGGAATCAACACACAGAAGTGTACCATTAAGGTAAAGACTCCACTCACACTTGGAATAACATAAGTACACACACACACACACATATATATATATATGATTAACTGTATTGCAAGATCATCATACTTCATCAAGAAGCTCTATTTTTGTCCCACACAAGATCGATGATGACCCACAAAGGATCTGAATATGAATTTAAAAGGATCTTAAGATGATCCACACATGATCTGAAGATGCTGACCCACATAGAATCCAAATATGACCTACACACGATCTGAAGATGACCCACACATGATCAGAAGATGAACCACATAAGATCTGTAGATTCTCCAAGTACAGCTAGCCATAGGGATTCTGCTCTAAGCGCGCTTGATTCTAGAAGAATCTGCTCCTCAAGCCATAGGTCAATATTCCAAATTCCACAATTTCCCACAAATAAGTATCAGGAATGTCTGTCACGTCATAAGTGGAACAACATGATATACTGCATGTCAATCAGACACCCAGTCTGTATGTTATTACTGTGTCTGTTCCATGGGCTCAGTTAGATTCAGGTGCGATCTAACCCGGCCATACTCCAACTATATCCAAAGCTCATTTTCAGTATACCAAAAGTACAATATCAATCCAAAAAATATATTTTCATTGATAGTTTGTCAAACAGATGCCCAGTTCTCTTGTTACTTCCAAAAAGGCTTATCTGAGTCTGGATAGGCCTGGGTCTGTTACGACCTGGGACAACACGTCTCGGGTCTGTCCTGGCCCACATGGCATGGCCCACTAGGCGTGGCCCATTCAGAGAGGCCCTCTTGGCATGGCCTGGTCAAAGAATCCCGTTGGGCGCGACCCGCTTTGTGCGGCCCGCTCGGCTGGGTGCGGTCTGCCCGACTTGGTGTGGTCTGCCCGGCTAGGTGCAGTACACCAGGGTAGGGTCTCCCAAGCTACACTAGGTGTAGGTTCCCCCATGTATTCCATATGGTCCATCAAATCATTCTTCTTGTCCACCCAGATGGTTCCATATGGTGCCGCCTACTAGAACATGGGACCCGCTAGAGCTGTCCTGCATGGCATTATGTGGAAGCCCATAATCCCGGTCACCTCTCTTTCCAACAGTTCCAGCATGCGCCATTGCAGCCTCGACGGCCCACCGGGTGCTGGCCGCCAATAGCTGTGCCACATTCCCATGTCATTCCCGGCCAGGTTCCGGCCACCCTCCGGATGGGACTCCGACACGAACCGCAGTTGTCAGGGTGTTGGCCACCCTCCGGGTGCACCACGTGATCAAGACATGGTGGGATTGGGTGCGCCCCCTCCTCGCACCACGGCCAGTAGGGTGCCAGACGCCTCTGGGTGCACTTCTATGGCTTGACAGTCACGACCTCCTCCTATTCCAGCCGCACGTATGTGAATCTCCCTTCTTTCACGGGCCACCACAGCTTCGTTCTATGCCCGAAAAATGTGACGACCAAATATTATCGATCCTCAGGTCGATATATCAGTGTTCATATGTCGCTCCCAATGAATCATTTTGTTTTTAGTGAACATAATTATTTTGGATTGAATAACACATGTAGAATGTGCAAAAAACAAATAGAAAAGATCCTAGTATATATGTGGATTGATGGTTGTGTTTGTTTGGCCATCATCATTGAGAATAAAGAATATTAAAAATCTACAAATATCTATTTATCATACTTCAAAATAAATTCACAACATTGATTGTTCGTTGGAGGTGGCATGAGTAGGAAGATAATGAATCGACTCTTCTCGAACATTGGTTCCTCGTTCTTCGTTCCATATTCTGGAGTTTGTTCTTCATTGGAGGATGCTCATCCTTTGAGATTTCTCCACCAAACTGATTTTCCAACAATTTCCCCCAACTAATGAGAGGTGAGGAGGCCATCTAATTTATGTTGAGTAAATATAAAAATCAATTAATGTTGGATCTTCAATTAGGGGGGTTCCATGAGAAACAAAAGATCAGGTGGTCCCCACCACCAATATTCATAAGAGAAGTTTCATGAATTAAAATAAAATTTATTGATTTTATTTTTCTATTCTCCCACGAAAAAGCAAAAATCTATCTTCCTCCCTCGACCTACTGCGGTCTAAGTGAAGGTATACTTAATCAAATGTCAGCACTGCGAGTTCAACAGTGTCATCAGATTTCAATTCTGAGCACCAGCTCAAAAGATAAAAAATGCCGCTCAAGCATTTAATCAACATACCCGAAAAAGTTTAGAAATTCCTTTCAGGCACACCAGGTCTCAGAATCTCATGCCATTAATTTTCACAGACTCGTAATAATTACATATAATTAAAAACAAAATTTTCATGAAACATTCTGGGTATTTACAGATCAAGGGGTGTGAACAATTTTTTTAGTGCTTGTGAAGGATACTATTTATACATCCCTTGGAAAGATACATGGAATAAATCATGAACATGGAATTGGGTTAGTAATAATTCCAAGAGATAATTTGGAATCAATAATGAATCTATAATATCAAAGTAGCCAATATAACATGGGATCAACATTCCCTTCTTCTAGAATCATAGAATCTTCTTCCAAGGATAAATTCATAAAAATATTTTTTCACCAATTTTACAATCTATACCTCATCGATGATTATCAATAAAACATTTATCTAAGATACATGAATTTATTATGTGTTATTGAATGGTTTTAAATTTATTTAATTTTTCATAAACTTATATAGATACCAAAATATTTCATTCTCCTACTGTATCAGAAAAATATATTTTTTTAAAACATCTTCTCATATATTATTTCATAATGATGCATCTGAATTCTCTTGTGAATGATATTTCTGTCTGATAACATGACTACAGAATGATATTGATTCCAAATTCCATTTAAATCTATATAATAAAATCTCATTATAATGTTTTGTGTTATAATTTTTGTATTAGGAAATAAATTTGTCTATGGATGATCCAACATTCTAAAACTCATATCGGTTTCCATGTATTACTAAATAATTCTCTCGAATGTGGAGGTAAAACATTGATCCCATTAAGATATAATATAATTTATAACTCTATGAATCCATTCCACTTCCTTGATATATATTTGGAAAATATGATCAATGATTGAAATATTCTTTGATATTAATATGTTGTGATGAATTTTGTAGGTCAATGACTACAACAAAAATTTCATTGTATCATTTAAAAAAAAAATCGAGTCTAATAATCAAATTAACAGTGGTATTTCCCATTTCCATCCATGTATGGTTAATGGTTGAAACACCATATTATATATTAGTACCTTATCCATAACATAAATATATATATGGATCCAAGATATATACTCAACAATTTATCTCTTTATCCTGTACCAATAGAAAAACTCTTTCATATCTCTAAAATTTTTCACACTTCTAGTATAAATAAAGATTAATGGACTATGAGATTATGAACGTTTCTCTTTCAAATATGATATCAATGGGACACATAATGGATTCTGGAACCCTATCATCCAATAGAGAAGGTTAACCTCACAAAATAATCTTACATTAATTTTACGTTCTAAATCATCCCCCCCACACCTCTCCAATTATCACTTGGTGAGGTGGTTGAAAAATAATTTGATAATGATAGAAAAAACCCTCTTTAATAATGTTATCAAGATCCATATTTTTAAATAAATAATAATTCGATCATTTTGTATCCTCTTCCAAAATATTCTTTAATTATCCTGGTGACTAAGAGTATCATTCACCTTATTATACATCTCTGGGTAGTAATGTTTTTTCAATCATAACCATTAATTATCCTTAACCATAATATATAAATAATAATCAAATATTTTTTTATCAAAATATAGTTTAATGTTATTTGAGTTTTATATATAACACATCATCCCTGATAAAGATAATTTATCCATATAAATAATTAAAAATTTACAATAGAAAACTCTAAATAATGAGTTGGATATTTTTTTCATCTACCATCAATTATCATGAATCAGAATTTACACAATATCTTTATACATGAATATTATTCCCAATAACTTTTTTTCTTTATCATTATAGATTAAAAAACCATATTCATTTTTCTATAGTGTAAGCAGAGGTACACAATATAAGGATTAATTAATTTCCTTGATATTTACGTCACATTAATCTATCTAATGGAACATAGATCATTAATGTGTTTACATAGTGAATGGGTTTGATAGTTATGATATAATTTACAAAACATTTATGTAATATCCATTTAAACTATGAAAAACATGGATCAAAGACACTATTTTTATATTGGGACAATGTTTAACAATATTTTTCATTCTCAAATCCACTAATATAACCGAACATGAAATTATAAAACCCATGAATGAATATTTATGAGGAAAAAAATCACACATGGTATATATGACATACAAACTCTCCTTTTTAAAGGAAATTAACACAATTCTAATGTGATCATTATTCTATTCCATTATTTTTGAATATATATTAATATCAAGTATAAATTATACAACGAACATATCATGGTTATCTCAAATGACCCTATTAATTAATTCATTGATGATTTAATGTGCATAGGTAATTTTAAATTATAATAATATAAATTCATAATGACCATACCCCATACAGAATTCTTTCTTGAATATGTAATCCTTCATGTTCATCAGTTGAAGATTCATAGATCAAATACCAATCATGGAAAATTAAGGAGCTTCTTACATATGATTAAATATATCCTTAATATGACTTAAATGATACATATTATTAATATTGGTTATGTTAAATTCTCAAAAACATATTTTATGAGTCATTTAAGTATCCTTCTTCATAATAAAATGAACATGTGCAATCCATGGAGATGTTGGTAGAAAAATGAAAACCATATTGAAATGCATAGAGAGTTACATTACTTTTTTTATAAAACACAACTGGGGACATTATATATGGAATATTATAAATATAATTCTAACATGGTAGGAGTTATATTGATAAATCAACTTCTTAATTTGGTAGATGTCTCGGAATTACCTCATTGAACACATCATCATATTCTAAAAAATTAGACACATTTCTTATTATGATATTCTCTCTATCCATTTTTGATTAACATACCTTAAGAATTTCTATTGATACCCATATTATTCAAGTACTTTTTAGTGTTTGTTACGGTTCATCCTCACACTAATAGACTATTGAATTATAATTTGTAATAACATGTATAACATCAGTTATTTGATAATTAATACAGACTCTATACTAAGAGAAAAAATATATACCCCAAACTACTTCAAATTTAACAAGAGGGAAGATAATAATATTCATTGGAAGAACCGTTAAACAAAATTTTATTTGGGAGTTGTTATAGACAAGAGATGCAGTCATCATATATTTAGGTGTATCTACTACCAAATCAATATCTAATAATTGATGTGGTGATGTGACTCCCCTTTTAAATTCATTAGGTAAAAAGAGATGGTATAATGAGAATAAAATAAAACAATCTTAGTGTGGTAGATAATTTTTTCGTATCAATTCATCCATAAGAAATTATATATTACCTATATAAATTTCAAAATCATGACATAAACCCTTTGGAAAAAAATTTGTTTTGTTCTATTTATGTATGGTGTCTTGGATAGAAGAGTACCCCATTTAATTATATTTTATAAAATATAATTTTTTTTGATTCCCCCTAACCTATTCATTCATGATCATGAAGTCTATTCTGTCCATAATTCAACCAAACTCCAATTTCCTTTCATCAAGTACGTTGGTGTTACCTTCCATAAGCATAAATGTTTTTAACGTTACAGTTTCACTTTATCCCCTTATCCATTTTTGGTCCACCATCCACTTCATATAGTGAATCTCTTCAACACTAAATTACATAGAGAATTATTTCTCTATCATTTTATCAGCACAAACTATATCTCCACATGATGTGAATTTTTGGGAAACTAATTCCCATTGAATGAATTATTAAATCCCAAAAATAAAATGGTCAATATTTAACTTTAGGTTACATATATATTCCACAAAATTCCATGAAATGTCTCTAAATTAGCTTTAATCTTAACCATAATTTTCCACTAAATTGTTTCTCATAGTCAACACTTGTCTATCATCATTTACTCGTTGTTCAAGAAGAAAACAATTTTCCCTAAAAAATTACTTAAAGTACATACTTTACAATACTTTTTTTCAACATCAAATATTATGTTTTAAATAAATGAATCTAATTGACTCACATATACTATAAGATAATAAAATATCATGAATTAATTTTCCCTTTCATTACATCCCAACTAAAGAAATAGCTTCTAAAAATTACCATATCTATTTAGTAGCAATAAGTGGATTTTTAATCCCAAATAATGATGGCGGGTTTTTATTCATGAATTTGTGTCTCAATGTTTCACTAAATTTTGGATGAGTATACTTATCTATAAAGGATTATTATACATAACTGAGGTTTTTTTGCCCAATATATTTATCGTTTTTTGAGCGCATATTATAACTCCAACTTTATCATCACTATATCTACATTCAGAGAAGTCCCAATATTGATTATGACCATTCTTATAATTTACATTCATTATTAAATATACTATTTCTAAAAAATTTAGTATATTAGAATAAATCATTAAATTATGAATAATATTAAATATTTTTAAAAATTCATAAATTCTTAATATAAATTGAAAATTATATGTATAGTGATCATTAGAATAAAAAAAATGGTTTCTTTTATAAGGTTACAAAATCAATAAAATATAACCATATACTTTATATTAATTTTTATAGAAAAAATGAATTAACCCAATCATATCCATTAGGATTTTTCAAACCATGGGTGTAGTAGGGGGAACACATCCAATTCACTTGAATGGTGCTTGAGATAAACTCAAACTATCTTTTTTTTGTTGGTATATCCAACATATACATTTCTTCCAAAAACATATCAACTTATAGTATCCAAAAATGGATTTATTTCTATGAATGATAAATAATCTATAGCTTACAAGAACATTAGATTGATTTCTTATACAAATACTTATACTGATATTCTACCATATTTTTATATTTTCTAATATATTTTTTCATAAATCCAATTCATAATTATTATATTAAAATCAATTTAATATAAGATCTTAGGCTCTATAATCATTTTATCCTAGAGTAAATGGATACATTATTAAATTTGAATGAAATATAAGCTATCCAATCCCAAAAGACCCATTAGTTTAGTAGTTCTGGGAAACTATATAGAAATAAAAATACAACATTATATTTAAGGTCCTGAAATACAACATATTATTTTCTTTTCGGGTAACATTATTTTTTTAATCCCTTGCTATTAAAAGGAAAAAAATTCCCTGTAGTATACATGATACACCATATCAGTCTTAAGAGAACAACTAAATTTTTTTTAAATTTTAACATTAATACATAGACGTTATGGTGACATGAATAAATAATATTAACTAAATTTTGAAATTATAGTTTATAAATGTATATATAATTAATTATTTTGTGATAATTTAATTATAATGGATTGTAAATCCATTTTAAAAATAAAAGGAATTGTTTTTCTCTTTTCTACATAAACATGTACAAGATATTTAAAACAAAAAATAAACAAATATTCATTATTATATTATAATATGAAAATGTATATATAATATATTCATTATAAAGATTAAAACCAGTTTTATCTATTTTCTACACATAATATAAGAAAAAATGCATTTTTAATAATAAAATAAATATTTCTCAAAAATAGATCTTTTGGCGCATTTCGATAGAGAAATAATTTTAAATCCATATTTTTAAATTTGATAAATTATATTAGAAAAAATAAACTAGATTTTTCTAACTAGTATAATAAAATATGCTTTGGATTATTTTTTCAAAAAAAATTCATATTTTAATATATTGTGAAAATTACAGAATTTTTTTAAAAAATAATTTTTATTGTAATTAACTTATATTTATTGATAGTACATGTAATTGGTTTTAAAGTATACTTATATTAATTTTTTACTATTTAAAATAATTTATATTATTTAAATCAATTTTACATTGAAATTGGATATAAAAACATTGTGAACATTTGATCATTTTTATTCTAAAAAACATTTTTCCTCGATCTGTATTCATGATTAATTTCTTATTATCTTTTTTTATTTATATGAATAGAATTTTTAAAACCATAAATACATATGATTAATTAGTATTAAATTTATTATCTAATAAGAACACGTTAGTTTTTATGAATTGCAACTTCAGTATTTTTTAACCATGGTGAAGAGTATATCATGAAATTAAGGGTACAAATAATACTACAAGAATTATAAATTTATCCTTAATGATTTAAAATTTTATTTGATAATTTATATTTGAAAAAAACTATCCTCAGGTCGATTTTATGTCTTTTGGAATCCACTTGGATGTGATTATGAAATTTTTAATATTATATTCAAGGTGAAGACAACTTTTGGCACACTCTAGTTTTTATCAAGTAATATATAATTTATTTGATGTTATGAATGAGATAACAATAAATATAAATTTTATATAGAAAATAATATATAAAAAATGTTATGGTAATTAATTTTCAATTTTTTGGAAATAAATTTTACAGTAAAATGGTAACACAATTATGATTTAGTAATTGATTAATTAATGTCAGAATCAATTAAAAGTTATTAAAAATATTAAAAGAAAAACAATTTTATAAAATTGGTTCCTTAAAAGAATTTTCCCAATTTCTTTGACATGTTTTTAATTATTTTACTGGAGTTTTTCATATGATAACATTTTTTATGATATTTTAAAAAAATAAAATATTTAATAGTGTCAAAATTGACACTATTTCTATTTTAAATATAGAATATTTAATAAATTATATAGAATTTATTAAAATAAAATATTTGGAAAAATAGTTGGGGTATGTCGAAAAATATTATAATTTACTCTCTTATTGTACTTTTGGTCTATTTTGGTAATTGTATTTACCCTCAAAATGTAAATTTCATAATAAAATAGTAAGAGTAAAAGGGATAAAAGGAAATGATAAGAATTAAAAAACAATTCTTAATGTATGAGATTATCATTTTATGTATAAATTTTGACCCATACACATCATATATTTTTTTTAAAACACATTGGACACAATTATAAAACAAATTTATATTATATAAATATAATATTTTTATGAATTAGAAGAGTGCAACTATAAAAAATTCTAATAGGGAACTACTTCATATCATTTCTTAATACTTCAAAACCATTTTGGTCTACTAAATCACTATTAGAAATATTCATAGAATCCCTCCCCATTTAATTTATTCGTTATTTTATTCATAACACCATTTTTATAGGTGTTAATTTGTAATATAAAGGTGATATCTAAATAGAATGGTATTTTTTAATCAGGTATTTATATTTTATTTCATCTTCCACATCCTTAAAATAATTTTAAACCATGTTGAAAAAATATATCAATTATATTAAATATAACTAAATGTTATTATGTAATTATCATCAACTAAATCCATCTCCTCTTCCATGAAATAAAAAATTAATTATTCGTTTGGGTCTGTGTGTGATCTATCACTTCCACGAACTGATACAATTCAATTCTTATTACCATCTCTCAATAATTATTATGATGATTTAATAAATATTTAGATATGAAATTAATGAAATATTTTTCATTATAATATAATAATATATCATTTAGGTTCTTACCTCTACACTCATTTAAAAATGATAATGTCATGTGTGCGTATATGTGTATTGTCCCCTCCACGAAGCGATGTGATTCGTTTATCATAACCTCGTCACATAGATTATATATATAACAATAAATAATTTATTCATACTATATTAATGATATCATTATCACTAAATTATGATAAAATGATAAATAAATAAATTTCATTATTATCATAGAAAAATGAAAACATCACTGAGGCATATATACGGTCTACCATCTCCATGATTATACTGAATGTTCAATATTTTTTAATATAAATAAATAGTTTCAAATAAAAGTAAAATTACTTTTTAAATGTGATTATTATTTCATGAATATTATTCTACATATTATTTATGAATGAAAACTTTTACTATTATTATCATACCATGTTCATTTTTTACTCCTGTACTGAATATTATAAAAATATCTGATGCGAACTAAAATAATAATGTAATTGTATTTACAAGATAATAAGTCATATAAAGTAATAATAAACATTAAAAATTTTCAAAATAAATTAAATAATAAATCAATGTTTATTATTATATATGTTAATGATTGTATATGATGAGTCGAACTCAAGGTAATGGATTTCATCTAAATCTCGTTTCATTCATACATTTAATGATGATATGAACTTTTATTCTATTATAAAGGGTGTATGTAGACCATATGACATTCCATATCAATATTATATCTATTATCATGTTATAAAATGGTACATGATCATTTTATGTGTGGTTACGTGATAAACCAATGGAGGGTGGTTATGTGTTAAAAAAAGTATGGGTGTTTATGTTATAACCGCCAATGCATTGGGTATGGGAGACGACCAGATGGTTATCCCAATTTATAAGAGTGACCATTATGGAAGATTACCACAAGGTTATTTCATTTAATTATAGTCATATCCAAATATAAAAATATTTATTATATATTATTTCTATGTGTTAATGATAATTTTATGATTAAAAAAGTGTAAGAAGTGGGTTTTTAATAAAAGTATTTAATACTTCTTAAAGGTGAAAAATATTAATTTATGAATACGTATATAGGTATTAATATTTTTAAAATACTAGCCATTTTATATTTTTGGTAACCCTTAATGAGATGTTTATTTTCATCCCAAAATTTAAATTTTTTCATTGGGAATAAATATTTTTAAGCACAAAGAAAGATTCATGATGAAATTATTAAATATGGGACAAGAAAATAATTCATGATTTTTTTAAATGGGTTTCCTTTTTGATAAAAAATAGACACTGAGTATAACTGTCCATATGTAATGTATGAAATTAATTTTTAGGATTTTTTTTATTTATATAAATCTATAAATAAAACATATACTATAATTTTAATTCTAGTTTAATAAAATTGGAAAAAGTTATCATCAATGTTGTATCCCTAAAATTGGTGTCTACGAATAGTTTGGATAACATCAGAGAGTGTCATGTTTTCTTAAGAGATAGAGATATTATCATGATTTTATAATATTAAAGATTAATATATTTTTAATGTATTATAATTTATTTTGAGGCTTTATGTTGAAATATTTTATAGTGACTAATTGTATTTTTTTTAACATTATTGTGTTTTGTAAATTAGGAGATAAATGAACTCTTCTTACTCTGTCAACTCAGACCATGCCCTTGGTGGTGATGGGTTCAGCACTAGTCCCTCCCCCCTTACTGGGGAAGGTTCCTCCTTACCTCTTATCAGTGTTCAACCAGGTATTTCATTTGATTCTCTATCCAAGAGTTTTTAACATCTTTAAATCATATTATATATGTCCTAATGTTTTTTAATGCTTTGATGGAACCATGTAATTATTGATTTCAAATTCATAATTTATAGTTTTATCCTTTGAAATTTTAAGTACTTAAAGGTGAAAAATTAATCGAAATTTTTTTCTCCTGGAATAACTATAGGATGAATTATTACATTAGATTATTTAGAGATAGTTCATTTGATATCATAATTATAAGTATAAACATAAAAATCATGATGAACTATGTTTGGAATTGTAAATCCCATACCACTTTGGTAGCATTGAATTGTAAGCCCCAAGAATTAATATTAATTAATGAATCATACAATATCACAAGAATAATTAAATTCTTCACATTATTTATAAATTGTGTTTTATACAAAAAAAATTAAAATCAGTTTATAACATACCATATGTCCCTATGAAGTCAAATTGTGTCAAGAATCCATTACTGTTTTGTATATCTTCTAAACTATAAATCCGAGGAAAGAAATATCTTTAAATGGATAAGTCATAATAAATTTCAGGAGAATAATCCTAAAATAAACTCATAGGTAGTATATATACAATATTAATGACACACAATGGGAATATGGAAATTTTCTTATAGAAAATAAAATTGAGCCCGAAATCCCATACCTTAGGTCAAGACATTTGTTCAAAATATTCGAAACAAATTAATAATATGTATAATGATATTATAGATCAGTTAAATAGCTATAATTATAAATACCATTTCACATATTATTTACATATGAAATTTTATTATCCATTTATTAACAATTAAATGTTAATGTCATGTTTTAGGAAATTCCTAAATTGTATTTCATGTATAATTTATTTTTTTAATTTCACACGACATATATTGACAATGGTTCTATAAAATGTTTATGTTGAAATTCATATATATATAATATATATTCATTATATGTGTAATTATATTAATCAATAAGTGCATGTTATTTAAAATTTAATACACCATTCATGGATATGTTATGACATAAATTCAAATGAATGATGTTTCCATTTTCTTGAAATATTAGAATAATGAAATGATAATAAAATATTACCATTACATAATCCATAAAAAAAATTGAAACAAAATTATAATCAATATTATTAAATTTTAAATCAATTATATAACAATAATTATATATATCATTACATAAATGATTTAACAAATTTATTTTATGACCCTTTATTTTTTAGTTAAATGTTAAAGTCATGTTTTTGGGAATAAAAACATTTTTTATATCTTTTTTATTTTTTTTAATCCCAAATACATTGATCCTGGTTCCATAATTTCTAGAAATTTAGAAATTATTGATATATAAAATTTATTCCATATATATGTTCTTATAATAATCTATAAAATATAGATACAGAAAATGAAATACATTGTTCATTGAGAAGGTAGGTCTCGTATACACAGAAATGATATTTCTTTTCCATAATATAATTGAAAGAAGGAGTGGTAAATAATAAATTGTCATTAAATAATTATATTAATTTCTTATAAATATCATTTTATCATTAAATCCACCCTTATTACCTTCTAGGTGAAGCATGTTTAGAATCAGAATAGTTGGTGATGTGGTAGTCTTTCTTACACATGATTGACATTATCTTATTACCATAAAAATTGATTTTAAAGAGGATAATGTGAAATAAAAATTCAATAAGTAAAAAATATAATATATATAACTTATATAATATTAATTCATCATTATATCATGTCGTGATAGGTGGTGATGGAAAATATATAACACTGATTCACATTATGGTAGTTCGACATACTCATGAGTGATGATTTCATATCCCATTTGATAGAAGATGATATGGGTATATTTTAATAATTTAACATAAAAAATATAATCATATTTATGGTAATTATATTAATATATCATCTTTTCTAATAATAAATGAAGGAGGGTGAGGGTGAAAGTAATTAAAATGCTTAATTTTGATTCTTAAATATTCTTCAAAAAACATGTTTTGGTTTAAAAAAATAAATAATAAGGTTGATTTATGTAAAAAATATCTTAAGTGATGTTTTTGGGAAGTAAAGATGGTTTTATGTAAATATGTATCTAAAAAAATAATGTTTTAAGAGAATAATGGTGTGGGTGGCCTTTTATATGTGAGCTGAGTGGCACAATACTATATTAAAAAAATAAAAATCTGTAACCATGATTTTTACTTGAAATAAAGATTAAAAATGGATAATATTTTATCCAAATATACGATTTGGTATAAATAGTTAATTAAAAAATGATATGTACAAATTTTTTAAATTTCCATCCAATATCATTTTACTTTAATCCCATAGTAAACCCATATTTTTATTAACTATGGTCAATAATTATAGATATTCATTATGGCCAAATAAATAATTTTAAGATATAATATATTATAAAAAACTATGATTCAAATTATGGAATCTATTTTTACAAATCAAATTCCATAAATATGAAAAAAATGGTAAATTTAAACCCATACATTCAATGAGAAAGAGATTTACGAAAGACCAAATATACAAATGTTTTATGTATTTCTATATAAAATATCAATGAAAAAATGATTCTAATGACTTGAATAGTAATAATATATATATAATATTAATAATATTTTTTAAAACCAATTATAAATTATAATTTTACCACATACATTATTTAAATGATGAGCCGTTTTTTTATAAAGACCACATTTTTTAATATTCATCATAAAAAATTATCTATTAAAAAACATCCAAAAAATAACCTTAAAATAATTTTTACATTATAATTTCCAAAATTAATTTTATCTTGAAAAATTATTTTTATAAAATTTTCAAATACAATTTTTAAAATTTCTCAAAAAAATAAATAAAAAGTAATTTTTTTGATAAATTATCTTTTTTAAAAAAAATATATAAATTTTAAAAATATATGTATTTTTTAATAACTTTTTTATATTTATATAAAAAAATATACATAATATTTAAAATTTGGTTATTCATATTTAGGTATCTATGTTCAATTTATAGGGAATACCCCTCTAGTCAAATAAATAATATTAATTGTTTGATGTAGTTTATTAACACTCGTCATTGCACATAATGATTGATGTTGAAAAATTTTATTTATTCAAAAATAATAATTAATTAATACTCAGGGTGTTACATTATATCCCCCTTAAAATCAATTTATCCATTTAAATTTATTTCAATTGTAAAAAAAATTAGGGTACTTCTACATCAAAAATTCTAGGGTTCCCATGTGACTATATTAAACTAGGTGTCTCACTAGAAAACTTTGACCTGGTTGGTGGTTTTGTTTTGTAGAACATTATCTTTTCACAATAGAATCTCCGCTTTTATTATCATAATAATAATTATCTTAATCTAATGGTATTACCACTGAGTTTAGTACTTGTGAATGAGTTCATATATACATTCTCAAGATATATACATAGAACACATCGTGGACCTGAGAGACATTCATTGGAAGCACAAATAAAAATCCTGCAATACCGGCATGATTAAGAATTTAAAAAGGATTGATATACCTAAGGATTAGTTTCCCATTCATCTCAAATATCATATACTTTACCCACAGATAAATTATTTGAAAAAACATTTCACCAACATCAAATTATAGATCATGTCGACAATTATAAGAATCTCATTTCTATTAACATATTACAGCTTTATGTTTTGATGAATGAATATATCATTCTATGATATATATTCTAATATATCAAGTAATAATATAATTATTTATCTAAATTCATTTATAATTTTGAATCATTATATTTCATTCTATATATGGAATTATATGGAGCCATGAGAGTTCATGAGTGAAAAATATTGTTGTATGAAAACTCAACTAGAAGAAGTTTTTCATGCCAACAACCTTTAAAATAAAGAGAACATTATTTCAATAAATATGATATGATTTGAATTTTTTTATCAAATGGAACATCTATATGAGGGTGATACGTAGTTCTAAAACATAACTCTATATCAAGATATTTCGTAATATAGAACTAGAACATCAATGTAAATGTAGAATCCCGATGAGACACTATGGAATGGTTTACTCCCTAAAACCATTATGCTTACGCAATGTATATCTGGGAAATATGATCTGAATAGATTTATGATCTAATAGTTATGACATATGATGAATTTATAAGGAAATCGACTATAAACCATATAGAAATTTTTATATTATAATTTTTAGGGAGTCTGATGAGAAATTACAGGATTAGTTTCTCTCATTTCCATTTTACTATGGGTAATGAATATAACATCCCCTTAGTCTTTTGTCCCACATCATTATGAAGATGAATTACCATAAATCATTATACTATTACTTAAATATCTCTATTCATTGAATTTATCAATAAATACTCTCTCAAATCAGAATATATCATCATAATTCCATGACGAATATGTAATGAATAACTATGAGCCTCCTCTAACCACCCCTTCTTTAACTACAATATTCGTTGAACCAATAAAATGTTCATGAACCATTTTATTAAATAATTATCATGGTCAAGTTGGGAAAATTTAACACATCCTCCTATAGCTTCATATCATACATATTCTCATGAGTAATCATTTCTAAGATAGGTTGTTAGGATATTATTTTATAATTATAAGATTTATCCCCTTAATTTATTTTCTCCAGATCTATCAATGGATAATAATAAAAATATTTTATCTACTTTTATCATTATAATGGATAATATTTCATGCTCCATTAGACTCAATGAATTATTTATAGTGTTCTCTTTCCCATAATGGTTATGTATCGAGAAATCATAATCATTTCCATGATCATTCCATATTCTCTTGTGCATATTGAACTCATTATTTCTGAATATATTATTTAATCTTTTTTTAGTATATATACTACACACCATTCTATATATTTTATTCCTCTATATAATTATGGAAATAATCCCCACAGATAAAACCAAACCATGAGATGGGAAATTTTTCTCATGAACCACTAATTTTAATGATGAATAAATTACAACTATATCAAAGTAAAAGAGTACAGATCACAATCACTTCCATGTTACATCACTATATATTTACAAAAAACATTTAAATATAATATAATAATATAAACAATCACTAATCTTCTCTCCAATTAAATAATTTTTTCCACTCATTATCATTCTTGTGGGACATGGCTCCTATCTATGAAAACGTGGGTGGGTGATAAATATTGTGAGAAATTGTGAATAAAATATCTATAATATTCAGATAAACCATGAATACAATAGAACACAGTCATTATTGTTACTCCAGTCCAACATTAAATAGCATCCATTTTTGATTAATCACAATATATACATCTCATGGGATTATATGACACAAAAAGAAAGCTTTAGCTACCAAAATTCAGATGTAGAAATTTTTTCATTAACTGTCTTATACAATAGTATCTTTAGTAAAATTATAAATTTAAATTCATGGTCATTAATTCACATTTACGTGATAATAATGTCATCTATAAATACTAATATTTAATTATTAAAGAAATCCCCAAATCATTAAAAAAAATCAATGATGATAGAGGTGAATTAGTAAGATTTTATGGATTTTCTATATGTTAATATTTTCCATGAATTGTATATAATTAAATCATGGTTGTGTCTTCCATCTTAAATATCTATTTATGACATAAAAAATGAATATAAATATTGAAAAATTGTTGATCTCCACACTTTTACAAAAAAGGTAATCAATAAAAGGTATAGGATACTTTTCTTGATCATGATCATTTTTATCTCATGATAATCAATTAAATTCCACATTTATCCATCATTATTTTTATGAAAAATAAAAGGTTCACCCAATGAGAAAAACTTTTAAAAATGAATAAATTTTTAAAGGATCTCCAAGATTTTCTTCTTCAATTAAAATAAATAAATCAGGATCATTATATTGGGTGTATTTAAAAAAATCGTGGAACTATGTATAAGTTATACTAAATAATAAATATCACATTATGGTGGAATATTAATCATATAATTTGGAAATAGATAATAAAATATTTCACAATTGTCTTATCATTGTTATATAGCTTCCCCCCAACAATTGATGATAAAAAATATATATTTAATATAAATAAAACCCCATAAAATGGATTCAATTTGCATCATAATATTATATTTATTCTCATTATAATATATTACCATAGGTTGTATTAGAATACCAATCATGGAATTACTTCCTCAAAAGACTGTTTGGGTTTTATGTACATAAATTTAATACATTCATAGTTAACAAAAATTAAATATGTAGAATTATGATAAAAATACAAGGAAAATTTTTAAAAGTATTAACCATAGAGTAATCATATACAAAAAATTACAATATTACAATATTAAAGGTTTTTTGCATTTATTTATAAATAAAATCATTTGTGTGGGATTTTAATATCATTATATATAATTATTTAGAGAGGAAATAATTTGTGTATAATAATATAAATATGATATTAACAGCTATAGATTTGATGATATGTGTACCTTTTAACAAGTCTTTACTTAAACATTTTTCTAAAATTGTAACCGCATTTTATTTCTCTTATTCTATTTATTTAATTGGTTACTGACATCAATAATCATCATTAACCTTTAGATTTTTGGATCTGGTTACTACAATGTACATAATTATAGTATTTTAAACACTGGAGTCAGTTTGATGCATTCTGTGGAGATATGACTCTATTTGAATCATTAGTTAACATCCTTAGATAACATAAGCGTTGAAATACCAAAAAATACACATCCATAAATAAAAAAATATAACATTCCCCTTAATACAATTTCTTCCATGAATGCTTTCACATTATGACCACGAATGAAATATCATATTCTCATCTCCATGGTTTTTAGTTATTTTTAACACCATATTCCTTTTCATAACAAAACCATGATATTGATGTTTAACATTGACCTATAATCCCACCTACTGGTTATTCCAAATTATTTCTTCCAAATTACTGAATTAAATTATTTATAATTACAATCAAATACTTCTATTTAATCCACTTAGGAATCAATAATCCTTTCCTTTATGTGTGATAATAATTATAAAATCATACGTTAATAGTTTTGTAAATTTATCCTCATAGGTACAAATAAATTCAACATATATCTACTTCAGCTCAAGGATTTTCATCTATATTTTTTGATTTAATTATAAGTGTCAATAACTTATTAAAAAATAATCAATTATACTAATCCCACTTGGTGAAGTAAAATTCATCCTCTATCTTGAATAATTGATGAATATCCTCTACTGATCCTTTTATCCTTACAGACAATAAATAGATAAAAATTATTATTCATGTTTCAATCACTATATAATGAGAAATTTCATTTAATTTCTTCTATTCCATTTCCCTTTAAATAGTGGATCTATAGATCCACTTAATTATGTTATGAATTTCATCATAAAGGTCTCAATTTAATGTTATTCCATTCTTTTCTCATTTGGATGTTCTGTATGATTAAATTTTTTAGATTGGTATATGTTTATAGAAAATGAATTTGTAATTGTATCTCTAATCATTTTTTATTTCTCAGGAGACAATCAGTTCATTTTCCATCACAATTAGAATTCATGTAATTAATTATGTCTATGGTCACTTACTAAAACTGAAAATCATACAGTAAGAAACAATAATAATGGGGGGAACCAAATAATTATAAGTAATCATGTTTATGATGTCTAAATTATGAATAAATGTTTAATATATTAAACATTAGGATTAACCTAGATCATTTATTATAATTTCTCAAATCCTTCATAATTGTTTGTGATGATTTGTTCAAATTCAAAAGCGTATCACCGGGGACTATTAGACTATGTCTGTAGAAAGAACCTTTTTCATGCACTAGGTGACTATCATGTCAAGATCAGAACACCCTTTTCAGAGTTATTACCTCTCGGTACCTCTATTCCAGATCCACACCCACATGTAGTATTTAGACATGGATTTTTATTGTTCTAAACCTCTATATTTTTTCATTTACCATTATTCCAAGATAATTTCTTATAATTTGACTCATTCATATACTTATCTTTAGATATATTCTTTGAAATATTCATAGGGATCTCACTAATATTTCTTTATCATATATTCTAAAGGATAAACCATCCTAACCTATTATACTAACAATAGAGAACCAAACAATTGATACCGAGATATTACATCTTTTTTTATTAATATTAGTTTCAATAGAAAAATAAATCCATTAGGATCATAATGTTAGAGTGAATTTGGAAACATAGTCACATATAAATAATTACATAAGTGATATATATCATATCCTACTATGTTTATCGTTATTAGAACCCTTCTTTCATATATCATACATAATACTGTTGTTCATATCCTGCAGAAGTAAACATAAGAATGTGTTATTTTAGATGGTCATTGAGGCTAAACCAAAGAGATATCAGAATATAATGATCATACATGTATGAGAACGTGAGAATACAATTGAGGCTTCAGCCCCAACCCTTTAAAGAAAATAGACCATGAGAATAGAAAATTTACATAATTCATAGATTTTTTTTAGTACAATTAATCATTGGATATATTTTCCAAAGTACTTCTAAATTTATTTCCATGAACATTTTAGAATAATGAGTTCACTCGACAATACATCATAGTAGTCACGTTTAACTCCCAAAATAATAATATTTGAGTGATTCCTTTTCAAAACTACATTCACTCATTAGTATATTCATGTTTTATTTAGTTGGACATCGATATTTTCCCAATGCATTAGAGAGAGATATTGTTCCCAAACATCGCATTATGAAAAGCATACAACATTTTTCCACAAGGTCACAAAATAACCATTTTATGAGATCCCATGAAAATAAATAGGGTTTATAAGAATTTAACATTCATATAATCGATAGTAGAGAAATAGCTTTCATAATAATTTTTTTCAAATCATAACCTGTTGAATAAATATCATGTTTTATAAAAATTTTATCATTATATAAATCAGGGTAGGGAAAACGTTTTCATAAATATATTTTCGTCAATAACAAAATCCATGTAGAGAAATAATAATAACGGTATACCTTTATTATATACAAAGTAAATCATAAGAATCATAAAAAGGATGTAATAATAGATGAAAGTTGTTATAAAAATATTCTTTGGAACATTTATTTATGAAAATGAAATTTACAATTGGAAGAAAACATTTTAAAATATAGAACATTTTCCAAATCATATTCCTGGAAAATAACCATGGAAACAAACTAAATAAAATATTAAAATAATTTAAAAAATTTCATCTATAAAATATAAATTTCACAAAAGAAAATATATTTTTTTTAAACAAATATTTTAAAATAATCATTTTTTATTAATGATTCTTCAATAATCATTTAATACATATATTGAATAAAATATGTGTTCTAATTTTTTTTATAAATAATAATTAATTAATTTTATTTTAAAATAAACTATAAAAATGCGATTCCAATATTTAAGACATCAAGTTGTTATTAGTAGGGATAGTTTTACACACATTAATTCAAGGATTAGTTTTACTTTTACAGTAAATAGAAAATGTGCCTTTTTGTAAAATGAAAAAAAATAATACAAAAAAAAAATTAAATTTAAAATTGTTTTAAAAATTTATATATTTAAATACAATATTAATGGAAAGAAAAATTTCAAGATGAATGTTGAAAATATCAATTTTTTAAGAAATATGTGGCTTTTAAAAATGAGATAAATAATTTAGATTTCTAATTAAAACATTCCTTTAATCACATGAGTTAATTAAGTGAGGAAAAAGAATATAAAGCATTTATTTTCAATAAAAAACAGCATATCAATTAGAATTCTTTGTTTTAGATATATATCATATAATTTCATCATTACTAGCATAACCATTAATAATCCTGGAAATTGATTAGATTTAATTATACAACCCTCATCACATTGTTATCATTGAATCGTAAGCACCAAGAAGGAATAAAATATAATGTAACCTAAAATATAATTACATTAAATAAATTCATGATACTACATGTCAATTGGTATGTGTAAACACCACATAAAATAAAATTTCAATATATCATAACCTATGTCTCACTGATGAAAAATGGAGACTAAAATTCATTTCAACATTGGTATCTTTTAAACCATAAAACAGATGAATGATATATCATAAAAAATGTTAATTTAATCCCAATAAATTTATGTACAATAATCATTATATAAATTTATGTGTAGTATATACACCACATAAATGAATCATGTGGGGAATATGGAATTGTTTTAGTGAAAATAAAAATGAGACGGAAAACTCGTACATTTATTCTCGACATTATTCATACATGTTTCAACCAACTATTTAATGAATATATGTATATTATAAATATATTATATAGATATAATTATATACATAATTCTTTATATTATTTATATATGAACTATTATTTAGAGTTTATAAAAAATTTCATGTTAATGCCATGATTTATGTAAAAAATATGTCGTTTTCTATTTACATTTACAATTTTTGTTTCAGGTCATCTTGATTTGATCATGGTAAAAAAATCTCCATGATGTTAACCATGACATTAATATCACATATATTCAGAATATATGTATTTAGAGTAATCAATAAATAATATAGATAGAATATGAAACACATCATTCATGGTGATAATAGGTTGTACAAACAGATAAACAATGTATCCATGTTCTAAATAGATTTAATGGAATAAGGATAGGTAAAATATTATCATTACATAATTATTTATATTTTATTACCACAAATACACTTTAAAACCATTCTTATTATATTGCATAAAATGTTTTAAAGAACCACATCGCTTAACGAGCCTTTAGTTTGTCGTACACACAAGTCACATTATAATTTTCATAAAGAATAGAATATTAGGAGGTATATGTGATATAATAAATTAATAAGTAAAATAATATCATATATTTCATTCATAATAATTTAATCGTTCATTTTTCAAATTTTTAGAGGTGTTGATGGAAAATAATAACATCAGTTTGTGTCGCAGTCATCGTATGTACACATGAATGATGATTTTTGTGTATCATTTAATGGAATAAGAGATGAAAATATATCAGTACCATAACATAATAACATATAAATATGTATAAAATATGGAAATTTTTATATCAACATAAATTAATAATAATTTAAATATGTTCCGTAACAAATAAAATAAAACACTTTGTAAGCGACATTACCTCTTTTACATAAAACATCATTTTGTTTTGATTAAAATCATTACTAAGATGGATTTTAATAAAAATAATACTTATCGGATGATAGTAATGAATTAATTATAGTATTTTAGGATTTTTCTAATAAAAATGTGTTTTATACTGTGAATATGGGAGGATATTTGGTAACCTTTTATTTCTGAGTTGATTAGTACTCTTTTATTGTTTTTACAAAGATAGTGTAACCCTATTTTTCACATTCCAGAGGGCTCTAAAATAAATTATTAAATAGTATTATATATTTTATGGACTATATATAAGTGAAATTTTTTTAGTTTCTATTTTATTTCATTACCCATTTTTTTCTCCATCGTACCCCGTTTTTACATTTACCATAGTAAATAGTTTTTAATTTTTTTACTATTGTTTATTTAATTTTTTAGATAAAATAAATTTTGATGATAATAAATATAGAACACATTATTAAATTGTTATTCATATAATAATAATAAGTTTTTTGACAATTAATCTTATATATGTGACGTGAAAGTAGTTTTTCAAATTGAAATTGTTAATAAGTTTTAAAACTTTTTATTTGAATATTCAATGTGAAAATGATACCGTGGAACCAATTAGGATTAAACAATATATAATTTATCATGTTTTAATTTGAAAATATTTATTAAAAATAATGATACATTTAAATTATTTAAATGAAAATTTATTTTTTAATTAAAAACTTAATTTTTATCATATCAATGAAAAATTATTATTTTCTGAAAGATCCCCAAAATTCAATCTAATCAAATATTCGTATGATTATTTCAAAAAATATTTCAATATTAATGAAAATAATTTTATAAAACATAATAAAACTATTTTTATTATTCTTCACCAAAATAATAAAAGAACATTTTTCTTTGTGAAAATATCATTTTTGAAACATATAAATATATTACCATAAATTATGTATTTTTTTCATAATGTTTTCATTAAATGAAACCATTATAATTGATATTTAAAATCATTTGATTCATATTAATATAATCATGTTAAATTTAATGTTAATAATTTTCATGTTTAGATAATAATATTAAAATATTTTAATAATTCAATAAAACTCGGGGAAGCATGAAATTGAAGCAATTGGGAAATAATTATTTTTCCAAAATTAAAATAATTCTTGAAAATTCAGACTATTTCATTTATAATATATATATATATATATATATATATTAGAATTATAATCATATATTTCATACCATATATGACATATAAACATTTATCAACTCCTTTTTAATAGTAAATTATTTCTAATCACTATTTCAGGTAATAAATTATTCTTTATTCATATATGTTTTGGATCGGTATTATCAGTACTTGTAATTTCTTCATGGTTACCTAATATATATATATATTTTGAGATAAATATAATATATATTCATTATATTTATAGTTATTTTAGTCCATACTATTTATATATTAAAAAATGAATTATATCATTCAGGGAGAGGGTAGCCTATAGGTAAACCTAAAAAATAGTTTCCATATTTCCAATGGATGGAACCCATGAAATTTAAATTAAAATCTCCATTTAAATTTTTTTTTTATAATATATATATATATAATATATTTATATATACATTAAATCATTCTTGATTAACATCCATGAAATAATAAACTGGAAAAATATTTTAGATTAGTCTATAGAGGTAGTATTTCACACATGTAAATAGTGATGTTATAGTTTTGTAGGGGTTTATAAGTTAATACAATATATGTGATATTAGAATTTAAAATGTATAATAATTAATTATATATAATATAAATATATATTAATTATATCTGTATATATTTTCTTGAGAGGCTATAATAGAAAATAAAATAATTCTGTTCTTGAGTTCATTGTCTACGAAAAACATGATCGAAAATTATTCTTTATGTTTTATGGTAGAGACAAATATAGATTATCATATGTTTTTAAAAATAAATTCAAATATTTAATATAATTGTGTCAACATTTCATCATTGTTTAATAGTATTTTAATGTGTTAGAAGTAGTAATAAAAGAAAACTGCATGGTTAAGAACTGTACCTCTTCTTCATAAAATGACTTCTGGTTTATACATAAGGCCCTTTTGGGCTGGATTTCAGACAAAAAAATAGACACTAGTTACTAAGATGTATTTTAAATAAGTTACTTGGGCAGTTATTAGATGATATATATTTATCTTGATTTCTGGGGATGAGAGAAATGTGGGATTCCTTTTATATATGGGGTCAACGACACTCTAGTAAAATTTTAAAATAATTAGATAATTTAGATTATGATTCACAAAAAATATCTTCAGAATATACCATTCCAAAAATATTTATGATTATATATATATATGGTGATATAATAGAATATGGACATGTTTTGTGGTTGTTTTAACATTTATATTAACCCCTGGTAAACAGGTTGTAACCTCATCCTCTATAACATTTCTCTTACTATTTTTAATATTAATTATAAAAAAATTACATTTACATTATTACATAATATTTATTATTTTTATTAGTTATATGGAATCAATTATATAAAAATAAATTCATAGATTTGGTGTATTGTAATTTAATATTAATCTCCCAAACACGACCAAAAGAGTATATCCATAGAATAAAATTTTCTAATGTGAATTCTATTTTTATGTCAACATTCAACATAAAAATATTCCTAATAAAATAAATTTTATTATAAACATTATAATTTGACAAATTTTACATCTCATATTTTTTGAAGAAAAATTAATATTTACAAATCCTTTAATAGAAAATAATTTTTCTAATAAAAATCTGTATTTTCACTATTCTGGGAAAATATAATATTTAAAATATGCTCTCTAATATTCACACAAATATATTATTGAAGTGTGTGGATCAAATTGGAAATTTACTTTTTATATAAATTTTCTAAATTTTGTTAAAAATAATTTAAAAATTATTATGTAAAATACTACAAAAACATTTTTTGATGAATATTTGTTTGAGAAAAAATTTGATTTATTCTTATCGCATTTTTAGAAAAAAAAGGATGATGAAATTTTACAAAACATTATTGATTATATAATTTATAAATTTTATAGATATGAGTAACCAATAACTAATTATTAATAATATGGTTACAATAAAACATTTTTTTTCATAAAATTAATTTTTCTAAAAAATATTTCTTTCTCATTCAAATGAATTGTTCTTTTGAATTGCAAACCATTAATAAAAAATGATTTTTTATTTTACCTATGTAAATCATATTTATTTTGTAATTTATTTATCCGTATACATTACTATAAATTTAATTTCTATGTTATATTGGTATATTATATTATAGATCATTTAGAATTAGAGTTTAAGGTATCGATATTTTTTGACGGTATTGAATTCATTTAAAAAGGAATATATCATTACATTTAGGGTGATTAATTATTTTTACAAGTGACATAGATTGTTGAAAACAAATATTACATGACTAAATATTTTAACACCATTTTTCATATTTATATCTTCCTATGAAAATATGTTTTTTTTCACTTGTGATAAATATAAATATCTGATAATTTTTACCATAGAGATAAATCATCAATATATTAATGGAACACAATAATGGTTCCAAACTGATCATATTTGTTTTGAGAGTTATATTCATTAATTATTAACTAGATAAATCATAGGAAATAAAATTATAATTATGTATAAGTAAAATTCCATATTATTTCTCTGATGTCTTATTATATATCAGATATCCTTCCTCAATCAATGGTACTATAACAACTAATGCATCAATCAACCTCATATTTATGACTTAAAAATTTCCATTATGATCTGATATCCAAATGTACATAATAATTTTAGAATTCATCATGGTCATCGAGTATTCTAATCTAGAATCTTTTAGAATAAATCATATTAGTAAACATTGTTATGTGTTACTACATACCACCATTATGTTTTTTTGTAATATTTCATTATGCAACTGCATTTTATTTGAAGGATCAACTGATTGAAAATTGTCATTTTTTACTTTAGAATAACCACATTATGGATTATTATTCACAAATTCTCACAGAGGTTTACAAAATTCCATGTATTGATTCAAAATTCATATTTATGAAAAAATAATATTCACACTTCAATACTCATACTACCACACATCAGGTACTATCATGAAAAATATTAAGACATGAGATGCCTCAATCCATTTTTTAAGATAAAATATCATGTATGCAACATTTCCACCATTTGCAAGAGAACCCTCTTGCCTTCATCTCACTATCGATCAACCCACCATCACCTAATAAAAATTGATTTCCCTATTCTCTTAACAACACATCACTAGAATTAATAAAACACCACCACACCAGTCACCACTCCCCATGGACATGAAAAGAACATCAAATTGATCAGGATCATGTAGAAACACGCGTTAACCATTTCCAATGATTTGGAGAAAAAAAACAATGAGTGAATTCATCATGCGAGTGAATGAGATAACATGGTAAAAACAAAAAGGATGAACCTAAACCAAAAATAGTCCCTAAACAAAACCTCCTAAACCATTATTTTATCTATTATCCATATCTAAATTGGGACGGAGATGACGTACCTAAAGGTAGTGTATTGTTCCGTTGTCACGGTCTTAGGAATGATTCCCAAAAGAAAGAACCTTCGACTATCAACCCACAAAACCCAAACTACATTGTATCCACTTCTCCAGATTTGACATAGAGATAATAAGGGGAATATGGATCTAGATTTGGGTATGATCTTCCAATGAATGATATAATAGGAAAAAAGAAATGTGACCACAAACGTCGCCCCCCATGTAACATTCAATAAAAAAATTAACATAATATTTCAAACAAGGGAGAGTGTTTCAACACCATCCATCATCCCATAAACAACAACTTCTCTACAGTGAATGAACAACCACATAGTCCCGTAACATTTTTTTCTAATACATTATAGATGATATCCATGGGAAAAAATTGGTCATACAATTCCTTTATCACACGACTCATGATTTTGTTTCATAAATTCCATTAACACCTCTAATGTCATTATTTTTGGAGACTTAGATATTAGTCAAATGACATTTCATTTTAGTGGTTGGGAATTACAAAGGTAATTTGAATATTTATTGTTAAGGATTGGATATTTTTAAGAAAAGAGATTTAAATTAAGATTTTTAATGTTTTGTTATCTTAAATAAACGTTTTCAGTCTTTAGAGGGAGAACATGTGATGAAAATAGACTTTGGTTCTCACTGAAATAGTATCAGAGACGTTAGGACTACTATATCCTTCCCTAGAAGGCCTATGACCTCAATCTATTATATATTTCTTATTGTTGCATACTAAATACCAATTTTGACCCAATAGACAACAAGTTCACCTAAATAGACATGCTAGTGAGCTGGGAAGAACCCTTTCTACCTAGTGGGTCTTATTAGCTAGCAGTAGGACACTTACAGATGATTTTATGGGTGTCATAATGTAACAATTAATATGGAAATATTTTAGTAATTTCTGACATTGGACCACATGAGATTTATTCCAATGGAATTAATTTTTATGACCTATTCGTATGTATACTGTCTTATTCTTCCATATGGGAGAATCATTTCTGACATGATGGATCTAGATAGATTCTGTTGGAAAAAATGAGTATGATTATTAATTTTTCATCAACCTTATCATTTTCATTCTCATATGGTGTTGGACTGTGATTTTGTCCATACTTGAATAATAATATATGAATCTTATAGAAATTTAGTTTATTTGATTTAACCATTTTACTCAACATCACATATTTTGGTGCAACATCTTTATCATGGGTTCTCCTAAACCGGTGCCCCATTCCAGGTTGTCACAGGACCTCAAGTGTGCCTTCTTGTATTCTAGAGGCTTCCAAATAGCTGCATGGGTCTAGATTAGTCATATGTGGAGACTATACTATATGAACATTGTAATGCATAACATAAGACTTAAAAAATATAGGAGATAACATCATATTATCAATCAAAAACAATAAATAATAATTTCCTAATAGTGTGCATACCACAATAAATAGTTAATATGTCAGTTCAGGCTATAATTCCATTTGAATAAAACCAAAAATATAGAATAAGAAAGGAATTTCCAAAAATGTTTTGAATCCATGTCCAGAACCCTATCCATGCATGTACCATGTAAAACTGAACTCCCTAGAAATGGTCTGTTTCCCTTTCCCTTACATAAAAGCATGAAATATTCTCAAGTACCCAATCGTGGCCTGAGTAGGGTGTGAGTACAACTCAGTATGACACTACCAATGAGGTCTACCGATATCCAGTATAACCGACAGTTCATGCAAGAATTTGTATATAAAAAACAACAGAAATAAAATTCATGTCAACTAGTTCACCATCTCTACATAACTACATTATCCAAGGTTCTAATTCATTATGTCTCTAGACTTACTTGTTCATCATCAATCAAACAAGGTTCCTGGAATTAACTATTTTTCTAAGGGAATAAGTATGTACCTAACTCACTAGGGATAACACATCACAATGTCACAATATCCTCACATCGAATCCTCAGATTGAGTGGAATACAACAATTAGAGGAATAGGGCTCCATACCCTTCTATAACACATGCATTCGTGGTTGAGATAGAGGATCAGTCCAACAACACCCGTGGGAGGATCCATGGTCCATTATCTCGATCCTAAAGCCATGAGTACATGCTTATACATCTATTAAACACATTCAAACCATATCAAAAAAAAAAACAGAACCAATACATTCAACATTAATAATAAATAATAATCAATATGGCCTACCATATTGTTCCATAACCAATTGACACATTTTCCATTTACATATCATATCCTATTTCACCCAAATCTCATTCTGCATACCATTATCAAATTTATCATATTTCATGCTTCACAAGAACTAACTATCTTGTGCATATCTAACATATTTCACAATCCTCATACATCGTCCCCCAATAAAAAATACCACATTTTTACATCTATTTACAATATCAACATACTCATTAAGGGATGCACATGATCACACAACAAACAAGAAATTAATATCTAATTCTAGGTCTGAAAAGTATCAGTTCACCCCATGGGTGGCCTTTTTAGGTCAAATCTTCCTCAATGCATCCCTTGGTATACCATGTGGTTTTCTAATCATAATATATAAATTTATTATACTGAATCACATCAAAGGGTCAAAATCACAACAACGGTTAGCAATAAATAAACCTACGCATGCACAAATCTACAATGAATCTATGGGATAAAACATGAACAACACCTACCTTGTTTCCACTGGAAAATGATCCCTCAACAAATAGTTAGATCAAGATTAAAACAACCCATGATTACTCAATTTAGATATCTCTAAAAAAATAGTGTTTTAGGGTTTCATAATGATATGGCCGATGGATGAAACCCTAATCAAGAAGGGGAAGAAAAAGGGAGATTATAAAAACATGGATATTTGAATCATAACTGAAGATACTACACATGAAATATAAAAGTGGGAGAGAAAAAAATATGGATTCTCTTAGGGGGTTTCGCTCATCACTAGGGTAGCAAGGGAGAATAAAGGGGGAAATCTGAATATGGTGTTAAAATCTTATAATGGAATTTTTTTTAAATTTCAAAACATTACTGGTCCAACTAGTTTACTAGCACAGTTTTCTGAATAGTTTGATTGATACTATCCCAAAATCCACCCCACACATGGTTTCATGGGAATTCCACATAGTTAGATTTATCCTAATATAACCATGTCCAAGACTTGGTACAAGGTTGGATGGTTACCATGGAGGATTTTCATGGTTTTTACTAATTGTGAAACATGAATTCAAAAATCATTTTCCCTCATCCTTCCAGCTTCGAACACCCATAACACCCCAATAGTTCTCATGAAAATGGAAAATATTTATTCGACCAAAATAAAGAACATATAATGAAAGATAAACCAAAAAATACTTAAGGAAAATATCCCAGATCATACATCTACCCCACCTTAAGCCGACATGTCCCAGAGCCACTCTTCCCGAGAATCAGTGAGATTTCGATGCAATGATATCATACCAAAGATCCAAAAAATATGATTATTGATACAATTTTTCTTCATAAATGTCTCCCTACATCCATTGAACATAAACCAAATTCACAACCTTGTTATGTTATGCCTTCTCAATATGATCCAAAAAATGAACCATATCATCCTCAAATGACACATCTGGATCAATCTAAACATCATCATCATTTGTCACATTATAAGTATCCCATTGATACTACATGAGTTGTGAAACATGAAAAATATTATTCATAACACTATACTGTTTTGGAAGAGACAATCGGTATGTCACTAGTCCGATCCTCTCCACAATCTCAGATGGCCCCACAATCCTAGACACAAATTTCCCCTGCCTCTAAATTCATCATTGATCCATCTGTGGTGACACTTGGAGAAACACATTTACATCCACCATGAACTCAATTGGTATATGATGCCTATATACATATGAATTATACCTACTCAGAGGTGTTTCCATCTACTTTGCAGTCAACCAACCCTTCTCACACATCTCCATCAAGAGACTTGGTCCTAATAGTTATGAATCCCTAGAATCTAATCAACATAACAAAGATCAAAATGGCCACCCATAGAGTTCCTCAAAATGATCAATCTGAACTGTATCCAAAAAGCAGTTATTGTAGGAAAAAATAACAAGTCATAAATACCTTTCCTACAAATCACCAAAATCCAGGACACAAGATCCCAACATGCCTTCAAATACATGAATTGTAAGTTCATATATCCTACCCATATACGGGTGATAAGGTATACTCAACAACTATTCGGTAACAGGAACCAGATGTAATACCTTCCAAATGGATAATGTGAATTGTGGATCAAAATCCAATTCTATGGTTCCTGGTACACTATTAAGTCTCACTATATCTTGAACATAAAATTCACCCCAATGATCTACTGTCTATGTTTATTGGAATAACAATAAATGAGCCACTTTAGTAAGCTATTCTATAATCTCATAGTTTTCATAATCCATCTCAGGAAGCCTTAAAAGTCCCACAAAAAAAATATTTGAATATCATTTCACTTACTTCCCAAAATGGGAAATGACTTAAAAACCACATAGACGACGATCATCATCCTTTACCAGTTCACATGTAATGCATCATGACATTGATCCAGTAAACTATTTCTACATTTTCATCCACTAATAACGATGACTAAGATCACAATGCATTTATTCTAGCGATGATGTAATATACATATAAATTCTTATAAATCGTGGTTCAACTCTTCATACACACTCATCAGTACCACATCACGGACCGAAACCTAGATGACTCCATGAACACCAACAACCCAACTATATGGTGAATACCCACCTTTAAAACCTTACTTCATTTCCAAACACATTGGATATTCTAGTTGGAATTGCTTGACCCGACTCAAAATCATAGAATCGATCGGTATAGATGAAACGTTTATCAATTTTATATCCCATCCCACACCTCCAGAAGCATCTCAGTAAAGAATCCATCATCTCTATTTAAGAATTGGATTCCTAAACCACCTTATTTTGAGTTATCTGGCTTAGTGAATCTACAATACTATTATATTTCTCAAGTTTTTCAATGAACTCAAAATCAATGGATTGTAGTTACTTGACCAACCTTTACTTTAGATGATTCAAATCCCACTGAGAAATGATGTACTGAAAACATTTATGATTAGTAAACACTGTGAATCATTCTCCTAACAAGTAATGCCGTGAAATAATATGTAATACAAAACAAAATCTTTCTCCAGATCATGTGTTGGGTAATTTCTTTCCTGGGGACTCAACATTGTTTACACATATGATACAACTCGATCATCATGCATCAACACTTAACTAATTTCCATTAATGAAACTTCACAGAACAATATATAGTTCTTACCAGGTTTGGGTAATATCAGAATATATTTTTTTATTAAACAACTTCCTCAATTATTGAAAGGTTGTTTTTCATGACTCTGACCACTCAAACATAATACCCTTCTTTATTAAACATGATACTGGTAATACCAATTGAGAGAAATAGGTAATTTAACCTCTGTTAAAAACTGTCTAAACTAAACAAAACTCTAAACGTCCGAAAAATTATTGGGAATCTCACAAGATACCAAATCTAAAACCACCTATAGATCTATGAAAACACCAATATAACAAATGAAGAGTCCTATGGAATGGAAATTATCAATCCTAAAAAATACATTATGATAGCATGGTGTAAATCATATACTCTCTTTCTGTACCCAAGATGATGTCAAGATTATTGGCACGATCATCAAAAGTTTGTGAGTACTCTAAGATGTGATCAATAAATAAAACCAAAAATTGATCTAGATAGGGGTGAAATATTCAGTTCGTTAGAGCCATGAACACTACCGATGGATTTTTCGACCCAGAAAGAATCACAAAAATTTACTACACATGTGACTACATAGAAAATCAATCCACAGTACATCAGATGATCTCACCCCCATGTGCTGGTATACTGATCTCAAATCAATTTTGTAGAACACTATAGTAACCTTTACCTGGTCATATAGCTCGTAATTTCATGGAATCCACTATCAGTTCTAAACTTTCATCTGATTTGAGTTATTTTAATCTACAGATAACCTCAACGACTCGTCATCATTTTTAGAAAAAAATATATGGTGATCCCCATAGAGACATAATGGGTCGAATGAATCCATTTGCACTCCAACTCATACAACTAATCCATAAACACATAGGATCATCTTGTTCCATTAGATATGGTGGAATTGAAACTGGTTCTACCCCTAGAAGCAACTCGATTGTGAGATCTACGTCTCATTGAGGTTTAAATACCTAGAACATATAAGGAATCTCATATTTTATCAAATGCACCATAATAGAAAAAACATGTTGATCCATCTATCCAGCATCCATAATATGGAATGAAATTTGGGATTTCATTTCTCACAACTTTTGGAAAATATACTTTGTGTGATTGTATCATACATCCTACTCAACGTGAAAGACATAATTTACTTCATTGGGTGAAGTAAATGTTACCCTATGATGGTAATAATCAATATGGGAATGATACAACACAATTAGTCCAGACCCAAAATCAGGTCAAATAATGAAAACTCAAGGACAAGTAGGTTCCCTATTAAATGAAAAACCACCAAAATCAATGGGAAAACCACTACAATTTCTAATATCCTCATATCTTACCCCAACGATGTGTCAATTAATATAACCCCACAATCATTTTCCATAGCTAGGTCCAACACAACCTCAAACTGTACATGGATAAAAGAGTGTGTGGAACCTCTGAAAAATGAAGCACTATAAAGTGGGGAAGCCTCATGAATAATATAACAAATGGTATAAGTTCCAACCTCGCCCCATCCAGGTGTCGACTGAATAGTGTGATGATGGAATTTATCTCTTCACTAGGTTCCATCTTGAGTACCCTGTTCTGCTCTTCCATGCATATACTGATGGCCTTGTCCCAGAGTTCCATGTACACCACCCCTTCTGGTATGGATGGTGGTTATCTAACTAACATCCTGAGAGGGGTTGATCGATATCCTACCCACCCTTGGAATCTTCTTCTGACTTATAACAACACCCAACTACTGAGGGTTCTTGTTGATTGTTTATGTATGCATCAACTTTCCATAAGACTGACAGTCGACTAGTGGTCAAGGACAATGACCATTCTTGTTCCCTAAACATCCATGAAGATAATAGAATGCATTATCTACACCATAATATGAGTACCATATAATCTGATTATTCATCAAAATTTCACATAGTGGGAATCTTCAAAAAAATGATTTTTTCACTCAGATGTTTTACATTATGTCTGCCCAATTGGTACTAAAAATCTAGCTCCAGAAGCTCCCTTCAAGTTCCCTTATAATATAAGGGATTGGTCCAATACATCTACAAACCTCTTTAGACAGAAGATGTTCACATTGGATCTATTCTCATTTTTAATCACATCCTATAAGCATTTTCCAGAGTTTCCTCATCCCAAGCCATCATCAGGATGAATCAGCGCAAGTTAGTGTAGTATCTTTCATCACATTTGAAGCCCTAGATGGAAACACAATAAGCTCCGTATCATTCTCATAACTTAAGGATTTTTTTATTAATGTTCCATAAAACTTTCTAGGAAATCCTTCCATGCCATTCTATAGTTTTCCTCAGCCTTTATCATAATATCCTTCAAACAGTTGTCTTTCCCTCTTAACATTTAACCCACAAACATGACTCGTGTCACATGTAGAATCTCCATATGGTCATTAATAGTCTAGATAGACCCTATTTAGAACCCAGATACCATTATCCCCCTGTATCTAGTAATGGTTGGTGGGTGCTGCAGTTAAAATTCTCTGGGCATCTTGAACAAACTCAACAGTACCCACCCTGGGTCCTGGTCCATTATCTGCATAAAATTAGAATGATTCTGAATAAATATATCGTTCTTATTATCATGAACCACTATATTTACTTAATACACTACATAGGGAGTGTTCTTTTCCACAACCTCTTGTAACCCAACTGACACACATCTTCATGGTGGAATTTTAATACAATTACAAACATGTGATTTATAACATAAAAAAATTCATTACATAAAGGAAGACTTTTGACTATATAACAAAAAACATTTCAGATCCACTACACAACAGGTCTGATCATACTTGAAGCAATACCATTAACTATCCCTACCAAAGTCATGTATAACACTAGGTAACTAACTCACATGAATACATGTCTTACCTTAAACACATTTCAAAACTATTCTCACAACAAAACATACTCAAATAAAATTTCATTTCACATTCCACCACTTATCACGTATAATTTCATAAATAATGTTCAACATTTTTATCCCCTTTTAAACCATTTATATTTTATCGTTAGACACAATGTTAACCACATTTATGAAACTCAAATTCATTCTACCCTCGTTGTCCTACACACCCATCCCAATTGTATGTTCCTACTATTATGAATGTCACATATATATATATATATTGGTTCCAGGAATGATGATTGAATGAAAAACCTTGGTCCATTCCGTACACGATAAAAATATAATAAAATTATCACATCACACCAAATTTGGATCACACAATATTTAAATATCATCAAATGTAAAAACACTTAACAATATCAATAATTACCACCTTAGGTGACTTGGGTTCTCCCCCGAACATGGGATAGATCCCCTCACATAAGAGCTCATTACTAAGGCCCAACACTATCCAAATATCTTATATACCATCCAAAAATAGAATGAAAGTGAAAAGAACTCATCTCATACCTATTTTTATTGTCTTTGACCCAGGTTCCACTAAAACGATGGCCCGATCCAGGATGCCACATGACCTCAAGCTCATCTCCCAGTATGACGGAGTGTTCCAACATGAAGGGATGGCTAGATTAGTCAAGTTGGGAGATCCTACCTTCTTAATAGAGTAATACATATTAGAAAACATTTAAAATAACATATATGTCATGATATAATCAATGACAAAAAATAAATAACTATTTATGAACAAGGTACAAACCACAAACAATATTAAATATGTCATGTCATGTGACAATACCAAGTGAACCAAACCCAAAAAAATGAAAACTGAGATATTTAAAAAAACGTCACCACTCCATGAATAGAAGATCACCCATGCATGTACCATGTCTAAATCAACACCCTAGAACTAAGACCTTTCCCATGTCTGAACTTGTAAGCAAGAAATCTACTCAGGTACCCAATGGCAGCCCGATCTAGGTGTCAGTACAATTCAACTGGCCACAACCAACAGTTTCAACAAATATCGAATCTAACAGAGAGTACATGCACGTATAAGTAAATAAAAGCCAAGGAAAGACAAATCAGGTCCACTAGCTAATCATATCCACATAGTTATGCTGACCAATGTGCCAATTCATTATGTCACTTCGGATTCTAGTTCATCATCAATCATATATGGTTCAGAGCATTATGTATTTTCAATAGTAAGTAAAGAAGTACCTAACTCACTAGGGATATCATATCAAAACATCACTATATCCTCAACTAGAAGCCTAAGTCTTGGTAGAATACAACTGTTATGGGAATAGAGACTTGTCCCCTTCCCTAAACTATGCATTGTGGGTAATGTTAGAGCATCAATCCAACTTGACCCATGGGAGGAGCCTAATTCCATTTCCCCACACCTCATGCCATGTCCACTTGCATATACATCCATTCACCACAAAATATCACATCACAACTAAACACATACAATACAGACAAAATTCACAATTCATAATAGTCAAGAGGGTCAATCATATTGTTCCATAACCGATTAACTCATTTTACATTTACATCACTTAGAACATTTTTACCAAATCATATTCTGAATATCATTATTAAATTTAGCATATAAAAAATTTCAATTTCAGTAACTCAACTAGGGTCATGTAAAAAATTTAATAATCCTTTAAACTCCACCCAACTTATCCAATACCTCATTTGGGATTTTATTTAGAATATGAACATACTCATAAAGGTCTCTACCAACATACAAAACAACCTAGAACAGATATAGCTACTTCTAGGTCTGGAATGTATTAGTGCACCCCATGGGTAGACTTCTATAGGAAAAGTATTCCTCGATGCATCCCTTGGAGGACTACAATGGTTTCCTTTTATAATATATATATTCATTATACCAAATTTTATCAATGGATAACTATCAAAAAAAGGGTAAACATGAAATAAACTTAATCATGCACAATTCTCAAAAAACAATGGGATAAAACATATCGACCACCTACCTTGAATCCATTAAGAAATGATTCCTCAGTCAAAGCCTTAGATCATGATTAAACACAGCCTTGACCCCAACCTAGTTGTCATTGGAAAAGAAGGTGTTTAGAGATTTCGATGTATATGGTTGAATGATTCATTCCCTAATAGATATGAGGAACACAAGATGAGATAAGACATACCTAAATCTTTAATTTTCTACTAAGAGAACTCCAAATGTCATAGAGATGAGGTAGAATCTCTCTTGAAAGATATTGTGAGATTTGTCTCATCACATTGATTGAAAGGGGGAAGAAATGAGGAAATATCGAGTTGGGGATAAAATCATGTAATGTCATTTTTTTAAATTTATATACTCTACGGGGTTGTACGGTTTTCCCACACTGTTCTCCAAATAGTGCACCAACCATGTCAGTGATACTATCCTCAAATCACTCACTCATACGGTTTATTTTTAATTCCACTGGTCTATCCTAACCATTAAGTAACTATGTGGAAACCTCTATACAAGGATGTAAGGTTAGTTGGGATGATCTTAAATGTTTTCAGTAACCTTACCCCAACTGTGAATCATTCAGAAAAAAATCATTTTCACTACTTATTCATTCCTTGAATTCCTAGAACACCCCAAGAATTTTTATTATCATATAAAAACCCCATTTGATACTATTAATAGGACATAAAGTGAATCATAATCAAAATCATACCTTATGAAAAATACTGAAACATAAATTTTGCTCTCTTCATAGTAAATTTATCACTGGATTGATCATGAATAGTGAATCAGATGATAATTCCATCAGATCATGAAGGAATTGTCCATGTTTGACATTGATTAATATTAAAATTTATAGAGGATATTCAATGATTTTGGAAAAAAAATGTGGTGTTTCATGGAATAAATTTCAACTGTTATTATTTAACTATTATGGGTAAAATTTAGTGAAACTAATAATATATAATATAATTATCATAGAATCCCAGATTGTAGAATCATTGCGTAATTAATTTCATTTTTAAAATTGAACCAGCTAAACTGAATCACATTCCAAAAGACCTATTATTTTTTATCTCAAAAACAAATATATATATATATATATATATAAACACACACATGTTACCCATTACATTGGTAATTAAAAATATAACATAACAAAAGAATGCAATGTTAATTATTGATTCATTAAAACATTTCTTATTCAAAACCTATGGAAAAGGGAAAATAATTAAGTGAGACTAGATTCCCAATAATAGTTTCATATAGTAGAATTAATAAAAAATCAATATTTCATAATCAATATGGAAATGTAAAATAACTAAACACACATTCCATCCAATTATTAACTTTTTTATAATTAGGAATGGTGGATAATATCTTAATGAAAATACAATGGACTATTATAATTTATTTGTTAATGAAGATAAATTTTAACATTTGGATATCATGTTACCTAGTAACATGATACCTTCACCGTCAATTACTTTTACAAGATAGTTTAATATTTATCAATAGAAACTCACTCATTTTTGGAAATTTCATGGTCTCATCATTTTACTGATGCATCTAGGGGATTTTCTATATATAGCATCCAGCCATTTTTTCATGTCCATATCATTAATTAAAAATATAAGAATATATTTATTTCATGAATCAATGTGCCTTATCAACAAATATCCATATGGAGTAAAATATACTGATTTATCCTTATTTCCACAGTTAATAAATTCAATTTCAATATAGATAGTGTTTATAAAAATGATACATTACATATGAAATAATCTTATACATGATACCTAAAATATGAAAATTTAATTAAATTAAATTTTCAATGAATGATTATTATTAAAAACAAAGGGGTAGTATATATATCATAGGAAATCAATATGGTGAGTACTACAGAAATATGACTCAATAACGTTAAATTAAGATGAAGTCCAATAAAATATAATATTTTAAATAAAATGAAATTATTATGAGAATACACTATAAATACATATTTATAATGTGGAAATATAAGATAAGACAATATAAATTCATTTCACACAAAAAATTTAAATGACTTGATCATTGAGTTATACATTTAACCTAATTATTGGAAATTGAGTTATTAAATCCCCTACCGTTTTGTAATGAATCAAATCGTATGCCTCATATAAGTAATAAAAATCCCATGAAACATTTAATACATTGAATATAATGAAATTATTGAAATTATATGTCAATTTTCTATATATAAACCACAAAAAATTATATATTTTTTATTACTAAGGAATATATATATCTCATAGAAGTAAATAGTGAGATAAGAAACACTTACTCACCCTTCTATTTAGTGGTGCATAATTAAACATACTGTAAAATGATTTAAATAATCTTACTAATTTGTTCTAGAACTATAATAAAATTTATAATACATTAACCTATAATATTATAAAATCATACAATACATTAATTAATGTTATGTATTTATTTTATTTGGTTTTAGTGTATTATTTTCATTTTTTAATGATAGGTTTATTTTTGTATAAATATTAACTTTATTTTCAAATGGAAATTAATTCCGAGATGTGAAATAAAATGGTTTTCTTGGACTTACATATCTTTAAAAGGTCCCATTTATTATTCTTATGTCATTCATGTGTTTTATTAATTTGTAAAATGTTAATGATAATTGATTTGTTAATTTTTCTTGTTTTTTTGACTATGAAAATCTAGTTTTCTTTTATTTAATATTATGTATATATATATTATTAATATAATATTAAATAAATTAAAAATATATTTATAATTTTAATTAACAATAATAACACTTGTGTTACCAACCTTAAGGGTGGTAATTGAAAATGAAATATCATTACTCACAGAGATGCTTAACCGCCATTATTTGGGAAATATTTTCATTTAATTTAATAAAAGAAGAAATAAAATGGATGAATAAAATATATTCCATTATAAAAAAAATTATTTTATTTATTTGATTATATAGTTATATTCTGATAAATATTTTATTACCTTGGGAAATTTTGTATTTTGAATTTTACAAATATCCCTGAATGTTTTATAGTCTTGTGATTCAAAATATTGAATACATTTTTATTAATTTAATTAATTGAATTATAAAAACTATATTTTAAAAAAACCCATAGATGGATGAAATACTAGGGTTTCAATAAGTGTATTTTTCAAGAAAATTATGAATTTATTTTAATTATATGACTCCTAATTATAATGATTTATGATTTAATATATATTTAATGATATATAATATATATAAAAATATTAAAACCTACTAAATTAAGGAATATTTTAATTACATAAATAGGTGAAAATTTATGAACATTTAAACTATTTATAAAAAATCAAATTTTTATACAAAAAAATAATCTATTTCATAATTAAAATAGGAATATTATTAGAAAAATTAACTTCATGAAATATAAATAAATAATAAATATTATTCAGGATAACATATAAAAATTTCTTTAGAAAATTTAAATTTATTATTTATTCAAATGAAATGACAATTTTACAAAAATCTGTAGTTTCACTATTTACAGAAAAATTAATCTCTTCAAAAGATTCTAAAAAATTATTCCTACGATAATTTTTACAATAAGAATTAATTATTAACTTATTGTATCAAATATTATTTAGCAATGTTCTAAATATTAATTATATTTTTTCTCATATAAAACACTAAAAATAATTTTTTGATTAAAACTTATATATAAGGAATAAAATTTATTTAATTAAAAATATGGGTTTATTTACAAGGAATGAATATATTTTTTATTTAATTTTGAATTACTTCATATATCATGATATAGTAAACAATTATCACACCTGCCGACATGATGACTTGTTTATAATTTTCATGTTATGATAATATTATTGAACACAATATAATGGTTTTATTAGGAATGGTTTTTAATAAAATGTAATCTATCAAATATGTAGAATTTATTTATGAATTAAATATACATAAAATAATTCTGGGTTATATTATCAATTCCTTTGAAAATTTTGTTCATCAAAATTATCATGAATATAAACTTCTAAACTGATGAGGATTGTTATTTATTATACTAACCTCAGGTTCCCATAACATTTCATTAATTTTATGGTTATTTGAAGAACCATGACCAATAAAGTCATCATATTCATAAAAACACTCTCTCTCTTGTTTTGAAACATGATATGATCTTCATAGAAAGAACCATCATGTTTCAGTTCGATTTCACCAAAAATTAGTACATGGGTTGGGTGTGGCATGTACTTCCATAATGTCGATATGAGGAAAACGTCATGAAATTTGGTGACATTCAGTGAAAAGTATTTTAGGTTAGATAGAGTTAAAATTATTTATATAATTTATAATTACATGATGTAATTAGGGAAATATTTCTCCTTCTTACGAAAACTTATGACACCCTTATAGGGAGACACTTTTAGAAAGTTATGATCTATGATTGTGTTTAGAGTTCTTAATGACCCTAAAAATAATATTTATTACATAAATTAATATACATGTGTAGGGACAACCCATATAGAAGTTATGTAAGTGTTAAAGGAATTATAAAAATAAAACCCCACATTTGTGAATAGTGGGGGAACATCCTTTATACTTTTTTAATTCTTTTTGTATTCTGATTAAGTGAAAATAGGATGAAACAATTTTTGATAATTTTATGATTCAATAACTGCATGTGAAACATAAAAATGAAAAAAAATAAACATTGAATATATTGTGGAAACTGTGTGCTCAGTGTTTCTCATAATGTATGCTCAGGTGAATTGATATATTTTTGTTTATATGAAATTTTCTTCAATTTTTTGAATTCACTCCTCAAAATGAATTGTAAAATCTTCCTTTCTAAAATACATAACACAAAGTATTATATTTGTTGGTGGTTTTCCACTTAAAAAACAAATACAATAAAAGATCATGAGAAAAAAAACAAAAAAATGTTCTCACTAAAAGTTTATGATGTTTTTTAATATTTGGTTCTAATAAATTTCTTCAATGGTCAATGTCAATGAATGATCGTTAAGTATGATATTGAATTCTTTAATGTACAAAATAAATTAAATATCTGATAAGAATATTCAATCTCTACAATATAATAAGATTTTTATTGAAATAAATTTAGATTATGAATAAGAAAATGAAAACTAGTAATAAATCAAAACTCCCTTATGATAGATATTAATTTATGAATGTAAACATATTCAATTGAAAACAATTAAAATCATAAAAAACTGAAATTGAGAGAGATATTATCCCTACAAAATGATGACATTGCTACTATAGCTCCACTCCTCTCCAAATATAGTTCTCCATCATTAATAGATCTCCATATTCTCTCGATGGATTAAGTGTCCAATGTGATTTGATCATTGAATGAATGGAATTTCTCTAATCTATTTCTTCTTAAAAAAAATTAATGTCTATTTTCTTGTCATTGGTGACCCACTGAACACATTGATATCATGTGTCCTTCCCTTCTACCACGGTACATATCTGTTTTTTCATAGATAGGTCATCACATTATCATAACACGTGTAACTAACTCCCTTCCAATTTATTGATGTTAATAGGGACTGTTTCCAAGTCCAACGTGAATAAAAAAACAGAACAAATAATATTTAAAACAAATTTTTTAATGTCCCAAATATCGTAATTTAATTAATTTTTATTAGTTCTGAATGAATTTTATGGTAATATTAAATATTATTTATTATTAGTATTAATTAGTGTAATCAATTTATTTTATTTATTTAATACTATTATTTAAAAAAATTATTAATTGTTAAATTAATTATATAATATTATTAATTTTAATATTTACATCATATTAACTTTAAAATATTTTCAAAAATTATTTTTTATGATTAAGAGATGATTTTTAATTTTCATAATTATTTAATAATTTTATTAAATATTATTACTATTTTTATTTTATTTTATATTAAAAGTCACATTATGTTCATTATAATTACTATATTTAAATCAGTTTATTAAAGTTATTAATTACGATTCAATGAAATTATTTTATTTACTCATGTTATTTTATTAATGAATTGTTATATTCATTATATTAATCTAATATAAATTAACTAATTTACATTATAATTTGTTTTTTGGGTTTTGTGTTTATTTATTTTATAATTATATAAATTTGTTTATTTTATTATATATTAGATTTTATATAATTTTATATTATTATTTTTACTCTTATACCCCCATATTCTCTAGCAAAACATATTGGTGGTGGATTGATTTCTTTGAGATGCAGCACACTGGCTCGTTGGATTAGGAGATAGTGGTGGATTCCTCCCTTCACCACTAAAGAACATCCATCTTTGATAGGTGGTGGTAAAAATCCTTAGTGGTGACATCGTGGATCATGGTATTGGATGCAAGGAGGAATGTATTTGATCTAGGTCGAGTGGCATTCAAAAAAGGATGCGATAAATGTAGTTCATCCTCCGTCTTGGTCAGTATCTACTGCAGGTGTGAGTCCTTCGGTCACGGTAGATTGCGGCCTAATTCAGGTTCATCGTAATGTATCATGGGAATGACATAGGTTGTCCCATATCAGCAATATAATTTTATTATTCTGATGTTGATTTCTATTTGGATGCATGTGCATAGAAAAAGCGACAGTGAAATATGATTTGAGAAATTTGTGTTGTGGTAGTGTTGATGTCTTGTGGTGGATGTGGTAGAGGAGGTGACTGTAATTCACTAATCCAATGGTGGGAGGATTGGGGGAAGAAACACCAATGAGTCTGAGTGGAACAATGTCTACATGGGAAGGGGATGGCGGTGATAGTATGCGTGACTAACGATTACTCATTGAGTCACTGATGTCATTCATAGTGAAACAGTGGTTGCAAAGTAGAGAATTAGATAGCGGTAGGATGTTATGATGTAAAAATGGAAGTGAATCATAGAGTCAATATTCAAACTAAGTGAACGGGGAATGGTTGTGGTGACTCAATGAGTCACAACTAGATTAGTGGCATACTGCAAAACAACAACAAAAACTAAATTAATAATTTAAAATCAAGAACAAAATTATATTAGTCTTAATAAATAAATATTAAATTAAGATTTATCAAAGTTAAAACATAGTAAAATAAAAAATTGAATAATTAAAAATTTAAAAACAATATTACATGATTAAATTTATAATAATTTTAAAGTAAAAATTGATTTCAAAAAAGGGGAAACTTTTCCTATGATTCTAAATTAATTAATTGAATTAATTATGTAAAAAACTAAATTATTTGATGAGTTAATATTAATTAAATAAATTTATTAGAAAAATAATTCAATGTTGAATGATAAAATGTTATATTACGGTTCTAATTAACATATAAATTTTTATTAATTAAATTAAAAAGAACACATACAATAAAAATTACTATATATTAAAAAAATGAAAAGTTAATGGATAAAAAATTAAAGAAACGTAATTAATAAATAAAACAACTAAAAATTAAAGACTTAAAAAAATGGAATTATAAAATAAATAAAATAATAATCTTATTATAAAATTAAAATTGTTCATTTATCAGCAAAAAATGAACATATAATTAATTTAATCCTCAAAAATTAAATTCAAAAATGTGGAAAATTCCATATAATTAAGGCCACATTAAATTATCCCTCACATAAGAAATGATTGACCCCAATAAATTTTACTATTTACTATAATTTTAATTTATGTTTAGAGTTTTTATTAATCAGATTAGATTAAAGCATGTTATACAATTTAGATGTAGAGTACAAAAATTTAGGAAAAGGCTTTTGAAATTTAATGTTCAAATTAAACTATCCAAATTTACAATTTATATTGGGTAATTTAAAGAGAATCGAATCATTAATTTTTAGGATCTATTGCATCATTTATGAAACTTCTAAATGAATTTTTTCAATTCAAATCCATTTTCTATGTTCATGAGTGATAAAATATTAAAAGTAAATGTAATTGTAAACATAAAAAAACATTTTTACTTTGAAATTAACCTAATATCCTAAATTAAATTTTTGTTAACCATTTATTTTATACAATAAAATATTTCCCATATATACCAGTCTTACCCTTATTCATTTGGTGTTTATTTTTGTCCTTACCTTAATGAACAGATATTTATGACACTGAAACAGTTAATTGTTATTTAAAAAATTTTCCCCTACCATGTAACTTGTCCTAAGAAATATACATAAGCATTTATTCAGTATGTACATAGTGATCTTATTAAAAGAAACACACATAATGACTAGTGTATCCGAGGTACACCGTGGGTTCCCAAATTCCCATTTTACTCTAATTTCAAAAAATTCTTATGAATACCAATTAAACTTCTTTATAAATTTGGTTATATTAATAATTTTAATATGTTTACCATTGGAAAGTGTTAAATTATAATGATCCTAAAATTATGATTTCAATTACACAAAAATGGAACTTATATCACTCTCAAATATATTTCTCAAACCTATTATTAATAAAATCACTATTAAATTTCACTCAAAAATCATTCACAATCAAAAGTTTTAGATTCATGGTAACTTTTAACAACTAGTAAATTAAATGTCCTTAGGAAAGACAGTTTTGATGTAAAGTGATCAATATAAATAGACACTAATTTTTAAATAATGATTAATATTTTTCCATTTTCCTGAAAAAATATTAAAGGCAGGTTGATTTGAAAGGATCCCATTTATCACAATTTATCTCAAGGTATGTTGACCCATTAACCCATACATAAAATCAAACATTGTCCCAAATTTTGTATTCAATGGTGGAGAGGAAAAAAATTGACTGTTAAATCTCATATGAGATTAACAATTAATGAGAATGAAAAAATGGTTAAGAGTCTCATTAAAACATAGGAGAATGTTTTCCACAACCACTAAATTACAAAAATATTACATTCATACTCATTTAATGTAGTATAAAAAATATTCAATTAATTTATTCTAGGATAATGTAAAAAATTGAAGTACACAATTAATAAGGCATAACATGATTGAAAAATGTTCTTAATAAGATTAAGAAAAGTAAAGAAAATTAAAGCTAAAAACCATTAACATAAATATACAGAATAATTTTCCAAAAACAAAAAAAATTAGTATGAGCCCCTACACTTAATTTCACACATTTTAATTTTACAGAATTAAACTTAAATTGAAATTAGCAAAAAATTTCAATACTACATAAAATTTAGTAAAAATTTATGTTTGATGTCATAAAAAATTTGATTAAAAAAATATACATGCATCAGAAATATATACACCATCAAAAAATAAAACAAATATATTATCTAGAAGCAACATAAAATCACTAACATTATGAATCATTCACCAGAGTGTCACCATCTATGAGACTTACAACATGTAATTTTACGGTGACTAAAATTTAACGATAAATAAATGATATACCTTTGTTCTGTGAAATAATAATGATATTTATTATTGTAACAAGGTGTGTAAACATGAAAGTAGAAAAAACATTGAGGAACAACCCAGAATAAGTTTGATACATTTATGATCCATTATGGGAATTCAACTCCATTGTGACACCCACAACAATATCCTTTTTATTCTTTGAGTTATAGAAATCAATTCCAAGGATATATATCCAAATTATAAATACAATACATGGAAAATGTCATGTTGCACATTATTAATGAATCAAAATAGGAACTAATATAAAAAAAAATTAGGAACTAAAGGTTGACACACAAGAAACACTAATTTTAGGTATTCTATTAGACTTTATTTAAGTAATTTTTTATTGAAACAAGAAACGTCATGGGTTTACTCCCATGATGATCTAGTTTAAATGTCCCCCACCAACCTCCCAAATAATCTAAACATTCTCTATTTGTCGATGGGTTCCCTTAATAGAAACCACCACGAATGTTTTTCCCAAATGTTTTTAATATGTAATTTATAAATTTAGTGCATCAACACTAATAAAAACCAATATTGGACTCCCATTTCCTGTAAAGAAATACTTAAAAGAACCCTTTATCATTAATGAACTACTCAAGGGAGTCAGAAATTAGAGATGAAAATTCATCACTCAAGTTCACTTTTTTAGTGTTTTCAAGATATTTAGATTCAATTAAAAAATTGGGAACTAACTCAAGATCTACCAAAAATATTTTAATCTCATAAACCTTAATAACATTCTTAGAAGTAGTGTTGTCCCAATCATGGAAAAATTTATATATTTTAAAATTGAAAATTATAGGAAGGGAAAATTATTTAATAGGTTCTCTATGGGGTATAAAAATATCCCCATAATTTTTACTCTCAAACAGCACCCATAAAATTGTATTCTTGGTTGATTTTGTGTGTGTTCTGAATCAAATTTTCATGAAGAATGTTATCATGAAAATCACGCACATTTTGAAAATTATCATCCAATAATAGTTCACCCTCTAATTTACTCACAGTCCCACAAAAATATTTGAAACCCAATATAGTTGATGTTTAATATGAAAAATATGGAATAATTATTTTTTTCATGCATATTTTTTTTTACTATACTATAGACCTCATCCAGCAATTCCATACCATAAAATAAGTACTCAAAATATTCTGCATCTGAATATTTTATTCTCATTAAATCAAGTGTGTGTTCATCCTCTTTTTCAAGTTAATGTTTAAAAATTTCATTTTCCAATTCAATGTCTATTATGTTTTGAAATTCTATAGTTGGGTAATGATTTTAAATTTTCCTATAAGAAATTCATATTCAATATTGTTCAAATTTAAACAATATTCACAATGTATAACATATCTATTTTTAATTTAAGTATAAAAAATTAAAAAAATAATTATTTTCAAATTATTAAAGTGAAACACCATTAGTGGACATTTTTTCACATGAGATTCATTCATTATCTACATCAACTATCATTTCCAATATTTATGGGTAAATATTTTCTAAAAAATGAAGTTTAATTTTATGTTTAGGTTGAAAAAATTCATATTCAATGATTTTAAGGTTATTTAACTATTTAAATGCGCATCCCACCTCAAATATAGGTTCATTATTCAAAATTTGAGAAATAATGGGTGAATGTTTTCAACTATCAAGTCCTATTTTTTCAGATTCTATTCATTCTAAGTTATTACATTTTAAACGTTCCTAATATGGGGATCCCTATGCATGGTAGGAACAATGTACATGATAGGGTATTCCTTTTCAATCTATTTTAGTTAATTTTCAAAATTTTCATACTCGAATCCATTTAGTTTCTTGATGGGATATTCAATATTTTTTTCATCATTTAATGAGTTGGTAATTTCTATATACGGTTCATCATAATATAAATATTCAAATAAAAAAAATATTTCTCATTTTTATCCAAAATCTCTTCTTTAAATAAATTTTCAATTCATATTTAGGAATTTTTTTATTAAATTATTTTTTATTGTTGTTATTTTAAAAAGGACATGTAATTCTAATAACATACATTATAAATTATTGAGTTTTATATTTTAATCTTAATTGTTTTTAATTTGAATTTCATTGTTTTTCTTTAACAAATTATTCATAGAGTTTATATTTTCTTCCAAGTTAGATAGAATTTGGTCTAATTTTTCTAGGTTGTCAGGATTAGACTGAAATTATTGTTCTGTGTCATCAATTTAAGTATCCATCTATGTTTATTTACAGACACACTACCTTGTTCTGTTCCCATTACTGCTACAACATACATAATAAGGACCCGAGTGATAAACAAAGCCTTATTAATATTCCATTTTCAAAATATTTAGATGATATTAAACATAAAAAACTTCATAGTTTAAGTAGAATTTTAATAGGCAACAAAAGTAGAAAATTCATTTTTTTTATAATGATTTTTCAAATTATATATTATTTTTTCATATGTTTTTTTAAACTCTAAATCACTGAGCACATCCCCTCCCCGGATCCAATGCCAAATTTTGATAATGTTTATAGGCCTATAAGGCCAGAAAAAATAAATTTATTGTCGACACTAGTAATGTAGTTCATATTCGAACCAAAAGAGATGTAGGCTTGTGTTTATGGGATAAAAACAGTCTAACCCCACTAGTGTCAACAGTGGAGGACCTTACTTTTTTATTATTTACTTTTTAAGAATATTTATTTTGATTAAATGAAATCATGATGAATTTTTATTTGATTATTTTCTAATTAATTAACTCGATGTGAAATATTTAAATAAAAAGAAACATTTAACACGTAGAGGAAAATGACTGTTGAGAGTTGATTAGAAAGTAAGCTCGGGTGATTGGAAATCTACTTTTTTATAAGAATGTTTTTTCATTTTATTGAATTCATATATCAAAATGAATGGTTAAATATTCCCATATATAAGGAATAACACAATTTATTATAATTCCTATGGTTATCCACTTCTAGAAATAAATATTTTAACATATAATGAAAAAAAATCTCTCCAAATGTATCTGAATGTATTGAATTTTTTGTCCTGAAAAATTATTTTTGTGGTTAATCTTGTAGATATATCATTGAGTGTGAAATTAAATTCATGAAGGTTGAAATTCAATTAAATATTAGCAAACTAGATTCAATTTCGTTGATATATTCTCATTCATGTTGAATGAAATTTTACTGACGAAGAAGAAAATGTAATCAAGTATGAATTCAATAGCATAGAATAATAGATATTAAACAAAGATTATAGACCTAATCAGGAAATGAAAATTAAAAATGTTATGAAAATATGGAATAGAAATATAAATTCTCCCAAAAATTTATTTCTTCATTATTGATACTCTCCTCCAATGCAACTCTAGATCTTTAGCATTGAGAGGTCTCTTACTGCTCGTAGTGTATGATGTGTTATATGTGATATAATCATTGAATGAATTGTTGTTTTCCAATATTCTTTTACTTCAAATTTTATATATCTGTTTTCTTTCCATCATTCACCCACTGAATGCACTGACATATACTATCATTCACTACTACCGCCACACATGTGCATTTTTTCGTGGACACGTTGTCACAATATTAGAACCCTTGTAACGAAACCACTTATAGTTAGTTTTAATGAACCTGGATGTGTGTCTAGGTCCAACATAAATATGAAAAACAGATTAAATAAATATTAGAAACATAATGTAAAAATATACTTATTAAATTTTTTATTATTACTTTTAAATTAATGATAATATAAAATTTAATATTATATATGGATTTATTTTAATTTTTATTATATGTTAAATTTTTGGATTTACGTTATTAATAAATTAGTTAAAAACATTATGAATTATTATATTGTTTACTTAATATAATTAAATTTAGTATTTTAATCATATTATCATTATATTATTATCAACATTATTAATTTAGGATTAAATAAGTCATTCTAAAAAAGTTGATTAATTATCTATTTATTAAATATTATTACTATTGTTATTTAATTTTATGTAAAAAGCCGTGTTATATTTATTATATTTAAATAAATTCTTAAATTTATTAATTTTGATTCAATTAAATTATTTTTGTTAGCCAAGTTATTTTAATTAAAAATGATTTTTATTATTATTATTTTAGTTTTATAATTTAATTAGTTTTATTTATATTGTATTTTAGATTTGGTTCTGTTTTAATTAATTTTATTATTAATTATATTTATTTATTTTATTATATAATATCATTTATTTAATTTCTTATTTATACTTTTAATGTCTTCCACCACATTCTTATCCAATGTTGAACATAGGGGGGATTTCCTTTGAAATGTAGCATTGTGACTACTTGTCTCCTAATACTATGGGAGATTCCTCCCTTCTCAAAGGTGGTGTTTCCATCTCCGACAAATGGTTGTGAAACTCCTTAGTTGTGGCATAGTGGATCATGGTTCTTATATAGATCTGAAGGTTCTAGATGCAAGGCAGTATGTATCATATCAGGGTCGAGTGGCCTTTAATAGTTCACGTCAGAATCTCAGGTCATCTTCAGTCTCGGTTGGCTTCAACTGTAGGAGTGGGTCTTTCAGTCGAGGCTATAGGAATCTTGATTCAAGTTCATCCTGCCTTGTCATGGGAATGACTACAGTTGTCTGAGATCTGTAATATTTTTTTAATCTAATTTGGGTTCGTGTGTATGGAGAAAGTGAAGGTGAAACACGGTTTGTGAAATTTGGGGTCTTGTGGTGATGATTGCTAGTGGTGGACTGGGAAGAGGAGATGATAGTAAGTCGCAAAGGAAATGGTGTGGGTATTGTGGGAATGATCAATAGTGATTCTATGTGGAACTATATCTTTTGGGTAAGTGTATAATATTGATGTTATCTGGGACTAACAGTGACTCATTGAGTCACCATTTTTATTTGGAGTGCAATGGTGGGTGCAAAGTTTAGAAGAGGATGGTGGATGGCAGTAAAGAAGTTATAGTGGCAAAGATTCACTGGGTCACTGCTAAATCTGAGGAATGGGGGAATGGTGGTGATGACTGACTAGGTCACTGCTGGATAGTTGGCATAATGCAAAACAATAAAACAATAAATTAATAATTAAAAACAAGAACCTAATTATATAAATAATTATTAAAAATTTAATTTAAAATTTAAGATTGATCAAAAATAACAAAATTATAAATTATTGAAACAAAAAATTAAAAAAATATATTACCTGATGAAATGTAGATGAAAATTAATGAAATTTTTGATTTCTAAAAACTAGAGAAAAATTACACATTGAATTTAAATTAATTATTTTAATTTAAACCTTAAATAAATAAGATATTTTTTGAGATAAAATAAATTTCATAAATTAATTTTAAAAATAATTCAATTTTGAAATATTAAAGGACAAATTTTAGTTTAATATAATTAAAATGGAATATTATTTATTTATTAATCATTACTAGATCTATAATAATAATGCTGGGAAAATTGAAAATATAAAGGAACAAATATAGAACAGTAAAAAAGGAACAATTAAAACTATCAGATTAAGACATAAAAATAAAAAATTTATTATAAAACATGATATAATAATAAACTTATTTTAGGATTACAAAAGTCATTTTATCATCCAAAAGAGAAAATATAATTAATTATATAATTAAAAATAAATTAAAAATATGTAGAAAATTTCATAAAATTAAATCCATGTTAATATCAGAATTTAAATTATTATTCCATTCTTCATAATTAATCAACACTCCTTTGTCAATGCTGATAAGAATTTATATGAGCTTAAATACTCATTACCAGATTTTCACTTCAATATGTTCTGGTATTATAAGATTCCATTCACCAACATTATCTGAACATGTTGTAGTATGCCATCTTTTACCGTATGTTTTATTATATGACACCATTTTGATACATGAATGAGAGATATTATTATATGAATACAATACCAAATGTAATTACTAATCCATCATACCATGAAATTCATGTGAGTATGATCTCAACAAATCTTGTAGTGTTTGAATTGTCCTTTTAGAATTTCCATCTTTTGAAGATGGTGGGTGGTGATAAAATGTAGCTCTGTATCAAGATCCTTTGGAATACACATCCAGATTATTTATGTAAAATGGGGATCTTAATCTGTAACAATCGATATAGTTGTACTATAAATTTATAAAAATTGATGAAAATAGAGTCTTATTAGGTTTTCTAGTGGTAAATCTTCACATATGGAAGGAAAATATGAGAATTTGTTAATGAAATCAATAATAACCCATATCACATCATTATGTATTAGGTCGTTGGTATTCTAGTGATGAAGTACATAGTAATGTAATTCAATTTCCACATAGAAATATGTATTTGTTCCATGAATACAATACGATAATATATATCAGCCTTCACTTTTGGAAAATCATAAAATATTGAATAATTGTTATCATTTTCCTATATAGTAACATCCCTCCAAAAACGTTCCTTTAGATCCCTACACAAATTTGTACTACAAGGGTGTATAGAGAAATTTGAGAAATGAGAATAATCCAATAGTTCCATTTTTTATTTTTACTAAATCAATGAACATAATATCTATCAAAATCATTTATTTTGACATATTTCCAATTATTTTTCCTAATTATTTAATATGATAAATTACATTCTCTTCCTTGGTGGTAGTGTATTAGGAAATCAAAATACCTGAGTAACATGGGTTATCATGTTTTCCCCAGGTTGTATTATTTCTATGTAAATATATATTTCAAGATCCTTTGATCTGTATATATCTCACATCATTCACCATTGAGATAGGGTCCCGAAATCATCAGAGTAATGATTACGGATGGTAAATAATGATCTTGAGTATAATTAGTTTTCACGAGACTTTAATTTCCTTGATTCATATTTATCAAAATTATCATTTTTTTCAGTGACACAACTTAGTCTATTCTTCGATGCATCACTGTGTATCACATACCCATCAATTTTTGAGGTTATATTCCCTATTGGGAAATTCACCTATCTTATTTTCATTTCTTTTAAACATTCATCAAATTTTTTCCCATAAATACATAAACACTTTATGTGTTTTATTTTTTAATGGGTTACCAAATTAGTGGAATTTCATAACGAAATGCTGAAAATATCCTAATAAACTATTGAAACTACATTCCTCTGTTATGTTCATTGTTGTAGGATTTTTTTGATTTACTTTTTCATTATATGATAATTCATGATTACATAATTCAATAGAATATGGCCAATAAAATAAATTTCATTTATCCCAAATGCAGTCTTTTAAAATTTGAAATATATTTATTTTCTTATTAGAGTCTCTTGATTGTTTCATAAGTGAATATAATGATATTAATAGATTTCAGAATACACTAGAATATAAAAAATTAATAATTAAATAAATTAATTATGATATTATTTGAATTATATGTCCATTATATCCATAATTACTATGTGTGTATTTTTCAATAGAAATGGAATTAATTTAATCTCATAATGTATATACGTTTTTTGAACTTTTTTCTTCAGAATGACTCACTTCATTACTCATAATTTATAATTTTCATAAAAAAATGTTTAAGGTTAAAAAATATTTAGGTCCATGAAGTAGATCAAACACATCATCAATGTGAGGAAGATGACATTATTTATTTACCGTAATAGCATTGATTTGACTATAATAAATGAACAACCCTGTGGATACATATTTTTTATTAACTAGATGAAAATTGACTCCCTAGGGAGAAATACTAGTTTAACTAAATACATTATTATCCCAAACCAGTATTTTTTATTCCACAACACTAATTATTTAATATAAATTATATAGTATGTCAATGATACTGTTCTTGTATCAGGGATTAAATCAATGGAAAACACAACATCATAATCTTGGAGGATTCTATTTAATTACATAGGAAATATATCAATGTATTCCAATAAAATAGGTCCATCCCATATTTTGTTATTTATATTTTCATCCCTAGATATTTTCTTCTCTTCAACACCCATAAATTCATTTTCTATAGCTACTCGTCTTCAGTCTAGATAAGAATCAAATGATTATGTATTTTCCCTAATGATAAGTAATTATACATCTTCCACACAAATAAAAATTACATTATTTCTTCTGTAAATTTTAACATAATATTTTGAGATCTATTTGATTCATAAGATTATATTAAAGATATGTATTTTTATAATGATAAGGTCTAAGAATAAAAAAAAAATATTCCATAGTGGGGTCTTCTAAACAAATCTTTATTATAACGACACATCTATTTTGAGTTTTGACTGACCACTCATTTATACATTCAAAATTGAAATATATAATTTTCAGGAAACATTGGGAAGATAGCAAATAATGTAATGATCAAGAAAAAAATAAAGAATTTAATAAATATTAATAATGTTTTAATGTATTTACCCTCACATCATTTGGTACTTCTACCTCAGTAGTAGGGATCGACTAATCTTCTCTACCTCTGATTGTCCATTTCTGTGGTATATTCCCTAATTCATGGGATATTAATTTAAATAAATCCCCATTTCATTGTATTTAAATAACCGAATGTCTTTCAATTTTTTCTTTATGTTTCATTTATGAGATAGATGACCTGGGTCTCCACACATGTAATAAACTCATGTTCCCTTAAAGAATACCCTTGAATTATCTTCCCTTAACTTTCACAAGATTGATATTTTGTTATACCCTTATTCATCAATAGTGATTTACCTTTAACATGGTTCTAAACAAACCTTGTTTTCCTCTTATATCCTCTGAAGGTGTCAGATCCAAATAATTTCTTCTCTTTTTTTAAGGAACAAAACCCTATTTCAATATATTATTCAATTTTTTGGGAGTATAATTTTTTTTAAAACATTGATTAATAACATAGAAAATATTATTAAATATTCTTCCAAAATTGTGCATGTAATATGTATCCTACATATCTAGTTCTTTAAAGGAATCCTGATACACCACGTTACTCTTTCATTATTTGTTCATTAAGGTATGAAATTTTCATTTAATTTCAAATAACTGATCACTATGGAAATATTATTCAAATAATTATTCATTAAAATATATATACTCCATGTGTTAAATTTCATATTAGTCCCAATATTTATAGATCAATTACCACCATTGATGAGAATATCACTTCATACAATATTGTGCCAGTACTATAATTTTATTTTCATGGAATCAAAATGCAAGCAACATATATTTAAAAGACATGATCAATTTATTTATAACAACTTGATTAGTATCCCCACTAAAAGGCATTATTTTATTCCACATGAAATAATACAATAATATTTATTATGTCCTGATGATTCATGGTTTTCAAAATGAGAAAATTAATTCTTCATAACCTACGAAAATTTTCATAAAATTATCATGATATGCTCAGCTCCAACACCAACGATGTTGGATTTATCATTTGGGAAATCATTATATTGTCCATGAGTATTGATTCACTTGATTACATTATGATCCATCAATAATAAATTTCACACACTATATTTTCCAATAATAATCATGAGTATTAATATGAAAAATAAAAATTCATCTAATGGTAATATTTTATAACACTATAAGGAATTATCATAGCTCTCAATTTGGATTTTTTATTACGAAATATAATTCTCATGGTTTCTACTAAACTTTATCTGAAACCAACTATAACAACCTATTATATAATATAACAACTTCCGACATTTCATTATTACATTGGATGTAGGTACAATGAATCACATCTTGATGTATTGTTATTTTTGTATTATGAAAGAACTTGATACATAAAATATTTACTAATTATGATTGTAATAATAAGTAAAACATAACAAAGGTAGCTAATCTTAATACATGAACTCATTAAAACATTTAAACATCATTTCATGGGAATTAGGTAATATGAAAGGGTGAGATCATATTTATAGTAAAATTAATATATATCATAATATATCTTTCTTGAATAATGTATTTTAAATATAATAAGGTAAAATAACATATCACACATTCCATTAAATTGATAATTTTTTCTAAATTTTAATCAATGGAAATTAACATAATGAGAACATAATGTATAAAAATAAATTAGTTGATAATGATAGAAATTATTGACTATAGGATTTAATGTTCCCTAGGAACATGATAAAATTAATGTTATGACATTTCATAAAACTGGTCCATCGATATGGGTAAAACTTATTTAATTTGACCAAATTATTTGTGTCTGGATACTATGGATGAATCGATGGTATTTTATATATATAGTCCCAACCCATTATTTTGTGTCCAAAATATAATTATATTTAAATTAATTTAATCAGTTAATAAGTCAACATAACATATCAATAAAACACAGTATTGAGTAAATGATTCATGTTTAGAATTATTTCTCATGTTAGTCACATCACATTCCATTCAAATCATCATATATAAAAAAAGTGTATCGAATATGAAATAATCATATCCTTGATTGAAGAAACATGTATATTTTAGAGCACTAAATTTTTCAATTAATTATTATCATTAAAAAAACTAATTTTTATTATATATACCATCGAAAGGAAATTAGTTTTGTAAAATTGAGATATGGCTCAATTAATTGAAACTATTATTTAGTCACATACAAAGATCATATAATTAATAAAATTAATTAATTATATGTGTATTTTATAAATATACATAAATTATGTTAAAATACACATAATAAAATAATAAATTCTTTCACGCATAGTCTTAATAAGACATACAAAATGCAGCATATATCTAACATAATGAATGGAAAAATAGTTATGAAATCCCTTGACATTTTTTAATCAGTCGAATCATATTCCAAATAAAAGTAATTATTATCAAATTAAATATTAAATACCATGAAGATAATTAATTCCTGATATTATATAACAAATGGTATTATACTCACTACAGAAATAAAAATTTTGACAAATAAAGAAGATATCTCACAAAAGTAAAAAAGTGATAATATAAACCCTTACCTCAAACGTCTTTATTTTTTTGCGTACATTAACCTCATATATAATTGTTTAGTTAAAGATATTAGTTAATTACATAAATATAATAATATTTATATTTTCCTATATGATAATTTTATTACATCTTACATCAATTTCATTAATAATATACCACAAATTTCATTATTTTGGGTGCATTTGTTTCATGGTTTCAGGATTGGTTCATTTGTGTAAAATAATGTATATCCATGTAAAATGGAAATAAAATTCTAGAAATATAGTAAAATAATTTTCATGATATTTATAATGAATAAATGGTACAATATATCATTATTTTCTGACACAAGGATGACTCAGTTGATAAAATGTTAATGGTTAATGTTTAGTTTTTTGGCTGTTTTTCTGGCCACAACTATATAGTTTTGTTACATATAATATATATATATATATATATATTATATAATTTTATATAGGATATAATATTAATTTTATAATACCATTTTAAATTAATAATTCAATTAAGACCATCCATGAGGGTTTTAATGGAAAGTGAGATGCCATTGTTTACAAAGATAGTTAAGCCCCATAATTTGGAAAATGAATTGATTTCATTATATAAGATAATGTAGGAAAATTAACGGATATAAGATATTGAATAACAAAATATAATGTTATTTTATGTAAAAAAATTATAAGAGTTTTATTTGATTATTTATGAGGGAGGATAGGAGAAAGTATAAGTATAAAAGAAAATGGGATATGTGGTTGGAGAAATTTAGCTCATTAAAATCACCTCTTTGATGGATCCCCTAAAGACCTTGGGTTTTGTGTCTTGGTGGGAACAAAAGAGTGTTTAGGTTGTTTATTTGTGAGTAAATGGTGTGGTAGATAATTAAATATGATATATCCTCGTGAGGAGATAGGTCATGTTGAGGGATGGTATTTATACTTGTGACAGGGTGGTTTTAAGTGATTAGATAATTATTATTTTATATGTAATGTCATCCACATTTGGGTGGAATTAATTATGAATAATTATATTTGTAATTTATTTTTATAAAAAAGGTTATGTTTTACAAACATTTTAACTTCCCATTTATAGTTTTATTTTTTAGGTATTTTATTCTTTTACCTTTTAAATTTAAGATGTTTCACTATTTTATCTATACTATGATAAATCATTTTTTTATCATGGTATGTTTTTTATTAGTAAAAATAAAAACAAATTTAATAAATATTTTTGAAAATATTTTTTTAAATAGGGAATATATTTTTATAAATTAAATTCTAATAAATTAAAATTTTATATTTATATCAAAACAAATAGATACGACTGAAACATGGGTTTTTATGATGTTATTTTTTCCTGAAAAAAAGATGATTTTATGTTAACTATATGAAAAATAATTTTTTATGAAAATATTTGAATATATTAAAATATATAATCTATACATTTCATTTAGAATAATCCCTATTATGGAATATTATAAATACATAAAAATGAGGATCATTAGGTACCTTAAAACAGTTTATAGATGATCCAATTTTTAAAATAAAAAATATAAAATCACTACAATTAACTATATTTATAAATAATTTTAATGGATTAAATATAACTATTAAAAATATTTTATATAAACCTATATTAAAAATAGAATTGGTCCTTTAAGTATCATAATTTATTCAAATGAAATGAAAATTTAACAAAAATATACATTTTTCACTATTAAGTGAATGAATATTCTTCCCAATAGATTTTCAAAAATTTAACCTAACATAATTATTATATTATGAAAAAAAATTGATGAATAATTTTTCAAATAAATTTTATAACTATCAAAAATCAATTATATTTATTTACCAATAATAATAATTAATAATCATTTTTGGATTAAAAAATAAATTTGATTAATAAAATGACATTATGAAACTATGTTTTTTTAAATATTAATGTATAAATATATTTTTTAAAATAAACATTCTATATATTTCTCTCTATAGTAAATTGAATTCTGAACTGCCAATTCAACGACTAGTTTATAAAGGTAGTGTTAAAAAAATTATATGTAATATTATATCACAGTTCATTTATGATTTCTGTTTCATGAAATGTAGGATATCAATGAAATTATAATTATTTAAGAATATAAATATAGTTAAATAATTATGTCTTATAACTATTTTGAGTACATTTTCATCTTATTAATACTATTGTGTTGGGAGAGTATGAACTCACTGGACAATGTTACAACTAAGGTACATCTAATGGAGGTTTTATTTAATGTCTTATGAATTAATTATACTAAATTATTCTTTAGGTCATTTTATAATAATGGGTAACTTCACAATAATGACATAAAAATCTTGTTGCATTCCATTGACATATGGTTGTTCAGGATTATAACTAAGTGGTGACATCCGATATGAATTTTTGAATGTTTGTGTTTTAAAAAGCAATGTGAGGTTCTCTGTAAGAATGAAAATTAATTATAATTTAGTTATACATTATTATTATTGTTTTTTGGTAACGTTTATAAACCAACTATAATCTATGGAGTTCATATGGGAATGTATTACATTGAAAATATTTAGGGATTTTATTAGTTCAGAGTTGATATAGTTTGTGGAACTCGATCCAATGGACACTAACCTATAGTATTATAAAAATGTATAGGAATGTTGTATATGTTTTTCTATCATATGACCAAAACCATAACAATATAATATTATTCGAATAAAAATTATTGAATTATTAATTAATTTTATATAGGTCTATATTAATTAGTGAACTATTCATAAGGTAATTGTGAAATTTACAGAGGTCCATGACAATCCCTTGAGAAATGGAAATATATCATCCACCAAAGGGTCAAGGATTGATCACTAATATTTACCTTATACTACATGGTACCACATTAATATGTGGTTATTCTAAATGAGACCTATATTCATGAGACAATTTTTTATTCCAGGATAAAAAGTGTTTGAATGCTTATCTCATGAAAAAATGTTTTTTCTATTGATCACATGTTTTTTCACATATTTATAATGTTTCGCATATATTATTTTTTAATCCTTGAGTAATATTATGATGCTTTTTCTACCATGTTTGATTATGATCACATGTATTTGTCGATTTCCTCAGTTTTAACTTGATTAATATTTTTCATCATTATTTAATATAACTCGTTGTGTGTTACTATCAATCTATTAGAGGTGTTTTATTGCTAATCAAGATACCTGGAACATCATGATATTTTAATCCTACATAAGGGGAGTTGACTATTCTTTTTATAATGATGATAATGATGATGTACCTATGAACAATGATGAAGGGTTATGGCCATGATTCTAGAACTCTGAGAAAATATTTTGGGTTACAATGACCGTGTAGATGCCATGTGTAATTTTCAAACCATTCACTAAGGATTATGATTGATCAGTTCTCTTGAATCAATTGGGATGTCAGTGACATGTTTCCATGATTACCTCCAGATGCTATATGAATGATTATTTTACACCTAGAAGATTTTGAGTGACATATCCACGGAATATTTTATGAATGTTAATATATATATTCTAAAATTACCTTATTCATAATACATATGAATACTTGATTTCCTTAAGATATCATTAATATGTTTTTAAGAATGGTACCAATTTATTAATAGTGAGGGGTTGTGGAATATTTTCTATACCATGAACAATGGTTAAATGATGATTTATTTCTTATGCGTGGTTTTGTGATCATATTATATATTTTAAAATTATTTATTTGTCTTTTACATTCTTATTATTATATCATATTCACATATAGTACATTTACATGTTTGGTATTATACCACATTATTCATTTCCCACTAGGTTATACTGACAGACATCATAAAGGACCATTTCACTTGGGTACCACATAAGATCACACTTATTGATGTAAAAAAAATTAATGATTCTTGTGTTTGATAATAATACCTGACAATTCATTATGAGACAACATATAATGAAGAGATACATCTAGACGTATTTGAGTCTTATTTTTATGTTATTTTTTAATTAATATAGTATTTTTTATTAGACGAGTGGGTTATTAGTGTTCTTTTGTTTTATAATGTTCCTTTGGTTCGGTTGTTTCGGTATTCATTTATATAGAGTGAATGCTATCATTTCTTCTTACTTTGAATGTATAATAATAATTATTTTTTCTTATTTTGGAAATATTTTTCACATTTATGGAGGTTAAAGTGTCCCTGTGATTCCATCTTATACCTCGAATTCATTTCAGTATCTCATGGTATATGTATAATAGTAATTGAGTTTATGTATCTTGTAGGAATGATAGGCTTATTTGAGATATTATTTTAAAATTATGCTCACATTAGTGATGAGTGTATTAGAAAAATAAACTTTCCACTTAGGTGTATTTATTGTTAGTTATTCAGGAATAAAAATAATTTATTCATTCATAATAAAAAAATATTATATCATAGAGGTTTCATTCCCTTCCATAAAGTGTATTTTTTCTTCATTTCAGTGATTTTAATTGACCATAATTATTGGGTCTGGATAATGTCAAACCCAGATGATCAATTCCATACTTTGTTATGAATTTCCTTTCGGGATCATAGTTTTTTATTGGTTTTCCTATGATCTGGGTTTAATGTTTTGATTCCACATGTGTTCTCGATATATGACCTCAGTAATAAGGGTATTGTATGGTAATAAAACTACTTTTTTTCAAAGATATGTTATGAGGCTGAGGTTTTTGGTTGTTGGATTTTTGAAAATCATAGTATCACCACTATTGGGGTATGTTTTTGAGGTGGTTTGTACCCATGACATGGATAATTTTTTGGGAGAAACTATTTATTTGATTTGGGAGTTTTTCTCCCATATCTATGGCTTATATTTCTCCCTATTTTTTCCACTTGGACCACCAATAAAAGGAGGATGGTGGATGTTTTTTGGGTGGCCAGAATAGTACACTTGATTTTGATGCACGATTTATTAAATCGTGCAGTAAAACCATCCAAGGTGTCTAACACATTAAAATAGTTTTGGGTTTTGAGAATTTTTTTCCTTCCCGAAATAAACCAATCCTACCCATGTTTTCTAAATTTAGTTATCTACCTTCATTTATATACTAAAATATCTATCCCCCTTCCTTGGAACTCAATTTTTAAGGGATATATCCTGGGGGAATCTTTAAAATCATGCAACTATGTCTTTCTATCGTTGGTTTCATCCAATTCCTTGGGGATTATTTCATCCTTTTCATGAGCTTCTAAATTTTCCAGTAGCTAGGGTTCGTACCTATGGTTTAACCATATGTATTTTTGGGTAGATATTGTGTATTAGGGATCAATTTCACTCCCTTCTAGTGGGATGGCGGTGCAGTTGATGTTTCGCACCATCATTTAAGGGTTTTGACACATTGAGTAGGGGATCCCAGGTCTAAGAATTATTTGATTAGTTTTTTCCGCGATTTATACTTTTAGCATGATTATCATCCATTGGGTGTGGTGGGAAAAATATATTGGGTGTCATTTTTTAATAAGATGGTCTTTATGTGGAAACTTTGTGGAAAAAATATTTTTTACATTTGTATTTCTTATTGTATCATGTGGGGTTGTTCTATGATTCATAAAATGGTTTTATTAAAAATTTTTAGGGATAAAAATACTGTTTTTATGTTATATATTCACCCCATTGGAATCAAAATATGGTTTTAGAATTATTTTAGGTAAATTACATCGATACACTCCTTGGAATTCATTTGTGAAGGTTTTAAATGGTTTATTGACTGAGGCATGAGGTGAGAATATATTTCCAAACTATTTTAGTTGGAGTGTACTTTTAAAAATTTAAATTTCAATTTTAATGGGCTATTATGTGATTATTACTATATTGGAATGGTTTTATAAAGTTTTTGAAATGTGAAAGTGAGGTGAAACATGTTTTGGGCAGTTTTGGTGTGAGTGTGATTTCAAAGAAGAATTTGAATGAAAAAGGGGATCATCTGACATGTGTGTGTGCTATTTGTTGTGTGTGAAATGGAAGTGGTATTTCCTTGTGCAATTTATATCTCATGTATTGTGGAACTTGTTGGAGTAAAGGAGGGAAAACCCTTGTATCTAGGTGGGTGGACGATTACAAGAATGCTAGGGATCCCATGGGGTTTGGCCCCAATTTCACATAACAAGTTGGATGATGACCATAAAAACTATAATAGGTTAATGATGATGTTGGGGGACCACTATGATAGTGTTATGATCCTTACTAGTGGCTCATGTGCAAGATAATTGATATTTTTTTGGTTACGTTCACAAAGATACAAGTTACTTGGGACCCACATTGAGCTAGTTCCCAGGGTTGTTTCTCATTTCTAGTGCTCATTGAATTTTTTATGCTTACCATCGGCATATGATATGTTTGGCTGGAAAAGTTCAGTATCATTTTATTTCAATTTAAAATTGTTGATTTCTTCTATATTAGACCACTTCAATGCTGTATTTATTTAATGTTTTATCGTTTAAAAATTGTTACTATCATTTCATGTTTACATAAAATTCATGGTTTTAGTATTACAATGATCATCAGATGGAATATTTTAGTTGTTGAACACTATAGGGCTATGGATCATAGCCTACTTACACCTTTGTGTGTCTTTATACTATGTTTTTTTGGTTTAGGTTTGGGTAAGGCTTTTAGTGCCAATAATTTGAGTTTCTATCGGTCCTTCTTGGTGTAGTTTCGTAGAGATAGATTGTGGGAGGTGCCACTTTCAATGGGAATGTTCCTGGACTGTTATTTTAGTTTTTTTCACTTTTTTAGTCATTGAGTATTATTTTAAATTGTCTAACTCAATTATGAAATTTTATTAATGATAATTTTATTTGAAAAATCTATATTTCATTTATTTTATTTGTGGTTGTTTTATGATTATAATATTTTGTAAATCATTCCCAATTTTTTTTATAATACCCAAGCACATGTCCCAGACCATAAAAGTTACTCATATTTGTCTCTAGTATTTGATTGGTGATAGTTATACTCATTTGGAGCTATCTAGATACAAACAACTTCTTTGGGTAAACATTTTGATTGGAGAGTTCCCAACGATTTAAATAATGTATGGTAGTGGTAATCATGTTTGGTATTGTTGCTCGTTCAGGTGAATTACATGAGTCTTGTTCATACACTATTTTTTTTAATTTCCTTTTGGAAAGATGTTCGGATGTGCTTGATTGTTTTAGGAATGCAGTTTATGGTTTTGATGGTGAGAGTATTCCATCCATTATTGATCATCTTGAGATATCATAGAATTTTGGGGGAAAACGAAACTTGGATAGGATGGCCATTTTGTTCTAACAGTTGGGTATGGTTTTTTCTTTTGGCCTTGATATATATTTTCAGGGGGGAATGATTTATGGTGATGAGAATTTTCACAACCATATTTTCAATTCCATGCTTTTTTATTAATTTACATTCTGTTTCTTAGACTTCCCTTCTCTTTTGGGTGTTCCAGGATTAAATTTTTGATGCCTCGAGTGTTATTGCTCAAGGAACATAGTCTTGGGGGTCTTGTATAGTACATGGAAACTAGTTTTTTCAATGGGATGGTATATGTTTTAGTTTTTCCGGAGTTGTATTTGTGAAATTCCGAGTGTCACCACTTGTGACATATGTCGTTGATGATGTTTATACTCATGAGTTGGAGGAGTTTTGGGGTAAAAATATTTCTTTGTATTGGAATCATTTTTCCTATATACATTGAATATTCTTCCCCCTAGGTTTCCTCCTTGGACCCCCCCCCCCCAATTGAGGTGAATGGAAGGTTTTTGGGTGGCCATAACAGGCCCCAAGATTTGTCCTCACTATTTAGTAAACAATGCAGCCAAACTGTGCAAAGTGTCCATCACATTAAAAATTTTATGTGTTTTGACCCTATTGTCCTTCCAAAAATAAACAGAATTTACCTCTATCTTCTCTAATTCGTGCCCTAACTACATGTACAGCCTCGAAACTATCTCACCCTCCCTTGGAACTCAATTTTGAGGGGATATTTCATTGGGGAATATTTAAAATCATGCAAGTAAATATTTCTCTCTTTTGTTTATTTCCATTCCTTATGGTTTCATTCACCCTTTCTAGAGGTTCTATAATTACCATCCGCTAGGGTTTATACTTAGGGTTTAACATTGTTTCTTTTTGGAGAAAACTTATATATTTGGGTTCTATTTCACTTCCTAGTGATGTGGATGTGGTGTGGTTGAGGATTCACACCAAGATTTAAGGGTTTTGACACATTTGGTTGGTTATTCCATGTGTAAGAATTATTTAATGAGTTAGATTTTATTGACATATATGTTTAGAATGATTATCTTCTACTGTGTGTTGTTCAGAAATTAAATTATGTATCATTTGATATGGTTTTGGTTTTTAAATGGAATATTTTTGCAAAATTGATTGTTGTTCATATGTATTTAATATTGTATCAAGTGGGGTTGTTCTATGAAAATTGAAATGGTTTTATTAAAATGTTTTATGTATCCCAATACTATTTTTATTTTATATTGTCATTATTATGGACCAAAAAGTGGTGTTTTAGAAGGATTTTATGTGCAAGACTTGGTTACAATCCTTGAATTGCTTTGGGATGTTTTTAATTGGTTTCTTTATTTATGTTAGAGGTGAACCTATGTTTCCAGACTATTTTTGTAGGACTCTAATACATAAATTATATATTTTAACGTGATATGGATGTAATGTGATGTGTAATATCATGGATGGGTTTTATAAAATTTGTAAACGTTTTTTATATGTCAATTTGAGGTGAAACATGTTGTTGGTTGTTTTTGTGTGACTATTATTTAAAAAATAAATTTTAATGAAAAAGAGGATGATGTGACGTATATGTGGTCTTTTTGGTGTCTGTGTGTGTGGAATAGAAGAGGTATTTTCATGTGAAAAGTGTATTTCAGGGATTTTAGAACTTGTTTGATCATAATAGGTAAATCTTAGGTATCTTAGTTGGTGGGCGTGTACTGGTATGTTATTGATCCCATGGGGTTTGGTCCTTATTTCACAAAGCGAGTTTGAAGATGAAAACACTAAGTAAATTATGATGATTATGTTGTTGGGGGACCACTATGTTATGGGTTTGATCCCTACTAGTGTCTCGTATTAATGAGAATGGATATATTTATGGTTAGTTTCTCTGATATTTTATATATCTGGGACCCACAATGAGTTATTGTCGAGGGTTTTTTCACATTTCTAATGCTCATTGAATATATTATGCTTACTGTATTCATATGGTATGTTTTTATTGAAATATTCAATATATTATTTATTCTGATTGAAAGTGTTGATTTATTTTAATGTAACCCACTTGAAAGCTATTTTATTTAAAGTTGGAACTTCTAGAATTTGTTACTAGCATTTCATGTTTACAAAAAATGAAATATTTTTATCTTATAATGTTTACCACATGCAATATTTTAGTAGTGGAATCCAATGGAGCTTTTTCTCACACCATACTTACAACATTGTGTGTAAGAAGACATGGTAATTTTTTACAGGTTTGGTTAAAGCTTTTAGTGCCAATGCTTCGGGTTTCTATGGGACATTATTGGGGAAATTTTGTAGAGATGGCTTGTGGGTGGTGCCTCATGATATGAGGAGTTTATTGTTCTTTAATTTTTGATTTTTCACTTTTTTAGTCCTTGAGTATTATTTTAAACTATGTACCTCAATTTTGAAATTTTTTAAATGATAATTTTGTTCGAAAAATCTATATTTGTTTTATAGGATTAGTTTGTTGTTTTATGTTTATAAACTCATGTAATTCATTCATTTGTTTTATTTTATGATAAATGGGAACCTGTGCCATCCCCTGGGGATCGAGAACACCCTTTGATCCTTACCACAGGCCATGTAAGGTGTCATTTTTATAGCAATCATATTCGGTTCATGACAGATTCTTCTATGATTTAGTAGATTTAGTCTCACATATAAAGACATCTGATTCCACATATGCATTATAAATCATAATAAACTCATATATGAAATAAATTTTCATATCTTAATTTAAAATAAGAAGTATAATAGTGATTATATCAACGATAACCATATGTATAATAATTAATTTTTTCAATAGGGTATGTATATGCATCAAAATTATTTTTACTAAAATATATCTGTTGAAATAATATTTCCACAAATGTTTCAGGATTGATAAATCCATTCATAGTGTGCTAGAAAAATATTAAATTTCCCAAGAAATCATTAATGATGTATAATGTTGAAAGGATCCTAAATTAAGTTATGAATTAGTAAAAAAATGATGTAATGATCAATGTATCTTCCACTATATTACTTGGAACATCAACATTGAATTTAATAATTTAAGATGATTGGGATTTCCACATTCACCACCTCTGTGGTTTGTTCCCTTGTTGATATGGGAATTGGATAGAATACTGTCATATAATTTTATAGCTAAATAACTATATATTATGGATTCTCCCATAAACATTCAATCATGATTTCAATTTCATTTTAGTAATAAATTTATAAAACTCATGTTCCCTTCATGAATGCACCGAGTTGTTTCTTTCCACAAGTATCACATGTTAGAAATTATACCTTCTATTAATCCACTTGCAAATTTTTTTCTTCATGAGGTTATTATAGACCCTATTCTTCTCTTTCTATCCATATATTGTAAATTACCAATTAACATTATCCCCATGTCCATTTTTTTCATCATGTGGTTAGAGTTCATATTCAAATATTTCATTCCATCAGTGACATAATACATGGATAATGTTTGACTATTATAATAATACATGATACCATATCATTATATGTTGATAATTTTGGGGATACTAGTTCCCATTTATGTATTTTCCTTATTTTATTAAATTATTTATCATTTATACTATTTGTATTACTTAAATTGTTCTCAAAATTATATAGTAACCATTTATACTTAACAAAATACATATAATATTTCCCTTTTTTCATAAATATATAAATTTTCCCTCCAGGTCAACATATTTTTCACGAGGATGAAATTTTTCAGTGAATATAATCTTAAAACCTTCTAATCCATTGTTACTATTTATTTAACATCTGTAGTGTTTTGAATTAGCAAAATCCATTTATTCAAATCCCCTATCATTTGATAACCATTCATGAAACAATTATCTATATTATTATATCCCAATGTCATACATATAATATATATTGAAATTAGGAATTTTTTTAATACAAATTGATTTGGGGTTTTAATGGATGATGGATTCAGTTGTTTAATTAAGTGTTCTAAAATTTTTACACTACATTGTGCAATCGTTGGATGTCCCACCCAAAAAATATTAATATCCATAATATGTGTATGATTCTTTAATATAGTTATAAATAATTCTACTCCAGCTCCAACCCCAAGATCATTTTCTTTTTTAAGAGATAAATCCCAGTATAGAGTATATACATTGATATGACTAATTTCTTTTCTCGTATATACCATATCAAAATAATGGAAAATAATATATCATACCATAATATTATAAATTTTAGAAAATAATATATTTGTTCGAAAATGGTGGATCATACAAAATAAATTGATATCTTATCCATATTGAATCTCATAATGACGGTATTATTCCCCACTGGAATGTCTTCAAATAAAATAATAATTAATATTTCATAATGGTTTTAAAGAGTGTGTAAACAGACTAATGAATATTCTCTAGGAGTGTATCTACAGGTGGGTTGTCATAGATCCTCCAATGATTAAAGGATAATGATTAATTCAATACCCGATATTATTATTCACAAAATTTATGGGTCATATTTTGTGCCTGTACTTTTGGATGTGTTTAAATTAATATAGGCAAACCCTTAATATCATTATTTTTAATATGTAATTTAAGTGATTAATAATATTATTGATTATGATTTATTGATTATGAGTGAGTAAGATAAAAAAATTAGGAAATGTGATCCTAATAATCATGGTTTAATTATATTTAATGCTTAGAATATTTGTTGAAATAATTACATAGGTTCATCAACAGATGATGGATAAGTCTGAATTAGTCAATACTATGTTTTTTTCAACACATTCTCAATATTATCATGATTTTTTGATCCAGAAAGGCCTTTTCAAAATTTATAAGGAGAACTTATAGTTAATATAAGGAATAGGTATTAAACATGGGTCTTCATGGAATGGAGGGCCATAATAAAAAGTATATGCTAATGGGAGAAGGCAGATTAATGTGAATATTTTAAAAAATGGGAGAGTACACATCATAGTGGTCTTTATAGTGAATATTGACTTGAAGAATAGGTGTTTCCACACCCATAACATATAATTCATTGAAGATGAATATGGAAAAATAGGAAACTAGAAAGGTACCATTCCTTTTTTGGCCAATGTGGTGATGAAATTGTCTACCATTATTAAAAAGTAAAGGAACAAAGGTCATGGTGGATCCCATTGGTGTCCATGGTCAACATAATGTGTAGAATATCAAAATCATAAATAGAGAAGGATATCACTCATGATTTAATAATATGTGGTTGAAAGGTGAAACCACAAGTGAAATTGAACAAATGTACTAGAGATCTGCCATTGTAGAAGTGAATATGTCTGATAGAGGAATTATAAGACCAAATGGAAGGAGGGGATGACCACCACCATATGGATCTATATTTTGGAGGAGAAATAGAAAAATGTTTTTCACCAGGAGATGGTTTATGGAGTTTGGACGCATGAAATCAAGATATATAGAGTGTAAAGTTAGTGGATTCTTGAATAGTTCATCAATGATTCGTATATCATGAGCAGACAATGATCCAATCGATAGATAAATTGTATATGGATCATTACTAAAGGGGAGTAAACGAGTTTCAATTAAAAACTACAAGATAATGTATGGAATAACAATCATATTTTATAGAATATATATCATATATTCTTTTTTAGATTAATTAAATATAGATACCATTGAAAATGAAGATGATGTAGTAAAATTTTTTAATAATGTTCACCCCACCATAGTATTTGTGTTCCGTTAATTGGAATTTACACAAAGAAGTAATAGTGAATTTAAAATTCCCATAAATTATTATGTAATTTTTTAAAAGATATACAAAATAGAAAATGATGCAATATGTGTCATACACTACATATGTTGTGAGAAATATAAAATTATATAAACTTTTGAAAGTAAAATTTAAATGTTTTATGGGAAAAATAGTGATATTTAAATACAATAACATCCTTTAAATAATCTATTATGAGGTGAAAATCCATTTAATATAAAAAATAATGACGTAACTCATTATTATTGGATAAGAGATAGCTATATCACATTGTTTTTATTTTCAATTACAGAGAAAAGAATGGAATTTAGAACAACAATAACTATACAAGAGTCATAATTAATATTTTAATTTCTTGTTGTTATTCCACATAATAGTTAACTATTTGGATGAATGTATAGAGAACTAACAGAAATAAGTGTATTGAATGATACACAAAAAATTCATTCATAGATAAACCATACACAATTATTTTCACATCGTTATACTAGTGGATTATATGATCTTAATAAAATATGGATCATTACATTGACCATCCACCCATTCTGAATGGTGATAATATTATATGATCATGTATCTTGTGTTCGTATTTCTATATATTATATTGTTTCTTGAAATAAAAAATAATTATATATATATAGTTAGTTAACAAGACACACATTACCTAATATTGAATGTGTTATAAATGAACATAATTTATTGATAATTTATCATTTCAACACGTAAAATGATTCACACCATTCATTAATTAACACATAATTAGGTTTATTTTTCAGCTGATATTAAATGGTGGTATACCTCTGATGTATTCTTAATTAGATTTTGTAATCCAAAAATAACTGTACCACTATATGTGTAATCTCTATGATGGTAAATTTATTAGATTTTATTCCTATATTAAATTAAAATATTATTTTGGCCAGTCATTTCATGATTAAAAAAAATAAATAGAATATGATGTTTTAAAAAATATAAATCTGGTAATGTTTTTGAATAATTTTTAGTGATTTCTCCAGGGATGATATATCATTATTTTAAAGTGGTGGACTTATAGATAAATTCTTGGAAAATGATTTGAATTAAATTTATTCCTAAAATAATTCAATGAATTCATCTGTTCTTAATGCATTTAAATGTTCTTGGCTAAAACGTCCCCACAAATAATAATCATGTTAGGATGGTAATATGTCAATTTATTTATCTATAAAATCATTAAAAAATTTATATTATATTTCCCAATAAATATTTTCATTTATTTTTTTATTTTTTAAATTTATAAGGAATAAGTCACTCAACAATAATATTAAATAGATATCTTAGAGAAATAATTGAGAAAACAAGTTATTAAATTAATAAAAAATTCTAAATAGTTAACATTGAAATAAGGGTAGTTTAGGAGATTGAAAAAATAAGATGAAAATTTGAATTATATTGGATAAACATGATATATGTGAAGGATGTGTTCTCTAAAGAGTATGTTAAGAAACCATATGCATTGAAAAAAATCTAAAATATTGCATTGTTTTTAGGAATTTACAATTGGATATAGAATCCAATTGGATCAAGGATTTGTGGTGTTGATATAACATGAGGATGCAATTCAAGATAAAAATGTTGTGAAATTATGATGGGATTTTAATATATAATGAAACCTACTATTGTTTAAAATAATTATCAATATATGTAGTGAATTAAATTTAAAATCATGTTTTTCATTATTGAAATGAAACATATAAATCGTTCATTGTAAATGAAATATAAAGTTGTTGTATTATGAAATTATAAGGAGGATTATATTGAAAAACAACCTCTATTATGTGATAAGATTATAATTATATCATTCGATTAAATCATTCAGTCAATATCAATGAAGAAGAATACATATATATTTAAGTTACATGTTATTATAAATAGGTTATAATGAAAATTACATTAATAAATGAAAAATATATGAAAGTATAAATGATAAAAATTGATTTTATCCCAACATAGATACTAAGGTGGATATATTAATGTGTGAGGAAGCTAGCTCAACAATGTCACCATAAATAATGGTGATGTGGGATGAATGAAACATGGTCATGAATATATAAATTCCATAATTAATGTAATTTTTAAGAGGATAAATTCTTTTTTCGAATATGTGGGTTCTTAAATCGATCTAGGAGATAAACAATTGATAGATGTTAAAATCCATAAGACCATAAGTACAATGAATTACTATTTCTAGGTGAATTTGGATAACGAAGAACTAATATCAATATATTATGAATAATATTTCCTACTTAAATAATCAAATAAAATGATGATTTCTATTATTTTTTATAATGTGTGCAGCATAAGACAGTTCGTGTTCATAACAACATTAATAAAAATACATATATTTATATATGAACAGATGTGAATATTAAAGTGGAAACATTGGGCAGTAACATAAAGATGATTGAAAATCATATTACAACCGATAATTTTCATACTAATAACAAATAATTAAACACTAAAGATAATATTATTTTATTCATGTAATGTCAAAGAAAATCATGAATTGTGAGATATCAAGAGTGTATGGTATGAAAAATACCACTCATGTGTTTCCATTTTGAGACTCAAATAATGTTACAAATGTCGCAAAAGTCATATTATATTTTTAGAAATGATTTTTTCAATGATATAATAATGAATGATGATAAAGAAAAATTAATTTCCAAAGGATAAGAACACATCCCATTTGAAGAAATTGAGGTTCATGAGTTTTTATAGACAAATTATTACTGATGTATTAAAGAAGTTCCATACATGATGATCAATATTAATGGTTGCACTCCTAGATATTTATCTATAATAATTCCAAGACATGGTGTGTTTATAATGAAGATTAATGTATAAAATGTCAAAAAAGTTCCATAAAGATATTGTGAAGCGAAAATCCGAATACAATGATATTAGATAATATACTTGTACACTAATTATTCAGGATAGATAAAAATTTATGATTATATGAGAAATCCTAAAGGAATGTGGTAAAGTTAAAACAAGGTTTATAAAATCTAAAACATTTTTTATTGCTGGTGAAAGGTTATAAACATTTTTATTTTATATCTATTACATATTTTTCAATTAGTATTTAGAGAATATAATGAGATATATTGTTTTAGGGGTGTTCATGGGGAAATATCATTGAAAAATATTTATAATTAAGAGAATGATTTTTCGTCCCCAAAGTGATCCCCCAAATGATATACTGAAAAATATCATAGGAATCATCGTTAAGAAAATTAAATAAAGTCAATTCAAAATTATAAAATACAAATAAAAAGATTTTATCACATAATTATCTATCTATTCTCATGATTTTTCATTAAAATAGACACTATATGGTGAATATGTGGATGTTGAGAAATCAGGAACACAATCTAAAGATTTTAGTTTTTTCTTCTTCATATAATAATATCATGAAATCAATTCTTTAAAATATTCAACATTATGAATTTATCGAGGATTTTTTCGATTGATAGGGAGACATGTGAAAAATAAGGGTGTTCCATGGATGTTATGAAATCCATTTATTGTGGAATGTTTCTAATTTACTTATTAAAGTGATGCAGGAAATTCACGACTGGAATATCTTATGGAAATAAGTATCTCTATTGATATCAGTGACTTGTCTCGACCATAAGGTAGTTAAAATATATATATTTAATATAGATAGTATGGGGTTTGAATTTTGATTGTTACAAAATTACTATTGATTATGGGAATTATACTTATCTAAATAAAACCCATTTATTTTTTACAATAAGAATGGCTCAATGAACATTGATTTGAATTGTTATTAAAACTCAAATATATATTTATTTATTTCATCCCCTAAATAAATTATATTAATATCCCTCAATTGGGTAATGAATTTACAATGAATAAATTTATCATAATGGGGGAGTGAAAAAAAATTTATGTTGATTATGATATTTTATGATCCATATATTCCAATCATTGCATGATATTGGTAACAATACATACAAGGGTGTTTAAATACCACATTGTGTGGTTTGTATTAATGGTATATATGTATGGACTATTGTAAAATATTTTGGATCACTCATTGATGAAAATATGTTGGGGAATTAATTGAACTAAATAAGATACTTGGAGATTAGGATGTGATGAACATAAATGATGAAGATCAGAATTTTCGAGGAGAATGAGATCTTAATAATTTTTATAATTTTTTAGTATATACATCAAAAAAACATTACTATATGATTTTAGGATCAATGTAGAATATATTAATATACTTTTGTTGATGGATTTTAGATAAGTATCATCCAAGGGTGCTTCGATCAATCTAAATATATCAAATCCACATAATATATTCATAATAAAAGTAAATATTATGAGTGGTTTATAATTATTTTGGCCTCATATAATTTTGGATAGATCCTCTGTAGTTTTATTATGTTTAAAGAAATTATGGAGGCTCTTGGGAGAAAAATTTCTAATACAAGAAGTCTATATATACATGTGAATATTTGTATGACATCCCAGTTCTCTTGTACATTTTATTTTATTAATTATTATATAAAATATTACATTATGAAATACAAAAATATAAACAAACCTAGTGTATTTGGTTATATATATAGAATCATAATAATATTAATCTTGGAAAAAATAGCATTTTTTTAAATTGAAATATCATGAAAATTAATTCAATTGATCTTAAAAAATTTCTATATATTACATGTGGATGTAATAAATTTTGGTGGGAGTTAAAAAGAAAATTGAAAAAATAATATTGAAATAACATAATTCTATTTATACATGTGACTCAATAATAATTTTATATAGAAAAAATTCTAGGATAATCGTAAATTTTATCATTGGTGAATGATATGAGATGACAACATCAATGAAATACCAGAATGATGCAACATCAGAAAACAAGAATTAAGAAGAATAATTCAAGGATAACCACATATAATTCATATAATTTTTTGACTAATCTATCCACATTTGCATCATATTTCATATAACATGAGATTAAACATTACACATTACATTGAAGGACTATCTAATTGTAGTCCTGCTTATCATATTCAAATTTTGTAAATGAATTTTTGTTCCATATATATCATACAAAATATGAACATATTTCATCACTTTTATCCACATTACGGAAGATTGGGTGATGAATATTTGGATTTCACAAATCATTATAGGAGTGGAGATTATAGTTTTGTACCCTGGAGTTGAAATGGTGACAGGTAGTCACAACATAATTGTTTATATTGAAAATTAATGTGAAATTTGGAATTAATATTCCATCTCCCCTATAAAATCTAATAAATGGGAATCATATGATATGATACTACTATTTTAGGCAATCACTTCATCATTTAATGTCAATAATATATCATTATAACAATAAATATATAATAATCATAGTGGGAAATTTTTAATGAATATACTATCAATTGTTATGATGTATTTTTTAATTTATTTTGAACACGATATATTTATAATAGGTCACAGTAACCCATATATTTCATGTGTATTCTATAACTATATTACATAATAATTATTTTATTCCCAAAAAATAATTCATTTATAAAATTTTGGGTCTTTAATTTAATCTACCATTTATAAACTCCATATTAGAAATTTAATTTCATACACTAAAATAGATGATTGAAAATTTGTTTCCTCACTTATTCTAGTACCTAGTTTGATTCTTATTTCATCTGGTTCTTCCCCAAAACATGGACCCCTGGAGTTTTATTTTTTTTGTACAATGTAATTACATCAAAAACATATCATTGTAAGAAATATATTTCTACAATGGTATGAAATCTAGATTCAGTACATGTGAGGTGATTGTTATGTACTTCAATATAAAGGATACATGGAACATATCATGTAGGTTATAAATATTTGGATGGTGTGTTGTTATATATGAAATAACTATATTCTCTCAAATAATATCAATGGGTCTAGTGAAACCAGAAATAATATTTAAATTCTTCCAAAACCCCATGAAATTCATACATATTGATATATTAAGGAAAACTTTATCTATGAACTAATACTATGAGTCTCACTGATGATTTCAGACATATATTTTTATTTATTTTTTGGGATTCCGTAAGATTTCATTTTAATGTTAGAAATGAAAATTTTTTATATAATATATCAACTAAAGGAATGTTATGATCTAAATATCCTTATAAATCCATAAAACATGATCCCATAATATCATTTATATTTTGAATGTATAACCTGAGCTAAAAATCCATTTTTGTGAGATCATTTGTTCTGAAACTCAAATTGGTGTACAATCCATAATGGGGGATTCTATAGAACCTCTAGGAACACATATGATATCAATGTGATACAATCTATATCAGTGATTAATATAGTCTTAACAAATCTTATATGTAAATCATAGTGACTTTTCATGATTAAAATCATCGATGATAACAATTAAATGCATTTACATTATAAGATGAGAAACTAAAACCTTAATAGGTTATAAAATATATATGAATTGGGAAATTTTATGATGAAATACATTTTCACATTTTAATATTTCTATATAGTAATGGGAAATTATTTAATCATTCACATAGAATTATAAAATTGTTCCATGACTTGTTGGAATACCAAGAATAGATACAAAAATTATAAAATATTTCACTCTAGGTTATCCAATAATAATTTTTTCATTATCTATATATATTATTCTAGGATTAATTTATAAGGATGAGCTACGTACATCACCAAAAATAACCCACTATATTTTTGGTTTTAGAGGACACATATTTTGTTCAAATCCATATAACATCATAATTAGTAAAGTTAAATATATAATATTTGGTAACTATCTCAATAGATCCTAGTTTTATTTTTAGTTATCCATGGTATTATTAAAAATGGATAGTTATTAATTTTATTTTGAGTGTTTGGATAAAGAACCATTTATAATTCCCAATTCAATCCTTTGTAATTCTAGGAACAAGTTATCCTTTTTTATCTACATTGTGGATAGGGTTGTGATGTCCTTACCACTCAAACCATCCTCCACATTATTTTCCATCATAGAATGGAAATTGATTTATTATTCATAATCTATGATCTACTATAACCACCTTCATTGTTCCATATTAATATTCTTTTGGATGAATATATACTTGAATCACTTGAAATATGTATATATGTCACACTTCTCATCCTAGAGTTATTTTATTTTGAATCATCATTGCGAAGATCATTGTAACCAATTTTAGGCCAAGTATTGGGTATTTATATAGATGGACCTTAAACTACTATGAGGAATAAGATTTCACTTCACCATTTTTCTAGAGTACACAACCCATTACCTTTTTATATTAATCACTAAAAATAAAAAATAATTCACCCAAAGTGTATAATGGGGGAAAATTGTAGTTATTATACTATTCTATATCTCATAATTTACTCCTTTAATTCATCGGTCCAAAAAAACATCACTCCCTTATGTGTTATATTATCTATCATGTCAGACAATCATTTGAAGTTACTATCAAATGGATGATTGTCAAGAATTAATTATTGAAAACAATGGATCAATAATGTATTTTTTTATATTGGGAAAACAATATTTTCTTCTATCTTTGAAGGATCCATGAGAATCCATTTGTTGGTGATAACATTCCCCATTAATTTTACTTGATCAATCTAAAACATATTTTTTTTATAAATCTCTTGTAACTATTCATTTATCATTCTCATGAGTACAACATTCTAAATATACAAACATTAAAGATTGATTTTAGTGTAGATAATAATATAATATATAAATAATAAAATTAATTTATTATGTTAACCTCTAATGTCTATATTCATTATGTATAGTAAGATATATAGAGCGCTAGTGAGCCCTAATGGAATTACTATGAACATGTAGTGCCTATACCTTATAAAGAAAAAATTAATGGGGATATTCCCATTCCTAAAATCATATTGGTTAAATCGTGAATAATGATCCAGTATAGATAATTAATTGGTTCTATATATTACATCAAAAAAGAGATTATTCATAGGATGTGGACAATTTTACTTTATCATGATATTGTAGAGGTAACGATAATCAAAATAGAGGATCATTGACCAATACATAATGTAATGAAATGGAATGGTCCACCCCATGTTGAATAAAATTTATATGTAAAAAAATTATATAGATTCATTTGTAGATGTTTCTATAACATTTAATGGCCAATATGGACATTCAAAATACAGTATTTGATATTGTAAAATTTCAAGGTATTATTATTGTTTAGAACTCAACCAATAGAATAGATAAAAAATATATAATTATTTTGGGAACACATAAGTATATTCCATTACAATGGGATTTTCATAAATGTTAGACATTTTGTTTGTCATATCCATCTGAAGTACATACACTATCTTGTTAACCAATATTATCCATTCATGAGATTATAATTCTAAAGGATATACATCATCATCCATAAAATTATATATAATCATTGGGAGACTCATGATACAAAGGTTGATTTCCATATACCATAATTTATGATAGATTTATACAACTAAATCCAATATATACATAGGATAGAGTAAAATTCCACTAAATGGAGTATTGCAGTGATCTCTAAAAAAATCTACTGAAAAATACAAATATGGGAGATGTTATAATATATAGATGAAAAAATTTACCCAATTTTCATTTAAAATATTATTTGGACAAACATGTATTAATGTCATATTTAAATAGTCCAACCAAACATATGTGATACCAATTGGTTGTTAGAACTAGAATATATTATTACAATCCTTATCCATAAATGAATTACTAGTCTAATGATCACCATCTCATTTTTATTATCCACAAATATTGTTGTGATAGAATATATCTAATCATTCCCTCATGGTCTTGGAGGTCATTATCTCCATTTTTGTTAAATAAATGCTTATCTTATTGTGTTTCCTTGTATAGTTTATTATTTCATTATATTTATACATTAGATGTGAGCTGAGGGACAAATACTGAATTACTTTACTCCCTTAAAATTGTGGTTTTTTATAACCAAATTCTATAGCAGGGTTCCCCTATTAATAATCCTATATCATTTCATTTTTTCCGCTATTAATTTCTTTTATACTTCTTCCCCCACATTTCAGAAGTGTGATGTTGATATTTCATACCAATGTAATATTTCCCTATCACACCACTGTTATTAAACACTATTCTAAACGTTATATCTCTATTCCATGAATAAACATGAGATTAAATGAAGGTTACATTGATTGTGAGACCACATCTGACAATTATATTGTCACATTTAATGACTCAAATTGAGATTTATTACAATAGGTCCATTTATATCCCACTAAAGAGGATTTCAGTATTACAGATTTTTGTGAAATTATAAAGATTAAATTTTATCTTCCAGTTCATGTGAATTTTTCTTATACACCATGATGGGTTCATCTTCCATTTTATTGAGTTTAAGGAACTCAATATATGTATTTATTACTAGAGCAGAAATATATTTTTTCAAATTTCCGTTGAAGAATTATTTCGACTACATTAATCAATTTTTATACTAGGTATCTATATTATGGTTTAACATACACCATTTATCTGTTTCTCTATCCATGTGATAAGTATCTAGAGTGATCTTCTTTTTCTTAAATCATTAATTAATATATAAGATAATTTCAATGTAGTTGATCAATTTTTATATGCTTAAGGGATACAATGTTTGATTGAATTTATTCTTCTGTTGAAATATAATATTCACAATTATGGATTTCTATTTATTAGGTAGATGTTGGTGTTATCACTGATTAAGGTTTCTATTGAAAACATGTCTTAATTGGATAAGTAATTTCATGAAGTTCTTGAGTCCTACTCCCATCAGGGTTTTCATCTCATTTGTCCATTCATCACATCTCCCATCATAGTGGTTTTTTGAATTACGTTCTTATATTTCTACATACTAACAAAAATAATAGAATATTCTGGGTTTATAATATTCAATATATTATATATTTTGATGTAAAAAAATATAAATTGAATATATACTTGATAAATTTAATATATTCATTAGAATATTAATATATATTTGTCAATATTTTTTTTATTAAAACCTTACAAAAATTTAAATTTAGTTGACATTTTACCTTAGTATTAGTTTGTTAATATAATGTTGAATTAATAAGCCAATCCCCAAGGATTATCAAAATAGGTTTATTGAAATCACCCCGATTCACAAATTGCATAAAGATCATTTTATTAACCAATTAATTATATTTAGGATTATTACACCTAGCTAAAACTATTCTTGATCCACATTATCTAGTATTGTCTAGACCTGGATTTTATTCCTTAAAAAATTATATCTTGATACTTTACCAAAATTTAGAGCTGTTTTTCATATTTTTTTATCAATATGTCTTTTAGTAAGGTATTATAAATCTATTTCCCAAAAATTACTAGAACTCAATATGATATAAACTATGAAAAACAATATCATATATAAAAATTATTTATTAACTTGATGCATAAAGATTCAAATAATACCATAAAAATATAAATAGTTCTAATTCCATTCCATAATTAGATACAAATCACAACAGAAAAAACATTGATACAATAACATTTTTAAATACTCTAGATCATGTCCTTAAATTCAATTGATCTTCTCAAATAGAATGGTATCACATGTTAACATACATATGAAAGAACCCAGATATGAATCCTGGTAAGGGAATAATCAACTGATAAGATGAAAAATGTATTTTATTTTAGTAATGTGGCTTATCATGGTGTAATTAAATGGGGACAATTAGCAACCTGATGATAAAATCATGATATAATATAATAACATCAATTCAATATAATAAATGGTAAAGAACAAAACACATAACCTCATAAGAATAACACATAGATAACCATATAAGAATTAGAACATAGATTCATTTGGATTACCACCCAAGAATTATAAATATAATTTCTTGAGATAAAATCATTAAAAATTTAATTGGATGGATATATTATTTGGGTCTCATCCATAACATTCAGATTATGCACCTATATTGTCGTGAAACATAGATAATATAACGTAATGTCATTGTTCATTCTTCATCACTTTTAATCTCAAAATAACGGATTTTAGTTTCTATATAAGGGATTCCAAAATAAATGAAAGATATTTACCCCTAAGAGAATATAATTTAGTTGTAGTCGGTGTGGTTACTGTTGATACTAAAGATTTACCTAAAAACTAATTAGATAATTTCAGTTTCAAACCATGTGTGCATAATTGATCAAGTAAGCATTTATTGAGAGTGGATGGTGGTGTCTCAATAGTTCTGAATCATAAGGATATTAAATGGTATTTAATGAACATATTACCACATTAATTATTTGTTTTAAAAATATGTAGTAAAATAATGTTGTGAATAAAAATTTGATATTGGGAATCCCATACTTCAAGTGGATGATTTTAAAACATATATAGGGGCTTATTAAGACCTTCTGAAAGCCATGGGATGGATTTATCGAGGGTGATGGTGAGTAAAATATCTCTCAATGGGGTATAATTAGAGTTTAATGGGTGGTTCAGTTGATATTTATAGGGAATTAGAGTCAATAAATTTTTTAATTTTTAAATGTTGGTTTTTAATTCAACATGATAAAAAAATTAATAACATGTGCATTAGCATGCTTTTTTTTCCACGGTATAAAAAATATAAGTTATTTTACAAATTTTATTTTGATATAAATATTACTTGTAAAAATAGTACATTTTATGATGTGATAGTGTTTCATGTAAATAATTAAATAATTTTAAAATCTTATAATATATTATATATATTTTTGAAGGATTCATTAATGGTTTGTAAAATTTTATAAATATCATAAAAACATATTTTATATTTTAAATCAACTTTTTCTTTTAATTCAATATAATATATTTATTTTATAAATTCTTTCCTATTATAATTTCATAATACTTAACATGTATTTATACCATAATTTTTTTAAAAAAAATTGACTGTATTACAAACATAATAATAATTAACCATTTTCTAATTTTAATATAAAAATATAAAATATTATATTTATTTTCTAACAGAAATGTATAATTAAGAAAAATAAAAAAAGAAAAATCATTATTTTCATGAAAATATGGGAATTCTAAAAGAAAATACTTTATAACACTTCTAAAAATAAGATTACATTACATTAAATTAAATTATAATATATATTTTAATAAATACTATTTAAAAAATACTATTTCATGAATATAATACTTATTAGAAATTTTCATGAATTTAATAGAAAGAGTGTTAAAATTGAGAACATTTATTTCAAAAACATATAATTTTTATTTCTATATAAGAACAGTTACATTCTATTAAACTCATTATATTATCAATTTTATAATGTAATTGTGAAAGTAGATAATTATTATAATTATTTGATAATAAATAAAATTTAAAAATACATTCTAAGAGTTTCTTGCCATATAACCGATAATAACCCTTGTGTATCTCGTACGGGTAATGTAATTTCATTGAACTCTATGATTCATTATATTGACAAAATCTAGTGTTTGGTGTGTCCTAGGTGGTGGTGATAGCTCATTTCAAGAGTTTTCCCAAATTAGAGATTTTCCATTGGTAGGTCAGAGAGTCGGTAGGTCAGGATATTGGTAGTTCATGGCATTGGTAGGATAGTACATTGGTAATTCATGGCGTCGGTAGGTCCAGGAATCAGTAGTTCAATGTGTCAGTATGGCAGGATGTCGATAGGCTAGGGCATCAGTAGTTTAGTAATTCGATGACTCATGGATTCGGTATCTCAGGGTGTCTGTAGTTCAGGGTGTCAGTATGTGGAAAAAGTAGTTCGTGTCGGTAGCTCGTGTTGGTAGATCACATCATAGATCAGTGTTGCTAGCTTCAATCAATGGGTCACATCAGTGAATCGCTATCAGTGACTCACCCATCGGTGAATCACAATTGGTGGAACACCCATCAGTACCTCATTTACAAAATTTTCAACATTTTCTAGTTTTAAGACTCTTATGTCTTATTTGACCTAAATAAAGTTTAAACCCAATTTTGAACATTTCTAAATGCATTTAAAAGGATATTAACTGTATCATTAATATACAAACACTCTAGGGTCATTCTAATAGTCAAATAGTGTGGTCATCCCCATGATATGAATGTAATGGCCCTTGAATCATTTTTCCTTTTATTGATATTGGATCTGGATCTTCATATGAAAAGATCATCTCATCCTTGAAACCATCCATTTTTTTGGATTTCCTAGAACAATTATTCTTTGGTGAGTCAAGCCCCTATGTTGGAGCCATAGATTCATTTTTCATTGGATTCATTCCTCCGACTTGTGTGACCCCCCCCCCCTCGTTTAAGAGAAATAGGGAATTATTGATCAGTTATTGTTCTATGTAGGTATTAATTTGTCTCCCATTATTTTCTGCATCATGCGAGGTGGGTGTACTCATGGCACCTTTTGAATATAGTTGGACTAATATTTAATGATGATAATAATAAGTGGTAAATTATGGAATGGGAATATGTTTATGATGATTTCTTTGTTTTGTATGTTATCCTTGATCAAGGATGTGTTTTGTATGGGATAAATGCATTTTGAAAATCATAGTCGTTGGTGGCCTCTGTTTCGAGACTTGTATGACATGCTAATATTTTTTATCATTACCTCACCAAAGGAATAAAATTATGAAATTTATTAACCACGCACACCCTATTAAATATATGGATTCCACATGATCGGTCTTTTTCTTTTATGGACCATGAATTATCCTTATTTAATTATCCAAAAAGGGTTTTTAAATTTGAATATTCCTTGATCCCTGGAGTTGTTTTATGTTTTGAATGGTTATATTGGATCTTTGGTTTTGTTTCTAGTAATGTGGTGTTGTGGTTGGGAGTGTGGTAATTTGTATTGAGTGGTATGGGTGGTGTAACAGAATCTCTGGTAGAGATATTGGTATATTGTGGAATGGATGAACTTGTTATGTAGTGGGACTGCATCTGGGTAGTGCTTGTGTAGTGAGGCAATAGTTTCAGGTTGAAGTATTTTTATATTACAAGGTGTGGTTTTGTTATGAAACATGGAGGTCGAGTGTGGGTTTGATGATGTGTTTTGTTCATTTTCTTTTCGAGAGGAAGGAAATGGAATCATTATATATAAGAAATATGGTGGCAGTGATTGGACAAATTTTCAATAAAGGGGATTGTGCAGTGGGACTGAATGCTGGTTTAGTTATTTTGTTCTTCTGTATATGGTTGTATTCATGCAGTCATGCTTCTGAGGATAGTTTAAGAGGAATATTTTTTTAGAAGGATGGTGTTACCCAATTTGGAATTATCACTCATAGTTTCCAGTGACTTTTGTGAAGTGTGTGTGTTGGATAAGATACTACTTGTGTTTTGTTGTGTTTGGTAGTCACCTGAGTTATGGTGGAATAACCAGTAAATGTGTATTAGCATCTCAAAATGGGAAGTGACCATAGTAGTCTATGATAAATGCATTTAGTGGTAGCATAAAAGTTAGTTTTCTATGGGATATTTTTTTTGAAACCCAATAGGTATGGATGACTTTTTAGTTCATATATATATACATGTAGTTCATTGAAATTTTGATACACACCCCACCCATGTGGAGTAATATGTAAACATCACCATTATTATAGGGGATGGTTTCCTTTACCAACATCATAGTGTGGGGAAGGATGGATTCTTATAGGATTTCATATTATACCACCTCAGGCATTGATATCCCAATACTCTTTTGGCATGTTGGGGTGCAATTATGAGATCCATTTATATGTAGGAGAGGTTCTTCCTATGTGTCTTTGAGATGATATATGTTGAAACTTCCTAGGTGTCATCATGATGAGGTTGTGGTTTCTATGGCCTTGGTGTACGCATGTTGGATGTGTGTGGTTCTGGCCTAGGTGTTTGAAGATGGTATGGGGTATGCAACCCAGGTGTGTGCAGGTAGGTTGTGACAGTTGGGATTCTAGATGATCATGGTATCATCAGGATGATCACCATTAGGAATAAGAAATTTACTTGTGGGAAGTGGTGTGGGTACCCAAATATCGATGTTACAACTACATTAATTTACATGTCATGAGTAAATTTGGTGTGTTCCATGGTGAGGTTGGGTGGCTATTATACCTGGTTTGGTGCTTTTGAGTTTCTGATGTTTTCTTAATAAGGAATTTTTATGATTCTACCGCTTGTGCACGAGTGAATTTTTATTTTACATGTGACTATACTTGTATTATAACCATACATATATAAAATAATATAGGTATTCAGGGGGATTACAAAGACTATGTTGAACCACACAAGCTTATACATTCATAATAGTTGATGTGTTCATACGTATCATTGTTATTTTGGTTTTTTACATTGGAGATTTTCATTACCTTTCTAGCTGTTTTACCTTTAAACATTCTTTTGGGATGGATTTATTCATCTTTTATATAAATATGTCTAATAGTTGTTTTGAAGTTGATACATCTTTTATCCTTATCTTGTTCAAATAAAATGGTAATTAATTTAATTTTGTGAGATTTATATATTGTTGATGCTGGTCGCCACCCTGGGGCCAATTGGGGGTGGGGCTCAGTGGTAATTATGTATCATTCACGATTTTTAGCTTAGGAGGGACATCTTTGGAAGTAGAGGGTCATAACAGAATGGTATAAAAGGTAATGGTTGAGTGATAGGATAAATATTGGAGTTAGGAATAATAAGGACAACATGGGTTGGTTGAGAAACCATGCTAGGTGATCCTGGAGTGTGACATAGGATATGGAATGTTTTATAGGACATGATATTTTATGGACCCTAGTGCTTTGAATCCATGACACTGAGCTTTCGGAAAAACAATGTAATGATACACAATCTGCACAGTAGAGACCCTAGGAAATGTACAATCATCCTGATGACTTCTGTTCATGTTTGTTTTGGATGTTTTGGGAATTAAATTAATTAATAATATAAAATGAATCCTAATTTTTTTTATAATGAATAGGCTTAAGAGTTCCTTGTTTAGCTTTCAGAAATGGAAACTGGTCGATATCCATAAGTGTCTTAGGAAATGGAGGCTCAGCATACTGATCTGGCTGATTGGTAGAAGGTTGTCCGACAGGGGGGGGCAATCAGTGGAAGAATAAGATCCATTCTTTCCAGTGGAAGACTATGGGAAAGTACAAATGTAGTTTTTCTGATCTAGGTGTGGTCAGTTGTATTCCATGGAGGATATAGTTCCAACTGTTCCAAAGATCATTTGAGGTATGATCAACTTGTTCAATACACTAGATTCTTCCCTATTTGATTAAGGAGAATCACACTTCTTGGTTAAACTTAGTTTATCCAATTTTCTAGGACACAATATATTGATTCTTTTTATTTCCCTAGTGTAATGTACACTAGTTTGAGGGTAGATCAACATGTTTGATGTTTTCAGGGGATATAGATTAATGTTGGGGCCCCATAAGACTGGTATGAATCTCTTCTCACTATAAATTTACCCATATAATGCTATCCTTATCATCAAATGGTTGTTTTTATGGATTCTATAATAGAACTCATTTGGAGTAGGGTTGTATTTTCTAATGTGGATGGCAGACATGTGGTTTTCATTGGAGAGTAATGTAGTCGGATGGGCGTTCGACACAAGGTGCCTCTTCTTTCCTTGTTGTCTGAGATATTAGTGGAACCGAGAGATGATAAGATAGTGTATTTTTTCCGAGTTTTCATGGACTTATTGGATGATCTCCCTGTTGAGGATGTGACACTACCCCATAGATGTGACATTCAGTCTGTGATAGATATACAACCCAGTGCTAGATCAATTTTGATGTCTCCTTTTCGGATGGTGCCTTCTTGAACTGTGGGAGTTTCCGATCCAGATTGACGAGATAAAAATGTAGGGACTTATCCAAACTAGTATTTCACCATGTGGTTCTTAGTTCCTGATTCTAAAAGAAGGAAAATGGTTTTCTAAGGATATTCATAGACTATCAATGGTTGAATCAGGAGACATTCATGAACCATTACCAATTTTCAATCGCAGAAGATCTTTTCGACCAGCTATTCGAACCATGTTGATTTTATAATATCATTCTATGGTATGTGTATCAAAAATTGATGGTGAAGTATGGTTACATCCTAAATAATACATTTACGTGTAGTTATGGGTACATTGAGTTCATGGTTATTCCATTCAGTGTGATGAACGCATTGTCCATGTTCTTGGGATTTATTAAATCCACCATTCATGAGTTCGTAGACCGGTTCGTTGTCATTTTCATTGATGAAATTTTTATATACCTGATTTCATATGAGGAGAATACTGAGCATCTCATAAATTTCCTAGATGTCTTAGGTACAACTCTCTCGATATAAAGTAGTCCAGGTGGATGTTTTGGACATAGGAGGTCAAATACCTTGGACATGTTGTGTCAAAGTGGGGTGTAGTAGTGGATCTTTCTAAGGTTGACGATTTTGTTTTGTGGTAATCAACCAAGAATATGGTAGAGAATCATATATTTCTAGGTCTAGAAGGACATTACTAGGGATTTTTACTATATTTTTCATGAGGAATAGCTATGTTGAATGCTCTAACGAGAATTGACCAGGCCATTATGTGTAGTGAGGAGTGTTAGGAAGCTTTCAGGTATCTGAAATGGATTTCTGTTAGTGATATGGTTCTCAGATTTCTAGAGGAAGGGGTGATGTTCTAGGTGTTTTGGGATGCTTCATGTCTACGCTTCAGGTGTGTACCAATGCAGTAATAGAGAGTGAGCTTTTATTGGCCTATGTAGTTATGTCCCCATGACTCTAATTAGGCCACCCATGATCTAGATGTAGTTTTAGTCATGCTTTCACTAATGTTGTGGAAACAAATAACTCATTGGAGAGATCTTTTTGGTCTTCACGGATCACATGAGATGGAGGTATATAAATTTTCTTTGAGACAATAACTTATGAAAATAAATGTGGATGGAGTCTCAATAGGATTCACAGTTTCAAATATCCTACACCTCACTAAAATGGAATTTCATAGCTAATGATTTGAGAATGAAATCACCAAAGGATGTACTATGGGAATATGGAGATGATTGGAAGGTGATGTAGGAGTTTTCTTCCGTGCACTTAGATGCCCAAATGGATAGAGGAAGTGTCTTTATAATTCAAATAACAATGCAGTTATCTCTAAGGCATTAGGTGTAGGAGTCATACTGGGGAGACTCAAGGGTAGAGGTGATGTGTGATCATGTTGATCAGGGTGATGCTCTAAAGGGATTGTATGAGGATGGGAAGAATCCGATTCTGTTATAGAGGAAGATGTTTTTTTAGTGGTGTTGCGTAAATGATATGTTATTGAGTTTCATAGATCACACATGGTGGTACACTTAATAGTTTCCAAGATGTACCATGGATTTAGGGAGCCATTTTGGTGGCCTGTGTTGAAGTGTGAACAGGTGGGGTTCGTAGAATGGTTCCTTGAGATCTAGTTGGTGAACAATTATCACTATGTTCCTGATTGGATTTTAGATCACTTAGATTTCCCCAAGTGAATGTGGTATGAAATCTCAATGGATTTCATTAGAGGATTAAGCAGTGCTCAGGGGGGATGCGATGTAATATGAGAAATATTGGATTAGATGATGAAATCAGCTCACTTCATACAAATTTAGGAGTTAAGAGATGTGGATGCCATTTCTCAAACGTATATGTATGAGGAAGTGCAATTTTATGGGGTTCCAAGATCCTATGTATAGTATTGGGATATGCATTTTACAACATGAGTATGGAGGAGATTACTGTATACATTTGGCGTGTAGTTAAGCCACATCTCTACATTCCACTCAAAGACAAATGTGAAGATAGAGAGGACCAACCATAAATTGTAGGAAATGCTGTGAGAAAGCGTATTGGGCTGGGTGGGTCTTGGAAGAGTCATATTTCCTAGTTAGAGATTTCTTACAACAATATATATCAATCTTCTATTGGTATGGCTCTATTTGAAGAATTTTACGGATGGCCATGTCATCTATGTTTGTGTTGTATATAAGTTGGATAGATACTTTTCTTTTTATCAAACATGGTTAAGGGTATGACAGAGAAGGTATAACATGTCCGTGATTAGATAAAGTCAACACAGGTTCAGAAGATGTTTAAAGTTCATTCTATAAGGAGTACCTTAGAATTCTTGGTATGGGACCACATGTTCATGATGATTTCCCTTCTATGTGGGTAGCAGGAGATCAGTTGTAGGGGAAAACATTATCCTATGATCAAAGGACCTTTTGAGGTTTTGGGGTGATCTTGCGAGGGGGCATACAAGATGTCATTTCCACTGTATTTGGAGAGGATCCACAACACCTTTCATGTCTCTCAACTTCTTCGTTGTCTTCACGATGAAACCAATGTCATTGACTAAGGAGAGTTGGATATTGAGGATAAAAAATTGCTCATGGAATAGACTGCATAGATACATTATCATCGGGAGAAGGTGCTATGTGGGTATAAAATTACATTTATTTGTGTGTGGGGGAGGAATGTTGTATAGGAAGAGGGTAATTTGGATCAAGAGAGACTAATGTGTTCCAATTACCTAGAGATTTATTAGTTTTTATTGTGTTCCTTTATTTGTGACTTACTATTTAATATTGTTTTCAATGACATGTAGTGTTTCCTTATTCAGTAATATGCGACGATGTCCTGACATGTAGAATGGGGACGACCTAATTCCCAATCGAGGCACAAAAATTGAGATGCGATTAAACTCATGTAGGAGACTTAGTGCCACTTAGTGCAGATATTAACTCAACCTAGAAGAAAGAATTCCATAATTTATGCTTCCGAATAGTTGGGTGTGTTTGTATCTTATAGATGTATGGGTTATCATATGGGGAAGGATTCATTCATGGATGTTGAGGTTTTACTCCAAAATTTGAATAACACAGGGCTGTTTAGTCTACGGATGTATCTTATAGGGTGGTTGTTTGGACCCATTTTTATTATGAGTTGTGTTATGAATTATGGAGGGTTAAAATAGTTTGAGTGGTTTCATAGGTAATAGTACATACCTCCATGGTCTATTACATTGTTAAACATTACTCTTTGGGGTATTCTAGGATCCTAAAGTATCTCATTTCATGAGTTTTCCAGAATTATTTTTCCCATCAATATGGAATGGTGTTGGTAGGTTACGTTGTCAGTTGGGGGTATTGGTAGCTTAAGTCGGTAGCTCACATCGGTATCCCGCAACGGTAGATCAGCATCTGTTTCTCACCTTAGTGGATCACATCAGTGACTAACTATTGGTGACTCACCCATTAGTGACTCACAATTTGTTACTAACCTATAAGTGAATCCATTCTATTTTTCCATTTTTTTCTAGTTTTTCCCTCCTACATATTAATTGAAGTAAATTGAGTTTAAAAACTAGTTTGATAATTTCTAAAGGCATTTTAACGGTGGTTAATAGTATATTTAATATCCCAATGCTTCGCGGATTTGAAATAGTCAATATTAATTTTCTTGGCCAAAATCCATCTTTAATGTCCCATGAAACTATTTCCCTTCCATTGATATACGATCTGGATCTTCCTAAGATGATATTCCCACTTCATTGAAACCTTCATTCTTTCTCTTAAAGCTTCACGAACATAACTTCCCCGAAGATTTGTATGCATATGTTATTGTTTTTGTTTCAGTTTTTCATGAAGTGTCTCAATCTACTTGTGTGACCCCAAATTTTTGGTGCATATAGTATTTTTTGATCACCAATTTTTATAGGTAGGGATTCCTTCAACTCTCTTTATTTTTTAATCATTTTGGTTGGGTGTACTCATATCCCCTTGTGAATATATTTGGACCCCAATTTAATGAATATAATACGAATTGATAAATGAGGGGTTGTGAATATTATAATGATGACTATTTTTTCATATATGTTAACCATGATCCATGTTGTGTTTTTATGGCTTGTATGCCTTCAAAAAATCATGGTAGTTGGGGGAATCATTTTGAAAACCTATATGAAATTTGAATATTTTTTGTTGTTTCCCTAACAAAACGATGAAATTATAAAATTGATTGACAACATAAACCTAGTTAAATATATGGATTCCCCATGATAAAACATTTCCTGTGATCAGCCCTGTATTATCGAAGTGGAATTAATGAATGATCATTGTTATTTATGAATAAGACTTGTTGTTTTCTGTTGTTGTGTGATGTGTATGGTTCTGTTTGACCTTGTGTTTCGTGCTAATCATGTGGTGTAGTAGATGGTAGTGTGGTTGTGATTATCGGTTGGTATGAGTGGTTTAATGGAATATCATGTTGAGATATTGGTTGATTATGGAATTAATGGGATTGTTTTATTGGAAGACATAAACATTTTCATTCTTGAGTAGTGGGGATACAGGTTAGGGTTTTATTGTGTTTATGTTACTGGGTACAATGTTGTTTTGTAGAAGGGCAACCTAGTGTATTTGTGAGGGGGTGTGTTATGGGATTTTAATGAGAGGATTTACATGGTTACATTACATTGATGAATTATAGTGGAAGTTGTAGGATGGGTGTTCATGAAAGTGGAGCCTGCAGTTGTACATCAATATCATTGAGTTTTTGTTATTTTTCTAGATTTGGTTATTTTCATGAAGCGGGTCTACTGAGGATTGTTTAGGAGAGAAATTTTATAAGAAGGATGGATTTACCTTGCATGATCCTTTAAAATGTATTTTATAGATACTTTTGAGTATAGAGAGTGTGTGTGTGTGTGTGTGTTATGATGTTACTAGTGGTGTGTTGTGTTTGGTAGTCACCTGGGTAGGGATTGAATAACCAGTAAATGTTTATTGACAACAAAATTATTGGGTGTCAAGAAGAATTCATTTGTCGAATTATAATTTGAGTATCATTTGTTCTGATATGTTCATTTAGAGGATACAGTAACAGTTATTTTTATGGTCTAGTAGTTTGTTTTGAAAATCCATAGGCTGGGCTTAGTGTTCATTACCTATATATGCATGCAATTCCTTGAGAATACTTTATGTCCCCCCCCTGTGCTGAGAAATACGTGGTAATCATACAAATTGATATTGGGGAAGGTGTTAGTACCCAAAATACTGGTGGGAGGACGAATGATTTGTTATTGGCTATTCTATGCAACCTCATCTATTCATTGGTATCTCTAGACTTTCAGTCTATTGTGTTTCCATTGTGAGGCCCAAATTTATATAAGTGAAGATCTACCCAAGAGACTTATGGATGTGATATGTTGTAACATCTCAAGGTGTCTTTAGAATGAGGTTGAGGTTTTTGTGCCCCGGGTGTCTATAAGAGGTATGTGATGTGGTTCTGGACCATGTGTTTGGAGCATGGATGTGGTATGTGGCCCAGGTGTGTACAGGTTGGTTGAGACATTCTAGATTGTGGAAGAGCATGGTAGCATCAGGACTTTCGCTGTTAAGTATGGGTAGTTAACTAGTGGGAAGCCATGCGGGGTACCCTACTCTGTATCATCATACCTCGTTACATTACATGACATAAGTTATTTGGTGAGTGTTACATGGTGTGGTTTGGGGGATAATATTCCATGTAACGTTCATTTGAGTTTCTATTGTTTCCACATAGAGGAATTTTCATGCTTCCACTTGTGCATGAGTGGCATTGGATTTTTTTAATGAGTGTAAATGTAGTCTCACCCTGTGTATATAAAACTTTTTTTGGTTTTCAGGGAGATTATGCATATCGTGTTGGACCTTAATAGCTCGAATGTTTAGGATAGTTGTTGTCTTGCTGGTTATATTTTTTCTTTCGGAATTTACTTTTGATCTTTTTGTTTTATTTCTTGTAGATATACCTTTAAAAATGCATGTTGGATGGATTTTTGCTTATTTTAAATATATTTCCTGTAGTTTTTTTAAGGATGATATATATTATCGAATGATCTTGTTTCAATAAAAAATGAAATTCCTTTTACTTTATATGATTTTATACCCTTGGTGATGGTCTCCAGCCCGGGGCCTACTAGTGCTAGGACTCGGGGGGGTCATTATCTATCATTATCCATTACCATCTCCGGAAGGGCATATTTTGAGGGAGGGGTTGTGATAGGTATGATGAGCAGTGGAAAAAAATTTATAGAGTGGTTTAGTGAACATGGTTGGGGATATGATATGTATACATTTGAACATCTCCCTTATATGACGTTTCATGAGTTTCAGTTATTGAATCCTAGATTCAAGTTGGTCAAGGGAGAATCCTACTGATTCCATTTCTCTCAGAATCCCTTATATTTGAGCATTATATTGTTCTATCTTAGTACTATAGACCATCACTTATTCCATTATTTCATTTACACATTATTTGAACCCATAAAATTTATTAATGTTAATTTTAATTTTAAAAAATCAATATCATTAATAATTATGATATTAAATGATATTTTATGTCTCTCATGATATATAATAGAAGAGAAAAAAATAAATAGTATGTTAAATATATTTTATTTGAATAAATCACATAATATGGATAGTATTTATTAAAAATATATTTTTATTTATAAATTTTTTGGTCATTATATTGTGTTGATGCGATGGATTTCATAATTGGGTATGTTCATGACTTAGAAGTGGCCATGTTTATGATTGAAAATAGTGATTTGGTTGGAAACTAACATTACACATCATATGTTGATGTGCATTTTGTAAAAAATGAGAATCTTGGAAGGAAATATACTCTGGTTGGTCACCAAGGTGAAGTATTTGTATAACCATCTAAAATGGGAACATGACTATGGTCATAGATGCATCCCATAGTGTCCATGGCCTGTAAGAGAAATATTATTTTATAGAATAAAAAGGTTAATTACCAAGGCTATTTTTAGATTAGTCATAATCAATGACAACATTTGTATGAAAAAATGGGCAATGGTGGGAGACCATTTTAGAGGTAGTAGTGTATGTCATCATTATGTGATATTGCTGAAAAATATGATGAGTGGATGTAGACCCATCCTATAGTTCTCAAATGTTATGTTTCAAATCGACCAAATTTTTTTCACCATGATGGGGTTTACGGAATTGAGATGTGAAACACATAGATTATAGGAATGATAATTTGGTGTTTACTGAAATAGTTTACCAAGGACTCATACATCATGAGTCTGGACTTTTATAGCATAATATGAGCTGAATAAAAAGATAATTACAACATTAATCATGTTGTTTACTTAATTATTTATCCCATGCATCATGTTTAAGGTTGGATTCATGGTTAAATTATCTATAATATACAGCATGAAGGCATGTGTTTATTAAACTCATATGGTTTTCATTGAAATATTTGAATAAGGAGTAATATATAAAATGATATAGAGAATTTTTTAGTATCCATGTTTTATTTAATAGATGTTATATAAAGAATATATAGTTATTTTAACATGAAAAATTTATATTAATGTATATTTTTGAAAATAAACATGATCAAGAAATAAGTATGGTTGGTCCAATTTAGCTAATATTTATATTATAGAGTTACACTCACACACACACATATATTTATATATATATATATATATAATATAATTGAAGTTATAAGTAGGGGTGAAAGTAGATGGTGTTCAACAATAAAAAATGTGAAAATAAATTATTTTCCAATAATTTATTTAATACTATATAGAAATATGGAGACCCATTGATTTGGAGAGATATTGATCCAGTTAAGAAGACAGGTGAACTAAATTACATGAAGGGAAGAAGAGAAAAAAATAAGGGGTGTTGCGAAAAATATATTGTCCAATATTGAAGATGATGATAAGTATTACAACATATGAAATTTAGGTAGGGAAATATTCTTCAACTGTGATGAATAGAGAGTTTATGTATTACAATTTTTACATAAATGAATAATACATTATATGAAATTGTGCAAGTAATGGAGAAAGAAGAATAAGGACCTCATTACATATCCAAACAGACCTACCATTCAATTGATATTCAAATATGTTATTGATATTCCATTTTTTAGAAGATGGTCGATAGGGAATTTTGAGGAATCCAATGAATTATGTGAAGAATTAGATGTTCCAAAACTGGGTGCATTGAGGTATCTGGTGTTATTATATTCATTGGTTGATACTAGTTGATTTTATAATCCTTATGAAATCAGGATCATATAAAGGGATTACCGTTTTTTTTGAATGATGATCTTTGTAAATGTTGGGTTCTATTTTATGTTTTTCTATTCATTTATTTTTTTCATAAAAAAAGATCATAAGAGACAATAAAATAATGATAACCCAATAAAAGAAGAGGTAAAAGAAAAAATATGGGATTATAAAATTGAATATTTAGACAACAATATTGATTCACCGCCTAATAGTGTATAACATATCCCCAAAAGGTACTCTAGAATCATTTAATATTAGATTTATTATTTTTATGTACATCTATTCTATAGTGGTATACACTTTATAGTGTCTATAAATGTATATATTTTAATGGGATCACGATATTCTATAGCTTACCAAAGTACCATGGTATCATTTTATTCACATTCTTTTCCCAAGTGTACTTCATAGTATTATGTTCTCTTGTATATAGTATCCTAAATTATATTCCAATTATTACACTAAAATTAAATTTATAAAAAATGTAACAAATATCACAATAGTATCCTAGATAAAATGGTAACATAATTACATTGGAAGAATATAATAGTGAACACATACTGATGGGTCAAACTGTTTGGTATTAATGAAAAACTTGATCAATTCTTGCATATGACATTAAATTTGAAAAACAAAAATAAATCATATTATTTTCATTGAGAATATTATTATTCTATATTCCATGTACTTGAATAATAATCATAGTAAAACCCATTTAATCATATTTAAAGGAAGAAATATAAAATGGGGAGCTTAGATGCTGAATATGGTATGTAATATAGTGGAATCATTCAAAGATATCAATGGAATGCATACATGATTATTATATAATTCTATATGAAAAATAACATAATCATGAAACATATCCATGGATATCATATATATATATAAATAAATAGATTGAAATTAATATACGATTTCATAATATTGGAATAAATAGTTTGGTACATATTAATCAAACCATCTACTCCTTTTGATATGACATCATACATAAATGGGTGAGGTATATTCCAAATAAAAATACTATTTTACCTCATGTGGAATATTGATTAATTTAGGGGAAATTTAATTATTGTCCACACCAATAACTTTATAGTACTAATGAATTAATCTTATCAATAAAGTATACAATGAAATCAAGATGACATAATAATTATTATATATACATATGAGAATAACTATGATTCAATATTTCAACCAATTCCTTTGACAAAATTATCATTATCCATACAATGTAATATGGTGGATGGTATTTATTGGGTATACCACCGGTAAATAACATGATTTATCAAAGCTTATGGCATGGATGCATATTATTTTAAAAAATCACATAAATAATTCGTGAATAAAATAAAATAAAATTATAAAATTAAATATTTAAAATATATATTTTTACAATATATGGAAAAAAATTATTTTAAGTGGAACATGGAAACATGTTAATTAATATCCCAATCCATGGATAAGCATGGAAGAGGAAAATGACATTAACGAGTTAAAAGATAAAACAATGAATCTATTTACACATTCATTAAAAAATTTCTCATTCCAAAGTAAGAAAAAAAATTGTACATTATGTATAGTAATTAATAACTCGTAAAAATTAAATTAATAAATTAATTTGTAATATTAATAAATGTTTAGAAAACATTTTGTGGAAAATATGGATATGGATAAACAAAATTTGTTACTGAATAGAAAATAATATATTTTTCATAAAAACATTCTTTCAAACATTTTTGTACATATAAAGTATAAAATGAAAGTAGAAAATTTAATTTTTATAGAAATAAAAATATTAGAGTAATATATACGTGTTTGAATATATAATAGTCATATAATTCACCAAATTGGAAGATAAACATACAAAATCAAATGAGGATTAAAACATGTTGATTCAAATGATCCAAATTTGATTCTTCTAGAGGAGTAGTGAGGACACTTGCATTGAGAGAGAAGTGATCTTTTTTATTGTGTTTTTTAAAATCATTGAGGGAAAATTAGTCCACTACATGAATTTTTTGGGCCATGAGCATGGGTACAAACATTTTTAGTGGATTCGGAACATTGGTGCATTGTTTTGTATAATATTTTGTTGTATCCCAGTGAGGGTGAACTAATTAAATTTTTTTATCTCATGGAATCACTCATTAATGTTCATATATTTCATTGAGGAATGGAGAGAAGAGTTATTTTTTAATAAATAAAGAACATATATATGGATAGGTTTTTTAATTTTTCATACATTGATTTACCACCACTCTTAGGGTATTTAACCATGTTGGGATAAAAATTGGTATTAGAGAGAGGTTAAATTTAGTGTTTCCCTCTCACGGTTTCAAGGGAGGTTTTCAATAATAAAGGTTTTCCGATTTTCGAAGGAATAAATGTTTAATTATCAAATAATTGGATGGGTAACCACATAAAATCATTTGAAATTAATGTGATTGTAGTAGTGATGCATGTTATTTCATCCACAATGGAAAATGATGTTTCATCAAAAGTTAGACTAAGTGAATTTAATGTTGAAACTAGAGGAATCAATAATTTAGGGTGAGAATTATTCAATGAAATCTATATAAATGTGATGTGATGAAATTAATCCATTGATAAATGGGAAAATTTTAGAAATATGTATAAAGGAGGTTGAAAAGTCATAGAAGAGAAACTGAAGGATCTATGGAACAAGTATAAAGATGAGATAATTGAGCCTGATGAGTCTTTTATTCATTTTAAATAGGTGACTATTTTTTGTAGAGAAATCTTGGTCTCATAGAAATATTCTATGATATAATTATTGGTCTCATAATTTTTAAAATATAGCCACCTCATTCCATTCCAAAAGATACGCTATTTGAAGATAAACAGCCAAAGGAGAAGACATTGGATTGATTACACAATACTCTTATTACCTATGTTATAGGAAATTACATTAATGAGTCCATGGAAAATTGGAATTATGAATAGGGGTACTTTAATTACATGGTGAAATACAATATTAAATATTGGAAGGAAGAAGTTGATATGAATTAATTTGTGTCATTTCATTCATCAAATTAATAAAGTGGAAAAGGAATGCTGAATGTGAAAAATTCCCTTATATGATTATGATGTAGAAATTTGGAAATATTATAGAAAGGATCCAATAGAAGTATCAATATTATGATGAAAATTAAGTTGAAATTATCTTATAGAATTCTTTACGCTATGTGATAGGAAAGATAAATTTTATAAATTTTTTTGACAAAACAATTATCTCTTCCGCATGAAAATAAATGCTCATAAGAATCAGAGGATTTAGATATAATGAAATAGAAATATCACGAATAAAATATTATTGTGGTAGTTAAAGGTATCTCCCATGAAAAAGAATAAATTTATAATAATTATGATGAAGTTAAAGGAACAGTTTATCCTCAATAAAGATATGGAAGCCGCTCTTGTGGAGAAATTTTTTTGGAGAGAATAAAAAACAAATCCAACCAAGTAGCTTTTTATACCAAACTATGTGTGGAGAAACTATATGAAAATAAGTCTGCGAATATTGAATAAATTCAAATTATTTAGTATCTAATTCCATAGAACATTGATATGATTAGAGAATACAAACACCACAATAAAGAACATAAAGGGTGATCAATTATTTGAATAACAATATAAAATATAAAGAAACACTCACAAAAATGATTAAGGGTGTTTTTTTCATCCTGTAAAGGAAATTAGAATACTAGGAGATTCTCTTAACTTCAACAAACAAGGTCTCACTGCAAACAAAAAATGTAAAAGTATTGTTTAATGTTCCAATTAAACAATCAATGGAATTTTAAGGGAATTAAATTATATATCTAAATGGTACATATAGTATTGGGAATAACCTAAAATAATAAGTACTAATGATTGAACTCAGATTAAAATCAAATTATATGAGATTAATGGTAGATTTTCTTATTAATCAGGACTAGAAGATTCCTAGAAATCAATGGAAAACTTATAGTGAAGTAGTGAAACACATAAATGGACCATTCATTATTTCTTATTGTATTGAAAAAATGGGACACTCACAAAATGTTTGTTCCATAGACATGATCTATCAAAGGGAACAAGAACATCAGGGTCATTCATACAAGGATCAATGATCGAATATGGTAACTATTTATTGTTTATAGGATTCATAAACATAAAAATAAAAACTCTATGTGTCACCAAATGAGATGAAAATAAAAAATTTCATTACTTATATGAAAGATGAATCTAGTCTATCATACTACTTGTATGGTCTTGATTATCAATCCATACATTGTATTTTGAAAAAAAAATGGATCAAAAAGATAAAAGGTGTTTGGGAAGGGGTTGTCGATATATCCATTAATGAAGCTGATCATTTTGGTGTTTCGATCTTTGATAGTAGATGCACATCCCATATAACAGGTAATATGGATATTATTATAAGAATAAAAAATAACAATGAATGTACTGTCAAATATATAAATTATGATGTTTGGGATATTATTGGCTATAGAATATTCATAATTGGTGAAAAATAAATGAGATGTGAAGATTTCTAGTTATTTATGGTCTCATTCATAAATTTCATAATGACAATCAACTATGGTATGTAATACAAAAATATTCATGTGGAAAGGTATCATGAAAAAACATAGTTTAAGAAAAAAAGCCTATGTAGTAAGAGCTCATCAAAAAATAGATTTGTTGAGCTGAGAATTTAGATCATAAAAAACATGGAAGAAAAATGATTACTGAAATGGAACTAAAAAATTAATTGTGAAAGGAATAATTCTTTATATCGGTATACATTTCAAATAGATCTATTTATTGTTTCTAGGAAAAGAAGATTCCATATGTGATCTGGTATAGTTATAATACATTATTGAAAAACATTAGATTATTTTGAAAATTTTGTTTTATTCAAAATACCTAAAAACACAAAAAATTTGAATCATGAGGTTATGAGTTAATTTTTCATGTATATTCAACATGAAACAAACCATATAATATAAGGCCCCAGCCTTAAACCTTACTTAATCTTGAGTTATTAAAAGATTACACATTGAGGATCTTTTCAGGCATAGAGTTTTAGAGAATTAGATCATGAAACTTGCATTACATTCAATATTTAAACAAAGTGGTTACATAAAATATAGTATTAATTCTTCCAATCAATGGAAACATATTTAAAATAAAACGTTGATTCTTTCTTGACACATCCGTGACACTATCATCACATCATGTTCCATTCCCTTGACCTGTGAAAAACATTTAAAAAACATGGGATTAGCATAAAAATCACAGTAATGGTTATAAAAATATGGAAAGGAAACACGAGTTCATATATACATAAGAATGAAATCATACATTACCCGTAAAACATAGGCACTCTAACATACCTCATAAAATCATGCATAAATCATTGAAATCATAAAGACATAAAGGTAACATGAGAGATTCATAACATTTTTACCTAGGGAGTAACCCTCTTGGATACGTTTGGATTACCCACCACAGTATATTCCCTAAATCTCTTCGGAGAAATCATAACGTTTAACCCCTTCACGTTACCCAATGCATTGGAGATCTATATCGGGCTCAGCCGCCCTTAGTTTATCACGGAACCACCCGTTTTCATAACAATTCCCAAGACACATAACATAAATGTATCACATAAAACATGCATAAAGGAAGTATAAAATTTCCTCATTTCAATCACAATATAACATTTTAGGATATTGAAATAATGATTCCATTAAAAAAACCCCTTTTTAAAACCATTTAAAAAATTTAATAAAGAGATTTTTGAATCAAAGTGTCTCATACCACCATGAAGATTTTAACATTTTAAACCATTAATATCCATATAAATAAATCCTTACAACCATTTTGAAAACATGTATATTAATAAGAACAAGTCATTAAAACATTTAAAGCGATATTTTGGTTAAGGGTTTTTTACCAAAATTAGAGACACTTGAATACAATAATTGAGGAATAACATTTAATCAGAACTTTATAATATCATGAGAAAAAATGGATTCATGATATAATATTCCAAAGGACAGTATATACACCATATAATAGTGAATTGGTGGATAACAACAATGAAGTCTCAATAGAGATGTAAAATGTGATGAAATCCCTTATAAAGAAGGTATCCTTAAATTAATGATAAATCAATCTCAAAATTATGTGTGACAAATATAAATATACCCAATACAATTGGATATTAAGTTTAAAACAATAAAAGGTCATTCACACATATTCAAAGGATGACATATTCAATAACTACATGTTGAACCAAATGAAATCGAAATTGGGTTAAAAAGTTCACTTGGTAAAATTCGACAGACTAACGGCGTCACTTCAAATATTCAGAAAATGAGTTGATGGGAGATAAAAAGGGAATATCCTCACTTGGACATAATATTTACATCAATCAGGATATAGAAGAACATATCTCAACATAATAGTATGTGAATTAAAATACATAACAAACGAAGTCTTTTAAAAAGAGGAGGGTGAAAGGTTCCCTTACCGACTTGGGTCACTTTTGAAAAGTACACCGCATTGAATAAGTGTCATAAAATTAATATTTAAATACCCATAAATGTAATTTTATTACAGAAGGAGTTTAATACTGGGAATTACATAAACCAATGAAAGGAAATTGTGGAAAATGTATCATAAATCTCACGGGAATAAAAGTGAGATGAAAAATGTCTTACAAAAACTCGGCAGCCTAACGGCACCACTTAAAACATCCAAAATGGATTGATGAGAGGAAATAGGGTATCTAATCACATCAAAATAAAGTTTAAATAATGATTAATATAAAATAACATCCCCCAACATAACAAAGTGGGGCTTAAAATAAGTGACATAAAGGAGAGTACTCAAAAAGAAAGATAGAGGTCAGATCTCTTACGAAAATTTGGCAGCATAACAACGCCACTCAAAACATCCAAAATGGATTGGTGAGAGAAAATATGTTCTCTCATAATATGAACATAAAAATTAAAGTATGAGTAATATAAATGAACCTCCCAATAATAAGAAATATGAGCTTAAAAGGAATGACATAAAATAGTGTACTTAAAAAAAGAGAGGGGTAGGATCCCTTACCTCAATTCCAACTTGTGTTTTTCGTTTCTTTATATTCATGAATAATAAACTTTGGTCAAATTATAATGGCTTAAGGAACTCCTATAAAGATTATTATTCAGTTTATATCACATATTTTAAAGTTATAATAATTGGTTATTAATATGAGTTCATATCAGTCATTTTTGTCGATGTTTGGTACGTGAGTCAAAAATTGAACTTATTGGAAAATAATTTTCCATGTAGTTATAGGTACATCATATCCAGAATAGTATTGATGTTTTAAATATCATATATTTCCAGAATATATTCATTTTATACTATTACATAGCATTTGGAGATAAAAAACGAAAAGCACCATTCATGGAGACGGTAGGCCGTACGTACGCATGAACGCTACTTTCATTTTTTCTTTGTCATATTAACGGGATTAAAAATAAATGATATATATATATATATTATAATTGAAGTATAATATATATGTTATATAGGTCACATATTTTCATTAATTTCATTCTTTATACGTTTCATTTATTGCATGTACGAGTCACATCACTTGAGGGGGCGGTAGTCCACACTTCCTCATATGAAATTATCGCATTTACACAACATGAAAAGAATAAAGGTATGGTTTAAATATAAAATAAAGAAGCATATAGTAAACATAAATACCATATATATCATATATAAACTACAGTGACATCATAATGGCCACCTCTGAAGGTGTTAAAAAAATATTGAACAATCTTCATTTTGTGAGGCAGAAAATCGCCAACCACAGAAACAGTATTTTCTTTAACCATTAGACGAAGGTGTGTCTAAGTGTAGCTAGAATCATTATTATAACAACATCCTAGTATATTTAAGATACTGGATTTGTTACAAAAGAAATGAATAAAAAGAGTTTAGTGGGTTGGAGAAGCAAAATAAAACAAAAGGACACAAGTGAAGACATTATCTTAAAATCGGGTAACTCCCTTTGGTTTGAGCTCAAAGGCTTCCTTAGGAAGACTTCTGCCCAAATTGAGGCTTCAAGGAGTTATAGAGGGATGTTTAGAGATAAAATGGGCAGGGGTTGGCTGAGCCAAAGGCTTTGGAAGTGTGGTTAAGGAGGTAGTGGTGGGGGCCTTTTATAAGAGGAGGGGAGAGGCACTATTGGAAAGTAAATAAATGTTACATTTTTTGAGAATGAGTTTCGGATTTTAATGGTCCCAAATTGATGTGTTTCAAGCATAAGGTCACAAGGGTTCAAAATCCACCCATCCAATAAGTTTTGGACATGTTTAGTTCTTATAATTTACATTATCTTTCCATTTTATTTAAATCGTTAAATAATGAGGTCATCGCTGCATCATTATGATGTCATAAATAATTTAATTTATTTAATGTCTAAAAATTATAAAAAAATACTATGATGTAGAAAATCTTTTTATCTTTCCAATTAAAATTTATTGTCCAAAATATCATTTATTTAGACAAAATTAAAAATATTTTACTTAGGTGATACATTCTTTGTTACATTTAACATTCATTAAAAATATATAGATAAAAAGTCACTTTCTCACAAAAGTGATTTTATGGGGCCCCCAAGTGTGGCACAAGGCATCCCATGGTCGTCCATGAGAAAACCAGTAGCCTTAGGACACATGTTGTGGTCATTTTTTATTATTATGATATTATCTTATTATCTTTAACTACCCGATTACTCATTAAACAAGATAATTAAAGATAATTACCGTAGTTACTATTCACAATGTCCAAAAACAGATAATTCTTAATTACATAATTTGGACCTTATGATTCCAAATATGTAATAAATTTTACCAAATTCCAAACACATTAATTGAAATAATTAATTTAAAAAAAACTTCCTGTTGTCAAAACAAATAGAGGGTTTTTTAGAAAAAATATTTATGAAATGTTTGGCACTTGTTTATTCCCAATTAAAAAGTGAAATTAATCCCAATGACCGTCATTGGATTAAATGGTAAGTATATATTCCAATTACACTTTAAAACAAATTAAAATGATAATATTACCATATAATTAAATTATATGAAAAAGCAGTTTTGAAGTAAAATGCAGTATTTTTCACAATTCATTGAAAAATAAACATTGTCAGAAAAATAACAAAATTTAAACCAAGGTAAATTTATATGTACCAATAATAAATATTATGTTTATTTAGAAAAATATATCTTATAAAATTGTCAATAGTTTGATTTAAAAAAATGGTTTTCCATCAAAAGGTAGTAAAACAATCTTTTAAAAATACTAGTTTATTTAATGCTTAAGATTGGATTCATTTGTATTTTAAGCCTCTCAAATTTATTGGATAAAAGTAAAAAAATTTAACATACATATATAATCATAATTTAGTTATTTATATTCATTATCGCAAATACAATGGCTATGTGTTAAATACTATAATATTATTTTATTATTAGAGTGCAACGTAAGATTTCAAAGGAACTCGTTGTTGCGTATTGGGTATGCCATCGAGCATAGTGTTCCATTTAAATTAATATTGAAATTTTTTCCACAAATAGGGATAAATATAAAAATTTCATATTCTTTATTTACCTGGGGTGTTACATCCTTCCCCCCTTTTGGAAATTGCGTCCTCGCAATTATAAAACTGGGGTTGGAAACATCATTGAAAATCCCACATTAGAACAAGAGTCGGTAAAACAATCACTTTATAATAAAGAAAGAGAAGGATATAGGTCACCCGAGTTAACCCATACTAGGATTCCATGTATGAAAACATGGACATGGAGGAGAAAACATAGGGTCATGTTCTGATGGAGAGTGATAGAAAACATGTTCAGGAGAAAGTTAACCACAAGAAAATCACAAACTTGTGATGGGTTAAACAGTATTCGATTCCCTTGTAGGAAAACATAGTAGAAAAAGTTTATGTTTTAAGTTAATTTTAATTGAGTAATTTATTCATAAGGAAACATAATTACTTATCATGTTGACTTTCAACTTTTATTAGATTTATTACACAAACACATACTTTCCCCAAAAGACGAGTATTTAGGAAGACTTGTTCACATTAAGAGTACTATAATCAACATCTAGAGAATCACCTAATCCAAAACAGATAACTATATAATTCCCATATATTTGGACCTTAACCAAAACAAAAACCAAAAGGTTAGTACAAGATCATATAATCCAGAAAAGGATAACCCTTTATAAAAATAAAATCTATTCTTAATCCGCAAAATTTGTCCAACAAAACCCAAAGTTCAACGAGGACCATTCGATAAATAATTTGTCCATAAAATCCTTCAATGTAAACCAAACTAAGATTGAAACCCAAAAATTTGAAGGTTTTAGTCACATAGTCTTCTATATTAAAGTGTAACATTTATCTCCAAACAACATCAGTTGCTCTTAAAGTCTCGTATTGAAGTGTAATTAACCTAATCACATATCCTCCATGATAGGATAATAAATTTCCATAGATAACCCAAAATCAAATTACTCTTAATTCATAAAATCATCTAACTAAAAATAATCAGTCAAACTAACCAGGGACTTCACTTAGTCCAATGGTAAGCGATAAATACCAGTTCCACTTTGGTTGTGGGTTCGATTCCCGCAGCTTTGTCCGACGCGACGGTTTGTCACACGGTCAGCATGTTGTCCTTTTTCCAAAACTATATAATTCTCAAATCATTCCCCAAAAAGAGATAAAATCATCAAAAATAACCATAACATAATTTAACCTCAATTTTATCTCATGTCTTTCACTTCCATAATAACTTATAGTAACCCATAATTACCTAAAAAGTAAGGATCAAATAAACCCAAATGGTTCTTTATAACTATGTCCACAAATGAACAGATAACTATTCCTTGAATAAAATTTTCCTATATTAAACATCAGGGTTACACATACTATAAAAAGTCTTCTAATGTAACCCCATCATCAAAAGAGACTTAATACTCTTAAGAATTTCACTATAAATCTTAAAGCCCTTATATGATGACTTCTTACTCATTCAGCATTCTTCATGAACCATTAACCATTCCTTTCCAACTTATTCTGAAATACTTATTTCCTACAAACAAAATCATGAATCATATCCTAAGATTCCAAAATAGGAAAACAATAGTTATGAAATAATCCATACCTTTGATTGGTCATTTTCAGTTTCTTCATCCTCAATAGGAATGGCATTAGGTAATATTAAACGAACATTTGTACGATCTTGGTGATCCCATTCACGAAACTTCTTCATAGGACATGTGTTTTCATAATAACCATGCACACCACATTTAAAACATTCAATTGATCCCTCAGAAAGAAATTCTTTCCCTTTTCTCGAGTCAACTAGATGCTTCCTTTTTCCAAGGCGGGTTCTTGCTTTATGACCTTCATTTCCACATCTATAGCATTTTTCTGTCCCTTTGAAACATTTTCCTAGGTGTTTCTTTCCACATATTTTACACATAGGTTTTTGAACACACTTACCTTTATGATTATTACCTGTACTTCCGTAGGGATTTGTTTCTCGCATATATGATGCCTTAGAGAAATCACCAAGGTTTAGGTGGTAAATCATGACTCCAGATAGTTGGTTGAGGATAATCACAAGAGTTCTCATTGCAGATCCGATATCATTCAGTTGTTTGCTCAAAAAACAGTCACAGTTTCCTTCACATCCACTATTACTTTGGTGCCTTCTAGATCCTTCCATTTACTAAAACCAAAAAGGCCAGTGTGAGTATATCAACAAAACCATCATGTAATAATGAGGAAGATAAACACTAAGATATAATTACTCATTCGCTTTATCTAAAACTAGGACTCTTTTTGAAATCCAATCCATTATGGTAATGTCACTTATGCTTAAAGAATACAATAACTTCTAAAGTTATCTAAACCGACCTTTGATACCAACTATAAGTCCCCATCCTTAAAATTTACTTAATCATGAGTTATTACAAGATTACACATTGAGGATCTTTCCAGGTTTAGATTTCTAGAGAATTAGATCATGAAACATGCATTACATTCCACATTTAAACAAAGTGGTTACATAAAAGACAGTATTCATTCTTTCCATCAACGGAAACATATTTAAAATAAAACATTGATTCTTTCTTGACACATCCTTGACACTATGGTCACATCATGTACCTTTCCCTTGACCTATGAAAAACATTTCAAAAACATGTAATTAGCATAAAAATCTCACTAAGGGTTATAAAAATATGGAAAGGAAACACGAGTTCATATATTCATAAGAATGAAATCATACTTTACCCATAAAACATAGTCACTCTAACATACCTCATAAAATCATGAATAAATCATATAAATCATAAAGACATAAAGGTAACTTGAGGAATTCATAACATGCTTACGTAGGTAGTAACCATCTTGGTTACGTTTGGAATACCCACCACAGTATATTCCCTAAATCTCTTCGGAGAAACCATAACGTTTAACCCCTTCGCGTTACCCAATGCATTGGAGAGCTATATCGGGCTCACCCGCCCATAGTTTATCACGAAACCACCCGTTATCATAACAATGCCCAAGAACCATAACATAAATGCATCACATAAAATATCCATAAAGTAAATATAACATTTCCACATTTCAATCACAATATAACATTTTAGGATATTGAAATATTGAATCCATTAAAAAAACCATTTTCAAAACCATTTAAAACATTTAATAAAGAGATTTTTGAATAAAAGTGTCCCATACCACCTTGAAGCTTTTATCATTTTAAACCATTAATATCAATATAAATAAATCCCTAAAACCATTTGGAAAACACGATTATTAATAAGAAAAAATCATTAAAACATTTAGAGCGATATTTTGGTTAAAGGGTTTTTACCAAAATTAGAGACACTTGTATACAATAATTGAGGAATAACAATTAACCAGAACATTATAATATCATGAGAATAAATTGACTCATGATATAATATTCCAAAGGACAGTATATACACCATATAAGAGTGAATTGGTGCATAAAAACAATGAAGTCTCAATAGAGATGTAAAATGTTATGAAATCCCTTATAAAGAAGGTATCCTTAAATTAAGGATAAATCAATATCAAAATTATGTGTGACAAATATAAATACACCCAATAAAATTGGATATTAATTTTAAAACAATAAAAGGTCATTCACACATATTCAAAGGATGACATATTCAATAATTACATGTTGAACCCAAAGAAATCGAAATTGGGTTAAAAAGTTCCCTTGGTAAAATTCGACAGCCTAACGGTGTCACTTCAAAAATTCAGAGAATGACTTGATGAGAGATAAAAAGGGAATATCATAAGTTGGACATAGAATTTACATCAATCAGTATATATAATAACATATCCCAACATAATAGTATGTGAATTAAAAGACATAACAAACGAAGTCTTTTAAAAAGAGGTGGGTGAAAGGTTCCCTTACCGACTTGGGTAACTTTCAAAAAGTACACCCCATTGAAGAAGTGTCATACAATGAATATGTAAATACCCATAAAAGGAATTATATTACAAAATCAGTGTAATAGTAAGAAGTATATAAACCACTCAAAGGAAATTGTGGAAAATGTAGCACAAATCTCATGGGAATAAAAGTGAGATGAAAAAACTCTTACAAAAACTCGGCAGCCTAACAACGCCACTTAAAACATCCAAAATGGATTGATGAGAGAAAGTAGGGTCTCTCATAAAATCAACATAATGTTTACAGAAAAAGGAATATAAAATAACATCCCCTAACATAACAAAGAGGATCTTAAAATAAGTGACATAATGGAGAGTACTTAAAAAAATGAGAGAGGTTAGATCTCTTACGAAAATTCGGCAGCCTAACAGCGCCACTCAAACTTCCAAAATGGATTGGTGAGAGAAAATAAGGTCTCTCATCACATTAAAATAAAAATTACAGTATTATTAATATAAAATAACATCCCAATCATAAGAAATATGAGCTTAAAAGGAATGACGTAAAAGTGTGTACTTAAAAAAGAGAGGGGTAGGATCCCTTACCTCAAGTCCAACTTCTCTTCTTCGTTTCTTTATATTCCTGAATAATAAACTTTGTTGAAATTATAATTTCTTAAGGACCTCCTATAAAGATTATTATTAATTTCATATCACATATTTTAATTTTATAATATTTGGTTAATAATATGAGTTCATATCAGACATTTTTGTCGATGTTTGGTACGTGAGTCAAAAATTGAACTTGTTGGAAAATAATTTTCCATGTAGTTATAGGTACATCATATAAAAAATAGTATTGATGTTTTAAATATCATATATATCCAGTATATATTCATTTTATACTATTACAGATAATTTGGAGATAAAAAACAAAAAGCATCGTTCATGTAGATGGTAGGCCGTACGTACGCATGAACTCTACTTTCATTTTTTCATTGTCAAATTAACGGGATCAAAAATAAATGATATATATATATATATATATATTATAATTACAGTATAATATATATGTTATATAGGTCACATATTTTCATTAATTTCATTCTTTATACGTTCCATGTATTGCATGTACGAGTCACATCACTTGAGGGGGCGGTAGTCCACACTTCCTCATATGAAATTATCACATTTACACAACATGAAAAGAATAAATTTATGGTTTAAATATAAAATAAAGAAGAATATAGTAAACATAAATACAATATATATCATATATAAAATACAGTGACATCATAATGGCCACCTTTAATGGTGTTAAAAGAATATTGAACAATCATCATTTCGTGAGGCAGAAAATTGCTAACCACAGAAACAGTATGTTCTTTAACCATTAGACGAAAGTGTGTGTAACTGTAGCTTGAATAATTATTATAAAAACATACTAATATATTGAAGATACTGTATTTGTAACAAAATAAATGAATAAAAAGAGTTTAGGGGGTTGGAGAAGCAAAATAAATCAAAAGGACACAAGTGAAGACATTACCTTAAAATCGGGTAACTCCCTTTGGTTTGAGCTCAAAGGCTTCCTTGGGAAGTCTTATGACCAATGTGAGGCTTCAATGAGTTATAGAGGTATGTGGAGAGTCAAAATGGGCAGGGTTTGGCCGAGCCAAAGGCTTTGGAAGTGTGGTTAAAGAGGTAGTGGTGGGGGCCTTTTATAAGAGGAGGGGAGGGGCACTCTTGGAAAGTAAATAAATGTTACTTTATTTTAGAATGATTTTCGGATTTTAATGGCCACACATTGATGTGTTTCGTGGATAAGGTGTTAATGGTTCTAAATACACCCATCCAATATGTTTTGTACATTTTTAGGTCTTAGAATTTACATTATATTTCCATTTTATTTAAATCGTTAAATAATGAGGTCATTGTTGCATCATTGTGATGTCATAAATAATTTAATTTATTTAATGTCTACAAATTATAAAAAAATAATATTAGGTAGACAAACATTTTAGATTTCCAATGACTACTTAGAGTCCAAAATATCATTTATTTAGACAAAATAAAAAATATTTTACTTAGGTGATACATTCTTTGTTTCATTTAACATTCTTTAAAAATAAATAGATAAAAAGTCACTTTCTCACAAAATTTATTCCATGGGGACCCCAAGTTTTCCCAAGGAATCCCATGGTCGTCCATGAGACAACCAGTAGACTTAGGACACATGTTGTGGTCATTTTATATTATTATGATATTATCTTTTTATCTTTAACTACCCGATTACTCATTAATCATGATAATTAAAGTTAATTACCGTCGTTACTATTCATAATGTCCAAAAATAGAAGAGTCTTAATTACATAATTTGGACCTTCTGATTCCAAATATGTAATCCATTTTACCAAATCCCAAACACATAAATTTCAATAATTAATTTAAAAAAAACATCATGTTGTCCAAACAAATATCGGGTTTTTTAGAAACAATATTTATGAAAAGTTTTGCACTTGTTTATGCCCAATTCCAAAGTGAAATTAATCCCAATGACCATCATTGGATTAAATGGTAAAAATATATTCCAATTACAATTTAAAAAAATTATAAAGATAATAAAACAATATAATTAAATTATATGAAAAATTTTTTTGATGTAAAATGTAGTATTTTTCACAATTCATTGAAAAAAAAAATTGTCATAAAAATACCAAAAATTATCCCAAGGTAAATTTCTATGTCCCAATCATAAATAATATGTTTATTTTGAAAAATAGATCTTATAAAATTGTCAAAATTTTGATTTAAAGAAATTGTATTCCATCAAAATGTAGTAAAACAATTTTTTAAAAATACTAGTGTATTCAATGCTTAAGATTGTATTCATTTGTATTTTAAGCCTCTAAAATTTATTGGATAAAAGTAAAAACATTTAACACACATATATAATCGTAATTTAGTTATTTATATTCATTCCTGCCAATACAACGGCTTTGTGTTAAATACTATAATATTATTTTATTATTAGAGTGCAACGTAAGATTTCAAAGGAACTCATTGTTGCGTATTGGGTAAGCCATCGAGCATAGCATTCCATTTAAATTAATATTGACATTTTTTCCACAATTAGGGATAAAAATAAAAATGTCATATTCATTATTTACATGGGGTGTTACATATAAATTTTCCAATAAGAGGATAGGAATGGTAGTTGATTGAAATGATTTCTCAATACTATAGAACAAAAATAATCTGCAATAACATAATGAAAATACTCCCAATGAATGTGATGAAGAGGTAAGCACATCAAAGTGATTTGAACTATAAAATTCCAAATTTAGTCGAAGATACTGATGATGATATTGAGATATTCACATTTATATTTTCATGAAAGCTGAAGAGTTGAGATGATTTTGATTTACATAACATCATTTATGATCAGGAAGAACTAACTCAATCATGATTAATGAATTAATTATAATAGGAATATATCATATATCAGCTAGATAATGATTTTTTTGATGAAGTTGTATGACCGAAATATGAATGTAGATGCTCAATTACAAGAGGGGTGAATTGTAAGATTAAAAAAATCTGTTTTTATTCTTAATGAAAACTATGTTCAACATGGTTAAATAAGGTAAATTCACAAGAACTATTTTTGGTCTACATACATGCTAGATTCATGAAAGGTGGTTCTAGAAATGAAACATAAGGAATGATTACAAGGAAATCAACTACCTTAGAGCGTATAGAATATTACATATGAGTGTATACAAAATAACAAGAAAGTATACGAATGTTTTACTCTCTCCCTTTTTGAAAATACAACATAAATAATCGTGAAATTAAAAAATTAACATATATGAAATCATTTAACCCAAAGAGTACAGTATCCATCAATGTTGGATAATGGCCCCTTGATTTATACTTTCAAGAAAGTATGTCTTTCCCCCACCAGGGTAAGCCCCCGCGATAGGAATCTCAGAATCTGTCTTGCTATCCCTACAATCCCTCAATCATTATGGTAGTCAAAACCTCTGTCTTTGTATCCACATAAGTCCTCGATCCTTATGTTAGTCGGTACCTATGCCTTTCTATTCAAAGAAGCCATTGATTTCACTCAGTAACAATCAAAGATGCACGAAGCATGCTAAACAGGATGTTCAGTACACATAAGGCATGATAGTTTCTCTCTCTTGAAATCACTTCAACAGTATGCAATATAAAGAGTGATCAAGAGGTATCTAGCTTATTCAAATGATCTCATATTTATAGTCACTTCTCGAATGGTCTTCTCCCTACTCCAATAGTCATATTTATCATTGAATTTCATAGGGACATTTACATGTGTCACTAAAACAATAGTTGGTTTGAAACAGAATGTATTACCTCATTTCATAACTATAACAATTTTCAGAAAAATAAATTTTCATAACCAGATATAATTTCATGTAGTTTAAGGAAAAATAATGTTTGGAGTCTGATCAAATAATAAATTAGAGACACTAAATCATGGATATTAGAATTATTTTTTTCATGGAATTCAGAACCTGAATTATATAGATTTCACAGTCTAAATTCCAATGAATTAGATGTGTGAATTCTGAAGATTTCATAATCTAAATATTGAGGAGTTCGGAGTAGGAATTCTGAAGAATTCAGAGTCTGAATTCTGAGGAATTCAGAGTGAAAATTCTAGGTAATTCAGAGTCCTAATTCTCAATAATTCGGATTCATAATTCCGAGGAATTCAAAGTCCAAATTATGATGAATTCTGATGAATTCTGAGTCACAATAAGGAAGAATTCGGAGTCGCAATTCTGAGGAATTCAGATTCAGAATTTTGAGGAATTTAGTGTCCAAATTATAAGGAATTTATATTCTGAATTATATAGAATTCATAGTATGAATTTCAGAGAAGTCAGAGTCTAAATTTCAGATAATTTAAAGTCCTAATTTTAGAGAATACGTATTTAGAATTTCAAATAATACAAAGTCTGTATTTCAATGAATTCGGAGTTTGAATTTTAGTGAATTCGAAGTCTGAATTAGGATCCTTCATGTAGAAAACTATATATCCATGGATTTATTGGATTCTGAGATTTTGAGATGTGAAACCAAATCTTACACATTGGACTAAAAAGTGTTAGATTTTGAGAAGTTGTAAAATGAACAATGAAAACATAGGTAATGATAAATTTATTTGGGAATGGAATATTTTCCTTTTTATGAAAATTCTTTGGAAAAATTTAATTTTTCATTATGATATAGTTTTTGCGATTTTCAGAACATAGAGGATTGGAAAAATCATAAGGAAACCTTATTGACTCAATAATCTTCCATTTTTGTAAAGCACAAACATTATTTAGAAAAATAATGTAAGAACATATATTTTTTCTTTATGAACATATAATAAAAACATATATTGTTTTAGATATGAATAATAGTTAATATTTTTAACTCCCCCTTAGGTTTTGAAATCCCTAAGGATCGTATTCTGGATTTCCTTAAAGAGATTTTACATTTTCACGCATTTGAAAATATTCTTTTATAAGAACTGACGTTAGATGGACTCCCCCTTATATTTTAAAATCTTTTCATTATATTTAGTTGTTTTTATCATTACATTCTCCCCCATTGTCATTATCAAAAAGGAATTAAGGAAATGGGAAAAAATATGGTACCTGAAATATTAGTACTAAAAAACAAAATACATGAAGAACTACCAAAATTCCATTAGGATTCAATGAAATTTTAAAAACAAGAAAAAATACATTAGAATATCGCAATGGGGAAGAATTATACTTCTTTATCTTGATGCATTAATTTAATTAAAATAGTTTTCAGCTTCTTTATCTCCATGTGATCTTCATCCACATGCTTGAGCAGATGATCCTGATCACCATTTATCTTTTCGAAGGATTTGATATTTTATTCCTGATCCTTAGTAAAATCATCATGAGCCTTCAAGAATTCTTCTTTTTTAATAATCTTCTCTTCTAACTCAATTATGATATCCATTTCCCTTTTCCAATTCATAGCCACTGAATTAAGCTTTTCGTTCAAGTCCATGACTTCTAGCTTCCATGTTTTTTATTTGAGAGTCATCTTTTCCTCAAAACACTTAGTAAGATCATTAAAAATACCACATTATGTGTCAAAGACATTCATCACACTTTCTTGAAATTCATAAAAGCCTATCAGGTCATTGATTATCTTCTTTGACCAACTTGTAATCTTCATGAATGATCTATTATGAGATTCATATTAAATAAAAAATATATTGATATCTAACTCAAGAAATACAAACATATCCCTAAGCATGGTGACTGAATCTGATTTTTTATTTATCGAATGCTGAAGCATCTGGCATCATTCGTCTATACTCGGAAATAGGGGAATGGTATCGACCAACTACTTCGAAGACTGAACAAAAAAATATTGACCAAGAGAAGATGATTACTAATCAGAGTGATTGTATTGTGAGGATTCCTTTTCAATATATTCATGTTTCCTCTTCGCTGAAGCACCAAAAACATTCTTCTTTATCACAGATTTCTTAGGTTTATCAACTAACACCAACTTTCCGTTATCAGCTCTCGTAATGATCTCTTCTTTTTTGGGGGATTCATGATCACTATCAGATAATTGAACAATATTCTCTTCCTCGGGATTTTCTTTATTGGCACCTACCATAATATATTTTAGCTGAATGAAGTCATTATTGTTACTCACTTATTTAGATAGATTATCTACTTCTTCGTGACCCTTTTCTTCTTCTCCTAGTGTATCTTATTTTGTAGATTCTTCTTCAGAGGTTTGAATTGATATTTTCTCAGAAGGACTCTCCATTTCATGATTTCTATCTACCTGTATTATCATTTGTTTAGTATCACCGCTTTATTATTATTATTCTTTTCTTCAACATATTCCCATTGAACTATGTTTTCCTCTTGTTCTGGTTCGGAAATCACTACCTTCTTTCCCAGAGGCATAGGGTGTGATTTTTTCAAAAGTGATTCATGTACCTGGATTGTTATAGAGGCTTTTTCAGTAGCCTTAAGGAGGGATTTACCTATCTTGGAATCTTTCATGTTCTTCCTCTGCTTCTTTTCATTCCCTTGAATCCCAATATCTTCATCTACATTTAACATCAATTCATTTTTATCATAAGGTTCTAAGCCAAAAATAGGATCATCTTCCTTCCTGATCTTTTTTTCTTCTCTCCACTTAACAACATCTCCATTAGGATAAGTATTTTTATTCTTTGGCTTCAGTGGTGCTGATTTAGTTTCCTTTACCAATTTATTTATTGACTTTCTCTTCAGTTTCCTTTTCTTTCTGCGTCATTCCAACATTCATGGATGTTTTAGCTACTTCCAGTTTCCTTGATAAAGCTACGATTTTAGTTTCAGAAAAATAATAAATTTATCATAATTCACTAGAGAAACCAAATTTCATTATCCTTCGAGTAACATAACTTAGAAATATTACATTGAAATTCATTATCTTTGAACTGCAAGGGATTTTAAATGATTCTAAATAATGAACTATAATTTTGGAGAGAATGGCCAAATATGTAATGATTTGAGCCTTCAAATTTCAATTCTTGATATTCTCTATTATAACCAAGATATACTTGACCATGATTATCTTCTCGAGGTTCACCAAGAAATCCATAATATAGATGTCACTTTACATTAGGGAATCGTTATCCCCTTTTTTCAAAATGATGAAACATTTTACACAAAATTTAAGAATCTGTAATTTTTTAGATAGATGAAAAATACTTGAAGACTTCATTGTTGAAAGGCCAAGACGTTATATATCATTCTCCTTATTAAAATATACAACTACATCTGGTAGCTTTCGGGTATAGAACTATGATTCTCCTTCATATAGAATTCCAATTATGATTGCGACCATAGTGTAAGAAAGGTAGTAGGACATTCCATATCACTTGAAGGAAAAAATGTATGTCCCTACTCTGTTGAAGAAACTTGATGTCTCGTAGAATTCAACCAACAACTCTGGATAAACTAGATCATGTGCCTTCGGTTTTGATACACATAGGTTTTCCTAGACATTCATCTTGACATTCATTGAAATGATATAAACATACCTAGAAATTAATATCAGATCAAATATCCTCTATTTTTATATTTTACATTCTAATATTTCCTTTACAGATGACATTTTATTCAAAGGAGAAGCTTGCACAGACATTCAAATTCATGAAAATCCAAATGATTCGGAATGGAATTATGTAGCGGAGCATAGATTTAGTATTCCATAGCTATTAAGATCGATGTGGGATAACCATTAGAGGATCCTTATATATGTGTTTGAGGGGATGGTTAAACTTCATTGATTGATCCAACGGTTGAAAAAACTAATGATCAGATCAAACGGTTGAGATGATAGCTGAAGAATAAATTTTGTTGGTTCCGATCATTTAAGGTTATTAAGGTAAAAATATGATTTAAGGAAAATTGAATCTAAGAAATTTTAGTCAAAAAATACCAATATGTAAAAAGATGATTACGAAAATTTAGGAAAGGAAACATACCTTCCAGATTGTAGAGAAAAATATTCTAAATGAGGAAAATTCTTCTTCAAGAACATTAGACTTTGAAAAATATAAAATTAATTTTAAGGAAAAAACAATTAATAAAATTTTGATAACGAAATTTTTGATTTTAAAAAATTTGATTACGAAAATTTTGATTACAAATATCATTATTTCCGAAAGTTCCATTAAAAAATTTTATTTGGTAAAAATTGATTACAAAAAATTTGATTACAAAAATTTTGATTACGGATAATTTTATTAAAAAAATTGTGATTATGAAAAATAAATGTACTCCCCCTCTAAAAATATGTTTTTACTGTATAGAGATAAGTTTCAACAAGAAGTTAATATGGAAGATTTCCAATTGGTTATGATTCATAAAAACTGTTAAATGTATTCAAATCTATCTATGGGTAATGATTTTTTGAAAATATCATCTAGTTGATCTTTCATCTAGATGAATTAAAGAATGATATCCCCTTTTATGGGTGTGATCCCTAAGAAAGGGATTCCTCATATCTATTTATTTTTCATGAGAATGATGTGCATGGTTTTTACTTATGGAAATGGCACAAGTATTATCACACAATATTTTTGTTTGGGTATAACTCATACCATAGTCCATGAGTGTGTGTTGCATCCACAACACTTGAGAACAACAATATCTAGCTGCTATATATTCATCCTTAATAGTGGAAAGTGCTATTGAGTATTGTTTTTTCCATGACCAATAAACAAATTAATCTCCTAAGAAATTACAAGTTCCTGATGGTATTTTCTTATCCACTCTACTTCCACAAACATAAACATCTGAAAAAATTTTTAAAATAAAATAATTTCCATAAGTATAAAAGTTTCATAAATCCATGGTTTCCATTAAATATGGACAAATTATTTTCACTTTATTAATGGGATTTCATAAAATTGGATTGATATCTTGCAAATAATCATAATGAATACATTATGTATGGACTAATAATTATCAAGTATTGTAATCTCCCAATCATACCTCTAAAAGATGATTGATCTAATGGTTTTCGCAGCTTCATCAAGGTCGAGAGAATTTGAAGTACCAATAGGGGTACTAATTCTCTTAGTGTTTTCATATCTATACTTTTTAAGAAAATATTTAATTTACTTATGTTGGGATATATATGTTCCTTCTCGTTTTTCATAAATTTGAAAACCTAGGAGAAATGGTTAATCATCCATCATACACATTTCAAACTCATATTTCATTAGATTTTCAAATGGATCGGTTAAATATTGCTGAGTTATACCAAATATAATTTCATCAACAAAAATTTGAACAATCAAAACATTTTTCGTATCTTTCTTTATAAAGAGGGTTAGATAATCATTTTCACTGACATAATTTTTTTTTAAAAAATCAAATAAGTCTATCATATTAGGATCTAGGGGATTCTTTACATCCATATAATTATTTGGTACATTTGAAAACATGTACCGGATGTTCAATTTCTTCAAAATTAGGAGGTTGTTCAACAAAAACATCCTCTTGAACATACCCATTAAGGAAAGCACATTTTACATCCATTTGAAATTTTTTAATGTTGATGAAAGATACACAGGAAAGTAGAATATCAATAGTCTCAAGTATAGCTACTAGATCGTAGGTTTCTTCATAGTCTATTCATTCTTTATGATCATAGCCTTTAGAAACTAAATAGATTTATTTTTTACACCGATTCAATTTTCATCACACTTATTTTTTAACAAACATTTTTCACCAAAAATAGATAATTCCTTGGGTGTTTCTACCAAGGACCAAACATTATTCCTTTAGAATATATTGAGCTTATCTTTCATAGATTAAATCTAATCATCATCAACTAAAGCTTCCTAAGTGATTTTTTGTTCTAATTCAGAAAGAAATTCTAGATTTTCATCCTCATTTCTTAAGGAACATCTACTCTTTAATGGTTGATTTACATCACCAATGATACTATCACTGGGATGATTCATAAGAAATGACTGATTTGGGTTTTGTATAACCTATTCATCAACATATGGTAGGAAATAATTTGGGTTAGATTCTTTGTAAACGTTTTCTTAATAATTTTCCTTATCAGTATGATATCCTATCAAGGGTTGATAATAATTTTTGAAAACACATATGATGAAATAGGTTGAGGTTTATTAAAAACAAAAGGATCAGTTTCATCAAATTTAATATGTGCGGTTTCTTCAATAGTACACGTATTTTTATTAAAAACTCTATAAGCCATAGAATTTGTAGAGTAGCCTAAGAAAATTCATTCATCAAATATAGGTGCGAAATTATATAAATTATCCTTAATATTCAAAATGAGTACTTTGTAACTAAACACTTTGAAGTTGGAACGTCTAGATTTTATACCATTCCATAATTTGAAAGATGTTTTGTTATGAAAAGGTCTAATCAATACAAGATTTATAATATATCAATTAGTACATACAAATTCATCCCAAAAGTGTTTAACTATAGAATATTAAATCATCATGGTTCTATTCATATGTTGAAGAATTCAATTTCTTCTTTCAACAACACCATTATATTGAGGAGTTCTTGGTGATGAGAAGTAACGAGTAATGAATTTTCTATTAAAAAAGATTCAAAATCATAATTTTTAAATTCTCCACCATGATAACATTGAATTGTTATCAATGGATGATTTTTCTTATTTTAATGAAAGGGTCAAAACATTCTAATATAATAAAATTCTTCATATTTCATTACAACAAAATATACTCAAGTAAATCTATTGTAGTCATGAAATAAAGAAAAATTCATAATATTTGCCTCTAATACTACCCATTTTTGTTGAACCAAAAATATCCATATAATCCAACTGTATTGTATCGGTATTTAATACTTCACAATTGGATTTAAAAATTGATTTATGTTTCCTTCCATATTCATAATGATCATAGACTTTTGAAGAATCATATTTTTCTTTATTAGATCCTTAACAAGTATTTTCTTATAGAGATTACATTGGTTTCTAAGATTACAGTTTCCTAACCATCTATTCCATAACCAAGATGGATCTTCCCTTGCACTAAGACAAGGAATATATTGGATCCTATGGTTTACTTAGTTTACTTTATATACTTTCTCTTTCATATGGGCAGAAAGAATAAAATCTTCCTTGGAATTATGTAAAAAGCACTTATCATTCATAAAACACACTAGGTAACATTAATAACTTAATTTACATATGATCATGTGGTTTTTATTAAAAACCTTTACAAATAAAACATTTGAAATTAATATTTTCCAAGATTAACAATGTTACCTATACTAAAAATTTCTCCCTAGGCATTATCTCTAAAAACTACTTTTCCTCCTTTCGTCCTGATAATCTTTTCAATGATTTTTTATACCAGTAATATTTAGGAAAAATCCACTACCTACATACTATGTATTGTTGTTGGTAATATCTTATTTTTCATAAAAATAAGAGTGTTAGACTTTTGGAATCCAAATTTTCTTGGATCCAGAAAATTTCTGAAAGAATGATTTTAGTAATCCAAATTTTACTTGAAAAATATGCTTTTTGAAAACCTAAATTATGAGTTTTATTAATATAAAATTTTCTTCCCATTGTCCACCACACTAAAATTTAGTGTAGAATGGAGCACATTGTGTAACAAAATAGTTATTACTAAAATCTATCATAGAATGAGTATAACCCAACCCAGAACTATTCCTTAGTGGTCAAATTTGGGAATACATCTTGTCAATGTTTTCCATACATAAGGTAATGTTTAAAAACCACTTACTCAAGGAAAATATTATGACTTTAGTTTAATATCCATGTTTTTATCCTCAAAAACATTAGTTTTAGAATTAGAGTTAGTCTCTAAAATATTATTCATAGAAATTACATTTTCAAGATCTTTAGAATGATTATCCTTCTCAGAATTAACATCCTCAAGGTTTTTTTAAATACATTCAAAATCTAAAAGTTTCATATCAAGATCATTAGAATAATTTCATAATTCTTTAGATAAAATAGAAATTCAGGAAATTACCTTATCATACTTTTTCATGATTTTTTAATTTTCATTCTCAACAATTTTAGAAAATCAAGATACTTCTTAATACGTAGGTAATATATTATCATCATTAGAAGAAGATTCTACTTATGAAGATTCATAGTATTTATCATCAATATAATTGGAATTCAAGGAGACATTTTTGATAGATTCAACATATTGTACCTTGTCCATTAGACAATGATTTTCAATGTGTAGTTTGGCTAGTATACCAAAATTCTTCTTATCCAAAGATCCATACTCTAAGGATTCATCAGAAGAGTATCCACCATTGTTACTCCCAATTTTAATTTATTTGTAAAATTACCTAGATTTAGCTTGGTATTAATCCTTCGTATTTATCTCTGAATGGTTTTCCATGCTATCATTATTCTTTTATATTAGGACAATCAATCCTTATCTGCAGTACTCTTTTGCATTCATAATAAGTGACTTCTAAGTCTTTCCTGTCACCTCTTTATTTTTTTCTTAAATCTATAATGAAATTCTTTCTTTCCATCTACCTTGTTCATCCTTCAAGCAAGATTAGCATGCTAATTATCAGAATTTTCACTTTAACTTGATTTAGATAAAATAAGAGACTTTCTTAGACTTAGATCTTGTAACCCTTTCAGGAGTCTTGGAATTAGTAGTAGTAAAGGAAATATTTCCATTACCATTTTTTAATCATATAAACATCGCTTTTCATTCATCTCTCATATTGACGAAGAGTTCCACAAATCTCATCAAGAGTAATTTGAGATACTTTCATATTCTCATCAATAGTTGTTCTCTTAGATTCCCACTCACAAGGCATGATATCTATAATCTTGTCCACAAGTTCCTCATCATCTTTTCCGTTCCCACCCATTGATTTTAAACTATTATTAATAGTAATAAACATGTATTTCACCTTGAAAACTAGTTCTCCATAAATAAAATGAAACCCATGATATTCTACTCTAAGCATAGCTCTTGTAGTTTCTATAACATTTTATGTACCAAAATTTGTAACTTCCAATTTATCCCCGATATAGTAAAGAGCTTCACAAAAATAAATTTAACTACATATATTCTTGGTCATGGAACACAACAAAGTATTGTGTACATTGTTGTTTAGCTAATATTCAAACTTTTCGTGACTTTTGAAATTTCTTACTTCCAGATGAGGAATCTTGTAATATCTAGTAATTATACTGATGTTTTCTACACAATTATTAATAAAAAAAAGTCTTTATATGATCTCTCCAATATTCATAAATATTTCCCATAAAATAAATGTGGTCTAGTAGGATTTTGAATTTCAATCAAACCAACATTCATTCCATCCATCTAGAAGAAAATATTTTCCACAAAAACATGTTAATAAAAAATGTTTGTGAACATGGATAAAAATTCATAAAAATGAAAATATTTAGAACAAATAAAACAAGATCAAGAAAAATTATATGTGAATACAATTTTTTTATAAACCTCCTCTGATACCAATTGTTGGATCTAAATACGAATTTAGATTCTCAATTACAAGAGGGGTGAATTGTATGTTTAAAAACATATGTTTTTATCTTTATGGAAAACTATTATTGATTTGGTAAAATAATTCAAATTCTCAAGACCTATTTTAGTTATATAATCATGCTGGATTGCAAAAATGTGGTTATGAGAATGAATATTAATTAATTTTTAGAAGGAAAAGATTATACCTAAAAGCATATAGAATCTTACTTATCAGAGAATACAATAAAACAAGAAAGTATAAAGATTTTATACATTCTATGATTATCAAAATACAGAAGAAACAAACATCAAATAAAACAAGTATCAATTATGAAATATCTTAACCCCAATAGTATGTTATCCAATAACATTGGATAATGGTCCCTTGATTTATACATTAAAGAAATTTTGTATTACCCACACAAGGGTAAGACCGTGATAGAAGTATCAGAATCCTTCTTGCTATCACTACAAGCCCTCTTAATTTAGGGTAGTTGGAAACTATATTTTCGGATCCACGAAAGTCTTTAATCATTAAGGATGTCAGTAACTCTATCTTCATATACATGAAAGACCTCGATTGTACAAAGAAAATATAGGAGTCACATGATGAAATCTGAACAAGATTTTCAGTATGAACTAGTCATGAAAGTCTCTCTTTCTATAAATCTCTTGAGTAACATGAAATCTCTAGAATGATCAATATATATCGAGCTCATTTGAATTATCTCATATTTATAGTCACTTCTCCCACAGTCGGATCCCTCCTCCATCGGTCATATTTTTCCTTGAATTTTGGACAGTCCTATACATGTTTCACTCCAACAATAGTAACATAGAAACAAGATTTATTACATCGTTTAATAACAAAAATATGTGTAAGAAAAATACGGTTTCTTAACCAAATCTAATTTTTTAGAGTTTCAAAAAAAGTAAAGTTCGGAATCTAACCTAATAATAAATTGGGGACTATAAATCATATATATTCAGATTATATTTTTCAAGGAATTTATGACATGAAGTAAACAGAATTTGGAGTTTGAATTCCAATGAATTCAATGTTTGAATTTTGAGGAATTCAGAGTCAGAATTCAGAAATGTTGAGAGTCTGAATTCTGAGAATTCAGAGTCTGAATTCGGAGGACGTTGGAGTCTGAATTATTAGGAATTCGGAGTTGGAATTCTGAGGAAATCAGAGAATTTTTTTTTAGAATTCAGAGTTTGAATTTCATAAAATTATTAATTATGTATTTAAATGAATTTTGAATATTAATTTAAGTGAAATGTGAGTATGAATTTTAGAGAATTTGGAGTTTGAATTTCAAGGAATTCAGTGTCTGAATTTCCGAGAATTCAGAGTTTGAATTCAGATCCTAAAAAATGCATACTCTACATCCAAGGATTTATAGGATTCTATGATTTTGGGATGTGAAACTGAATTTTACCAATAGGAATAAAAATATTTAGATTTTGAGAAACTATAAAATGAACAATGAAAAATTATGTAAGGTTAAATTTCCTTGGGAAAGGAAAATTATCCTTATTAATAAAATTTTTAGGGAAACTATAATTTTCCATAAGATAGAGTGTTTGTAATATTCAAAACATAGAGGAACATAAAATTATTAATGAAAACTTATTGACTCAAAAAAATTAGTTTGGAATGAGAAATGGGTTCATGCAATGAATGATGAGATCGAACAAATTTAGTTGAATTAGACATGTTAGTAGTTTCAAGACCAATAGATAAGAGTGTCATTAGGTCAAAATGGGTCATTCAGAATAAGAAAAATGATAATGCGATAATGATTCAAATAAAAGAACAACTATTATGATAAGGGAACTCTTGGATAAAGGATCTTGAAATAGATGAAACATTTTCACCTATCATGATGTTATAGACAATCAAATTATTTTTTCCATAACCATGCAATGAAGGTTCATTGTTTTGTAGAGAGGTATTAAGACAGTGTTTTTGAATGGGGATGTGGGAGAAGAAGTATATATCAAGCGTTCATAAAAATTTATCATTGATGAATTTGAAAATGGGGTTTTCTTAAATTAATTGATCTTTATGGATTGAAGTAAGCACCGAGACTGGGATTTTCATGGCCGGAACAATTTTTGAAGAAACACGATTTTCAACATGATATAGTTTATTAATATCTCTATTTCAAAACATGCTGTAAGAAAATAATGATGGTTAATGATGGTGTTTATGACATAATTTTTAGTGGATCAGATGAGGCATAGTTAATATAGTTTCCCACATTGATTAAAAGTGTTCTTTAAAGGAAAATGATTGAGGAAATATCTTTTTTTCAATGGTTAACAGCTAACAGAAGGTAGTAATGGAACATTTATTTCACAATCCTAATATTCCAAGGAAGTTATAAAAATATTTGGAATGGATAATTATATTTATATTACCACTATTAAATATACCTGGTGGAAACTTTCATGATATAATTTGGTAATATTGGTTAATTTCATTGAATATAAAAATTTCATTGGTAGTCTGTTGTAACTAATAGTGACAATACATGATATTGATTCCCACATGCCATGAAATATAGTAACAATGTATTTCCGAATAAATAACCATAATTTTAACTAAAATAATATTTCAGTTTATCATGGGAATTGTTTATTTTTTTTTTCTATATATTATGAAATAATAATAAGAGTTATTGGTAAATAAAGATGATGATTGGGCTATTTTAGCAGATGATAGAAAATCAACATCAGCTATGGAATTTTTCCATGGTGGATTTTTCATTTCAAGATTAAGAAATATGCATGATTTTATTTAACTAAGAACTATATATGATTCATATATTGAATCCACTCAAACATGCATACAGTAATTGTAGATAATGCTTAATCTTTATGATATTGAAGTTTATGGGATGTACCTGATTCTAATTCATTACAAAAAATAGATGTATAAGTATTATAAAAAAAATGTCCTTCAATAAAAGAAAAAATAACATTAAAATCATGTATCATTTTATCAAGGAGAAATTGGATCATAATCAGTTGATGTTGTAGTACGTCCCAATTAAACTACATGTCATGTAAATATATCTAATAAATTACTCAAAGATTAATTTATGAATCATAGACTGGCACTTGGTGTTTAGTAGACACTCCACACTTCAACAATTGTTTATGTTTGACCCCCTCTCCCTGAGGTGGGTATTTTTTTTCCAAATGTTTTGATCTCATTTATTTACCCAATTTCATAATATAAATTATCTAGCGTTAGGTTCATTTAAAAAGGTTGAGAAGTTGTGGCTATAAAGTTGTAGGAAATGTCTTAATTAATATTGGGTGAGGGGTCCAATGTGGGAGAAGAAGATAGTGGATGTATTGAATTATGAGATGTTTTATAACTTCTAATGATTATGATGATTAATAAATTATTATATATAATGATATATGGGGTTCAGGATGAAATCATAGAAATGTTTTTGGAATGAAGTGATCAATTTATTATCTTTTCATGATTCTCTTATTTCTCATGCTCATTGTGAATTGTGTGGCCTAAATGTTTATGTTGCTTAAATATTTGATCTCTTTATAAATTGATAGATAGAAATATATTTTCATGATGGATGAATATTTAATGAAGCTTCAATTTGAGAAGAGTTTTCAAAAATCGTTATTGGGGAGATCATTGGGAAAACATCCCTCAACGTAAAATTACATTGTTTTTTAGGGTTGATGATTTTTTTAACAATGTAGATGGACATAGTCAGTTGTAGGGTTCCATCTTGGTTTTTGAATATGTATGTAGAAAAATATCAAAGAAAAAATTTGGAGGATGGATCAATTATTGTGAATGATTGATATTCTAGATTTGATTATAAAATTTTGAAAAATTAATGATTATCACAAATGATGGACCGTAGTGATGATATTTATCTTTGAGAGGGCATTCAATTTCATTAATGATGGATTCATTCTGGAATAGAGAATACTGATCATGGAATTGAATGATAGTAACTCCCTACTATAACAAGAATATTCCTTAATGGAAATTTCCCTAGTGCATCTGGAATACATGGTTGTTCTTCAACTAGTACTAATATATTGTAGAAAATTTCCTTATGAGGGATGTAACATTCATTAATTGGTGGAAAATTCTATAAACGGTTATCTATCCAGTAATTTATATAGGTTAATACAAAAAATATATAAAGGCACTGATTTTATAAAGGTAATTTGAAAAGGAATTTTTTAAAACATTTATGGATAAATGATGTTTATGAAGGATACAAAATATTAACCAAAGAAACATGCATCATGAATGTAAATAATTTCCTTAAGGATATGCAATATTACAAAAGGTTTTGACTTTGGAAAATTATATATGGCCATTTCTATATTTGTGTGCTTTTTGAAGGCGAAGTGAGCTTTACAAAAGTAAGTTTCTTCATAAAGGATGTTCAATATTTGTGAAAGAGATGAGATGTGTGAAATTGTGAGGTTCAAAGTAGAAAGATATTATTTTTAAGAACTAAATAGTTTTTAAAAGGCCTCATGATATTCCCAAAGGCAGTAGGAATTGAGAAAGTGTTACCAAGGTATTACTTCTTGAATATGTGGTAAATGGGTATTCATCCACATATTAAAATTAGTACTTAATGATGCACCGAATGAGCTGTAAAAAAATTGATTCATGTGACCAAGAGAAAATTCATCTAGAGGAGTTTATAAAAGACCTCAATTGTCAGAGTAGTTAGATTTCATACTTTTTTGGTTGTGAACAATGAGGGATAGTAATTCAACTCCAAACATTATAATGGAAGTGATATTGGGTATAATAGTTATATAGCCAAAACCATATTTTTTCCATGATCCATAGTAGATTTTTTACATCATCACATTGTCATTGTATTCTCCTTGGATGTATAATAGTGATGGTGAAATGTGAAAAATTATTTTCCCCACGGAATACATTAAATTATATTCAAAAATATAAGTTGGAATGGTAGATAAAAATGTTGTGTTTAATGACAAAACATGATCCAAAGGGGATGTTTTATTTTCTTTTTCATTCCTTGATTCTCCCCACATATTAGGTTATCTAACCATGTTGGGATGAAATTTAAGAGTATTATGTTCATATATTATAATGGTTAATAAATATTTTACCGATTTAGAAGATGAAATAAAAATTAAAACACTCGGTAACGAGTTACACCACCTATTTTGAAAACCACATATGGTGTAAAACATTAGCCTTAGATGTTGATCATTTATGATAATAGTGCCTCTTGGTATAGTGAGAAATTTGGTGAAGTTATTTTCATTGGAAATTGTCACAATTAATGGATTATTATTTGTGATGAATATATGATAATTTAGAACCTTTTCATGTAAGAAAAAGGGAAAACATGAAATTATATATTTTTTTAATAATATAAGGTCATATAATTTTGAAAGGGTAACTAAATTTTTCAGTGAATAGAAATTTTTTAACATTATTTTTGATATATCATAGAACAATAATTTTTAATAATGTTATTTTTGTTATTTTGATGAATTATACATTTACATTTAACAAATATGACCCCTTTTACCCTTAACTTAGCCGATATAAAATTATTGTAGTTATTATTAATTGTAAAATATATAAATTTAAAACTGTTAAATAATATTTTATTGATTATACCGAATACATAATCAATTTTATAGGTTATATATTTTACATGTTTTAGCTACCTCAACCTAAAATCCCATACCTAGTGTTTAATTCCGTATATTGGAATATAATATAAGGAATTATATTCCAAAGGAAATAACAATTTAGTTTTCTAGGTAAAATATATAGATAATGAAATTTAAAAATATATATTATATCCGAAATTAGACAAAGAAATATTTTTTATAATTACTTTTTTATTGATACCATATACCTTCATATCAGTCATAAAATACTTCATGGTACACTTTGAAAAATAAAACATATCAATGATGTCAGGTCAAATGCTCAGTAAGGATAAGAAAATAGGAGATTCTATGAATAAAAAGACATAATCAATATTGAAATGTAAATATATGTGACAATTTAAATTTAATAATTATGAATATAACAATTTTTATGGAATAATATATGATTAAATAATTCCATATAAATAATCACATGATCCTGAGTCTTGATAAGGGTTATTCAAACTAATCAAATAATCACATGGAATATGACTAATAGAATTCATAATTAAAGAATTGATATTTGTAGATAACTAAAAAATCATCAAGGCTTCTTCCAAGACATATTATAGCATTGAGGCCTTATCTTATACAACTAATATTGCTTAATTATTTCAAAAGACATATTTATTAATGGGTTCACCCTTAGCTATCACCATATCCATTGTGTCTTATGAAACTGACTGTCGCATCAAGGGTTTATAGTGGGCCCCACCAATGACATTTAAATTCAAATTAATTCCTCGCGTAAAAAGGGTGAGACATATTCAAAATAAAAATTTATATATGCATTTAAATTTGAAACCTAAATATACTCCCTAATCAAAAAAATAATAATATACCCTCCAAACTAAAATGAGTGGTATCAATATAGTATGTCCTTTGTCAAATATATCATTAATAGAGAAATAATATGGACGTTATCAATGTATTACATGCCTATTAAATAATATGTGAAATTTAATAATGTCTTGTTAAAATGAAAAATATTTTTTAAATACCAAATTGATCATTTCTTGAGGTATATAATATTTCATTGAAAATCAATATTTTATTTTAGAACTAGATATTTTGAAAACTATTTTCAAAATAGTTTTTACTGAAACTCGTTTTTTATAAAATAATAATTTATTGTTTATTTGAAAAAAATATATTTTAAATTATCCCTGAAAACATGATAGAAAACCATCAATGAAATGATGGCTGTGATGGTAGGAAATTTGGTACATTCCATACAATTTAAAATGAAAATTAATTTTTCACTCTAAAATGGTTATAAAATTACCTCGTGTGGAAAATGAAATTAATGAAACATATATATAGAATCTCCTAAAAATAAAATGCGTTATAAATGTATTTGATAAATCATTTTTATAATTATAAAATCGTTTTTGAAAACAATTTTATATTACATTAATTTGGAAGAAAAATGATTTTCGGCCAAAGTGAAATTTTTTGTAATATTACCTTAAAGACATTTTCTTAGTTATTTAAATTACTAAAGGAAATAAAAATTATACTATTACCTAAAAACTATCATTAATAACAAGAATATAAGAAAACATATTGATTTTAAAAAATAAATATAATGTAATTCTCCTAGTGGAGACTTAAAAACATTTATCCTAAATAATGCTGAGATTCTGATAAAAAATTCCTTATAACTTTGGTATAATTTGAATCATATACCCAATTAACGAAATTATATTAATATAAAATTAAAATAATATGAATATACATTAATAAATTATATAATATAAATAAATAGAAACAATTTAGACCACAAAAAATATGTGGGTTAATATGTCCTATGTATAATGAAATTAAAAGTGGGATAAGACGATCATACCTCTTATAGCCATTTAGTTGAATATACATTTACCAATAGATATGTCACATTAAAAATGTCATTAAATTATCATATTACCATATGAATATTTATAAGTTCATATATGATACTTTATTTTTACCTTATCACCTATTTCATAATAATTGTTCGTTATTAACATTGTTTTGGATGTAAACTGTCTTGTTTTCATATGCGTGTTTTATCATGATTGATACTGTTATTTCAAATTATATATAGTGACATACTCTCCAAAATATTTATCATCACATAATTATCATATTTATATTTTTATTGTATTTAAAAAACTAATCATGAATGATGGTTATAAAAAAAGGAACAAAGTTACAATCATATAGATGATAGGATATATGTATGAATCGGTAACATTTAAAGTTATCAATGATCATTATGGGGTGATATTATATTATATCATATATCTATTGAATTATAATAATTAAATATATACCATATTATCTGTATTAATATTCTTATAAATATCATCCATGTGGTGTGGGGATGAAAGGCATACACATCCCATCCTGAAGGTGACAATCTACATAAACATGAATGATGTTATAATTTTTGTTATGTAATAAAAACTTTATATATTAATTTTCAGAATGATAAATTTACCAATGATATTTTTTTGAAAAATTAATCACATTACTTTATGAGGTGTTATCCTGCAGTACACACTAGCGATGTTATCATCTCCCCTAGGAAATGGAAACCAAAATCAATATATTTTATATGGAACAAATAGTCATAATAAAAAATTTAATATCACATATATATTATAATTATCATCATATCAAATTGTGATAGGTTGTAATGGAAAAAATTAATTAAACGATTTATGAGGCAGTAGTTCCCCATACATATGAATGATGATTTTGTAACACATTTTATAGAACTATGGATTGTTGTAGGTTAATGACTTATAAGAAAAAAAGTTATTATGGGGAGAATATTTATGTTATCATATATTCACGTTTTATTAATTATTTAAGTCATGGATGATGATATAAAATAAAAATGGTTGGTCAAGAATGTTTCATCTCCTTCAGGTAACATCCCCAAGATTGCACCTAATCTTTTAAATGATGGCTTTTACCATAGAATAATATTAATTGGATATTAGTATGGAAGATTTAAAGTTATTTTAGTTGTTAGTTTAAAATCCAAAATTTGATTATGGTGTGAATAAAATTTATTGGGTGAGTAATTTTATAAGTGAGTTTATTGGTATAGTTGTAATTTTTTAAAGAAAAAAAATCTACCACCAATTTTCTAATTCAAAAGGGGTCAAAAATTTATTATTACAGAGAATTATATATTATATGGTATAAATATTTCCATAAAATATATTTTTTATAAGTATTTAGGTTAATATAACCCTTATCTTATTTGTTTGACCCTATGAAATTCCAATTTAACGTAAACAATGACAATTAATTTTTTCTACTCTCAATATTAATTTTGGTCCAAAATTAATTTGAACATATTAGAATATATATATTTTAATTATTCAATTACCAACGATTTTTTTAATATTTCATTAACACAATTGAAAAATTTTAATTTAAAATTAGCCCAATAGATATACCGGGAAATTGTGTTTTCAAATTGAAAAGCGTCAAAAGTTTTTAATGTATTTATATCAACAATCAATATGAAAATTATTCAATGGTTAAAATTTTTATTAATACATATATAATTGAACATATTGTTCTTTCAATATTAAAGTTTCTTAATTTTATCTTTGGACGTAATTTAAATAGAATTGATGTTTATTATTAAAATTCATTTTTTCACTATTCATTAAAAAATACAACATTTCAAACACATCAAACAAATAAATCTAATATCATCTTTATATTCAGATTTCTCCAGTGAATAAATTTTGAAAAATAAAATTTGTAAATATATTAACAATTAATTTCATAATGTATCTAAAACCATTAATAAACCCGAATATTGAAAATATAAAAGTTTTCAAGAAAAATTATTTTACTTTTATAGTATTCATATACTATATTATTCCATAGATAAACAGTATCCAAAATATTTTATCATTAAAAATCTCAAGGTTTCACATTCTCCCCTCATTATATAAATAATGACCTCTTAATATAAACATGATGTTGGAAATAAATGGGTCCACATTTGGAAATAACATTGATGAAAACCACACATTGTAAAATTGTTCATAAAATACCCTCTTAATAAGAAGGAAAAGTGAAAAGGTTATCTAGAATAACACATAAATGTGTTTACAATTAGTTTTACAAAAGTATGATATGAAACCATTGAAATTGAATAAAATCATAAATAATTATAGAGTGATAAAGGTCATTGATTAGATGAAATTGAATGATAAATGTAATGTTAATGACCTCAAAACACAAAATCATTGAATATTTAAAATACCATATGATTTAGTATATATCAAGGTAATATAATAACATTTTTTTCAATATCCATTTCAAATTTTGGGGAATTATCTAATTATATATAATTATATGGAAACATATTTACTTGATACATTTTTATTTCATACAACCAATTTCATCTATCAGTTATGTTTTAATCAAATTACATATCATCAACAACATTCTAATATGAATATAAAAAAATTACATTTTATTCCCAAAGAACCAAAGTTTACTATTAATGGATCTTAATATCCAAAATATAATAATATTTCATTCTCTTAATCTCTAGTTATGATTATGAAAAATTGCTTTGCGTAACTTATCGAATATGAATGAATCATCATATATTGATATTTTACATTATTATATAAATCCCTATACAAGGTTCAAAATTTATGATTTCATATATTTTTAACCTTATGGTGCATCAAAAAAATTAATATCCATTGAATTATAAATATTGTATCTAAATATAGAAAATGAAATTATAATTAATCATTTCCATATTTGTTAGTACTATCAAATTTACTTTATCCATATCAATAATATCATTATCCCAACATCATTATATCAAAATTAAAACCATATTAAGTGTAATATGTCCCTCAATAATGTGATTTCTTCTATGTCCAGGTTCCCACTAAATCATTTTTATTGTTCATCATCACCGTTCAACATAAACTTCCAAATACATAATTAAAAATTACTCTTGTCAAATCCTTATATGTTTAAGAATTTTTTTAATAAAATAACATCAAAACCTAATTCATGGATTAAAATAATATAATTAATAATCATTCCACATTTTATGTATAAATATTATAAGAATAAAATTGAACCCTTGACACCATTAATGATTTTTCCCTTTACATTTGGTTCATTAATTTTCATAGTTCCCCATAACCAAAAAATGGAATAATTTTACATTGTTATATTCACTCATTCAATTAAAATAATGATTATCGTGGCCTTTTACCCAAATATTATGAATCTTATTTCCCATTTAATCATGTACAGTGGTTTGTCCTTCTAAAATTGTTACATGTTGGAAAATACCACTTTCCCTTTTTCCAATTAAGGTTTTTTATCTTATATACTCTTATTCAATTTCATCACTTGATATTTTTAAGGCCTGGAGATTATTTCTCTATAAATGTTTCCCGTGATATTATATAATCATATGATTATAATTTTTTGGAGATTGGTTCTGTTTATAGTAATGGCTTAATTACATCTAATAAATGGTTCATATTTCTCTTTGGTGTACAAAAATAATACGCTACATGCCTTTCTATCATTGTCTTGTTTAAATGATACATAGTAACATTTTTAAATACATTTCATCTTAGAATTAAGAATTTTAATTCCATATATTCTCATTGTTCATATGGAAAATATTTTTACTAAAATATTACCTTAAAATACATTCACTATATGATTTTTATTTCCCCATTATCAATACTATTTTGAGACAATAACCACTCTTGGTATAAATCTACTAATATACTTCCATAAAATACATTTATATTTCACTACTCCCTAGATTGAGAAATATATATTTTTAGTGAAATTTATCTTTTCATTGAAAAAATTTATATTCATTTTAATTTAATTATGGCGGTTTCTAATGCATAAATATGTTAGAAATATTGACACATCGTGATTTCATAGAGGCGCTGGCTCTCTTATACCATTCTCACTCTATATTTCCCCCCTTTAATTTCCCTTTTAAATATTCTAACCTCTATTTTTTCCCGGGTTTCTAGTGGGGATTGACCTCCCTCTTTATTCAGAGTTACCTTTACATCCCCAAATTATTCACAACCAAATATTACCATTGATAAAAATTCCAACACTAACTCATCAGACCCCATAGTTTTCTAACGAGTAGGTGGTCCTGGATATTTAGGATTTTGTTTGTGGTATTTTCCTTATGATTTATTTCTATATTGGGAACTTTTAATCTTTATCAAGAGTCTTCTTGAATAGTTAATTCTAAATAGTAATCATCCTCATCCTAGATTTCAACACCCTTCAGGAAGGACCTTATTTTTGTTCATGCATGTGTATGTTTTAAATTTTGTTGGGATAAGGATGGTGGTTGGAAAGAATTTGACTCCACTCAAGTTTACCCCATAATTACTTTATTTTTCTATATGGGGGTTTCTTTCATAATAATGGTTGATGATTTTGAGGTATTTTTTCAATTCTATGGTTTTTGGTTTTTCCTCATCATAGTTTTCTGTTTATGGTTGTGTGGAAAACATTCTATCATCGAGATGATTCAGGGTTTTGAAAGTTATGGTAGTGTCTTAGAGGTGAATTTATTTTGTTTTACACAAGAAAATATTGTCAATATGATTCTCTACACAGTAATTATTATTAATCATAACCTAGGACACCTTCCCCAATGTGGTTACAATTTGATCTATCCTAGATTCATCACTATACAGAACTTCTTTATCTCTACTATTAGGTAAATCACAATATAGAGTTTGTGCATAAATATTGTTCTAAATATTTCTGTTTTTCTCAATTTCTTAACACTTTCACATAATTGATTATATCATAACATTTTGAACAATAATTTATTATCCAAAAACAAGAGAAACACATAACATAAATTTCATACATTTTTTACATGTAATATCATAATTATTAAAATGGTTTCATTTGGTATATATTTATTTAAAAATATTTCTTAATGGATAGGAAATTAAAACGTGAATTTTCATGAGAATATCCCCCCAAGAGTGTCAAAAAAACTGTGTATAATGGACCATTATCTTGCACCCCGGTGATGACTAGATCATGAATAATGCACCTTTTTCAGTGTTATTACCCCAAGGTACATCTTTCTAGGAACCATGTGCATTTATAGTATACATATAATCATTTATTAAATAGTAAAAATAGTATAATATATATTATACCAAAACCTTGTGATGTATTTCTATAATTATCTTTAAATTCTATCATAATTTTTTATTACATAATTTATTTTCCAAAATATTCTTCACATTTTTTCTACTAAACATGCTCTGAAACAAAATGTAGTGAACCCAACAATATTATCCTAGTTCTAATAGCTACCTTGTTGAATTGTTGTAAGATACAAGGAATTGTATCATGAATGACCAAATATTTTTTTTGTAAACATGATACAAATAATAAATACAAATTATATCTAGAAAATAAAACTAATAATTAATTTTCTTTGAGAATTCAATTATTCCCCATATATTATCCCTTCATTAAAATCAAAAAATAATTCCTTCTGTCCAACGTAAAATAAATCCATTGAAATGTGTGATATAATATGAAAAAAATGGGTATGATTACAAATCCTGAAATAAATAAATAGTGCATAGTCTATATGGAAAGGTAAATAGTGGAAGATAATTCCATTTAATCAATAATATGAGCATAATATAGATGGAATAAATGATGTTCAAATAATATCATAAAAATAATCAAATCTTTGATATACATGACCTTGAATATTCTATCTAATCGAATATTCACATGGAATATCAATATCTAAATTAATTATGATGGAATGCATAATTGTAAACATATTAAATAATGATTAAAGGATTTTTATAAGATATTTGAATCCTTTTTGGATGGTTCTAGGACATTCAAGATAATTGAAAGTCATGCTAAGTAATATATATAAATTTTTGAGTCCTCAAACCAAACCATATATATTTTTTATCATAATACCTATCTATGAATCCAAAATAATTACCGGACCCTTCCCATAACATAAATATTCTATTTCATTCCTAATATGAATGGGGTGAAACATAATCTCAATATTTTTTTAACTACTTTATGCTACGAAAATACACTATAATGACCAACAATGTTATAAATAAAATTTAGATTTTAATTTCATTAAATGTATATTTATGTAATATTTTCATAGAAAACACATATAACTATATTATTATATCATATTAGGATTAAATATTGTTATTATCATTACCTTTTCTAATATATAATTTAAATTGTGATATCATTATTAGTATAAGTATATGGATTTAACAAATCAAATTAGAATAGATAAAGGATGTGATGGCCCCAACCAGTTGGATCATACTCTACGAAACCAAAATATCAAAGCTTCAATGGGAGATATCATATTTGTGATTTTTACTCTACCAATACAATGTTTATATCATAAAACATATGCATGAGAGAAATAATTTAAAGGAGAAGTTCAAACTTGTTGACATCATGCTCCAAACCATGTATATCAAACCACCAAATAGAAGTCTTAATTTCACACACCGTACTCTTAGGGAGATTATATGTTTCTTAAATTGATATGTTTCAAGAGCCTTGAAATATTATTAAGTAAATAATAATTAATATATTTTCATTGCATTATTCTTAATTGATATTTTTGGATATTATAATACCAAATAGTAATTTTGGGTATTATTAAAATTTGTTAAATGAATTTATTTTAATGAATTAATATATTTTTTAAATGTATAATATGTTAATAAAATATTTTTAATCGATAATATTTATTGAATATATATGGTAACATAGATTTTATGATGTCAAATGTACATTTTATAAAGTTTCAAAAACTATTATTTTCAATGACAAATTATTTATCAACCAATTTCGGATATTATTTTAAAAGAAAAATGATTATATTTAAACAATATTTTTATAAATTGAATATTATTATTGGAATAAGAATGATGAATATATCAAATAGTTTTTTTATATTTCTTGTAGATAATCAAAATGTTGAGAAAAATTTAATTATTATGTAAATATACAATGTAATATGACATCTAAATGACCCCAAAAATGATTTAATAAATAAAATAACTGGTATAAATGGTAAAATTTGTGTATTCACAAAAAAATGTTTTTTATGTGTATTTAAATAATTTTATAATTCCAATATAAATCCCCCAAAACCATTCTTATATTTTACGGTTTTAAAATAATTTCAATATGAGTTTTACTCACATCATCATAATAAATTGAATTATTTTAATATGATCGGATATTTGGATAATAAAATAGTAAAACCTCCAATCATTTTCCCAAAAAATAGAAAATACCAGGGGACTATTTGTGGTTTTTTTATTTTGTTATATATATACCAAAACCAATTTGTGTGAAATATTAAAAAATTTCTCTCAATATTAAGAAATAAAAATATCCATTCTCCCATTTTTCTTCACTAAAAATCCATGAATAGTGTCCTTAGTATTAAATCATATCTATATAATCCTCTAATGGTTCCCATTACTCAAAATAAGCCCATTTTCAAGATTTTGGGGTCCAATAGTCACGTAAGGAATCTATTTCTTTCTCCTCTTTATAAAAGTATCTTCTCTAACAAATGAATTTTATAGTGGTTTTAAATGAGGATATAAGTTTTTATTATCCTAATTATAGGATATTTTATGAAAAAATAATGAGAGACTAATTTATCCTTCATCATCTAATTTCAGGAAATTTTATGTGATGTTATTTTGCTGCTGAAATTTCCTCAATGATCCTTTATTTCTCCCCTTTATTAATGAATCTTCTTCATTTTGTGTCCAATGATTTTCTGTTCCTAATATTTAGGTTTGTTTTTAAACATTACCCATACTTTCCATATGATTCCATAATTATTTTAGACCACATTCACTCTAATTTATCTCCCCCATGAACACTTACGTCCACCTGTTGTGCTGTCGACTTTTCATAGTGTGAACCCATGCCAAAAAAATGTTTATTTAATACAAATAAACAATTCCTACCATGGTTGTTTCAATTTTTGAACATAAAATAATTTTATTAAAGACTTAAATGTATTTATTACCCACTCCATATTCTTGGAATAAGATATGATGAAAAATAAATCCATAATGTATGATCTACGTGTAATACATAAGCATGGTATTGAAATGTATATGACGAGTGTTCCCTGAAACATGTAAAGTACCAATACATTGGGTAATATTTAGAATCATGATTTTTCATGTTTTAATTGGTGTTGAACCTGATTCCATCATGTTAATTTTTATATTCTGATGTTTTGAAAATTATCCTTATTTTATATTTATGATGTTCCCACATTTCTCATGAACGATTATCTTGCTATATCAGATCTTATTATTCAATATTCATTTAAGAACTATTGATATAAATATTTTCTAACATTTATTATCTTTATCATGAAATTTTTATTATTCCTTTATTGGCCTTATATATCTCACCCCGTTCTAATGCATGTCTCTAGGTTTTCTAATGTTGATTATGATTGATGGAATATAATTAACATGTCAAGGATGTTTTCAATAATGTTTTTGTATCCCATGTGATATGATGTTATGAAATGTACCTAATTACCCATGAAAATATACTTTTTAATATTGTATTGTGAATAATGTGTAATTTAATGTAATGAATACTAAATTAATTTACAATAATGTGAATGGTTAATATAGTTAGTATCAAAGGAAATGTTTTGTTATTTTTGGGAATAAGATTATACAAAAATATTGAAAGACACAGTTAAAAGAATATACATTAGAAAACATACCTATATTATGGTCAATATAGATTAAGCGGTTTATCATGAAAAGAAATCTATGTATGGATAATATATGTTGATGTGGTTCTCAAATTTGTTATTTAGGATTAAAAACCCCAAAATAGTGTTTCATGCAAGGCAGATTGTAACATATTACATGAAAAGATTCACTACTACCCACCTAGTTTGACACTGCAATGATATATTCTTTTGTAAATTAAAATTATATTTACAAACCAATATTATTAAAAAAAATCCAGAAAATAAATGTTAAGAAATAGATCATGGATACCATTAATAGAGGCCTAATGAGTCATATGTTAATGAAATTAATAGTATTTATTTGTACATCATTTAATTTCACTAGATTACATGTTATTTTTTTAATAGTTTACAAATAAAAATTGTTATTTACCACTTTATTCAAGAAAATTTCATGAAAATAGAGTAATTATTTAAACATTGGATGAAAATATCAATGTGAGGACTGACCCCATGAGAGTCCCAACCCTATGTGAGTTGGAATGCCAAACATTATGAAGATACTATCTCGTATAACATATGTTTTGAAAATAATCCTATGTTAAAAGTATGTCTAAATATCCCTATTGTAGGAACTATAGTTGTGGCGGAACCGTAGCAGGTATTGTAGCAGCCCAGCTACTGTAGCAATACTATTCACTGTTGGGATATTGGGCCAAACAAATGGGATTTTAAAGCCATGTAATGGGCTTTCATTCAAATTGGGCCTACGATCCATGTAATGGGTCTCCTCTACCTAGAAAAATTGGTCCTTTTTTTAAATAAAAAATGAGGTTTCGACCCCAAATATTACAAAAGGACTCTGACAATCAATGTATCATATGATTCCCTAATATTCGAAAATGGATCATCTCTATTGAGAATATATTCTCCATCCTTCAATTTCCTCAACAAGGGATGGTTCTAATGGTTATTTTTCATATGGAAGGTGAAGTAGATCAATTATATACATTTTTCAAAATTAAAAAACATAAATAATAGTTGATGTAATGGGGTAGAATTTTTTCATGATTTTTTTTAAATAAATTCCTCAAACTCTCTGAAATAATATATAAGGGGAATTTCATGCCATAAAAAAAGACAATGAATCTATCAGGGATTATGAAGAAAAAATTACAATACTAACATGATAAACCTTAATATTTTTCAATACCCCCAAATTCAAGGTTGAATACATATTTTGTAGTCTAAAACCTATTCTATGAATACACTTGGTGATCCATGACTTTGATATCTATGAGGAAATTGTCCAATTTTACCATATAGTAGAAATGGATATCTAAGAATGTCAAGGGTAACAATTAGATATGTTGTATTAATTTAATAGTTTTTTCAGGTGGTCTTATGGAAAAATATAATAGTTTTATGAATTCAATTCACTCTAATAGTCAATTTTACAGAATAAAGAACCAAAAAAATTTCCAAAAGGGGACATGTAAATGATTTAGTTGTGGGAAAGAATGAAGCTAGATAATTATTACTTATAGGAGAAACCAAATACGTTTATGGATAAAATGAAATATCATTTCAACCCTAAGCATATAATTCATTTCTTTAACCTCAATGAACTATGTAGTTTTGTAAACTAATTTCCTAAGATATGGGTTTTTTGGAGACATCCAACAACATAAAAAGTAATAAGGGAGTGCTTTTTACATCACAATTATAGACGGGGAACCAGACAATGAAGTGGGGATAATTACACTAGTTATTCATTAAATATTACTTAACATAATTATTGATTTTTGTTATATGAATTCTATCATATCTTGAGTGATTAGTTTAATAATTTAAACACCAACACCAATAATGGAAGTAGATCAGTTGGTAAGAATGGAAAATGGTGAAATTAATTCATCCCAAGTATATTAATCCTCCCTTATAATAATTTTTGAGATGTAAATCCCATAAAACCATTTCATACTCCCAAGGGTTGAATTTGATTAAATTATTTGCATGAACTGTCATTCACTATATAGAGAAATCATAAAAGGTTGTGGTAAGGAAATCACTTTCTGTATTTCAAATTGACCCCAAATTCCATAAAAGTTTATGGAGGAGGATAAATATTTATTAACACCATCATCTCATGAATTTATATTTTTCCCCTCTAGAAATTTTATCCAGATCAAATGATTGAGTATATAGAATTAACTGTCCTTGAGGATATTCCTATTGTGAGGGAATTCACTAATGTGTTTCTCGGTGAATTTATTAGTCTACCTCCTTGAAAAGAGGTTGAATTATCAATATATCTTATACTATGGGTGATTCCATTGTCCCAGAAATGATATAGAATGGTTGTTTTAGAACATGAGGAGCTTAGGAAACAACAATCGGGGAATCATGATAAATTGTTCATATGACCATGAGATTCACCATCGGGTACAGTAGTCCAATTAATCAAGAATAATGGTGGATCAATTCATCTTTCCATAGATTATCATGAGAATAACTAGATCTTCATAATGTATAAGTTTCCTCTATCATAGTTTGATGGTTTTTTTATCATCTATGTAGAGCACCATACTTTTTAATAGTGGATCTTCAATTTGGGTATTCCATGTATGTTTATAGATGTAAGATATCCCCAAGAAAAATTTTTATACAAGATATAGAATCTATAATTTCAAATTAATTCCATTCAGACTCACTAATCCCCCATAAATATTCACATAAATGATGAATGTTATGTATAGTGATTACCTTGAAAATTTTGTGGTACTATGTTCAGCTTATATTATACTATACTCCAAAGCTGTTGAGGAGTGAGATGAGAATCTGAGTATAGTTCTAAATACATTGATAAATGAATAAACTTATGAAAAGTAAATCAAATGTTAGTTTTAATTTAATATATTCTCTTTATAAAGGAATATCATCATAATAAATGAATCATATGTGGACCCTATAAGGAAAAATACAATTGAAGGATGTTTGAATCCAACATATGTGACAAATATTTGTAGTTTCCTTATTTTAGTTGGGTATTGTCATCAGTTTTTTTAAAATTTATCATTATTGTAAAACCCTATAAATAAGATTATATATAAGGGAGGAAAGTTTTCTTAGAATGATAAATGTGAAGAGATATTCATTGAGTTAAAAAGGGGAATTTAAATGGAGATATTCAAACACTACCCACAAGTGGAGATCTTTTGGAGGTATTAAAATATTTATAAAATAAGCGATTGGGTTGTGTGTTAATTCAAAATGAAAAATTCATTTTATATGCTTCATGGAAGTTGAATGGTCATTAAACAAAATAGCCCAACACATGATCTGGATTTGGCTGTTGTGATCACGTCTTTGAAATTTTTTGGACATTATATATTTGTGGTTTATTTTTAAATATACATAGATCAAAAAAGACTCAAATATATATTTACATAGAAAGACCTGAATATGTTCCATTGAAAATGATTATAGTTGATCCCAGACAATGAATACTCCATCCACTATACTCCCTTGAAGAAATTATATTATCATAATCTTTAAGAAGAAAGGATTCTGCAATTCTATCATTGATTTGAATTGATATCGATATAATATTTATAGATATTGAATAGAAGTAAAAATCATAAAACAAGTTAAACCATCATTCCATTTATAAATTACTGCTCAACTATATCTTCTAGATAGGATAAAATATTATCAAAGAGGTGATGTGAGATTGATGAAAGATGTAGAAACTTTATGAAATGGTAAATCCTCAGTGTTCAATTATAATTACATAAGTGATGTAATAATTGGGAAAATAATATGTGTTCCCAAAAATAATTAGTTAAATAATTAGATTTTTTATATCACAAATAGACCAACCTTATTTTAAAATCATAGAATCACAAAGATGTATCAATATCTCAGAGAACACTATTGGTGAGAAAATATGATAAATCAGAACAACGAATATACATTGTGATGTCTGGTATGTATTCAAGTGAAGGATAAATGAAAATAGTCTAAGGGGATGACAAAACCATTACTTATATCTACATATAAATGATAGACATCACTATAGAATGTTTCCCTAGACTTATAAAGACATTTAGGGGATAATATTCCATCTTTATTAGTGTGGATCATTTTATAATGACTACACATTTTAGTGAAATTCAAGAAGATTTCTCATTGATAAACATTCATAAATATACATCAAATAAGTGGCGAGGAAGTATGGATTACCTTTATCTATTGTATTTGATTAAGAGGAAATATTGATCCCTATGTTTTTGAAATGTATCCCACATGATATCATCAAATAACTAAACTTTAGTATGACATATCAACCACATATTGAAACTGAGCAGACCATCCAAAAACTAGAATATATGTTGAGTGAATGATAAATTGACATCTATTGAGGATGGGATTGATGTATTAATTTGGTTGAGTTCTCTTACCATTTTAGTTTCCACCCAAGAATCAAAATGGATCACTATGAATCCCTTTATAGGATGACTTTTTGGATACCTTCATGTTGGGTTGAAGTTGGGGAATGACAAATACATGGTCCAAAAATGGGTGATTAAATGTTGGAAAAGGTTAGGACAATTTATCCAGGTTTCTCAGATTTTATATTAGATCTATGTTTACAATCAAAGGTGAGGCCTAGAGGTTGATATCTGTTACATAGTATTCCTCCACATATATCCACAGATAAATGTGATGTGATTTGTGAAAGGAAATCTTAGTCCAACATACATCTTCCACATTGAGATTTTTTATCTCATTAGAGTGGATCTCTACAGACTATCACTCCCACCTAAAAAATCTCAATATAAGATGAATTCCATGTATCCTGCTTGAGGATGAACATATAGAGACCATCATATGTACTCAATCAATAGGTGGTACCATTCCATAATGACTTCTCATATGGGGAGTGTATAGTGATGATCATATTTCATAGTGACTATGTTCTATGAAAAAAGGTAATTCATCTTTTCAATGTATAATGGAGAAACAATGTGTTCAAATAAAAGTAGTTGGAGATTGAGATGATGATGAAATAACATATCACTAATCTATTTTAGTGTGGGAAAATAAAATTCTGAGTCAAATATTACATAAGGGGGGAATAATGTAATGACCTGAATTGTTATAAATAAAACTATCCTTTTTATTTAATTTAATGACTAATTATGTAATATGGTTATTGAATATAGATAAAGCTCTTTGTTGATATATTATTGGACACTAAAAACAACTTATTATTATTACCATTGAAAATATACCAATTTTATAGTTTCCAAATGATTATTATAAAGATAGGGTTTTATGAAATCCAATTGACATGGAAAAAGAAAGTGATTGACTCAACCGATATGATTTTACCATATGATACCAATTTATATGATCTTATGATGGAGATAACATATTTGGGATTTGACATTGACTTATCCTAAACTTATATCCAATAACATATGTATGATCAAAACCGTTTATGGGATATGTTTATGATCATTGAGATGATCAACCAAACTTTGCACATCGAAACACATCATGGATGTCCCCTGATCACACGCCTTATAGTTAGGGATTTTTCATGTTTATTAAAAGGATATGTATCAAGACATTAGTTAATTTTCTATGTGTAGAATAATTAATATATTTTCATCATATTATTGTTACATTATAATTTTTTTATATTTTGATACAATAAAACATGACTAGTATTTTTTTAGTAATATTCAAATTCAATTAAGGAATTTATTTTTATGAATTAACAAATTTTATAAATCAACAATATTTTTATAGAATATTATAATTAAATAAAGTATATTAAATATGAATTATCATATAGTTTTTATAAAGTGAGATTTTATTTTTTAAGGGTTCAAAAATTTTTATTTAAAAAAACAAAGCATTTCTCTATAAATGTTCATTATTATTTGATTAATTTTATAAATCATTTTTGATTCCTCCAAAACCATTAATATATTTTAGGTATTTAAAATCATTTAATTAAGTGTGTGTCTCCCCTCCACCAAAGCCATGAAATAATTTTAATATGTTCTACCATTTATAGAATAAAATAAAGAAAAAATCCCATACATGGAAGCATCTATGGGAAAATCATTGAAAGGTTCGTGGTTTTTGTTATTTTATTATATAGAATCCAAAACCATGTTTTTTTAATATTAAAGAATTAACCTTTGTGTTACTATATAATCATACGCTTGATCAAATTCCCATAACTGAAAATACATGGAACACATAATTACCCTACCCTGCCCTTCCTAGAAACCTCTAACGGCTCCCGGAGCTATCAAGAATACAATTTTCATGATTTTGGAGTTACACACTAAACATTGGATCTTTTCCAATCTCCTGTGTATTAATCTGTCCTATTTACCATATGAATTTTATCGTAATTTGTTATGATGGGAGATATGTTATTACATATCCTCCTTACTACCTATTTTATATAAAAATGATCATATACCCCTTTGTGATAAATTAAACATTTTTATGAATTTTTATGTGATGTCATTTTTCATCCGAAATTTCTTAATAGATCCTCTATTTCTCAAATTTATTAAAAAATATTCCTCATTTTTTGACATTTTATTTTCAACTCTTAATTTTGGTTTTTTAACAAAATTACCTATACTTCCCATATGATCGATAAATTATATAATAACGATTTAACTATGTTTTATCCCTCTAATAAATATTTACGTTCACTTGTTATGACTGTGAAATTTCATTAAGAGAATAAATAACAAAAATAATTTTTAGTGAGTAACCATACCCAAATCCCTCCAATGGTGTTCAAAATTCTAATCTTATACTCAATTTATTTTTGAAATACCTTCATTTTTTACAATTTCATTAATTTTGGAATAAAATGTTAATGAAAAATTCTTCGATGTTGTATGATCAATGTGTCACACTTAAGAATAATATTCAAATTAATGTGATGTGTGTGACCATAATTATATAGATCACCAATGAAATTGAAAGTGTTTATTATCATGATATATATTTATGGGATAGGGAGTGAATAAGGATCCTACATGATACCTTTTTCACTATGTTTTCATGGATATTATTATTGAACAATATTTATGGTAGAGTTTTTCCAGAATTTGCTACATTTCTAATGTTATTATTATCATGTTATATCATGCCTTCATATTCTTATTTCATTTAAGCCATAATTATATACCTATTTTCTAACATGTGTTATCATCATTACATTACTTTTTTTTATTCCTATCATATGATTTATAGCTCAAAATTTTTTTATTAATTTTATGAGGTAATCCCATGGGGTTATATGTTCAATGGAATATTATAACCATGTCATGGAATATTTAAATAATATTTTTTTATTCCATGTAATAAGTTTTTTATATTGTATATATTTCCCAAATACACAAGAATTCCCAATATTCCAGTTTTTTTGGTGTATTATTTGGTATTGAACCATTAATTAATTTGTAATTATAAATATGAGTTGTTGTATAAATTATTCTATACATAAATATAATCATAAAATATCTAGGTTAAAATGAATTGTATCAATATAGTATATCCCATGTCAAATGGATCACAAACCATCTAGAGAAATAATTATTTTTGTATCATAGGAGTTCATCTTCATTAATGAAAATGTAACAACATAGAATACATTCAATGATATAAAATTATTTTTTAAAACAACTTGGAATATTTCTTGTGGAAAATAATTTATTGTAAAATCAAGCTTTTTATTTGAAAACTTGAATATTTCTATAACATCATAAATTCCCTTTTCATTAAAAAACACAATCAAAAAATAATAATTTAATTATTATTTTGTATACATTTAATTTAAAAATATCCATCTAAAAATTAAATTGACGCTTAAAATATATTATTTTCTTACTTGCAGGTAATTAAATATGTGTCGTACTAGTTAAAAAGGTAATTTATTTTGCATTATAAAAAAACATATAATAGTTATTATGAGAAACCTAAAATATTATTTGAAAACATTTTTTTAATTGATAAAAATGGATTTAAAAATTCCTTTATATATTTGTTAAAAAAATTGGAATACAGTTTTAAGAATCATTTGTTTTGGAGAAAAATGATGGTTGAATATTGAGAGAAATAACAATGCATTATCGTAATAACATTATCATAATCATATGCAGTATCAATGATAGGAAAATTGATTCTATTGGATGAAACAATTATTCAATAATAAAATGATAATAATATAAATTTATTCTAAAATATAAATATCTGTTAATTACCCCAAAAGTGATATAAAAAATTAATGAATAATGATTACATTGTCAAAAAAAACCTTACCACATAAGCATAATTTGAATCATATTCCCCGGGAATAAAATAATTATTAATGAATGATTAAATTCAATGAATTTAAATGAACTCCTAATAGAATATTCTTAAAGAGGTATTATATACACCATAAAAAACAAACACGTGGTCAATATGGTATATGTATCACAAAAGTAAAAGTGATATGAGATTACATTACCCCATTCTTCCTTTTTGTTGAACGTAATTATCCTAATGTATAGTGTTTTTAAAATTTTATTAATTTATTATAAAACCATAAAAAATTTTATAATATCATATATGATAAATTTATAACATCTTATCACCCATTCATTAATACTCTTTCATAATTATCAAATTTTAGGTATTAATTATCTTGTTTAATCATAAATGTTTTTCCCAAAATATCTAGTTCATATAGATATTTTTTTTATTAAATTTACATAATAATAATATTGATATAATTATCATTATTATAAATAATATATACATTTAAATCCAATCATAAATGATGAATATTAAAATGGATATGTGTTCAATCATAGTGATGGAATGTCGTACGTATTCCAGAGTAATGTTTCCATTTTTCAATTATAAATATGTAATGAAGTTATATAATAATTTATATTCACATAATTATAAAAATAGTATACAAATAATATTTTTTTCGTTACAGAAACTTATATATACAATCCATGTTGTGCGGTGATGAAAGAGAGTTGCATCACTTCTTGAAGGTCCCAATATACACATGCATGAAAGATGTTATCATATTTTTGTGTTATGGGAAAATTATATATAATCATTCAATAATGATAAATATATCGTTGAAACCATAATAATCTAACTTATATAACATATATTAATTAAATTTTTCCTCAATACCTTCCATGTTCAGAATTACTGAAAAATGCATTATATCCCTTTATGAGGTGATAGTTGTCCGTACACACGAGTGATGTCATAATATCATGTATGGAATGAAAAGAAAAAATGTATATATTTTTTAATTAATATAGTGGTATAACTACTTTATAAATATCATATATATATATATACTTTATATCCATCATTATACCCAACCATTAGAAGTGGTAATGAAAAAAGGAATGACATCGCATACTAAGGTAGTAGTCTGCCATATACACAAATAATAATTTCATAACCCAAATAATGGAATTGGGGATGGTAGTATGTCATGTACATATTATAAATATATATTTATATATATATTATATTGATTTTAATATTTCATAATTATTTAACAATAATTTATGGTGGTGGATGAATAAAAAAATTTAGAACGGTGTGCTTATGATCATTACATCTTCTTCGAGTAACCTAATTTGGTTTTCACAAAATGTTTCTATGTTTAAATATATTCCCAAAATAAGGATTCTTTTTAGTGTGGAGAATTATGAATGTTATTTGGTTAAAAAATTCCCAATACAAATGTGTGTGAAGCTGTAAAGATTAGTCGAGAGGGGTTGCATTTTAAAACTAAGGAGTGTGAAACACTTGTATTTCTTATAATGAAAAAATTTTACCCCCATTTAAAACAAGTTAAAAGGGTCCCAAATATATTATTTTTTATCCTTATATATTATATGGTAATATTTTTCGATATACTAAATTTTAGATTTGTTTTTTGATCTATTTAACAGATATCATTATAGTTTAACCCCATGCAATTCCATTTATACCTTACACATATTAAATTTTTTATATTATTTTCACTACTAAATTTGATCAAACACTAAGTTGACCATATTCAAAAAATAAATTATACCGATTAATAATATTGAGTAAATATTTATTAAAATAATTTAGGTAAATATAAAAAGATATTTTATCATTTATCTAAAAACACAATTGAATAACAAGTTTTCACTGAGAAACTTTTCTCAAGTTTACAATGTTTTTTTATCAAAATATAATATTAAATTAATTAAAATATCCTAAATTATATTAATAGTTATAAATTAGATGTAGCATTACTTTTTAATCAATCTTCATATTTTTTATCATCGTATATAATTTAAATAAAATTGATGTTTTCAATTTAGATTTAGTATTTTATCAATGCATCGAAAATTGAAGCATTTGAGAAACAAAATTCATCATAAGTTAATTATGATATTATTATCAAAATAATGAATTTTAATTTCTCATATTTTCTTAATATATTTTGTAAAAATTAGTTTTAAATTATGATTGAAAATTATGACTAAACAATAATTAAGAAAAAAAATTAAATTTTCAATAAAACATGTATTTTTAATTGAAATGAGGTTTATTATAATTATATTTAAAATATAACCATAATTCCCATAATTAAGTTTTTAATATTAATATCCATAAACATAATAGAATGGTTATATCATTATACTATTTTATAGTTCATTTCGACTCTGTGTTGCATGTTCTGTATGCTATTGAAGAGATTAAATATATTTTGAAAGAAATTATTCATAAATATGATGTTGTTATATTTTCATCAAAGAATTTTTTCATGTTTCATACATTCTAAAGAAGAAAATTTTATTATATAATAATATCCATGTGTTATATATGTGTTATTATGTATTTTTAATTTTTATGTGAGGAATAAAACAAAAACCATTTTTAAATTTGATCGCAGTATAAAAATTATTTGACATAAAAAAATTAATTTGTTATTCAAATAAAAGGAATTTGATTTTATTTAATTAAAAAAGTAATATTTTTATTTTAAAAAAATTAACCCAAATATTAACATGTATATACATGAATTTAATAAAAACATTAAACATTTTTTTTGAACAAAAACATTACAGTGATATCATTTATTTTTTAGGATACATTTATAATATATAAAAATTATATTTTCTATTAATAGTATATTACGTAGTAAAATATATTTCTTGTAAAAATGATTTTTTAGACTTTTTTTTACTTATATATCATTATAATGTCATAAAACTGATTTTTTTAATCATTATTTTTCAAAATTCACAACAAAATAAATTATATATGAAAAATATAAAAAATTAACCCTAATAAAAAATTGAAATGTTGAATTAAAAATTAAAAAAATTTATACCAAATAAATTGAAAAAAATATAATATGTTTTTAAATTACACTCTAAATTATTGTTCTGATCATTATGTCGATGTTTCTCTATAATGAAATGGTTACTATATTTCAATCATAGTTGTTACACATTCAACCAATTTGAGATTATTTATAACCATTATTATATCATCATTATATATATTATAATAATTTTACTTGTTATATCAATATATATTGATATATATTCCTTCTATATTATATATTTCACAATGATGTTATAATAACTGTAATTATATAATGACCCATATTATGTTTTCTCATTCACTCTAGTCAATTGATTTAATTTTACCCATGAAAACATGAATATTACCATGAATAATCTATATATAACAAAAGGAGGAATAGTAGAGACCCGAAGCCTGACGTACATGAACATTACATTACTTTTTCGGAATACTTAATACATAACAAAAACACACACACAAGGACCGTAATAGTTTAGTGTCTTTGGAAACTCGCAATATAATCTTCTAATCGTTGTAAAAGATCGTCAACATCTCCCATAAAGATCTTGTTTTTTAAACCTAAATCCTTTCATTATGTCCTAGGGAAAAGAAAACATAAAAGGGTGAGCTCAAATGCTCAGTAAGGGTAAACAAAAGAAATATCAATCACATCATATTCATAAGAACATATCTTTTGGAAATCTGAACCTACAAAAGAGATAATAATTTCATAACATGGGATAAATCATAGTAGTGAAATGTAATCCCAATAATCATAACTTAAAACATGAAACATTGTGGCATACACACATAATCATAGATAATCATTTCTTATTAGTCAAGACTCATTGCCAAGACTATCTTAGTGGAAAAAGTCCCTTTCTGAACCGAGTTCACTCCTCGTTTCAATCCTGTTTCACTGAACCGGTATAACCTACCGTTCCAGCCATGTCTATCTCATGAGATATAAAATCTTTACCCAATGAATTGGAGGGAGATATAGGTCCCACCCATCTCATAATGATACCATTCTTATGTGTTCCACAAAATCATAAATCATACATCATTGCATAACCCATGTAATAAAGATGGGAATCTTAAACATCATGACATCATAAAAAAATTCATATAAGATCAAGGAATTAATAAAAATAATTCCATCACAACATAATCAAATAAATGTAATAATAGGGATGAAAACATAACCCTATATTATGTTATATGGAAAATAATTTTGATAAAACACTTGAACTCCATTCTTTAGGAAAATATACTTTCTACTTCAAAAACATTTTTCCTTTCTTAACATGTAAAACAATTATAAACTAAAAGAAGTTTATTAAAAATAAACTTGATTACTTGTATAGGAAGCTTCTTGGAAATAATGTTTTAAAAATCCATTCATGCTGTATAAGTTAAAAAAACATTCTTCTCATACTTTGTTGGAAAAGTCAAAAAGTACCTCATACGAAAAATGACAAAAGATTCCTTTCATATCTTTTACTAAAAATTCAACGAAGGGTAAATTTGGATTTAAAAAATTGTAGGTTGTTTGAAATAACATTACATATTGAGGAAACATGGATGTGGATGATAAAATACACCTCAGTAAATACCAAAGTATAAACAATATCGGATAAAAATGAGATTGTGATATTTTTCCTTACCTTAGGTCCGATTTTCTTCGTAATTGTCCGAACCTCCTGTATAATGATTTAAATAATGTCATTGAATTATTACAGAATCATATTAATTTTTATAATATCATATATGGTTCACTTATGACTTTATATTACCCGTTATTTTGTAAATTCCATGTTAAAGAGCTTTTTGGGTAAAATTGTTTCATTTGTCGTCTGTGTTTTGACTTGTAATTATTCATATGATTACTTAGATCATGATTACTTAATTCCTGAATATAAAACATGGTTTATATATGATATATATTCAGAATATACATATATTTAATAAATCAGTAAATGGAAAGAAATACACCGTTCATGGAGACGGTAGGCCGTAGGTACAAATGAACGCTATTTTTGTTTCCTTATTGAGTTGAATGGAATTAAGTAGATGACATACATATATATACACATAAATACAGTATCATTATTATGTCATATATTTCATGATTACATATTATATATACTTTATAATCATTCATGAATGGTTAAAGTGGATAATAAATCTCATCACGTCGTGGAACGGTAGTCCGTACGTACGCACGAGCGATGATATCATTATCATGATCGTGGGACTGTATTGTAGTGTATGTATACTATTTTAGAGTCCATATCACTTCAGAATAATCATATATAGTTATTATTTACACCATTATACACATCCAAGTAAGGTGGTGGTGGAAAATATATTTCACCACAGCATGGAGACGATATTCCGTACGTATGCACGCGCGGTGATTTCGTTTTCTATAGGATGGATAGATGGTGAAATAGGGCTGTTTCATACTTAAAATTATATATCAGTATATGAGTGATACTGATGTTGTTACTTCATAATGAAACAACTAAAGAAGAATAAGAGGAAGAAAAAATAAAGATGAAAGAATCGGTAACAGAAATTACCTCTTCTTTAAAGTGCCTCTTTGAGACCTCCTCTTTGGGTACTAAAATTGGTCTTTGGGGAAGAAAAGAACCTCTAGGAAGTTTCTAGGGAAGTGGAGAAGATAATTTAGCAGAGTTTGGCCGAGCTTTAAAGCTCAATGTGTTGTCAGGAAGAGAGGGAGGGGTGCCCTTTTATAAGGGAGGAGAGGGGAACCTTTAGAATAAGTAAAAATATTATTTTATTATAAAGCCAAATTCGGTTTTAAATAGCTCAAATTCTATTTATTTCGAAGCTAAGGTGGGTATGGGTCGAAATACCCTCATACAAGTGAATTTAGACAAGTTTAGTTTCCTATTTTAACCTTATCATTTATATTTAACTTTAAGATAGTTAATTTTACTTTTACAGTGTCTTCTTGTTTTCTTACACTATAAGGTTAATAAACATACTATATTAAGCCAAAAGAACCCCAAGTTGTTTATTATTAATATATATAACCTTATCTAAGTCATTTTTCAGATCCTTAGATTTTTAGGAATAAAATAACAATTAATAATATCATATTTGTTTTAAAAACTATGTTATCTCAATTTTGACTCTATTTAGTGAATGATTTTTGTGAAAATCATAACAGAATGATTAGTTCGAAAAAAGTTAATTAAATCAATACTAACATTTCATATCAACCAATAAAATAAGTTTAATTCATAAAAAGTCTTAAATTACATTTATTTAGGTATTTATAACATCAATTATGTCAATATTTCATTAATAAGACAATTACTGCATCATCTTTGTGTCATAATAAATGATAATTATTTAATCCCTAAAAATTCTAAATAAATTATTATGATGTATATAATTGTATTATATTTCTGTAGACTATTTATGTTCGATGTTTCATAAATTTTATCACTAAATTAAAATTATTATACTTATAAGATTTAAGAAAGTGACATGATGTCACATTCTTTGGTTTTAATAATAATTAAATTATTTTCACGGTCAAAAGTCCATTAAATGAATCTAATCTGACCCTTAGGGGATATGGGTCGACTTTTAGTCATAAAATAGGATTTTTACATGTTTTAGGTTATTTTTATAATATTATATGTACCCTTAATTACCCTATTTACCTTTAACTATGGTAAATAAAATTTACCGTAGTTACTATTCATAATTCCCAAAAATAACAAGTAGCTTATTAACATAATATTGATCCAATGATTCCAAATATAGAATCCATTTTTCCAAATTCAATAAATAAAAGTTTCTGAAATTAAATTAAAATTAATCCCGTTGTCGAAAGAAAACGGGTTTTTCTTTAAAACATTGTAAAAGATTTAATTGATTTATCCTACGAATTCAAAGTAGAATCAATTATAATGACATACATTATATTAAATGGTAAAAATATTTTATATTTATACTTTAAAACCATTAAATATTATAATTTAAACATATAAATTATTGCGATGAAAAAAGTTGTTTTTAATTAAATATATCGTATTTTTACTATTCATTAAAATATGAAAGTTACCAGAATAATATGAAAAATTTATCCAAACTAAATTTTTATTTTTTGATTTCAAAGAATAATTTTATTTTGTTAAATTGAACTTATAAACATGTCAAAAACTATATTTAAAGTGGGTGCGCCATCAAAAGGCAACCAAACTGTATTTTTTGAAAAATAATTATTTTACCCGAAAAATTTATTTTGTTCTTATACCCTGTTTTAGAAAATGTATAAGACAAATAATAATGTTATAAGATTAATGATTTAGTTAATACTATTCATAACTTCTAGTTCATAATAATATTATAATAATATATCGTTGTTTAGTAAAACCCGGTATTGCGTACAACACACGCCATCGAGGAAGGTTGTGATTGCGTGTAATGGAAGCCAAGTCAGGGTTGCGTGCTGTGAAAGAATCCTTCATTATTTCGTATAACATAATCCAACCATATTTCATTTATAAATTGAATATATATATATATACTCAATGTTGCGTAGAATAACTATTATCAAAATTGTGTGTAACACATCCAAGAATAGTGTTGCGTATACTACAAGATAATACGGTGTTGCGTATAGCGCAAGGTAATCTTGGTGTAGCATAAAACACCAGACATTAATGAAATTAAAAGAATATTATTCAAAAAATCTCAGGGTGTTACATTCTACCCCCCTTAAAATGAATTTCTCCCTTGAAATTCGTCAGAGTTATAAATGGTTTACTATTTGAATGTTTCATTAATAGAAACCCACATTGTAAAAAGGAATACCAAAACCAAAATTTAAAAACAAAAGTATGAAACATAACGGTTACCCAAATAAACTAATCACTGGGTTTCCACATAGGTGAAAATATGGATATGGAAGATAAATCCAACCATCATGTTCTGATGGAGAGTGGTAGAGAACATGGCTATGAAAAAGCCAACAATCACAAAGCTATTGATTTTTGAGGATCTAAGGTACCATCTGATTAATAGGATATAAGGGAACTAGGACATCATTTTTGGTTATCAAGATCATTTCCATAAATTTGATGAATTAAAAGAAATACTTGCATAATTTTGGTACAATCTCACTATTTTTTGTGAATTGAACAATTTCCACTTCATCCCTTAAATAAATGAAGTTGAATTTGTTATTCGTGATGTGTTAGCAGATCATGTGATAGAATGATGGGTCATTCCATATCTTTCAAACACAAGGTTAGAAAAAGTTATAAGTCCATCATATGGTTAGATTAATCGTATATGGTTCCAAAAATGAACTAATACTTCATATATCATACCGCTTAATAAAATAAAACTAGTTTCTACTAACTGGGGACTTCCTGTAGGCCAGTAGTAGGTGATAAAGTCCAGTCGCACTTCGGTTGTGGGTTCGATTCCCATAGCCTTGTCTGACGCGATGGGTTGTCGCCCATCCTGCAGGATGTCATTTTTCTAAAGCTGTATTACTATAACATCCCATAAATAATGTCAAAAAAAAGTTCTATCCTTAAACAATAATAACTTATGTTTCACATAATCCATTCCAATCGTTAGGCTTATCTAAAATACTTCATTTCAAGCTCATAGTATAATGAAAACGATTACTTGAAATGTCATCAACCAAGCATGTGAATACCATCATTTATCCCCCATATATTTTGTTGTTCACATTCCAATCATGTGAATACCATAATCATGTATTCTCTTGAAAAATGAATACACATTAAACCATTGTGAAAACATGAATGCTGTCAAAAGTTAACTCTTTCCACATACCAAAATCCAAAAATTCTATATACTCAAACCATGATATAACCTTATCCTTATATCAGTCATGATCTCATGAATTCTATCAAACATTTAATTTTATCCTTATCCCTTCATTATGCGCATATCATCTACATTCCAAAAATATCTGAATAACCTTTCATGGATACCGGTACCATTAATCATACAGATTCAAAACTCAAGGAAATACAACAGTGTAACAATCCTTAGATGTCTCTTTATTCCATAATACCATGAGATTTATTATACAGAATTACACAGGATAAACATGTAATCATTCCACTACATTCTTAAACCATTGACCGAGCTTCAACAATTCTTTCATCTAACATATCATTTGTAGTCTCTTCATCATTATCAACATAAATACTACCCATATGACCATACTGATTCTCTTCATGTGACTTTCCCTTAGGGCATTGGTTTGCATAAAGCCTGTACATTCCACATTTAAAACATTTAACCATTGTTGATGTCGTAGCAATACCATTATCCTCATCCCTGGTGTTAACTGAACCTTTTCCTTTGCACTTACTGGATTTGTGTCCTTCTTTTCCACACCCAAATCTTCTTCCAGTTCCTTTGAAACACTCTCCTGGATGCCTCTTCCCACATGATTTACATAGGGGAAATTGAACTTTCTTTCCTCTATGATCACCATGAAACTCCATCTTTCTCTTATTAGCCGAGTCAGTAAACTTACCAAATTTTACTTTATTGATCATATTATGAGATTGCTGATTCGGCATAATAATGATATTTGGACCTCCATATCCCATTTCATTTCGTTGCTCATGAAGAATATCATTCCATTGTCCATCATATCCTCCATTATTGTGGATCATCTTGTTTCCATCCATTTTATAAAATCAAAAAATAATAGTGTGAGAGGCAAAAATCATAATAAAGGGGAAGTAACTTCAATATCTAACATCTTTGGTTTAATCTAATATCGTTACCACAGTTCTAGGATTATATCCTATACGTATACTTATCTTTAGGGACATCCCTAGACATACCATAGAAATATATCTAGGGATCTCACTAACGTTTTCGCATCCTAGTTTCCAAAGCTTGACTAGACTTTTCCTCTGATACCAACAGTAGAGACCTGATGCCTGACGTACATGAACATTACATTACATTTTCGGAATACTTAATACATAACAAAAACACACACACAAGGACCGTAATAGTTTACTGTCTTTGGAAACTAGGAATATAATCTTTTAATCGTTGTGGAAGATCATCAACATCTCCCATAACGATCTTCTTTTTTTTAAACCTAAATCCTTTCTTTATGTCCTGGATGGGTGAGCTCAAATGCTCAGTAAGGGTAAACAAAAGAAATATCAATCACATCATATTCATAAGAACATATCTTTTGGAAATCGTAACCTGCAAAAGAGATCATAATTTCATAACATGGGATAAATCAAAGTAGTGAAATGTAATCCCAATAATCATAACATAAAACATGAAACTTTGTCCCATACACACATAATCATAGAGAATCATTTCCTATTAGTCAAGACTCATTTCCCAGACTATCTTAGTGGACAAAGTCCCTTTCTGAACCGAGTTCACTCCTCGTTTCAATCCTATTTCACTGAACCAGTATAACCTACCATTCCTGCCATTTCTATCTCATGTGATATAAAATCATTACCCAATGCATTGGAGGGAGATATAGGTCCCACCCATCTAATAATGATATCATTCTTATGTGTTCCACAAAATCATAAATCATACATCATTGCATAACCCATGTAATAATGATGGGAATCTTAAACATCATGACATCATAAAACAATTCATATAAGATCAAAGAATTCATAAAAATAATTCCATCACAACATAATCAAATAAATGTAATAATAGGTATGAAAACATAACCCTTTATTATCTTAGATGAAAAATAATTTTGATAAAACACTTGAACTCCATTCTTGGGGAAAATATCCTTTCTACTTCAAAAACATTATTCCTTTCATAACATGTCAAACAATTATAAACTAACAGAAGTTGATTAAAAATAAACTTGATAACATGTAAAGGAAGCCTCTTGGAAATAATGTTTTAAAAATCCATTCATGTCGTATAAGTTAAAAAAACATTCTTCTCGTACTTTTGTTGGAAAAGTCAAAAAGTGCCTCGTACGAAAAATGACAAAATATTCCTTCCATATCTTTTACTAAAAACTCACCGAAGGGTAAATTTGGATTTAAAAAATTGTAGGTGGATGGAAATAACATTTCATATTTAGGAAACATGTATGTGGATGATAAAATACACCCCAGTAAATACCAATGTATAAATAATCTCGGATAAAAATGAAATTGTGATATTTGTCTTTACCTTAGGTCCGATTTTCTTCGTAAGTGTCTGAACCTCCTATATAATGATTTAAATAATGTAATTGACTTATTACAGAATAATATTAATCATTATAATATCATATATGGTTCACTTATGAATTTATATTACCCGTTCTTTTGTAAATTCCATGTTAAAGTGCGTTTTGGGTAAAATTGTTTCATTTGTCGTCCGTGTTTTGACTTGTAATTATTCATATGAATACATAGATCATGATTAATTAATTCCAGAATATAAAAAATGGTTTAAATATAATATATATTCAGAATATACATATATATAATAAATCAGTAAATGGAAAGAAATACACCGTTCATGGAGATGGTAGGCCGTACGTACGCATGAACGCTGTTTTCGTTTCCTTATTATGTTGAATGGAATTAAGAAGATGACATACATATATAAACACATAAATCCAGTATCATTATTATGTCATATATTTCATGATTACTTATTATATATACTTTATAATCATTAATGAATGGTTAATGTGAGGAATGAATCTCATCGCGTCGTGGAGACGGTAGTCCATACATACGCACGAGCGATGATATCGTTCTCATGATCATGGGACTGTATTGGAGTGTATGTATACTATTTCAGAATCAATATCACATTAAAATAATCATATATAGTTATTATTTACACCATTATACCCATCCAAATAAGGTGGTGGTGGAAAATAGATTTCACCACGGCGTGGAGACGGTATTCCGTAAGTACGCACGCGCAGTAATTTCATTTTCCGTAGGATGGATAGATGGTGAAATAGGGTTGTTTCATAATTATAATAACATATCAGTATATTAGTGATACTAATTTTGTTACTTCATAAGGAAACAACTAATGAAGAATAAGCGGAAGAAGAAATAATGATGAAAGAATCGGTAATGGAAATTACCTCTTCTTTGAAGCGCCTCTTTGAGACCTCCTCTTAGGGCAATAAAATTGGTCTTTGAGGAATCCAAGAACCTCTAGGATGTTTCTAGGGAAGTGGAGAAGAGAATTTAGCAGAGGTATGCCGAGCGTGAAAGCTCAAAGTGTTTTACGAAGTGAGGGAGTGGTGCCCTTTTATAAGGGAGGAGAGGGGCACCTTTAGAATAATTAAAAATATTATTTTATTATAAATCCAAATTCGGTTTTAAATAGCTCCAAATTGATTTATTTCTAAGATAAGGTGGGGAGGGGTCGAAATAATCTCATCAAATAGAATTTAGACAAGTTTAGGTTCCTATTGTAACCTTATCATTTATATTTAACTTTAAGTTAGATAATTTTAATTTTACCTTGTCTTCTTTTATTATTACACTATAAGGTTAATACACTTACTATATTAAGCCAAAAGAACCCCAAGTTGTTTATTATTAATATATATAACCTTATCTTAGTCATTTTTTAGATCCTTAGATTTTTCGGAATAAAATAACAATTAATAATATAATATTTGTTTTAAAAACTATGTTATGTCAATTTTGACACTATTTAGTAATTGATTTTTGTGAAAATCATAATAGAATGATTAGTTAAAAAAGAGTTAATTAAATCAATAATAACATGTCATATTTTCCTATAAAATATTTTTAATTCATAAAAAGTCTTAAATTACATTTATTTAGGTATTTATAACATCAATTATGTCAATATTTCATTAATATGACAATTACTGCATCATCTTTGTGTCATAATAAATGATAATTATTTAATCCCTAAAAATTATAAAAAAATTACAATGATGTATATAATTGTATTATATTTCCGTATACTATTTCTGTTAGAAGTTTCATTAAGTTTATCAATAAATTAAAATTATTATACATATAATATTTAAGAAAGTGACATGTTGTCACATTCTTTGGTTTTAATAATAATTAAATTATTTTCACGGACAAAAGTCTATTAAATGAATCTAATCCGACCCTTAGGTGATATGGGTCGACTTTTAGTCATCCTATAGGATTTTGACATGTTTTAGGGTAATTTTATAATATTATATGTACCCTTAATTACCCGATTTACCTTTAACTATGGTAAATAAAATTTACCGTAGTTACTATTCATAATTTCCAAAAATAAAAAGTAGCTTATTAACATAATTTGGATCCACTGATTCCAAATATGGAATCCATTTTTCCAAATTCAATACACAAAATTTGCAGAAATTAAATTAAAAATAATCCCGTTGTCGAAAGAAAACAGGTTTTTCTTTAAAACATCGTAAAATATTGAATTGATTTATCCTACGAATTCAAGGTAGAATCAATGCTAATGACATAAATTATATTAAATGGTAAAGTAATTTTAAATTTATACTTTAAAACCATTCAATATTATAATTTAAACATATAAACTATTGCGATGAAAAAAGTTGTTTTTAATTAAAATATAGCGTGTTTTTACTATTCATCAAAATATGAAAGTTACCAGAATAATATGAAAAATTTATCCAAAGTAAATTTTTATTTTATGATTCCAAAGAAGAATTTTATTTTGTTAAATTGAACTTCTAAACATGTAAAAAACTAGATTTAAAGTGGATGTGCCATCAAATGGCAGCAAAACTGCATTTTTTGAAAAATACTTATTTTACCCGAAAAAATTATTTTGTTCTTATACCATGTTTTAGAAAATGTTTAAGACGAATAATAATGTTATAAAATTCAAAATTTAGTTAATAATATTCATAAATTCTAGGTCATAATAATATTATAATAATATATCTTTGTTTAGTAAAACCCGGTATTGCGTACAACACACGCCATCGAGGAAGGTTGTGATTGCGTGTAATGGAAGCCAAGTCAGGGTTGCGTGCTGTGAAAGAATCCTTCATTATTTCGTATAACATAATCCAACCATATTTCATTTATAAATTGAATATATATATATATACTCAATGTTGCGTAGAATAACTATTATCAAAATTGTGTGTAACACGATCCAAGAATAGTGTTGCGTATACTGCAAGCTAATACGGTGTTGCGTATAGCGCAAGGTAATCTTGGTGTAGCATACAACACAAGACATTAATGAAATTAAAAGAATATTTTTCCAAATATATCAGGGTGTTACAGGAATAATAATATTTCATGTGTCATAATGATGTTTCCAATAAAAGTAAATTAAATTTTAAGTGTCCATTCTCCTTCCACTACTAGAATTGAGATCCATTATTTAATTATTTATGTATTTTATACTGTTACATCAAAGAACCACAAAATCTAGGTTACTCGCCTTAGGGTTTTTAAACCAGTAGTCTAGATGGAATCTACTTGTATCAATCAGAATTATGGATGTGTACATGACATCAAATTAATGTGTGGGGAATTTTTTATCATTAAGGGGTTAATATTAAAACCCATATAATATTTTTTTGTTTTAATATAACTAGATAGAGATTGAATGGGGGGAATCCTTACTCCCTCCGCTCCCTCCATAATAATTCTTGATTGATGGATGCTTGGAACGGCTTGGTCATTGATTTTGGTGAATTATCCTTTATTAATCTCTTTCCCATTCTCTCATTATTACATCACTATGATTAGTTTAAATTTTATTTAGGAATATATTTTATATTATTATAGATTAACATGGATTCATCCAATTCTTATGGTGTTTTTGATAACTTAGATAACTAAAAATTGAAAGCGATGAATACACCATGTTTCTCATGTTTTGGATATTGGAAACTATCCCAATTGATTTTAAATTGTCCTTCATTAATGATTTGTTAATGAAATTGTCAAATACTGAATGTAAAAAGTGTATTTCAGATATAATATGAGTTATTATTAGAATAAATTAACATGAAATTATAATTTCACTTTGGTTGTGATTTAATTATATATAGTGATGTCTTATATGTTAAATGACGAGTTATTGATATTGAAAAAAATACATTAGATGTTTGGAACGAAACTATTTTTTCATATTTTAAATGGTAAAATTATACTTTCCTCCTTAATACATTTTTATAATTGTAAATTGGTATATTAATTGATTTCAAAATAGATATTTTTCTTTTGAATGATATTTTATTAATTTTCAAACACCATTTGGATTTTTAGTGATCGGGGTGAGTGTTTCTAAATAAATAATATGTATTTCATCAAAAATAACATTTTAACCAAAAATTCATTATATTGTCATTCTTTTAGAATTTAAATGAAACATTTTTTCCAAAATTATATATCAAATGGAATCCCCAATGAAAATTATAGAAATCACAGTATATATGAAATTCAATGTTGAATATATATGTGTAATTGATTTGAAATTATTCAATACAATTATTATCAGAATTATTATCTAATATGGGATAAGATATTATAAGGATCTAATCATGATATTAAAATCATTTATAATAAAAAATGTATTATGTGGATTGTAATTTACATATAATGAAATATATTTATGTTAAGAGCTATGTGAATTTATTGAGATATGCTTGAAAATTCAATTTTTATCTCAATGACTTGGAATCCACATTCAAAAAAACATTTAGTTCATTATATTTTTTGATATATTTCTTTTAAAAAAAATTATTGACACGTGAATTGTAAAATACCAAGATGTGGATAATTATAAATTATATAGAGACATATTGAGCCAATTCTGAATAAATAAATTAATATCTTCAATCTGTGATAATTTTTTTTGTGTTATATTTTAATATATTATGAAAAGATGAATCTAGAATTATTTATGTTTGTTTCTGTTAATCTATAATATTTCATTGTAAACATAATTTTTTTTAATAAGTAATAATAAATGTGATTAATAGTATCTAAAACATGGTTGGGGATTTACAATTTAGAAATAATTAGAAATTTTAGATAGGTTCTTTTCATTAAAAAAATTTAAATTTCATTATATTCTAGTTAAACTTATTTTTTTATACAAAAATAATTTAAAAAATAAAACAACAAAAATAATTTAGAATATATATATCCCATGTTATTATTATTAAATGTTTTTTATTATTATATATGCATGTATGTGTGTGTTAAGAATAATATCATCATGAATCAGCAATGTCAAATCTATAATAGATAATTTTGATATGTGGTTGGAAAATCGAACCTCCCACATAATCATTTGTAATAATGATTCATTAAAATGGATAACTATTACTTGTAATCCATTTTAGAAAAATTTAAAGCCCAGTTTTGTAAATTTTCAATGTTGAAAAACAAGACGATATTTTTAAATAAATATGTGTTTTATTAGAAAGATGTTTTTTATATTTCATTTAATTATACCCAGATAATGGTAAAATATTCCCTAGAAGTGTTGTATTAAGAATCCCTAACATAAAATATATTAATGTTATTCAATGTGTGAACTATTATTGAATGAATTTATTGTTATTAAAATTATAATAATATTATCATCGATTTAATATATTTTGATGATAAAAAAATTGAATACACAATTTAATATTATGGTCAAAGAAATAAATGTTGATAATAATTACATGCTAGGAATGAATTGGATGTGAAGATAAATAATGAAATTAAAGATTGTATTCCAAATTACGCTTATAAATAAAAATGAATTAGATTTAAAGTTTAAATAAAAACTAGATACCAATATTATGTTGAACTAATAAATGTTTAATTATAAGAGTTAGTCTTAGATTCTAACTGATAATGTGATTTGTTAACGTATAATATTTTTTATATAAATGATAATAATATATAAATAATTAAAAATTAATTAGATTTTTATGTCAATATGGATAATATTGGTTAATATTTTTATATAACATTTTAATGTACATTATTGTTTATTAGATTAATAATTAATAAAAGTTTTGATCAAAATATGATGCTCATGATTTATACAATTAATAAATAAGAATATTTCAAATGAATAAATTGGTTTTTATAAATATATAATGTAATATGTGAGACGAATTATGATGGTGATATTTGGTGAGAACTCTTTTAAATGACATATTTTAATTATAATATCAAATAATTCTAATGATGTGAAAAAATATGAATAATATTTATCATGGTAATGGAATATTTTCTTAATTAATTGTATCATATATTTGTAGATTTGTTATGAATAATTAGATGATGATCTAAAATTCATGAACCTGAGAGGTGTAGTCTACTTCGTGGATTCAAAAAGGTAAAGGGTTTTACCTCAAATCACCAGTTATGGTAGAAGAACCGTAGCTGTAGATTGTTATAGATCTATTATACGCATATTATTATTGATCGTATGGATTTCCATCAATTCTATAGGACTTTTGGCCATTATTACTTCTATGTAGGGCCTCTATGATATCAATAACTATTAGTGAATTCACATGGTTGGATTAAGATACTATAAAATGTACTAGTATGATTAAACATGCATAGAGAGCTGCAATATAGTGACTTAAGATTAACATACTTAGACATTACATAATTTTAGATAAATATTCAGTACATTACAAAATTACATGCCTAATGACCATACCAGTTTATTTCCATTGGAATAATGGATCAAAATGTTATAAAATAGTGTAATAACTATAAATAAGCCCACAAATAACATCCCATTTAGTAATACTTATAGGCATATAATACATAAAATATTCTTAATAACATGTGTGAGGAATCCTAAGGTGGGGAGGTATCATATGGGAAGTTAGAGTAAACATGGCAGACATAAATTAAAGAATGTATGAAAGGAAAATATAAGAAAAAGGTATTGTGATAATGAATAAAAATCTTCTAATCCCATACCCAACCTTTAATAGATCATAAACATGGATCATGGAATAAAACACTATCATTTTAGAATTTATGATCCTTATGTTTGAAAAAGTATCAAAAATCAACAATGAACCAAAATATTATGTAGTTAATGTGTGTAAGTAAGATAAATATAGAAAAACCTTTAATTTTTCATGAAAAATGAAAATACCATAAAACATTGATGATCGAGACAATACTATTTCCTATAGAGGTTCACGACACACCTTTTTCTCATTATGGATCAGGATTCACTAATTTCCAATTATGGGCAAGGACACACCTGTTTCCCATTATGTATTATGATGCACCAATATTCTATCATGGTTCAATCCTATAGACTTGTTTCTCATTTCATATCATGGGATATAAATCATTACCTAATTCATTGGAGGGATATTTAGGTATCACGTGTCACATAATGAAGCCATACACACTTTTACGACATGATATTAAATCATTAATCATATCATGACCCATAAAAATAGGATGGTTTCATAAAAATAATATCACATCCCATAAAATGAAATGTGTATCATAAAAATTTCATTAAATTATTAACATTTGAAAAAAGACAGGTTTCTTGATCATATAATCAAAAAATATCCTGTGAATGCAAGAGAGTTACAGAAATGTTTTATCTTGTTATAACCCATTGAAGAGAAAAAAATTTCAAAAACACTTTTAATATTAAAAAAACACATCAAAATAAATTATATGATTGGATTATTTGGATAATATGATATTTATATAATGAACAATATCAAAATATTATGATAAATGGTAATAATTTTAGATGATCCTTTGGAGCATTTCTTAAAAAATATAACCTTTCAGGAAAAATAAATTTTTTAAAACATGAATCATTTTAAAATTATTTATCAAAAAAATAACATTGAAAACATGTAATTTATGATTTTAAAATCAGTTAAAACCTATCTTCAGAAAAATTAACATTCTTCTAGAAAATTATTATATAAATTATTTGAAAAACCTTTTTTGAGAATAACATTTAATATATACAAATGATTCTTTGAAAACCATTATACAGACTTTTTAAAACATAAAAAATATTAAATATACATTTAAATGAAATGGTTCCTAAAATATAATTTAAAAAAATTAAATATATTTTTAGAAAACATTGTTTTAGAATAAAATATATTTTTGGATAATGAAGCAAAGGAAGTAATTTTTTATTAAAAAAATGTTTTCAATTATCATAATTAGAAAAGAACTGAAAAAAGATACCATTACCTGAAAAAATAATTACTAACCATATGATTATAAAATTAAATACAATTCATGATATATGGATTACAAAATTGTATCAATGGCATAATAAAACTATCATATCCCAAAAAATGATGAACTGGTAGACATAATCATTTATCAATTATAAACCTTGATTTATAATAACTAAGAAATAATAAAATTAAATTATGAATAAAATATCATTAAAATATTTTTATTCATGATGTAAAATTTGAAAGGGGTAGTGCATAGACCTCTCAAAAGGGTATTGGTAGACAATATAACATGTGTCTCAATAAAGGCTAATTAAGACAAAAATGCCTTACTTGTTTGGTATCATTGGAAATGTAAATTACCTAAAATAGTTATCATAAAATTGATGCAAAAATATAATTTATTTGATTTATAATCATCATAATATACATTCATGGGAGTTGAATACACCATAAATAATTAATATGTTATGAATATGATATGTGTCTCACAAAAGTAAAACATTAGGAAAAAATAAAATATCTTATGTCATTACATATTTCATACATATTAAAATCATTTTATAATAAATATATTGTTAATGTAAATATTAAAAACCCATATTCATATATTTCATCACATATATCATTTTATTATGAATTCATATTATCATTCTATTAACAATTCCTTGTTAATGTGATGCTTCAAGTAATGACCACTGCTTTTATATCATTTGACTTCTTATTTTCGGTTTTCCTACTTTGATTAGTGTTTAATCATTTATAGAATTACATCCATGATATAAAAATATTATATATTTAATATATATGTATTTATTATAATCAAAAAATAATGAAGTGTGAAATTAAATACACCATTCATTGAGGTTGTACGTACACCTGAACATTGTTCCCATTTTCTTTTCATATTTTAATAAATAAATGTAGAAGAAATATGTATTATAATTAATTTATAATAATTTTTATATATATATATATCACAGAATTCTATTAAAACCGTCCTTAATATGTTTTATTTAAATCGTGAATGAGTCATATCACTTCGTTACGTGCTACTCCACCGTACACACAGATGACATTATAATATTATCAAAAAATGGAATGATAGAAGGTATGGGAAAAATAATAGTTACATAATCTAATTAAAATACTTTAAATAATATATATCATATATAGGATATAAATTATTTAATAATAACCTCATTGAAAGGTGTTAATGTAAGAATGATTAACATTAGTTTGGGAGATGTTAGTCTACCGTACACAAGAACTATGATTGGGTATACAATTTGAAGTATGTGTACAATGTTTTAGATCATAACCATTATAATAAAAAATATAATTATATTTACAGTAATTTGGAAAATACATCATCATGATATAAAAATAATTAATGGGGACTGAAGATGGAATAAAAAAAAGCATGTGGATGTATGTTACTTCTTCTTCAAGAATATATTGTTGGTTTTCACCAAAGGAAATTATCGGTTCCATTTAAACATAATTGATGATTACTATGATTATTTTAGGTGGGGATGGATTTACAGCAGTAGGTTTAGGATAAGATGAATGTCTTAAGTTGCATGAATAAGGGAGGTGGGTGAGTTCCCTATTAAAGTAGATGAGGTGGGGCATTCTTGTAAATACAAATAGTTAACACTAATAGGAGGTATCCCATGCATAAAATTTATAAAAAATAAAAAATTCCATTAAAATAGTTTTAATGGAAAAACTATTTCCATTAATGGTTTCTCCGGTATATTATATGTCATTTTACCTCTTAAAAATAATGTTTCTCCCCATAATAATATTTTTTCCCTTATTCTTTGTGATATGTTTTATCTATTTTCACAAATAAATTTTATAAAAAACTGTGTTTGAATCATTATAAATTATATAGTATTCCAATTCCAAATATAGAAACCATTTCAGAAAATTATAATCATAGAATGTATAGAAATTAAATTAAATTTTAACCCTTAAAAGGGACGAGATAACTTGTTTTATTGTGAAAATTTTCAAATTTTTGAAATTTTTTATATAAAATTGTATATTAAAATTTGATTAAAATGTCAAAACATAGATTAACAGATTTCTAAATAGTATAATTATTCGTTAAAAACGAATAATATAATTTAATATTACAATTTAATTAGATCAAAAGTTAGTTTCAAATTAAAAAATAGTATTACCACTACTCATCAAAAAGTGAATCAATATAAAAATATAACAATAATTCTCAGAATGATAATCTGTATGTTTTTATTTTAAAAAATTATTTATTTAATTTTGAAATATTATATATAATTGATTGAAAAATTATTTTTAAAATATGTACACTATTAAAAGGTATTAAAACAATCATTGGAAAAAATACATTATATCATGGTTATAATTGGATATATTTTATTATAATTCCTAGAAAACACATTAGATAAATGTATAATTTTTTATTGAATAATATATATATATATATATTTTTTAAATTATTAATTAAAATTTGTTTTCTAATTAATTTAATCAAGTGTGATTGTACATAGAAATAATGTTTTTCTGAAATGGAGTTTCATCATTTTCAAATTGTTTTTAATATAATTTCTATTTAATTGGTAACCAAATATTTTATCTTGAAAATAATACTTTCACAATTTATTAAATCATAATCTTATTGACCATTCTATCTTCTTGGTGAAATCTAACATAATATTATTGTAAAAATATGTCATGTTCCATTTAATGTCAATGTAGCATGTAAGACAAGTTATGCCTGGTGACTTATGTAACATAACATAAACTTTATATTTCATGTAACAAAATATGAAGAATGTTTACCGAGAAACTATAGCTAATATTGGTGTTATATTAAATGTAATCTTAAATTGGATTTTTCATGAAGAAATTATATCATGGTGTAGTGTTCAATGCAAGACATCATAGAATTTTTATTTATTCCACAATATATTTCATAAAAAATGTTGTTACATTCATCTCCACATGAAATACCTTTTTTCCTTTCAAATTCATCTGGGACAAAAAAAATTTAACTTTTCCAAATTCTTTTATAAAAAAAACAACAAAAAATTGATTACTACAAATTAAATTTGTAGAGGGAATGATAGAAATTTGACTGTTACCCAAAGTAACTCATAATTGGGATTATACATTGATGAAAATATGTGGGAATTGAAGAATTTGGCATGGAATAAAATCATAAATAATTATAGTGAGTGATATAGGTCACAGATTAGAAGATAATGGGTTATCCAGATAAAGGTAATGATGTCAAAACCATATCTTTGTGATCATCAATGGGAACATTTGATTCAATACAAATAAAGGTATTATTGTAACATTTATTTCATTGTCCATTTCCCAATTTTCATGATTTTTCACAAGGAGATATACTTATATGAGTTCATTCCATTTGATATGAACAATCCCACCCTTTGGTGGTATCTTGGTAAATTTCCACTACACCGCTTACTCTAAAAATTATGGAAAATTTTTTATTCCTGAAGAACTAATAGAAAATAAGATCCAAAAATATATCAATATGTTATTATGTCATTAATTAATTATTTTCAATGAAATAATGGATAGAAAATGTTATCCATTATAAAAAACTGTTAATTTTTTTATGTAAAACAATAATATCCAAAATCTCATGATAAGATAAACTCAAACCATTGAATTAATGGTAACCATTTTACACCTACCAATATATAATTCAAATTTTATTTCTTAAAATTATAAAATCATAAAAAAAATTAATAGAAAACATTGTTTACTATATGAAATGGTAAAATATTAAATATTTTTTTATTATTATAGTATCCATGTAGAGAGAGACAATATCATGAAAATTCAGTAATAGATGAAAAAAATTATTTTTATAGAGATTATTCATGGAAAAAATGTAATTCAATACAGAGGATATATGATAAGTGATCCAAAAATGTCATGATTCCATTGATCCATTGGGATTAAATATTATTTCATTTTAAATTTTTTGTAAATGAATTTTGGGTCAAATTATATCCCATGGAATGTGGAATTGATTCATATAATGGAAGAAATTATTTTTGTTGAAACATTAGAGTGTGGGTGGTGCATTTTCTCATTATCTTCTACATCATTTAATTATTAATCCCATTAATTGTATACCAGTATTCGTAGATTATATGAACTACATTTCAATATTAGAATAACTTACCAGTTCCATTCATGATATTCTAGTGATGATTCTTTCCATTTTTCATGAACACAAATGTCAGGAATTTTATTTTATCATTTGAGTATTCATGATTCTTGATCTTTCATTTCTTATAAAAACTAAATAAATGGTAAGAATATTCAATTTCAATGTAAAAACATTATTTCAAATAAAATTATTTCATTATATAATATGTTTTAACTTAGAGAGAATGATATTTAATACATGTTTTCTATGCATCAAAGAATCGATAAATATTTCTTTTAGGGCTGACGATTAAAAAAGAAGCGTACCTTGAATGTATTTTGAGATTACCTTCTTGTGTACCAATATATTCATCATCATTTTATTATGATTATGTAATTCATTATAAATAATTATTAAAAGATTAAAGTGAATTATTTACTGAAAAATACCCTAACAAACTCTTACCATTCCATATATTCAATTTTTCATCATTTCCACTTAATCTTAAAAAGATTCCACCACTTATATTATTTATTATCCAAATGATAAGAAGCCAAAATGAATTTTTATTATTTCAAACATTGAAGAATAAAAAATAAATTTTAAATGGTACCAATCCATTACATAAGAAATGTGGATTAATGAAACCACTAAAATAATGGGGATGTTTCACCATGAGATGATTGATAGATTATTTTTTCCTCCTTTTATTTTTTTGAAGATCATCATGATTTAAAACCTGAATTTTTTTATCATATTGTCCTAAATTTTCATTCTAGATCGAAAATTTTTTTATTCATCTTAGAAAAATCGTTTATTTTTTCATTTAATTCATAATTTACAAACTTAATTCAGGTTCTAACCCATTACTAAATTGAAAAATAATATTTTGAGCAATACTATTTATAGGGGAAACCATAAAATCATGAAATTATACTTATAGGCTCTTTAAATATATATGAATTAATATTTAATATATGTGAACTGAAATTAAACATAGTTTATTCATAATAATATTCTAAATAAATACTTAATGATTGTTCATAATGAGTTTCTGGGAATTTCCCAAGAATATCCCCTCGGAGTTTCAAACCATGCTAGCAACAATTCCAATTTTTGTGATCCATTTCCCAATAGAGTGTAGCTCAAAATTATATGTTTCATGTTCATTCTCCTAGGTACATATTTCCTAGATCTACATCTCCATTTAGTATCCATATTGGTATTTATTTCAAGGAAACCACTTGATCGACCATTTTCAAAATTTCTAGGATAGATTCCAATACTTTAACTCATCCATATAATTATCCTTGGAGATAACCCAATACATAACCTTATAAGTATCCCATTTTATCTCATTAAAAAATATCATTCTAAATTATAATTAATGAATAAACTTGTCATTTTATAACAACTATAGTGATCGATTTATAATATACATGGATAATAAATCATATGAGATAAATATTCTGAATATTACAAAAGTATATGCCCGAAGAACATGAAATTTTACAGTATTTAGAAACATGGAACACAATATGAAAACATGGTAAATGATCTAAAATTTTTCCAGCAATTATCTTAATGTTTAGTAATCCTCATATTAATATCCTACCAAATACATTCTTCATAACCTATGGAAGGAAACATTAAAATGGGTGAGCACAATTTCTCAATAACCAGAAACATAAGATATATAAATCTAAGAACATAAGAAAGAATAAGATTAAAATATGGGTATATGAGAATGAATAAAAGCATATAAATATCATAACTAACATGTCATTGATTGTAAACATGATTCATAGCATAAGTGTTTAGTATTTTTGAAATGGTGATTTATAAGGGTGAGAAACCAACATAAATAAATCACGAACTATAAGATCTTTTCATAAAAGTGTTACACTATTATATATATAGAAAAAATTAATATTTCACAGTTAACTACCAAAAAACATAGTTTCTCATGACTCACCTATTTCACATAGTGTTTTAGGATTCACCTGCTTCACCTTATTGACTAAGAAGTACCAATTTCTCAAAGTGGATAAAGACACACACATTTGCTATTATTGATCAGGATGCACACATTTCCCTTTATAGATCACGTCCATAAAATTTATTAAATTTTGTTATCTAATGAAATATAAATATTTACCAATTTTATTTGAGGGAGATATAGGTCCCACCCATAACTTAATGAAATCATACATACATGTACCACCAGATAACAACATTCCTTATACAATGACCCTTAAAAATAAATGGTATTCATAAACATCATATCATTACACAATAATTGAAATGGATATAATAAAAATTTATTTGTATAATAATATTTAAAAAACTTATTGGATTCATAATTATTTAATCATATAATAAATTGTTAATCTATGTAGGTTACATAATAGTTTTATCATGGTATTAATAGTGGAAGAGAAAATGTCTTTATAATAAACTTTTCATCATAAACACAATACATTAAAATAATTAAACATAATTTTGTTTTTGGATCACATCCATAGTAAAGCATAAACCATGTAGAAGGATTTTATCAAAAATGGTGAATGATTTTAAAATACTATTGGAAGTATTTATTAAAGAAAATTTCCTATCGTGGAAATCAATTTTAACATTTTAGAAAATAATATTCTTTTATAAAAAGTATTCAATATATAAATTAATCATTAAAAATAATTTCGTACATATATTGAGTAAGATATAATTTATTTTTGGAAAAACACTTTATTAAATATTTAACGACTTATTTCATGGAAAATTCCATAGAAACAAATATAAATGATTTGAAAACAATATTAAGCACTTTTTAAAAATTATATGTTTTCTAATTAATTTAGATTGATCTTAAAAGATAACTCAAAATAAATTTAATACATTTTTAGAAATAAAATTACTTGAATTAAAAAATTTGTAAATGAAGGCAGAAATAAATTTGTATTTCCAAAAAAAAATTAGTTATCAAAATTAACAAAGAGTGTAATAATTGTACCATTAAATTATGATATGATTAATATTTATATGAGATTAAAATTAAATATAATTCTTAATAGGTGGATCATAATATATCATCAATGTTATAAAAATTAAAAACAAACCCTATAAAATATGAGAATGTAGAAATAAGCACCTAACACATTGGTATCATTGATTCATAAAAAACACAAAAGAATGAAATTTAAAAAATCATAATATAATTGGTAAACCATAATATTCTAGATATATCTTATCAAATGGGAAGTATTAAAATCTTTTTGAACAATACAGGTGCATAACATAACATGTGTCTCAAAGAAGGAAACATTGAGAAAAAATTCCTTTACCAATTTGGTAACTTATTAATAGCAAACCCCAAGATAGAGAGCTACCAAAATTGATACAAAAATAAAAAATATATAATTTAAATGAATCATAAAATATATTCATGGGATGTAAATACAACAAATATAATAAATTGTTGGTGAATATGACATGTGTCTCATAGATGTAAAAAGTGAGGCAAAAATCTATTACCCTAAGTATTGACTACCTTCATAAACATTAAATCCTCTTGTATAATAAATTTTTATAAAAACCAAAGTAAATCATTTATATATAACATAGAATATTTTATTATTTAATGTAATTATATTAAATTTTTATAAAAATTTGTCTATTAAATTTGTGCTTCTAGTAATAACAGCAGTGTTTTCGTATATTCTTTAACTAGATATATTTGGTCCTCTTAATTTGGAAATGATTTATTTATCATTAGAATGATATATTTGATATAAATATAATATATCATTATTATATAATTTTTTTACAATCAATAAGATATATAATTATGAAATTAAATTCATTGTTCTTAGTGACAATAGGTTATATGTATGTATGAACGTGGTATCCATTTTCTTATCATATTGAATCAAATAAAAGTAAATGATATTTATATAAATGTATGATCATTAATTTATAATTATTATGTCATATATATCAATAATTATTATTCAAAACATCCTAAATACATTCAATGTAAATAATGAATGAATCACATCACTTCATGAGGTGGGAGTCTATCATACATATGAATGATGTTATCATATAATAAAAAATTAGAAATAATGAATGTATGTGTTATATAATAATTCATGAATCCTAATAAAATAATAAAATTAGTATATATCAAATATCATCTATAAATCAATCCTTATTCGTAATCATGAAAGGTGGTAATGGCTAAATGTACAACATCTATTCATGAGGCTCCAATCCTCCGAACACATGAATGTTGTTTCTGTATCCAATTTGATGGAAGTGTGTAATTTTATAGGTAATGATCCTAAAAAAACCATATATTTATGTTTATGATAATTATATTATTACATAAGAATGATATTGAAAAAATAAAATTTAATTATAAATAAATAAAACCAAATTGGACATTGATGAATGATACCTCGTCTTTGTGTATCCCCTTGTGGTTTCAACCAAAACACTTCTTCGGATGAATTGTTTCCAAAAATTAATGCTTATAGGGAAACAATAGATATTTTTGTCTATTTATTTCCTGAGGTTTTTGTTGAGGAAAATGGATTTATAGTCGTGAATATGTGATGGTGAGGAGTTCGTTTTTATAGTCGTGGATGTGTAATATACGTATAAATACAATAATATAAACTTTATTAGGCATTCACCCATAAATACATTGACCACAATAATAAACAATTTTATATTAAATTTGTATTATTGTTGATATATGGCCATTCAATTGGTTTTGTACTAGTTTATAGGTCATTTTCTACCATAGGCTCAATGTTTAGTCCCTTAGTAAACATATTTTTTAATTAATCGATGCGATAAATTTTGAATTCTTACATTAATCATTTAGAAATAAAAAATCCATTATTCCATTTGATAAATCATATTTTATTAAAATTACTAATATAGAAAATATTTTTATAAATTCTAAAACGTATGTTAAAAAATAAATTTTAACATAATCCCATAGACGGGATGAGACAACATGTTTTTAATGTGAAAATGATCAACAGTTTGAAATGATTTAATATGAAATTTCAATGTGAAAATTTTTAATATGAATAAAATTGGAATATATTATTATAAATAAACCATTTATACTCTAAAACCTCTTAAATTACAACTTTACATTACTAATTATTTTGTTGAAAATTCATTTATAAATTTATATTTATTATTTTGCACTATTAATAAAATTTTTTTTTTGTAAAATTCCATAAAAACCCTAATATAAATTTGAATTTAAGATTGAAAAATGATTTATAAATTTTTCAAATATAATTTAAGAATGTTTCAAAAATAATTTATAAAATAAATGTTCCATTAATATGATGTAATACTACATTTGATAAAAATACATCATTTTCTATATTAAATTGGATTTATACATATATCTTATCTATATAACAAATAAGATGACTGTTAAATAATTTATTGAATATATATATATATATATATATCATTCATGAAAAGTAATTTATTTATTTATTATGATGCTACTTTTTTGGGAATAGAAATGTAGTTTCATAGAAAATATATTTCATTATTTTCAAATAGTTCTTACTCTCATTTTTATTTTATTTGTAAGATAATTATTTATTTTGGAAATAATATTTTGAAGTCTTATTTATTCATATTCATACCCACAATTCCAATGTACATGTGAAAACTATCATTATAATATTTTAATAATATTTCATACTTTTTTGAAATTCAATTTTATGTGAAATTAATGCTAAGATAAGTTTAGATTGTAAGACAATATAAACATGGTTATTCAATTAAGGAATGCCAGCATCAATGTTTTATATACCCCATCCTAAAATCATTTTATCTTGAATTCCATCATTTATATGTTTTTTCAAATAAATAAATCTCCACTTTCTCTATTTTTCAATGAAAGATATCAAATAATTTTAATTATTTTGAAAAAAAATATTTCAAAAAAACATTGGGTGTTATAATAATTTTCTATATGGCCGGTTACCTCATAGATGGGATCAGTTACATGAATCATATTGAACCATGATCTAACCAATTATTTGGGATATATACATACACTACCATCTGACTATCAAAACTACAATATAGTTCAATTTTTGTAATTAATTAGGATAGACATGAAATACGGTGCTACATAGATATAGTCTGTTAGATGGATTGAAAGAGAGACAAGTGTGGTTTCCCTAATAATATATCCATTACACTACAAATTATTTTTCAATTCGATATATCCCTACCAAAGGGAATTGATTCAGAATAATAAAAATTAATTGTAATGGAAAATAGAACTCATTTATAGTACAATATGTGAAATGGATCATGAAGTGGTAATGGAGTGTGGATGGGGTGGCTAATGACTAGTGGGATGAAATGATACAGGATTCTAAAGAATTTGGAAACGATGTATTCATTATTTAGGCTACTGATCATTCTAGCTACAAATTCTATGGTCTACTGGCCTTTATTAATTTAGGCTATATATTATAATAAAATATTTCAAGTTGGTTCTTTCAATTTTCATAGAGGTAAATTTTTAATATGGAATTTGGTGGTTGCTTCTATTTTTTTGTTTATTTGTAATCCCTACATATTATAATTACAACATTCATAGATTATTTGTTATTCAAAGTAAAATGAATATAAATGATGATACAAACATTATTTGTTGAAGTGAAAATTAAATTCATTAGTGTGAATAGATGTTTTTTTTGATGTTAGAATATTGTGATGATATTAGTAATCACATATTTTTAAATATTATTTCAACTATAGCTGTGAAAATTATCAAAGTACTTCCATAGAAAGTTCCATTGAGAATTTTTTCATTCTTGATTGATTTTCTTCTTCTTGCTGACTCTTTATCCTTTAATGCTACCCATATCTATTGGGAGGAAATTTTGGTTATTAATTAATTTTCTAAGAGGGATATTATGGTGTTCAGTACAAGATGACTTTTATTGTTACAATATTTTTTCTAGTTTTGTTTAGGTAGACTCTCATGGAGATTGGAAAACCCTACACTGAAAATCCTTTTTGTAAGTTCTGATAACACAATTATTATAAAAAAATATTTTTTGGGGAAGGTTCCCCTAACTCCTGATTATTTTTGAAATCTTTATATACATTTTATTGTAATTGGATTATATTTATATTATTATCATATTTACATAATAAACTATGTAATCATATATGTAAATTTAAAAGATGTGGTGATTAAAAATAATATAATGTATTATCACCCACTACTCTAGGTTAGAGTTTAAAGATAAAATTATTATGAGTAATTGTTCATATTCATACAAATGAATTTTATTTAATATCTATTAATGATACAAATGATATTATTATCTTAAAATAATTATATATGTTATGATTGAGATAGATGTTGATTCAATTATGTCATTTATGGTAATTAATCTCATTAAAATCCAATTAACATGATGATGATGCAATGTCTAATTAAATTCTACCTACAAATTTTTGATTGAGTGTATCATGGAAAATGGATGAAAATACTATGAGATTGGTTATCTAGGTACATTTATTTCATCGAACGATGTATTATCCTTTGTGATTTATCAGGTAAGAAAACATTCATAGTCTTTATGGTAGTTTTTTTAGATTTGTTTAAATTACACAGTACATTAATCATGATTAGTGGATGTGTTCCAAAATATATTTATAAAGGAGAAAATATATTATATAGATAACTTTTATTTTAGTATTAGATCAGTGATTCCATGATAGTATGTTTTTAATTGAGCCATTATTACCCAGTGGATATCTAATGGGGTTTATTTTATTGGGACCCCTGGAATTTTTCTATTAGAAAATATTGATAAAAGATATAAATGCACATGCACACACAGATATATATATATATATATATATATATTTATTTATGAATTCATTTTCATTTCCATAATGTGAAGATATTGATTTATATAGATCCATTATAATAAGTATTCATGAATATTAATATTATGGGTGATGACATGTTGTTTTGTTATTATTAAATATACATTATTCACTAAGTTTACATATGGTAATAAGTTTTTCTTGGTATACTATCTCATGGAATGGGATCTCATATTTTATATTATTTCAATATCATTCATGTACATTCATTTATTTTCAGACCATATGTTCATTTAATTCGATAACTATTGTAGGAAGATGATATTTTACGTTGAATATTTATGTAATAAATAGTTTTTAATTGTTTTTAATCTATATTAGAAAAATCATATTTGTTCTATATTTTTTCTAAATCAATTTTCATTACATCTATTAGGGATTTTATATTCCATTACATGGATTTATTTAACTCAAATATGTTTCACTATTGATATTTTTATTATATATTTGGGGTTTTTAGTTCCATTCGTTTATCTGACATTCACCTTGGTGTACAATGATACATATATCAGATGATAAGTTATATTTAGAGGTAATTCCACTAAATTTTAATTTTTTTATTCATTCATACTATTTTCTATTACCTATTATTTTATAGGTGTTAATGTGGATTTTTTATTGCAATGTTTAGTAGATATTCATTTACAAAAAGACGGACTATCAGAATGCCACTGGAAACATGCATGCTGAAAGATGTGAATTTACTGTCATTATGTCACTTGATGAGTGTCATACCTTATTATTCATATTTGAATTATAAATATGGATTCATTAAAATTATTTATAATCAGTTAAATAAATAAATATGAAAAAATATATCGGCTCATGTACACAAGGAATATAAATGTGGGATTGAAGGGGAATGTAGAAACATCACTCAATTTGTTAAATGTATAGGTGAATTAACTTTTTCAAAAATTATGATCCCATTAATTATTTGTGTTCCAAGTGAAAAATAATATTCCAGGATGATTACATGATTTATGGTTAATCATGTACAAACTATGTGATTATGGGTGAGTGAGGTAATTTATTAGAACCCAGTAGGTTTGGAAATAACATTACTTCAATAATATAATAATCCAAATATTAATTATAGATTGTTATGAATATTATATATTTGTAATGAATTCCAAACCAATTTATTTTTAAGTGAAATTGGAATAAATGTTTCAATTGGTATGATTAGAGATCAAGTCATCTCACAAAAACGTTCAAGTTGAATAGTTTTGGATTATCACATACATATAGTACATGATCCTAAAATACTACCCATTAACAATACTAACTGCCTTTGGTGGATGATTCTAGTTGAAAGTAATGCATTTTAAAATACACAATATGAAATTCCATCATCATAAACTCTGGTAACGAGCCATATTGTTTTTATTAGATGATAAAGTAAATTATTATAGTGTCTAATTTAATATAAAATTCTAATCTATGAATCAAATCCATCTATCAAAGAATGAGAGTTATAAAAAAATTTAAATCCAGAATTCAAAGCATGAAGGGTAAACCCTAGTTTAAAACAAAATGGGAATACATGATGGGTACCTTATAACCTAAATCTATAATGGAATACTTGAATAAAATTATAGATTCTATAGACATGCTTTTAGACAAATTAATCACGGTTAATGTTAATAATATTTTGGAATAATAAAATTTGTATGTTTAGGTTTATAATTAATAATGTTGACATTGGTTATTTAGTAGTTTATTTTTATTTGAGGAGGTCACAATGGGGTCACAACAGATTTCATCATTGTAATGAATGATTGAATTTCCAGAATCAATTTAAACATTTTATATGACGTATAAAAAGTGTTACCTTCGTGTTAATCATTTTATACAAAGAAAAAAGTTTTAATTTTAGATTATATCATCTTACCTAAATTATTAAATATTATTCAATGAGTTTGTCATCAATAATTTATATAAGGTATTAAACTAAAATATATTCTCTTCCATGAGTGGAAAATTTCTTAGTCTATTATGTAAATGGTCGGATGAATAGATTTTCATTTTGGGGTACTATCAAGAAGACAAGATCTATATGAACATGTTATTTGTTTCCTTATTATATAATAAGATAACTATTAGAGGAGGGTCTTTAACTCAACATCATCTTCATTGGGTATACCAACATAATTAAACTCTGTATTGGGTTATTGATGTTTCAAGATTAATTATTTTTATATTGAGATAATATCATCAATAGAAATGATCCCAATAAATTGGATGGATTATTGATTTCGAATTTAATGATTCTTAATACTTTAACATTTATTATCATATAGTTATGGAAGTTGTAATGGTATATCATGAAATTATCCTAGTTTATGGTATCAAATCTTTTCCAAAGTTTGAATTCCCTTATATTATATTTTATTATGAGGGGAACCTTTAATTGATGAGACCAAAACTTTGTGTGGAATAAATTTTTTTTAAATAAATGAAACATGGAACTTCATAGAGATTTGAGTAATTATTTATTGAATTATGATTGAAATCTATTTCAGTTAACATGTTGAGTGGACCAATAATATTTTACCTATTAAGATATTAATATCTATTATTTGGAATACTTATATAGGGTGAAATTAAATTTTCAAATTGAATATTTATTCTGATTTAATTAGTTTGAACATACACAAAACATGGACCTGGTGGTAGAATCATTTCGGTTTCGATATATAGATATTTACCCAACCTTTTTTTATATCATTTATTTATAGGGGGACCAATAATGAATAATAACATTGATTCATAATCATTAGTGTGAAAGATATTGGTTTATATAAAAATTGCCCTAGAAATATGTGGTTCGCTATCCCGTTGAATGTTATAGTAATAGTTATGAAATTTTATATATTGTAGAAAAATATTTTCTGATGAACTATATATGGAAAAACATTCATTATTAGAGCGAGACGATTGTTTAATGTTGGAACATAAAAGAAATATATTGTCGAGGCCAAAAAATATCATGTATGTCCATCTTTTAACTAGGTGTGTCATTTTCTACATGGATAATTTATTGTATGAGTAATTTAATTTCATGTGATTTGTGGGTTAATAAATTTTATATTTTGTTGGTCATTTATTATTTTTGGGAAAATTGACTGTTGTTAGTTTTTCATAGTCTCTATTTTCCACTAATCTTGGTGATATATCATGTCACTACTAGTGACTATTTTTATGCAACTGTAATGGGTAGACTCATGGGGTAGTATATCCAAAAAAACCAGAGTGGTGATTAATAATGTGACATATCAAACCACACCAATATTTTAAATATTAGTGTATGACTCATCAATTATTTATTATATAACTACATGAATTATTGTACTGGCACATTGGATGTGATCACAACATTTTGTAGACTTGGGGGGTTCATATTTTAATTAAGTTAACGATCCATAATTGATAATCTAGTATATTGATATTCAACTTATATCAATAATATAACATATTTCAATAAATAAGGATATTAAATATCACATTTAATTATGACATGAAAATTGTATATATTGACCCATGATATTATGGATATTTATATAGTTATAGGTGGAGGTAGGTCTGTTTCTAACTGATATTTTAATTTCTATGAAGAGTTAATATGTATCATTTGATTATGATTCAACTCAATATAATTTTTTTCAATTTATTATAGACCAATGGGACATTCTTTGACTCTTTATAAAGGGGGTATGTGTCATGAAAATGGATTAAAACTTCATCCAATATAATACCACACATTTATTATAGTATTTATGTCTTTTAAATTCTTAAAATATTGATCAAATAAGTGGTTTTAGGTATTTGGATTAGTTGATAATTGTATTATGTCATATTTCAAGGAGATATATGATGTGTGGAATCTATCATGTGATGAATGATGAGACCAGTATTCTGACTCATGGGGATTAGGCAATAAGTGTCTATAAGTATAAATGTAATGTCCTTGGAGGGAAACTAGAAACATTATGATCAATGAACAATACCTGATTATACGGGACTAATACCATAGTAGTATTCAATCTAGTATTTTTAATAAAAGAATTGTACAAACATTTAAATTATTATAAAAAAATTAAAATGTGTACCACCTTTTGTTCCACCTATTCCCTGACTGAACATCAAACACCCATTGGTTTTCATCACCTATGAGCTTTTATCCCACCCAGTAAAACAAAAATTTATTAAATTACTTTCAAAATGGGATACTGGAAATGAATATATACATTCATATCTATATGTTAATAGTGTTGTCTCATTTTTAATTCCTATCCAATATTCAATTATTTAATGTTATATATTGTAGTTAAGTAATTATTTGTATTGGAGTTGAATCATATATTAATCTTTTATAAAAGGGTTTGATGACAATGAGGTAGGAAGTTAGTAAGAATTCCCTTCAGTTTATATGATGTTTCATTTTATGGTTCTATAAAATCACAATTAAAAATAATTTTCCAATTCATGTAATCAGTTTGGTCTCATTATGGTGGTTTATATGAAAATTTAACATTTTATGGATATACCAATTAATTGATCTTAACTATAAAAAAATAATGTATGGATTTTATGAGTTATTATTTAGATGTAAATTTTAAAATTAATCACATGCACAAATAAAATTGATAAAAATCTTTTTTGTGGATTAAATACGTATTGGATACATTTCATTAAATTGTACATTAGAAGATTTTGAATATTTATAGTCTAAATGAAGATCCTATGTTTTTTCATGCATTATAAGCATAATTCTCATGACATTAGAATATATTATAATGGATTGTGAATTAAAAAACTAATTATAGGATATATTATATTGTGATATACAAAAATTCAGAGATGATTTTTCATAACTTCGAATACTAGCGGTTTGGGTTCCTTCAGGGTTCGAATTTAAATGGAACTTGATGCATGAGAATTTTAATAGTCTCTTGAGAAAAAGTATTTTTTAATAAAACAATATCATAACTACAAATACACATGGACAATTTTGGTAACATATATTGGGTACATGAGAAAATATTTCAGAAAAAATTTATATAATAAATTATTTACTAATTCGGTCGAAAAATATTTATGCCATGATAGATATTTCATTGAAAATATCATGGAGCGCTTATATGCCTCTATTTGTCAATAACTTTTTTCATTTGAATCCATTAAATATTTAATAATTTTTTATATTATATGTTTGGTTATTCTATTGAAATAATTTTATATAATTTTAATTTATTTTATCTTTATTATATCGTTCATTATCTGTAATATTCGCTAATTTATTCTTCCACTAAATGCTTGTCAACATTATGATGGCAGAGAAATAAAATTTCCTTTTATTTGAAGGAGGGAAAATTTTATTATTTGAGTTTGATTTGAGGTTTTTTCATTTTTTTATTTTATATTTGAAATTTATTTTAGAATTGATTAGGTGATGTGACTTCCTTATTCAATTTTTTCATTTCAAACCTCCAAAATTGATTATATATATTCGATCCCACTGAAATGTTTTTCATTCATATTATGTTTATTTTATTTTGAATTATAATGTAATTGTACACTATTTTATAAAATGATATTTGTACAATGTGATACACAATATAATTTGGGTGAATTATGAGTGTTTATAAAGTATTTACATAGAGATATAATCATAGAATTTTTATATTTGTAGAACTATGATGGGAATTGTGGTCAACTCTACTAAAAATTTATTATTCCATACCAACAACATCCCATAATTATTTTTTAAAAAAATTCACAAACAAATATAAATAATATTATTTTTTTAACCCTTTTATATTAGTATATATTAGATTAGTATACATTATATAAGTGAGAATTGAAGAACAATGTGTGTGATCTTTCTCTAAAAAATCAACCATTGGATTTGAAAGTACTATATTGTTTGTAAATTATGAAATATATTAATGTGGGATTATCAAAAACATATACCATCAATTTGGATTCATTTATGTGGGGGAATATTACGTCCACATAGTATTTTTCATTAAAAAAATAGAAAACAATATAATGTATTTTTTGTGATGTTTTCAAATTTAAATTATTATTAATTGGATTACTACTAATTGATTCTAACAAATAAAATATAAATTAAAAATAATGGGAATAGAAAACTTTTGGGAATTAATGATGATATACAGAACCCATATAAAATAAATAAGGGTAGTTGAATTCCATTGTTCTTCTAGTTTTTAGAATTTATTGGAACTATAACCCTAACAAGAACTAAAATATATAGTGTACCATATATAACCTCACTTTTTTTCATAAATGAACATGTGGAGGGTGATAATTTCATGCACAAACCTACATTTCCCATCAAATAACACCCCTTAACCATCTCATAGTAAGGCATGATGGTCGTACTTAATCTAAATGAGTTCAAAACTAGTTCTTTGGTATCGAGGAAACCATTTGTGAATAATTTTACACAAAAGAGAAAATATATATATAAACTCAATGTAAAAAATAACATAACAAATAATAAAAGGCATAAATCTAGACAACAACAACATTCCTATAATATAAATAGAGGAAAATTAGAATTGTGTATAATGAAAATGCTAATAATATATACAAAAAATACCACTATATGTGACTTGAAAGTATATATCCCAAAATTAAACTACCAACATTGAAGACATTATAAACCATATATAAAAATTCAACATGTGTAACCCACCCTTTAGCTATACCCAAAAATTATTTTTTTTATTCCAAATATTTTATATATGGTTTAAGGAATATAAGTGCAATATTGTCCCACTATGTATTCCCAAATAATATTTTAAAAAATAAAACAAATTTTCTCATTTTGTGGAAATAATTAAAAATAAAAAATTAATATTAAAAGATTTAGGCAATACATGTTTAAATAACCATGTTAACCAAATTTATACAATCATGTATTAATGATGTATACACAAAATCATTAATGAATAAATAATTTTTGAATATTGAAAAATTTCACATTTAAATTACAAAATATTAGAAATGCATTGGAAGTACTGAATAGTTAAACATATCATTATGTGAGAACGATGAGGTAAATACCTTGGGTATGGTTATTTGTTTTGAAATAGAATACTCACACATCAGTGATCACTAACATATCATATATTCATGAAAACATCCTAGGGCGAGAAACAACACGTATTAGGGAAGGAAACATCATGGGATGGTGGCTGGATATCATATTTCAAAAATTATTAATAAATTTTTTAGTGTAAATCCATTACTATGTAAATGCAAGTCATTCTAGTTTTAGATTTTCATAGACATACCAGCTAAATAACCATAATCTCATATTTTATCCACAAAAGATATTCATACATTAAATTTAGGGGATTTTCAAAACATATTTTTATATTATTATTCAAAAAATATTATTTCTGAAACAATTTTCACAAGCATATCCATTTCAGTATATAAAATTTGTTAAATAAATTTTCATCAAATATTTTTACTATTAGAAACTACTCTCATTAATTATTCAAACCGATTCAAGGAAAAATTATAAAACATATGGAAAAAAATCCCACGTTTAGTGTGTAATGGAAACTTCTGAAAATTATTACCTCAACACACTCCATTCCCGATAGAACAATCCAAATATAAGAAAACCCAGTTTACATCCCCCACTATATTGAACTAGTTGTCATAACATTATAAATATTATACAAAAAATCCTACTTTTTGCAATTTAATTTTCGATTTCTAATTATTTTTATGTATTTATGTGGAGATATTGAATTGAAAATAACCATGGTTAATGAATCGATAGGAAAAATTAATTTACCAGATCTATTGCCTTCAAAATCAATTATGTAATGCTTTATTGAAGAAAGAGTTACGAAATAAAACATGTTAGACACATAAAATACATGCCCCATGAACTATGATATTAAATAAGGGTGTTCTACAATAATTTAGACCAAAAAAATTATGAAAATTCAAACCAACAGACATGATTTAAAACCATGATTAAAAAACTACATGTGGCTTTCTACCTCTTAGGATAACCGCATGGTTTCTTCACATAGATTTAAGAATCTTTAACCAACCATGTAACACACCAATGTGTCATGATACACACTTTTCTATAGTAGGATTCACAGTTATCTCGTATCTTGAAATACTCATATATATCCATCCTAGAAAACTCCACCAAATACATAGTTTACTTGGAATGAGAAATATATTCAACTAATCATGTGATAACCATTAAATGTATTAAACCCTACCAAAATGACTAAAATATAAAAAATAAAAAAACATGTAAATCCTGGAAAAAATGTAGTATATGTAAGGTTATGCATACTAGAATGTGAAACTATGTTATGGTAATTCTCCCCACAATATCCATTTCTACACCCACAATGGAAAATTAAATAATGTAGACACTCCAGATATTGTGTTCCAAACACTATAATAATTTATTCCCATTTCCATGTCTCATGTGAATCCATCCCATGATTCCAAAGTATCTATAACAATGGTATATATCCCCAATATGATATTTTCATAAGAATTAACTATGTGAATAGAGAGTACTATCAACCATACAAATGATTCGAACTCAAGCTCCTCTAAACTCAGTATGCTAGGGGATAAAAATGATCCATATTGTGATTAGATAATTGGGATACGTTCTGATTTAATTTCAAATATAATGGAAACATAAAATGATATTCAACCATCCCAATACTCTTGAAAATATTAATAGGACATACATATCTTATGGTAAACAATTCCTAATTTCCCAACCATCGATTTCGTAACCAAGGTGATGTATTCAATTTTTAACTATCCCTAACCATGAGATATAATGGCCTATATAGATTATCTATGACTGAATTATATGGAATCTGAGCATTAATCATATTTTGATTTTAACCATTATCTTTTTTAACGTCTCTAAAATTATTCTTGATGCTATCAATGACTACTCTACCATTTCCTATATATAAAGTTTTTATTTTCAAAGTCATTTATATAGTGATTGAAATGGTTCCATTTTTAAGGATAACTCATAACTATTATTATATTTAGTCAAAATAATTACTAAATGGATATCCAATGAATCTATAATGTATAGAATGCAAGATAAGATTATTTCCCCTTTAATATAAATAGTTACTTTTATCATTTTATTAGTTTCTAGTTGATATTTTATGCATATCCTATCCTATTATCATATAGCCACATTGAGACCATTCAAGAATAGTTTTGTAAAATGAGGATATCTATCTGATATAATGGATGGTGTAACTATATGAATCTTTAAATAATATTTTAGTTATTCCATACAAAACTCTTCAAATATAGAGATATATTGACTTGGATCCATGTGTGCCGACAAGGGGATTCATTTATTAAATTCCAATACAGAAATTATCGTTTTGGGAGCCCATGATAGTCCATTAATTAAATACATAGAAATATATTCCCATTTAATGAATGTAATATGTATGGTTTAAATTAATGTATATGGACATTGGTGGTCAACCTCAGTTTGTTTAGATGTATATTAATGACACATGAAGTAAGCATTATATTGAATCAAATGTAGAAACAAAGAATTATTATTCACCTCATAGTACATCTTAGTAGTGTCTTGATAAATATCTAACATATAGAAATGAATTTCCTCCATCAAGGACTTTCTTATGATGCAACTACTAATAATTTCTTAATGTTAAAAAATTAATTCTATTGAGAGATACCAGTCAAAAATAATATCCATAATATATAATTCATCCATGATTCTAAAATATCAATTTCGTAGTTGTTTCCTCTTGGAAGGAATCCTATGGTGATATGGTGTCAATTAAATTTTCACCACAAAGACTCCAAATCCTTCCATATTTATACCTTCTACATTCCATCATAATGATTCATGATATTATACTGATCCTTGGATAAATTTGTTGAATGTTATTGAAATATCCAATTAATATAATCTGTATTAAATGATAAATTTTGTGGTGTATATGAAATTTTATATTCGAATGATTGAATATATTCCATCCATCGCATCAAATAATGAATTGTGTACTTATAAGAAATTAATTAACTAAAACTCTTATTATTCGAGTAAATGGTGAACCATTATCGGACTAAATAGTTTCAATAACACATGAGGGTATGAGTAATCATTTAATGCTCCAAATAACGTGTTTCATAATTCTTCTCATATAGTTGGTGTTGATGTTAACCAACCCTAACTATTTGATTATAGAATATACTAACACCACCAAAATATCACATGAATACACATTATAAAACATAGAAGTTACCAATATTTTAAAATCATATGATAGTTATTGAGTATAGTTTTTGTTTCAACTTATTAAACAATGCATTCGAAATTGCGACGCAAATGAAAATTACCACCATTTTTTTAAGATTGTTTAACTGTGAATTATTATTGGATAAATCATTCAACACCTAATAATTGTGTTTGGATAGTCATAAGAATAATTTATTATAAAATAATTCTATGGATCCTCCCATTACATGAAAAATCACAATATCATATGGTTTACGGAAATGTTACGTTCCATGACTTCATGTCTAGAGAACATAAATTCTCAAATCCCAAAATTTAATTTCAATAACATTTCAAAATGTTAGTGTTCTATTAGGATATCAAAAACAAACCTGTGATGAATCTCATGGGCTTACCTAGATGTCGACTAGATGATAATTTCATCTAAAAATATCAATGTGAAACAATAATGGTATTGGTTGGATGTATGTTTCATCAAAACCCTGAAAACCAATTTTTTATTATTTACGATAAAATGCATAAAATATATTCCTAATGGCCATTAAAACGCTTTAATAGTGCCTTAAGGGTTTCATATTACTAAAATGTGACCATTTAATATAATTAATGATTGAAAATTTTATATTACAACATTTCCACAATTTTTTTTAAGAAAATTACAAATATTTGGAAAATTTAACTTATTCTTAATCATCCCCTGATTTATATTAATATAATTGTTGTTAAAATATGGTTTCACATACCATTCTTAGAAACATTTATGATTATAGCCTAATGAAACTGTCGTGGATAGATTATACACATAATGTTATAGTAATCAAACTATATATTATACAATTTTAACCCCACTCGTTCTATTCTATATGAATTCATATATATATATATTGGTTTCCCAGTAATACATCAACTAAGAACTCCACCTCCCAATGTAGTGGTAGATAATAGAATTAATATAGAAAATCTTCTATAATTTTCATGACCACTGGTCGAATATTGAAAATAGTATGGTCCATTATTTAAGTAATCAATAAAAGGATGATATTGACTTCCAAAATTCTAATAATTAATTTCACACGTGAATAGAACATTGATCCCAATACCCTTTAAATGCCTAAGAACTCCAATTATATGTATAAAAATAGACTCATAGATAGTAATAAAATATACGAGGCTTCTAAAAACAATTTATTCCATCAAATGCATAACAACACGATGGATTATATACAAGTACGATACCATAATATCAGTAAAATTTAAATAAGGATAGTGTCGAAAGTTCATTAGAATCATTATTACTTCCTCCTTCTATGAGAGGATTCTTATTCCAATATAAAAGGCATGATCATGGTCATGAGGATCAAAGATATCAAGAAGAATGATAATATAATAGAGTTTTAGGATCCCATATCAAATAAATAAATCACTATAGATGATAAATTTAAAATATAAACATGAAATATTATAGGACATGCCTCAATATCACTAAGGTATTCCATAAATATATACAACTAATTAAATCAAGAGTTTTTTATTTCTAAAAAAAATTGTTGTTGAAAGCTTGATTCTATAGAAGAATTAAGATGTTCTATAGACCCACACTGAGAAGGAAAAAATGTGATTATAAAATGAAATAATAATTATATATATCACATCTTCAACATCCTTTACATCTATGAAAAATAATTTTTTTGGAGCTTCCTTATTGTTTCATTTAGAATTCCATGTCTTTACATAATGGAAGTAAGTCTGACGACCCCTATTATCATTAGAATTTGTGGAATGATATTGATACCTGGTGATACTGCCACTACCCTTACGAACCCATCATATATTATAATCCTTTCGAAAGAGTACCTACTTTTTATAGGAGGATAACCTAGCATCCGAATTTTTCAGTATTAGTTAATCACTTCTATCATAACTCTATCCACTACCTCAATATAGGAATAAATCTGTAGTATAATATCCTATCAATAGATTTACTTTCATATATCTGTCAAAAACTTATTAGCCATCATCTATTTTTTCAATAGAACATCCGGGGAGAGACGCTGTTAATTGAAAAAGTGATTAACCTAGTCCATCACTATCCAAACACATTGTTGATTGGTGAGGAACTCTATGGACATTCCTAACATCAATAAATTATCAATAACTAATGAATAAATTTTTAACTGATTCCTTTCCATCCAAATGCCTCATATTTTATTTCCAGAAGAAATGTATCCCAAAATATCCTACAATTTCCTTTATATTTGAAAATATTACACTTCATATTAAATGATTCTATGTATTTAGAGAAATCAAATATCATTTTATTCACTTATAATGAATCATGTGAATTCTTTAGTTTTTTCACTTGTACTGATGTTATTTTTTAGTGGAGAAACTATTTAGTGTGATCTATAATATATCCAATAATATAGTTAATCCTCTATATATGGTAATATAATGGGTTTTGGAATTATAATCCCCAACATAAATAACATCCACCTCAACCCAAAAAATTACTAGTCTACAAGGTGATTCACCACATGAAGTTATCTTTAGTACCCACATAGTCATTTTGAGTTGTTTTCTAGGAGTCATTGAACATTTTAATGTTATTTGGAAATCGATAAAATATATAAAACTAAAGATATAATGAATTGTAAGAAAAAAATAATAATTGACTTCAATGAAATTGAATTAAATTCACTTCAAGATACTGAAAAAATAACCCTTCTTTTCAATACCCAATGGAACTTTTGAGGCTTGTTATGACATCAGTTGACTAGAATGTCAGTTGAAACCTACCAATTATGTCTAAACAACCACATGTTGTGTCTTCCCTAACCAAATAACAATAAATTAATATCCTTTATTTTATAATAAATTTTCATGAAGAAACCTTGGTCATCCATCAATCTAGTCTCGTGAAACAAAGAAATATCTGGCCTGATGGCCATCCTCGATCCCCAATGATTGTTAATTAGTACCATTGTTCAAATTAAAACCATTGAAAATTATATTTTCCAAGTAATACAATAGATATATATCTGTAAAGTCCCAAATTTCACAAGAATGATGAAATTCCATATATTCATGCAACAAAAACATGCCCACAATATAGAAAGAAACAAAATATATAGTTATCTAAATAATATCCCAACATAACAATCCAATGTACAAACTATATATGTCATGATGATTTTCATCTCTCCAGGCTACCAATAAAAATTCCCAAACCTCTGGCCACTAAACCCCCATCACCATGTATTGACATTCCGTTACCTAAACCATAAATATCATGGTTTGGATATTCTCTATAATATATACATAGTGGGTGAACAACCGTCCAATTAAGAACCCATCACATTTTATTTTTATATAAAATAATTTATAAAACAACCTAGATCATTTTAATTAGATATATTCAATGAATAAATGATTTTAAATGTTTTATATAAATAATGGACAAATAAGAAATTTTTTATTTAGAAAAATATTTACCAATGAATAATTCCCAGAATAATGAATGAATAGATTATTTGAAAAATATGTCGATGATCAAATTTCAAAAAAAAATATCCTCAATAGATTTGAAATTAAAAAATAGTTATTCACTATTTATGTTAGTTCCATTTTGTAAATCCCTCACCAAAACAAGGTCATGTTCAACAAGAATCCTCACTTATCATTGACCAAAATCATATATATTGTCTGAAAAAATACCTTAGGGAAAGAATCCACAAGGACTAGATTAGGATACGACATTGGATTGTTGATACCCATAATTTATATAAATTTATTATTTAATATTTTATTTTTAACACATTTATAGGAAACTTCAAACCATTTTAGTGATATTTTCTATGCCCCCCCCAAACCCCATGTTCTCAAGCTATAACATAAATAAAAAATAATAAAAAATATTTTTCTAGTGATAAATTTCAATAAAACTAGAAGTTAGAAAATCAACATTATATCCCCAAAACCATCTTTACAAGCCTTTCCAGTACAATATTAATCCCTTGAAAATTTATCATTCATCATTTGTTTTAATCATTCATAAAAATATTCTGGAATTATAAAATTCATAAAAAAAAAAATTATGGAATCACATTAATGGATACATATTAATCACAAGTGAACACCCTTATACACTGTGAAATCAGTATTTTTCAAATATATTTAATATTTTTGATATTTTTCATTTGACACAACACCGAATATAGTTTCTTATATAAATACACCATGTGTGGATAATGTTATACACCACAGAAAGTCATGATATCACTAAATATAATACATATAGTATATTGTAGAACACACAACACTATTTTTGGTTTGTGTTACACACAATGTCTAGTCCCCTCAAAAAAATTCATTATATGCAAGTCTGTTTGTTACCGAACATCAATATAAAAATACTAATATTATTATCATATTATTATAATTACTAACAAGACATTTAGAATGGATTTTATGAATAATATAAAAAATAGTGAAAATATTATTTACAAATTTATAATAAATGAGTCATGTTGTTTAAAATTAGATAGAATCAAAATTATAAAGTATTTGAAATTAATGAAATTATTTTTCTATGAAATATATTCCTCCATGCCACTCACCATTTTATCCCATTAGATTACATAAACCAATTTTGATTAATATTTTTTAAAAAATATATGTTATATATTCAATAAATGTTTTTATACAAATAAATTTATTTGGCATTATAAACTAACATAAAAAATCTAATAAAAAAAGATTTATTTTTTTGTAAATGCTAATATTAATGCCATGTAGTTGCGAAAAAATATTAAATCTTATATATGAAAAATATAATCAAGTTATTTTAATATTTATAATTCATTTTTGGAATAATAATATCCAAATTTACTTTGGGTAAATTCATTTAATCTTTATGTGAAGTATGAAACATTTAGGAATAATGAAAAACATGAAATTTTAATTGAAAATTGTCTTTTCATCTAATTTATTCTTATAGATAATTTATAATTTATTTCCATTTTAATGAATAATTATATAAAATATAAAATATAAAATATAATTTAGATCATTATAATAAATATTAATTATAAATTAAAATTAAAATCTTAACAAACTTTGGAACATTTTGACATTAAAACCCGTCTTTTTGGTTTTGCCTAAGGGATTATTTTAAAATTAAGTTCTACCAATTATGTTACTAGAATTTGGAAAAATATATTATATATTTTAAATATTAATAGTTTACTAATTATAATATTTTCAAAATAGTATTTTTTTTGGAAATTATTATTGAAAGTGTTTCTAATTAATTACCATGATTAAGAAAAAAAAATCATAATAAAATGACTAAAATACAAACATAATGGAAAATTGAACTAGAAACTTTCCTAAAAGATATTTTATTTTCATATTACATCCATATAATAGATTGAATAAATTCTGGACCATTATTAGAGACACATTACAATGGAATAATATTTCTGGAATTATCTTTTAAAATTTACAAGAATGCCACTCCTCCTCCACTTCAAAAATGCTCTCACCATATCCACATATTCACACCTCTAAAGAAACTTTTATCACAAAATAAATACATAAATAAGATACCAAAATCCATATATTCTTCTTTTAGGACCCACATTGTGAATAAATCCATCCAATGAAGCCCTTTGGTGTAATAAAAAAGGATTTACCCAAAGAAGAGGTGACATTTTTTCTTACGCTCCATTGTTTTATTTCATTCTCCACCAAATAAGATAATACTATACTATAGGTATATAAAAAATAAACATCCTCAATATATATATATATATATTATTTAATTTTTATGAACTACACATAACTAAACATCTATTTATGGGGTAATGGACTTACCGTTCATGTGTATAGTGAACTACCATCACATAAAAAAATGTTGTTTGTTTTTTTCATTTACCACCTATCACAATTGGGAATTATGATGAAAACATTGTTTTAATATGATATATATGATGTATATAATGTATATATAATTTTATATTATTTATAAAAAAAATATTTCATGATATCCATTTTTGTAAATATGATTAATTTGTTAGTGGATATTTGGACTACCACTTACTCAATTTGATGTGATTCATTCAAAATTTAAATGAAACATATTATTGATGGGTGTAGTGAAAGTATATGATACCAAAGAAATAATAATTAAAATGAAATTATAATATACACAACTACAACTACATATTTTTAATTTACATTCTTTCAATCTATATGACAATAAAACAAAAACCACATTTATGAGTACATATGACCTATTGTCTCAATGAATACTATATTTCATTTCATACTTTAATTGTTTATATATTATAATAAATACATATATATTGAATATATATGATTTTAATACCCAATTTAATATTCTAGAAATAATTAAATCATGATCTATATAAGAGGATCAATAATTTCAAGTCATAACATATACAAAAAATAAATATGATATTAACTGAAACATAACATTAACACATTGTTCTTAATAACATTATAATATAAAGTAAAAAAATCATTTATGGTATTATATAAAATAATAGGGTTATTTTTTATATTTATAATAAACTTATATTCATTAAAAATGAGTTTTTATCTTGGACCAAGACATTCAAGACATATGGTAAGAGTTTCTTAACATCACTTCTAATATCAATGAGATACATGCATTATTCACCACAAATTTATTTTTAGTATGGTATATTTTTCCCATGTTATTATTCAATTAATATTATACATAAATTTATAGGTATTTTGATATCTATTTTGTGATATTTAATTCATGGGAATTATGTTTCAAAAGTTACCAAATCTGTAAACTAATTATATCATAATATGCCTTTTAGAGACACATGAGATGTTATAAAACTCTGTTTTTATAAGAGGTGTATATACTTCCATTAATATTTTTTACCATGAATCAACTTATTTTTATTAAATTTTATCCATCATTTGTTTCTTTTTATAATGATTAAGTGTCACCAAAGTATTTATGGTTTATTTTTATAGTCTCATAATTTATCTAGATAGTTTATGATTATTCTTCAATAGATGGACTATTATGATCCATATATCAAGACATGGAAATAATTTTAGTAATATATATCTAACCATGTTTTACCCTTGTAATGGTTCTATTTTATAATATATGTTACTTAATATAATTAAAAAAAAGTTTTTAGGGAAATCTACATTAATTTATTATTTCAAAATGTTATCTATTTTTTTCAAAACTATGTTATTTAAAAAGGTTTATGAAAATACTAAATATTGACAATATATTTTAAACATTCTAAATATTATTCAATATATTTTAAAATAGAAATATTTTATAAATGTATTTTCATATATTTATTTTTGGTCATAATATTTTCAAATAAAGCAGTTTCCAAACAATTTCTGAGTTTATTTTATATGTTTTCTAGAAAAAAATTTCAATATGATTTCAAAAATTATTTCTATGATTTCAAATTATTTTAAATAAAAAAATTCGTTGATTTTTTTTTTGATATTCCAATATATGTTTTATTAAATAATGATTGAAAAAGGATTTAAGTCCTCTTTTATAAGATAACATGGAATATTTATCTCATAATGAATTCATGCTTTTTATAAATGTTTTTAATAAAAATGTTTTCAAAAAAATTGAATAATCATTTTAATTTACTAATTTTTTTAGAATAAAAATGGTCTTAAAAAAGATTTTCAATTTTAAAAACAATTTTTAAACATTAAATTATATTTTGTTCAAGAAAATATTTTAAAATATATTTTTAAATTTTTTTCAATCTTAGATGATAATAATTAGACTTATTATTACCTTTCTGGGGAATGATATAAATGTTCCTTTCATATTCCTTATTTTAATGTTTTTTGTTTTTGGTGGTATGATGTTTATGATGCCTGCTTCTCTTTAATGGGATTAATGACTATGAAACCTTGTTCTTTTCACTGGTTATATATAGATGAAATGATTTTGAAACTAATCAATTTTCCACATGTAATGATATGATTACATATTTTTATACCCATTTATTTTAATTGGTTATGCTATGATTTATTAAGATCTTTTGGAACATGTATATATGATATCATTATGAGATGGGCAAGACATATATCTCCCCCCAAAGCCTCAAGAAAATAATTATCTCTCAAGAGATTGGCATGACATGATTTGTGAGTGAACACAGTTCAGTTAATTACATTGTCTTCTAAGTAGGTCTTGGGAGTTAAATATTATTAATAAAATAATTAGGGGAGTGAACCATCACTAAAAAGTGGTATGGGGAGTTATCCCATTATACATTATGTCCTTGGATGTGATAGCTTTACTACGATGGAAGTTATTTTATATGATTCTATATCCACCCTAAATTGTAGGACTTATTCTATCATATATATTATGGATCATTATCTCGATTAAATTGGAATTTATATCTTTTTTATAAAAAGGAATTATTCCATTAATCTTGTATATGAAATTTTATATGCTACGTAAAGACATTAGATGTTATTCTAATGTTCTCAAACCATTATGCTTACATTATTGTAAACACCCAGAAATTTCAAGGGAAATTTTTCTCTTAAATTCATTGGGATTTTACGAGTACGCAGTTTCTGACGGAACCTGTTTCAGAGTCTCGGTGTGCCCGGAATAATTTTATGATGTTCAGCATGGGTACGTTCAGTGAACGAACTAACGGGTTAGTCTATCTTTTGAATCGGTTCTCGGAATCGAAATCTGAGGGCACCGATGAACTCACAGCACCGGTAATTACGTACGTGGACCTTTACCACAGTTGCGTTTTAAGTGTGTTGAGAATTAATTTTTGGGAAATAGTTTAAAATAAATAAATTTTTGTGGAACAATTTTATTTCTATGGTCGGTGGTTAATTCCTCCCAAGGGGAGTTGAAGGTGGGCCCACACCCACATAACCTTCCATGGGAGGATATTTGTGGGGTGGAGCCCACACATGATATAAACTATTCATGTCCCATAACCCCTTAAAACCCCCCATAACACCCATATACCCCACTTCTTTATTTTGCTAACTCCCCATAAATGTGAGACCACTCACCTCCTCCTCTCTCCCTCTTTAACACTTGACAACCCATTAATTTAATGAATTCAACCACCTTAATTAATTTGATTAATTGTTTTGAATTTTTAAATTTAAATTACTTTTGTTAATAAAATAATAGCATTATACTATTATTTTACTTTAGCACATGTGGGGTTGGGATAAATTGGTGGGATCACTTGTGTAAAAAGTAGAATGAAGTTTCTCTTTATAAGAACATCATCCTCTCGCGAAGAATGTCATCTCTTCGACGAAGAACACTGTCACCAAAAGAGAGACAACATGCATTTCCTTATTATCTCTGCAACTAGTGTGGAGATACTATTCCCTCCTTTTTCGCATGCCAACAACGTCTACGGAACCTCACCCCACGACACCCTCTTCCCAGATGCATGTTGTTCGAAATAATTTTCTGAGGTAGGGGTTAAGTTCAATTTTTAATGGATTAAAATTGTGTTTTTGGTTTTTCATTGAGCATCTCATTTACCTTGGCCGATTTATATTGTTTAACGCGGAGGGTTTGGGCCGAATGAACACGGACCTTCAACCCTCCATTGTTCTCATTTATTAATTTAAAAATTTCAATTGATGGTGGAGGAAACAAGACGTCGTCGTGCCATGATGGGAACGTGGTGAAGGGAATAGGTGTCGTCACACCGGTTGTGCGGAAAGAACAGTGGCCCGCTATACGGGCCGCTTTGGCGGAGGAACCAGCTGGCAGGGTAGAGCTAGACTATGACGTCGAGAGGGCGCCACACTGGAGAATGGTAGCACGCCCATGCGGGCCGCGTGCCCAGAAGGCCAGCCGGTCTAGCGAGCCGGTTCGGGGAAGGGCGGCGCCGCCTGGCACCATTGGTGCAGAAGACTAGGCCCCCCCTTAGAGCCTGCTCGGCGTTGGCCGATCCGGGCCACACTGGGCCGTGTCGAGCAGGGCCGCACCATGCCAGGCTGAGCCGGGCTGCACCGGGTCGTGCCGGGCAGGGTCGCGCCGGGCCGTGCCAGGTAGGGCCGTGCCGGGCCAGGCCGCGCCCCGCCGTGCTGGACCGCGCCACATCGGTTCGGGCCATGCAACTTCGGTTCTGGCCGAGTCATTTCGGGCTGAGTTTTGTTTTTATTTGGACCGGTCTAACACCAATGTTGGGTCGTACCTAAAAAACTTGGTCAACCCAACCCATCGGCCCACTAGGTTAAACAGGTCGGGCCCGTTATTCACTTAAACGTGAATAAAATTAGCACCGAACATCCGATCGACGGGCCGTCTACAGAACTAGGACTCTCTCGACGAGACGACTCTTTTTTGATACTCTATATGAGTTTCAGATGATTTTGGATATCATCTAGGTTAGAAACAAGCTTTTTTCTAACTGGTCCCCTTGGACAGAAAAGCTAATATCTCTCGGACCGGGCGTCTGATTGGCGCACCGTCTGTTGCGTTGTGTTCCTATTGAGGAGACAAAACTTCGGGATAAATCAACTCTAAAATTCATGACATTTTATGTATCAACTCCCCTTTTCTCATGGATTGGACCCTCCAGGGATCATGTGTGTTGTGTGCAGGAACCCTAGATCTGGTTGCGACTGCAACGACGATGATGAATTTACATGGATACTACGTGGGTTCGGAAGTAAGGACGACTATACCTGGATCCATTGCGGGTTCGATAGTGATGATGAACGTACTTGGATCCTACGTGGGTTACACAGTGATGGTTACTGTACTTGGATCCTTCATGGGTTCGGCTGCGACAACTTCTTTACTTGGATCCTACGTGGGTTCGGCAGGGGTGATGATTCAGAGGCTACAACTATCATCTCCACCCCTCTTCTTGAGTTTTATACTTGTGTGAGCTGAGTCTTAATATTTCAATAATTTTCATCAATGTGATTGACGTTCTTTCTTATGTTGACTGGGTTGTGCTTTCCTGTGTGGTCTGGGTTTTACATGCGCTCGTGAGTTTAAGTCGAACCGGAATTGATGACTTAGCTATTTGTATGGGCATATACCTATGTAGAAATGGATGATACTTCATGTTTGTAACTTTCCTTTTTGGTTTATCCTTTGTGGATTCTGGGCGACCTTCGAGAGTCTCGAGGTCCCTACTGTGTATTGTATACTCACCACTACATGGGATATGCCCGCACTACGTTTTGTTGGAAGCAGACGATAGACAACACTGATCGAGGTGGAGTCCAGTGGAGCGGGACAGTACCTGGAGGTGAAACACTTGGCGGGACGTACACGGAGCGGACGACCGGACCAGAGGTGGTGAGGGGACCATATGTACCCACCCTTTATGTGGGGTTTCTGGAGGATGTCTCGGTGGTTTCTGCTTTACTATTCAGCTGTTGTACCTTACTTTTCTTAGTTGTACTGTACTTTCAGTTGGATTTGTATACGGGCACATTTACTTTCCAGCACATACTTTTGTACTCAGTTTACCTCGTGTTTATTTCATCTTGCATACTCTGTTGTGTATGTTTTATTATATATAGGCAATGCCTTCACTTTTATCGGGATTTTTGCCTTTGTTTCCAGTCACCAGCCCGTGGCCTATGGAAGGCGGGCTTGGGGTAGTCACGAAACAGGCCCCGAGGATGGGTCATGACAATTATTCTTATGTATATATTTTTTATTCTTAGAGAGCATCCAATTCTACCATATTCTTATGATTAATTTCCCTATGTTGTATAGAATGTTTTTATGTATCAGTAAAAAAGTGTAAGATCCATATTGTAATTTTTAATGACCATTCATCAAGTTTGATGTTTTTATTTCATGTTTCCAAATACACTAAACTATTACAGTCCATTGGAATTTATTTTTTAATGATGTGATAAATCATCTAAAAAGGATTTAATATCCCTTCATGAAAATCTTGGGTTTTTTAAGATGATATGAAATGAATGGTTTAGTCACACTATACTATGTAAGTAGAAATAAAAAATTTGTGAGATCCATTGGTTTAATTATAAGGACACTTCTCAGTATGTCTCTAAGGATAATTAAAATTATGAGTTAATTCTTTTAGAAATATACTAGAATATGTGTAAAGGATATAGATAGTGGTTTCGAATAAATAAACCCTTTTGGATATTAATGTGGGTTAGACTCTTTCAATGATTAAATCATGTTAAACTAAATACAATTTATTGAGCTACACTCTATCAATAACTAGTGCATGAAAATGGGCCTTACACTACTACATCTTCGACACATGAATGAGATATTCATTGGGAATTCAAAAACAATTCAAAAACCATCATGAAGGATATAAATAGAATATGACTATGAATAACCTTGGATAATCCTAAGGATTAATAGTATGGTGTCATTGTTTATAGATATATGAATTTATTTATCATGGTTATATGTTTTTTGTAATGATATGTAATTCTAACCCTATGATTTTATAAGGAATCGGCCTTAAAACATTACATAATCTTTAATTAAGTTAATAATTCACATTGAGGATCTTTTCAGTTTTAGAGTTTTAGAGAGTTGGGCCATAACTATTTCATTGAAAAATATTACAAACTAGACACATCTACTAAATTTCAATTTTTTTCATAAAATAAAAACTCATTGAAAAAAATAGTCATGCCTAGTTTAATGTTTTAGACATCATGACTAATTGTTGATCCCATCCTTGACCCTATTCCACTTTATGTCATGTGAAAAACATTTCAAAAATGTGGGATGAGCATAAAAATAATAGTAAGGGATACACAATGAAAGAAACTATTAGTTTTTCCAAACAACAAGTAAACCATGAATACTTAATCATGAGTAATAATTTTTACCTTTATAAAGTAATAAATACTCTTCATTTAATAAAAGATCATTGATTACCAAAATAAACAAAAAGGTAACTTGGGACATAAATATTACCATGAAACCCATATAATTAACACATAACATATAAAGATAACTTGGGACATAAATATACATTAATGGAATAACCATACGGTTTACATCCACACATGTTACTAAATGGAATAGCTATATGGCCAACTTACATAACCAATTCATTGGAAGTTATAACGTAACCACCCATCCTTGTATTCACGACACCACCCGTCATTTGGTTTATCACGTAACCAGCCGTAAAATTTCCAAGTACCATTATAAAATCATAAGACATAAAACAAATATAAAGGAAAGAAAACTTTTCCATATTTCAATCACAATATATAACATAAATATATTGACATAAGAAATCGATTATCAAAACCATATCCTATACAAAAATACATAAAGAGTATAAGGAATTTATTTTCGTTTAAAAACATCATAGCTTGTTGAGTAAGAAAAAGATCAAATAATACCTGTGGCGGCGAAAAGGTCATTATCACCGTGTACGTTAAAAAGAAATATAATTTTTGTCATTTAGTAAAATGCTTCGTGGAAAAATGATTCCTTTTGAAAAAAATTAAAAGTCACAGGGGTTTATACACAGTATAAATGAAATTTGTGTAAAAATGTAAATATGCCTCAATTAAAGGAGATTGAGACGAAGTCCCTTACCTCATGTCTGACTTGACTCGATCGTTCCTTAATCTCCTGAATAATAAACTTATGATAATTTCTACTTGCTTATGAACATTTGTCAGGTTTTTTATTCCTTTTATATCACTTATTACCATGTTATAAACATTATTTAATCATTTATGTTAATAACGTTCGTTTTGTTGATATTTGGTACTTCACTGAAAAATGGACTTCTTATAATTACATGTTGTTCATGTGGTCAAAGGATAATTATACCAAAAATGATATTCATGATTTTGATCTAATTTATGTGATAAATATTTATTATATATATGTATTTTTAATAGTTCACAACATTTGTAGGTAAGAAATGAAATGCATTGTTCATGGAGACGGTAAGTTGTACGTACGCATGAACCATACTTTCATTTGTATTTCTAATTTTAATGGAATTTAAAAATAATTATATATAGTTATATTATAATTATAGTATATATAATATCACTAACTCCATCCTTTATACATCCCACATAAGGCATTAACGAGTCATATCACATTGAGGGGGCGGTAGTCCGCACTTCCTCAAATGAAATTATCTCGTTTATCCATAATGGAAACCATAATGGAATGATATAAATGGAAATTATATAAGCATAAAAAAATAAACATAATATTTATCATATATAAGTAAATTTCCATCATAATGGCCACCATGAGAGGCGATAAGTGTTAATTGAACAATCATTGTTTCGTGAGGCGTTAGTTTTCCTTCAACAGAAACATTATGTTTTTCACACATTAGATGGAGGTGTGTGTAAGTGTAGTTATAATACATCTCATAACAATTTCCTAGTGTATCTATGACACTGTTTTTGTTAAAAAATAATTGAATAAAAAGAGTTTAGGGTATGTAGAATTAACATAAAATAAAAGAAGTTAGGAGAAATGGTTAACTTTAATTTGGGTAACTTCATTTGGATTGAACCAAAAGGTCTTATTGAAGTCCCTTATACCTAAGCTAAGGCTTCTAGGTATAATATAGAGATATAGGGAGCTTAATTAGGTATATTTTTGAGGATCTTAAAAGCTTTATAGGTGTGATGAATTAATTAGAAGTGGCCTCCTTTTATAATGGAGAGGAGGGGCTCTTTAGAAAAGTGTGAAAATATTATTTTATTATATTATGATATTTGGTTTCAAAAGGTCCAATAATAATTAGAGTCGAAGATAAGATGACTAAAGTTAGAAATAAAGCAATCCAATAATAATTGGATAGGTATTGGATAATATTTTAATATTTATAATCTTATTTATTTAAATGATTTATTAATGAGGTAAACATTGCATCATTATTGTGTCATAAATAATTTATTTTATTTTTTTTTCTAAAAATTAAAAAAAATACCATGATGTAGGAAATAATTTTATCTTTCCAATGAAAATTTATAGTCAAAATTATTTCTTATAAATCACCATATAAAAATTAATTTACTAAAATATTGTTGTTTATGCCATTTTTGCCTATACATTAAATTAATTAATCTAAAGTGTCATTATCATTCCTAAGTGGCTCCATTGGGTCCCAAAATAGACACAAGGATGCCCATGGTCAGGAATTACTAATCCAATAAGGTTAGGAGAAGTGTTAAGGTAGTTTTAAATTATTACAGTATTCTTTTTACCTTGAATTACACTATTTATCTTTAATCGCGGTAAATAATTGTCAAAAGTTACTATTCACAAAAAAAAATATTTTACCTTATTGAACCACATTTTACATAAAAATATTAACCATGTATGTTGGATTTTATAAATTAAATTCACAGAAGTGGTAAATTTTCAATTAAATGAAAAATTCAGTTTTTAACTACTACTAAGTGGTTTCACTATTCATCAAAATTGATGTTTTTCAGAAAAATATCAAAAATTCAGCCTAAAATATATTTGATATTCAGAATTAAAAATTGATGTATATTTATTTTTTTCCAAACATATAAGTGGCTTTAGGTAATTTAAAATTAATTACCATTGTTAAAACAAATAACGTGTTTTTAAGAAACAATAACTGTCAAATGATTGACACTAGTTTATGTCCACATTCAAAGTGAAATTAATTCAAACGACCAATATAGGATTAAATGGTAAAAATATATTCTAATAACACTATAAATACATTTAATAAGATAATCTAGCCATATAAATATATTAGATTAAAACATAGTTTTGAATTAAAATATAATATTTTTCACTATTCATTAAAAATGAACATTATCAGAAAAATTCCAAAAATTTACACAAAGTAAATTTTGATGTCCCCATTATAAAGAAGGATTTTATTTGGTCAAACAGAATGTATTAATATGACCAAAACTAGATTTATGATTTTTCACCATTAAAAGGAAGTAAATCGATCATTTAATGTAAATTATGCTAAAAATTAGATTCATTCACATTTTAAGCATCTAACCTTTATTGGTGAAATGTAAATAAATTTAAAAAACATTTATAATCATATTTTATTTAGTTTCATTTATTCCCACCAATACAATGTCTAGGATTAAACTACCTTTTAAAATAATAATATTATATTATTAGTATGCAATGTAAGATTTCAAGGAAACCCATTGTTGCGTATCAGGTATGATATAAGACATTACAACCCCTTTAAAGTAAAAATAATATATAATTCACAAATATTAATAAATATGAAATATGTATTTTTCTTTATTTACTTGGGATGTTAATTCCTTCCCCCCTTTTGGAAATTGCGTCCTCACAATTTTTATTCACTTATCAAATAAGTGGGGGTATTTATCCCTCATAGAATTTTCATATTCCCACGTTTCCTCTTCAACCATATGGTCTATTCACAAAACCATTACCTGGTGAATTACCTTATTCCGCAACACTTTCTCTCTACAATCAAGAATCTGAAATGGTTGTTCCTCATAAGTGAGATACTCATCCAACTGAACTACCTCTGAGCTCAAAACATGAGATGGATCTGGAATATACTTTCTCAACCTCGAAACATGAAAAACATTGTGTACCTGGGACAAACATCATGTAAAACCACTTTGTACACAATTGATCCAACATTCTACAGAATTTCATAATGTCCAATGAACCTCGGACTAAACTTTCCCTTCTTACCAAAACACATCAAAAATTTTCAAGGAGAGACTTTGAAAAATACATGATCACCTACCTCAAAATAAAGATCCTTCCTCTCGTTCTCTGCATAACTTTTTTGTTTTCTCTGAGTTGTTCTCACGTGCTTCTGAATCAACTAAACATTATCTACCATCTATTCTACCAATTTTGGTCCCTTCAGCTTCCTTTAACCTACTTCATCCCAAAAATATGGAGTTCTACAATTACTATATAATGTCTCAAATGGAGCTATCTGTATACTAGAAAGAAAAGTTTTATTATAGGAGAATTCAACTAAAGAATGATGATAGTGCCAACTTACCTGATAATTCATCAAGAATGCACGTAACATATCCACCAATGTATAAATAGTTCGTTCTGATTTCCCATCTGATTAAAGATGAAAAGCTGTAAAAAAATATAATTTAGTACCAAACAACTTTTGATGGACTTTCTAAAAGTTAAGAGTAAAACTGGGATCACGATCAAGTACAATCAAGAGAGGAACTCCATGAAACCTGAATATCACATTATCATACAACAAAGAATGTTTATCTAGATACAATTTATCTCGAATAGGATGTAAATTAGCAAATTTAGTCAATCGATCAACAATAACCAAGATAACATTATTACCTCAAGATGTCTTTGGTAATCCCACAACGAAGTCCATGAATATATTTTCCCATTTCCACTCTGGCACCAGTAAAGGATGAAACATCCCTTTCATTAAATTCCGCTCTAATTTAACCTACTGACAAGTTAAACACTTCGTAGTAAAATCAGCAATATCTCTTTTCGTTCCATCCCACCAGTAATACTCCTGAATATCTATGTACTTCTTAGTAATGCCATGATTAATTGAAAAAAGAGAACTATGATATTTACATAACAACTCATTCTTCAACTATGAATCTCAAGGTACACATAAACTCTTCCAAAACCTCAAAACAAAATCATTATCAATGTTAAATTTAGGCAACTAACCCTTATGAACCAACTCAACCTTTTTCAGCAACTCACTATCTTCCTTCTGTTCTTGCTTAATTATGTCTGATAGAGATTATATCACTGTCACTTGATAAAAAATAGTATAATTTTATGCAACAACAACTTATCTTCCAAATTTCATCAAATCAAATTCCAAAGGATCTTGTTCCAAACATAACATGGTTAATGAAGTATTACTTTTTCGAATCAATGCATCAACCACTATTTTCTTTTCCCGGATGATAAAGGATCGTGTAATCATAATCGTTGATTAAGTCCTTCCATCTCCTGTGTCTCATGTTCAATTCTTTCTGAGTTAATATATACTTTAATATATATTTTTCAGCATATATTTCCCATTTTAATCCATAAAAATGATTCCACCAAATTTTTAAATAAAAAACAACAGATGTTAATTTCAAATCATGTGTAGGGTAATTTAAATCATGTGGTATCAACTAACATCAATCATAAGCAATTACCTGATCATTTTGCAATAGGTCACAACCATTTCCTTTCAACTAACCATCACTATAGAAAATAAACCCTCCATTTTTTGATGGTAGTGCCAAAACTAGAGCATTCACCAATCTTATTTTCAATTCCTGAAAACAATCATCACATTATTTTGTCCAAATAAACATAACACCATTTCGAGTTAACTTAGTCATTGGACTAGATAACTGTGAAAAATGTTCAAGAAACCTCTGGTAATAACCTTCCAAACCGAGAAAACTATGAATCTTGGTTATATTTGTGGGCCTTGTCCATTCTTCTACATCTTTTCCTTTAGTAGGATCAATAGTTAGGCCATTTTTGGAAACAATGTGACCTAGGAAAGAAATTTGTTGTAACCATAAATCACACATGCTGAATTTCCCAAATATTTTCTTTTCTTTAATGATTTGTAAGAAATCCCTTAAATGAATATCATGCTCATATTTAATTTTTTAAGAATCCAAAATGTCATCAATAAAAACAACTAACATTTTTAACCCGAGTCAACTGAGCCATCACATCAACAAACTGTTCAGTTCGGATTCTGACCATCTCCAGATACTGATTTGAATGGTCATTTGCCACTATATGCCTTCCTAGAAAAGCTAATATTTTCCTCTATGAAAAACCATTCATAACATAGAAATATCTTAGGTGAAGCAACATGGTAATCTGTATGTTCTATATCATTTCAAAATTATCATAAATTAATTTTTGGACTTTTATTTAACAATACATTAACTCTTAAAGTTGTATAAAATGACGTCTGATACCAAAAATAAGGACCCGGTCTTAAAACAATAAATAATCTTGAATTAAATTAATAATTCACATTGGGGATCTTTTCAGGTTGAGAGTTTTAGTGATTTTGGCCAGAACTATTTCCTTGCAAAATATTAAAAAGTAGACACCTCTACCCATTTTACATTTTCATCATAAAATAAAAACTCATTGAAAAAAGAGCCATGTCTAGTTCAATGTTTTAGATGTAATGACTTTTACTTGATCCCATCCTTGACCCTATTCCACTTAATGTCCTATGAAAATCATAGGACATAATCATAAGTAATACTTTTAACTATTATGAAGTAGTAATCACTCTTCACTGAATAAAAAATCATTGCTTACCCTTTTTTAACCAAAACATTAATAGAAAAACCATAAAAGAACTCATAAAATATTAATGTAACTTGTGACAAAAACATTCTTAAATGGAATAACCATATGATCGACTTCCACACATATCACTAAATGAAATAGCCAAAAGGCCGACTTCTATACCCAATGCATTGTTGGTTATAACATAACCACCCATCCTAGTAATCACAGCACCACCCGACATTTGGTTTATCATGTAACCATCTGTCAAATGTCCAAGTACCATTATAGAATCATAAGACATAAAACAAATATAAAGGAAAGAAAAAAATTCCAAATTTCAATCACAATATATAACATTAGTATATTAACATAACAAATCCATTATCAAAACCATATTCAATACCAAAATACATAAAATATTATATTTTATTTATTTTATTTTAAAAACATTACGGCTTTTTGAGGAAGCTAAAGACCAAATAATACTCGTGGCAGTGGAAAAGTCGTTGTCACCACATACGTTAAAAGGAAACATACTTTTTGACATGACTCAATCATTCTTTAATCTCTTAATAATAAACTTAAGTTAATTTATAACTTCTTAAAAACTTTTTTCAAGTTTATTATTCCTTTTATATCACATATTACCATGTTATAAACATTATGTAATCATATAAGTTAATAACATTCGTTTTATTGATATTTGTTACTTGAGTCAAAAATGGACTTCTTATAATTACATTTGTTAATCAGGTCAAAGTTTCATTATATATAGAATGATATTCATGATTTTTATATCATATGAATAATATATATTCAATATATATATGTATTTATAATAGTATATAAGATATTTATGTAGCAAATGAAATGCACCGTTCAGGGAGAAGGTAAGCCGTATGTACGCATGAACGCTACATTCATTTCTATTTATTTTTTTAATGTAATTAAAAAATAATGATATACAGTTATATTATAATTACATTATATATAATATTATTAACTCCATTTTATATGCATCCCACATAAGGCATTAATGAGTCATATCACTTTGAGGGGGCGATAGTCCGCACTTCCACAAATGAAATTATCGTGTTTACCTATAATGGAAACCACATAGGTATGATATAAATGGAAATTACAGAAGCATAAAGAAACTATAAAAATAATATATATCATATATAAATATAGTTCCATCATAATTTCCACCATGAGATTCGGTAGGAGGTAATTGAACAATCATCGTTTCATGAGGCGTTAGTTTTCCATCCACAAAAAAATTATGTTCTTCACCCATTAGATGAATGTGTGTGTAAGTGTAGTTAAACTTTTTCTCATAAAAACATCATAGTATATTGATGATACTATTTTTGTAATAAAAGAATGTAATAAAAATAGTTTAGGGGTTGGAGACGTAAAATAAAAGAAAAGAAGTTAAGAGAAGTGGTTACCTTTAATTTGGGTAATGTCCTTTGGTTCGAACCAAAAGGACTTCTTTAAGTGCCTTCTGCCTAAGGTAAGGCTTATAGGTGGAAGATAGGGATGTAGAGAGATTAATTGGAAGAGTATGGACGACCCTAAAGGCTTTATAGGTGTGAGAAATTGATTATAAGTTGTCTCCTTTTATAAGATAGAGGAGGGGCACTTTAGGAAATTGTGAAAATATTATTTTAATATATAATGATATTCAGTTTCAAATGGTCCAAAAATCATTATAGTCGAAGATAAGATGACTCATGGTCGAAATAAAATCATCCAATCGGAATTGGACAGGTATTGTATAATATTTTAATATTTACAATATTATGTATTTAAATGATTTATTAATTAGGTAAACACTTCATCATTATTGTGTTATAAATAATTTTATTAATTTTTGACTAAAAATTATTAAAAAAATACCATGATGTAAGAAATATTTTTATATTTACAATTAATATTTATATTAAATAATATTATTATATAACACCATATATAAATTAATTTACTAAAAGATTTTTGGTTATGTCATTTTTTCCTTTACATTAAATTAATTAATCTAAAGTGCCATTATCATTCATAAGTGGATCAATGTGTTCCAAAAATAGACCCATGGATGACCATGAACTATATTACTCATACTATAAGGATATGACAAGTGTTATGGTAATTTTGAATTATTAAAATATTCATTTTACCTTGAATTACCCTATTTACCTTTAATTGAGGTAACTAAAAATCAAAAGTTACTATTCACCAAAAAATTATATTCATCTTATTGAACAAAATTTTACTTACAAATAAAATCCATGTATGTCTAATTTTTAAAATTAAATTCGCTGAAGTGGTAATATTTCATTTAAATGAAAAGTCAGTTTTTTAACTACTATTAAGTGGTTTCACTATTCATCAAAAATTGATGTTTTTTATAAAAGTACAAAAAATTCATCCTAATCTATATTTGATATTATGAATTCAAAAATATTTTCAATTTTTCCAAATTCAAAACATATAAGTGGAATTAATTAATTTAAAATTAATTCCCATTGTTAAAACAAATAGCCTGTTTTTAAAAAACAATAACTATCAAAAGATTGACAGTAGTTTATGTCCACTTTCATAGTGAAATTAATTACAACGACAAAAATTGGATTAAATGGTAAAAATATATTATGATTAAACTTTAAAACCAATTAAAAAAATAATATTTTAATGTAAATAAATTATATTAAAATACAGTTTTCAATTAAAATACAATATTTTTCACAAGACATTAAAAAATGAACTTTATCAGAAAAATTACAAAAAATTAAAAAAATTAAATTATAATTTCCCCAATCTAAAGAAGGATTTTATTTTGTAAAATTTAATTTATTAAAGTGACCAATACAATATTCAAGTTGGTTCTCCATTAAAAGGCGGTAAATCGACGATTTAATGTAAATTATGCTTAAAATTAGATTCATACACATTTTAAGACTCTATCTTTTATTGGATAAATGTAAATACATTTAACAAACATGTAAAATCATATTGTAGTTATTTTTTTTCATTCCCAACAAAACAAAAGCTTGGAGTTAACAACCATTTAAAATAATAATATTATATTATTAGTCTACAATGTAAGATTTCAAAGAAACATGTTGTTGCGTATCGGGTACACTATCATACATAGAAACCCCATTAAAGTAAAATAAATATTTAATTAAAAAATATTAAAAAATATGAAATATGTATTATTCTTTATTTACCTGGGATGTTACAGATTTTGGAATATAGTTAATGGATGGAACATGAAATAACTGGTTTAATGTTGAGTGTGATGGAAACGTTTTTGATGAGCCATCAAATGGGATGATGACTAGAGTAATGTATGACCTGATAATTCAAAATCAATTTTGAAGGAACTAAATTAACAATGTGTACCGTGACGAACTCACGAACACGCCAAATATGTGGAGTAATTAATTCATAGAGAATTTGCGTAAAAGAGACCATATAGGAAAGAAGAATCAATTTCATTATTTCAAGAATGTGGAATGGAGAAACCACATGAATGCATTAAAGGAAAACGAATTTTTTTTTACTGTGGAAAAGATGGGAATTTTGCAAGGAACTAAAAAAGAAAATATGTAGAGTTGGTGGTCACAATGTATAGTAATATTAACCTCGTAAATAAATCATCAATGGTTAAATGTGTTATATATGTAATTAATTATCATAATGACAATCAACTACCTAAATTGGAATCTCCTTAAGGGAATCTGAATGGAGACGTGATTATTAATTATGTTAATGTTGATTATGGGACTAAAAATTAAATGTGAATAAAATGGTATAGCACCACCTGTTTTAAAGAAAATTTTTCCCCTAATAAATGAAATTTTTATTTTAGTCATGTAATGTAATATGCCAAATAGTCTTTTCCAATGGAACTGACATTGCATACATTACCCACAACACTGACTTACATTATGTTACATGCAACACCAACTTGGGGTACGTTATAGGCAACAATGACGTTTCTACGAATCATCATTTTAATATTATAATTATTTATATGATATAATAATAAAATAACTGTTAGAAAATGTAATATGAATAATAATTACTACTTCTAGAATATTTTTTATAATGGATTTATATAAATAAATCATATTTATATTAAAATGTATATATTTTTATATAAAATCCCAATATATTTCTAAATAATATTTTCTCAGATATACTGTTTTTCATGTATATATGTAAAAAATAAAAAATATTCATCAGAAACATATATAATGTTAATTTGATAAAAAAATATTCTATTTTGAATTTATAATTTCATAATTATCTTAGTGTCAATTTATAATATATTTCTTGGAAACACAACTTTTTGAATAACAATGAATAATACCAGATTTTAATTCAATAATCTTTTATAATATACTTTATTTATATGGTTAACATAAAATTTAAATTTTCTATTAAGGATCAGATAGATAATATTTATATAAATTAATAAAATTATGGTCATTGAGATCAATTTATCATGAAACATATGTATAAAAACATAGAAAACTTTTGTATGTTTTTACATTAAATCCTACATTGTACACCTGATCGTGGGATTATTTTTTATATCAAATTTTACCACTTATATGATTATAATTATAAAAAATGGATTCCATAATTCTTTCATAACAATATATAATACTTCATATGGTCAATTTTTTTAACACTAATATTGGTGAAAGGGATTGAGATATTTTAAAACATTTAAGAGAAAAATTAGGTTAACAATGTAATTAACCTTAAATTTAAGACCCAAAACAACCAAGGAAATTTTCAAACACCAATTTTATTTTAATTATTAGGCCATAAAAATTCCATCTTTTAGTTAAGTTTTTTTTATGACTTATTTATGTAAAAACATTGGTACACCAAAAATGATTTAAAATATTCCATGTGTGTCATTTCCATCACTAATAAATGGCCACCACCACTCCCTTATGTTGACACCTCTAAAAACACATAGGTTCAAAAAATATGTACCAAATAAAAATCCCAAAATCACTTCCTTAATCCTATAAGCATTAACTATTACATAAGGCACTCTAAGGAATCCTTTTGGAACAATCCAAAAGGAGTTATACTATTAATAGGTAATATCTTTTCTTAAACACCATTCTATTATTTTGTTTCTATACCCCTCCAATATCATTATTCAATGAATTTATAAATAAATAGTATCCGAAAAAAAATTATTTTTTATTCTATGTTTTCGATCTACATTTACATACACCTCCATGTAATGGGTAATGAATATATTGCTTGTGTGTGTAGACAATTATTGCCTCACTAAAAAATAATTATTCATCATTCTATTACTACATATCAGGGTGGATATAATGATGGAAACACAATATGTTAATGTAATAAATAATATTTATTATTTAATTAATATTATATATTCCTTGTAAAATACTTATATTTTTACTTTCTAATTCTTTTTAATATGATAATTATCTTTTGAGGAAGCATGGACTACCGCTATCTCAAAGTGATGTGAATCATTCCCACAATACGTGGAATGTAATAAATATTTGTTTGTTAATATATATTATATATATATAATATATAATATAATAAGTATATTTTCATAATTATATATGTTTATACATATATATTTTTACATTCATTCTTTAAAAATAAAAATTAAATGAAAATAACGCAAATGCGTACGTACAACATACCATCTAAATGAATGGTGTATTCCATATTGTACAAATAAATTATATATATTATTATAATAAAAATATAATGAACAAAATAGATATTTATGTAACATTATACATTATGTAAATCAATATATAAGTATAAGGACCGAATTTATAACAAATTAAAACACATGCATAGAACAAAGAAGATATTACACGAAGTGAAATCCTAACATTAAATTTTTAACAAAAGGATAATATAAGGTAATAATAAAAACATATATGGTATAAGATATATGAATATGGTTCTGTAAAGTATTTATAAATAATTTATATTTATTATTCACGTGATTTGAACTAGTATGATTAGAGTCAAGAACTGTGGTATGGGTATTTCTTCTCACTATTTATTTTTGTGAGACATATACTTTATTCATGGCACATTCCTTTTGTGTGTTCATGATACTACCGTTGTTGTATTTAATGATTACTATATATAAATTAATTAATATTTATACATCCATTATATGATCATTATTTTATGGGATTTATGTTTAACAGGTACTAAAACAGTAAAATAACATTGTATAACTTTTCCATCTTTCAGGGTCATGTTTTGTTATGAACATAAATTCTTCTATTAGTATATATAATTAAATTTTTCATGCAATATGAGGATTATAATTATTTTAATGATATTTTAATGTCAAATTCATTTCCTTTTCTTGCATGCAGATTACGATCCCAATTTACCAGGTGATAAGAGTTTATTGAAATAATTTCATCACTTTTTGATATTTTTTATGATTATACTTCAATTCGTGAAATATCATAATCCATATCTCATGAACACTCCAAAATTTTATTTTTATTTAGTAATTTATGTTATACTCATGTATTATTACCATTTTATAACTCTTAGGTAATGACGAAATTCTTTCCAATTAGTATCTGACCATCTCTCTATTTGATTAGAAATCTACTACAGTCAAAACCCTTGTTTTCAAAACAGTTTTCAAATATATTTAAAGCCAACTATCAATGAAAAATGATTTTAATTTTTTTTATAGTTTTCAAGGATTCCATAGTAGTTTATTTAATATATATTCAAAGGAATGTTTTTGTACAAGGTTTTATATTTTATAAAAATCATTCTACTATATAAAAAGGATATTTATCAATATAAATATTTTTTAAAAGAACATTAAAAATTACTTCCCATATAATATAACATAAATTGTTATTACGCATGCATTTTTAGGGAAATTATTAAATTTCTCATTTAATATTCATTCTATAAAATTATTAATTTTTTGATAGAATGATTTTTGAGAAACTCGGTTCCCTTTCATGGGTTATATAATTTTAAAAACTAATTATTTTCATGTGTTTTTTTAATGATGAAATGATTACATGACCTATCGTTTTCCACATTTTATGATAGGATTACATTTTTATAGTACCTATTTCATTTAATGGGTTATGATATGATTATTTATGCTCTTGTGAAAAATGTATTTATGGATTCAACGTGAGATGGGTGGGATCTATAAATCCATCTAATGAATTGGGTGATGAATTATGTCTCATGAGATAGAGTAATATGGTGTTGGGAATGAAACATGACTACTAAGATCACCATGTGAGTGAACCATGGCAACCCATATAGTAATAGTGGTGAAATCGTGCTAATATTATTGACATGGGAGGGAACCATGTCTAGAAAAATTGTATAGGGAGTGAACACGAACAAATAATATAGACATGGAATTTAATCTATGGTACTATGGAAATCATATTATATGATAATGTGTTAGAAAAAATTCCTTGTTTTATACCAATGATAGGATTTCAAGGATTCTGTTATTTATTTTATTATGATTTAGTCTTATAGACAAATGTGCTTTACGACATTAACGATGTATATCATCAAATATATATAGGTTATGATATTATATATTCATGATCATGTTCTCATACCCATATTCTCATGATTATGCCTATATATCTCCCTTTTTTACCATTACTGAGAATTTTAGGTCACCCATTTTTTTGTTTTTGTACATAGGTTATGAAAATATGTATTATGGTTTATGTTCCAATTAAGGATTATTTTCACGAATATCCTAGTGGTATAAAATGTATCACAGTTATGTATAAATTTTTATGATTAAATGTGTCCAAATAGACTACACTATTTTTCTTAAATGGGGTCTCCTTGTATAATGTTTTATTTATTATACAATTATTATGTAGTGTTAATTAATGAAAATCAAGGATCTATATAGTTGGTATCATTGAAAAGTTTTAGATAACTATAAGAATCTCGAATGAGAGAAGCGATGAGAGAACCATAATGACATGTCTAAGGATAAGTTTAATGATAAGGAAAAGTATAAGTAAATGTCCTGGAATTTTGTGGGAGGATTGAGTGGGTGGTTTCTTAAAAATACATCCATATCTAGATACAATAATATGATGTGGATATGGAAAATTTGTAACTAGGGTAACAAATATGAAAAAATATCTTGGCTAGACTTAGGGTATTCTGGTACATGATAACAGGCCTAACTGCACACCTTGTTTGACACTTCTAAGAGAAATTCATTGGTAATTCAAACACTTCTAAAAATATTATAAATTAATTTAAATAGATGTTTTCAATGAATAAACATGGATAAACTGATAGATTCATATATTAACAAAATTTTTATTAATTTATACATCACATAAGTGACTTTTGATGACTTTGTGTCTCCTCGATATGATAACAATTTCTCACTCTATGATTTTTTGTTTTAGTTAATGTATAGAACCTGAAATAATCATGTTAATGCTGGTAGTGATAAAATTTGAAAAGATTGCCCTCCTAATGAACTTAATTCTGTAGAATCTCAATGGGGAAACAACATTTCTATACTCAAATATCATTCTCAATATATGAATCATGATGTAATTTAATATGATAAATGGAGGGAAATATATTATGTTGAGTCTTTAATTAGGAAACATCTTACATCCATTAATGGGTCCTCTGATCAACTTGTTTCTGATAAATGGATCAGTAATACTAAAAAAATATTCTTTATTGTTTTGTTTTCAGAGTATGAGAAAGTAATATTGGGTGTTTATTAGTTATAAGTAAATATACTCCAATAGTGGATTATAATGATAAAAATGAGGCACAAATATGATATTGAATTCAAGAGTTGGGAAAATTTCAAAAAAATTATTTTTCAATAATTACATACCTCATATTCTTCATAACAAAATAGAGAATGAGTTTCTCAAGTATAAAAAAATTTATGTTGAATTTGGTGTTACCTAAAAGGATAATTTCAGGAGAAAAGCATGGTATGAGTCTAGAATTATCATCCATCAGTATAATAAAGTCGATAGATACATTAGTGGCCTATTGAATATTCTCATAAGGGAATTATCTAGAGTAGAATTTACCATCTATTATGTAATTGTGAATTTTGAAATCATGTTTGAAATTGTAGTTGGATTGACATATCAATCTCAGGGATAAAAATATATATTGAAGATAGAGTTTAAAGGATAATATAAAAACCATGAAGAGAATAAGATGATTTTTACTTTATATTGTATGGGATGGAAGTTGAAAAGATGAAATGGTATTAAGGGGTATAATAAATGATTTCTTTGTGTAATGGGAGGTCACTAAGAATTTGATTGTCGATGTGGTGGGATGATGTTTGGTAATGATGCTAATAGATAAATAACAACACAAAACGAACCTCCCATTATCCAATCCAACAAAGGTAATGGGAATTGTAATTATGATATCTAATGCCCATACCCAAGGTCTGTTTATGATGATTGATTTCAATATCCTTTTTAGCTGAGTGACAAGGGTAAATATCAAGAATTATCTATTTTTAATGAGGGGTACGATAATGGTTTGATTAAAGGTATAATTACCATACACTATAGAACTTCTAATTTCTAATTTATTACTAATCTATACACTCATTAAAATGAAAATAATTTATTGGGGGAGTTACGATTACACAAAAATAATTATTTATAGAATTAGATCTATCAATGTTGGAGGCAATTGAATATTTATATAGACCAACAAAAATGATTGTGATATATAATTTTCTTAGTTTAGAATGTTATTTTGGATAGTTTATGGATAATTTCACAATACTATTTAATTATTAGGATATTTTTACTCAGAATCATGTCATATTCCTCTAAAAATATATGTGAGGAAAATTTCCATTAACTGAAGAGAATGATAGTCAGTTAACCTTTTAATAAATTACCCTATAGTGGAGATGGGTTTGTAAATTATAGTGGTTCATTCAAGAGGGCATTGCGATGTTCACATATGCAGAATAATATGGATATCAATTATTCGTCATAGTAGTTGATGATTTGTGATCAAAATTAGACAAATCAAGATTTGGAGTTAGTAGAGTTAACTTTTTTTTATTAATCATATGGGGTAATTATATTATTTTAGAAACGTGTGATATATATATCAATCAAAAAAGTATGAAATATATATTCACACATACGGTGTTGAACATGCACTAGAGAAGATGTTTAGTGTTGATAAAAGATTATGGAAAGTCAATAAAATTAAACCTCAGGAATGTGAACATGGTGGTCAATGTTTTGAGTTAAAATGATCATGATATATTATCCCTGATGAGGATCACAAATGATCCAATATTTTGGTATTTGAAAAAGATGGATCTTGAAATCCTGATAGAAGGGGAAAAATATTATCTCCATCAATAATTTTTTTAAACATATATCTATGTGAATATTTAGGAGTTGAAGAAGGAATATACAGTGCTGCAATGGAATTATAAAAATTTTCTCATGTTAAACCTTGATCAGGATGGAATGATTAGGTTCTGGAACCATATATGTGCTCCTTCCATACCATATTTGAAGAAGGTGATGATAGATAATGTTCATAGTTCTTCAGTGTATATTTATCATGGAATTATGAAAATGTATACGGATGGGAAATAATACATATTTTGGGATGGTATGATAAGATATATCATTGATTTGATATCTTTTTTCTTAGAATTCAAATGAGGTATGGATTAAAGACCAAATTCAAATGTGATTTGGCATCCATTAACCATTCCAGAATTGAAATAAGAGAACATCACTATGTATTTTGTTGTTGGACTCGCCAAAAACTAAAAATGGGTCAAGGTATATGAATGGTAGTCGATATGAATACTATGTTATCACACATTCATCACTATCAGTGAATAAATATCTATGGATTATCATTCCATTATATAAATTATAAATGGGGTACGGTTTTATAGAGTACTATATTATAATGTATCAGATCAGGATCTGAGGTTCACTTCATTATTTTGGAGATTTTTTGAGAAATCATTTGATAAAAAATTGAGTTTCATCACTACTTATCATTCCCAGACAGATAGATTATCTGAAAGAATAATTGAGAACCTAGAGGACATGTTTAGATAGTGTTCTCAATATCTAAGGTAGTTGGGATCCAAAAAATCATCTAGATGATTTTTCAAATAATAATTGCATTTAATAAATCATTAATATGTCACTGTGTGATGACCATAAGTGGAATAAATGTATATATATGATGTGTGGGGATGAGGATGGAGAAATAATTCTATTGGGGCATGAGATCACTAAGAAAAATGTCAAAATGTATAGATCAATTCTGTATAATTTCAAGGAATCTGAATTGTAGAAAACAATTATGCTAATAATCGTCAACGTGATCTGGAATTTTATGTTGGTGGAAGGGAGATTAGATGAATCTTACCCTATAAGAATGTTATGAGATTACTGATGAATTGGTAACTAAGCCCTAGGTATAGTAGTCCCTTTGATATTCTTGATCATGTCGGAACGATATCTTATCTCTTTGTTCATACTCTATATCAATCTAATTTTCCATTCTTTTTTCCATTTATATATCCTAGAGAAGTAAAAACATTATCCTACACATTTAATGAACTCAACAACCATTCCATTAGAGACGGGTCGTTCTTATGATGGTGACCCAATTGAAATTATGGATCATACATAGAATGTTCTACGAAGAAAGACAACTCACATGGTCTATGGTTTTCATAGAAATATCCATTTAGAGGATATTACATGGGAACATAAGGATAAAAAGAGGATGTATCCTAATTGTTTACCCTACTGATAGATTTATTATGGGTGAATTCATTTTAAGGGGGTAGAATGTAACACCCTGCGTTTTTTTGGATATTTTATTCTCTAATAATTTAAATTTTCATATATATATCATAAAATTAAATTAGTCAAACATTTATTTTATAAGAATCCTAATCATCCTACCTTACATGAAATAATAACTTAGCATATTTTATGTGGTATACTGACTTAGTGTATATTACACACGAAACATATATTTCTACTGAAAATAATTTGATTGCAATAAATATATAAACAAGATAATTATAGCATATACGTTAATCAGTGTTAAATGAAAATAATTAGATATTTTCAAATATATTGTGTAAGGGTTTTATATAAATAAAACATATTGATATCAAAAAATATAGTTTTTTGTAAGGACATTATATGATTAAAAGTAATATTTTCTATAATCAAATACTTTTCATACTCTTTGATGAAACGTAATAAAATTATTTTTTTATATATTTTAAATTTTATTTTTATACTAAAAATTTGATTTATTTAATTTATAATTTTGAAGTTATCTTTGGGTGAATTTATGGTATTTTTCTGAGCAACATCATTTTTGGATGAATAGAATAAAATAGAAAGTTTTAAATCAAAACCACATATTAACCAAATTTATATATAAAGTTAAATTATATATTAAATTTCTTTAATATTATAATTTGACAATATTTTATATATTAAAATAATTTGGATCATTATTATCAATTTACCGTTAAACATGGTTAAAAAAACATAGGAAACTTGTGAATGCTTTACATTAAAAATCAGCAATGGAAACCCTACAAAGTGATTAATATTAAAATAATTACTAAAACATATGGGATTAGAAATTGTAAAAATTGATTAAATATTTTCAATTATAATAATTTGTAATGACTAATATGGTGAACATAGATTTTTTACAAAAACAAAATTGTGAAAGTTACTAAAATTAATTACAACAATTAAGAATCATTTTACATTAACAGAGTACTAAACCATAAATTTATGATCCAAAAGCCCTAAAAACATATCAAACACTCAATGGATGGCCATTCATCATCCATTCACCTTCCATTATTTATTTTGTTTTTTTTCGTTACTTTTTTCTAGGAAAAAACAAGTGTAACCTATCTTGTTTCCAAAAATTAAAATTGTGTCTATTCCCACCCTAGTAAAATGGCCATCACATCTCCCACTTATTCACACCTCTCAATCCATTTAGAATAAGCCATTATATTTCCAATAAACTTTCCAACATTTCTAAAATCCTTCTATAATTCTCCCCTTAACCAAAATTAAAATCCAGAGAATATTTTTGGCCAAGAAGAAAAAGTGTTTTCTGATGAAGAGGTATCATCTTCTCTCAAGATCGCTTCATTAATTTTCATTCTCCACCCCTCCATTACCTTTATTAAATGACTACATAAAAAATGTATCTCAAATATACTAGTATTCTTCAATTCAATGGGTTCTAACTAACCATACACACATATCCTTCTAATTGGTAATAAACATTTTTTTTGGTGTACTATGAACTACCGCCTCAAGAAACGATGATATATGATTTTTACTTTAAAATAAATCATTTTGGAAATTATAATGGCTACTTTTAATTTATTATTTTTATTATTATTTTGAAACTTCTTTATTCCTTTTACAGCACATATATTTTTTTCGTTCCTTTTTGTGTTAATTTGACAATCTTTTTTGAGGAAGTGTGGGAGACGACCCCCTAAAAGAGTTGTGATTTGTTCAAACACTACATGGAAAGTATTAAGGATAGGTTTAGTAAATATATATAATTTATAGGATATAATAAACCTAATATAAAAATGAAATGTATAAATACATTTATAAATATATGTATTTTATTTTCATTCTTTCAGCATGAAAATTAAAAGTAAATAACGTTCATGCTTACGTATGGATTACCATCTCCAAAAATGGTGTATTACATTTCTTGGATTAAAATTATATAGATTATTATAATACACATATATAAAATATGATTAATATTATATAATTATTTACATTTTAGAAATCATAATTTAAGTATAATGACCAAAGATATATCAAATTAAGACACATGAAATGAACAATGTCGATATTACTCTATGTGAAACCATTAAATATGATTGTAAAAAAAATATAACACTATAATCAAAAAATATAAGATATGAGATATAATTATATTTTTCAAAATAATTATGAAAATTAATTTTCATCATATAGGTGAAATAGATGAATAAAAAAAGAGTCAAGAGACAATGTAAGGGGATTTCATCTCACTTGTTATTTTTGTGAGATAAATGATTTATTCACCACTGATTCCTTTTGTGTGGTGTATATAGTAACCATGGATATATAAATTTATTATTATAATAAAATTTATGGTAATTTTAATATTCATTCTATTATTATTATTTCTTCATGTTTATGATTCAAAACATAACAAATCGGTAAAATAGTTTTTTTGTCAATTTTCTTTCATTGAGACTCGTTTTTTATTATGAGAATAAATACTTTTCAATGTGTATATTTTTCAATTTTACATGTTATATCATGAATAAATTATTATCATGATATATTATTCATATTTTAATTTCATTTTCCTAAAAGTAGAGTGTGATCCCTTGTCACCAATTGATAAGTGTTTATTGAAACAATCAAATTGCTTTTTAATATTGAATATAATTATGGATCAATTAATGAAATATCATGATCCATTACTCAATAAAAGTAATTAATTACATTATTTTCTAAAAATTTATGATATCATCATGTATTATTAACATTTATCCGCTCTTTATTAATTAAAATAACGTTTTGAAGATAAATATGATTGTCTCTCGCTTCGGTCAGAAATCTATTTTATTCAAAACCATGATTTAAAAAATGTTTTAACAAATGTTTGGAAAATATATTTGGAGACCTTGTTATTGGTAAAAGTATTTTTAAAAAATTTTATAGATTCCAATGCTTCCTTTCAAGGTTTTCAAATCAATTTTCCATGAAAATGGGTTTCAAAAGTTTTTATGTTTTGACAAGTGTTTTCATTTATCAAAGGAAATTTCACTCAAGAAATGATTCTAAAATATTTTTGAAAAATTATTTCCCATATTATATAACATCAATTGGTGTTACACATACACTTTTCATATTGACGCCTTTTCAACTGTTCAAATAATATTATATGCTTACGTGTCTACCAAAATTCAATGTTATTTTCCCTTTTTATCCTTTGATGGATTATATGATTTATTGTTTTAGGATTCATGTGTTTTGAACTTCCCAGATTAATTAAATTATTTGTGAATATGATCTTTGAAATGAATGGTATGGTCTTATTTTTTATGATCATTCTCTCATACCATTATTCTCATTATTATTCTTATATATCCCCCTAGTTTAACCATACTTCTCATTTGAGCTCACCCATTTTTATTTTTCCTTCCCCGTGTTATGAAGATATCTATTATGGTTGATGTTTCTAACTAGGGTTCTCATAATTAAGTACCCATTGGGAGATAATTTATCTCACTTAGGTATCATTGTTTATGTTTATATTTTTCCAAATAAACTAGAATAGTACGGTCCTTAGGCATCTGTTTGTGAATTTATTTATATATTCCAAAAAGGATATGAAATGTTAATGTCTGAAAGAAAGGGTCTATATAAATGATGTATTATGTAATAGGATGTCATTTCTATATTATGGTTTTAGGATGAAATGTAATAATTAATTATTTTATATATTTATATTTAATAATTATGTTATATGAATAGTGAAACATATAAGAAACTTTCAGTTTATTCATTATTGCTATGGAATTATTTGAATACATTGAATGGATCTGGTTGATTAGAAATGTGACTTAATGGGAAGGTGATGTAAGTAGAATTCATGGGATTATGGGAAAGATGATTGTTAATATATTACTTTTGTAAAGATAATGTTATTTGAATAAATATATGTTTGATATGAATAAAAAAAATTGTACTGTATTGATTAACATCGAATAATTAAAGACTTGTCAACAAGTGGTTCATGATATCATTTATGAACGTTAAAAATTATAATATTGAAGAAATATATAAAATAATATTTGGAATAATTAAATTTTCATGTTTTCAATAATTAATTTTTGTAATTTCGTTTATTACAATGTTACAAGATAATTAATGTTAAATGAATTCACATATTTGGTATGTGACAACAAAGAACTACTTTGTGAAATATGGGGGATTAATTCCAACAAATTTTTAGAAAATTTATGGACTTTATTTTGAAAGTATTGGATGTCAATATTTCATAAGGGGTATATGGTAATCAATTTATAGATTGGTTTATGTTAACGTATTATATCATCATAAAAAAATTTGTGCTTATTTTATATCATGAGATAAAATATTTTTTGTGATAATTATAGATAGAATGGAATTTAATTTTTTTATGGATCTTATTATTTTCTAACTCTTCATGAATGAAAGAGTCACCATTATTAAATAGAATTATATATGAAGTGTAAATCGAACAAGACTCAACCAAAGGGTGATATTTTTCATATGAAAAGGAATAATATCACGTAATTGAATTTCAATATATTCTAAAACAATAAAATAATTCCTCAAATAATGGGAAAGTATAATGAAATAAATTTTTCCTAATATATTCATTTATATTGAATAGACGGGATTGTAAATGATCAATGATTTCTGGTAATGAGACCCTTAACCTTCATTCTATCATTCAATATTCAGTTATCAATGATCATTATCAATCATTATAATTATTTTTTCTTTACTTACATTTCTAATATTCAATTCACAACTATGTTCATCTATGAGTATACATAGTAATTGAATGACCATATACCACCTTGAGAGGGGGGAGTGTGAATATGGGTGTTCACATTTTCTCTTCTTTACTGGATCTTATTCCCACATTGGTAGGAACTTGTTTGAAATTGTATGCCGAATATGTGTAGTAGTTAATACAAGAAAAAGGATAACACAACACTTTTTATATGGTTCACTACTATGGGCTACGTCCTAGTAGCATACACCGACTGGTTTTCAGTCATACCAAATTCCACTAATCTTCACTATATGTGGATTATAATGGTTTGAGAATAGTCACTCTGTCAAAAGAAAACTATCATTAACAATGTTTAGTGATATCTCATTACTTCCCTCAGATCACTTCTATAGACTCCCCTTGGCTCACTAACTTAGAGTGGTCTTCACTAATTTTATCAACTCGATGGTCGCATCAACAGATTATCATGAAAAGTCTTTGTCTCTATTCACCGCGAGAAATTGCTTCCATCGAAGTCCTGAATTGATGCACTTTTATAATCAATTTTAGTTTTTAGAGTATTTACCAAATGTAGTAGAAGTTATTCTCTTTTTATTAACTAGATCAGAAAACTCCATTTTTAATATTTTCATTTTTGTATAATTTTCATAATTATTTAGACTACCTATGATCTGCATACCACGCCTACTCATCTTACCACACCTAGTTTGTGTACCGTGCATGTTCCGCATACCACCCCTGCTTAGTATGTCATGCGTGTTCTGTGTACCACCCATGCTTGGCTTACCACACCTACTCTCGTTCTACCCCTGCTCTTTGTACCTCTCCTCCTCCATATACAATCTCTGCTCTGTGTACCACATATATTCTCCATATCGTGCCAACCCTACCTAACACGCCTGCTCCACGCAGCATGCCTTCTCTAGTTATTGCACATGATCTATGCAACGCGCCTACTCAGCACACTTCCTTATCCATCTTCCTCAGCATTTGGCCTCTGCGTAGCATATATACGTACCACCTTCACATACTTACATCACATATTGCCTTCAGGTATCACCTTAGCATACTGCCTTCATGTACCACCTTCACATACCGCCTTTGGGTACTGCCTTCGCCTACCGCCTTTACGTACCACCTTTGAAAATGAAATTCACGTCCCGCCTCTGCATACAGCCTGGGCATACAGTTTCATCCTTCTGCAGACTACTCTTTAAAATTTTTCGTACTATTTTTTCTTTCACGTACCACTTCATCCAACGAAAAATCTCTCATGCATACAACTTTCAGACCAACCTGAGATCTTCCATAGTGATGATATTTTTGGTACCATGACTTGATTCACAAAGTGTTTTGCATACCTTCCATGCTTACCACACGCCTTCACCATGTAACATTTCTTAAAACTATTTTCGGTTCTCTTCACCGCTCCCTTTATTGTTCCCACTACCAGGTATGTGGCTGCGATCCATTCCCAGTACATGCTACAAATTTTTCTTCCTCTACCGATTTCCATCTCCTTTATGAATCATGTTCACACATATGAGGAAATAATTCCTTTTCCAAAAACAATAGCCCAATTTTTAGTTCCCAGAATTTGTGATACATTGGGAAATGACACCACATTAAATATCTATTTCGGAAAGAACACCTATGAAAATTCAATATCATATTTCTTCTTCTATATTCAGTGGATTTCATCAGGAACTCCTTCCACTATGATATATATTCTTGGAATGATTATTTCATGAATCATAAGATTCTCCATGTAATGTACAATAACTTACTAAATTCCCTATCTTCTAGAAACATATGTCATTCCATCCAACACTGAATATGATTGGAATCATTTTTTTTATTTTTATGATCAATATTAAATCATGTAACCTCCACATGATCCCTCATGAAATGATGTATGTGTCATAAAGTAACTCTTTGAGATGGATTCTTTTTTTTATATAATGTACCATGCTTCATACATGTATTTAAAACATAAGATCAGTTCAACTATCGTCTGAATCACAACTCTCATAACATTGGAGTTATTCTTCTTATCCATCTTTATTTGGTTGTATACACTATTTCGCCTTTGATACATTTATTTTGAAATTAGGATCAATTAAACAATCTTCTGATGCACGAATCTCAATAACATTGGAGTTCTTATTTACCTCATTCTTAATTTTGATCTTTACTAAAAACTATTGAAAAAAAATTAAAACATATACACAAAGTTGTCCAATAACCACCCCATTTTTATTTTATTTTCAACACCTTAATGTTCCCCTCAAATGAATGAGTCAATATCAAATTGGTAATCTTCTCTTGTAGCTTACTTATCTTGCTCCTATAATCATTCATTTCATGTCTATCACCATTGTTTACATGAAATATAATGTTCATGGGAAACATGTATCATTCCATACATGATAAATATTCTATCAATAATTTCCCTCTAAGTATGAATGATCAATCCTCGATGTAGAAAATAAGGGGATTCGATTTAAAAAACAAATTTGGCCATTGTCCACTGATCAAGATACCTCATGATATGAGGATTCATGTAATTTATCTTGAAGGGTTTTTCACTTTATTTCTAAATTGGTGATATTGAATGTGATATGAATTAATCAATATGAATGACCTGAACTCACATCAACAAATAGATCAAAAACATTCAAATGCAATTGGCAGGATAAGTGGCCTTGGGGAAGTTTCATTCTTCTTATGTAACTAATTAATTATTTTAATCCCCCTTTGTAAAATGATATTCATTATGAGTAACCAATGACAAGAGATTGAAAAATGACATATCTTTTCCAATGATATGTTCTTCAATATATTTTTAGAGAAATTGAATTTAATAACTACTGAAAGAAATATTTATTGAAATAATAATTTCGATAGCCTTTTAATTTGTATCCCCCTCAAGGGAAACACTATACATCATCTTTATCAAGGTTGATAATTAATCATTTTAATATTTGAATATCAATTGAAGAATCATCCAAGGTTGGAAACTTCTTATGCATATCTATAAATAGTTGACAAAATTCACTACTTCTCATGTTCTCCCCCTAAGATCATGCTTCACCATCAATTTTCCGTATTATCAGCACAAGTAGAACACACAAATGATTCATGGTATATGTTGGCTCCCCCATGATTAATTAATATGAGCTACATGGTTGAGAAAATTGTATCATCCAATTTATTCCCTTTAAAATAGTCTTCATGCTTTCACATTTGAACATGTGTTTTGATTTGTGTTGATTTGGAAGGGCCCTCTTCCCATTATCTTCTTCTTTTTGTGGAAATTTATTATTCTTAACATCCATCATTAATGACACATTCATACTCATTTTAAAAACTACGTCTTGTTCTGGTATTAAGGTTAGTAAACCATTTTCAATATGACCAGATTTCATACATCTCTCACACAAAACTTCTTTAAGACATTTTTTTATTTTGTTTTATAATCTATCAGAAACTAATTCTTCTTGTTTCCTCAACTTTTTCAAATCATCTATACATACGACTAACATGCCATTTGGAACTTTTGTAGCTGGATTGGATTTCCACATGGGTTAATCTGATTATCATCCCTCTTATTTTCACTTTTTGATTAATTTACCTTTAATTTCAGTGATCTAAAATCCAGGCTCTTCTCAACTACCCATATTTAGATTTTCTGGAGGAAATTTGTGATTACAATATTCTTTTGAATTCATCCCAAGGTAGTTGCTTCTTACTTAGCCAGAATTGGCAGTATTATTTTCTTATCCATTATGAATGCATGTTGAGATAGGCATGTACCTACCTTGGGACCACATATATTGAATATATCACATACGTTATCAATCATTTGAATTCTATTTTTAGTAAACAGATGCATTTTGACCTGTAGATATTGCTTCTTAATCTCTAGGTTTCACTCCCTTTAGGTAGGATTCCTTTGTGATTATACATTATGAGGATTGTACCAGTAGTTTAAAGCATAATACCCAAATTTTTTGTAGCACCATCTTTTCCCCACAAATATTGAATTCATTGTATTCAATTATGGGTCCTTTTTCATGACTTGTTATGCTATTTCTAGAGAACAAACCTCCACGTTCTTCTACTTATTCAACCAAAATTTGGTGATATGTAACTCCTCACCTATAATTATCTATACTTATTTTGAATTTATCTTACAGCCTACACTTCTTGTGGGAACATATTTAGAAACATGGTTACAAGATTTTTTGGATGATACATTATTTCTCTCTATTGCTTTTGGTATATCATCGAAAGATTTCATGATCTTTTTATCACATGTTGAAGGCCTTTCAAATTTAGAATCATCTATTGGACACTGAGTACCAGTATCAACTATTTCCTTCTTTTTTATAGTTTCAATATGTTTATTCTCAATATTGGTCAACTGGATTTCTATTTCTAGACAATTCATACTGGGGATGACATTCGGATCTTCAATCATAATCATCTTCTCTTTTCAAGCATACTTTATTCATTCAACTTCAACTTCATGCAAGTTGGATTTTGTTTGTAACAAAGAGCCATGTTTCATGAATTTTTTGGAAGTTTCTTCCAAATATAATCTATGGATTTTGGTTCCCTTCTTCAGATTAACATCATGTGCATGGATCTTTTCTTCTAGAGTATTTTTAACTATATTATTCTTAAATATTTTGATCCATTTGGATATATTTATTTCATGATTCCTCTTTGTTTCTTCACAGGCTTCAATCTGTCTGCAAAGCTTATAACATTTTGACACATTATTTACCAAGACTTCCTCTATATAATCAGCCTCTCATTCCAATTGGGTGATATCCACCTACAAACATTGAAATATTCTACAAATAGTAGCAACTCTTTCTTAAGTAATACCTCTAATATAGGTTCTTAATTTTTCACAAGCAATTGAGCTAGAAGTTTCTTTCTTTTCTATGGTAGAACCTTGAGCAACCATCTCTTTACTTTCCTTCCCTAATATTTCATTATTATTGGAATATCATGGAGAAGTAGAAAATACATCATGTTTGGAAATTAGGGACTTCTCCAACTACATCTTCTCGTTCTTTTTCCTATTTTTTATTGTATTACTGGATGTATACTTCTTCTCAAAAATGACTAAATCTTCATTAAGAATGCACTTCATTGTTCAAATTTGGAAAGAAACTCAAATCCTCTTCTGAATACAATTACAGACGAGTAGCCAACATTTTCAAACCCCACACTGATTCCCATTGATTCACCCTACACCTCTCTGAGAGGGGGGTGATTCATGGTGTAAATTTTTTTTATTCATTACTGGATCTTATTACCACAATTTTAGGAACATAATTAAACATGTATGATTGAAATGTTTAGTAAATAAAAAACGTAGAATGACAACATGAAACATTTTACATGGTTTACCATTAAGGGCTACGTCCAAGAAGCATACACCTACATGTTTCTGGTAGTACAAAATTTCACTAATCTTCACTAGTTGTGGATTACAATGGTTCGGAAACAACCACTCTGTCCAAATCACTTTACCATTAAAAAGTATTATGGATTGACCATTGCTTTCCTAATATCACTTTCGCATACACCCCTTGGATCAATTCCCTAGATATGTGTTCAAATAATTTATCGACATGAATGTCGTTTCAACCAATTGGAATGAAAAGTCTTTGTCTCTATTCAGTACAAGACACTGCTTGCATAGATGTTCCGAATTTATGGTCTATTATATTCAATTTTATCATTTAGAGTAATTAATTAATCCACTAGAAATTATTCCAACTTTATTTTCTAGAATCGCAAACTCCATTTATGATGTTTTCATTTCCCTGAATTGTCCATAATTATACAAACTGTCTCTTATCTGTTGCCATGACTACTCTGCGTACCGCACCTTGTCTGCGTACCTGTCCAGTTCTGTGTACCGCCCCTACTCAGCATACCAGGAATGTTCTTCATATCGCCCCTACTCGGTGTACCACACCTTCTCTCATAACACCATGGCTCGGAGTAAGGTTCCCCCTCCACGTACCGCCTCTGCTATTTGTTCTACCCCTATCCAGGGTATGGCGCATGCCCCTCGTAACATGCCTACTCCATGCACCATGCCTTCTCCACATATCGCAATGGATCTGCGCACCATGCATGCTACACACATTGAATCTTCCTACCACCTATGTGTATGGACTCTGCGTACCATCATTTCGTACCTCCTTCGCATGCCAACTTCACCTACCACCTTTGTGTACCTCCTTCACGTACCACCTTAACATACCACATTTGCATACAACCTTTATGTACCACCTCTGCATAACGACTTAGAGTACGATTTCTTCCATTCGCGGACTACTCCTTCCAATTTAATGAAATGTTTTGTCTTTCCCAAAACACATCATCCTATGTCGAATATCACATGCATACCACTTTCAGACTCAACTGAGATCTTCCAAAATGTTGATATTTTCTTATCGAATCTGATCTCTCTTAATGAAGGGAATACAACTTTATATATAAGAAAATAATTCTACAAATTTCTCTAATCATTTTTACCCTAATATTCAATGTGGGAAAAACATCACCATGGACTATGCTCATTCTGCGTATTGTGAGCCTCCAATGCGTACTGTGACCCTCCAGCAAACTGCAAACCCTCACCACATAATGTATATCTATCAGTCCGTGTACTATATCTCTTCTTCCAATAAAAACCTATTTCGTGTTCCACAAATACTTTCATGGTGAATCATTTTAGGTACCTTGACTCATTTCATGAACCGTTCCGCATACCATTCCCACATACCACACACCTTCACTACGTACCTTCAATGAATTCTGTTTTCGGTTCTACGCAATGATCTGCATACTGTTTCCAATTTCAGGTACGTGGTCACGAGCGATTCCCAGAACATTGTATGTGGTCCATGTTCTGAGGTATGTGGTTTTCTTCCTTTGACGATCTCCTTCACCATTATACATCTCATTAACTCTTATTCTGAAATCCTTCCATTGACAATAAAATCTCAATTTTGAGGTCTAAAAATTTGGGAAATCCTACTAAAGGACACGACATTAAGAACCTGCATAAAAAAGAACATCTATGCATATTCACTTTTATATTTCTTATTCAATAGTCAACGACTTTCATCACGAACTCCTTCCACCGTGACATGTATTCTTTTAATGATCAATTCAAGCATCGTTAGATTCTGCAGGGAAATTACAGAAACATACTAAATTCCCTATGTTCTTGAAATATCAGTCATTCTAGTCAACACTGAATATGATTGGAATTATCTTATAGGCTTTTTTATTATCATTTTTATATCCTCAAATCTCTAGATGATCAGTCAGGCAAATGATGTATCTGTATTAGGGTAAAATACTGAGATTTTTTCATTGTTGTTTACAATGTATCACCTTTGATACATGTATTCTGAACATAATATTATTTTAACAATCATAAAAATCACTAATTTACATAACTTTGGAGTTCTTATTGATCACTTTATTTATTTGGTTTTATATAATTTATCACCTTTGATACAAGTATTTGGAACTTATGATCAGTTCAACAATCGTCTGAATCACAACTCTCAGTAACATTGGAGTTATTCTTCATCTTTTTCATTATTTTGAACTTCATTGACAACTATTGGTTACAAATACAACCTTATACAACAATTTTTCCCAAGAATAATGTACAACATTGGTTATTATTAAGGATCAAGATTTAAATTTTTAAAGGATGTTTTAGTTTTCATTGTTATGAATTGGGATTATATAAATGGAACATTCAATTATTAAACCATTGATAACCTAGATGAATTTTGAAGGAGAAATTCATATTATGGGGGTAGAATATAATTACATAATATTTTATGTAATATTTTCTGAATTAATATATTTTTTTGTAATTTAATTTTCATGCAACACTGATTATAGGTTTTTAAATAAAATAACTAAGTGTAGATTGCATTATCTGAAACAACAAGTCAATATTTCACCGAAAAAACACATATATTATCTTATTTAACAGAGAAAACAATGTTTTTATATTGATAGACACAATTTTATGTCCCTTCAATATCTTGTGTTAGGCACAAGGCCATGTTTTTTTAAACTGCAATATACTCTTATAATTTTTTCTGAAATAATATTTTTCGTAACACATTGCCTTTGTATTTTAAGTTACAAAAATTAATATATATATTTTAAAAATATGATTTCCGTATTTATTTAACATGAGTCCTTGGGTAATCAATTGGTTATAAATGAAATTAAGAACTATTTGAATATAAATAAATTCATTTTCTAAGAAATTTATTTTTCTATGTGAAAACACCATTTTATTCCAAAAAATTAAACAAACAAATTTTATTATCAAATTAAATAAAATTGATATGTTATATATTTGATTAATATTTTTATATAGTTCCAATATATTTTTTAGAAATATATTAAGAATAAGCCCAATTTTATTTATAAAACTATTTATTTTTCCGAACATTAATTTTATAATCTTTTTATGGGTAACACATTTTAAATATGATTTTAAAACCTAAAAATATTTAATTGAAAAAATAAACTACATTGTTTTATGTGGAATACCAAAATTTACACTGGGGTAATTTTTTGGTACATTTCTGATACTTTTAAATTTTTAATGAATACTGAAAACCACTAAATTTTAATTCTAAACTACATTTGCATCTAATTTACCAATACAACTATCTTATATTTTAGATATATTTTACTATTTAATTAGATAAATTTGAAATAAATAATTCCAAATTTTTAATATATAATATTTTTGAAATTGAAATTGGATACAAAAACATTTCTTGAATTTGATCACTTTTACTTTATATCACAACTTTTTCATCCTGTCTAGAAGATTAATTTTAATATAATTTATCCCACTTCTATGATATGAATTCAGAAAAATTAATTATATATTTGGAATAAGAATAATTTTAAATTTTTAATGATTAAATAATAGTTTTTAATAAAAAAATTAGTGATAGGGATTAATGTTAATTACACCAAATAAGTTAAAATTCAGCTTAACAAGGGACTAAACCATATTCTTAATGCAAAAAATGACCTAGAAACTAATCCAAATGTTATTTGATGTCCATATTTAGACACTATCCTATATTTAATATAATTCTACCATTATTGGAGCAATATTAAATAGTAAAAACGTGGGTGCAATTTAATTTAAAAAAAATTACAAGAATGCAACACTACCTCCACTATAAAAAGGAACTCACCCTTCCCAACTATTCACACCTCTCAAGACATTTTACTAAAAAAATATGCTAAAATAAAATCTCAAAATTCTTAAATTCATCTTATAAGACTCCCTTTTTTCATAAATCTTTCCAATTAATCCCTTTGGTGAAAACCAAAAGGAGTTACCCAACGAAGAGGCAACATCCTTTCTCAAGATCATTTGTTTTATATCCAATATTCACTGCTAAAATATTATTATTCCATGATTATATAATATGTAATTGTAATTAAAATATTGATATATTTTTTTCAACGTTTTATACATAAACTTACATACACATCTATCCAATTTGTAAATAACATACAGTTCTTTTGTATTACAAACTAACACCTCATGAAAAGATGATGTCTGTTTTTCCTCTGCCACGTCTCAAGGCTGGGATTTTATATGACAACTATTTTTTATTTTGAATTATAGAAACATTATGTTCCCAATATATTTTAATTATTATATAAACATATAGTTATAATTTCCCCTATTTGTAAATAGGATAACATTGTTTGTGGACATGTGCACTATCACCACCTCCATGAATTGTGATTCATTCACACAAAACATAGATCATATTATGGATGGTTTTAGTGAAAGTATGTGCTATACATTAAATGAGAGTTATTATAAAACAATAATATATATATATATGTAATTTAATTTCCTTCCATAAATAAAAAAACCAAATAGAAACAACGTTAATGAATATGTATTACTTACCATCTCCATGAATAGTTTCTTCCATTTCAAATATCAATATATTATATGTTATGATAAATACATAAATTGTGAATATATGTGATATCTATGAAATTTATAACAATTTTTAAATAATTAAATCATTATCTTATTAATATAATCATGATTAACATGTCAAAATATATACAAAAAATAATGAAGATATTACCCAAAATATGACATTAACACGCATTTGTTCATAAATGTGTAATATAAATTCATAACTAGATAATATATGAAATTATATATAACTGTATGGGTTTTAAATAAAATTATAATTTTTATATATAAGTTTTCAATGTGTTTATTTTATTTCAAGACATATGGTAAGGGTTTTCTTATCTCATTTCTAATATACGTGAGATACACACCTTATTCAAAAGTAATTTATTTTGTGTGGTGTGTATAATTAACATATATGTATTCAATTATTATCATAGTAAAATTTATTGGTATTTAAATAACCATTTGATTATATTTACTTCACGGCGTTAATGTTTCAAATGTTACAAAATGGGTAATGTTATTTGGTCACAATTTTTATTCTTTGAGACACATGCGCACCTATATTTTTAAAGGTGGTTTATATACTACCTTTTTAATTTTTTATAAGGAAAATAATTATATTCATTGTATTTTAAACTTCATTTAATTTTATTATTACCAATATATTTTGATTGCAATTTACCAAACTGGTAACAATTTATTGTAACAATGTCATCATTTATCTTGAATGTGTATGATTATGATTCCAGGGATGAAATATTACGATCCATATCTCACGAAATACAATGAATATTTTTAACATCTATTTATTCATGTTATATCCAAGTAATGGTACAATTTTTTATACTCTATTGAAATTAATATAAAAAATAAAATTTTATTATGAAATTTAGACATTATTTCTCCATTCAGTTAGAAATTTTGGTTATTTAAAATCCATGTTTTATAAAAAGTGTTTCTAAAATTTTATATGATTAATTTTTTAATCTATTTTCAATATATTTTTAAAATATTAAAATAAAAATGTTTTCAAAAAGATTCCAGGACTTCATTACATGTTCTGAAATAACATTCAATGAGAATTTTTTTCATAATCTTGTCAAAACTCTTTTACATATTATCTATAAAATTGTTTTCAAAATTATTTATAATCTTCATTATATATTTTATTTTTAATTTCATTGAAATTATATTTCAAAGTTTTTTCAAAGTTCTTTTATATGATTTATATATAATGGTTTTAAAAATATTTTCAAGATACTTTTAAAAGTATTAATGGAAAAAGGTTTTTGTAATTTCTTCATGGTTCATTATAATTTTTCATCATTATTTTCAAGGAAAATGGTATTCACAAGGTTTTATTTTTTTAGAAAAATTATATGTTTAAATGTTATTTTCCTCTTGATTTTGTTAATTATTTTTTAAAAATTATTTATCATTCAAGATGATAAAAGTTATTGTTACACATGATTTTTTATAGAAATGAACCAAAGAAAAGGTTAATATTCTTTCTCCTAATGGTTTATGTTTTTATGGAATAATATTTATAAAACCTGGTTCTATTTTATGGTTCATATGATTATAAAATCTATTATTTTCTCATGTTCTACTTTGGTGAAATTATTTTGAATCTTGTCTATTTTCAATAGGATATGATTTGATTTCAATTTATTGATACCCTTTTTATTTAATGATTTTTTAAATGATTACTAATTATATTATGGAACATGTATGTACTAGTCAATTATAATATGGGTGTGACCAATATCACTGTCCAATTCATTGGGAAAATATTTATATCTAATAAAATATACAAGTATATAATAGAGAGTGATCACTATTCAATAAGGTTAGTTTTCGGCTATGATGGTATTGGGAGTGATCTGTGACCACAAATATAGTCATGGGATTGAAACATGAATACCAATATTGTATGGGGAGTGAACCCATACAACTAATATGTCATTGTATGTGATTCATTGACTAATAAGGAAATCAAATTTTATGAGGATCTACTCATGAAAAATTCATTATCTTCTTCCTTTGTTATGGTCTCACCAATTATGATCATTATTCCAGTTTTATTCATGTCTTATGAACATCCAATAACTACTACATAACTCTAGTATATGATCATTGATATAACTAGTATGATATTAAAATTTATTTTCATATTTTCCAATCCATATGCATGAATTATGATTATGTATCCCCATTGTTTACCATTATTAAACATCTATGATAAACTCTTCCTTATATTTCCTTTTCCAATGTTATGAATAATGGTTTTATGTACATGTACTAAAGGGGAAGAACATTATGGTAAATAATTAATATCTTAAAAAAGATTAGTATATTTTTTTCCATGTTTCCGAAGACACTATCTCTTACATTCCCAGGGAATGTATTTTTTTTGTGCTACATACTAATATAATGAGATAAAAATACATGTATTTTTTCCCGAGTTAATATACTTTGTATCAAAGGAATGGTTTAGTAATATTTTTGAAATGAGGATGAGAAATATATTTTGATATCCCTATAAATATTTGATAGGATATGTAATGGGATTTCTGTTGGGATAAGTATATGGATGAGTTATTTATTAGTAACATATCCTACAATTTTGGTAAAGGATATTGTGAGTGTTTTCATAGTGATAAATCCATATCCTGATTCTAATAGTGGATGTGGTTCTGGAATCAATGTACATAGGGGTAACTCTAAAACCCATTATTGAGATAGCTCTATCTGGAGTAGGATCATGGAGATAGGCCTTCCTAAAGGCATAATTGGACACAACAAGAAGGTATAAATTGGGAAATCACAAAATCTATAACAAACATCATGATATATTTTAGTATAAGATGAATACGAATAATATTGGATAATTCTATGGTTTCAAAAGATCATGTCAAAAAAAAATACTTCCTAGTAGTGATTTCTACTGATTATGTATTTTTCTCTATGATATGTGATCCTCAAATAGTGTTGTTTGTTTTTAATCTATGTTAATAACCACAAGGAATTGGTTTAACATTTAATGTTGTGGAAAATTTTTTAATGATCTATCAAATAGAATCATAACTGCAGTAAAGTATGTCTTCATCATACCTAATTTATTTTCGAGGAAATTGATTATGAATGTTCACCTTAATGCACTCTAAGACTCACTAATGAAGATAAATAAGGTGGTTTTTGACATTTCTGGAAATATAGACATTGTTGGAAAGAGGATTTAGTTTCCTTTTCATCAATTATGTGGATGGAAGTGCCCATGTGAATGTTTTGAAGGCACAAAATGATTTTATAAATGTAGAAAAAAATTCAAAAAAATATTAACTACAAAATAAATATGATGAGTCGTGCTAAAACAATGGATAATAATATTTTCCTCCCTATGACACAATTAATGGATAAATGATTTTAGTGTGGAATTAATTACAATTATGAAAATAAAATTACTATAAGGAAGGCTCTTGATGTGTATCAGAATGGTGGTGTGCATAATGGTCATATATATGTTTATGATAAGACATCAAATGATATTTGATTGGAAATATTTATTAGTAATTGAATGAGTTATCCCACTTAATGCTTATGGAAGAAGATTAATTATTGAATTTTTTGGGTATTTGGATTCATGAATAATGTTTTATAAATTTTGAAATATCAAATTATTTTTTCTTATATGTTTCTCATTTATTATTTACAATAATACATTGAAAGGTTATGATAGACAAGAAATGTGAATTAATTGAATGCTGGAGTTCATGGAAAAAAATTATTACTGTACATATAATAGTTAATATTTTTCTTTAATTAAAATAATATTATTTCTCTAAAGATATGTTGGATATGAATAATTAAATTGAATGGTATAGATTATGGTGTAAAAAGTTAATAACATCTTGATAATTTTGTTATGCTAGCTTTGAAAAAGTTTAAATAAATTTTGAAATTATAATTTATAAACAACAAATTTTTTAATAAGAATAGATTCATTTTTATCAATAATAGTTTTTTGTATTATAGGTTATTACCATGTTTCAAGAAAATACATTATGATTTTATTAACATTTTTTGTATGTGAAAAATATATACTTTATGATCCAGGGGGGTCAATGGTAAGATGTTTTGGTGAAATTTAATGACCTTATTTTCAAAAATTTCAATATCCATATTATGGAAGGGTTATATGGTTAAATGTTTAGGGAATTTTTTTTGTAAAAGTATTATCTAAATATATATGTATTTATGATTAGTTGGTAACATGGGATAAACTTTTTGTTTTTATATAGATATATGGAATGGTCCATTATCAAATTTATGGATATCATGAGCTTCTAATTCTTAATGAATGAAATATTTATCATTTTTTCTTTGAATATGAGATGTAGTGGAAATAATGAATGACACAACAAATGGGTCAGATAGTGCATATGAAATGGGATAAAATGTTGTACGAAAATATCATTATGTTTATAGACAGTATAATGATTCATCATCTATGGAAAAGGATTGAGACAAATATTTTTCCTAACACCTTGGTTTCTATTGAACAAATGGTTATATAAATAATCTTTAGTTTATGGTTACAAGGTCCTTAAATTTCCTCCTATAATTCCATTACTCATTATCAAAAGTCTTTATAAGTCTCTATAATCAATTATGCTTTTCTTCCATGTAGAATATTCCCATCCAAAATATGTTATCAAATGTCGAATCATGGAAATGTGTAACTCTGTGTAAACATTATGGTTCCCAAATTATTTTTTAATGCAAGTTTTAGTGTTCATTTTTATGATTTCAATTTTTAGGAATGAAAGATTATTGTATTAAACCATTTATATCTGAGATTAATATATAAGGGAATTTCATTTTTTGATTGTAAAATTTAAGAACACTGTATTTTTGTGAAATATTTATTTCCAAATTAATTCTATATATTTTTGTATTGTTCTTTTCACACTACACTAAATAAAGTTTTTAAAATAATAGAACTGTGTGTGTCGTGTGTTATACACAAGCCCATGTCAAGCAAGAAATACACATGACCCATAGATTATCTTAAGGTACAAGAAACACTATGTTTTTCTTATTTTATACAAAATAAGGTGTCCCTTTTATAGTTTTCCTTACATGTAAGAGTGATTTTTACCAAAACAATAATAATCTAATAATAATATTATTAAAATATTATTATAGCTGTGACATTAGTGTTGGAATGGATGTTACTAATAATATTGACTAAAATTTGAAAATATGATTTAAAATGTATATAAAAATAGTCATTTTCTTATCAATTAGTTATAAAATAATGTATTAACTATTTGAAATTATATAAATTTATTTTCTATGATAACTATTATTATTGGTGAAAACACCATTTTATCCAAAAAATTAAACAAAAAATTTTTTAAAACATTTTCCAATATAATATATATTGTGAATATTAAATAAATTTATTTTAATGTTATCAAATATATTTGATAGTCATAACATAATATTAATTCCATTTTTATGAATAAAAAGGTTTATTTTTCTAAAAAATATTTTTAATTCATTTTAATGGTAAACCCATTTTAAATATTCTTTTTTACGCATTAAAAATTTTGTATTAAAAATTATAAATCATTTTCTAGATGATTAATTTCCAAATTTAATTTGGGTGATTTTTTGGAATATTTCTAAGAAGAATTTTTTTTCGTAGATTAAAACATTAAATTTTAAATTAAAATTATTTTTTCTTCTTAACATATTTATACAAATAAATTATATATATTTTGGAATTAATGTTTAATTAAATAACTATTAAATAATTTATTCTTCTAAAATAAGTTATAATCAAATTTATATTTAATGTTCATATGAATACATAGGAATTTTTTGAAAATATTTAGTTTAAAAACCTCTTTTTCATCCCATCTACATAATTAATTTCAAAATAATTTATGCCACTAATATGAATGGATTTTTAATAATTTATCCCACATTTGGAATCTAAATAATTTATAATTTTAATAAGATCAACTAATTTTTTATCGAAAAATATTTGTGAATGTCATTAAAATAAAATTAAATGATTAAAAGTAAAATTAACAAAACAAAGGACTTAACATTAAACATAAGGATCAAAATGGCCTATAAAATTTACCAAAATTTATTTTTTATTCATATTTCGACCGTATCCTTCAAATTTTACAATTTGGACCATTATTGGATCCACATGATAAGGGAAATAATTTTCTGTAATTCCATTTTAATATTTTTTAAAGAATGCCCCTCCTCATCCATTATAAAAAAGAACTCACCCCATCCCCTTCATCACATCAATCAAGACATTTTTATCACCAAACCTAGTATAAAATAATAACCAATAATCATTCCATTAATCAAAGAGTCCATCTGTTTTATACTAATGAATATAATGAATCACTTCAGTGCAAACCAAAATGAGATACCCAGTGATGAGGTGACATCCTTCTTTAAGAAACATCGTTTTGTTTCCATTCTCCATGACTCAAGTCTTTTTGTTATAATTTTATATAATGAAATAAGTATTGTTTTTATATTAAGATGTTATAATTATATTTTTTTGACTGATACTTACACACACTTCTATATAATTGGTAGTGAACTTACTTTTCTTATATACAGAGAACAACCGCCTCCTGAAATGATGTTGTTCAATTTTCCATTAGCACATCTCATGTTGGAGAAATATAATATTCAGTCATTTTTTATATAATATATATGATATTTATGATGTATTTAATTATTTAATTTTTTTACACAAAACATAACATCATGCATTTCAATTTGAGTAAATATTGTAACATCATTTGTGGACATGTCGACTACCTTCTACTAAAAGTGATGTGATTAGTTCCAACATTACATTGAACCTATTAATGATGGGTTTTCTGATTATATATTATGATATAGGAAATAATAATGATAATTTAATTATAATATATATATCAATAATCTTATGTGTCTTTTACTTCTTTTTTCAATAGGACAATAAATATGTAATGATCGTCCATGCATACAGTCTACCTACGGCCTCCATGATAAGTGTATTCAATTCCACAATTTTATATTTTATATATTATAGTAAATAATTATATAATGAATATATAGGATATTTATTCAATGTTTTACATTCTTTAAATATGTAAATCATGATCTATGTAAGAGGATCAATAAAAAAAAGTCAAAACATATGTGAAAAATAAAGTGTTTATTAGTCGGATGGTAACCTTAAAATATAGTTTTTAATAAATGGGTTATATAAATTCTTAAAAAATTATCTTTTAATATTATATATAAAAATATGGTTCTTTCATATTTTTAAAATAAACATATATTTATGATACATGAGTTTTGAATATGTATATAGAATGATAAAACTTATGGTAAGGTTTTCTCATCCGATATCATTTATCCGTAAGATACATTCATCATTTAGGACTCATTTTATTTATTTTGTGTATATACTAGACATGGATATATTCCTTGATTATTATTTTTTAATTTATGTGTATTTAAATATAAATTTTTTGATATTTATTTTTTGAGTGTATGTTTCAAATGTCACCAAATTAGTAATGTAATTACGTATAAATTTTATTTTGTTGATACACATGCCATGTTATGATCTTATATTTATTTTTAGCATTATATAATGACATTGACATGCTATATCCTGTATATCCTTTTTTCATGATATTTTAAGCTTCCTGTAATTTTATTTTTTCAATGTAATAAATATTTGATGTTATCAATCTGTAAATTGTTTGTTTCTAAAATATAATTTTTTGTCATGATTTGTTTATGACTTTCCATCCATTGGAGAAATATTATGATTCATATCTCAATAAGTCTCACAAATTTTATTAAACTCTAGTTATAAATTTTTATCCATGTAATGATGTCATGTTCCCATTATTTGGTAATTAATATAATGAATAAAATGTTTTTATGAAAATTAAACATTATTTATCCATTTAGGAAAAAATTTATTTTTTTTCAAAACCATGTTTTAGAAAAAGTAATTCAAAAATAATATCTATTTATTTATTTTTTTGAAATTTTTCCATGATTCATTAATATAATTTCAAATAAAATTTATTTTGAAAATGTTTTCATGAGTATTTTAATGGATTTCAATAAATTGCTTTTAAAAATGATTTCATGAATTATTTATATGTCTTAAAATTATTTTAAAAGAGATTTTTTTTCAAAAATATTTTCAATATTTATTAAATTTTTTAATAGAAAATTGTTTTCCAAAATGATTTCAATATTATTTTATAAGTATTCAAGGAAAACGATTTTATAAATTCTTTCATTCTTCATTTATATTTATTCTTGAAAAATATATTTAAATTTTTTATATATTTTATATATGTTTTCTTGGTTATTTTTAATGTAAATTTTATTTATAATCATCTAGGTTTTTTAAAATATTTTTTAAAGTGTATATGATTTTGTTTTCAAAAAATGTTTTTAAAAAATATTTAAAAATTATTATCCTTCTATGATGACATCCATTATTATTACTGATCCATTTCTAGGGATGGGATCCACATGATCTATTAGTATTCTTTCATTTAATGATATTTTTTTAATGATGGTTATAAGAACTGGTTCTCTATCATGGGTTATATGTTTATGAATACTACTTCTAATCATGGGTTGTAAAATTATGAAATTATTATGAAACCTATATCTTTTCCTTAGTTTGAGATATTATTATATGTTTATGATACCCATTTAATTTCATTGTCTATGATATGATTTATTATTATCTTTTGGACAATGTATGTGTGTGAAATTTATCTCCCTATAATTATTTGGGTAAATATTTATATCTCATTTGATAGACATGGCTATAATAGAGAGTGAACAATGTTCATTAATGTTATTTCTCTACTATGTATGTTTTTTTAGTTAACCTTGTCTTCTAATAATGTCATGTGATTAAACCATGACTACTAATATGTTATAGGGAGTGAACTCATACTACTAAGATGGGCTTGGAATAAATTCCTTGACTATTATTCAAATCATTTTATATACTTCTGTGTCTACCAAAAATTAAATTTTTTAGTCCTATGTTATGGTATTATATAATTTGATATTGATTCAATTATGATACTTTTATTAAGATATGAGGATATTTTTGACATGACAATTGTATATAATCATTAATAGTAATGGAATGAACATCAAATGTTATTATCTTGTTCTCATAACCTTACGAGCATGTTAGTGTTATGAATATCGTTTCATACACTTACAGATTATGTGAGATCATCCCTTTATTTTTTTTACTTTTTCAAGGTTAAAAAAAAATTAAGTTGAAGTACTAAAGGGGACTATATTGTGGGAAAAAATCATGTTTTTTCACCAAGTTAGAATATTTTGTTCCTTGTTTCCAACAACACTACACTATTATAGTCCTTAGGAATTAATTTTGTAAATGTGATTAATATTCATCTAAAAATATGGAATATCCATGTATATTAATCCTGGTTCAATATAAAATGTTTTTTGAGTAAATAAAAGATATAGAACCACATACCTTAATGGTCAATTTTGGAAGCAAATGCACCAGTTTTATAAAAAAAATATTTTACTCAACCACTAAATAGAATTATATATAATAATATCTATTATTTCATATCCAAAACTATTAATATGGATATAAAATTCCTGATCAATTACACATTTCATGAAGATATGATGTATTATAGAAGTGAGAAGATGATCTATTGGTGAAAAGAAACATACCTATAATTTCCAATTTCCACCACCCATTAAATCAAATTGTTATCTCTCTAGATAGAAATGAATAGCTTAAGCTATCATGGTAGATTAGAATGATAAATTAGTTATTAAAAAATGAACAAATACGGCAATTAGGTAGACAAATATGAAGTCGATTTTTGGGATTATTATGACACATTAGCATTGTTTGGCCACACATTTAGATAAACAACACTAAAAATATGAGAAATGTTTGACTCGTCATAGACCCATAGAATATGGTAAAAATTTAAGATAAAACACATGACCAATATCCAACATACTACTATAATATGATTCTCAATTTACTCAATATGGTTATATTGTTATACCAAAGAGATCCCTACACATGCACACTGTAACACCCCCAGTAAATAAAGAATATGACATTTTCATATTTATGCATATTTGTTAGTAAAATATTGATATGACTTTAAAGGGGACGCCATGCTCGATGGCGTACCCAACACGCAACAACGAGTTTCTTGGGAATCTTACGTTGCACTCTAATAATAAAATAATATTATTTTAAATGGTAGTTAACATGTAGCCGTTGTAAAGGAGGGAATGGATAGAAATATCTAAAATATGATTATATATGTTTTTAAATGTTTTTACATTTATCCAATAAAGGATAGAGGCTTAAAATACGGAAAGAATTCAATTTTAGGCGTATATGCCCTTGTTTTCACTAAAGGTTCACTTATCATCTTTTGACATTGAACCATCATTAAATATAGTTTTGTTCACTATTAAACATTATTTTGGGCCAAATAAAACTCTTATTAAGAATCGGGACATCAAAATTTACTTTGTGTAAATTTTTGGTCTCTTTCCGATAAAGTTCATTTTTTAATGAATAATGTAAAATGTTGTATTTTAATCCAAAACCTCATTTTAATCTAATTTATTTATATGATTAGATTATCTTTTTAATTGGTTTTAAAGTGAAATTAAAATATATTTTTACCATTAAATCCAATAGTGGTCGTTGGAATTAATTTCACTTTGAAATCAGACTTAAACCAGTGTCAATCTTTTGATACTTATTGTTTCATAAAAACACGCTATTTTCTCTGACAGTGGGAATTGATTATTAAAATAATTAATCTGACTTATATGTTTTGAATTTTTTAAAATAGACTTCATTTTTTAATTCGGAATATCAAATATAGCTTAGGGTGAATTTTTGGGATTTTTCTGAAAAACATCAATTTTTGATGAATAGTGACACCACTAAGTGGTACTTATAAAAAACTGATTTTTCCGTTTAAATGAAATTTTGCCATATTTGTGTTTTTAAATTCAAAAATCTGACATACATGGTTTTCATTAAGAAGTAAAATGTGGTTCAATGGGATAAAAATAGTTTTTTTTGGTGAATAGTAACTTATTATGTTTTTAATCGCGATAAGAGGTAATTAATGTAGTTTAAGGTAAAAATAATGTTTTAATAATATTAAATGAACTTGACACATGTCCTAACCTCATTGGATTTGTAATGTCCGACCAAGACAAGCCATGGGTCAACTTGGGGACCCCATGTATCCACTTTGGTTGGGAAATGACATAAATAACTTTTAATTTAATGTAAAAGTAAAAATGACACAAACATGATATGTTTTAATAAAACAATTTTTAAGTGGCGTTATACAAGTCAGATGTTTTATTATAAATAGTAATTGGAAAGATAAAAATATTTCATACATCATAGTAATTTTTTTATAATTTTTAGACATTAAATAAATTAAATTATTTATGACATCATAATGATGTAGTGATGACATCATTATCTGACGATTTAAATAAAATGAGAAGATAATGTAAACTCTATGACCTACACATGTCCAAAACTTATTGTATGGGTGGATTTCGAACCCTTATCACCTTATCCACGAATTATATCAATGTGGGACCTTTTAAAACCGAAACACATTTTCAAATAAAGAAATATTTCTTACTTTCCAAAAAGTGCCCCTCCTCTCCTCTTAAAAAAAGCCCCCACCTCTACCTAATTTCACACACTCCTCAAGCCTTTGGATCGGCCAACCCCTGCACATTTACTCTCTCCACATCCCTCTCCTCATCCAAGAGGATTATCTTTGGGCATAATCCTTTCAAAGGAAGCCTTTAGGCTCAAATCAAAAGGAGTTACACTTTTAAAGGTAATTCATTCTCTAATGTTCATTTGTTTTATTTTGCTTTTCAAACCACCTAAACTCTTTTTATTTACTTCTTTCGTAACAACAACAGTGTATTCAATATACTAGGATGTTGTTATAAAATTTATTCGAGCTACACTCTCACACAACTACATCAAATGGTTAAAGAACATACGATTTCCGTGGATGGCGAAATTCTGCCTCCCGAAACGATGATTGTTCAATACTCATTTAACACCTTCAAAGGTGGCCATTATGATGTCACTATTTTTATATATGATATATAATATGTTTATTTTTTCCTTAATATTCTGTTTTTTTTCATTTTGGTCATACCTTTATGGGTTCCATTATGGGTAAACGCGATATCTTCATTTAAGGAAGTGCGGACTACCGCCCCCTCAACGTGTTTTGATTCGTTAAATACCATATGTGGGATGTATAAAGGATGAAACTATGGTATTATATATGATATTATACAGGAATTATAATATAACTTTATATAATTATTATTCCATTCTATAAAATACGAAATAGAAATGAAAGTAGCGTTCATGCGTACGTACGGCTTACCGGCTCCATGAACGGTGCATTTCATTTCTTACCTCTAAATGATTATGTAATTTTATAAATGCATAAATTTACTGGATATATATGAAATATATGATATCTACATCATTAATACAATTCTGGATATAATAAACATTTGGCCACACGAACAACATGTAATCATAAGAAGTCCACTTTCGACTGAAGAACCAAATATCGGCAAAACAAATATTATTAACATAAATGATTACATAATGTTTATGACATGGTAATAAATGATATAAAAGGAATTATGAACTTGAAAAAGGTTGTTAAGGAAGTATAAATTAACTCAAGTTTATTATTCAGGAGATTAAAGAATGATCGATTCAAGTCGGACCCGAGGTAAGGGATCCTACTCCTCTCTTTCTTTTTAAGTACACACTTTTATGTCATTCCTTTTAAATATAATCTTTCTTGTTATTGTGATGATATTTTATATTAAACTTACTGAAATTTTTTATGTTCATGTGATGAGAGACCCTATTCTCTCTCATCAATCCATTTTGGATGTTTTTAGTGGCGCCGCTAGGCTGCCGAACTTTCGTAAGAGATCTAACCCCTCTCTTTCTTTTTAAGTACTCTCCTTTATGTCACTTCTTTTAAGCTCCACTTTGTAATGTTGGGGGATGTTCTTTTATATTCCTCTTTCTGTAAATTTTATTTTAATGTGATGATATACCCTATTTTATCTTATCAATCCATATTCGGAAGTTTTATGTGGCGCCGTTAGGCTGCCGAGTTTTCGTAAGGGATTTGTCATCTCACTTTTATTCACGTGAGATTTATGCTACATTTTCCACAAATTCCATTGAGTGGTGTATGTACTGCCCATTATTCTATTCTTTGTGTAATATAATTTCGTTTATGAGTATTTACATCAATGATCTATTGTCCTTCTTTCATGGGGTGTATGTTTTGAAAGATACCTAAGTCGGAAAGGGAACCTTTCACCCTCCTCTTTTTTAAAAAGACTTATTTTGTTGGGTCTTTTAATTTACATATTTTTATGTTGGGATATGTTATCATATATCCTTATTGATGTAAATTTTTTGTCCAAGTTATGAGATACACTTTTTATCTCTCATCAACTCATTTTGATGTGATGTCGTTAGGCTGTCAAGGGAACTTTTTAACCCAATTTCGATTTCTTTGGGTTCAACATGTAGTCATTGAATATTTCATCCATTGAATATGTTTGAATGACCTTTTATTGTTTAACACTTAATATCCAATTATATTGGGTGTATTTATATTTTTCACACATATTTTTAAGATTGATTTGTCCTTAATTTAATGATACCTTCTTTATAAGGGATTTAATCACATTTTACATCCCTATTGAGACTTCATTGTTGTTATGCACCAATTCACTATTATATGGTGTATATACTGTCCTTTGGAATATTATATCATGAATCCATTTATTCTATTGATATTATAATGTTCTGATTAAATGTTATTCCTCAATTGTTGTATTCAAGTGTCTCTAATTTTGGTAAAAACCCTTTAACCAAAATATCGCTTTAAATGTTTTAATGATTTGATCTTTTTAGTATACATGTTTTTCAAAATGGTTTTAAGGATTTATTTATATGGATATTAATGGTTTAAAATGTTAAAATCTTCAAGGTGGTATGGGACACTTTGATTCAAAAATCTCTTTATTAAATGTTTTAAATGGTTTTGAAAATGGTTTTTTATGGATTCATCATTTCAATATCCTAAAATGTTATATTATGATTGAAATGTGGAAATGTTATATTTACTTTATGCATGTTTTATGTGATACATTTCTATTATGGTTCTTGGGAATTGTTATGAATATGGGTGGTTCCGTGATAAACTAAGGCCGGGTGAGCCCGATATAGCTCTCAAATTCATTGGGTAACGCGAAGGAGTGAAACGTTAAGGTTTCTCCGAAGAGATTTAGGGAATATACTGTGATGGGTATTCCAAACGTAACCAAGAGGGTTACTCCCTACGTAAGAATGTTATGAATGCCTCAAGTTACCTTTATGTCTTATGATTTCTATGATTTGTTCACAATTTTATGAGGTATGATAAAGTGCCTATGTTTTATGGGTAATGTATGATTTCATTCGTATGTATATATGAAATCATGTTTCATTTCCATATTTTTATAACTCTTACTGAGATTTTTATGATCATCCCAAGTTTTTGAAATGTTTTTCACAGGTCAAGGGAAAGGTACATGATGTGATGATAGTGTCAAGGATGTGTCAAGAAAGAATCCGTGTTATATTTTAATTATGTTTCCGTTGATGGGAAGAATTAATACTTTCTTTTATGTAACAACTTTGTTTAAATGTGGAATGTAATGCAATTTTCATGATCTAATTCTCTAAAACTCTAAACCCGAAAATATCCTCAATGTATAATCTTGTAATAACTCAAGATTAAGTAAGGTTTAAGGCTGGGGCCTTATACACACCCTCCATGGAACATCTAAATTCCCAAAAATTTTGGGGAATTACATATGATTTCAATTAAACATTCACCAACTATAAACCATACCATGTACTCTTAATAATCTATAAATGACCCAGAATGTATGATGAATATCATGGAAAATAATTGATCAAAAATTGAGGTCATGAGTGCCTCATATTTACCAATGGATGTGATAGAGATGAAGTGTAGCATCCCATTATTGTTTCATGTTTTTATAAACCCCTTTGTGATAAATTATTAATAAATTAATTATGTGGGAAAGAAAAAAAAATTAGTTGAACATTGATAAATATATTGAAGGCCTTAAATTTCATTCAACATCATAGAATATTCAATTGAACATTTTTGTAGTTCGATGGTGAGTTAGTATAAGCATTAGAGGCATGAAATGTATCGGTGATGACTGAACAAAAAATATGAAATATAATATATTAAGCAGGTAAAATTTATTAAAAAGAATTGAATAACTCCAAAACATTGAATCATAAGGCAAATGTAATACCACAACTATTTTAGAAACATAGTATTTTTCCTATAGTTGTATAATAATAGAAGAATCAAGACATTTTGATGCCTCTATTTTGATATAATGTTGTTAAATAAGATTAAATATATTTTTTTAAGAATATTTAAATATATCACTTTTGGTGTGTCATATAGGAAATATGAGACCACCGATAGGTCTAGGACCCGGTGTTTACCCTAGCGAGATATAACATTTTTATATGTAGAAAATTTTTATTCCTCACTTATGAACAATACCTTTATTATATTTAAATATTTTTTTATACATTTTTTGAAAATTAAATAAATAATTTTTCTCAAATGGAGCATCTTAGAAAATATCTGAGGCCACTATTTGGTCGGGGACCTATGGTTTACCCTATTCAAGGTATAAACTTCACATGCAATGGGACCTTGGCTGAGTTACTAATTAAATAAAGATATTTACTACATAAATTTAAAATCAAAATTATTAAATTTATATAAAAATAGAAAATAATGTTCTTAAGTCTGTGTTACATCATGGTTGATTTATATAGGTTTTAAAATCCCTTATTTCTTGAATATTTTAATACTATTTACAGAAATGTTTTTTAAATGTTAATGTTGAAAATAATTAGAGATAATTAATGATGAAAATAATAACTTTTGTTAGTAATATTATTGTTATTATTCTTTACGAAATATAAAGTTAAATGTGTACTATTTAAAAATGATTTAATAATATAATTTTGATATCATATTATTATTATTATAAGTGTCATATATTTAATTATAATATTAATTTAGGTTATTATTATTATCATTATCAAAACTATGTTTTATTTATAACTCTCATGTACGGTGTTAGATTAACACGCCTTCAGTGGAATCGTGACACTGAGAATTGAGGAGTACTTTTCATAAAAAATATTGGATATTTAATACGGGATCATGTTGTACATAAATGATGTTCCAATAAGATGATGGGGTTTCAAAAATTACTAATGGAATGATTTTAACGATTTGAATAGGTGTTACATGCCTTGTAAGACCCTAAGAATAAGGGAGTGTTTCAATTTTTAAGTGTCTTGAACATTATAGCAATTAAGACTTTCACGGTGTGTAACTGAATTACATGTTGTTTAATACCCCTATAACAAACTATAAAATGGGGATAGTGGAATGTTAATTTTTTTCATTTTCTCATATCTATGTCCCCTTCTATCGACCAAAATCCTTTGATAGAAATTCTTGGACTCTTGCAACCCTTTAGATCAATTCATTTGGTGATCGATTGTCATTTCTTTTGAGGGTGATATCTGGGAAAGGGTTCTTCGTCATCCTTAATCTATCTCTCAGTCTCCTATTTTGATATTTATATGGATCACCCTAATGTTTATGAATTTTTCCTCCTAGATTTTTTATCTCATTTTTTGGAAAAATTTTGGGATCATCTATGTCTTAATTCTTGTTGACAGGTTCCATTATGAGTATCCAGTTTTGGGAAAAGTAATGTGGTTCCTTACCAATTAACCAAATTGATTGTTCCAAAATAGGTTGGTTTATTTAAATTTGTTATTTAAGCTTAGTTAATCTCATTTTCTTTCAAAATAATTGATAAAAACATCATTCTAGTGACTTAGGTGATCTGAAGTGGTTTTTGAATGGAAATTTGGAACCCCCCCCCCCAATTATATTGAAGTGGGGTGTTATTACTGAAATTGACAATTTATATATGTTGAATTTAAAATATAGATTTTATGAAAAACATTTCAATAAAATTTTTAATTTAATTTTGGAAATTAATTTTTAAATGGATGGAATTTGTTTTGAATGGATTTAAATCTTGTGAAAATTGATTAAAATGATTCGATAAAAACCTGGTAGTTTTATCTTGTGGAAAGAGATTGTTTTTGGTTAAATATCATTTTGGTTTCAAATAGAAATATATTGGAAATTTTTATATGTAATAGTATGAATTAATATTATTTTACGAAATATTAAAACAAATTTCACATCATGTAAGATATAATTCAAGCCTTATCCAGTTGGTGAGTCATTTGGACACACTCTATGATATTATAATGTTTAACAACATACCAACATAAGGTCGCATACCCAATGGGTGGTGACGAGTCACCTCTAGAAAGTTTCAGGGGATGTAAGTATACTAATTTTTCGGAGATCACATAGAGAGTGTGAAATCCAATATATGGTTAATACTATCAGACCTTTTTTCATATGACCATGTTGCTCGCTTTTTATTTATATATAAGATATAAATGTATGATAATGTTTTATAAATATTTTATATTCCTTTTATAAATTTACATAAAATATTTTATGTAACCATTATATTTAATATATTATTTTAGAAATATTATATCTCATATAATGTAAATTCTATGTTTTAAATGTATATTATATCATTTAGAAATTGTATAGAATGTATTGTTTAAATATTATATTGAATTTACAAACCTATTAATTTAAAAAATTGATTTATTTTATTTTGATAATCTATATTTGGAATATTTTATGGAATCATTGATGGTATCGTAATGTGATTGATCCCAATCCTTACTTTTTTCCATCAGGTGTTTGTAGAATTTCTTATTGCATGATTCAGTATGGGGAAACAATCCCTTGGACGAGTATGCAATTGGTATATCTTGATTTTGGAGAAATGTATACTAAAGTACCTTAGGATGTATTCATTATTTAAATATTTGGTGTGTCGTACCTTGGTATTTTCATTCTTTGTATTGTTCTGGTACTTTACTTCTAGTGGAGTTTCTTTTATATGAATGTTGAATTTCTTGTCTTACTTACACTATGTCCTTTGGAAAAAAATCAATCCCACTTGCACATTGTATGATTCTACTTTCTAGTAAGTGGACTATGGGGATTGGGAATTGCAATTGAGTTATGATAGGTTTATCTTAGTTATTAGTTAACTAGGGTACCTAGGATGGTTCATGAAAAAGTGGTATCAAAGGGAGGTTAAGCATATTTCCTTTTTAAAAGTACAAAATTTAGTATTATTGACTGAATATTGGAGGTAGATGAGATTGAGTCCTTGGATAACTCCCCCCACAGTGCACCGTAAATCACAAATGGATTTTCCAGTACTATATCTTGTCAAAAAGTTTTAGTATTTTCCCTATTTTTGATTTTGATAGAGTGAAATCCTAATCATACTATACTATCAATTGGGATTATGTTATCCTCATTTCATTTCTTGATCATTTTATAAATTTAATCAATGTAATGTACTAATGTTTTGTAGCGTAATTCCTCCATGAAGACCTATGAATACGATCTAGGAGGAGGCTACTACAGAACCCGAGAAATCGAATACTCATGTGGACCCAAATCTAGTACAGGTGATCATGCACACACTCTCTTCTCTGGGATATACATCACCTCCAATAACCATTTAGGCTCCAGTCATGTATCCATAGGGGGTTCTTTTTGAAATTTTTCTTAAGAGTAAATTATCTAGAAGAATGTAGTTTTCAATGGATCTAATGACACCTAGCATGCTGAGGAGTGGTTCAGAAGGATAGAATATCTGTTTGAATTCATGGAGACACCAAACGAGATCATGGTGAAGTGTGACACCATAATTCTTGAGCGACCGAGCAGAGGATTGTGGGAAATAACATTTATGGTGAAAAACATGATATATTAATATGGAACGGTGAAAATGTTCATTTCAATGACTAGTTCCATCCAAAGTCGAAATTTTTTTCCTAATGTATAGATTTATTCATGATTGAGTTGTCTAAAACCCTAAATGAGTATTCAAATATCTTTTCCGAGTTGGTGTAGTTTTCACATGAGATCATTTATAATGATTGTATGAAGGCTCGATGAATCGAGTTAAGGGTTTAATGAGACATTTTATCTCCGGTTTTCTTCTGAATCTTCCCATGTATTTTATAGGGATGATGATAGGTGTGATTGGCCTGGTTAGAATGTCAGGGTTGACAATAGTTCCATTTTCTCCATATGGAAGCCATATTTCCATTAAAAGCAAAGAGGAATTGTGTTGAATTTCGTTCTGTCTCTTATGAGAAGGTTCGTTTACCGGGCCCAGACCCCCCCACTTCGGACCGCTTTCGGTATTCTTCCCATAACATGAGCTACAGACCTCATATCGATGCACCATCAGTTGCATGGGAATCCCTGAATCGAGACTGTCATTTAGTTATATTACACACCAGGATTCAGAAAAAGTTGGGTACGGCTGGGTTGGTTCAAACTCAAAACCAACCGGGCCGTTGGAGCGGAAACACTGATAAATTAAGGACCAGACATCTGATTGACGTGTCGTCAATCGGGTTGGGATTATTTTGTTGATATAGTAATTTTGGCTTACTTTTCTTGAGGTTTGGATGCATCTGGAGTAATGTCGGGTTGGTTTTAGCTTAAAAACCAATGGGGCCCCTGGAAAGGAAAATCCAATAACTCTCAGACCGGGCGTTCGATTGACGCACCGTCTATCATGTCGGGTTTCTTTTGAAGAGACGGAACATTGGGAAACATCATCTCACCACTTTGTGATAGTTGATGTATCAAATCTCTTTTTCTCGAGGAGCGGACCCTCTAGGAATCGAGCATTCTATGTGTCGGAACCCTAAAGCTGGCTGCGACTGCGATGAGGACGACTGTACCAGGATCCTCTTTGGGTTCGGCAGTGAGGATGACTGTACCCGGATCCTACGTGGGTTAGGCATGGAGGATTAATGTATGTGGATCCTTCGTGGGTTCGGCAGCGAGGACGACTGTATGTGGATCCTCTGTGGGTTCGGCAGCGAGGACGACTGTACGTGGATCCCCTGTGGGTTCGACAGTGACGGCGACCGTACTGGAATCCTCCTTCGGTTCGACAGCAATGACTACTATTCTTGTACCCTATGTGGGTCCGGCAGTATTTGTCTCTATTCATGCATCCTATGTGGGTCCCGCAGAGTAGCTGGTCTTATATCCTTTGTGAGTCCGGCAGCTTAGCTGGACTTGTATCCTATATGGATCCTACAGATTAGATGAATTAGTGACTACATCTAATCATATCTATCGCCATACAAAGCATATACCTATGTGAGATGATTCTTGGTTCTCAATCATTATCATTGATGTGGCTGACTTGCTTTCCTATGTGGATTGAGTTGTGTTTTCCTATGTGGTATGGGTTGTGCTTGGGCTTGGGAGATAGATCTGAACTGTAACTGATGAATTAGGTATATGTATGGGAATATACCTAAATAGAGTTATTTGATACATCTTTATTGTATCTTTCCATTGTGGTTTATCCTTCGTGGATTCTCAGAGAAATTCGGTGGTCTCGGGTCCCTACTGAGTATCGTATACTCAACCATGCACGTGCTATGCCCGCACTAAATTATGTTCGATGCAGACGACGGATAACATTGATCGAGGTGGAGACTAGTGGACATGGATGGTACCTGGAGGTGGACCACTTGGCAGGACTTACCCGAAGCAGATGGCTGGACCGAGGAGCTGAGGAGACTATCTGTACCCACCCATCAGGTGGGATTTCCGGAGGATGACTAGGTGTTTCTTTTTTACTTTCTACTATTGTACTTTCCTTTCAGTTGTACTATACTTTCAGTTGGGTTTGTATACTGTCCTATTTTCATTCATTACGTACCTTGTACCCTGTTTTACTTAGTTTTTACTTCACTTGTGTACACTGTGGTGTTTGTTTACTCTTTAAGGGAAATGCCTTTCCTTCATTTGGGTTTTACGCCTTTGGTGCTAGTCGCCAGCCCCTGGCATATGGAAGTCGTGCATGGGGTAGTCACAGAATGTTCCCTGAGGAGGGGTCGGGATAGAAACCATCTCAAAAATTTTTAGGGAGATGTACTAAGGATGAACAAAATTTTATGAAGCAGTTGAAGGATGATGGTAGTAGAAGCCTTCCCCCCTCTTATGCCGAAGTTGTTCGCTCCACTGGTGTATCTTCATAACCCCTTAAGTCTTCTCTGAGTAACCCATATACATGTATTCAAGGGAATAATGTGTAATAACATTCTTAGGAATGGACGAAATTAAATGAGGAGGACCAGATCATTAAAAACGGGTTCCAATATTACAATAGGGAATCAGTTTGACGGATTCACTAATGTATTTGCTTCAAAAATAGTGTCCTCTATGTCTATGGAAACAGAACTCATGTATTATTATCATTTTATATCTTTAATGAATAGTATGAATACTACTATAGATTCGTATGGGTTTAACATTCATGTTCAGAATCCATAGAGAGGAAGGATTACTCCAATTTACCATATCCTATGTTTACATAATCAGCATGTAAAGGTAGTCCCCCTTAAAAGGGGTTGACAACTAAATGGAACAATCCTATGAGAAAGTAAAAGGGTCCTACAATGCATGTGGATTGTCAGCCTCCACTTGTGAGACGACTGTTGAACATCAGATTATGGGATCTCCTATCATTGACCTGGATAAAGCTGATAAGGAGGATATAGAGCTTCTCATTCACTATAAAGAATAAATTCTTGAAGAATATTTATTGAGAAACATCTCTGAAGAGGATAGCTATATAATGTTTGAATGACCATTGTAGGTTGTTATGAGTGATAAACAAGGATCCTAGATTAAAATACATAATCCAATTTTGATATGAGGATTCAATGAGGGGAAAACTAGTCTAGGAGAACATGTGAAAACATGGGAAATATTTATCTTTTTGTAGAGGATATCATTAGGGAAAATACAAACATGAATGTCACCTAAATCAAATTGAATGTATTCATCATTAAAATAAACTAACCTATTTGAATTATATTTTTAATTGAGTGATTATTTCCTAATAGGCTTGATGCTTATGTACCTATAAATTTTATGATTTCCCATTTTTCTATTAAAGTGATTTGAAATAAAAATAACTATTGGATGACAAATTATAATACGAACAATTACTGATTTCCCCAATTAATAAACACATTCATCACAAACATTCATATTATAAGGCTGGAATATGAGTGATTATACATTTCCTTGTCAAACATATCAAAAACAATCTAGAGAAAGAAGATGTATTATATAATTAAATCATATCTATATTAATGACTATGTAAAATATGGTTTATGGCATTGAGGAATAAAAATTTAGGAGAAAAGTTATTAAAGACATTCATGGTGAAAATAACCTTTTCCCCTTTTAAAATGTATTTTAAAAAAACATTTAATGAATATTAGGACATAAATTTCAACTAAATTGAATCATGGGTAATATTATACTAGGCCTCAAAAATATGAGTGGTTATAAAGATTGAAAATTATTTTGTTTGTGTTTATGCTCAAAGAATAATACCATTCACATTTTTATTAAAAATAATAATTACATCATTGAAAAAATGACAAGGATTGTCATTTTAAAGAATTTTATAATAATTAAAATTTTTTGGAAATGAATGTATTAAATAATTTAACAATACTAATGAAATTCATGAAATCATTTTCAGATAAAAATTTCATGGTAGAGATAATATTTTTGATCGAAGATGGAAATAACGATAGTGGTTCCTTAAAAATATTATATCGGAATCCTGATTAATTAAAGAGATTAAAATGAATGAGAAAATTAAAAAATTAAAATATCACAATAAAATAAAAATTTTATTCCTTTTAATATAATAAGATAAAATAATTCCCATAATTGTGGGTTAAATAGAAAAAATCATTAATAATGATGGCATTGTGACATCAACCCTTACCATCATTGTAACATTTGAATCATAACCCAATTGAATGATATAACATGAAATTTATATTTAAATTAAATGGATATAAAAAATTTCTATATATAACATATTAAATGGGCTGTATATAAGACTCATAAAATAAATAAATATTTCATATGCCATATGTTGTACATATGTAAATGTTAGACATCAAAATCTTGTACCATTGGTCCGACATCATTCATATGGTTCTAAATATCATATATAACCCACATATATTTAATATAATAATATTAAATAATGAATATAATATATATCATAACTTATATGATTTACATATAATCTATTATCACTCGATTATTGATAATTATTCATTAAAATAAGTTTTCATGGCAATAATTGAATCATTTTTCATGTATGTTTTGATTTGGTAGTTTCAAACCATTTAATTTTTTCCTTGATCCATAATATCAAAAATTATAACCATGATATAAATATCAAATATATTTATTATATAATTATTTATTAATTTCCATAAAATCTCGATTCAGATAAACGAGTTACACCATTCATGGGGATAATTGGTCACATGTACACATGAATGCTATTTTAATTTTTTATGGAGTGAATGAATTAAAATTAAATCATAATTAACCATTATAAATTTAATACTATAGCATATAAATCATATATGTTCAAGAAAACCATCTTTACTACCACCCAATTAAACATTACTTGAAAAACCATTCACATCGCTTTATTGAGGCGGTAGTTTCCATGCATGGAAGAGTGACAGAATCAGTATCCAATATATTAGAAGGTAAGATGGTATATATTATATTATAATATCAAAATAATAATGAAATATTATATATATTATTTTTATTATTATATATTTATATCCATATGTTTGTAATGGTGACGTTAAATGAGTTACATTGTTTCATGAAAAGCTAGTCTGTCGTACACATGATCCTTAATTTAATTTCCCACATGATGTAATATGCGATGGCCGTAGGAAATAACATTAGTATAATAACATAAATTTATATGAAATATACTAGTTTAATAATTTTATAATTGTTGATGATAATTTTTTGGGTTGTGAAGAAAAATTAAATTGTTAATTAATATTTAGGAATTGTACCAATTCCCCGGAAAACAACTTCAGTTTGATATGTAAATTTTTAAAAAAAAAATTATAAGAAAAAATTGTTCTGAAAATTGTGGAGCGGTTTATGGAATGTATATTGGATGTCTTCTATTAATCAAATATCACATAAACTATGTATAATTGTTGAGCGGGGTTACATTTTATAACTGGTGGGAGGGAAAAAATATGTAATATTTTAAAATAAAAAGGTATTACCATGATTAACAATCATGAAAAGGATCCCAAATGGTTAAATATTTAACCCTTAATGATACGTGGTGTAAATAGTTTCGTCCAATATAAATTAGATTAAGAATTATGTCAATATAACACTTATCTTTTTAGTTTAACACCCTTGTAAACCCATTTTATTCATAATTGTGATAATTAATTTTCAATGTTTATACTATTCAATATGAACATTAATTAAATATACCATATTAATATTTCATAATTATTTTTCTTTAAAATATGAAATTCATTTTTTCAAATTTTATAATATGATGTTCATGAATTTAATTTAAAATTAATCACAAAATAATGTTGAAAACAGTTTTCTAGTGGAACAATTATTATAATAATAAAAAAAATATATTTGTAAAATACTATAAATATTGGTGTGATAATAATATATTTTAAATAATTATTTTTTAATAATAATTAAAAAATTTAAATTTTTAAATAATTTCATGATGTTGTCGATTTTCAATAAAAGTCTGCATTTTTCAATATTCATAGAAAGATTTTAATTTTCCAAAAATAATCAAATATTCACTCTAAGATAGATGTAAAATTATTATTTAATAAATAAAACGAATATATTATAGTATTGTTTAATAAAATTTAAAAATTTAATATTTTAATAAGTGGTAAAAATTATCCAAAGATCCTTAAATAAAATATACATTTTATGAATAAAATTGGGTTATATCTTATTTCCTTCCTATAGAAACTATTTGAAGAATAATAAAAATGTTAAATCAAAATATAATATAATTTTTTTTAAAATTCGATCTAAAATAATATCTAAAAATTTTATTTAGATAAAAATACATTAGGTTCATAATAATAGTTTTTAGGGAAATCATTTTCTTTGTTTTAAATGTATTTATGATTTCTGTTTTTTTGATGGAATAAAATGAATTTAATGTATATGTTTGTAATCCATATAATTTAATAATTTACTCATTAATATTGATATACACCCAATTTATTATATATGATATAATTTTATACTTTGTTATAGTACATTAAAACATGGGTGGTGTGTACTACAAGCAATCAAAAAGAGTAGAAATATTTTAAGAATAACTATGTCATAATGTATTATAGTGTTACAATATTAAATTTGTTATTTAGCATACCTTTTTCTAAATTTATTGTTTTCTAATGTGTAAATATATAATAAATAAAATTTTATACATTTTTGGAATTATTATATATATTATAAGACGTTTTAGTTAGCCAAGATAAAAACATTCACCTTGTATTCTCACCTATAATGCAAAAGTGGTTATTTTGTTGAAAATTAACAAAAATATGAAATTATACAAATTATATAAGATATCATCCTTATGGTATTCATCTATATGGTATATTAATTCTTATTCTCTTGTAAAACTGTAACATAATGAGTTCGTATAAATATTATTATAATAAATTAAATATTATTGGTTTTTATGCGACACGAAAAACTTGTTTAGCTTGCATTACACTCAACATCAGGTTTAGATGAAAGAATAAATATAATAGAATTTTTATTATTTTTTATGATTATTATCCCCTAGCCATTGTAATTGTGGGAATAAATATAGTGAAATAAAATAGGAATAAATGATTTACTTATATATATATATATATATATATAATTATTAAGTGAGTAATCAATTAGAAATAAAAATGAATCACTTTTGGAAATATTTACTGAAAAAATAATTTTATATGCATAATTTTCTTTATATTAATAAATTAACCATGAAAAATTGGTAAAATATTTTAATGAAATTTATATATTATATATTCATCCAAATGATTATGATTTATATGATATCTTTATATATGAGTGATAATGATAAATCCAATTTTATAATTAAAAACTATAGATTTTTTTAGAAATAATTTCTTCACCTTCCGATGGAACAATTTTAATAAAAATTCATTTTCCATTTTATGAAAATGAATTTTTTAAAATAAATATAAATTTTAATATATGAATATAATAATTATCTTAGGATGAATCTTTGTGTTCTTTTGAAGGATTTATATTTTGATGAATATTGAATCATACTGATTTGTAACATAAAAATTACTTTGAATTTAATTATTTATAATTTTTATTTATATGTTAGTTTTTTGAAAGTATAATTTATTCCATTATAATTCAATTAATACAAATTTTTTTCTAAGAAAACATAATTTCTCATTAAATATATGATATTACATTAACATTAAATTATTCCACTATGTGATTGGAATTTTGAGAAATTGATTCAAAATTTGAAAAAATCTAAATTTATATTGTCTATTTTGGTACAATTATTTTTTACCATAATTATTAGGGAAGAAGTTAAAATAAATTAACAATATTTACTTAAAAATGGGTATTCATGCATTATATGTGTTTGGATTAAAATTAATTTTACAAACCCATGTGTTTTTTTCATTAGTGATTTTGATTTCATATATATAATCTATTGTTATTCATTACACTGTTAGCCTCATTTTAATCTTACTATTATATAGGAAATTAAATTTCTATATAGAACGATACAAGTTAATGTAATTAAAACTATAATGATAAAATTTAGTAAACATAAATACTAAAGAATGAAATAAAATATATATTTATTTGTTTTGGTGGAGGTGTTTCTATAATAAGTTATCAATGAAATAATTTATCATTTAATTTTTAATTCACAAGAGTAAGGGGAGACCTCCGAATTGTGAATACATTTGAGTATTTACAAGAATTCTACTCATAATAAACTATGAATTTTCTCTCAATCTCATCAATTTTAATTACCTATCATTCCATTTTTATCATCAAACCAATGAATAAATAACATCACAAAATCCATAAAATCATCATTTTATATTTATTTGGATAAAAATCCATCCATTCATGGGTTCAATTCAAACATAAGGAGGATACCCGATGAAGAGGTAACATTCAACAATGAATATGTATTTATTTCTTTTTAAAACCATTAAAATTAATTTTATATAATGAATATATTATTAAATATTTACCTCCATTATACATATATGTTTCTATTATAATGTTGAGACATAAAATGGACACAAAAATTTCAAGTGGGTTTTGAAATAATATTTCTTTTGAACTATGGTCTACCACCATGCGTTCTGATGTTGTTTTTTCAAATACCAAATTTAAAGGATGGGTATACTGATGGTAATTATATTAATATATTATATATATATGATACTAATGATTTTATTATCCATCTGAAATTATTATATAACTAATCACTTCATTCCTTCTAATTTTTTGGAATATGATTTCATCATTCATGTGTATGGAGGACTACTGCCTAATGAAGTAATGTGATTAGTTCATTCTATATATGTAATTTATTAATGATAGGGTAAATAAAAATGTGTTATAAATAATAGATTATAATTTTATTGGAATGATAATATATATATATATATTATGTACAATTTTTTATTTCTATATGATTAAAAAATGGGAACAACATAAATGAGTTCGTGTGACCTACCGTCACTAGAAAAAGTTTATTACATTTCATTTCATTTCACTAAATATTATGGATTAATATAATTAAAAATATAAATAATATATATGATTTAGTATCATGTTTTAAATTTTATTGATGTTGAATCCATGATCTAGTTATGTGGAAGAAAATAATAAGATTTCAAAACATACATGAAAACAAATGTGGTTATTACACGAAACAAATAATTTACATAGAATTTTTTAATTAATATGTCAAAAAAGGGTCATAATAAAAACTTTTATGACATGATATTTATATTTATTATTTTATAATTTAAGTAAAACAAACATATATTTAATATCACGGATGGTAGAACAAGTACGATGGAAGTCAAGGCTTATGGTAAAGGGATTTATGGTATCTCTTTTAATTCAATGTGATTTATGCCATATCCATCAATATTATATTTATTGGTGTGTATATAAATCCATATGAAATGTTATATAATTAATTTAATCTATTTTATGATATTATAAGTTTCAATTTATTTTGTTCTCTCATGAATCTCTCAATTTAAATGCGACTCAAGTATTATGGGAATTTCAACTCACTTTTCATTCTATGAATCACTCTCCATATTCACCATGTGGTACATATATGACTAGAATATTCATACCATCATTTTTATTGATTATAACACTAAATATTATGTACACTTATATATATATATATATCCCTTTATGGATATTTCATTCATGGGGTTTAGGGTAAAAAAATTAACAATTTGATAAGGGTTTTTTGTTTTAATTGTCTTTTATTGAGACAGACATTATGTTACGTGCCTATATTATTTGATGATGTGTATATACAACCCCATTGACATGCAATATCATAAATTTATTCATTTTAATGATATTTTTGTCTCTTTTTACGTAATTTTTTTATGAGTTATATGATTCAATATAACAATAGTGATAAAAACTATTGTTACAATATTTTCACAGATCTAGATAATTTATGATCATGTCACCGTTGTTTAATTATCATGATATAATGATCAATAATTATCATGAGTATTATTATACTATACATATTCTTGATATCTTCAAATAATGGTACCATTTTCCACCCTTTTCTATGAATTTTTATTATGAAAATGTATTAATTAAAATATAACATTATTTACATGATCAGTCATAAATACAATTTATGCCAAAACAATGTTTTTTGAAAAAAATAAAATTAATTGAATGATATATTAATATCAAGTCCATGTAATTGGATTTCCAAAAAAAAATGTTTTATTTTTTTTATAAATTATTTAAAAAAAATTCATTATATGTTTTCAACTTAATATTGAAAGAGGAATTTTCTCAAAAAAAACTCATAATGTATTTTAGAAAGGGAGAGGATATTTTAATTATGAAATGTTTTCAAAAATAATTCAAAATTATACTCCACCTATAATGAAAAATATTTTTTACACAAACTATTTATAAAGGATATAATCCAAACATGTCATTAATTTCATTCTATTAATGATTTTTGTTTGGATTTTATTATGTTTATTAATACCATTTTTATACAATGGGTTAAACCATTCTGAAATGATTTTGAAACCTACTTCTTTTCATGGGTTATTTGAGAATGATTTATTTTCGGCACCCATCTCATTCCACAGGTTATGATATTATGATTTTCTCTCATCATGTTGTACACATGAGTATGATTTTCATTATGTATTGGATTGTTTTTATATCTGCATAAAATTTATTTGGTGATGATGGATAAATATTGAGTATATATGTTATGTATCAACCTGATTACATGTTCACAATGTTTTAGTGAACCTGATTACACGTTTTCAATGTTATGTGAGATCCATTCTATGTGTACACAATGTCATTCATTAACCTGATTAAACATTCTCAGTGTTATGAGTCCATAATAATACATGTACACAATACTTTCAATGAACCTATAATTCAGTTCTATAAATATATTCATTGACATGATTTCATTTTCAAAGAATTATTATAGGGTTTAATTTTTTTTACTAAACATAAGAGGGATCGTTTTGGTATTTATCCATGTTCAAAATGTCATATGATGATGTGTATTCCATTATTCTAGGTCTTATTACAATGTTCAACTCCTTTAGATAATTATATTTTATTATCTTATTATTCATGCCTTATAAAATATCAATATTTAATCCAAGACACAGGACTAATATCTTTGATATAAATGGTAGTGTTTTCAAATGTTATTCTCATGTTCTTGTACCCTTATATCCATATTATTCTTATGTGTCATTTTGTTTTCAATACTAAATAGTTTATCTCACAATTCCTCATATTTCCTTTCAATTGGTTATGATAATGGTCTTATCATGGGAATGTCTAAGGAGATTGCTAAATGGAATGATATTTGTGGGTATCACTGAAGATCATTCAGTATATTAGATGATTATGTTCCAAGAATCCTAAGGATCTAATCTATTATGATCATCATGTGTATTTTTGTATAATGTAACAAATATTCATAAAACAATTATATAATATCTTGGTATGATAATATTGGGTCACTATGGCTAGTATCAAAAGAAATGTCTAGTTAAACTATGGAAACTATAAATAGAAAATAATAGTGATATAACAAGGGAAATTTATAATTATTTTTCTAGGGATGTCTCTATGGATAAGTCAATGGAAGAGTTAATTTAATTGAAAATGAACTATAATTTTTTTAATTGATAGAGTATGTTGTTTCCAATAAATTACATCAATTTCTGGATACTACATGTTGATGTGACACTTTAAAAAAAATTAAAAATGGGTAATAACTATAAAAACACCATATTGATATAGGCAACATCGTGAATTGTGGTATTAAAATGGACCTTCTAATAGAATTGGTTTAACACTCAATTTTGATATATTTTTTCAAATAATAAAAACATTATAATGATGGATTTAAATAAAATATGAATATGAATCACCAAGGTACTGTGGTGTCATAAATTATAGAAAATTGTGTCATGATTTAGGCATCTTATAAGTTATTTCCCATGATTCTGTTCTCCCACAATATGAATAATATTTTCCAAAATATATTTTTAGTTTTAGCAAATTCATGGAACGAGAATGAAAAATTTAATTGAAGAAACTAATAGACATTACAATGATTATCCTCTAAAGAAGTTGAATATTTTTAGATATTGGGTGAAAAACATTTTTTTATTCTCACACAAAGTTGTCAAGCAATGAATCTTGGTGAATATAAAAAAATAAAAATGAGGGATCCCTATTATGTTGACTCCTTTATGAGGAAATACCAATATTAATTCAGTCATTTTTATGACTCATTATTAAAAATGAAATAAATTTGTACCGCTGAGAAGATATTTTCAATTCTTGAGTGTTCAGAATAGGAAAAAGTCAATTTGGCTCTCTATTGTCTAGAAGGTGGTGTGAATAAATGAGTTAATTTTTTAAAAACTACTATTCAAAAAGGAGAACGTGAATATAGGATGTGGTATCAGATAAAAATCTTATTCTTTTAATAATTACATTCCTTATATTCGTTATACAAAATTGGAGGAGTAATTCTCAATGCTTAACTAGAATGATGATGAATTTATTGGTTCTTATGATGAAAATTATAAGTGACTTGAAATAAAATATTTAGGATTATAATTAATCCAAATTTTATGGATTATTAATTATTTATTATCATGAAACCAAATTTCATAACGGTGTCATCCATAATGAACTTTGGATGTTATGATGATGTTTTTCAAGATGCACTAAAATTGGAAATGGAAATGGAAGCAACATTGATATGGTGAAAATAAAAGTATATTAGAGTATTATAGAATATCCAATGATTTTTCAAATGGAGTGAATAAAATGTTTCAAAATCATACTTTCCATAACTATGGGAAAGAGAAAACATGTATATTCCTTAAAGGAAAAATATTGTTTTATATATGTGGGGAACATATCCACAAAGAAGAACAATGTTGAGTTAAAGTGAAGATTCCCAAAAATGAAATGACTAGAGAGAGAAAAATAGAACGAACCACCCACACATCCAGGATTAATGTGAATAGTGTTTTGGAATTATTTTAATAAATTCTCTAATCCAAGGGATAATATTGATGATAATCCATATTAGCCTCTAAGGAAAAATAATAAAATGAAATATTATGTATTAAATTTTTTTGAAAAAATAGTCATAGTTAAGGAAAAATATCCTCCACACTGTATATGGTACCTTCTTGTTTTATTTTGTATGAATAATAACTATGAAAATATTAATGTTCACATTGTAGTAAGATTTAATGGGATTATATCCCTCTATTAGGATTCAATAATAAAAATAATAATATTTTATATTCTATAGGTACATGGATAAATACATTATTCTAATTAATATGTTTTCATATAATATAAGAGCTTCAACATTTAATAATTGGTGGGGTATATTTGAGAAGAATAAATTTCTTCAGTTATGATTAATATAAGGATTATGGATTCCATTATAGTTTTTTGAGTTTAAAGTTGATCAGAAGGTTATATTTTTTGAAAAACACTATAATCCTTTAATGTGATGCTATTATAAAGATAAATGATATTTTAAGAGATATTTATGGAAATGAAATTCTTTTGGTATTATATGATGTAAATTGTTTTGAGGAAAATTAATTTACATCTTTTGGAAATATGTTTTAAGGATAATTTAGGATCTATTCCTATGGATTTCAATGGTGATTTTGATCTAAAAATGGATGGATTTAATATTTCATGCTATAATTTTTCTCAAGTGTGAAATCAAATGGCTCTATTTAATGAACTTTTAATGAATTAATTTTAGGAATCAAACATCCATGTATAAACATTCACCAAGATGCATTTTACCACACTTCTCATAGGATGGATATTTGGTTTTCTTACCTCCCTACTTCTTTGATGAATTCTTCTCCTTTTCCTGCCAACTAGACCTCTTATTCTGTTGTTTGTCATAGAACACCTGATCATCGGAAAACTCCATTTCCACCTTCTCCGCACATCGAACAAGTTTTTCATTACTTTTGAACTCACGGGAATCTAAAGACCTTCGATACTTTGGATTTAACCCTGAGTAAAAACGGTTTATTTTAATATCAAGATCTCGTATAATGTTTGGAGCATACCTTGCCAATCGAGTGAACTTTTCTTCATAAGAAGCCATTGAATCATCGTCCTGCCTCAATTCTAGGAACTGTTTTTCCATCCTAAGACGAACCACCTTAGGAAAATATTTCTCAAGAAACATACCTTTGAATTCGTCCAAGTGAAGATCCTCAATCTCATCACTATCCCTTATATTTTTCACCATCGACCACAACTGATCAGCTTCACCTTCAAAACGGTAAATAGAAAGACCATCCTTTTGATGTTCTGAACACCCCATGACATCAAAAATCATCTACAGTGCTTTAATCCACCCTTCATCTTGCAGAAGGTCAGATGATCCTCCGAATGATGGAGGATGTTGCCTCATGAAATGTTCCACCCCTGATATGTTCCTCTGCGGTTGATATGGCTGATCTCGTGCATGGATACCACCACCATTTATATCTTGAGTCAACTGTGCCATCACTGCAACAAACTGTTCAGTTCCGATTCCGACCATCTCAGGTTGCTGATTTGGAAGGTTATCTTCCTCCTGATGTCGTCCCAACATAGCTGCTTTGTTTCCTCTGCGGAAAACCATTCTCAATACCGAAATATCTTAGGCGAAGCAACATGGTAATCCGTAAATGCTATATCATTTCAATCATATTATAATTTAACACCTTTCTAACTCCTAAAGTTGTCTAAACCGACCTTTGATACCAACTATAAGGCCCCAGCCTTAAACCTTAATTAATATTGAATTAAATGAAGAATTCACATTGAGGATCTTTTCAGGTTTAGAGTTTTAGAGAATTAGAACATAACTATTACATCTCAAAAGATTACAAAGTAGTCACTTCTACTAATTTTCCATATTAAAAAAAACTCTTAAAAAGAAACGTGTCTAGTTCCATGTTTTATATAGGATGACATTCCCTTGATCCCAACCTTGACCTTATTCCACATGAAGTCCTGTGAAAACATTTCAAAAAAAACTTGGGGTGAGCATAGAAAGCTCAGTAAGGGATACAGAAAGAATGAAAACTGTTAGTTTTTCAAACATCAAGTAAACCATATATACTCTATCAAAGTAATACCTTAACCTTCATGAAGTAGTAAAAACAATTCACTGAATAATGTATCATTACTTACCTTTTTGTAACCAAAGGATTACCATAAAACCCATAAAAAACACATAACATATATAAAGGTAACTTGGGACATAAACATACTTAAGTGGAATAACCATACGGTCGACTTCCACACATATCACTTAATGGAATAGCCATACGGCCAATTTCTATACATACTTAATGGAATAGCCATACAGCCGACATCCATACCCAATGGATTGGAGGTTATAACGTAACCACCCGTCCTGGTATTCACGGCACCACCCGTCATATGGTTTATAACGTAACCACCCGTTAAAATTTCCAAGTACCAATATAAAATCATAAAACATAAAACCAATATAAAGGAATGATAACATTTCCACATTTCAATCACAATATATCATAAATATATTGACATAATATAATCCTTTATCAAATCCATTTTCAATTCCAAAATACATAAAAGAGTATATGGTATTTATTTTATTTTAAAAACATTACGGCTTGTTGAGGAAGCCAAAGACCAAAAAAATACTCGTGGCGGCGGAAAAGGTCGTTGTCACCGCGTACGTAAAAAAAATTCCTTTTTTTCGTTTAGTAAAACCCTTCGTAGAAAAAGATTCCTTTTGTATAAAAAGTAAAATTCAAAGGGGTTTATACACCGTATAAAAGAAAGTTGTGTATAAAATGAAATATGCCTCAATGAAAGGAGATTGAGACGAATTCCCTTACAAGGATCATTTTTTAAATATAATAGATCTATTATGTGTATTCACTATAATTACACATAATGAAAGTACAAATACAATATAGGACATAATAATATCATGACATAATTTGAAAGTAGGAGATTAACCCAATGAATGGAAGTTGGGTTAAGAAATTCCCTTACCTCGGGTCCGACTTGACTCGATCGTTCTTTAACGTACTGAATAATAAACATGACTTAATTTATACTTGATTACGAATTTTTTTAAAGTTAATTATTCCTTTTATATAACTTATTTCCATGTTATAAACATTATGTAACCATTTAAGTTAATAATGTTTGTTTTTTCAATATTTGGTTCTTAAGTCGAAAGTGGACTACTTACAATTACATGTTGTTCGTGTGGTCAAAGGTTCTTTATATCCAGAATGAAATTTCTGATTTGGATATAATATGTATCATATATATCCATCATATACATGTATTTATAATATTACATAATCATTTAAAGGTAAGAAATGAAATGCACCGTTCATGGAGACGGTAAGCCGTACGTACGCATGAATGCTACTTTCATTTCTTTGTCATATTAATGGAATTAAAACTAAATGAGAGGTATGTATATTTTAATTCCAGAATTATATTCATCATTTAGATATATTATTAATTATATATATAGATTATATACATGTACTTTTAATAGTACATTACATTCGGGGATAAGAAATGAAATGCACCGTTCATGGAGACGGTAAGCCGTACGTACGCATGAACACTACTTTCATTTCTATCTCATAGTTTAATGGAAAGAAATAATAATTATATAGACGTATATTATAATTCCAGTATGACATAATATATAATAACTTTAAATCCATCCTTTACACGTCCCACATATGGCATTAACGAATCACATCACTTTGAGGGGGCGGTAGTCCGCACTTCCTTAAATGAAGATATCGTGTTTACCCATAATGGAAACCATAAAGGTATGCTCAAAATGAAAAAAACAGAAGTTTAAGGAAAACATAAACCTATTATATATCATATATAAAAATGGTGACATCATAATGGCCACCTTTGAAGGTGTTAAATGAGTATTGAACAATCATCATTTCGGGAGGCCGAATTTCGCCATCCACGGAAACCGTATGTTCTTTAACCATTTGATGTAGTTTTGTGAGAGTGTATCTCGAATAAATATTATAACAACATCATAGTATATTGAAGATACTGGTGTTGTTACAAAAGAAGTAAATAAAAAGAGTTTAGAGGGTTGGAGAAGCAAAATAAAACAAATGAACAAGAGAGAATGAATTACCTTTAAAAGTGTAACTCCTTTTGATTTGAGCCTAAAGGCTTCCATTGAAAGGATTCTGCCCAACGAGAATCCTCTAGGATGAGGAGAGGGATGTGGAGAGAGTACATGGGCAGGGGTTGGCCGAGCCAAAGGCTTTAGGAGTGTGTGTAAGGTGGTAGAGGTGGGGGCCTTTTATAAGAGGAGAGGAGAGGCACTTTTGGAAAGTAAAGAAATATTACTTTATTTGAAAATTTGTTTCGGTTTTAAAAGGTCCAACATTGATATAATTCGTGGGTTAGGTGATAAGGGTTCTAAATACACTCATCCAATTGGTTTTTTACATGTTTAGTTCATAGATTTTACATTATCTTTCCATTTTATTTAAATCATCAAATTATGATGTCATCGCTGCATCATTATTATGTCATAAATAATTTAATTTATAAAATGTTTAAAAATTATAAAAAAAACTATGATGTAGGAAATCTTTTTATCTTTCCAATGATTATTTATAATAAAACATCTGATCTTTATAACCACATGTAAAAATTGATTTCGTAAAACATATTATGTTTGTGTCATTTTTACTTTTACATTAATTAAAAAGTAACTTATGTCATTTCCCAACCAAAATGTCTCCATGGGGTCCCCAATTTGACCCATGGCTTGTATTGGTCGGCCATGACACAAAAAATAATGTTGGGACATGTGTCTAGGTCATTTCATATTATTAAAGCATTATTTATACCTTAAACTACACTAATTACCACTAATCGCGATTAAAAACTTAATAAATTACTATTCACCCAAAAATTATTATAATCTTATTGAACCAAATTTTACTTCTTAATGACAACCATGTATGTCTGATTTTTGAAATTCAAAACACAATTATGGAAAAATTTCATTTAAACGGAAAATCAGTCTTTATAAGTACCACTTAGTGGTTTCACTATTCATCAAAAATTGATGTTTTTCAGAAAATTACCAAAAATTCACCCTAAGCTATATTTTATATTATGAATTCAAAAATGAAGTCTATTTTACAAAATTCAAAACATATAAGTCACATTAATTAATTTAATAATTAATTCCCGTTGTCAGAGCAAATAGCGTGTTTTTATGAAACAATAAGTATCAAAAGATTGACACTAGTTTAAGTCCGATTTCAAAGTGAAATTAATTCCAACAACCACTATTGGATTTAATGGTAAAAATATTTTCTAATTTCACTTTAAAACCAATTCAAAAGATAATATAATCATATAAATAAATTAGATTAAAAAGATGTTTTGAATTAAAATACAACATTTTACACTATTCATTAAAAAAATGAACTTTATCAGAAAGGTACAAAAAATTTACACAAAGTAAATTTTGATTCCCCGATTCTAAAGAAGAGTTATATTTGGTACAATAGAATTTATAAGATCGTTCAAAACTATATTTACTGACGGGTCTCCTTCAAAAGGTGATAAGTGGACCTTTCGTGAAAAATAGGGTATAAATGACTAAAATTGAACTCTTTCCATATTTTGAGCCTTTATCTTTTATTGGGTAAATGTAAAAACATTTAAAAATATATATAATCATATTTTAGTTATTTCTATCCATTCCTGCTAGTACAACGACTACTCATTAACTAACATTTAAAATAATATTATTTTATTACTTGTGTACAACGTAAGTTTTCAAAGAAACTCATCGTTGCGTACCGAGTACGCTATCGAACGTAGAAACCCATTTTATTTAAAATTAATATTTAATTCGTAAATATTAATAAATATGAAAATTCTTTATTCTTTATTTACCTGGGATGTTACATCTAACCCCATGTATAAATTGACATACTAAAAGATATTTGTTAATGTCATTTTGTCTTTACATTAATTTAATTAAAATAAAGTGCCATTATCATTTTTAAGTGACTCCATGGGGTCCCCAAATCCACCCAAGGATTCCCATGATCGGCCATGACTCATCCAATAGGGTGAGGACATGTTTTATGGTTTTTTTGTATTATTATTATATTCTTTTTACCTTAAATTACCCTATTTACCTTTAACCGCGGTAAATAAAAGTCATAAGTTACTATACATCAAAATTATTTTTATCTTATTGAACCAAATTTTACTTAATAATAACAATCATGTATGTTGGATTTTCTAAATTCAATTCCAGAAGTGGTAAAATCATATTTAAATGAAAAATATTGTTTTTAACAACTACTAAGTGGTTTCTCTATACATCAAAATTGAAGTTTCCTAGAAAAATACAATCAATTGAGCCTATGATATATTTTTTATTCTGGATTCAAAAATCATGTCTATTTTTTCAAATTAAAAACATATATGTTGCATTAATAAATTTAAAATTAACTCCCACTGTCAAAACAAAGAGCGTGTTTTTAAGAAACAATATCTATTAAAAGAATGACAATTTTTATGTCTAATTTAATATGAAATTAATTATAATGACCTAAATTTTATTAAATGATAAAAATACAATCTAATTATACTTCAAAACCATTAATATTAATAATTTAATACTATAAGTTATTTTTATTGAAAAATTTGTTTTTTATAAAAATTTACTATTTTTCAATATTCACCAAAATATGAAAGTTATCAGAAAAATAATTTCATTTGAAAACTAAATTTTTATGTCCCAATTCTAAATAATAAGTTTATTTTTCCAAATTTAATTTATTAAAGTTTCAAATATTGTATATAAAAAGGGTTCTCTATTAAAATGCGGTAAAATTTCATTTTATGAAAAATACTTCTTTTATCTGAAAAAAATGAATTTTTTATTATATTATGTCTATGAAACAGATAATATGGATGTTAAAATTATATGAAATATATAATTAAAAATTAGGTTAATACTATTCATAAATTCTTTTGAACGACTAGTTTGGTAAGTAGTCATGCACTCGAACTTGGTGTTGTGTGAGGTGCAAGCTATTGAATTTAAAGAAAATAACATACTATGAAATATTGGGGTGTTACACCATCATTTCATCAATTGTATTAAATTTTGTTATCATCATGGCCTTACCCATTTTGGTTGTAATTCCTCGAAATTCCATGAAATGTTTTATGAAAACTAAATGAGATTATTTCAAGAGCATGCTCTGAGATGGAACAAAATTCTGACTCCCGGAATGGCTAGAACATATTCTTGACCAATTTTTAAGGTTCATTAAATAAAAATGCGAGAAGGGTTTTCTAACCATTAAACTAATGTCTGGATCAAAATATTGAGGGCATAGTTGAGTTCATAGTGTCATGATTTTCATCAAAAGGGTCTAACATTGGCCGACCTGGGCTAATTGTTGAAGGTAGTTTTTTCTGTAAATAAAATAAATAAGTAACAATTAATTTGTTTTCAAATCCATGTAACTCATAAACGAAAACACGAAATGATTATTTGAGATTACCGTGGATCCCATGAGGTAATGTCTCTCATATAAGAGATTTACCTCGACAGGGGCAGGTCGATGTTGATATTTAATTTTCATTCTTTTCAGAAGAAAAAGAAAATAACATACAAAGTTATTCTAATGGTTTTCTTCATTGCTGAGAAGTGGAACGTCAACACTACGGTTCATCAAGGAGGAGATGATGAATCAAATTAATGAACCTCAATATTGTGTCAGTGCAATGACGCTGCAATGCATCGTAATAGAAATGTTGAATCATGTACATCAATTAAAATCCTAACAACCAATGTAGGATTTTGGCACAATAATTGAATAGCCCTGTGGATTTGGTGGGTGGAGACAATGAACATTGAATGCACCTTATTCCGCCGTTATGGAAATATCTATCAACTATATGTTGTAGATCAAGAATGTGGAATGGAGGCTTGTGATCACGTTCTTCCTCGACAAATAATTTCATCCAAGTTAGGGAGTTTTATTTTAAGAGAATTCTTTTTGTTCAAAATTATTTTATTAAATGATGAAAATTGGATTTCAACCAAACATCATAACCCACAAATAGATCATTCATGCAGTGTGGTTTATGATGTGGGAAAATGGGATATTTTTTTAGTGATATTTCCACCTTATTTATAGTTATTAGGATCCTTCTTTAAATAATGCATCTAGATGAACATGAACATTGGCATGGATCATTCAATGGGTGGTTATTTGTGCACCTCCATTCCCTCATCTCTCATTTTTTCCTTACTGTTCTTCATGATGCAACGGTGGCAGCGCATCGGTAGACGAGATGCCAGGTGGAAGGGTAGCGACCAGGTGGGCTTCGACACCAATTTGAAGTTGTGATGGTGGTAGGTGGCTGCGTTACTAGGTTGTGACACCCTGGTTGTGGCTACAATCATGAGGTGGCACTCATGCATTACACCGCATTGGTGACAGGGGCTGCCGGAATGGTGGCTGGTGACTATCGGCTGGCAGACACGGCTAGTTGGCCACGTCGGAGGCGCTACATGGTCCGCTGACCATAGTGGAATGCTGGAACCATGACAAAGTCATAAACCATACAGGGGAAACCAGTCAATGATAGGGGACCAAGGCGGGAGTGTGGTGTCACTTGGGTGTTGCAATGGAGGAGCGGCCCATGAAGGTGGTCCACGTAAGGCGGCTGGCACGTGGACCCCATGGGACCACATTTAGAGAATGGGTGTATGGCCTCATCCGGCCATGTGCGACATGAAACAGATGACCAACAGGTGCCATGGTAAGGGGAGAGCCGACCCGCCATATAGGTTAGGATGTTGGCATGAACCAAGCAGTTGGGGGGCCTAGGTTATAGAAAACCAGTCCACCGCTATTGGCTGGGCCAATGGGACAAACTGGGCTGCTTGGCTACCAGGGCCGTGAAAGAACTGACCCTCTTATTGTGGGTCAAGTAGGATGAAACTGGGTTGCTGGGTAATCCAGGGGCCAAACCCACAACTGAACCGATCCGGTTCCAATAAGGCCCAATGGGACTTTCCCATAGGCTAGGCCAGACCGTGATGGATTAGAACCCAACGGGTCGGGTCAGGTTGGATGAACTAGTTTGGATCATGCGGGACACCCGAGCCAAGTTGGTTGGGTTTGTTCGATGAGGTCTGACATAGAAAGGACAAAACCTGCCACAGTTTACTAAAACTCCAATTTAATTCAGGACGGGCCTCTGATGGACACACCGTCTATGAAATTTGGACCGTTGCAATGAATCAGTTCTTTGGGAATACTCTATGTGAGATTCAATGGATTTTGAGATGCAATTGATGGATTGACGAGTATATTTTCCTGGAATCAAGCACACTATTAGAAGTAATATTAGGAGTGGTTGTGACCTAAAGGAAATAGAGATCAGGTTATAGTGATCCATCTATCCAAGAGATGAGAGGATCTTAGTGATCCAGCTATTCCAGAGATGATTGGGTCTATGTGATCTATCCAGCCTAAGTGATGATCATGTCCTTGTGATCTTGATGGAAAATAGTCGAGCGGCTTATAGTGATCATGATGGCCCATATAGGAGTGCGTCTATTTGATCTAGGTGTCCCATAGATGAGTGGGATTAAGTAATCCAATTGGAACAAGAGGCCAGTGGGTCACAGTGATCTATCTGGCCCAGATACAAGTAGGTCTAAGTGATCCAACTAACATAGAGATGAGTGGTTCCAATTGATCCAGTTTTCCCAAGAGATGAGTGGGTATTAGTGATCTAGATGGCCTATTGATTATGAGGCCCATACGATGAATTCAATAGCACTAAAAATGGTCATCTTTAAGATTGATAATTCTACTTCTTGTAAAATGATTTAGACATGGTGTTAGATATCATTGATTTGTGGTCATACTGTGTTATCATGTTTTATGCTATTCATTTGTGGTATTATCATTGTGCTTGGGGTCCTTATTATGTATTGTGTTACTCACCCTTACACAGGATTCGCCCACACGGGTCATGTCCCATGTAGGATATCAACACTTCGATAGTGAACTTGGTGGTGCAAGACCATGTTGGGCCCAGTGAGATAATACATACATGATATACTTCTATGACTACAAACAGATTCTCTCCACCTACACATTAGGTACCATTTGAGAAGATAGATCGTGGAAGTTGTACATTACTTTGTGGATTTGGGCTTTTATTCTAGACCTTTTTTTACTTTTATTTTTTATTGTACTCTCAGTAGTTGTCTCGATTACAGTTTTGGTTTACATTGGGTTTAAATTCCATAGATTGAGCTTTGATTGTGTTTTCAGGTTAAAATGGAAATGCCTTTCCTTTTTGGGATAAGCATATTCAGTGCTAGTCTCCAACCCCTAGCATATGGATGGTGGGCTTGGGGAAGTCACGACATGGTCCATGGGGGATGATCCATGAAAAAGTTGTAACCAAGGAGGTCAGCTCTACCAAAATAACTAAGAGTATTTAATTTTTGATGGGGAAACATTGTTATGTGTTTCGACCTCATCTTTCATGCCATGGACTCCATTATGGGTGTAGAAGCCAAAATATCCATGCACTTGGACCCAAAATTATTCATTCCAACAAGGTACATGAAAACAAACGTTGCTTGAATAATTTATTGTTTTCTAAATATATTTTTGAGTTAGAGTCATCTCACCAGGTATAATCTACTGACAATGGATAATCTTGATCTCTTTCAGGATTCCCCCATGCAGACAGCCAACAAGGATTCCAATGCGTGGCTAAGAGGATGGTCTATATAGTTATAAGTCTGCTTTATAAGTTCATTTTTCCAAGATGGAACCCTCAGGTGGTGTCCCAATGATACCACCGCTTGGTTTTCATTATATACTATTGGAACATTGATAAAAGGTCACACATAGGCTCAGTTCCATACAGTAGTTCTAGTGGCAGAGACCTCACAGTTCAGGGGATAGAAAGAGCTTAAGGTCTCATATGAGTATATGGATGTTGTTACACTAGTCTTATTTTTAGTGGGGATTCCACCTGACCATATGGTCATTCTAGCAATGAGTCTTCATTAGGGATTTGTGGGACCATGGTGGAATTTGACCATCTAGACTCACGAGGAGGAAACCCTTATATGGGCTAACTTCTAGTAGTGTTTTAGGGAGGATTTCTCCCCCATAACATTGCACTCTGTGTGCATACTAGAGATGATTTACAAACAGTAGGGTACCTTGCCAGTGGCTACGTACTCTGTGAGGTTCATATACCTATCCCATTAATATATGGATATGATTCATGTCACTTTATTTAGGGCTCATACCATTGATTAGGGACTCTCAACGGGAGATCAGGGCATCAATGATTACCCTCAGCATCAATAAGTAGGCTGGGGTTCTTGCGCAAGAATTTTTGGTGGAGAGTTTCGAGCTAAGGTGGCACTTATTATGGTATATTCCACTTGTTCTCGGGCGGTCGAGTAATCCATGCTGGGTGGCCGATATTCGATGTAATTGTACAAGAAGGCCAGAACATACTGAGGATGAACCGGGACTCATGGTCAGGGTATGAGGCCATCGGGGATGTGAGAGTTTGGAGAGTAGTAGGGTGTTCTACTCATGCGGAAGGTAGGGACCCATGGATCTTTGCTGCCTATATTGCTGCACAGATGATCAAAAGAAGATACAATTTCTTTTGAGGTAGTGGTAGAGGATAGAACGCGGTGGTCTATAGGGTGGAAAAATTGGTAGGGGAACTGTCAGAGCGGAAGGTGGTGGACAGATGTTTGAGATGCTACCACCACCACCCCAAGGTGGTCCAACACGGGCTCTAGGAGCTGGTGGAAAGGGGCGAGGCTCACTTCAGGCGATGGAGGACTATGACCACAACTTTCTATAGACAAATATAGGTATGATCTATCTATTTTCCACATAGGATGATGTTCTTATAGAAACGGGTTCTAGTCACCTATTCCTTTCCATGGACCTAGTTCGAATCTTATTGATTTTGGTGTAAGTAGTGCCTTGATCCTTACTGATAGAGACCCCTATGGGAGGGGATTCAATAGTTACACACTAAAGATAGAAGTGTGATAATACTCTTAGAGATGATAGTTTCAGTTTGGAACTCATTTTAGATGAATTTATGACTTATTAAATCAACTTTTTTATGGACTGGTTGTCAACTATCCATGCTCAGATTGACTGTTTTAGGCGCATAGTGTGGTGTGTCTGTAGAGATTCGAATATGATTTCCTTTGTTTGAGATATAGAAAAAAAGGATTTCTAGAAGGAATAGAACATATGAGGGTTCAACAAATGACTATTCATTTCCCTATATTTACCCTCGGTGTAGTGGATGATATGAGTCCATAGTTTCCTACAGTGTTGGATGAGTACAAGAACGACTTTCATGATCATATTCCTGGACTACTTCCATGTAGAGAGGTAGAAATATTCCTTGATTAGTACCCCATGATGACATTGATATCTTTACCTACATATCGTATGGATCCCGCAGGGCTCCAAGAGTTGAGGGTACTATTAGAGGACTTGTCTAGGAAGGGGTTTATATAGCCCAACCTTTCACCATGGTCATCCCCAGGGTTTTTTGATAAGATAAGAGATAGAATCATGAAAGTATGTGTGGGACTCCAAAAACATAATAAGGTGACCGTGAAAAACACGTATTCTCTACCATGTTTTGATGACCTCTTCGATCAGCTGAAGGGAGTGAGATGTTTCTCAATGACAGAACACTAGTATTAATATCACCAGCATCGAGTGTGAAATGAGGACAACTTGAAGACAACATTCATATGTCACCACCACCATTATGAGTTCTTTGAGATGCTGTTTGGAATGATGAAATCCCTATATATGTTCATAGGACTCTTGTCGGGATCTTCCAGCCATACCTAGAATGGTTTTCAGTGATATTCATTAAAGAAATCATAGTGTATTCAGCGTTAGAGGAGGAGCACATGATACACAAGAGGATGGTTTTAGACATATTCTAAGAACACCAACATTACGGTAATCTCTACATGTGTGAGTACTAGATATGAAAGGTCTAATTCCTTGGACATGTCATCTTAATGGCTATAGTTGTGGTGGATCCAGGGAATATTGAGGAAGTTCTTTATTTGGAGCCACCCAAGAGTGTTATCGAGGTGCAGAGATTTCATGGGTTGGCTGGGTACTATCAGAGGTTTGTACCCAAACTTTTATTGGTGGAAAAACCCATAACGAAACTAGAAAATAAGGGAAATCCCATTTGGGTGTATATGTAGATGTCACTAGGGATTTCAACAGATGAGTCATAGCCGGAAAACTACTCCCATCATGAAGTCTCTATAGGAGGGCACCGAATAATTTGTGTTCTATGAAACATCATGAACTAGGATTTGTTTTTTTCTAATGTATTCGAAAGTTGGTATTGCATGTGTCTCATGAATGTTGGGACCACATGAGAAGAACCATGTGACTCAGGACATTGAGTTGGTAGTAGTAGTCATCACACTCAAGATGTGGTGATTCTACCTTATGGGTGAGTGATTCATAGTCTACTCAAACCAAAATAGTCTAATGTTTTTCTTTTCTAAAAAGGATTTGAATCTGCAACAACGACATCAGCTAGAGTTCCTCTAAATATATGAATTTGACATAGTCTATAAACCTGGGATGTGGAAAATTGGGAAATATTGTCTTAGTAGTAGATAGAGTTGACAACAACTGAATGAGGCCTCAGATCCATTTGCCTCACCTTAGATGTCCATTTTGGTTAGATATGTGGCAGTTTATTTTCTGCCGATGGTTGTTTCCCCTACATTATTATTGTGGTTATAGAAGGTGCAACTTGAAGATTCCATCTATGAGACGACACATTTCCAAATTTCATTAGGACAATCTCCATATATATTTTCAATTAGTGGGGAGCACGCCACCTATTTCAGAGGATACAAAGTAGTATTTGTGGTTTTTCTGGAGGAGTTATTGAGGGAGGTCCATACATCACCATTGGTGTTACATCCAGGTGTGGTGAAGATGTACCATAACCTCTTTCATTAGTACTAGTGGTCGATAATGATGAATGTGGTTGATACTTTTTTCTAGATTTGCCTCAATTTTCAAAAGGAGAAGTGCGAGAACTAGGTTCCATCATGGTTGACACAACCCCTCGAGGTTCTACAGTGGATGTGGGATGGGATATTGATGGAATCCATGATATTCTTACCACATAAGTCTAGGGGGTACAATGCCTTAATGGTTTTTATAGACCGACTAACCACATCGTACCACTTACTACCCACTTGAGATCAGGGTTATGAACATGTATGCGAGACCTCTATGTGTTGGAGATTGTTTGACTCTATATATTCCCATATAATACAGTCTTATATCACTATACATACGTTATATCTCTATTGTGTAAGGAATTTCATGAGGAATATGGGACTTATTTTCACATAAGCATAGCCTTTCACCCACAGGCTAATGGTCAGATGGAGAGGACGATATAAACCTTGGAGGACATGCACCATTCTTGCATCCCTAATTTTTGTCACAGTTGGGAGTACCTCATCCCACTGGTGATGTTTATGTAAAAAAACCTACAACTCAACCATTGGTATGGAACCATTCGAGGAATTTTATGGATGACCATGAAGGCACCTTTATGATGGACAAAACCAAGGGGGTTTGCACTCATGTTCCTAGAGGTGGTATATGAAATCACTAAGAAGGAGAAGCTCAGACGAGAGTGGATGATGACTGCACATATCCTTCATAAGTCTTACGTTTATAGGCGGGGCATACCCTTGGAGTTCGAATAGGGGGACCCCATATTCCTACTGATCCCTCCTGAATGAGGGATACTGATATCTAGTCGAGAAATCCTTTTACCTTTAATGTTCATCAGATTCTTCCTAATTCGATGCAGAGTGGTCGAGGTGGCATACTAATTGTCTCTACCACCTTAGATAGAGAAGGTGAACAATGCCTTCCATGTATCCCAATTGAGATGATACATGCATGACCATTCTCACATCATTTACCACAGAGTGAATTAGATTAACAACTAGGTGACATTCATGGAGTACTTATGGAGATAGAGGATTGAAAATAGAGGATCTTTCAATGAAGGTTGATTCCTCTTGTGAGTGTTTTTTGACATCACATGAATCTGAAAGAGAGAATGTGAGTGGTGGAGATACATATTTGTGCTCAGTACCCCCAATTGTTTAATGAACAATTTTTTTTTCTCACAAGGATGTAAAACCATAAAGATGAGGAGTGGTTTAATTCCTCCAAATTAAATAATTTTTTAAATTAAATTGGGTTATTTAAAGACTAGTCTCTGAGATGGCTTGTAATTTCAAAGCCTAGACCAGTCAAAAAGTATTTGTGAATTATTTTATGGTTTATTAAATAAACATAAATGTGTGTGTTTCTAACATTTAAAATGGTTCCTGGACCAAAAATCTAAGGGAACCATTGAATATAGAGTGTCATGATTTACCTAGAAGGGTAGTGACATTAGCTAGCATGGGCCATCAGTTGAAATAGGTTTTTTCCATATATAAAATAATTATGTAATAATTATTACTTTTTATTCCCTTGTAAATATTAAATGGTGACATGGATTTTAAATCTGAGAGTACCATTGATCTCATGATGGAATTTTTCCATTCAGTAGAGCATAACCACGACTGTTGTTAGTTGAAGGTGAAAGTTAATTTTTAAACTTTTCAGAAGAAAAATAAAATAACATAAAAATTTATTTCATTTATTTTATTTTTTATTGAGTACTGGAATGACAACGATGTGGTGCATCAATGTTGTGACGATGAATCTAATTAATGAAACTCATTAATGAGTCAGAATAAAAACACTGCAACATAGCATAATAGAATCCCTAATTCATTTTTTTCCAATTAATATACTAACAAGCTATGAAGGATTGTTTCCTCAATCCTGGAATTGATCTGATTCATTGGTGGGTGATGATGATTAACGAAGAACAACCTGTATTTCACCCATCAAGAAATCACTATCCACTATCAGATGCAGATCAAAAATGATTAATAGAGGTGTGTGATACCAACCTTCCTTGACCAAAAATTCTATCCCAGGAAGGATGTTTTATTTAATGTGGATTAATTATTTTCCCTGTTATTTTATAAAAACAATGAACGCAAGATAACTCACAAACATTTTTACCTAAGAATCAAAAAATTTTCTGTGGTGGTTAATGATGTGGGAAAAAATAGGATATTTTACATACTGATATCTCCACATTATTTATTCCTGTATGTGTTCATGCAAACTAGAATGCTTCTGGGTCAACACAAACAACAGACTGAATCATTATTTTGATTTTTTGTGTGGGAATCCTTCCACTCCCTTATCCTTTCATACTTACTATTCTTCAAGAGAGAATGATGACAACACATCGACCAATTTAATGCTAGGACGAAGGTCCATGGGTAGGTGGTCCATGACATTCGTGTAAGGTTGGGGCGCCCACAATGTGGCAGCTAGCGGGAGGGGGCATGTGGGTAGCCCGCCACAATGGCAATAGGGGTCACTGGTATGGAGGAAGGCATCAGAAGGCAGGATGAAACAGAAACCCAGCTATGTTAGAGGCGTTACACAGACTACAGACTACGACCGTGAGCTCGACTTGGGGAAAAGCCATGGGCCACATGGGGGAAACACGCCCACATGAGAGGATAGTGGAGGAAGGTGGCGCTGCTAGGGTGTCGATTTGGAGGAGGAGACTGCAGTACTCATTCGACCGTGTGTTGGGAAATTACGTTTGGTCTTAGTCAGCTGCGTGTCGCATGAACCGGATTCCCAGTTGGCATTCCGAAAAGTGGTGAAACAATCCCATATGTGGTTCGGGCCATTGGAATGAACGCGCCCATGAGCGGCATGGGATGGAGAGGAGTCATCCATCTGATGCAGGCTGGGCGAATGGAAAAATTCAGGCTACTCGGAGGCCCCAGCTAGGAATTAACTGGTACACCTATTGCAGGCTTAGCTCGATGAAATTGGGTCACTGAGCATCTAAGAGGGATAGACCTAAGACTGAACCAGGTCGATACCAGTAAGGACCAATGGCCTTGAAACAATGGCAAAGCTGGACCAGGCCAGCCTAGACCCCAACGTTTGAGGTCGGGTCGGCCAAACTAGGTCAGGTCGTGTGGGAACCCCAACCAGGTTTTTCGGGTTAATCCGACCATGTCGGACCAATCCTGGACAAAACCAGACCCTTATTACTAAAATAACAATATCATTCAAATCAGGCGTCTACTTGACGCATAGTTTACTTCATTGGGACCCATGAGATGAGAATGTATGTTGTGCTTAGTCTGTGTGAGATTTGATTATAGCTGAGATGCAACTAATGGATTGATGAGTATATATTTTTGGTATCTATCATGATATAATAAGGAATCTGAAGGATCCCTATGATGTGAATGATATGAAGTCTTGTTTTAAGTGATCTAGCTATCTACGATAGGAGCGGGTCTTAGTGATCTAGATAGCTTAGAGATGATCAAGTCAAAGTGATCCTGTTGTCCCAAGAGACGAGCAGGTATTAGTGATATAGATGACCAAGAGACGAGTGGGTATTATTGATCTAGTTGGCTCATAGAAGAGAAAGTTAATGTGATGCACTTATCCTAGAGAAGAGTGGGTCAATGTGATCCAGTTGTACCAAGAGACATGCATGTCTTTGTCTTCCATCTAGCATACATAAGAGTGGGTCTATGTGATCTAGATTTCCCAAAGAGGTGTAGCTCTATGCAACCTAGCTGTCCCCAGAGATGTGTGGGTTTAAGTGATCCTGCTGGGCCAGGTGATGAGAAGGCCTAGATGATGAGTCCCCCAATTGTACGAATGTCCATATTTACGATAGAGAATTTTAATTCTGATACTTCTAGTTATTCATGGTGTGATCTATCTTTTCGTTGTGTTATTTCAATGTGACCTTGTTGTATGGTCTTGATTTGTGGTCCTTCCATATTTGAATAAGGTCCCTTCTAAGTATTGTGTTACTCACCCCTACACGGGCTTCGCCCGGACATGTCGTGCACCATGAAGGTGATCAACACTTCGATGAAGACCATGGTGGTCTGGTACTTGGAGAAACAAAATCTCATAGGATAGTCTAGACGTACATATATTATTGTATACAGCTACCCTCCACATAACCATTATGTGGGTTATTAGGAGACAGATTATTGTAGTTGTGATTTCTTTGGTGGTTTTGGGGCTATATTTTAGACCCTTTTAATTATAGATTGTATTAGCCTCTATTTAGTTGTCTCAATGACAGTTGTGGTTTACATTGTGTTTACATTCCCCAGTTTGATCATTGAGCAGGTGTACATGTTTAAATGAAAATTCCTTCTTTTTTTGGAAATGCCAATTAGTTGCTAGTCTCTAGCCCTAGTCCTATGGAAGGATAGATTGGGGTTGTCATTGCACAGTCTTGGAGGGATGGGTCGTGACTTGTGAAAATGTCATGAAACAAGTATGTGGATGTATTTTTATATGTATTAACTGAGTCATTGATTGAGATTTTCAGAGTTTATATTTTTTCATTTCAAAATAATGAAATAATTTTTTATGTACATGTGATTATTTTATATTTTAGGATATCAGATAATAATTTTAAATCTAATTGGATTATTCATATGTAATTATTAGATCATTGTGTATTCTATCAATATTATATATTCCTTATTTAGTAAATGTTGTAAGTATACCCTTACTGAAAATAGGATCTCACGCATTTATTTTGATTATTTTCACTAGGATAATTGGAAATGTTTAACGATTTATATTTATGGATATGGTAAATGGTACTATGCTATCCTGAATGAAAATATTATGTAATATTTTAAGATTTCAAATATAATATCAAATACATGTATATATATCTAGTTTTCTGAAACTAGGAATCAATTCATCCATTCAAGATGAGATTACATGTATTTAGTTAAAAATTTATAGTCTAACCCCAATATCTTTGATATATGGGATATGTTCATTAAAAAACATTCAAAATAAGATTATTCATTCCTTGATAAATGAATATTCCTAAAAACCCGCGTTTCATCATATTTTGTATGATTAATAAGAAGTTAGAACATTTTTTATATAAATTGATTTTGATAGAGTTGATTGAATATTTTTAATAATGATAAATAATATTATATAATATGTTAAAACAAGTTATTTTTCATTATTAATATTAAAAAAATAGAAATTATTTAACTTTGGTATGTTTAAGACAATGTTTTGAGTAATACATGTGCATGTGTGAAAACTAAAATCGCACCCAAATTGTATTTTAATCAATAAATTGTATTTCAAACTTATAATAATAGGATCCAAATTATCTATTAAGGATAATTTCATATTTTGGATGAAATTATAAAATATACAAGTAAAAATAGTTACTGTGGTGATACCTCAAAATGAAAGAGTGAGTAACAATAACGGTAAGGGGAATTTTTTTAAAACAAATTAATATCTCAGTTTTAGACGTTATGATTGACCATTAATTCCATGTAGTATGTAATTTATCATTTATTGTTACATGGATTGATAGTTACTTCTTATTAGCGAATATTTATGAGAATTTATAAAAAATTCACTCATTCTCACATTCAAAATAGAGTATCCACTCCTATTTTCATCACATGTAATGTATATTTTGGTTCAGACATGATATGACCAAAACCCATCATTAATTAAAATATAATGTACTATTGGACATATTTTGATTATATAAAACTCATATGAATTAAATTATTGAAAACATTTTAGGGTGCTTTAAAAAGTTATGTCATTCTTAAACGATCATTTTTGATTAACATACTCTTCATCATGATAAAAATATTATTAATATATAATGATATAATAACATCAATACCTTCCATATACTGATATTTTATTTTTTTAATTAAACAACATATATCCATATCCACTACCATCAATGATAAATAAATCCATCATTACTATTTTTGATAGAAAAGCACATCATAGACCAATGCAGTTCATTTTACCACATCACATCTAACGACTATTTATAAATATTTATTAAAAATAAATATATATTTTATTCTTGATAAAAATTAATTCCCTAAAAATAATATATCATAAATTTTATTACAAATTTTATTAATTCAATGATAAAAGTGTTATGTATTCATATTTACTGATTACAGCCTAAATGAAGTGATGGGATTAATTTTTCATTACCTCATTATATTTTTATTTTATATTATTTTATTTAAATAAATTATATACTATTTATTATATAATTTCCATTATTTAATTTTAAAAACTAATTTCTATATTGATCCTGGAAAAATTTTATTGTGTCATTGGAGAACATATAACCTACTATCATTAGGATTAGAGAAGTTTTCATTTTCCAAAACCACATTTCATAGTTTGGATTAAAAGTATAATTAGTGTATTAATATTATAATTATTACATTGTTATTATTATTATTGTTAAATAATTATATGGGTTACCTAATTAAACCTGTTGATTTTTTTACATATAATAAAAATAGAACGATGATATTTGACTCTCTTTTTTGTGATTAAATATTTATACGTGATTAGATAATAAATATTAACGGGTAATAAAACTGAAAAAATTTCTATGGAGGTAAATAATTAATTGAAATTTCTTATATATTTCATAAAAAATATATGTCACAATTCACACTTGAGCTAGGGAATTTAATATTAATTTCACTTCATTGAGGCATTTACTAATATTATACACCTTCATTATTTAATATGGTATATATCCTTCCCCATTTACATATTATATCATGAATGCTTGACAATTAATTTTATTTTATGTTACAAATTATTTTACATCATACAAGAGGATTTTTTATGAATGTGTTGAATTTTTAATGTTTTTTGTAACATAATTTATGTTCATTAGGTTATACTTCAATATCCAAGTGATTTGTATCACATGAATATGTGTTAATATGTGTCTATATTTTCTTATTCTATAATTAAAATTATTTTTTTGATTTTATTTTTTCATATAATATTTTGTTGGATTTATTATTAGATAAAAATTTATGATGTTTGCATGGGTTCTCTTTGTATAAATCTCATTCTCTTATGTAATTTTTCATGTAATTCAAAATATTTTCTTTATATTGTGTACTCACTACATCGTGGATAAATTTAACTTATTAATTCATTTAATTCTTGTGATTTATATTCCCATATATTATTCATTCATTCAAATAAATTGTATTCGATTGTTATATATGCGGTAAACGATTTATGTTAAATTCACCTTTCTTTTTGATATTACATAAATTAAAGGTTTATTTAGTGGGAATCATATAATATTATTTTGATAAACAATGTCCCTATTATTCCCCTCAAATAATTTTTTGGTTTACATGTTTGGTTTACATTTGATCATTTTTTTGAATAAAGAAACCTGCTGAATGTTTTAAGTATGTTTTACATTTCAAGTACCTTCTTTTAAATATGGAATTATTCATATCCATTTATTTAATATCAAAAAAAAAACGTCAAATCATATTTATAATATTATTTAATGATTTTTGGCATACATTTTTACCCATTGTTTACATTTTTAAAATAGTTAAAATGTTATATTTTAATTAATATTTGAACGATGTACTTTTTTTACATTTTTTAAAAAAAATTGAAGGGACAATTTCTTAAATTATACCATCATAAATTAGATTTTTTATGACCATGACCACTTAATTATGTAAAGATTATTTTTAATATCCCATTATTATTTTCAAATAAATTAGTTTAATAATATTTTGGAAAATTTTAGATCTTAATGATTTGATTTCAAAGTGAAAACTATATTTTCCTCAAGAAATATTCCTTATGATGTTTTAAATGAATTTTTATCATTGGTGATAAAAGTTTTCCCAATATTATGATTATAAATTTTTTATATATATATCATACATGAACACATAGATCATTCTACTTTTTTTGATTCTTTAATAAATTTATTATGATCATTTATAAAATTCATTCATTAGGAAATATATATTAATTATTATATGATCCATGAATATGAAACACATTTTGTTTCTATTTTTCGTTTTTATGAATGATCAATTTGATGTATTTCCATTTTTCAGAATATATATGAATGAACATGTTAAGATGGGTTGTCAGAGATAATTATTTATTGAATTTCATTATCATTTTGACTCATGATATGGTATTTATGTGAATTATGAGTAATCCAAATACTGTATGGTGGTTCTTACACCATGTGATGGTGACTTGGATGTTACACTAGACTTAGAATTATTTCATTTTATATGTTTTTTTTCACTTTATAATGATTCTAGGATCTTATGATACAATTTTATTTATATAATTCGTCTATGTGAATAATCTTGATCCTTATCTCCAATTATATTATATCACACCATGGAGTAACATGTTATGTATCAATACTATGATTATTTCATTATTAGGTTATTTTATCTGACCTCATATATTTTTTATATTTCCTAGGAAATCCAAGGATGTTTTTTTGTGGAAATGGATCAAGGTTATCAATGTGGATAACTAATAACTAAATATATTATGTGTAACTCCACATGTCTTTAAAAGAGAAAATTATTTTCGATACTATATATGATATCCAACACCAAAAAATCACAAAACAATGATTATTTAAATATGACTACCATAATAGTGACATGAAATTTTATGTTATGAATAGTTTTATCTATGTTATGAGATGTATATAAAAAATTCATACATAAAATAAAATTATTTATACATTTTTTTAAATAATCAATAATCATTTAGTAATTTCATTTTATTCATCCAAAATATGTTTTCGTAAAGACTTACTTTATTTATTGTTCTAAAAATATTAAAATTATTTAATAGAACATTTAGAAAATGTTTCAAGTAAAATTAACCGCATGTTTTTTAAAGTAGATTATAAAAATTATTATATAGTGAAAATGTTGGATATTTTGGAATGTAATTATTTTTCAATGACATGGGAGAAATATTGATTTTGGGTAAAACATTTATTTATTTTGATAAATAATGTAATTTAACATTCACAATATTTTTTTTATTTACTAAAATTTACCATTCGATTTATTTATATTTATCTAGTAGACCTAGTTACGTTTAAATCATCTTTATATGGGATTTTAGAAAATGATTATTTTAGGTATGAAAACATGATTCTCTTAAAACTATTATAATATGATTCTACATTCTAATTAATTTAAAAAATTTCCTATTATGGAATTATTAAAATTATATTTACAGAATACATATTAATAATTATTAATTCAATTAAGGATATTACTAGTTTTCATGTAAAAGTTAAATCCACATTTCCTTGGTAAAACACATTTTTCAGAAATCAACATTTCATCACACTTATGCTTTTTATATCAAATTAAATTATTCCCTTGATTTGAATTTATTTATTGTAAAAATAATTAGAAATTCTAAATAATAATGATTTAGCTTAATTTCGAATGACCTCTTTGTATTTGGAATGTTTTAGTAGTTACTCTAGCTAATATTAATTAAAATAGTTAAATGAAAATATGTTAATTAAGGGTCAAGATAATTTAAAAATGATTACGATAAAAGTACCACTGATATTATTGCTATATATATTTTTAGTTAAATTCAATTATTATTAAATTTTATGTTCTTAAATTAAAATAATTTAAAAAGATTTTTATAAACCATATGATACTATTAAGAAATTATAAAAACTGTATTTTTTTAATTATTGAATTCGTTTTTGATGATATCATGAATTTTGTAAATAAATAATATGTTAATAAATTAATATTATTAAATAATTATTATTTAATATAAATAATTATATAACTTTTTAAATGGGAAAGGAAATGGTTATCAGTGACTGAAATTTTTTATTGAATAAAACAATTATTTCTTAATAAATTTCAATAACTATTTTAAAATAAATTATTAAAATATTTATAATTTGTTTGGAAAAACAAATATAATTTTTGTAATCATCATATAAAAATTATCCAATTTTAATTTTCCCTTAATAATCTGTGGGTTTTAATTTTCATGTAAAAATTAAATAACATATAAATATATCTTGTGAATTATAACATAATAATGAAAAAAGTGTTGTAACAAATTATATAATGATAATCTAAGACCAAATAGATGTTTTAACATTAAAATAATAATTTTTTTCTTATTTATTAAATATATAAAGTATTTTTGAATCCTCAAAACCAATATTTTATCTGTGATTGTTCTACGTCAAACTATAGTATCAATGTAGGGACGCACATTCTTGGAAAATATTTAATTTATACATTTCCAAAAAATTGGGTCTTTTATACTCGGTCTTATCCGTATATAAAAATCTAGATATTTGGATTCCCAAATCCAAAAATATTTAGAACACCATTTTTTACAAACTATGAAAACCCCAGTCATTATTACAAATTAATTCATTATTTAATAGATAAGAGTACACTTAATACATCCCAGAAGATTGAGAATTCATGTTTAATTACGTAATTAGTTACCCAAATAAGAAAAATTATACATTAACAAAAAACATTATTTAAAATATTCATAACATGAAGAGAATATGCAATAGATTTTTAAAATTATTTGGATAACCTGGCGAAATACATATGTAATGGTTCAGATATAATGACTATTAAGGGAATAAAACAATAATAAAATTTTGACTGTTTTAAATATTTTAAAATAGGAATATAAAAGGTAAATAAATGGTTTTATATTAAAAAACATGAATAATGAGGCATGATGAAGAATCATAACATAGGGTTACATAGGAAATACAGGGACACCATTATACATGCCCTCATAAACATTGGTCAATTCTTACTATGAATAATTAATAACAATGTGGAAACGTAGCATAATAGATTATATTCAATCCATAATCCCATATATTATGTCTTATGGGACAAAAATATTTCCCATTGCATTTTATAACTATATAATAGTGCGATCATCCATTATTCCATATCATATACATGCATAAGTGTGCAACATTGATTGTATAATCTAAGAAAATATTTCATCACCTTAAATCCCATGATCATGGATTGTGAGTATCATAAATGGAATTCCCTAATAAAAGTAGTTTAAGTAAAACTAGGTAAATACAATTAAATGGAAATAGATACAGGTATATACATCACAAATATTTGGCAGGGAAAATCACAGTGACATTTAAACAATATAACTGTATTAGATAAAGAATTATAAAATTGTCAAATGGGGGATAATGAGTTCTATAATAAATTTAAGAAAATACGATATTTTGAGGGATATAACTAAACATAATACAAAATGAATATTTTTACATTAATGTTCATAACACAATCATTATTATTGAATAAAAATATGCTATAATAATTCAGGATAATTTCAACAACATAATGATAACAAATAAATATTCCTGAAGTTGATGAGTGAGAGAGAATGGTTTATAGAATAATTTTTATATAAAATTATTGTAATATGGATATGTAAAAATAATATCCCAAAATTATTAATTAGAAAGTAATTAACAATTTATTATCGTGGTTGAATAAAGAGGTGAAAGAGGGGATCATGAACAATATTTTGGTAGAGTATTGGCATAACTAATGAATATAATTAGAGGGTATATATGATCACAAGATAATTAAACATCAATTTTACTGTATAAATATATTTATCATGTCATGTAAATATTAAAAATTTTGACTAAAAAGGTGAATTAAAAATAATGTGCTTCAATTGAGTAAAAAGATAGAGGTCCCCTATATTGAGAGCGTGATTCCATAATTAATTCATTATTCAATTGAAGAATAATATTTTTTATTAACCTTTTCAATATAAATTTTAATACATACATGACACTATATAGATATTTTTACTATAAAATTTATGTTTAAATAGTTAGTTATCATTTATCTCATCTCATTATATCATGTACCCTACCTGTTAATATGAAAACATTTAGTGTTGGATCCAATATTTATCCACATTATTCAATCAACATAATTATATAGTTATTTATTTTACAATTAGAAATGTAGTGATATTACTTTTCTATATTTCTATTATCTTCCTTTTATATAAAAACCATTAAATTCCACTATATTTCTTATTAAACCATTTCATTAATATTTATGTAAAACCATTATGCACTAGAAATTTTATGGGACATATTTTATGCCTTTTTCATGAATTAAATGTTTCTTATGAAAATTTATTTCATGATTTACAGGTTTTATAGTTTTCATTTATATCACTATTAATGTCAATTTAAATTCAATGTGTTGGTGGACCTTATTATCCCCCATTAAACAAATTTATAAATATTCACGTACTAAATTTATGAAACTCAAATATCAATGTTATTTTCCAAGAATATCATTTTTAATTTGTATACACTCACATTTTCTCAATTAATATTATTCACCGTGTTGTACCCATACATAATTGATCATTGAATTACAATTATCATTCCCACAATCCATAATCATGGGATTAAATGTGATGAAGTATTTTTATATATTACATGATCCATATGAAATAATTAAACCTTTTCCAAATATGAATGAAATGGATTATCCCAAAATTATATATTGATCTAATGTATTGGGTACTAAATTAGTCTCATGGGACATTATATATGGGATAATGGAGTAAAAAAAATCAATTATGGGAATTTTTTCAGAGTGTTATTAATTGTTGGTGGTTATCATTGACCTATGTTTTGTGAAGGTATCTATATATTTGTTTCCACATTTCACATATATCCTTATATTATCATGTTTTATCATTCATCATTACTGTTTTTTTATTCCAAAACAATTTATGTCATTTTTAAATTCTTATCTTGTAATATATAATACAATATTTATTATTTTATTATTTTATTCCCATATATGTATTTATATCTCACCCATTATTTATATATTTTCTTATGTTATTCCAAGATGATTAAAAATCTATGTAATATTAAAATCATGTCAAATTTGTTTCAAATAAATCTTTGTATTATGGTATCCTTTTTCTTATTCATTTACCTAATTACTTATAAATACAGTCATCCTTGATGTTATGATTTGTATAAATTGTATTATATTGTAATAAATAATGAATTAATGTGAAATAAAGACTAGGGTTTTCATACTTCGTAAAAACGTAAACCCATGTTATTTTTCAGTTTATGATAAAAAAACTATAGAAAAATATTTTCTGATTATAAAAAGTAAAGAAAAAAGAAATTTGTTTTGGTAGTGTATATTATATATGGTTTATATTAAAATAGATCCATGTATAGATACAACATGTGAAGGTGGATCTTACAATGGGGATGGGAACCTTGAAAATTAAAATTGAGCTAGTCTCAATCATGAACTCGAATGAGATAATTGTCCTTGTTTCATTGTTGGATAGACAATACTGAGGCATATTCTTTGGAAAATTGGCATGATATTTCTGAACCATTATTAATGGATATAACATTCCCATAAGAGTATATGTTTGTAAATATATCTTATTTATCTTATATTAATGTCTAAAAATTATTATTTTAGGTAAATACATATCATTTATATGTTATCCCTTTAATGTTATTGGATTTCCATTTTTTTATCTCATTCCTAATTTTTTTCTTTATTCATGTAAATGGATGAAAAGAAGAGGAACTGTGTAGACAAACTATGTGATTATAAATGTTATCAATTACAAAATTATATTCATAACATGATGGGTGATAATTTAATACATATTGGGACTATAAAAATACATCTATCAAAAATCACAATTAAAATCTAGAATATATTTAAATTTCTAATGAATATTAAATAAGTGGAGGAATATTCCTCTATAAATTTTATTAGAAAAATATGATATAGAAATAAGATTAAATTTAATACAGATAAATAATGTGGAAAGTAGTATGAATGTACATTCCAAAAAATAACTCGAAGGATTTTTATGTGTTTATAAAGTGGTTAAAAATATGTAGTTAAATAAATGATTAAGACTATGATGTAAGGGAATAAATTACATCCCATGGAACCCTTTTTTGATAAATTTCTAATATATAGAGAATATTGGAATTATCCATCTAAATTCACTAAAGTGTTAAATGATTGACTAATGAAGGACATATTCTATAGAATTCATTATAGTGTAAGATTATTTTTCAATGATTTATTATTTTATAATTAGATAATATCAGTTTTTTTTAATTCAATAATGGATATAAGAATCAATAAAAATCAATGGATTTTTACAATGTAGTTTTTATTTAATTATTTTAAATTTATCCTTAATGTTATCAATAAATAATAAAATAAATTTAGTGATAAGTATTTATTATGGAAAACACATCATTGAGGGATTCATAAACCTGATTATATGATTGATATATTGATAAAACTACTGATTCATTGGATGATTTGTCTATTTATTACATTATGATTAAAATAATTAATATCACTTTCGGATATTTACTTGGTGGAAGTTAATAATAAGTAAGAATATAAAGGAAAACATATTACAAGTTCTATTTTTTATATTTTTAAGGGATTAATGATATTTTGGTATATTTTTTATTTGTTTGAGGTATATATATCCATTATGATTAATATAATGTATTATTTTCAAAGAATTATATTACCTTTTTTGAGGTGTTAGTTGAAGGAGATGAGGAAACATTTGATATTAATGTGTTATTTAATGATGAGGTTATTAGTGTTATTTGGGAGATATTTGAATTTATTTAAGAAATAATCCAGGGTAAACCTTATGGTTTTTTTGTTTAATTTTAGTGATTAATGTCAAAATGATTATTCAATATCCATAATATTATAATTTTTACTGACCATATTTGATTTTATAGCAATATTTGTAATATATTTATATTCATAAGTGAATTACTCATCCGTTTCAATCATATTCTAGTGCTTCACATGTAAAAAATTTCATCACGATAACTCATTATTTTGAGAAAAAGAAGAATTTATAGAGATAATTGATTAATATATTAAAATATAAAATTCAATAAAATATAGTTCTTCATTCTTATTATATATATGGTAGATAAATTATCTAACTATTCGAAAAGAATCATCAAACACATAGGTTGTCATATTATATTCATTTGTGATCTATTTATTGCCTTTTTCCCTATACTATATTTATGATGTTGAGTTCATTGAATTCCCCAAAAATTGTTTTTTTATTCACTATTAGTTATTAGTTGTTAATTTTTTTCAACTATTTATTTTAACTTCCAACTAATTTTTAACTTGAAAACATAGTTATGTGATGAAAATCATACTTCTCTTTCTCTCATTTCATGTTGATATATTATTAACCATTTATTAAAAATATTGAATAAATATATATTCAAATGTCAAAACAGTTCATAACAATATCATGATCAAATTTTGAGGATGCAATTTTTTTAAAGGGGGAAGAATGTAACTACCTGAATTTTTTAAATATAAAATTATGTGTGATAGTGGTTGGGATACACAACATCGAACACAAAAAGATAATTATTTAATAATTTGTAAAATTATAAAAGATCCATTAGAGTTTTCTATAAATACAGGATAAAATAAAATAATACATATATTTATAAATTTCATACTAAACATAAATTTATATAAATTATCAGTATATAATACCACAATTTTTAGTGATGTCAATTTATTAATCATAAATTGGGTTTGTTAAAAACATATATATATTTATTTCTTTGAAAACAATTATAATTAAATTTCAAGAATATTTAGTAACTTATTATGATAAAATAAATAATATTATATGAATCAAGAAATTATAAATTTTGATCCCTAAATGTTTGAAAAAATATAGATGAATTCAAATTTGAGAAGATAAAATGAAAAATATTAATAATATACTATGTGTATTATGACATCATAATGTTACAAAAGATATGTAATAAATTTATTAAATAAAATCAATGATTTAATATATTTTTTCCAATTAATATTATTATTTTAATGGTTTTTTGAATAATTTAAAAAGACCTTCTGAATCCTTATAAACCTATATTATATTTTAGGGTATTAGAATTAATTCCTTTAAAACATCACTCAGATCCACATCACTAAGAATTTAATTATAATATGTGGTGACCTTGTAGTTATAAATACATGATAAAAAACTACATAAAAATATTTCATGGGAAAAATATGGGGAAATTTGGTGTTTTGATAATTTTATTATATAAATTCCAAAACCAATGTTTGGGAAATTATACCGAACTCCGATTTCATTTTCTTAATAAATCCATACTGGATCCCATTAATATTAAATAAAAACCATGAATATAATCCTTAATATTACTTAAAATATCAATATTCTTCTTAAGAATCCACTAATATATCATTAAGCTCCTCAATTCATTTTGAATTTCCCTCTAATAATGGTAGAACATTTACACCCTCTATATATGGGATTTAACTAATCCATTAGTATGGAGAAATTAAATAAAGGATCCTCTCTTTCTCCTCATTATTCAACAACATTATTTGTTTATTGCATTTTGGATTCCAATTACAAAAGATGGGATATGATAGTTATATATTCCAATTAATTCTGTTTTGATTTAGACATTATAAGAGTCCCATCTCAATCTCATTTATCCATTTTTTAATCATTATGTAATATTATTGTGTTGCCGAAATTATCGTTTGATTTTTCCTTGTCATGTTTTTATTCAGGAAACTTCTTTGTAATATGCATAATAATTTCTATATAATCATTTTGAATTATTTATTACGTTGAAACCATACATTGATTTTTACTTAAAAGTTATTATATAAACTATTTTCTCTCATTGAACAATTTTAGGAATCATCATGTACAACAGTTATGTTGCTGAAATGTCCCTTTTATTTTCCATTCCAAACAATTGTGAGGTGTATAACCTCACCCATTTTCTCTCAACTATATTAACCTTGTTTCAAATATATATCATTTATTAAATAATTCCATGTATGTAACCCAAAATCCTAAATAATGGGATTAAATGTGAAAAAATATCTAATTATGTTATATGATATATTTGGAATTCTAATGTATATACATGATATAAAGGTAAAGGGTGTGCACAAAATTATATAAAGCTACAATGAATTGGTTAATGTTTTATTCTAATGATAAATCATGTTTGTGATTAAGGAGGGAAGCCAGTCCATTATGGGACTTTACTAACCATGTGACGACATGTTTTTAGTTATCCTTGACCTATCATTATGAAGCCATGTTTGATTTTTTCCGCATTTCATATGTTTCCATTATGATATAATTGTATATCAATCCTATTTTTTCATGATTCAAAATCTCATCTAAATGTTGTCCAATTAAATTTTCTTTTGTTTATCATGTCTTATTTTATTATGTTACTAGGCCATATATCTAACATCATTTTTATATATCTCCCTTGGTTATCCCGTGTTATTTTATATGGTATGGAATATTAGAATCATGTTAATTAATTTTTCAATAATGTTATTAAATCCATGACTCCTTTTTTATAGTATGTACCTAATTATGAAATTAAACATGGATTCTCATTCATTTGCGTTTTATTTTTTCTATTCATAGGTAGTAAATCATGAATTAATATAAAATATTAATTGAGTTTGTCTTATTATAGTTTAATTTATTTCTATGTTTGGTGTACTTAGTCGTCTAAAGACAATATTTCTCATGAAAATTAAGAAATTATTATTGTATTTTTATGTTTAAAATAGTGTAATAATATGAATAAAGAAATTATTTTATTACAATTACAAGAGGCTTATGAATGATTTACTGTTATTTGGGTACTGATGGATTTAATGATTTTGTGATATCTTATCTAATCAATACATATGGTACTCATTAATATCTTTTTTGCATGGAGGTATAAAGATTATATTTTTTGAAATTAAAGAGTTCATTGGGTCATCTTCACAAACACGGATACCTTCTTTACATCGTTAGTCCTGAGAGGATTTTAAGAAACTATTGAAACTCAGTTACACCTTAGTATTTCATTAGACACTCAGATATATGTACAGACAAAATGAACCCTGATAATGTAATTGGATGTGATGTGGGAATGTACCTTGGATTTTGGATGGTCTTGAGAGATTCAATTACTCTTTTTTGTGTTTTCCAATAATAATAAATATCAATCGGGTAATTGAATAGAACTATTTGAGTTCTTTTATATAAGTACATGGCATTCTGTTTTGTGGTGGATAAGATTTAGGGAGTTAGGATTTCATTTTCCTGATGATGTTTAGTGTATAAAAAATATTTTCATTGATGTTTGTTATTTTATACTTGTGGTGAAAGTAAATAATAGTCTTTATAGTTATTAGTGGGGGGTGGCATTATATTTCAGTATTTATACATTTTTTAATTATGGTTTTCCCATTTATCTGTTATGAGATGTTTTTATATATGATTATGATATCTCACAGGTTTATTAGGGCATTGGATGTGCAAGAGAGAAATAATTAGGTGGATTGGTTGTTTTTCCTCCCACCATAGATGGAGAAAGTTAAAAACCTATTCCATGTGTCAGAGATTATTTTTTATCTTCAAAATTAATATAATGAAATTAGAAGGGTAGAGTTAGGCATAAAGGATCATAAAACACTTTTGGATCAACTAGATAAGATCCATGATAATTATAATATATTTTTATGTGGGATATCCAACCCCTTATATATTATGTTGTGGTTAAATAATGTAGTATAGTAGAGTAATTGGGAATTGTAGTCACATATCTATGATAAATCACTTTAGTTTTTTTTGATGATTCACTTATTTTCCTTTTTTAGAGGATGTATTATAACCTTATCCATTATATGAGATTAAATCATTCAATTTTCAAATGATTTAACATTTCTATGTCTTTTGTTTTGACTCTAAATGATGAGAATTCATTATATTGTGTAAGATGTAATTATAATTAACCAAAAACCCTTCAATTTGTAATTTTTAATGCATGTTGATGTCAAGGGGGTTTTTGGTTAATTAATGCTCATGAAATCATCCAGTTCTTCGTCAAGGTCAAACTTATTTTTGTCAATTCCACACTAATAATTCACATGGTCATTTTTTTACACGTGCTCTCACAATTACTTCTTAATGTTTTTTCATTTCATGGTTTTTCCAATAATTTATTTATTTCCCAATTTTTCAAAATAACATGATTTTATAGAATCACTTCAAAATGATTTTAATTTAAAAATAAATAATTTCATTCTAAATAAATGTTTTCAAAATCTCAATTGTGGATATTAATTCTAACAATTGAATTCCTTAAAAACCATTTTCCCTAAAATGCATATTCCATGTATTTATATTAAAATAGAAATAATTGAAATTAATGAATATGTTTGACAATGATATTAATTGGAAAAAAATACTTGAATATTAAATGTATTTATTATTATTCAATTATGATTTCTATTATTTCCAACAATACTAAGAAAACTAAAAACCTATTATTATACAATGGAGAATTCTGAAAATCCACATGAAGCCTACTCTATGTGATTCTAGGTATGTTCTAATTCTTGGTTCCATATCAATTTTAAAAATTAATATATTCTGATTTAGGTGGAGAAATTATCCACAATCCAATAATTTTTTCTGAATATTTTTTTTGGAACATCCTCTTAAGGGAGGGTATCCCAACTGTTTTAAATATTACTATGACAATTTAGGGATATTATGATGTTTCCCTATTCAATTAATAATATTTGTGGGTCTATGAACCCATGTAATTGGATTAAACCATTAGAGAATAGGAATTAGTGTTGTCACAAATTTTTACATTTAGATTTATAATTGTATGATGATAAATGTATTAATTAAATTTTTAAAATAATGATTAATTGGAGAATTTCATGAACTATGGTTGATATGGTTTTTGGAAAATCTCTTTTGTTGTTTTCTTGAACTCACTGATTCATAAATAGATAAGAAATAGTATATATATATACCCAACGTTATTAAATTACATAATCGTGAAATTAGTCAGGATCCCATTTCCCTTAAAATTGAGGATCTTTTCAAGTTAAGAGATTTATAGAATTGGGACATAATACATTCATAACATTCCATATTAATATATAGTGGATACCATAAGAAATGTATTCATTTCTTCCAAAATAAAGAAAAATGTAAATAAAACACGATTTCATTGAAAAAATTACATAACATTTAACATGATTCATTATTTTTCTTGAAAATCTTTATAACCAGTGAAAATCAATTAAAAGCATGGGATTAACACAAAAAGACTAGTAAGGGATATAAAAAGAAGGAAAGAAAACATTAGTTCTTAAATACTGGTATCGTACAAAATCATTTTCAAGAAGGCATCCTTGTCACACATAAAAATAATATTTAAGATACTTGAGATTTATATGGGATTTAAACAAAATATATAAAACATAAATATACTATAAATGTATATTATGGAATTTTTTACTACTATTGTAACCCTCTGGGCTACCTTACGTTGAAACCAACACACCTATACCTGGAGTAAACATACAGTCAAACACCAACATAAACATACCCAATGCATTATAGGGAGATATATGTCCCACCCATCATCATAAACAATTCCCATGAATCTTAACATAATAATACAACAAGAATAATTGTATAAAAACATTGTATAAAAATTTGGAAAAGCCTTTTTTTTATAGAAGATTTTAAAAGAAAACCCGTAACAAATATCATATAAATGAAGTGATATATAATAGAGTTAGTGGAATATGTATATACACTTTAAATACAAAATAATAAACAAAATTTAATCATTATTTATCCTATAATAAATTTTAATTCAACATAAATAATGAATTAGAAGGTTAACCCAAAGAATGTAAATTGGGTTAATAATTTCCAAACCTCATGTTTTTCATCCTTAAAACTTGTTTGAACCTCATGCATAAAGGATAAAATAGTTTTATTAATTTCATATATAAACATATTATTGTTTTCAATAACTTATATGATTATTTAATTACATCATTTCACCATTTAATTTTTTAGAATTTTGTTCCTTCTATTGAATTTTTTGTGTTCTTTAAATTATTTCCTGACCGGTTTGTATTTTATTTTCATATAATATAAAAATGAAAATCCATAAGTGGAATAAAGTGGCATTAATATTATTACATAATAAATAATGATATAATATACCATATTGTTATCATATATGGTGATGGATCATTAGATATAACATCAATGATATTTGTTTATATCAATTTTATTGGTTCCACAATTATCATGGACTTGTTTCATTGTATAATTTAATGTCATTCATAGAAGTTCGTTCCTGAACATTAAATTGGTAACAAAATAGACTCTACATTCTTTTTAAACCATTAAAATGGGTATATGATCATCCTTGAAGGATGTAATGAATAATTCAAACACATCACCCATGATTTTGTTGAATCGGTCCATTGTAGACATTGTTTATATTTTTAGAACAATAGGAGGAGGAGGGGAAGGAAAATGAACAATTATTATACAATAAAATGTTAAAATATAGAATATTTATGATTTTTGAGATTTTATACATCCGGGATTACAGGAGGGGAAAAATAAATGAATTGAAATGAAAACACAAGAAAAGGGAGGAGGATTCTAACCTCTTGATCACTTCTCATTGAGATCATCCTAAAGGCCTTTGGTTTTTTCCTTTCGGTGTGACCATTAGGACTTGTATACGAGGAAGAGCTTTGGGAAGGTGATTTGGAAGAATATATTCAATTATCAATGATTTACATATGTGTCAGACAGAGGGGAATTAGGGTAGTATTTATAGTGGAGGAGAGGAGGGGGTTTCCATTATTTTAATAATTTGTTTAATATTTTACTCAAGACTATGAATGTTATTTATTTATGTGACCTGAAATAGTAATAATTTATTGTGAGTTAAAAAAAAGTGGTCTTATATTAGCGATTATGTAAAAAATAGTGTATATAATTGATAATTTGAATATATGGTATTTTACCATATTTCACGATTCATAAAAAATTCTGTAATTTCAGAAAAATCCATAAAAATCATTCAAACCATTTTTCAACATCTAAAATTAAAAAATGAACCCCATTTTTTTAAAATAATCTTCAAAAATATTATTAAATTAATTTTTATATAAAATAATAATTTATTAAAAAATTAACAATTTTGAAACTATAACTCTTTATATATCACCTTGAAAGATTAATCACGATGTAATTATATAAATGACTTATGAAAATTAAATATTAATAAAATTTACTATATATTGGTGTCAAATTAGTATAAATATTTCTATTTATAATGGTATGTTACTATTCACAAAAATTCTAGTTGGTTCTATTAGACTCTAAATAACTTACTGATCACAATTGTAGATAGACGTTTTTTGAAATTGAAAAAAATTAAAGCATAAAAAATATGTTTAAATGATAGTTATAACTCTCTACATAAAACAAAGTTTCAATCATATTCAAATTAATTTTTAAAACATTTGGGTGTTACATTATCCCCACCATCTGAAAATTGAACCCTCGAAATTTTATTTACTTTTTAGACAATGTAGGGTGGATTTACCCTATAGAATTTTATATTCCCATGTTGCCTTTTAAACCATGTGGTTACTCTAGAAAACTATTACATAGTGGATTACCTTATTATGTAATACATGTTCTCTTCTATAAATTATCTGAAAAGGTTTCTCTTAATAAGAATGGTTCTCTTCCAACTAAACTGCTTCTGGGATCAAAACATGAGATGAATCCATTACATAATTTCTCAACATTGAATCATGAAAAATATTTTAATACTGAGATAAACTCAAAGTAAATTCTAATAAGTAGGTTACTGGTACAAAATTTTCAAATATTTCATAAGGACCAATGATCAATGGACATATGTTTCATTTTTTACCAATACAGTTAACACTTTTACATGGTTATATTCAATGAAAAACATGATCACATACCTAAAAAAAATTGTATTTCCTCTTATTGTATACCTAAATTTTTGCATTCTCTATGATTTCCTCTTGTGTTCTTTGATAATCTTCCCATTCTCACCTACTTCCTCTAAAAATTATAGTCCCACTAACTTTGTTTCCCAAACATTATCCCAAAAAAACTAGATTTAGAAATTTCTTCACATACAATGCCTCAAAAGCTGTCATCTGTATACTAGAATTATAGATGTTATTATAATAAATCTCAAATGAAGAACAATGTTTGGTACCTACATCCCTAGTAGTGAATTGAAAAATCTCAGAGCATATCGTCTTGCGTCATAATCATTAGTTTTTCCTGCCTATCTAATTTGAGGATGAAAAGACATATTGAAATTTAATATTGCGCCCAATGACGTTAGAAGGCCCTTCCAAAAGTTAGAAGTGAATCTAGGATCCCACTTATATAACACGGAAATGGAAAATCCATGTATCTTGACAATATCATTTAGGTACTGTTATGAAGTCTTATCCAGAGGAATTGTATCACGAAGAGAACGAAAATGTATAGATTTAGCCATTCGATCAACAATGACCCGAATCACATTGCAACCTCGAGAAGTTGTAGGTAGTCCCGCCATGAGGTCCAGGGATATATTCTACCATTTCTGCTTTAGAACTAGAAGTGGCTGAATCATACCCTTTGGTAACATCCGATCGTCATTAAACTACGCACAAGCCATAAATTTCATGGTAAAATCTACTATATATATTTTTATACCAACCCACTAGTAATACTCATGACGATATCTATTCTTCATATTTCTACTAGGATGAACTGAAATTGGTGAACTATGAGCTTCCCACAATAATGTTTTCTTCAAATGGGAATCGCAATGCACACACAATCTTTTTCAAATATAAAACAGAATATTTATTATGGATAAATTTTATTAACATACCCATTTTATCAAATTATACATATTTATGTACCTCACTGTATACCTTTTGTGGTTGATTAGTTATATATGATAATGATGACTACCTAGAAACTTATAAAAAACATATTTTTTTCATAAACTAACAACTTCCAATATAAAATTCGTCAAATAATTAATCATGGGATCATGTTTCAAAAGTAACATGGTTAATGTTGATTGATGTTTTCAAATCAAGGAATCCGAAAAATTGTTTTTTTTCACGATGGTAATTTATCATAGAATCATAATCCATTATTAGTTCAATCCATCATCTCTACCTCATTTTTAGTTCATTATTTTTGAATATGTAGTTCATACTTTTAGGGTTGTTATATATTTGACATTTGACTCAATATAAATGATGCCTCAAAATTTTCAAAGAACAATCATAGGTGGCAATTACATATCATGTGTGGTATAATAAAACTCATGTCTTTTTAGTTGTCCTGAAGGATAATAAATTACATGATCAGTCTGCATCCAAAAACAAATGATTCCCTTCAATGAAGCATCACTATAGATGTAAAAAATCAACATTTTGGGAAGGAAATGCCAAAACTAAAGCATTCACCAATATCTTCTTCAGTTCTAAGAAACAAATATCACATTCTTCTATCCTACCAAAGTTAATCACTTTTTGTGTTATCATAGTTAGCGTTCTAGATAACCATAATTTTGTTAACAAACATTCAGTAATAACCTCCTAATTAAAGAAAACTACAAATATATTTATCATTTTTAGGTCTTGGCAATTTATTTACAACTATTATTTTTGCTAGATCAACTATTATTACATCCTTATATTCATTATTCTCAAGAAACAAAATCTATTGGAACCAAAAATCACACTTACTCTATTTTCCATATAATTTCATTTACATTAAGTTATTCAATACCACCCTTATATTTATTTTCATTCTAATATTTAAAATTAGAAAATAAAATAATATCATCAATAAAAAAAATATCAAATACTCATTAAATATTATATTTATAAGATTCATGAGTATAACAAATATATTGGTAAACCCAAAAATCATAATAAAAAATACATTTTACCCATATCGACTACAAAAATCTGTTTTCAGGATGTAATCCTCATTCACCATTACCTGATGATATCTGGATATCAATTCAATCATGAAAAAGTTCTGATCTCCCTAGAGCTGATCATACAAGTCATCGATCTATGGAAAATGATACATGATTTTAAAAGTGATGTTATTCAAAGGACTATAATCAATGAAATGTCTCATGGAACCATCATTCGTTTTTACAAACAATATAGGAACCCCACATGGTAAGGTGTGTGGATGAATGAATCATTTATCATGAAAATCATGCAACTAATTTTTCAATTCATTTACATATATTTGAGACATTATATGTGGGGGATTTGAAATTAGTATAACATCATAAAAAAGTCAATTGAGAATTCTAATTGCTATTTTGATATGACACTCAGGTAACTCAATTGAAAAAATATCATTATATTCATTTACAACTGGCACATCATAAATCTGAACAGTTTTATTGTTTTAAAAAATATGAGCATGATAACATTCATTTTCATCTTTCAATAGTTTCCTAGATTCCATATATGTTATCAATTTAGTGGGGTTGTTCTTGTATAATAACTGGAATTATATCTAGAAAACAACATCTTTTTGTTTATATTAAATCTTAGAATTATAAATAGGAAGCCTATACATTCCCAAAACGACATCACAATATAATAAGGGAAAAAAGGTTTTTAGGTAAAATATTTCCACATAAAACAATAGAAAGATTATTATAATTTCAGTTCACTATAATTTTAGTCTTAGTCATTTAAAAAAATGTTCTAGTATCATTTTTTGTGTTGGTATTACCAAGTTACCATAAATTTCCTCAGAAATATTGGAATTTGTAGATCCTGTATCAAACAAATCAATTTTGAAATCTGAGTAAACAAACAAGGTACCTGAAACAACATCATTAGATGGCCCATCGTCTGCTAATGTAGTCACAATGAATCTAACTACACCTTTCCACTTAAATTCTGGACTCTTGGAATCATTCATATCACTCTTTGGGTAGGCAATTACACAATGACCCATCTCCACTAATTTAAAACACATCAAATTTTTATAGTCAATATCGGTGATAAGATCAATTTTATTACTATATCAATCCATATGTCCTAAATTATCAATTTTAAAACACTTCCCATATTTTTTAAAGCATTCACCTGGTTGATTTTTTCAACACATTTCACAAACTGGAAAATGGAATTTCTTACCATCATATTTATTTGATTGATTCTTAACCACCACATTCCACCTAGACCACTTCTTCCATTCGTTGTCAAATTTCACATAATCATCATCAAACTCTATCTTAACCCTCATATCACATTGGAAAATATTCTCATAACATTTGAATTCATTGGAGGCTAATGACCTTTGATGTCTTGCCTTCAATCCTATGTAAAAATGAATTATTTGTCTTTCAAGATATAGAATAAGACTTGGATGATACCTAACCAGTCGGGTGATGGTTTCTTCATACACATCCACTGAATCTTCCTCATTTTCTTCAATTCATGTAATTTATTCTCCATTCTATGTCACACCACCTTAATAAAATATTTTTCATATGATATAAATTTATATTCATCCCACTCCAAGGAATAAATATCCTCTATTTCTCTGATATATGTGACTATTGACCATAACATATAATATTAACCATCAAAACAATAAATGGAAAGAAAATATTTTAATTAACTAAACATATCATAATATACAATATATTCTCAAGGGAATTAATCCATCATTCATTCGCTACTCGGTCTGAAGATACATTAAAAGGTTGTTGATGTCTTATTAAATGCTATATTATTGTCATTCTTCTTTGTGGTAACCCTGATTGTTCTCTTGAATGGATTCCACCAACATTTATTTCCTACATCAGCTGATCGATTAACATCACAAATTTCTCAGTTCCATTCCCCACCATTCTAGTTGGTATATTTAGAAGGATATCATTCTTTCAGTTCCTTTCTGCTTCAGCTTCCATATTTCATCTGAGGAAAACGATTTTGAAAAAAACATAACTTAGTCAATGAAATATGGTAATATTTAAATGATATATTTTTTCACATTAAAAATAGTATAAAAATCATTTCTGTTATTCTATTCACATTATCTTAACCCCTAAATTTATCTAATCCATCCTCTAGTACATACTATAAGGACCCGACCTTATTAAATTGCATAAACTCAAATTTAGTCGATAAATCACATTGCTTCCCATTAAGGTTATTTTCACGATTAGTGATTTAGAGAATTGGGAAATAATAAATTCATAAAATTCAACATTAATATTGAGTGGATACAATAAAAAAATATTCATTTCATCCAAAATATAATACTTTTTTAATAACACTTGATTTCTTTGACCAAAATTAATAACATTTAACAGGGATTTTTTATTTGTCTTACACATCCTTATAACCAATGAAAACAATTTAAAAACATACGATGATAAAAAAGAACAGTAAAGGGTATTAAATGATTTAAATAACATATTTGTCCATGAATACATGTAACATAGGAAGTCATTTTCAAAAAGAAAAACTTATCCCCCATAAAATCATACTTTCTGGAAATTGGATTTCTATGATAATTTGAAAAAAAGATATAGAAAATAAATATAATAACAATGATATAATGTGAAATTAATTATTATTTTTATTACCCTCACATATACCTTATGATTTTTAAACCTTAGAAGAACCTTACAATGAAACCCTCACAGCTACCGTATGGTGTAACCATCAAAACTACACATGGATTTACCATACGACTAACCAAGAAAATACCCATACCAAATGCATTGACGGTATATATTGGTACTTCCATTTATAATAAAAAATTCCCATGAACCAAAACATAATCATACAACATGAATAATTTCATAACCACATTGCTTTATAATTTTGAAAAAGTGGATTTGAAAAGAGGATTTGAAAAGAAAATCCCCCTACAAATATCATACAATTGATGTGTGATTTAATATACTGGATGGAGTATGTAGATACAAGGTAAATACACTTTATTCAACATAATATAAAAAAATATCACAAAAAAAAATTAATACCACTTAAATAATTATGTTGAGGGTTCACCAGAAGAATGGATTTGGGGTTAAGAAATCCCTTCACTCGAGGTTTTCTAACATAAAATTTGATTAAACATTATGTATAGTGGTTAATATAGTGTGAAAAATTCATTATAGAAGAATATTCATGTTTATAATGCATTTTATGTTCTTTTCATGTCTTAATTTCACCCGTTGATTTGATAGTATTTTGTTCCTTCAATCTTTTTCAACGCGTTATTTACATTATTTCTATCGTATATTTGTATTCGATTTTCATGTTGTATGGAAATGAAATTACATAAGTGCAATGAAATTTTATTAATATGTTTCTAGAATATATTATGATACCATATATCATATTTTTATCATATATGGTGATGGATTATTATAAAAAACATTAATTATATTTATTTAAATTTTTTTGTGGTTCCTTGATAATCATGATCTTGTGTCATTATATATTTTAATGAAATGAATAGAAGTTCATTTTAGAACATAAAATAGGTTCCAAAATACAATTTATATTATTTTTGAACCTTAAAATGGGTTTTATGATCATCCTTGAAGGACGTAATGGACAATACAAATACATTGTACATGATTTTGGTAAATCGGCACATAATGGACAATGTTTTTATTTTAAGAGCAAGAGAGAGTGAATAGTTAACAAGTTGATGACTTATTTCATGATCATGTAAAAATACATAATATATAAGCTTCATGATATTTCATACCTCTTGGATAAGTGGAGTGGAATAAATTATTAGAAAAAAAGAATTGAAAATGAAAACACATATAAAAGGAAAAGGATTCTTACCTCATGGTCTCTTCTCATTGAGATCCTCCTTTAACGCCTTTGCTTCTGAGATTTTGGTGAGATCAGATGGTCTCATACATGGGGTTGATCATTTGGAAGGATATTCTGTAGAATGTATATAATGCCCATGTCTTGAGAGATGTGAGAGGAAGAGGGGGATGAGGGTGGAATTTATAGTGGAAGAGAGGAGGGGTTTTACATTATTTTATTCATTTGATTCATATTGTTTCTCATGAATATGAATAGTACATATTAATGTGACCCCAAATAGTAATATGTACATATATGTTCGAAACAAGGTGTCTTACGTCATCGATGGTGAAAAAATAGTGTATTTAACAGATAGTTTGAAAATATTGTATTTTACAGTATTTCACTAATTATATAAAATTCATGAATTTCAGAAAAATCTCAGAAACACGCCCATACTATTTTACAAAATTTTTAATTCTAAAAATAAATCCATTTTATGAAAATAATTTTCCAAATATTATTTATTTATTTTTTAAATAAAATCATAATTTATTAAAAAATTATCAATTTTAAATCAATAAATCATTATATATCACCTTGAGAAATTAAAAATGATTTCATAGTCTTAAAGACCTATGAAAATAAAATAATAATATAATTTACATTTAATATTGGTTATATTAAGATTCATATCACTATTATAAATGTATTTTACTATTAACCATAATTTACGGTGGTGCCATTTGACTCCAAATAACATACTAATCACAATTAAAGATAACCATTTTTCGAAATTCAAAATATAGAAATGGAAAAATTAAATTTAAAGGATAGTTATATCTAACTATATAAAACAATGTTCATGAATTTTCAATTAATTTTTTAATCATAGGATTATATAATATATGGTTAACAAACTGGTTTCCAATGAAACTGTAAGATTGTGTGATAACACCCATTCTGATTAATATTTGATAAAACACATTAAAAAAATGTGGCATATAGAAAATAAAAAATAGACCATTCTCTGTTGATATTTGTGATGTGTTTCTATTTATTCCAAGTGGGGATCCTATATGGATCTACCAGTGATTGAGGAGATATATATTTGTAACGTCCCGTATCCGGGTTCCACTCAACGGGTTCGCCGAACCAGGTTGGTCACATGACCTCAAGTGCATTTTCCCAAATGCCAGAGGCTGCCGACTACCATCAAGGGCCTAGGTATGATAGTGGGGAAACTATGCCCTCATTTTTCAATGTGCAGCAGAGTGGAAAAGATGTACAATATACAACAGCGGAAGCAGTGGACAATATGAACTAGAAATGAACTATTGTAGAAACATATAACCAAAAATTATATATAATGATGCATCGTGTCACAATTTCTATGAATGAATCCATAATAGGTTACACTTCAATACAATACAATACCACTCAATGTACAAGTACAAAAAAAAATAGAACAATGCAACATGAACTCAGCAGCATCGAAAGCCTAGTCTCGGTCCCATGCTATCCTACTCCTCTGCAACAACCATGTACCTGTGTGGGGTCCCTTTCCCCTATCGACACATGCATAAATTTAATCTGTATGGTCTGAATACATGACCCAAATAGGGTGAGAGATATAAATCTCAGTAGGCAACCGCCAAAGGCCCGTGCCCAACTGTCAGTGAGAATTTTCAACAACAGTGTGCAACAATAAAATGCAGTAAACTAGTATGTAATCAAAGTAACTATCACCACCAGTTATAGTTCCATTTTAAAATTCTTTTAAATATTCAACATAATATAATTTTGAGCTAATGGAAACCATTCCCTCAAGCTAATCCGAACCCTTACCTCATGATAAATGTAACCACGCCCTTAGGCTTATATAGTCATGCCCTCTTGCTAAATATCACTATGCCCTCAGGCTAAATATATCCTTTCCCTCAGGATAATATAATCACTCCCTTATGCTAATATAGCCACACCCTCAGGAAAATATAACCACTCCCTCAGGCTAATATAACCATGCCCTTAGGGTTATATAACCATGCATTTAGGAAAAAGTAAAACACTGCCCTCAAGATAAAGTAAAATTCTGACCTCAGGCTAAAGTAAAACACTGCCCTCAGGATAAAGTAAAACATTGACCTCAGGCACAAGTAACCGGGGCGTGCCATAATAATAAAAAGCATTTTTATAGCAATTTTCCTCTCATGAAAACATTAAACAGGTAATAATCATGGTATACGTTCAGGTATCCATGCCAAATGGTTAAACAGTGGAGCGCACCCTCGGGGCGGTCCTAGATCAAATCATTGATTCCAAACAACAGTTTTAATTTATCATTAGATTATCTATACAGTTCTAGATATTTAAAACAGCCAAGGCCTCAGCCACACGACAGCCCATAAATGGGTTCATACCACAACACTACACAATTTCAATACCACAGTTGGAAATAAACATCACACCACCTACCTCTATCATCCCTGATATATATCCATGAACGATGCTTCTAGAAACACCCAAAAACAATGTTGATCTGGGAATAACAACAACACGTTCAAAACTAAATAACTTTCTATTAGGAAATAATTGGTAATAAGTACTCTAGAAGAAGGAAGGGCTTACCGGCGCGGTCCAATCAAGATTAACGACGTAGGAATCGGGTTCTTGGAGAGAGATCGGGATATCTCCGATGCTCCGAACTCCAAAACAAGCTCCAAATGCATCAAAAGTATCCTCTGCTGAAATAGGAGGCTATTTCCTATTTTAATAAAAAAAATCATGACTACATGGCATGTAATCTCAGGTACACAATGTGTTATTTTCATTTTTTACAGTTCCGCTGGTGGTTTCTCGCTAGCGTGGCACTGTTCATCTGTCGCCTTGAGTGCACGGCGTGTATTCCTGAGTACATGGCGTGTACTATTGCTTAGCTGGTCGTTGCCTCGACCACCTTACTATTCACGTTCCCACTAATTACATGGCGTGTAACTCCCCACTACACGACATGTAGTTGGTTTTTACACCTTTCATCACTGACAGGCCTACACGCCTAAGGTACTCATCCCACATGGCCAAAGTACACGGTGTGTGGACAGGTACATGGCGTGTACCCACGAAATTTGGGATTTTTCAACATTTCCCTTATTTTACCAAAAATGTTTATGGAAAAAGGAGAAGAATAAACCATTACCTCAAAAATATGATCTGGGTTCTTACAGAAAACATCCCCCCATAAAACAATTCATCCACGAATTTCCCTTCTAAGGGTGGTGAAGATATGTTCAGAACAACTCTGTCCACTGAGCAGGTATGTCAGTCTCCCACTCCCATATTTCATCATGCACTCGACCATACTGCCACAACACCCGTACGAGAGGAACTAACTGGCCCTCGAGAACCTTTGTGCTCCTATCAAAAATAAGAATCAGATGTTCATCTAAGGATTCATCAACCAGAAGCTTATCCTCCTCAGGTTGAAAGACAAGAGATTGGCCTGAGTGATAACGGCACAAAATAGACACGTGGAAGACGTCGTGCATGGACCGGTACCTCTGTGGTAACTGAAACCGATAGGCAACCCACCCAACTCTCTACAGAATCTCAAATGGACTTAAATAACTCAGTGAATTTTTACCTTATCTCCTGATTTTCCTATGTCCTAGCCTCGGTGAAACACGCACGAACACCTAATCCCCGCCCATGAACTATAAGGGTCATCTGCAGTGATCAACATAAGATTTCTGTCGAGACTGTGCTGTATATATCGTGTTCTTGAATCAGCACGACATGCTCAGAAGTCTCCTGCACGAGATGTGGTAACAGTAATGCTGCCTCACCTAACTCCAACCAGCACAACGGTGATCGAAAAGGCATACCATATAAATCATCGTAAGGTCCCATCTCAATAGATTCCTGAAAACTATTATTATTGGAAAACACAACTGGGTATATATACTTCTCCCAAGATCCCCCAAAGTCTAGGACGCATGCATGCAACATGTCCTCAAGCACCTACATCATACACTATGAATGGATATCGATCTGAGGGTGGTAAGATGTGCTCAAAATCACCTATGTACCCAGTGACCTCTAAAAACTCAACCATAAACGTGAAGTAAAATGGGTCTCCCTATCTGAAACGATAGGATGGGGGACTCCATGAAGACGTACAACCTCATAGATATACAACTAACCGAACTCGTCAACATCGAAGGTCTCTTTGATCGGCCAAAATTCAGCTACCTTTGTAAGTATGTCCACAAAGACCAACACAACATCACTACCTTGAGGAGAACTCGGAAAACTAGTCATGAATTCCATCGCGACATCATCCTATTTCAATTAGGGAATGGGTAACTGCTGTAATAGTCCAGCTGGCCTCTGATGCTCAACCTTCTCCTTATGACAGGTGAAACATCTCAAAACAAAATCAGCTACTTCTTTCCTCATACCCGGCCACCAGTACTAACGTCTCAAGTCACGGTACGTCTTGGTAACTCTGGGATGCACTACCAAAATTGAAGCATGATACTCCCACATGAGCTCCTCTCATATATCCCCTAGAACCCAAACATGTCCATGGAAATGCAGTACCTCATCATCGCCTATTTCCCAACTAAGAGGTGGGTCCCAACTTGCCACCCACTCCCATAGAACTAGGCCTTCTGAATCCGATACCTTGTTCATCTTCACTCTGTCCAAGAGGGTAGAATTAAAAGCTATGGAATAAACATAGGTTTTTCCCTGACTATCGTGCACCTCCAAATTCATCTCCAAGATCAAATCCATAAGATGACACTCACCAATGGCCTCATGATCTAACTATGTCTGAGTCTTCCTACTCAGTGCATCAGCCACCGCATTACCCTTACAGGTTTATAGGCAAACACAAAATCAACAGATTGAAGGTATTGAACCAACCTTCACTGTCTCAGATTGAGGTCACATTGATTAAATATGTACTAATGATATTTTTGGTTGGAGAAATCCAAAAAATGCTCTCCCAAGAGATAATGTCTCCAAAAGTGCAACGCGTGTAAAACTGCAGCCAACACAAGGTCATGCGTCTGTAAATTCCTCTCATGTGTCCTCAATTGATGAGACCCGTATCCAACTACTCGATCACCCTACATCAACACCGCTCCCAGCCCAATACCTGATGCATCAAAGTATACTGTATAACTCTTCACTTGACCAGGAAGTGTAAGGATTGGTGCTGATGTCAACATTCCCTTCAGCTTCTGAATGGATATCTCGCAAGATTCTGACCCAAAAAACTTAACATCCTTCTTAGTCAAACCCTTAAACAGTGCTACTAAGAAAGATAAGTCCTATTTAAAGCACCTATAGTAACCATCAAACCCTAAGAAACTCTGTACCTCAAACATGTTCTTAGGCAGATCCAAGGACAATACTACTCTAACCTTCTCTAGGTCTACTACAACTCCTGTCTCTAAAATTATATGACCTAGGAAGTGTATCTAGTCCATCCAAAAGTGAATCGTTGATATCTTATCATATAACTGATTCTCTCTCAGTGTAATAAATATGATCTCAAGATGGGTAGCATGATCATGTCGAGTGCAACAGTACACAAAGATGCCATTCACGAAGACTACCACAAAACAGTCCACATAAGGGTGGAACGCATGATTCATTAGACTAATAAAAACTGAAGGTGTGTTTGTGAGTCTGAACAGCATCACCAAGTACTCATAAAGACAATACATTCTTCTGAAGGATATGAGGGGTATATCAGATGGTCTAACGGGCAACTTATGATATTCGAATCTCAAGGAAATTTTTGAGAAAACTCTTGCTCCCTGAAGATGATTAAAGAGATCATCGATCCTTTTCAAGGGATATGGGTTCTTAACCATCAACTGGTTAAAATTCCGATAATCCACACAAAGTCTGAGGGTACTATCTAACTTCTTCGCAACAAGGACCAGCGAACCCCAAGGAGAAGTACTGGGTCAGATGAAACCCCTTTCCTGTAACTCCTCTAACTACCACTTGAACTCCTGAAACTCAAGTGTAGCCATACTATAAGGAGGAATGGACACCCGTGCCGCTCCTGGAATAAGCTCAATAGAGAAATCAAACTCTCACTCTAGAGGAATACCTGAAAAGTCATCTGGGAATACTTCACTAAAATTATCGAATACTGGAGGTAAATCATTTTGGAAATATCCCTGGTCATCTAGATATAGGCTTGAATTCTGGGATTCCACTCCACCTCTACCACGATGCTCGGGTTCAGATCTACTCTCTTGGACATCCCAATATACCTTGTATAGAAACTCTCCGCCCTCTGGTGATGTGAAACTTACCTTATGATGATATTTTCCATCAAAGGATCGGAAGGGTACCAACCAGTCCATCCCAAGAATGAAATCATAGCTTATCATCTATAATAAATAAAGGTCCCAAAGAAATTTACAACCACCACCCTCTAGGGGGAACTCACTGCCCTGACACACACCTACCATTCTAGTCCCCAACAATGTTTTTAGCATCATGATATCAGAAGAAGAGGTAACACAAAGCCCAAGGATCTCTACAAAGGGAATAAATATAATTCTTCGTGTAACACCCATACCAAAATGTGCTGAAGATAAAATGGAAGCTACTAGAATAGTACCTTTGATAGTGGAAGTTCTAGGATCCTACTTCTGTTGGGACTATAGCACTGAATATGCAAGCCTAGTGTCGTGTCCCTACGACATTGCTTGGATATCCTGAGTTGTCCCGCCATGTTGCCTCTGAGATCCTAGTGCCTGGATACCATGTCCATGACCACCAACTCGGCCTACATTCCCTGATGCATTCCATATTACCAAATAATAAGAAGTAACTGGCCCTTCTCCCGCACGTGGAGTCTACACAGAACCCTTCTCACTAGCCACTATTAGAACCGCCCTGTAAAAGTGTTGTAGATTTCCCATCTTTTCGGAAGCTCAGCACTCCACTGGTTCTTAGGGACACTGAGGTCGATTGTGTCCCCTCTACCACACTAGTAGCAAATGACCTGGCCAATTGAAGTAATCGTCTGGCTACTACAACCACCGTGATAGAAACTCATCTGTATCTTCCTCTTCCCAGAAGAAATAGTACGAGAGAATAGTGTCAAATTTCCCTGTCCCACAACACTAGATTCCCACAGGTTCCACTCAGGAATCGGTGAAAGTTTTACAATAGCTTGCATAGAAGGTAACCTGAAAATGTTCACTAGTTTTAAGATGTCATATTGAAGACCATCCTCAATGCTTATATCCCTCAACATCCCATCACCTACCAGAAGAGGTGCAAAATGCTGATGCTTGGTGAAGTGAGGAGAATAATCCATCACTAACATGGCGCCCTACTGCAGATTCATGAACTCTAGAGCTTGATCTGCACTCAACATCTCTGGAAAGAAAAATTCATACAAGACTATTTCAAAATATTCCCACGACATGTCTCGCAAATGCTCGGACTGGGTGGAATCATCCCACCACATCTTCATGGAATCACACAGCATATAAGTCGTAAGCTTGACCCTCAGCCCTGGAGGCATCTCCAATTGCTCAAAAATATTCCGCACTGAATCCAGCCATAAATCTGTAGCATGTGGTCCTCCATCCCCTGAAAACATAGTCGGATGTTGCTGTTGAATGATATGTTTTAGGTCTTCCATATATGTAGCAGTCTGCAGTGCTCCCTAGAGGTTCTGCATAAACAGTATGAAGCCTTCATGGAATTGCGCCTCCATGTCTATGTCCGGTATAACGGTTGGCGCCGCTTCTGACTCTGCTAGATGATCCATCGGTAGCCCATGGCCTACCATATCTGATGAATGCTCGGTGCCGCTCTCTTGGCGAACAACTGGTGGTCATCTCAGCAGCATGACTCTACAAGTTCAAATACACACCTTATATCATGATTATCAAAGACATAAAACTAGGAGGCCAAGATGGGAATTGGAGAAAGAAAGCATTAAAATTTACCAAACATGACTACACAACATGTATAACTAAAACACGACATTATCTCACAATCCATCCACATGGGCATGTACTCCAGATTAAACTAGATGCGTAACACTCCAAACACATGACGTGACGTCTGAATACACAACGTGTACTTGAATCCCCCTTCACTGCCTGAGTCCTTCTAAACGGCTAAGCCACATGGCTCTCCTAAAAAAAGACTACATGGCGTGTCTCATGGAAACACAGCGTGTACTTGACAAGATTTCAGCAGCCCGTGTTGTTCGTGAGATGGCCTGTGTACCCAGGTCACACTACAAGGACTGTTTCAAAAAGGCATTACGTGCTCAATGATTACCCATACCAACCCGTGTTTCTCTCTACATGACCGGCTACACGACTAATACTACACAGCGTGTTCCAAGAGGAAACGAAATGTACATGGAAAAATAACACCGACCTGTGTTGTTCATGACATGTCGGGTACCTTTAACAGACTATACGATATGTTCCCAGTAGACACGGCGTGTATGTCTTAATGTTTCCTCAGTCCGTGTTGTTAGTTACACATGCGGACACCTGGTCAACACTACACGGCGTGTACAATCAGTATAAGGCGTGTTTCACCAATCCATTCCCAACCCCAGGTCCCCACCCACATGGTCTATGACACAGGAAGAGACTACACGACGTGTACTGAGGGTACAAAATCTGTACTTAAAAAGTTTTCATTTATTTATGAACAGAAGAACACATGGCATGTGTGCATTGAACTACACGGTGTGTATACTGGTTTTTCACGAATGTATGCCTCATAAACTACTCTGAAACACATAAAACATGGAACAAACACCTAAGTGCCAAATTCCGATCTTTGAGGGTCCATACTCCATGCGAATCAATGCTTGTAATCTTATACATGTTATAAAAAAATAAACACGTCGATGATCCACCAAATTCCAGTCATTGAGGGCCCATAATCCTCATGCACCAATGTTTGGAGTTCATTCTATCAACACCCTCACACAATAATACCCTATCAAAAAGCTGGCATTTATCAAAGAAACTATCAGAACAACATGATTTTCTAGCACAACCACTATCACAACAACATGCAATTTCTAATTCAACTACATAGCATGGAACTATGCATGGCATGTTATATCTAGCATGTGCCTAAACGATGCATGAGATGGAATACCCTCATCTCATCGGGTAACAACTAAATATAACCCATGTATAACATATAAATACCACAATCAAAAGTGTGTCACCTAACGGTGAAAATCAAGTCAACTGTCAAATTTGTAAAATCATAAAAATTACAACATGAGGTAAATTTGTTTTTCCCTGTACACGGGCTAGCTACTCCTAGGCACAGATCATTACAAACTACCATTACCTTCTTATCCATGACTAAGTATCCAAAAAATAAGTAAAATAATAGAACTCCTCTGATACCACATTATAACATCCCGGATTTGGGTGCCACTGAATGGGTGCCCCAAACCCGGTTGGTCAAAAGTCATCAAGCGCATTTCCCCAAATGCCAGAGGCTGCTGACTAGCAGTGAGGGCCCAGGTCCGATAGTGGGGAAACTATGGCCCCATTTTTCAAAGTGAAGCGTAGCAAAAAAGATATAAAACATACAACAGCGGAAGTAGTAAACAATATGAACTAGAAATGAACAACTATAGTAAAATATAACGAACAGTTACATACAATGATGGAGCATGTCACTATTTCTATGAATTCATCCAAAATAGAATACAGTACAATACAATACAAGACCACTCAATGTACGGGTTTAAAAAAATAGAACAGTGCAACAGAAACTCAGCACTATCACAAGCCTAATCTCGCTCCATTTCACTCCTACTCCTCTTCAACAATCATGTACATGTGTAGGGACCCTTTTCCCTATTGACACTTGTATCAATATAGTCTGTTTGGGCTGATGACATGACCCAAAAAGGTGTGAGAAATAAATCCTAGTAGGCAACCACCAAAGGCCCGTGCCAAACTGTCCATGAAAATGTGCAACAATAGTGTGCAACAATAAAAAGCAGTAAACTAGTATTTACTCAAAGTAACTATGACCACTAGTTACATCTCCATTTCGATATTATTTTAACAATTCAACATAATTTAATCCCGATCTAATCAGAACCATTCCCTCAAGATAATCATAACCCTTCACTGAGGCTAAATGTAACCATGCCCTCAGGCTAATATAGTAATGCCCTTAGGCTAAATATCACCATGCCCTCAGGATAAATATCACCTTGACCTCATGATAATATAATCAAGACCTTAGTCTAGTATTATCATGCCATCAGGCAAATATAACTGGGCCCTCAGGCTAATATAACCATGCCCTCAGGCTAATATAACCATTCCCTCAGGCTAATGTAAAACACTGCCCTCACGATAAAGGATAACACTGCCCATAGGCGCATGTAATCGGTCCAAGCCTAAATCAAAACAATCAATTTTATATTTAATTTCCTCTTAAGAAAACTTTTAAGTTGTAATAATTCCAGTATTACCTCATGTATCTAGGCCAAATGTTTAAACTGAGGAACGCACCCCTGGGGTGGTCCTGGATCCAAGTAGTGATCCCAAATAATAGTATTATGTTATCATGAGATTATCTATACAATTCTAGATATTTAAAACGCCCATGTCCTCAGCCACGAGACACCACAAAGATTGTTTTGTAGAAAAATGGTACACAATTTCAATACCAGAGTTGGAAATAAACATCAGACCACCCACCTCAATGTCCCTGATCGATATCTGTGAACGACGGTTCCAGAAATGCCCAAGAACGATGTAGATCTTTGAATAAAAACAACATGTTCAAACATAAATAACATTACCTTGGAAAAAAATTGGTATGAACAACTCGAGAAGAAGGAAGGGCTTACCAGCGCGTTCCAATCGAGATCGATGGTGTATGAATCGGGTTCCTGGTGAGAGATCTGGAGATCTCCAAAGCTCCGACCTCCAAAACAAACTACAAACACATAAAACGCCTCCTCTTATGAAAGAGGGGGCTTCTACCTATTTTATGTGAAAATTCATGACTACACAGCATGTACATTCAAGTACACGACATGTAATTTTTCATATTTTTAACAGTTCCACTAGAGGCTTCTCGCCAGTGCGACACTGTCCATATATTGAAATGAGTACACATAATGTATTCATGAGTACACATCATGTAATGTCACTCAGCTGGAGGCTGCCTCCACCACCTTACTATTCACTTGCTAACTAATTACACGGCGTGTAACTACCCACTACACGACGTGTAGTCGGTTTGTAATCCCTTCATCGCTGACATGCCTACAATCCTTGTGTACTAATCCCACATGGCCAAAGTACACGGCATGAGGAAAAGTAAACGGCATTTACCCACAATTTTTGGGCTTTTTCCCCATTTCACTTATTTTCTCAAAAACACTTAACGAAAAAGTAAAAGAAGAAACTCGTACCTCAAGAATAAGAACTGGGTTCTTAAAATATCACTTTATAATTATGTGGATCTGTGTATATATTTTATTGACATGGGATTTGATAATGGATAATGTGTAATTCATTATTGAAGAAATTTTCTATATGGTTATTGTATGAAGATGTTTCTTTTTGGGTGATTGATTGGTATATTTTTTATGTGGAGTAGCTTAATTTAGTTTTGAGAATTGGTGATGTATCATTGTTGTGTAATTTTCATAGATAACTGGGGAATGAATTTGAAATGATAAAAAAAATTTATTGGATTGTATTCAACAAATCATGGGTTGAAATTGATGTGATGAAATTAGATTAAATAAATTAAATTATGAATTAATAGATTTTGGTAATATAAAAATTAATATGTAAAAAAACTTGATTCTATTTAAATTCAATAATTAAAAAAATTACGACGTAAAATTTGAATTTGGGATTGTCTGTCTTGTGTTTGGTGGTTGTGTGGTGTGATTCATTAGTGTAAAAAGTTGATAGTGAAGTAGAGTATGAGGTGTTCTGCAGGTTATGTTAAACACATTAGAGCAATCATACTGAATTCATATATTCGGATTGTGTAATACCTATTTATCATGTGTTTTATGTTATTTTTATACATTTACTACCAAATTTGTATAACCATATCAACCCCTAAATTATCAAGTTCTAGGTGTTTTCCATGGAAATTTGTAATGTGGTGGATCTAGTAGCATGCACATCTCTTAGAAGCTTTGTTCCTTCTGATGTAGTGATGATGACATGGGGTGGTGTTGTAGATTACATTGGTGAAGATTTATTGGTGTTTTAGATCAAGAAATGATGATGATAATGTGATATGTGGTGGGATTACAGTTTGGTGGGTGGAGGAACAAAGCTAAAATCATTCAACTTCAGGATACATGTAACAAACAAGGAAATTTAAATGATATTTGTTTCCTGAATAAATTTTTGATAAATAATATATAATATTATAGTTGTAAAGTATAAATAGATAATAAAAAAAAATTATATCTTTAAAAATCATCATTACATTAGTTCTCTATAAATCTGATTAAAATCACTAGCATTACAACTGGACAAAAAAATAGAATATCTAAAATGGGAAGTATGGATTGTCCTAATCTTCTAGAATCACCAGTCCCACATAAAATATTATATAAAAAAAGAAAAATACAATTAAAATATTATATAATTATTAAAATAAAAATATAATTGTATGGAGAAATTTGGGGTGAATTTGTGAGTGAATTAATATTGTGATATTTAATTGGTTTAAAGGTAAATGAAACCGTTGGAATTCGAGCTTTATATAACTGTTGGTCAAATATAACAATAGGTCAATGTGATTATTGGAAACTATACCACAGTTTTATAATTTTACTTTTATAAATAGTGTTTATATGTAGTAATGAAATATTAAAATTGATATAGATAAAATAATTGATGAACTCAACTAGTAGAGATGAACATTTTGTAGCCCATTGGTCCAAACATTAGAGGGGAATATCATCACTGTGGTTTTCCATTTACCAAGACCATTCAAAGATTCAAAAAGTGAATAAGGAAGACTATCTTCTAATTGAGATGTTAAAGATAACGGAGATTACCATGTGGTTAATGAGGAGCCACCACATGAATATATTAACATATAGATTCATACCCTTAAGGAATATGTGGGAGTAATAAGGGGTTACATGTCTACAATATAATGTTAATTAATTTTTATAAACAAAATTGATTCCATAAATTGAAAATAAGAATATCATTTCTTATAAAATATATGTTTAATTGTGATGATTTTGAAAATTTGATTTATGACTAAAAAAAAGTCAGTATATTTTCCAGAAAATATATACAATGTTTATATTAATCCATGGTATTCTACATTGACAATTTTAAAATATAACAGCCTTTTAGAAAATAATTATTGAAATAATTAATGACTATATAATTTTTTAAAGGACAAGAATTTTCTAGAAATGTATATAATTTGACTATAACTAAAAATTAATTTCTTAATGAATAATAATTTATTTAATTGTTAAAATTCCGAAACATAGAGATATTATGAGGAAAAATTACATAATAATTGAAATTAACCAATAAAATTTATGCTATTGTGAATATATTATAATTTTATAAGATGCATTATATATTTATGAATTGTCACAATTACATTATTATGGTTTCGATATATTTTATGACATCATATTTATAAAATAATGAAGAAATAATAAATTAAACACAATACACAACCGAAACTATGTTTTTTTATAAATAATTTGTATTTAAAACAAATTAATAAATTTACAAAAACATTAGTCAGGTTCCAAATTCTTAAAAATAATATTTCATTTTAAAAAATAGTACTTTTTGGAATCATTACTCTACCATGCCAAAAGATGTATCGAAAAATGGTTTTTAGTTTTGGTGGATTATAATAACCCAAAATATGACAGAAATTTCTTAATCCGCAATTAAAAACAATTGGTATCCAAATGGGTTTTCAATATCCACAACCAAGTTTTCTATGAACTATATTAGGAAATTATTAGACAAATCCTCCACTTATTATATATATAAACTTAAATTTCTCAATTTCATTTCACACCCAATCCAGGTTACAAGTATTACAGGTAAATTTTATTTCATAATATTCATGAAAGTATCCCTTAATTCCCCCCTAAGGCCTCATACTCTAGTTTTAGAAAATCTTAATCATGGTTAGAGAAATTAGAATCTTTTCATTCCTTTCAAGATCCATTTTTCATGTGGTATTTCATATAATTTCAAAAATGATTTTTTTTAAATTTATATGATCCCAATACAATTTGAGAGTCTTATATATATTTGAGTCCTTTTATCCATCTCATTTTACCATTTTCTAAAACCATGTTGTATACCTGTCACACACATCAAATACAATTGTTTTACAAGAGAAATTATATTGTCATTTATTATTTTAATACTGATACAAAAAAAATTTAATGGGTATTCAATAATATTTATAAATGAGTTTTTGGTCTGGGGATTTATATATATGAAATTCACATTTCATTTCATATACTATATCATTAATATCATTTTTATGAATAGATTTCATAGGAACCATATTATTTATCCACCTTAGGTTATTAAGGAAATGATCAATTATGATTTATTTGCATCTTAAGAAATTAATAAATAGGAATGGTGATCATTGATAGTTGTCCAATGCATTGGGTAAGGAATATGAATTCTATAGATGAAACGTTATATGATAAATAGGTCAATAACCTTAGTAGTTTTTTCTATGGAATATTTTGGATAATGTGCGGCGATTTGTTGAGGAATTTATCATTTAAAATTTGAATCCACATTTCCATGTCAGGATTCTCGTTGGTTCTATTATTATATTTCTCAGTTTCATTCCTTATTATTATGACTAATTTTCTTATTAATATGACTTATGATAACTTATTATATGCCTTTATTTATTTTTCCCTTATTGGCCTTCATAATCATCCCATTCCTATGATGTATGTACATAGGATATGAGATGAAGTTAAAGTAACATAAGGTGAACACATTATGGTTTATTTCATGTGTATTTAAATTTTTTTTTTTATATTTTCATGTATTCAGTACAATATTTCAATGAAACTATTCATTACAGTACACTTTTTTGTACCATGTAATGAAAATTTAGGTCATATAATGTATTCCAAAGTTGGTATCAAAGAATTGTTTATTTATTTAGGGAAATTAGGACTAGAGAAATATAAGAATATCCCTTGGGACAATTCTAGATATAGTATAACATCCTTGTATTTTGGAAAGTATTGAATTCGTTTTTTCCGAAGAAATTACATCCATGTATGAATTGTGATTTTGGATTTGTCCCTCGGACATATGTACCTAGGGATAACACTCAAAAACCTCATTGACTTAGACTCAAATGGGAGCAGGTACCCATTAACTAGCCTTACAAAATTAGTTTGACACTACTGATGTATATGTTTGGTTAATCAAAAAAATGTAATGAATAATTATGATGGATATATAGAAAATATAATTTTTATTATTGGGGATTAATGTCAGATTTATGAATGACGTTTTAAGATATTGAATAAAATTATAATTTCGTGATTTGTAAATGTAACACATTTACAAACATATAATTTCTAATTTTTTTAAAAATGGAATGAAATTGGTGGAACAACGTAAATTATTAGTTAATGTGACAATGCACTAAAGACATTCCAATGGAATCTGGAATGGAAAACATCATAAGGATGATGTATCAATTAACATTATTTATGAACTATAACTTGAATATTTTCAATATATCATATTCTCCTTAAATGGAAAAAATCCATTGATTTCTTGATCATTCAATTTCTTTATTATTTCCATTGTTATAAAAACCAATTTTATTGTTGTCTAATGGATGAGATATATAGAAAATATCATTTTTACTCTATTTTTGGGAGTAAGAGAATGTAACCCTAGGATTATACAGTATAGAAGGAAAAGGTGACCAGTGGTTCACATTGATTAAAAACATGAAATTAATAATGGAGATAAATTCAATGTAATGTAATATTTTTAGGAGATTATTTTTCATTATATATTACATCATTCATTGAAAATAAAAATAGAGAAGTAATTACACAAACTGAAACTGAAGAAAAATGAATCAGTAGGAAGCTATAAGATGATTATTACAAGAAATTATCGATAAAATGTTAGATTTTTTATGGATCCAAAGGTGATGGTTGATAGATTATTTAGTGGTCAAAGATCCCATATAAGAAGAAATATATCAATTGAGTGATCCATAAGGTCTTAGGACTTCATTCAGAGTTCAATTAAGGTTGATTTGGAGTTTTTCAATATGTATTTTTCATATATGTAGAGTGATAAGAAGAGGGAAATGGATTCAAACTCAAGGATGAACTTTTATCATGGAATAGGAGGAAAGTAAGGGAAACAATCCAATTGAAAAAATGTGGGATAAAGTATTATATTAAATGTTTACATAAGAGTGGATTGTTTTAAATGTGTTTAAGATATGTCCATATACCCAAAACATTCTTGTTGCGTTTATGTGTAAAATTTTCAACATTAATGAAAAGAGGAATATGGTGGAGGCCCAAACATAAGTTCAATTCTTCATGTGTGGAGAGCATGGATTTTTCATCAATAACATTCCAAAAAATAATATATTGTACGATAACCTCACTCAACCTTACCATGGGATAATGGATTATCGTTAGATAATTTTCTATAATGATGGCTAATGAGGGGGAATTGAAAAAACATGGCGGTAGGCATAATTGTTTTTTCTCTAAATTTTATCAAGTACATTGTCTGATTCTAGTTATTCACATTCCATTATATCAACCATGTTTTATAGAATATAAAATCAATCCCTAAACTTATCAACATTGATTTATCATTAATGACTCAAGAAGAACTATCATTGAATAAAAAAGTATATAATATATATTATTATCTTTGGTGGGTACAATCTCATCCCAAATCTAGTATCCATTAACATGGTTTAACATGAATCTAAAAATTGGATTGATTATTTATAAAAGAATAATATTATGCTTAACTGAAAAAGAAAGGAAATTAATGTTGTCTTGAACACAAAACCTAAATTAATTCTAAAAAGAAAAATGTCCTTACTTGAGCTTTATCTAGAAGTACCTCCAAAATAATTAATCATATAAATGATAGGATAATATTGAGAATTAAAAGAATTTTTAAAGATATATTATGTCTCCATGAGTCAGAAATACATTGAATTATTTCTAAAAGAGTTACATAGATCTATCCTAGAAAGATAGGTGGATTTCTCCATTGAACTCATTCCTGGATACAAGAAACTATCAATGAACCCTCTATAGAATTTAAAATATGGAGTAAGAGTGATTAATGAGACAAAATCAATATATTTTGGAAGCTCGTTTTATTGGAAAAGGTTTTCCTCTATGGGGAGAACCCTTTTCACTGTTATGAATATGAATGGATCAATGTGACTATGCATTGGTTATAGATAACATAGAATGATCAAATTACAGAACATGAAACCTCTACCAAGGATTGATAATTTATTTGACCAACTTTTTGGGGATAAATTCTTCTCTGTGATTGACTACCAATCATTAATCATTAATTGAGAGTGAATAATCAATATATTCCAATGACAAACATTGTAAAATGATATAGGAATTTGGAGATTTTTGTTATGGCCTTAGACATGACTAAAAAATTTATATATTCATGGAGCACAGGAATAGATTTTTCAAGGAGTACCTTGTTAAATAAATGGTAGGTTCATTGAGGATATTATAGTATATTCAAAAATTCAAAATGTTCATGTTGATCATCTAATAGTTATTTTTTTGAACTATGATAAAGTATAATATTTTTGTAAAATACAGAAAATGTGAATTCTGTTTTAAAAAAAATAATTATTGGGGAACACTGTAATGAAATATTGAATGTTTTATGACCTTCAAATGTAATTTCTATATAGGAGTGGCACTATCAAAAAACAGTAACTCAGATACATATTTACATTGTTTTAGTGGGATGTTATAGGAGGTTTGTGAAATCATTTTGAGGAATTTATAATCTTTTAACCAAGTTATCCTGAAAAGGGGCTATGTTCATTAGAAAAAAGGAGTGTTTAAAATATTTCTAGGAATTGAAGAAGATATTGCTCACTCCACATGTTATTACACTAACCTCTATAAGAGAGAGATTCATTATTTATGTAGATGAAATTCTAAAAGGGATTAGGTGTGTCCCCAAAAAAATGAAAAGGTGATTTCATGTGAATCTCGATAGTTAAATCCTCAGGAGTAGAATTATCTTACGCAAGACCCTGTAGTTTCAATGGATATTTATTTTTTGAAAAGATGGAGTCAATATCTTTATAGATAAATGTGTGATATATACACAAACCAAAAATGATAGAAGTATATTTCCAAAAAAAATGGAATTGAATATAAGAAAATGTTGATGGGGTGAAAATAATATAGACTATCACTATATAATTGATTTTCCCCCCTGAAGAAAAAATAATGCTTCCAATTCATTATTTAGGAATGACCCTATTGTGTTTTCAATGTTGAGGATTCAAGCAGATCCAATAATAAAGGACCTTTTAAAATTGGACATGTGAATCGTATGTTAAGGGTTAACATAAAACAAATCCCAAATGATTTCTCAACCATAATTACAAATGAATATGAAGAACACTCAAATGCATGATCCTATAATACAATAGATGTTCATGTATGTGAATAATATGATGTTTCCAGATTTAAATATTGATCTTAATGGTGAACTAAAAATGAATACAACTTTTTCTCCCCATATATCTCTTAGATAAGGAATGATTTGATTGATGAAGCTCATATCTCTACATTTGTTATAATTGTTAATAGAACAATAATGTCTAGTGAATTTCCAGATCAGTACTAGAGATAAATATGAAAAGGGAGATTGATGACAACATTTTAATCTATGTGGTATGTATGCATGTGAAGGAAGAGGGAAAGCATGATAAAAGGGTATTGATAACACTACCCAAACTAAAAAATATTTGGAAACTAATTATATGGACATAACCCCTGGTAAACCAAGAACATCCTATGGAAACAATGTGATATGTGTTATAGGGGATTGACTCACCATGAAATCCCATTTCATCACTTCATAGAATGATATTATCTTGACCAACATGCCATGATATACATAATCTATGTTGGGATGTATCATGGGGTTCTATATTCTATATTTTATGAGTGTTATCCAAGGGTAATATCTAAATTTTGGAGAAGTATCCATTATGATGTGAATACTAAATTGAATTTCAGTATGACCTATCACCCCAAAACATGTGGCTAATCTGAAAGAACTATTCAAACACATGAGAGAATATGTGAGAATTATCAGTGGGATTTAATGGTGTATGGGGTAAAAACCCCACATTATATGAGTTCTAATACAACAATATCTTTCATTAATGTACTGAAATGTCACCATATAAATTATTATATAGAAATATATGAACAACTTCTACAAATTGGGATGATTTTGGTTAGAGTAAATTTCATGGGGCAGATTGTGACCACCATGGAAATAATAGAATTTGTACTTTTATATTTACTAATATTTAAGAATTAGATTTTAATATTTATTTATAATGTACTCTACATCTAGTATCATATCCGAAACAAAATAATGAGATCTTGGAAATCTTATGATGCACTGAAGATTGAGTTAGGACAAACGATAATATAATATTAATATTAATATTTTAAATGGTATCTTTCGTCTATCTATTATATTTGTGTGTTTGGATAAAAATAATTATATTATTATTTAAAATGGTTAATAATTCCTTGATATTAATCAAATATATTTTAAATAATCATAAGTGAAGAGTAATTCAAGTTAAACACTTAAAAAATCTATTTTGTCTAAAAATCAGTTTTAGCTTTTTTTAATGGAGAACAGGTATTGAAACTAAATTTTACAATTTTATAATTTTTATATGACTAAATAAACTGAATATTTTAATACGTGAAATAAAAATTTACATTGGGTTCATTTTTTGTATTTTTTGGAGAACCATCATATGATGATGAAAAATTAAATAATATTGAATTATCATAGAAAACTAATTTTTCATCTAAATAATATATTTATCAATTTTATTACTAATTCAATTTAATTTGTAATAAGATAAATTTATTAAAATTTAATCTAATTTAAAACATCGTAAACAATTTAATGATGAATACTGATGTAAAAACAGAGTAATCATTTCAACATTTTTACTTTACAACCCAGCTATGTCATCCCGTATATGGGATTAATTTTAAATTTACTTCTACCCCTTATGTGTTTGGAATGTTTAAAAGGGATTCCATATAAATTATTTTAATAATTTATAATTTATAATATGTTAATATTAGTATATGAAAAAAAATATTAGTGAAGATAAATAAAATTTATTATAGTGATTGAGGTAAAAATATGTTTACATAGTTATTAAATTTTAAACATCATAATCCAAATGACCTATAAAAATTCCCAAAATATCATTTTATATAAATTAATAGTCCATATAAACACTTTTATAGAATTATATTCATTATTGGATTCATATTATGTATGTGATACCTCACAATATAGTTTACCATTTTTCTATTTATATGAATTTAAACCCCTACCCCTGTGCTATAAATAAGAACTCCCCCATCACTTCATTGCACCTATCAATCCATTTTTTATTAATATACCTTCAAATATAATCCTAAAAAATCTCAACACTAACCATAGTGTCCTCACTATGGTAATTAATATAACTAATATTTCCTTAGGTGTAAACCAATAGAAGTTACCTGAAGAATGTAATGACCCGAAAATCTTGTGGAATTTTTTTTAAATACACGCGAATTTTACGAGTCTGTTGTTTCTGACGGCACATGATTTCGAGGTCTGGTGTGCCCGGAATAAATTTCCAAAGTTTTGTTTGGTTATATTCTGTAAATGTATGTGCGGGTTTTTTTATCTTTTGAACTGGTGCTCAGAATTGAAATCTGTGGAAAACGATGAACTTGCAATGCCGGTATTTACTTAAGAGGACCTTTACTGTAGTTGTGTTTAATCGAGAGCGGAAGATATCATTTTGGGGATTTTTTAAAAATTAAATAAAAATTATGTGTGACATAATTTTTATTTTGATGGATTTTTAGTCTTCCAATGTGATGTTGGAGGTAGTGACCACCCCCACATAACCTCCCATGGGAGGATATTATGTGGAGGGTCCCACATGAGCTCAAACCCCTCAACATCCCTTGAACCCCCATTAACTCTTGGGCTTCCCATTAAGGTGCAAACACACCTTTGTATTTAATTATCTGAGTCCATTGAAATTAATGCCAACTCCTTACATTTAATTAAGTTACCCAACTTAATTATTGAATTTGAGTGTTTTAATTGTCACGAACCGAATCTGGTCGCCTTCAAACTGGGCACCCGACCCGGTCCATGGCAAGACCCAAAGGGCGTTCCCGATCCCCACGGGCTGGCACAAGTGCCCGGGTATCGTAAAATGAAAATTGGGAACGATTTACCCTAGTTTATAAACATAAAACAACAAAAGAATCCAATGAAACAAATCTGGATTTTTCAAACCAAACAATCTTTTACAAAAATTCAGAACTGAATTACATGGCTTAAAACAACTCAAAAGGTCTATAACAAAGTTAAAAATCCAAATAAGGAGAGCCCAAGAACCCTCATGGCAAGGGGCACCTCCCACAAGCCACCTCCACAAGACTTCACCACCAAGGACCTGCGAGAAACTCGAACCACTGGAACAAAAAAAACTGTACCCAACCTGTGACAAAAAAAAACCATGTCTACTTACACCCAAGGGTGTAAGTAGGGTGTGAGCCAATGCCCAGTAGGATACCACCACTAAGAGATTCCATGTGATAAACATTTAAAGATGAAAAGCATGCCAGTTTTCAAAAACATGAAAAGCTAGTTACAATTTCTAAAAGATGCTACTTTGAATAAAAACAGTTTTCAAGTGGGCTATCATTAAGAATCAACACTTTTAAAAAAAATGTAAAAACTACTGAATTTTCCAGCCAACTATACCGTATGCCGATGGTAAGTACAAAGTAAAAAATGAGCACAAGAAATAGGAAGTAACACCTAGGCACTAGCTAGCTGTGGGTCCCAGGTACCTCGTATCTCGGTGAGAGTAACCATCACAAATATCCATTCTCGTGCACGAGCCACTAGTAGGGAACATACCCATAACCTAGTGGTCCCCAATCATCATCATCATAGTTTATTTAGAGTTGTAAGCGTCAATCTTGCTAAGTGAAACTGAGGCCAAACCCCACGGATTCACTAGCATACTAGTACACGTCCACCCACCTAGATACCCAGGTTTTCCCCTTGTGCTCAAACATGTTCAACACATCAAGAAATGTACATTGAACGTGAAAATATCATTTCCACATCACAAATTCACCAAACAGGCCATATGTATACCACACAAGTCACAAAAAATCCATTTTTCATTCAAAATGATTTTGAAATCCGAATCACACCAAAATAGCCCACAACACATTTCACATTTCTTCAACACTTCCACAAAACCATTAAACAATTTTATAAAACAATCATATGATATTTAAACTCATATAACAGCCCACACACATGGAATATAACACTTCTTTCATATTCAAAAATTCAATTTTTCACATCACACTCACACAAAACACTCCACATCACTTTCACATCACTTTCACTCCAGAATATCTCCTTCAAACAATTTAATAAAATATTTCCAAGATGATACATATCACATAGCAGCCTTTTCACAAATGAAATGGACCTTTTAAAAATATACTCCTACCAAAACAGTTTGCTGATATAGTTTCACCTATTACACAACCCAATAAAGCATTCAAAACTTCCATAAAACAATTATAAAGAGTACACCCAAACTTTGCACATAAAATCCATTTCAAAAATCTCTTTTTAAGCCAAAAGCACACCAAGACCCTACCAAAACAGAATTGGCAGCCCAATAAACATGAAATAATCCACATTCAAATGTTATATAATCACGTTGAATAATATCACAAAAGATACCCATGAGAACACACAAATCCATAAAACACTTTCAAGGAGTATAACAAGGTTATACAAATAAAACCATTCAAATACACCCCATTTTTAGGCCCACATGGAACTATATCATTACCTAACCATAATTTTCAGCCCCTTTCAACAACTAATAAATCACTTCCACATTTTACAAAACTACCACAAGATATAACACATGAAATACATTTGAAAAATACACATTTCAAGCAAAAATGTAACTCTAAAAACAAATGCTTTACTATTGCAACCAAAAATGGTTTTCACATAATGCACAGCACATAAGGAACATTCAAAATTATTTAATCAAGCAAACTAACTCATCATTAAATGGTTACCCACGGAATCACCTACCGGATGTGTCGAAACCCTCAAAACTTGGTGCGAAACCTTAAGCGCACCACCGTTGCACCAAAAGGAATACAAATCCAGACCTAAACCACAAAAATTTACCCAAAAGACACCAAATCATACATTAGGATCGAACCCCAACTTATGTACATGAGGAACTTCAAGAAAAAGGAAATAAAACTAAAAGAGGATGGAAGGAACCAAGAAGGAATTCCCTTACTTGAAATATCTTGAAGGAATCGGCCCCAATCCACAAAATAATGAATCACCAAGTACCCAAAACTGGTATGGAGGTTCGAAGGATTCATATTAGGTCATGTGGGGACTGAAATGGGGGAAAAAGGATGAAAAATGAAGGAGTTATGAAAGGATCAATTTACCTCTCCAAATCTGCCCGATTTTTGAAACCCTAATAAGTTCAGTACTAAAGCGCGATGAAGAAGAGCTCCAAATAGGGGAGAGAGAGCTTGGACGCGTGTCTGGGTTCAATGGGCGCATATTAGGCTTTGAATCACCGAAAAATACTTAAAAATGAATAAGTTATTAATTAATCAAATATTATTTTTAAAACTGGAATTGGGCTTTCGGGCAGGCCCAATCCCTTAAATAAAAACCAACATAAACCTTGGTTATGGATTTCCAAAGGCTCCAAATTTTAATTGTGGTGTTAATATATCAGGGGAGGACATTTAGGAGTTGGAATGAAGGAAAAATATTAAAAAATGAAAAAGTTATAAAGGAAACAAATTTTATTTTTAAACCTGGAATTGGGCTCGCGGTTTGGCCCAATTCATGAAAACTCATCTATTTCTCCATAAAACCTTTGGAAACCATCCAAAACAAAAAATTAAAGGAAAAAAAATGAAATTTAACTTCAAAATAATTCATGTATGTGACAATTCTCCCCACCATGAAAACTTTCCGTCCCCGGAAAGCTACAGAAAGGCCAGATACGAAAGCCAAACCGAACTGATAAACCAAGATGTACTCTCTTTCCAGGTTTCGCCCCCCAAAGGCCAAAACACCTCCATTGATCAATTAAGGAAGGAATAATTCACAACAAAATCATACACCACTTTCCTGAAACAATCAATCACATTCAGGCTTTATCCCAAAGGAAAACACCTCAAACACTATCAGAACAAGACTCAAGCAATTCACTCAAACGAACAACAACATCGAACAAGGTTACACTTACCTTACTTTAACTAATACATTGGGCACTCTCCAGTCCCAAAGTTTACCCAAGGAAGATGTAAGTAGTTAGATATATCCAAATGATATTACCTACTTCCCATACAATACTAAGGAAAAACATGAGTTACTTGTATGAAGAGACACAAATGAGCTCCCCACCATAAGAGACAACTTATTTTTTTTTCCCGAGATAGAATCAAGACAGTAATAGGGGAAGGCCCAAACAGACTCCCTAGTACAAGGGGTGTACATCCATTAGAAATTTACAAAATAATATGCACGATACCCATGGTGGGTCTTCCCACCACAAGAACCAACCATCTTAACCGACCGGCGTGGGCCGACATGAAAAGACCCCAAAATTAAGGAGTTGGGACGGTCACACAGTTAGTCTACACAGTTTGAGAAACTGTGCGATAACTATGTGGATCCTTATATCTGCATGGTTATTTTTTTTGTTCACGGTTAGAACTAACCATGTGAAAACCGTGTGCTCAACTAGTCTAGCCAAATTTCCAACCATTCTCCAAAGACTCAATGGAAACCAAAGGGGGAGGGAATAACATTGTGTGATGACATGGGTACAATACCCTCCACCAATTTCCACCGAACAGGAAAAACAGAAGAAATATGATGACACCATAGGTTTAAAATCTTCCTATCTTTCATACTGAGGATAGGCCTTTGTACAAGGGTTTAAACGACACTGGGGTTTCCCCTGACTACGCGCCAGCTTCTCTCCGAGACCTATGGCTGGAGCTCAAAATATTGAAGCATCTTCGGCCACGCAGTTTGGCTGTTGAAACCCCTATGTGGAACTTCTTCTTTCGGTGCCACAAACAACTACACCGCATACCCTGATGGGTTCATCAAGACATAACACACTCCATAACTCACTTTACCAAAACCATACATTTCACTGAAACAAGGGATCAGAATAAGCACACACATCGCACCTTGTTTCTTTGGGTGAGAAACAATAGAAGGGTAGGACACGTATAAACACCATCCACTAAGATAGAGGATTTGATGTTTTTCCCAAGGGATACATACTCCCAACATAACAGAGAACCTAAGAGGATTGTGTGACCTTGACCTTTACAGTCAAAATAGCACACAGCATCACAATGCGTCACCAAACAGGACCTTTGTGATTGATAGAAACAATACATGGAACATGACCATATACCATGTCCCTAAACAACAGACAAGTCCAAAAAGTGGACACAATATCCTATCAGGACCAAAATCTCAAAATTGGTGGTTTAATAATAACTCTTGCTTCAAGGAAACTATGAAGAACCCAGAGGCCCTCTTAGACACCATCCAAATACTCATCCATGCTAACAAACCCAGAACACTTCCACCTTCGAAAAATTAGGAAACTTAAGAGGCTAAAGTCACTTTCAACCATCCATAATCAATCTCCCACTACAAGAGGATAAACAAAACCAATAAAGGAAAGGGTGTATACTCAATCTAAAAATCTCAAGAAATGGATTCCTTATATTGATCAACTGGAGGATTTTCCAATGGAGAAACAATCTGGGTTGTGCTTCAGTTATGCATTAACCTTTAATGGGGGTGTACCTTATCCAATGGGAGAACCCAAGGACCCAACCAACCTGGTCCATTGGTCAAAACAAGCCATAAACCAGATCCAAACACATGAAAGGAACTATCGTAAAGGCATCCCAAAACATTTTTCAAAAGAGACCACTAACCGTCCCTACAACACAGCTTACCGACCAAACAGAAACCCAAAACACAGTTCAAACAGGAGAGGTTATTGGACTAAAAAAAACATCCCACAAAAACAACATCTTCAAAGACCCATAATACAAACCATCCCAATACTATTCATCAAGACATCATGTTTTTTTTCTTTAAAACCATTTCTTTGAAATCAAGCGGCTCAGCGGTAAGAGTATCGACCAATGGTACCCCATGAGCCTCACACATGCATGTTTTTGTGCCACACCAGACACCCTCCTCATATCCGTCCCGGCACTCATCCATTCATGCCATCAACCATCCATCATCCCATATAACCCCATGCATGTGGTCACTAAGGGAAATACCAAAGGTTAAAACAAAAATTCTTTCCACTTTTCAAAACCAACACGGTCAACCAACGCATCCCTTTTTTTTCATAACCGCTAACCACGAGATCAAAATCCCAACTCACATCTTAAATTTTTTTTCAGAAAGTCACAACCATTTAGAAAATAACTCACATTCAAGATATTCACATCAATTTAAAAACATCTCATCCCATTAAAACACACTCTGATTGTTTAGAAAACTCTATTGGAAACACTTTTCAAAACCACCTTCAATACAGTTTCTGCCTTCAAAAGAGGTGTAATCACACCATTTTCTATTTAAAAATAATTCTGAAAATTAAGTTCCGCCATTTCATAAACCAAACCATTACCTATTTATTTGAAAATCATTTCACAAAAACTTTACACTTTTTAAAACCAAAGTGCTAAGGTTTCAAAACCTAAGCACAAAACAGTGCAAGAGGAAACTAGTTTCAGTGGGTGACTTGGACATATGGTTGGCGGCCATATTCCAATCACATAACTGTCACAGAGAGTGTTCTAGGGAATATCCCCAGCTCCACATGGCTTGCCAGACCCTGCGAGCTCATTGAGACCATTAACCCAACTCTCTTTTCATTTCCCCTAATCATCATCAAACCAAGAAAACCAAAAGACATAGAAAAATCCCAACTTCCCCTGGCGACTTGAATCCTGAAATGAGTTGTGGTGATCAAGCACACTACCCATAACCAGAATTCCATGTCCCAACAATCCTAACTCCATACTATCCTGACTCTTCCCCAAATAACAGGACCCAAAGAGTTAACCTGAACCTCCTCTGATACCATTTTGTCACGAACCGAATCTGGTCGCCTTCAAACTGGGCACCCGACCCGGTCCATGGCAAGACCCAAAGGGCGTTCCCGATCCCCACGGGATGACACAAGTGCCCGGGTATCGTAAAATGAAAATTGGGAACGATTTACCCGAGTTTATAAACATAAAACAACAAAAGAATCCAATGAAACAAATCTGGATTTTTCAAACCAAACAATCTTTTACAAAAATTCAGAACTGAATTACATGGCTTAAAACAACTCAAAAGGTCTATAACAAAGTAAAAAATCCAAATAAGGAGAGCCCAAGAACCCTCATGGCAAGGGGCACCTCCCACAAGCCACCTCCACAAGACTTCACCACCAAGGACCTGCGAGAAACTCGAACCACTGGAACAAAAAAAACTGTACCCAACCTGCGACAAAAAAAAACCATGTCTACTTACACCCAAGGGTGTAAGTATGGTGTGAGCCAATGCCCAGTAGGATACCACCACTAAGAGATTCCATGTGATAAACATTTAAAGATGAAAAGCATGCCAGTTTTCAAAAACATGAAAAGCTAGTTACAATTTCTAAAAGATGCTACTTTGAATAAAAACAGTTTTCAAGTGGGCTATCATTAAGAATCAACACTTTTAAAAAAAATGTAAAAACTACTGAATTTTCCAGCCAACTATACCGTATGCCGATGGTAAGTACAAAGTAAACAATGAGCACAAGAAATAGGAAGTAACACCTAGGCACTAGCTAGCTGTGGGTCCCAGGTACCTCGTATCTCGGTGAGAGTAACCATCACAAATATCCATTCTCGTGCACGAGCCACTAGTAGGGAACATACCCATAACCTAGTGGTCCCCAATCATCATCATCATAGTTTAGTTAGAGTTGTAAGCGTCAATCTTGCTAAGTGAAACTGAGGCCAAACCCCACGGATTCACTAGCATACTAGTACACGTCCACCCACCTAGATACCCAGGTTTTCCCCTTGTGCTCAAACATGTTCAACACATCAAGAAATGTACATTGAACGTGAAAATATCATTTCCACATCACAAATTCACCAAACAGGCCATATGTATACCACACAAGTCACAAAAAATCCATTTTTCTTTCAAAATGATTTTGAAATCCGAATCACACCAAAATAGCCCACAACACATTTCACATTTCTTCAACACTTCCACAAAACCATTAAACAATTTTATAAAACAATCATATGATATTTAAACTCATATAACAGCCCACACACATGGAATATAACACTTCTTTCATATTCAAAAATTCAATTTTTCACATCACACTCACACAAAACACTCCACATCACTTTCACATCACTTCACTCCAAAATATCTCCTTCAAACAATTTAATAAAATATTTCCAAGATGATACATATCACATAGCAGCCTTTTCACAAATGAAATGGACCTTTTAAAAATATACTCCTACCAAAACAGTTTGCTGATATAGTTTCACCTATTACACAACCCAATAAAGCATTCAAAACTTCCATAAAACAATTATAAAGAGTACACCCAAACATTGCACATAAAATCCATTTCAAAAATCTCTTTTTAAGCCAAAAGCACACCAAGACCCTACCAAAACAGAATTGGCAGCCCAATAAACATGAAATAATCCACATTCAAATGTTATATAATCACGTTGAATAATATCACAAAAGATACCCATGAGAACACACAAATCCATAAAACACTTTCAAGGAGTATAACAAGGTTATACAAATAAAACCATTCAAATACACCCCATTTTTAGGCCCACATGGAACTATATCATTACCTAACCATAATTTTCAGCCCCTTTCAACAACTAATAAATCACTTCCACATTTTACAAAACTACCACAAGATATAACACATGAAATACATTTGAAAAATACACATTTCAAGCAAAAATGTAACTCTAAAAACAAATGCTTTACTATTGCAACCAAAAATGGTTTTCACATAATGCACAGCACATAAGGAACGTTCAAAATTATTTAATCAAGCAAACTAACTCATCATTAAATGGTTACCCACGGAATCACCTACCGAATGTGTCGAAACCCTCAAAACTTGGTGCGAAACCTTAAGCGCACCACCGTTGCACCAAAAGGAATACAAATCCAGACCTAAACCACAAAAATTTACCCAAAAGACACCAAATCATACATTAGGATCGAACCCCAACTTATGTACATGAGGAACTTCAAGAAAAAGGAAATAAAACTAAAAGAGGATGGAAGGAACCAAGAAGGAATTCCCTTACTTGAAATATCTTGAAGGAATCGGCCCCAATCCACAAAATAATGAATCACCAAGTACCCAAAACTGGTATGGAGTTTCGAAGGATTCATATTAGGTCATTTGGGGACTGAAATGGGGGAAAAAGGATGAAAAATGAAGGAGTTATGAAAGGATCAATTTACCTCTCCAAATCTGCCCTATTTTTGAAACCCTAATAAGTTCAGTACTAAAGCGCGATGAAGAAGAGCTCCAAAGAGGGGAGCGAGAGCTTGGACGCGTGTCTGGGTTCAATGGGCGCATATTAGGCTTTGAATCACCGAAAAATACTTAAAAATGAATAAGTTATTAATTAATCAAATATTATTTTTAAAACTGGAATTGGGCTTTCGGGCAGGCCCAATCCCTTAAATAAAAACCAACATAAACCTTGGTTATGGATTTCCAAAGGCTCCAAATTTTAATTGTGGTGTTAATATATCAGGGGAGGACATTTAGGAGTTGGAATGAAGGAAAAATATTAAAAAATGAAAAAGTTATAAAGGAAACAAATTTTATTTTTAAACCTGGAATTGGGCTCGCGGTTTGGCCCAATTCATGAAAACTCATCTATTTCTCCATAAAACCTTTGGAAACCATCCAAAACAAAAAATTAAAGGAAAAAAAATGAAATTTAACTTCAAAATAATTCATGTATGTGACATTAATTCTTTTTAATTCATTATGCCAACATTAATATACAGGAAGATGATCTTTTATTTTGGGTTGGAATAATCGTTGGAGTGCATGTGGAGAACTCTTTGAAGAACACCATCCTCTCGATGAAGAAAGCTCTATTTTTCTGAAGAACATGAAACAACATCATCTATCTTCTTCAACCGGAGCAAGGAAGGGAAGCACCGCCGCCCACGAAGTACTATGAGGGACTCGTCTTGACTTGACTTCACTGATCTCTACTCCCTCCGACTTTAACGGAATGTCGTCTGTCTTCCGCGACGCTCGTCTTCCATGACACGTCAATGTACAACATAAAATACGATTTAGGGGGATTTTATTATTCCTAAATGAATAAAATTTTACCCTTTTTCTTCGATAGATTCTTTAGTTCATCGTTGGCCAATTGATATCACCAAATACGGATGGCACGGGCCAAACCAACACGGCCCGATGCCCCTCAGTGGGTTATTGTGGATTGAAGTCGGAGGTGAAGTCGAAAGAGAGAGGTAATGTCGCACAGCACTAGAGAAGAACCAAGAGATGGAGGAGGCGGCGGCGTCGTCGACCAGAGGCAACAGCGGTAGCGGCGGCCGTGCACCGTCTCTATGGAGGGAGACCGACGGAGGCTCGGGCTGACCGGACCGCGTGGAAACAGGTCGGCCGAACCAGCCGGTTCGCGAGTAGGAGCCTGGTGCACGAAAGTGACGCATGGAGGGAGACTGCAGCCCGAATTTATTGGCCGCTCGACTGGAGAAGAACCAGTCGGATGCCTGCTGGCAGGGCTGGAAATCTGCGGCGCCCGCAGGTGCCTCACAGAGGAGACAGAGGCAAACAACCGTTAAACGCTCGGCTGGGCGAACTGGCCATCTATGGCTGTCCGGGATAGAGAATCGTGGTTCCCAAAGGTGCTGCATGGGAAGAACCAAGGCCCACTCTGTGGGACGTTTGTGTCGGGAAGAAGCCACCAGCTACGGCCGTCCAGGAAGGTCAGAGACAACGCGACCGGTCGAAACGGACCGGCACGCAGCGCGGCTAGGTACGTAGGTGGGATGCGCCCCACCGGGTTGGGATAACCCCCAATCCAGGTCGGACCCGCCAAAATGGGCCGAGATGAGCTCCCAACTGGGTGAGACCCACCGAGTCGGGTCATGCCGACCCTCCAGCCCACTGGTTTGAGGGGTCGGGCCCATCTTTGGTTAGATGCGAATAAATCCATGACAGTGCATCTGATCGATGCCCCTTCTGTCGAAAAGGGACCATCAAAACGAGGAGGTCATTTTGAAATAATCTAAATTAGTTTTTTAAAACATTAAAAAATGTCTGGTTTTGGATCGAGTGTAAATCCAATCGGGCCCCTGGAACGGAAATGCCAATAACTCTCAGACCGGGCGTCTGATTGATGTGTCGTCTGTCGCATTGGTTTCCTTATGATGAGATGGAACTACGGGGTTCATTAACTCAGGAAATCATTACTGTGGATGTATCAACACTTGAATAGAGGATAAGACCCTCCCGAAATCTAGAATGTAGTGTGCAGGAACCATAGAGCTGGCTACGACGACTACTGTACCAGAATCCTACATGGGTTCGACATCGATGAAAATTGTACCAGAATCCTATGTGAGTTCGACAAATATGAATACATTACCAAGATCCTATGTGGGTCAGACAGTTCTGACTTCTGTTCCTGTATCATGTGTGGGTCCGACAGAGTAGCTGGTCATGTATCCTGTGTGGGTCCGAATGCTTAGCTTGTCCTGTATCTTGTGGGTGTCCGAAAGTGTAGATAAATCAATGAATACATATGATCATCTCTATAACTCTATGAAATATGTATACCTATGTGATATGAGTCTTTTCATTCAATCATAATCATCGATGTGATTGAATTTACTTCCTTTGTGGATTGGGATGTGTTTAGGCTCAAGAGTTGGAGCCGGGACTGTGACTGGTAACATAGGTATATATATGGGAATATACCTATGTAGTGATGGTTGATACTTCATGATTATATCTATATACTATGGGTTATCCTTTTTGGATTATGGGAGACCTTCGGGGGTCTCGGGATCCCCTACTGAGTATTGTTATACTCACCCCTGCATGGGCTTCGCCCGCACCTTGATGTGTTCTGTGCAGATGACGGAAAATATTGATGGAGGCTAAGGGTGATAGACGAAGCCTCCACGGAGCTGGAGTAGATGGGACATACAACATGTACATGTTGTTTGAGTTCTATACCTACCCTTCAAGTAGGATATCCTGAGGGACGATTCAGGAGTTGTTTTCCCCATTTTGACTTGTACTTGTTGTTCAGTTGGATTTGTATACTGGCCCAATTACTTTCAGCACATTACACTTTTCTATTTTATTACTTGTTGCCTCTTCTTCTTGTGTTCAGACTATGTGCATGTTTCATGTTAAAGGGCAATTCCTTCCCTTCTTATCTGGATTATTCCTTTGGTGCTAGTCGCCAGCCCCAGGCCTATGGAAGGCGGGTTTGGGGTAGTCACGACACGGGCCTCGAGGGTGGGTCGTGAAAAATTGGTATCAGAGGAGTCGGTTCTACCTTAGAACATGGACTCTGATTTTTTTAATGGAAATTGTGTTATGTTTTTTGGGTGTAGTTATCAGTTTAGGGAAACTGGTGTTAGTGTGGCGGCCGACATATCCATACACTATGACTCTGACTTCTGATCTCCGACTCAGTGCACGAAAACACTGATTGCATATGTGTTTCCTTTGAAAAAAATTTCTTCATGATTTCTTTGTGTCAACTCACCAGGTATACTATTTTAACCATGGCACACCTATTTCTAATCAGGATGGCCCTACAAAGGCATCCAGCTAGGGTTCTGAGTTTTGTACGAGATGGTAGTCCACCGAGTGACGAGGCCTCGAAGCATTTCCCCATTACAGCGGAGGTACCAGCGCTACCACTACCATCTAGGCCACAGATACCACCATCTCCAGTAGCAGAGAGGGAACTCTACCTGATTGGGTTGCTCGAGTTCCAGAACCAAAGTCCGCCCAGGTTCCGAAAAGGGATAGACCCACACGAAGCTGAGTATTGGCTAGAGGATGTAATAAGTTTTCTAAGATTAGTAGGGACACTAGACAACCTGTTGGTGAACCATTCCGCGATTCTGTTGCATGTAGAAGTATGAAGATGGTGGAACCTGATTCTCCAGGTGCATGATGAGGCATCATTACTCTAGATAGACTTCGAGAGTCTCTTTCTCTTGGAGTTTGTTCCATCCACCCTTCGTGAAGTGCGGGTTCAGGTTTTACTTCATCTTCAGAAGGGCAGCATGACAGTAGCCCAGTACTCAGCGAGGTTCACTGAACACTTGCGCTACTCCACGGATATCGTACGAGACCCGTTCTTCATGGGTTAGACCTTTTAACAGTTTCTCAGGCATGAGATGAAGGTTTCGACGATTCCCTTAGAATCACAACAAATACTGGGTTGCTGAGGTAATCCATTCTTGTGGATAGTTTTCTTGCTGAGGACTCACTAGTGGCGAGACCCACCAAATGGATACACATAGCGTAGCCATTTGTATCCAGTAGTAGACAGACGAAAAAGTGGTCTAAGAAGAGCAGACCATCCGGTGGGTGACCCCTGGATACAGGTTCAGTTTTTTGGGGCACACGAGACATAGCGAGCTTTACAAGGAGAAAGAAATGCCATGCAGGCAGTGGGCTGGGCCTCGTGGCTAGTGACTGCCCGACCCCCCATGAAGATGATCAGAAGACCGTACAGGGGAATCCCATGCAGAGGTAGAGGTTTGACCATGGTGGTCCGTAGGGAGCAGTTGGATGTGGCAGAGGAGCTGGCCGAGCAGTGGGTGGTGGACGACGTTTCGGGGCTCTACAACCACCACCACTAGAAGGTCCACCCCAACCACAGGGAGCTGGCAGACAGAGGAGAGCTCATCTCCAGGAAGTCGAGACCTACAATCATGGTTCACCTGATATGATTAGAGGTACTATCTATGTATACTCTACCCTTGCTGCAGTACTTATAGACACAGATGATAGTCCTTCTTTAATTTCCACTACCATCATTCAGAGCATGGAGATTCTGACAGATGTGTTGGCTCGATCCTTACAGTTAGAGACTTCTACTGGAGTAGACTCAATGATTACACACTGGTGTTAGCCTTGTGAGATTAATCTAGTAGGTGAGAGCTTCGGCTGGGATCTTCTTGTAGCGGCATCGAGGCCTTACGATGTCATCTTGGGTATGGACTGGTTATCCACATTTCATGATCATATTGACTGTATTAGGCACAAAGTGCAGTGTATCCACACAGATGGGACTAGTTTCACCTTAACCGGTTAGAAGGAAGCCTTTGTAGACCAGGATGGACTTACGCAGAGGAGGGGGTAGACGATCACACATCATTTGGCTAGTCTCATTATTAGAGCTGTTGATGTGTGTAGTCCGAGTTTTCCTATTGTGGTGGATCAGTACACAGATGTTTTCCCTGACGACATTCTAGGACTACCTCCTCGTAGATTGGTAGAATTCTACAATGACCTGTACCCTGGGACATCACTGATATCAACTCCAGCATATTAGATGGCTCCCACCGAGATTTGTGAGCTATGGGTACAGGTGGAGGACTTGCAGGGAAAAGAATTTATCTGACCTAGTGTATCACCCTGGGTATCACCGATTTTGTTCACCAAGAAGGAGGATGGGAGTTTGTGACTATGTGTCGACTACCGTCGCATGAATTAGGTGACTTTGAAGAACAGGTACCCACTTCTAAGGATTGATGACTTCTTTGATCAGATCATGGGTGCACAATGGTTCTCTAAGATATACCTCAGGTCAGGATATCATCATCTCAGAGTTCAATATGAGTATGTGTAGAAGACGACATTCAGGTGTTGGTATGGCCACTGCGAGTTCCTGGTTATGAACTTTGGCATAACCAACGCTCCAACAGTGTTCATGAGTTTCATTAACAAGATCTTCCAACCTTACCTCGATCGCTATGTCATAGTCATCATAGACGATATAGTGATTTACTTGACTACTGAAGAGGAGAACGCCTACCATTTGTGGGTAGTAATAGATAAACTCCGAGAGCACCATCTATATGATAAACTCTCGAAGTTCCAGTTCTGGATTCAATAGGTTCAATTTCAAAAAACATGTCATTTTAGAGGAAGGAGTTACACTGGATCCAACGAAGATCGAGGTGAGACTTTCTTGGGAGCCACCCAGAAGTGTGATGGAGGTGTAGAGTTTCCTGGGACTGGATGGGTACTATAAGAGATTTTTTCTAGACTTCTCCAGAGTTGCAGAACCACTTTCAACATTGGCGAAGAAGGGGAAACCCTTTGTGTGCTCAGGCAGAATCCAATAGAGGATTCAAGAGCCGAGGCAGAGGTTGTCTAGTGCGCCCATCTTGAGGCAACAAGAGTAGGGAGTAGGGTAAGTAGTTTAATACAACACATCAGGGACCCGACTCGGGTGTGTACTGATGCAGGAGCGAGTAGTGATTGCATATGGTTCAAGGAAGTTGAGACAACACGAGTAGAACTACGCTACCCATGACCTGGAGTTATTAGAAATAATCTTCAACTTGATGATGTGGCAGCACTATCTGATGGGAGAGCATTTTATAGTCTACTCAGACCACCAGAGTCTCAGGTATATCTTCTCGCAAAATGACCTGAACCTCAGACGTCGATGATGGCTCGAGTTCCTCCAGGAGTATGACTTCTAAGAAGTCTATACTCCTGGGAAGGGGAACGTTGTATCAGATGCACTCAGCAGAAGATCAGACATTCAGCTGCTAGGAGAGGCAACAGAGCAGCTGGACAAGTTGTAGATATCCATTGTGGATAGAGATGGAGCAGCCTTTATATAGTCTCTCACAATCACTAACCTACATCTTCAGTGAGTCAGAGAGGCACATCATGGGGACATTGACTGTGAGACGTGACGAGTTCAGATATCTTCAGGGCAGGAACCTGATGGGTTTTCTGTAGGTGGGGAGCACGTTATCTTCTTTAGAGTAGGTACCATGGTACCAGTTTCAATACATGAAGGGGTGTTGAGGGATATCCACACTTCCCCTCTTGCGGCACATCCAGGAGTGGAGAAGATGTATCAGGACCTCAGATGACAGCACTGGTGGTCGGGTATGAAGAAGGTGGTAGCCGAGTTTGTCTCTTGATGCCTCACTTGTTAGCAAGTGAAGGATGTGCACCAGGTTCCAGCAGGCTTGGTTCATCCCTTAGAGGTCCTAGAGTGGATGTGGGATGGGATACACATGGATTTTGTAATAGGAATTCCACATACATCTAGAGGACATGACTCCATCTGGGTGATTTTCGACCGACTCACCATGTCAGCCCACTTCCTACCAATCAGAGAGCAGGTCTCAGTAGAGAGACTGGAACGCCTCTACGTACAAGATATCACATGGCTTCAGGGTGTGCCATCGATGATCATCACTGATCGGGATTCTCGTGTCATGTCTCGACTATTGAAGGGGTTGTAAGAGGATTTTGGGACACAAATTTTCATGAGAACCGCCTTCCTTCCTCAGACGGATGGTTAGACTAAGAGAACTATTCAGACTCTTGAGGAAATGCTCTGTACGTGCATCCTCGACTTTGGTCATAGCTGGGAGGATCACATTCCCTTGGTAGAGTTTGGGTATAACAACAGCCACAATTCTACCATCAGGATGTCACCATACGAGGCACTTTACGACTGTCCTTTCAGATCACCACTGTGCTGGACTGACCTAGGCGAGTCAGCACTTATAGGACTAGAGATGGTACATGCTACGATAGAGAAGGTGCAGATCATCCAAGAGTGTATGATGACTGCATAGAGAAGACATAAGTCCTATGCTGATAGGAGACGGAGACCACTGGAGTTCGAGGATGGTGACCACGTCTACTTACGGGTCTCATATCGATGAGGTCTATGGATATTTTGCCGAGGCGGCAGGTTATCTCCGCGTTTCATCGGACTTTTCAGGTACTCGGTAGGGTAGGAGAGGTGGCATAACGCTTTGATTTTCCACCTCAGTTGCACCAGGTGCACAACATCTTCCACGTATCTCAGATGAAAAGATACATGCATGACCCGTCTCACATCATCAACCACTGGGAGCTAGATATTGATGATGGGGCGACATTCACAGAGGTTCTAGAAGAGATTGAGGATCGATAAGAGTGGGTCTGGTGTGGATGGTCAATTCCATTGGTGTGCATTTACTGGAATCTCAAAAAACTCCAAGATAGCGCATGGGAGCAGGAGACTCAGATACCTGGTCAGTACCCCCATTTGTTCCCTTAGTGTGTGATGTAGCTTATGGGGATGTAAAGCCCTAAGGTGGGAAGAATGTAATGACCCAGAATTCTTGTGGAATTTTTTCAAATACATGAGAATTTTACGAGTCCACAGTTTTCGACAGTGCTAGATTCCAAGGCTCGGTGTGCCCGGGACCAATTTCTGATGTTTTGTTCGGGTACGTTCCGTAAATGTACATGTGGATTTTAATATCTTTTTAACCGATGCTCGGAATTAAAATCTGAGGACACCGATGAACTTGCAGCACTAGTATTCATTTAAGGGGGCCTTTACTGTAGTTGCGTTTAATCAGGAGCGGAAGTTAATCTTATAGGGATTCTTAACAAATTGATTAAGAATTATGTGTGAAACAATTTTTATTTCAAAGGAAGTTTAGTCCTCCAAAGGGATGTTGGATGTGGGGCCCGCACCCACATAACCTCCCATGGGAGGATAATATGTGTTGGGGCCCACACAAGATCAAACCCCTCACCTTTCCTTGAACCCCCTTTAACTCTTGGACTTCCCATTAATGTGCCAACAGACCATTTTATTTTATAATTTTAGTCCCTTGAAATTCTGGCCAACTCCTAATATTTTATTAAGTGACCCAACATAATTAATGAACATGAATGTTTGAATTATTTCGAATTCATTATGCCATCATTAAAATAAGGGAAGATGTTCTTTTATTTTGTGTTGGCATAGTTGTTGAAGAGATGGGAGAGAAATCTTGGAAGAACACCATCCTCTCAACGAAGAACGCTCCACATCTCTAAAGAAAATGAAGCAACATCTTATATCTTCTTCAACCAAAGAAATGAAGGGAAGAACTTCTGCTCACAATGTACTCTGAGGGCATCGTCTCGACTCATCTTCATCGAGCTCTACTCCCTTCATCTTTGACAGAATGACGTCTGTCTTCCGTGACACCCATCTTCCGTGACACGTCAACGTACAAACTAAAATATGAGGTTGGGGGATTTTATTATTTCTAAATGAATAAATTTATACCATCATTCATTGATGGATTCTTTGGTTAATCTTTGACCAATTGATATCACCTAATACGGAGGGTGTGAGTCAAACCAACACGGCCTGACGCCCCTCCGTTTGGTATCATTGATTGACATAGGAGGCATAGTAGAAAGGGCGCGGTGAGACTTCGCGGTGACATCACACCGTGCTAGAGAAAAACCGCGGGACAAAAGAGGAGGTGGTGTCAATGACCAGAGGTGGAAGTGGTAGTGGCAGCCACACACCGACCGCATGGAGGGAGACCAGTGGCTGCTTGGGCTGCCTGGACCGCGGGACAACTGGCCGGCTGAACCGGTCGGTCCGTGAGAAGGATTCGTGGTGCTTGAGGCGCCGTGTGGAGGGAGATTGTGGCCCACATCTGTGGGCCACTCGGCCAGAGAAGAATCAGTCGAACGCCTATCAGCCAGGCTGGAAAACTGTGGCACCCAAAAGCGTCGTGTGGAGGAGACCACAGCCCCCAACCGTGGGCTACTCAACTGGGCAAACTGGCCTACTATGCCCGGCCATGCTGGAGAATCGCGGTGCCTGCAGGCACCGCATGGGAAGAACGGCGGCCCGCTGTCCGGGCAGTCTGCACCGGGCAGAATCGGCTGGCAATGACCAATATGTCTAGGGAGAGGCGGTGCCATTGGGCGAAATGGATCATCCCTCATCTCAGCCAGGGTCCATAGGTGTGTCATGCCCCACCGGGCCGGGCCGACCCCCCATCTGGGTCAGACCTGCTCAGTCGGGTCAGGACAACCCACCAGCCCACTAGTTTGACGGGTCGTGCCCATCTTCTCTTAGATGTGAATAGCTTAAATACCGCACGTCCAATCGATGTGTCATCTATGGAACTATGAGCCTCACGATGAGTTGGTAATTTTGTGATAATCTAAGTGAGTTTTTGACAACAATAAAAAATGGTCGGGTATGGATCGAGCGTAAATCCAATCGGGCCCCTGGAATAGAAATGCCAATAACTCTCAGACCGAGCGTCTGATTGACGCGCTGTCTGTCACGTTGGGTTCCTTATGATGAGACTGAACTCCGTGATACATAAACTCAGGACATCATGATATTTTATGTATCGACACGTGACTAGAGGAGAAGACCCTCCCGGAATTGTTCATGTTGTGTGCAGGAACCCTAGAGCCGGCTGCAACGACTACTGTACAAGAATCCCATGTGGGTTCGACAACGATGACTAATGTACTGGAAAAATATGTGGGGTTCGACAGCGATTAACAATGTACCAGGATCCTCCATGGGTTCGACAGTTCTGACTTTTGTTCATGTATCCTTAGTGTGTCCGACAGAGTAGCTTGTCTTGTATCCTATGTGGGTCCGACAACTTAGCTAGTCCTGTATCCCATGTGGGTCCGACAGCTTAGATGAATTAGTGACTACATCTGATCATCTCTATCACTCCAAGAAAGATGTATACCTATGTGGTCTAAGTCTTGTATTTCAATCATAATCATTGATGTGATTGACTTTACATCCTTTGTGTATTGGGTTTTGTTTGGGATCGAGAGTTGGAGTTGGGACTGTGACTGGTAACTTTGGTATATTTATGGACATATACCAATGTCAGGATGGTTGATACTTAGTGATTGTATATTTATAATTTGGTTTATCCTTTGTGGATTCTAGGAGACCTTCAGGGGTATCGGGGTCCCCTACTAAGTATTTTTACACTCACCCCTTCACGGGCATCGCCCGCACCTCGTTGTGTTCTATGTAGACGACGGATAATAGTGATCGAGTTTGAGGGTGATGGACTGACGCTGCACAGAGCTAGACTAGACGGGATGTAATGTAGAGATGATTTTTTAGAGTTCTATACCTACCCTTCAGTTTGGATTTCCTAGCAGACGATCCAATAGATTTTTTCCACTTTTTACATGTACTTGTTGTTCAGTTGGGCTTGTATACTAGCAGGCTTACGTTCTGTACACCTTACTTTTCTAATTTAGAAATTTTTGCCTCTTCTTCTTGTGTTATGACTGTGTGTGTGTTTCAGGTTAAAATGCAATGCCTTCACATTTTATCGGGATTACACCTTTGGTGCTAGTCTCCAGCCCCTGGCCTATAGAAGGTGGGCTTGGGGTAGTCACGACATGGTCCCCGAGGACGGGTCGTGACAATGAAGAAGTACCTTGCTTCAACAAACATTTTTACATTTTTTTCATCAATACTACCCTAGTATATAGTTATATAATGATTATATAATGAACTTTTAATATTTAATATACCAATATTTTTTTATGTTAAGGTTTATTCCTACACCCAAACACACTTCCATCACATGGGTAATGAAATTGTCATTCATGTGTATGATGAACTGCTACCTCGTGGAACGATGTCGTTCGTTTTTCCTTTATTATATCTCATGGTTTAGAATTTTGATGGGAAGACTAATTTTATATGATATATATGATATTTAATTTTTCTTCATACAAATTTAATATTTATATAATAGATAAAATCATTATTTTCATTTTTTGGGCATACGAAAACGATATTTGTGGACATCAGGACTACCGCTTCCTCAAAGCGGTCGGATTTTTTTACCAATTGCATGGTATGTAATAAAGTTGGTTTTAGTTATAAATATTCTGTATATATAAAATATAAATAAAATTTTTGATATAGTTACCAGTATTGAAATATAATATACCATTTTCATTACCACCATTTCACACACTATAAAAAGTGATAACATCGTTCAGGGACATGTGGACTACCACCACCTCGAAACAATGTGATTCTATCTACATAACAAGAAATATATATATTTGTATCCATTGTTATATAACAGTTTATATATGATATAATTAACATTCTATAAATATAAACTATACTTACCTTCTTCCCATAATGATCTTTGAAAAAATGGAATATTACTCATGTGGATGTACAACTGACGATCACCATGATTATAATGTTGGTTCATTTTTCTAACAATGTTTTATTATTGGTTATAAACATATAATTTATTTTTAAATATAAAAATGATTTAATTTATATTATTCTAGGGATATATATTTAGTGACCCATATGATCATTTTTTACCTAACAAATTCTATTTTGACACATAAATAGTATATAGTAAAATCACTCTATGTAAAATTAATTGTTTATGTAGTTTTATAAAAAATAATAATAAGTGAAATAAAATTAATTATAAACATGAAAACAGTTATGAGGAAAATAATGAATTAACATATTTTTTATAATTTAGTATGATAATGAAACACATGATAAGTAAGAATAAAATTAAGTGGATTCATCTGAATCTCCTTTCATTGAGGAATATAATGATGTTCTAGCCATTTATTAACTTATAAGGTGTATATTAAACTTCATTGTCTTGTTATATCAGTAATTTTATCTATTCTTAGGATACATAATTTTTTTATAATATTATTTAATAATTTTAATGATAATAATATTTAAATGTGGCATTGAGCTCATTGATTTTAAAAAATGATCTTTTAAATAGTGTATGAATCAAATTAATTTTTTTTCTTCCATGTAAATATTCATGATAAAATATTATATGTTTATTTATACAAAGATATTTTAAAGGTATTTTTTTTCTAAATACATTCAAATATTATAAAAAACTAATCTTTTTCTGTTCATTATATAGAAAATTTTGAAAATTGATTAAATAAATATTATATTATTAGAATACAAACGAAAAATTAATTTTCCATTTTTATTTCCGTAAATTTATTCTAGACTCAGTGTTCAAGATGAATTTTTTTAAATGAAAAAATTATATAACATTTTATTGTGTATTTTGGTTTTAATAATTATTTTTCAATAGAAAGGTATATTTTTTTATTGAAATTGTATGTTTGAATGAAAGTATTATTTTTATATATAAATATGTTTATCAGTTTAGTATAAAAGTGTTTTTCAAATGATGAATTTTTTTATCATCTTATAACGGATGGAAATTATAATTTATAGGTGTGATTATATAGTTTTGGTTGAGCCTGTTATAGGTTGAATGATACATTAACCTTGATTACGATCTAATGAACTCAGTATTGATTAATTCACTACAAAATTATAATTAAATTTGTTCGAATGGTTTTTCATATATATACGGGTCTTATAATGATTATTTAGGGGTTTAATGTGATGATGTACTAAAGAACCTATATGACTTTACTATTCATTATAATGACTTTTCATGGAATTAATATAGTTTTAAAATATTAAATAATTGATATTTATTTTTGATTTATATTTCATTTTCTCAGAAAACTGTAATTGGTCATGAATTTTCATTCCATGTGTTGTAATTGTTATCAATGTAAAAATGGTTTCATTATTTTAATATGCCTTACTATGATTTTAATAACCATTGTATCTTTTTAAATGTTATTCACTGGTTATAATGATGTGTAAGGGATTAGAAATGGTCATGATAAATTCCATGTTGTGTTTTCATAAAAGTGATCATGATTTATTTTTTTTAAAAATTTTATGTTGTTAAAATGGGATACTATTTTGATGGGTCAAAATTGGTTTATATGTTTTTGTTAGGTATTATATCTGACCTATTTCTCTAAAATTATGAATATAAAAATATCATCAGTGTTAAATAAATATAATTGTTGACTAAAAATCATGATTACAAAATATTTTATCCCATGGCTATATATATTGTATCAAATGTTATTTTGGAAATATTTTTAGGGCATGGTAATATTTTTAACAAGGAATTTAATTATTTAAAATTATGATAAAATTAAATTGAAATAAAATTTTAGGATTACCATGATTCTATATCTAAATTAGGTCTATTTAGAATGATTTTCCTTTGAGGAAATAGTGAAACAATAATGGGAAGGACTAAGAGGATGATTGAATTCCAAATTAACATCCTATGATGGAAAGAATTGGGATTGTGTAGTTTTTTATAGTGATTGATCAGTTGAAAAATTATATAAATTGTTTTGGTTTCAATGTAAAACCCCCCAGATCTTTCATAGGGAAAATGATGATAAGATTTATTTTTATTCAAAAAAATACCAAATCATTTATAGGATCATCCGACCATGTCCTAGAAGAAGGATAAATTATATTCCAATGAAATATATTCAATATCGTGTTTTTTTCTAGTGCACAAAAGGAAACTCCTAATGTTTAACATTTTGATGGTGAAATCGGCCAGTTGTGGAAAATGGTTATGAGTATCAGAGAATGTGGAAAAATTGATTATTTATAATGGGATGAATTTAAAAGTATTTTCCTAAGTATATTCAACATAGTATATAAAAACAAGTATTGGTTATGTTTAGGGTTGAATTTAATGTTGATATGTTCTAAAATTCTAAAATACACGGGAAAAACAATGGTACTACATGATTTTATTGAAAACCATAATAAAAAATATGGAGTGTTTTGTAAGAGTGAATTTTTATTTAATAAATATAATTCCTTGTATATACTATTTCCAGTGATAAAATAACTATTGACCCTGAATAAATAAATGCTGATGAAGAGTGTTTATGAAATAAAAATTCCATATATATTCATATATTACGTTGATTATCAATTTATTACCAACTGTTTATGAGAAACATTTATCGGTTGTCTATAACTCCAATTAAATTCATCATTTATAAATAATATTCAATGAATTGATTTTTTTGTTTATTAAAAATTAATGAACTGGTAATTAGTTATTCTCCATGATGATGTCGCAGCACTATCTAATGGGACATAATATTATAGTCTACTCAGACCACCAGTGTCTCAGGTATATCTTATCGCAAAAAGACCTGATCCTCAGACATCGACAATGGCTCGAGTTCCTCTAGGACTATGACTTCGAAGCAGTGTATACTCCTGGGAGGGGGAACACTGTAGCAGATGCACTCAGCAGAAGATTAGGAATTCAGCTGCTTGGAGATGTGACAGAGTAGCTAGACAGGTTGTAGATATCCTTTGTGGATAGAGATGGAGTAGCCTTTCTATAGCCTCTCGCAGTCACTCCTCCACTTCTTTAGTGAGTTAGAGAGGAACATCATGGGGACATTGACTGTGAGACATGAAGAGCTCAGATATCCTTAGGGCAGGCACCTGATGGGTTTTATGAAGGTGCGGATCACGTCATCATCTTTAGAGGAGGTACCATGGTACCAGTTGCAAAACATGAATAGGTGTTGAGAGAGTTCCACACTTCCCCTCTTGCGGCACATCCAGGAGTGGAGAAGATGTATCAGGACCTCAGATGACAGCACTGGTGGCTGGGTATGAAGAAGGCTGTAACACCCCAAGATTTTATGAATAATATTCTTTTAATTTCATTAATGTCTTGGGTTGTATGCTATAACATGATTACCTTGGGCTATACGCAACACCGTATTAGCTTTTAGTATACACAACACTATTCTTGGATCGTTTTACACACAATGTTGATAATAGTTATTCCACGCAACATTGAGTATATATATATATATATATATATTCAATGTATAAATGAAATATATTTGGATTCTGTTATATGAAACAACGAAGGATTCTTGCACAACACGCAACCCTGACTTGGCTTGCATTACACGCAATCACGACCTTCCTCGATAGCGTGTGTTGTACGCAATACCGAGTTTTACTAAACAACGATATATTATTATAATATTATTATGAACTAGCCTTTATGAATATTATTCACTAAATTTTAAATTTTATAACATTATTATTCATCTGAAACATTTTTAGAACCTGGTATAAGAACAAAATAAATTTTTCTAGTAAAATATGTATTTTTAAAAAAATATAGTTTTGCCGAATTTTGATGGAGTACTGACTTTAAATCTAGTTGTTGACATGTATATAAGTTCCATTTGAAAAAAAATTCTTCTTTTGAATCAAGATATAAACATTTACATTGGATAATGTTTTGATATTTTTCTGATAACTTTCATATTATAATGAATAGTAAACACACGGTATATTTTAATTAAAAACAACTGTTTTCATCGTAATAATTATTAGTGATAAATTATTAATTTGAGTGGTTTTAAATTATATTTGGAATATATTTTTACAATTTAATACAATGTTGGTCATTGGATGTAATTTCACATTTAAACCAGACATAAACAAGTGTCAATCTTTTGATAGTTATTATCTCTTAAAAACACGCTATTTGTTTTGACGCCGGGAATTAATTTTTAAATTAATTAATGAAAATGATATGTTTTGAATTTGGTAAAATAGACATCATTTTTGAGTTCATAATATCAAATATAGCTTAGGCCTAATTTTTTGTCTTTTTCTGCAAACTTTCATTTTTTGATGAATAGTGAAACCACTAAGTGGTAGTTAAAAAAAGGAATTTTTCATAAAATGTAATTTTACCGCTTCTCTGAGTAGAATATCAAAAATCTGAGAGACAAGGTTGATGTCAGTAAGTAAAATGTGGTTCAATGAGATGAAAATAATTTTTGGTGAATAGTAACATTTTACTTTTTTTACCACGGTTAAAAGTAAATAAGGTAATTAAGGGTAAAAATGATATTATTATTACCATAACACATGTCCTAATTCTATTGGATAAGTGTAATTCGACCATAAACAACGTTAGTAATAAAATATGACCATTTAGGCCCACTTGTATTACATTAGGACATTTATTATTAATTTATTTAAAGAAGGGTTTAAATAGTTAAAATCAAAGTTTAATAAGTAAATAATTTTAAATATAACGTTATAGATAAGATAAATTCTACTATAAATATTTATTAGAAATATAAAAAGATTTCCTACATAATCGTATTTTATTTGTAATTTTTAGACATTAAAATATAAAATTTATTTATGACACAATGATGATGCAGTAATTCTCTTATTAATGAAATATTGACATAATTGATGTTATAAATACCAAAATAAATGTAATTTGAGACTTTTTATGAATTACACTAATTTTATAGGTTAATATGACATGTTAGTATTGATTTAATTAACTTTTTCGAACTAATCATTCTGTTATGATTTTTACAAAAATCAATTACTAAATAGTGTCAAAATTGACATAAAATAGTTTTTAAAACAAATATTAAATTATTAATTGTTATTTTATTCCTAAAAATCAATGGCTCGGAAAAATGACTTAGATAAGGTTATATATATTAATTATAAACAACTTGGGGTTAGTTTGGCTGCTTATAGTATGTTTATTAACCTTATAGTATAAGAACACATGAAGAAACGGTAAAAGTAAAATTATTTATCATAAAGTTAAATATAAATGATAAGGTTAAAATATGAACCTAACCTTGTCTAAATTATATTGGATTAGAGTATTTAGACCCATACCCACCTTATCTTAGAAAGAAATCAATTTGGAGCTATTTAAAACCGAATATGGCTTTATAATAAAATAATATTTTTAGTTATTCCAAAGGTGCCCCTCTCCTCCCTTATAAAAGGGAACCTCCTCCCTCTCTTCCTCACACCACATTGAGTTTTCATGCTCGGCAAACCCCTGCCAAATTATCTTCTCCACTTCCCTAGCAACATCCTAGAGGTTCTGGTTTTCCTAAAAGGCTAATTTTAGTGTCCTAAAAGGAGATCTCAAAGAGGCGCTTCAAAGAAGAGGTAATGTCCGATTACCAATTCTTTCAACTTTATTTCTTCTTCCACTTCTTCTTATTTAGTTGTTTCATTATGAAGTAATAACATCAGTATCACTCATATACTGATATGTTATTATAAGTGTGAAACAACCATATTTTTCCATCTATCCATCCTACAGACAACGAAATCACCGCGTGTGCATACGTACAGAATACCGTCTCCACGCCGTGGTGTAATCTATTTCCCACCACCACCTTACTTGTATGGGTATAATGATGTAAATAATGACTATATATGACTATTATAAAGTGATATTGATTCTGAAATAGTATACATACACTCAAATACAATTCCACGATCATGAGAACGATATCATCGCTCGTGCGTACGTACGGACTACCGTCTCCATGACGCGATGAGATTCATTCTCCACGTTAACCATTAATGAATTATTATAATGTATATATATAATAAGTAATCATGAAATATATTACATAATAATGATATTGGATTTATGTATATATATATGTATTTCATCCAATTAATTCCATTCAACTCAATGAGGAAACGAAAACAACGTTCATTCGTACGTACGACCTACCGTCTCCATGAACGGTGTATTTCTTTCCATTTGTCGATCTATTATATATATATGTATATTCGGAATATATATTATATATAAATAATGTTTTATATTCTGGAATTAATTAATCATGATCTATGTAATCATATGATTAATTACAATTCAAAACACAGATGAAAAATGAAACGATTTTACCCAAAACACTCTTTAACATAGAATTTGCAAAAGAACGAGTAATATAAAGTCATAAGTGAACCATATATGATATCATAATAATGAATATAATTCTGTAATAAGTCAATGACATTATTTAAATCATTATACAGGAGGTTTGGATACATACGAAGCATATTGGACCTAAGGTAAGGGGTAATTATTCCAATCTCATTCTTATCCGAGAGTGTTTATTCGTAAGTATTTACTTGGGTTATTGTTCTCATCCTTGTACATGTTTCCTAAAAATGGTTTCATGTCTGTTTAATGTCCTTTTTACACATTTTTTACTTTTACTACATGGTATGTATGGAATCTTTCTTTTACGAGGTACTTTTTGACTTTTCCGGTAAATGTACGGAAAGAATGTTTTTTTACGACATGAATGGATTTTTACGATTTTATAAAGCCTTATTTTCATGAAACTTCCACCAAAATATTTCATGACTATTTTCAACAAAATACTATTCTATTAAAATTTCATGACATTTTGTGAAAAGAAAATGATTTTGAATAAGAAAGGATATTTTCCTCAAGAATTCATTTCAAGTGTTTTATCCAAACCATTTTCCTTCTATGATGATATTATTTCATATGTGTATATTTCATGTATAATGTCTCTATGATTTACATGGTTTCACTTTTCTAATTATGAAATGATATCCATTTCTTTTATATGGATTATTTAATGATGGGATGATGTTTATGAAACCCATTTTACTTGTTGGGTTATTATGAATGATGTCTGTTTATTTTGTGGCACAAGTAAGAATTATTTCATTATGAGATTTGTGGGACCTACATCTACCTCCAATTCATTGGGTAAAGATTTTATATCTCATGAGATAGACATGGCTAGAATGGTAAGTTAATCCGGTTCAGTGTTACAGGACTGAAACGAGGAGTGAACTCGATTCAGAATGGGACTTTTTCCACTAAGATGGTCTTGGTAGCAATGCCTTGGATACTATGGAAATCATAACATGTCCTTAAGGGATGCCACAATTACATGTTTTATTCCCATGCTCTTTTATCATGATTTATGTTCCATTATGATCTATGCCTTATGTACTTCCATGTTTTATGTCTTTGCTCAAGATTTTTAATATTCATGTTTTTTTAAGTTCAAATGTATATGGTATGTTTTATTTTATCCATGCTTACCCTTACTGAGAATTTGAGCTCACCATTTTTATGTTTTCCTTTCCTCTAGGAATAAAAGAAAGATTTTAGGTAAGGAAACAAAAATGGGAAGATCTTTATGGGAGATGTTGAAGATCTTTCACCACGATTAGAAGATTACGTTCCATGTTTCCAAAGACACTAAACTATTATGGTCCTTGTGTGTCTGTTTTTGTTATGTACTAAGTATTCCGCAATTGTAATGTAGTGTCTATGTATTTCAAGATTTGGGTCTCTACAGTTGGTATCAGAGGAAAGGTTTAGTTAACCTTTGGAAACTAGGATGCGAAAACATTAATAAGATCTCTAGAGATATTTCTAAGGTATGTCTACAGATGTCTCTAAGGACAAGAATACGTATAGGATATAGTCCTAGAACTACGGTAACGATCTTAGAATTTAACCTAAGATGTTAGATATTGAGGGTACTCCCCCTTTATTATGTTGTTTTCCCTAGCATGATTTTTTCCTGTCACACTATTCTTTTTAGGTTATAGAAAATGGCTGGAAACAAGATTATTCACGATAATGGTGGATATAATGGACAATGGAATGATATTATTCATGAGAAACCAAATGAAATACGATTTAAAAGTCCAACCATCATTGTTATGCCGAATCAGCAATCTCATAATATGATCAATAAAATCAAATTTTTGTAAGTTTCCTGACACAGATAATAAGAGAAAGATGGTGTTTCATGACGATCATAGAGGAAACAATGTTCAATTACCCCTATGTAAATCATGTGGGAAGAGGCATCGAGGAGAATGTTTCAAGGGAACTGGAAGATGCTTTTGGTGTGGAAAAGAAGGACAGAAAGCTAGTAAGTGAAAAGGAAAATGTTCAGTTAACACCATGGATGAGGATAACGGTATTTCTACGACATCAACAATGGTTAAATGTTTTAAATGTGGAATGTACGGGAATTATGCAAACCAATGCCCTAAGGGAAAGTCTCATGAAGAGAATCAGTATGGTCGTATGGGTAGTATTTATGTTGATGATGATGAAGAGACTACAAATGATATGTAAGATGAAAGAATTGTTGATGTTTACTCAATGGATTAAGAATGTAGTAGAATGATTACATGTTTATCAAGTGTAATGTTGAATAAGTAATCTCATGGTACTATGGAATAAAGAGACATCTAAGGATTGTTAAATTGTAGTCTTTCCTTACGTTTTGAATGTGTATGATTAATGGTACTAGTAACCGTGAAAGGTTATTCAGATATTTTTGGAAAGTCGATTATATGCGCATAATGAAGGGAAAAAGAGAAAATTAAATTTTTGATAGTATTCATGAGCTCTTGGCTGATATAAGGAGAAGGTTATATCATGGTTTGAGTATATAGAATTTTTTGATTTTGGTATGTGGAAATAGTTAACTTTTGACATCATTTATGTTTTCACTAAGGTTTAATGGGTATTCATTTTTCAAGAGAATACATGATTAAGGTATTCGGATGATTGGAATGTGACCAACAATATATATGGGGGATAAATGATTGTATTCACATGCTTGGTTGATGATATTTTAAGAAATCCTTTTCTTTATACTATAAGATTGGACCGAAGTATGGTAGATAAGCCTAAAGATTGGAATGGATTATTTTGGATAGAAGTTAGTATTGTTTAAGGATAGAACTTTTTTCGATATTATTGATCGGATGTTATAGTAATGTAGTTTTAGAAAAAGGACAACCTGCAGGACGGGTGACAACCCATCGCGTCAGACAAGGCTGTGGGAATCGAACCCATAACCGAAGTGCGACTCTCCTTTATCGCATACCAATGGCCTACAGGAAGTACTTGGTTAGTAGAAACTAGTTTTATTATATTATACAGTATGATATATGAAGTATAAGTCCATTTTAGGAAACATATATGATTAATCTCACTATAGATTGACATATGTATATTTAAAAACATTTGCTAACCTTTTGAGATAGATGGAATGACCTGCCATTCTATCACATGATCTTCTAACATTTCACGAATAAAAAATTCAACTTCATTTCTTTAAGAGATGAAGTGGAAATTGTTAAAGGCACGAACAATAGTGAGATTGTACCAAAATAAAGTAAGTATTTATTTTAATTAAAATTATTCAACTTTAGGGAAATGATCTTGAAATACAAAAAGGCTGTCCTAGTGCCCTTATATCTGATGAATCAGATGGTACCCTAGATCATCAAAATTTTATGGCTTTGTGATTATTGGATTTTTGATAGCCATGTCCTCTACCAGTCTCCATCAGAACTTGATGGTTAGATTTTTCTTCCATATCTATATTTTCTCCTATGTTCTCCTATATGGAAAACCAGTGATGAGTTAATTTGGGTAAACGTTACATTTCATACATTAGTTTTTAAATCCATTTTTTGGTCTTCCTTTTTACGATGTGGGTTTCTATTAAACAAACTTTCGAGTAGTAAACCATTTATAACCCTGACGAATTTTGAGGGCGAAATTAATTTTAAGGGGGGTAGAATGTAACACCCCGAGATTTTATGAAAAATATTCTTTTAATTTCCTTAATGTCTTGTGTTTTATGCTACACCAAGATTACATTGTGCAATACGCAACATTGTATTAGCTTGTAGTATACACAACACTATTCTTGGATCGTGTTACACAAAATTTTGATAATAGTTATTCTATGAAACATTGAGTATATATATATATATATATTCAATGTATAAATGAAATATGGTTGGATTTTGTTATACGAAACAACGAAGGATTCTTGCACAACACGTAACCCTGACATGGATTGCATGACACACAATCACGACCTTCCTCGATAGCGTGTGTTGTACGCAATACCGGGTTTTACTAAAAATCAATATATTTTTATAATATTATTATGAACTAGCCATTATGAATAGTATTATCTGAATTTTAAATTTTATAACATTATTATTCATCTTAAACATTTTCTAGAACATGGTATAAGAACAAAATAAATATTTCTGGTAAAATATGTATTTTTCAAAAAATGCAGTTTTGCCGACTTTTGATGGCACAACCACATTAAATCTAGTTGTTGACATGTTTATAAGTTCAATTTCACAAAATAAAATTATTCTTTTGAATCATGATATAAAAGTTTACATTGGATAATTTTTTGATATTTTTCTGATAACTTTCATATTTTAATGAATAGTAAACACACAGTATATTTTAATTAAAAAACAACTTTTTTCATCGTAATAATTAATAGTGATAAATTATTAATTTGAGTGGTTTTAAAGTATATTTAGAATATATTTTCACAATTTAATACAATGTTGGTCATTGGATGTAATTTCACATTTAAACCAGACATAAACAAGTGTCAATCTTTTGATAGTTATTATCTCTTAAGAACAAACTATTTGTTTTGACGACATGAATTAATTTTTAAATTAAGTAATTCAACTGATATGTTTTGAATTTGGTAAAATAGACAGCATTTTTTATTTCATAAAATCAAATATAGCTTAGGCCTATTTTTTGATATTTTTCTGGAAACTATCATTTTTTGATGAATAGTGAAACCACAAAGTGGAAGTAAAAAAATGAATTTTTCATAAAACATAATTTTTCTGCTTCTGTGAGTGGAATTTCAAAAATCCGAGAGACACAGTTGATTTCAATAAGTAAAATGTGGTTCAATGAGATGAAAATAATATTTTGTGAATAGTAACTTTTTACTTTTTTTTACCACAGTTAAATGTAAATAGGGTAATTAAGGGTAAAAATGATATTATTATTACCCTAAAATATGTCATAATTCTATTGGGTAAGTTTAATTCGACCAAAAACAGCCTTAAGAATAAAATAAGACCATTTAGGCCCACTTGGATTAGATTAGGACATTTATTATTAATTTATTTAAAAAAGGGTTAAAATAGTTAAAATCAAAGTTCAATAAGTAAATCATTTTTAATATAAGGTTATACATAAGATAAATTTGACTATAAATATTCATTAGAAAGATAATACGATTTCCTACATAATGGTATTTTATTTGTAATTTTTAGACATTATATAATATAATTTATTTATGACACAAAGATGTTGCAGTAATTATCTTATTAATGAAATATTGACATAATTGAAGTTATAAATACCGAAATAAATGTAATATTAGACTTTTTATGAATTACAATGATTTTATAGGTTAATATGACATGTTTTTATTTATTTAATTAACTTTTTTCGAACAAATAATTCTGTTATGATTTTTACAAAAATCAATTACTAAATATTGTCAAAATTGACATAATATAGTTTTTTAAAAAAATATTAAATTATAAATTGTTATATTATTCCTAAAAAACTAAGGTTCTACCCATTGAATTAGATATGGTTATATATATTAATAATAAACAACTTTGGGTTATTTTGGCTTCTTATAGTATGTTTATTAACCTTATTTTATAAGAACACAAGAAGACACGGTAAAAGTAAAATTATTTAACATAAAGATAAATATAAATGATAAAGATAAAATAGGAAACTAAACTTGTCTAAATTCTATTTGATGATATTATTTCGACCCATCCCCTCCTTATATTAGAAATAAATCAATTTTGAGCTATTTAAAAGCGAATTTTCCTTTATAATAAAATAATATTTTTAGTTATTCCAAAGGTGCCCCTCTCCACCCTTATAAAAGGGCACCTCCTCCCTCTCTTCCTCACACCAAATTGATTTTTCAAGCTCGGAAAACCCCTTCCAAATCCTCTTCTCCACTTCCCTAGAAACATCTTAGAGGTTCTGGTCTTCCCCAAAGACCAATTTTAGTGTCCTAAAAGGAGATCTCAAAGAGGCGCTTCAAAGAAGAGGTAATGTACGATTACCGATTCTTTCAACTTTATTTCTTCTTCCACTTCTTCTTATTTAGTTGTTTCATTATTTAGTAATAACATAAGTATCACTCATATACTGATATGTTATTATAAGTATGAAACAACCGTATTTCACCATCTATCCATCCTACAGAAAACGAAATCACTGCGCGTGCGTACATACAGAATACCGTCTCCACGCCGTGGTGTAATCTATTTTCCACCACCACCTTACTTGGATGGATATAATGGTGTAAATAATGACTATATATGACTATTATAAATTGATATTGATTATGAAATAGTATACATACACTCCAATACAATTCCACGATCATGAGAACGATATCATCGCTCGTGCGTACGTACGGACTACCGTCTCCATGACGCGATGAGATTCATTCTCCACGTTAACCATTCATTAATGATTATAAAGTATATATAATAAGTAATCATGAAATATATGACATTATAATGATACTGTATTTATGTATATATATATGTATTTCATCCAATTAATTCCATTCAATTCAATGAGGAAACGAAAACAACGTTCATGCGTACGTACGGCCTACCATCTCCATGAACTGTGTATTTCTTTCCATTTATCGATCTATTATATATATGTATATTATGAATATATATTATATATAAATAATGTTTTATATTCTAGAATTATTTAATCATGATCTATGTAATCATATGATTAATTACAAGTCAAAACGCGGACGACAAATGAAACGATTTTACCCAAAACACTCTTTAACATGGAATTTACAAAAGAATGGGTAATATAAAGTCATAAGTGAACCATATATGATATAATAATAATGAATATGATTTATTAATAAGTCAATGACATTATTTAAATCATTATATAGGAGGATTGGATACGTACGAAGTATATCAGACCTAAGGTACGAGATAATTATTCCAATCACATTCTTATCCAAGATTGTTTATTCGTAAGTATTTAATGGGGTTATTGTTCTCATCCTTGTCCATGTTTCCTAAAAATGGTTTCATGTATGTTTAATGTTATTTTTACCCATTTTTTACTTTTACTACATGGTATTTATGGAATCTATCTTTTACGAGGTACTTTTTGACTTTTTCGGCAAATGTACAGAAAGATTGTTTTTTTACCGCACGAACGAATTTTTACAATTTTAAAAAGCCTTATTTTCATGAAGCTTCCACCAAAATATTTCATGACTATTTTCAAAAAAAATCACATTCTTTTAAAATTTCATGGCATTTTGTGAATAGAAAATGATTTTGAATAAGGATATTTTCCTCAAGAATTCATTTCATGTGTTTTATCATAACCATTTTCCATCTAAGATGACATTATTTCATATGTGTTTGTTTCATGTATAATGTATCTATGATTTACATGGTTTCACTTTTCTGATTATGAAATGATATCTATTTCTTTTATATGGATTATGTGATGATGGGATGATGTTTATGAAACCCATTTTACTTGTTGGGTTATTATGAATGATGTATGTTTATTTTGTGGAATAAGTAAGAATGATTTCATTATGAAATGGGTGGGACCTATATCTCCATCCAATGCATTGGATAACGATTTTATATCTCATGAGATAGACATGGCTGGAACGGTAAGTTAATCTGGTTCAGTGTTACAGGACTGAAACGAGGAGTCAACTCGATTCAGAATGGGACTTTGTCCACTAAGATGGTCTTGGCAGCAATGCCTTGGCTACTTTGGAAATCATTACATGTGGTTAATGGATTCCACAATTACATGTTTTATTACCATGCTATTTTATCATGATTTATGTTCCAATATGATCTCGGCCTTATGTACTTCCATGTTTTAGGTCGTTGCTCAAGATTTTTAATGTTCATGTTTTTTTATGTTCAAATGTACATGGTATGTTTTATTTTATCCATGCTTACCCTTACTGAGCATTTGAGCTCACCCTTTTTATGTTTTCTTTTCCCCTAGTATTAAAGGAAAGATTTTAGGTATGGAAACAAAAATGGGAAGATCTTTATGGGAGATGTTTAAGATCATTCACCACGATTAGAAGATTATGTTCCACGATTCCAAAGAAAATAAACTATTACGGTCCGTGTGTGTCTGTTTTTGTTATGTACTAAGTATTCTACAAAAGTAATGTAGTGTCTATGTATGTCAAGCTTTGGGTCTCTACGAAGGTGGTAGCAGAGTTTGTCTCGTGATGCCTCACTTGTCAGCAAGTGAAGGAGGAGCACCAGGTTCCAGCAAGCTTGGTTCATCCCTTAGAGGTCCTAGATTGGAAGTGGGCGGGGATATCCATGGATTTTGTAACTGGACTTCCACATACATCTAGAGGACATGACTCCATCTGGGAGATTTTAGACCGACTCACCATGTCAGCCTACTTCCTACCAATCAGAGAGCAGGGCTCAGTAGAGAGATTGGAACCTCTCTACGTACAGGATATCACATGGATTCATGGTGTGCCATCGACGATCATCTATAATCAGGATGCTTGTGTCACGTCTCGACTATTGAAGGGGGTGTAGGAAGATTTTGGGACACAAATTCTCTTGAGAACTGCCTTCCATCCTTAAATGGATGGTCAGACTGAGAGAACCATTTAGACTCTTGAGGAAATGCTCTATGCGTGCGTCCTCGACTTTGGTCGCACCTGGGAGGATCACGTTCCCTTGGTTGTGTTTGTGTATAAAAATAGCCACAATTCTACCATCATGATTTCACCATACCAGGCACTTTATGTGTGACCGTGCAGATCACCACTGTGCTGGACTGACCCAGGGGAGTCAGCACTTGTAGTACTAGAGATGCTACAGGCTACGACAGAGATGGTGCAGATCATCCAGGAGTGGATGATGACTGCACAGAGAAGACATAAGTCCTATGATGATAGGAGACGGAGACTACTAGAGTTCGAGGATGGTGACCACGTCTACTTACGGGTCTCATATCGATGAGGTCTATGGAGATTTTTCCAAGGAGGAAGGTTATCTCGGCGTTTCATCAGACCTTTTCAGGTCCTCAACAGTGTAGGAGAGGTGGCATAACGCTTGGATTTTCCACCTTAGTTGTACCAGGTGCACAGCGTCTTCCACGTATCTCACCTGATGAGATACGTGCACGACCCGTCTCACATCATCGACCACTGGGAGCTAGACATCGATGATGGGGCGACTATCAAGATGATTCTAGTAGAGATTGAGGATCGATAGGAGCGGGTTCGGCGTGGATGGTCGATTCTTTTGGTGTGTGTTTACTGGCATCTCAAAAACCTCCAAGATAGCACCTGGGAGCTGGAGGCCCAAATACCTGCTCAGTACCCCCATTTGTTCCCTTAGTGTGTGATGTAGCTAATGGGGACTTAAATCCCTGAGGTGGGAAGAATGTAATGACCCGGAAATTTTGTGGAAATTTTTTAAATACATGAGAATTTTACGAGTCCACAGTTTTCGACAGTGCTAGATTCCAAGGCCCGGTGTGCCCGGGATCAATTTCTGATATTTTGTTCAGGTACGTTCTGTAAATGTACATGTGGATTTTTATATCTTTTTAACTGATGATCGGAATTGAAATCTGAGGACACCGATGAACTTGTAGCACTAGTATTCATTTAATGGGACCTTTAATGTAGTTGTTTTTAATCAAGAGCCGGAGATAATTTTATGGGGATTCTTAATAAATTGAGTAAAAATTATGTGTGGAACAAATTTTATTTCAATGGAAGTTTAGTCCTCCAAAGGGATGTTGGATGTGGGGCCCACACCCACATAACCTCCCATGGGAGGATAATATGTGGTGTCGCCCACACATGCTCAAACCCCTCACCTTTCCTTGAACCCCCTTTAACTTTTGGACATCCCATTAATGTGCAAACACACCTTTTTATTTTATAATTTGAGTCCCTTGAAATTCTGGCCAACTCCTAACATTTTATTACTTGACCCAACATAATTAATGAAATTGAATGTTTGAATTATTTCCAATTCATTATGCCATCATTAAAATAAGGGAAGATGATCTTTTATTTTGGGTTGGAATTGTTGTTGAAGAGACAGGAGAGAACTCTTGGAAGAACACCATCATCTCAATGAATAACGCTCCACATCTCTAAAGAACATGAAGCAAAATATTCTATCTTCTACAACCAGAGCAAGGAAGGGAAGCACTGCAACCCACAATGTACTCTGAGGGTGTCATCTCGACTCAACTTCACTGAGCTCTACTCCCATCAACTTTGACGGAATGACGTCTGTCTTCCGCACACCCTTCTTCCATGACACGTCAATGTACATCCTCAAATATGAGGTAGGAGGATTTGATTATTTCTAAATAAATAAATTTATACCATAATTCATTGATGGATTATTGGGTTCATCGTTGACCAATTGATATCACCTAATACGGAGGGCGCGAGTGAAACAAACATGGCCTGACGCCCCTCCGTTTGGTATCATTGATTGACATAAGAGGCGAAGTAGAAAGCGCGCGGTGAGACTTTGAGGTATCATAACACCGTTCTAGAGAAGAACCAAGGGACAAAGCAGGAGGCAGCGTCAATGACCAAAGGTGGCAGGGGTAGTGGCAGCCACACGCCGACCACATGGAGGGAGACTAGCGGCTGCTCGGGCTGCCCGGACTGCGGGACAACCGGCTGGCTGAACCGGTCGGTCCGTGAGAAGGATATGTGGTGCTTGAAGGTGGAGTGTGGAGGGAGATTGCGTCCCACATCCGTGGGCCCCTCGGCTAGATAAGAATCGGTCGACCGCCTGTCGGCCAGGCTGGAAAACTATGGCACCCGCAAGCGCCGTGTGGAGGAGACAGGGGGCCCCAACCGCAGGCTGCTCAATTGGGCGAACTGGACTATTATGGCCGGCCATGATGGAGAATCACGGCGTATGCAGGAACCGCATTGGAAGAACGGTGGCCCGCTGTGCAGGCAGTCTGCACCGGGCAGAACCGGCCAACAACAACCGATAGGGCTCGGGAGAGGCAGTGTCGCCGGGCAAACTGGATCAGCCATCAGCCCGGCCCGGGTCGACAGGTGTGTCATGCCCCACTGGTCCGGGCCGACCCCCCATCTGGGTCAGACCCGCTGAGTCGGGTCAGGAAAACCCACCAGACCACTAGTTTGACGGGTCGTGCCCATCTTCGCTTAGATGTGAATAAAATCAAGACCGCATGTCCGATCGATGTGCCCTCTATGGAACTAGGGGCCTCATGATGAGTTGGTAATTTTTTGATACACTAAGTGAGTTTTGTACAACCATAGAAAATGGCTGGGTTTGGATCGAGCGTAAATCTAATCAGGCCCCTAGAATAGAAAATCCAATAACTCTCAGACCAAGCGTCTGATTGACGCGCCGTCTGTCACGTTGGGTTCTTTATGATGAGACTGAACTACGTGATACATCAACTCTGGACTTCATGATAGTCTATGTATCAACACATGACTAGAGGAGCAGACCCTCCCAGAATCGATCATGTTGTGTGTGGGAACCATATAGCTGGCTACAACGACTACTGTACCAGAATCCCATGTGGGATCGACAACGATGACTAATGTACCAGAATCATATGTGGGGTTCGACAGGGATGAACAATGTTTCGGGATCCTCCATGGGTTCGATAGTTCTGACTTTTTTTCATGTATCCTTAGTGTGTCCGACAGAGTAGCTAGTCTTGTATCATGTGTGGGTCCGACAGCTTAGCTAGTCCTGTATCCCATGTGGGTCCGATAGCTTAGATGAATTAGTGACTACATCTGATCATCTCTATCACTCCAAGAAAGATGTATACCTGTGTGATCTGAGTCTTGTATTTCAATCATAATCATTGATGTGATTGACTCTACATCCTTTGTGGATTGGGTTGTGTTTGGGCTCGAGATTTGGAGTCGGGACTGTGAATGGTAACTTTGGTATATTTATGGGCATATACCAAAGTAGGGATGGTTGATACTTAGTGATTTTATATTTATAATGTGGTTTATTATTTTTGGATACTAGGAGACATTCACAGGGTATCAGGGTCCCCTACTAAGTATTGTTACCCTCACCCCTTCATGGGCATCGGCCGCACCTTGTTGTGTTATTTGTAGATGACGGACAACAGTGATCGAGGTTGAGGGTGACAGACTGACGCTACACAGATCTAGACTAGACGGGATGTACTGTAGAGATGATTTGTTAGAGTTCTATACCTACCCTTTAGTTTGGATTTCCCAGCAGAAGATCGAAGAGATGTTTTACAGTTTTTACATGTACTTGTTGTTCAGTTGGTCTTGAATACTGGTCCGCTTACGTTCTTCACACCTTACTTTTCTAATATAGAAATTGTTTCCTCTTCTTCTTATTTTAAGACTGTGTGTGTGTTTCAGTTTAAAAGGAAATTCCTTCACATTTTATCTAGATTACGCCTTTGGTGCTAGTCTCCAGCCCCTGGCCTATAGAAGGTGGGCTTGGGGTAGTCACGGCATGGTCCCCGAGGACGGGTCATGACAATGAAGAAGTACCTTGCTTCAACAAACAGTTATATATTTTTTTCTTCAATACATCCCTCGTATATATTTATATAATGGTTATATAATGAAATTATAATATTTAATATACCAATATTTTTTTATGTTAAGGTTTATTCCTACACCTAAACACACTTCCATCATATGGTTAATGAACTTTTCATTCATGTGTATGATGAACTACTACCTCGTGGAACGATGACGTTCGTTTTTCCTTTATTATATCTCCTAGTATAAAATTTGGATGGGAAGACTAATTTTATATGATATATATGATACTTAATTTTTCTTCATACATATTTATTATTTATATAATACATAACATCATTATTTTCATTTTTTGGGCATACAAAAACGATATTTGTGGACATCTGGACTACCGCTTCCTCAAAGCGATGGGATTTATTTACCAATTGCATGGTATGTAATAAATTTGGTTTTAGTAATAAATATTATGTATATATAAAATATAAATAAAATTTGTGATATAGTTACCAGTATTGAAATATAACATATCATTTTCGTTACCAACATTTCACACACTATAAAAAGTGAAAACATCGTTTAGGGACATGTGGACTACTACCACTTAAAAACAATGTGATTATATCTACATAACATGAAATATATATTTGTATCCATTATTATATAATATTTTATATATGACATAATTATCATTCTATAAATATAAACTATACTTACCTTCTTCCCATAATGATCATTGAAAAAATGATATATTACTCATGTGGACGTACAACTGACTATCACCATGATTATAATGTTGGTTCATTTTTCTTGCAATGTTTCATTATTGGTTATAAACATAAAATTATTTTTTAAACGTAAATTTTTTTTAATTAATATTATTCTAGGGATATTTATTTAGTGACCCATATGATCATTTTTTACATAACAAATTCTATTTTGACACATAAATAGTATATAGTCAAATCACTCTATGTAAAATTAATTGTTTATGTAGTTTTATAAAAAATAATTGTAATTGAAATAAAATTATTTATAAACATGAAAACAGTTATGAGGAAAATAATGAATTAAAATATTTTTTATAATTTAATATGATAATGAAACACATGATAATTCAGACTACAGTTAAGTGGATTCATCTGAATCTCCTTTCATTGAGGCATATAATGATTTTCTATCCATTTATTAACTTATAAGGTGTATATTAAACTTCATTAACATGTTATATCTGTAATTTTATCTATTCTTAGGATACTCTATTTTTATATATTATTATTTAATGATTTTAATGATAAAAATATTTAAATGTGGCATTGAGCTCATTGGTTTTAAAAAATGATCTTTTAAATAGTGTATGAATCAAATTAATTTTTTTCCATCCATGTAAATATTCATGATAAAATATTATATGTTTATTTATACAAAGATATTTTAAAGGTATTTTTTTTATAAATTCAATCAAATAATTTCAAAAACTAATCTTTTCATGTGCTTTATATAGAAAATTTTGAAAAATGTTAAAATAAATATTCTATTATTAGAATACAAAAAAAAATTAATTTTCAATTTTTATTTCCATAAATTTATTCTATAAACAGTGTTCAAGATGAAATTTTTTTAAATGAAAAAATTATATTCCATTTTATTGTGTATTTTAGTTTTAATAATTATTTTTCTATAAAAAGGTATATTTTTTTATTGAAATTGTATGTTTGAATGAAAATATTATTTTAATATCTAATTATGTTTATCAGTTGAGTATATTTTTTTTTCAAATGATGAATTTTTTTTATCATCTTATAATGCATGGAAATTATAATTTATAGGTGTGCTTATATAGTTTCGGTTGAGCATGTTACAGGTTGAATGATACGTTAACCTTGATTATGATCTAATGAACTCAATATTGGTTAATTCACTATTGAATTATAATTAAACTTGTTCGAATGGTTTTTCATAAATATAAGGGTCTTATAATGATTATTTAATGGTTAAATGTGATGATCTACCAAAGAACCTATATTAATTTACTATTCATTATAATGAGTTTTCATGGAATTAATATAATTTTAAAATATTAAATAATTGATATTTATTTTTGTTTTATATATCATTTTCTCAAAAAACTATAATTGGTCCAGAATGTTCATTCCATGTGTTGTAATGGTTATCAATGTAAAAATGGTTTCATTATTTTAATATGCCTTACTATGATTTTAATGACAATTATATCTTTTTAAATGTTATTCACTGGTTATAATGATGTGTAAGGGATTAGAAATGGTCATGATAAATTCCAAGTTGTGTTTTCATAAAAGTGATCGTGCTTTATTTTTTTAAATATTTTTCTGTTGTTAAAATGGGATACTATTTTGATGGGTCAAAATTGGTTTATATGTGTTTGTTAGGTATTATATCTGACCTATTTCTCTAAAACAATGAATGTAAAAATATCATCAACGTTAAATAAATATATTTCTTGACTAAAAATCATGATTACAAAAATATTTTATCCCATGGATATATATATTTTATCAAATGTTATTATATAAATATTTCTAGGTCATGGTAATATTTTTAACTAGGAATTTAATTATATAAAATTATGATAAAATTAAATTGAAATAAAATTTTAGTCTTACCATGATTCTATATCTAAATTAGGTCTGTTTAAAATGATTTTCCTTTGAGGAAATAGAGAAACAATAGTGGGAAGGACTAAGAGGATGATTGCATTCCAAATTAGCATCCTATGATGGATAGAATTGGGATTGTGTAGTTTCTTATAGTTATTGATCAGTTGAAAAATCATATAAATTGTTTTGGTTTCAATGTAAAAAACCCCCCAGATCATTCATAGTCAAAATGATGATAAGATTTATTTTTATTCAAAAACATACCAAATAATTTATAGGATTATCCGACCATGTCCTAGAAGAAGGATAAATTAAATTCCAACAAAATATATTCAATTTCGTGGTTTTTTATAGTTCACAAAAGGAAACTCCTAATGTTTAACATTTTGACGGTGAATTAGGCCAGTTTTGGAAAATGTTTATGAGTATCAGAGAATGTGAAAAAATTTATTATTTATAATGGGTTGAATTTAAAAGTATATTCCTAAGTATATTCAACATAGTATATAAAAACAATTATTGGTTATGTTTCGGGTTGATTTTAGAGATGATATTTTCTAAAATTCTAAAATACATGGGAACAAAAATGGTACTACAAGATTTTATTGAAAACCATAATAAAAAAATATCGAATATTTTGAAAGAGTGAATTTTTATTTAATAAATATAATTCCTTGTATATACTATTTCCGGTGATAAAATAACTATTGACCCTGAATAAATAAATGTTGATGAAGAGTGGTTATGAAATACAAATACCATATATATTTATATATTACGTTGATTATCATTTTATTACAAACATTTTTTAAGAAAAATTTATCGGTTATCTATAACACCAATTAAATTCATCATTTATAATTAATATTCATTGAATTGATTTTTTTGTTTATTAAAAATGTATGATATGGTAATTAGTTATTATTTATATTATTTTAATCATTGGGAGTCCAATTACCCTATACATGATTTGTAATTATATCATATTGTTTTTTTATTTAAAATTTTGGAGCCATATTTTTAATAAAGTAATCTATAAAATGTATATTAATAAAAAATGATTGAAGAATATATTAACTCATAAATAATTGATCATGATATAGGGAAGATGTTTTGAAATAATCAATTATTATTATTGCGGGATTCATTATAATTTTAGAAAAGAAAACATGGTGGACAATGCTTTGAGATGAAAATGTAATTCAACATTAACTATGTTTGGTGTGGAATGTTACCATATAGTTAATTATTTAATGAATTTTTTCCTAGAAGATGTGGATGATGGTACATCCTATGTGCTGTTTAAGGATTTAGTGATGTTTTCCTTGTTAAATTGAATTTTGAGGGACTACAATTTTGATATATATATTCATGAAAATGAATTATACATTTTAAATGATATTTTAATTATTTTAATATTGAATAAGTAAGTTTTTTATGATTTGTAAATAGATTATGTGTTATATATGATTCATATTTAAGGAAAGAGTTTTAGATGGAAGCTATAGTTCTAATTTGTTTTCATTAATTCGTGATGTAGGAATATATAAAACGTCTTTTGGATTATTGCTAGATCAATTGAAGAAAAATATACATTGTTGACATTACCATGATGTGGTCAAAATCATCGCCGGTTAAGGTAGAATCATAGTTACCTAATGTGATGCAGAATCCATATCTAGTGAATCGTTGGAAATGGGAGAATATAACAATGTATTTTTGGGTACAATTCCAATGAATTCTGAATGTAATAAGAAAATTTGGATTATTGTTGATCGAATAACTAAATATACACATTTTATTCCCATTATAAATATAATTTCATTACATTATATATAGGGATTATATCTAAATGATATTATAAAGTTGCAAGGAGTTCATATCTCCATTGTATCATACTATTGTCCTAGGTTCTCATACAATTATTGAAAATAACATCATAATTCATTGGGTACTGAAATATATTTCATTGTATCATTTCATCCTCAATCAGATGGAATGTTTAAGAAAGAGATTGAGTCCTTAGATGATATGATTCATTCATTCTCAATGGATTAAAAGGATTGTTGGGATCAAAATATTTATTTGGTTGAGTTTTTTATGGAAATAGTTATCCTCTCAGTATACAGATAATATCATTTCAGGATTGAAATTTAAATATGTGTTGAATAAGGATTTTTTCGAATGATGTAAGATAATGGAAGTTTATGGGACAAGGGTTGAAAGAGTAAATAAATGAGAATGATTAAGTGATTCATAGGATGATATGTGAATCTAAAAGACAGAAGAAATTTTATGTTTATAAAGGGTGGAATGACCATTCAGTTAATATATGTGATCATGTCTTTGTAAATGTTTCTCCATGGAAAATCCTGATGCATATTGGCATAAAGGGGAAGTTGTTTCCATGGATCAGTGAACTGTATTAAATTCTAGACAATGTTTGGTCAGTTTAATAATGTGTGGTTTTATCTCCAATTTTCTCAAAGGTACATAATTTTTTTCATATTTCAATGTTAAGGATGTGTGTACCAGATTCATCTCATGATTTTAAATTAGGAGTACTTCAGTTGGAAAAGAATAATTCTTATAAGGAACAACCATTTTAGGTTAATTGCATTAGAGATATAGTGTTTGTAATTTGTTGATTCATCATGTTATGGTTTTATGGAAAAACTATAAGGTTGAAGTGAAAAAATTAGTATCTGAATGGATATGATGGAAAACTATCCTCATTTAGTTAATAAGTTAGTTTAATTGTGAGAACAAATTTTCCAAAAGGGGGAAGGATATAATATCCCAGTTAATGATACAATATTTTATTTTCAATTTTTATTAATTATATAGTAATTGTATTATAAATGGGATGATATTTCCAATAGCGTACCCAACACACAATAACGAGTTTTTTGAAATCTTATGTTTCACATTAGAGTGAGTTACACAAAATTATATTTTAATGTTGTTATTATTTTTTATTAGTAGTTATCATATAAACGTTATATTGATATCTGTGAGTTGAAATAAATATTTTATTTTTACATATTTTTATAAATTTTTTAGATTAATTCAATAAATTTTATAGGAAACTGATAAAAATAAATATAGTTTTATGCTACTTTTATTATAAAAAGTTTTTTATCTTCCTTTTAGTTTCACACCTCTTTTAAAACTAATTTTGAAACAATTTTAAATATAATATGGAAAAAATAAACTTCATTTCTGAATTAGGGACATAAATATTTACATGTTTTTATATTTAGTATTTTTATAAGATCCTAAAAATTTTTAAGATTAGTAAACAGTAATGATTTGTAGTTGAATTTTTTTTTCATATAAATAATATATATACATAAATTATGTTATTAATATATTTTTATGTAAAATTATATAAATTTTTCTACATTAAAAAAAAATTATGTGATTGTAAAAATTTTCATATTGAATTAAGATATAAAAACATTGAAATATTTTATACATTCTTACTTTAAAACCCCACCACATCATAACATAAATGGAATTTATTTTAAATTAATTTATTCCACTTATGTGATTGTTATTATGAATAATTGTTTCCATATTTTTAGTAATCAAAATTTATAATTATAATAATGTGATAATTTTTTTCCAAATGATTAATGAATGAAATTATAATAACTTATATTGATTAAGGTAATTTTTTTTACATAGTGGATCATCATTATTATTAAGTGTCCAAATTAACTAGAAACATGTTGAAACCCAATTTTAATTACAATATTCTACCATATTTGCACTATTATTTACATTAATTCACTATTAGAGTCACATGATATAAGGGATATATAAAAATTGTGATTACCTTTTTATATTTACAATAATTATACTCCCACTGTACTATAAAAAGGAACTTGCACCTTCACATCTCTACACCTCTCATGCCCCATTGGCTCATCAAAACCTTGACTAAATAATACCTCAACATGTTCAAAATCAATTAGATAAAAATTATTCAATCATATTCCCAATTATATGGAATTTCATTCATTTTTGTTTGATGGTGGTATAAGGTATAAATCAAAATAGTGTTTATCTTTTTATATTTTTAAGAATTCAACTACACCACCACTCTAAGAAGGAACTCAAACATTAACATCCTCTCACTTATCATTACCAATTTTCACATTCAAACATTGAATAAAAAATATCTCAACACCCCTCCCAACACTATATATTATACAAGTTGAGCATTAATATATCAATGATGTCCATGGGTGCCAACAAAAACGTGATTTCCAAAGAACAGATAACATTTATCCACCTGTATTTTTTACTTTTTTTCTATATCAAATTCATTATTTCAAATCATATAATTATTATATAATGGAATAATTATATTAAATTTACTCTGATTTTGTAATGTTAAGTGTTATAAATACACCTACACACATACTTCCATAAAATGGGAAATGAACTTACCATTCTTTTGTATAACAAACTACCATATCATGAAATGATGTCTTCTATTTTTTACTTTACCACCAGAGATGGTTGTGAATTGGGATTGAGAATATATATATATATATATATGATATTTAGAAGTTACTAATACCTCTATATTTTTTATATAACACATAACTTCATGATTTAATTTTTATACAAATACGATAACATTATTTGTGGATGTGTGCACTAATTCTCCCTCAATGTGATGTGATACTGTTAAATTTTAAATGGGATTTAACAATAATTGATTTAATAAAATATACCATATATACATAAAATATTTATCATATTCATGAATTATTTATATTTCTATAATTATAATATATAATTTTCATTAACTCATTTTCACAGACACACAAAAATTGATAACATCGATCATCGACATGTAGATAACTGCCTCCTTGAAGAAATATGATTCCTTTAATAACATAAGAATTTTAAATATAATTATATTTTTTTATATAAAATGGAATTTATGATAAATTAATAATTATATAAAGATATATTTTTCGTTCCTTTACCCATAATGATCATTGAAAAATGGGAATGTTATTTATCCATATGTACGACCTACCGTATCCATGATTGTTAAATTGGTTTATTTATCTAAAAATTCATTCATGATTGGTTTTAAAAATACTAGTTATGAATTAATATGATTATAATGTATTGGTTATTATTCTGGATATGTTTATATACCATCAACCTTGACCATCTTTGACCTAAAAAAATTGCATTTGACACATAAACTAATTACGGTAAAAAATACTGAGGTAAACATAATAGGTTCAGTATTAGTTTACAACATTTTAATAAGATTAATAAAATAATGATAATTATTTTTTATAAAAAATAATCATGTAAATAATTGTCTTAATTTTATTATTCATGAGGATAATGACACACATGAAAAGTTGGACTTAGGGTAAGGGACTTCGTCTAAATATTCATTCCTTGAGGTATTTCCTATTGTTACATACCTTTATTCTCTTTTTATAATGTATATACAAACCCTTTGAAATTTAATATAAGGAATTTTATATTTTCACAATATATTTATTTTTTTTTAAATTTGATTACTAATTGACTTTCAAGATTCAATAATTTCAATGTACAATGGGACGCTTTTATGTTTTCTTTAAATATTTATTAAGTGTTCTATGATTTATTTTCAAAATATTTTCCTCCATGTTAATAATTTTAATATTCATTTTTTTTCATTAAGTAATTATGATGGATATTTTATCTATATATTTAACTAAATTTAGATAAATTTCAAAAGTAATATTTTTACATGTTTAAAAATGAATGGTTTGACAAATTAAAAAAGGAATGTTAGATTCCAGATGTTCATGGTGAAAACGAAATTTTTACTTCCATGGAAATTATTTTATTTTATTCTTCCATTTATAGATATAATTTTCTAAAATGGATACCATAAATTCATTTTTAGTGTTAATTGTTTATGAAAATGATTTTTCAAATGAAGGTGTATTATTTATTGAAAATGTCTTTTTGATGAAAATTGTCTATTAATATCTAAATATTATGTTTAATTGAATTTAAGGAGTTTTTTAAATGATGAAATTTTATATTTAATGATATGAATCACAATGATAATAAATAATTTGTACTCATAGATAATTTTTCGTAATCCCGTTATAGAATTAATGATTAGTGCACCCAGATAATGCTCCACTTCAATGGGTAATCATTATTTTCCCAAGAGAATTAATTCCGAAGTTTTTCATTTGGTTATCTGAATTTTTAAGGGTATATTAAGGGGTTTTGTAAGGGTTCAATGTGATGATGTCCCAAGGTACCTAAAAAATATTTATATAGTTACAAATTTGTTTTCACGATTTTTAATTTTTACCAATGGTAAATTAAATTAAAATTATCAAATTATAATATGTCTATTATTTGTTTAAAAGTAATGTTTTAAATAATGGGGTTTTGATGTGTTTTAATGTTAATCAATTGACCAATTGATTATTTCTTTTTTATACCATAATGAACTTTTTTATTCTCATCCCACATATTTTATTTTATATAGTCTAAAATGATGAAGAAAAAATTAAAATATTTAATATTGATATTCAGAATAATTTTCAGAATAGTTATCATGGATTATATTTTAATTTTTTATATGTTGGAAAAATAGATATAATTTAAATGTTTCCAATTTTATTTCTATGGTTATTTATGTATTAGATATGGATAAATTATCTATAACTTTAAACATAAAAATATATTTAATTGGAAATATATTATCTTACTACCTAAAACTCAAATTTATAAAATATTTAAGGAAATGGTCCTATACTGGTATTGTGAAAGAGATGATTGAAAAAATTCATAAAATATAACTCTATATAAATGATGGATAGAGTCTGAAGATGATCTATGATGAAATTTTTAAAGGGAGATCTATTTTGATGTTAGGGAAAAAATTCCTTTGATATCACAATGTAATAAAGTCAAAAATATGGAAATAATAGGACACTTGTCCAATGGTAATTTTCCCCCACTGAATTCCATGTCTGCATTAGAGTAATGGCCTATTAGATTTCATATCCACCAAAAATATGTCCCTCTTTGATTTATTTATTTTATTTACCATGAGTAAGTACATACATAACAACAATAATGTATTAAATCTTGTGATGGTACAACGGGGACATGGCCTATCTTACAAGGATCATCTAGTGGGGTTCATTGACCATAGATACAATTTTCATTGAAACAAGACTACCCACTACATGAATGTGTTTTGGAGGAATGAAAATTAGAAAAATATAAATGGGAACCATTAGGGATAATGAGATAGATGTAACATCACATTTTATTAATTGAGAGATTGAGGTGATAATTTTGGGATGGAGTTTCATAAGTGGGAAGAATGTAACAACCGGGAATTTGTAAAATATATTGGTTTCATGAATAATTTTTTTATATTAGAAAATATTATAAATGTAATACAAAAACATAATCTAGAATAATATTATATATTTAAAATTTATCATTATTTTTTTCTTCTATGAAACCAATTAAAATTTAGGACACTAAAACTAGAAAAATATATATATTTGAACTAGTCAATGGGGACACTATGGTTCACACCGATCAATTAGAATAGTTTAACTCACCATACATTCTATACAAAAAAAATTATTAATAAACCAATCATCATATAATGAAAATAAAAATATATCCATAGGGAGTAATTTTTTGTAAAATTTTTATTGAATGAATGAATATTTATTTTTAGGTCACAATGGGAATTGTTTCCAGTATGATTCGACCATTATATGAAAATTGGTCAAATATATCAATGGGTAAGATTGATTTTATTTCAATATGACCATTAGAAAATATATGTTTTTGATAATTTTAATATTATATTTAGTGTTTATAAGTAGTAATGAAACGTGAAAATGGATACATACGAATAATTGATTGCCTCTACCAGTAGTGTCCTACGATTTGAAATTAATTTTTCTAAACATGGGAGGGAGGTAGTTTCAATAGGGTTCACCCTTAACCAAGTCCAAGATAATAATAATCAAGTTATTATTGAATCAAATCCCTTACAAAACATGTATATGTTAGTAGAGATTAACACACGGTCAATTTTGGTTGAGCCACCCCATGAAACTTCCATCATCACACTCCATACCCTTAGAGTATATGTGGATTTAATAAGGTTTTATGTTTAAAGACCTTATTGTAAATTCCATTGTGTAAATGAAATTCTAATTCAATTAATTCCTCATATTAATTTTTCTCCATATTAAAATATACGTTTAATTGAGATTAATTTGATAATTTTTTTTGGAGGCAAATAAAAAATAATTTTATTTTTGTAACAAAAATATGAAATTTTTATAACAATGCAAGTCATCATGGATAATAAATGTTTAGGGAAATAATATTTTAATACTATTTTATTTAAATAATAAATGATTAGTTCATTTTATGAAGGCATTGTAAATTTATTATAACTATAAAAAATATTATACATCCATAAAAATTTAAATTTTAAACAAATAAGGATTTTTAGATTTAATAGATAATCATATCATATTTAGAGAGTACTTATTATCAATCAAAAATAATTTTGAAAATAAGTGCATCAAAATTATGTTAGTGTGAATTTATGAGAAGTTTTTAAAATATATATTGTTTATGTGAATAATAAAAAATATAGTTTCAGGGTTGAATTATATTTTAGTACATCATATGTATGTGATAAGGATCTAATATTTAATTTTAGAAAACCAAAGACAAAAATTAATTAATTTTTTTTAATTATATATATTAATTTATTATAATCAATTTCAAAATATGTATGAGTCATTCCAAATTCTTACATGGAAAATTTTATATTTAAAAAAATTACATTCTTGAATTTATACTCTTCCATTCCAAAATAATTATTAAAAAACTTGTTTCCTTCTTGTGGATTAAAATGATAGAAAATTTTAAATTTATTTTAGAAACCATTATTAACTACATGAGGTATTCTAGTGTGAATTCATCTTTGAAAACATAATTTTCAAAGGCCTATATTTTTAAATTGTTAAACAATCCCTTCACATCTCCAATAAATTCCCACCAATTTAATAATTTCCATTATCTCCAAATCCTTTATCTATGATGTTCAAGAAATTTTATAATTGATTAGTCCCCCCAAGATTCCATTATGTTGACAATGTTCCAACCTTATATTTTAGGAACTAAAATTCATGGTAAATGAGATATTCAATCCTTTATTCTATTCAAGATCCATTTTCATGTGTTATATATTATAACATCCAAAACAAGTTCTTTTTCATGTTTTTATTATCCAATTTATATAAGAAGTGACTCTTTCGAATGGGTAACATTTTCCTCTCTCGTTTATTATTTTTCTAAAACATTGTCTTATAGATATCATGATTCCAAAAATTATCTCTTTTATATTATAAACTAAATTTTCCATTTTATTTGAATACCTAAACACATTTTATTTTAATTTTTTATTTAGATAGATTTAAAAATAACTTTTTTTGGTATTCACATATATGAAACTCATATTTCTTTTTTTATTGTAAAAATTATTCAATTATCATTTCATAAAATATTTTAATGAAAATATATTGATATTTATCTCATTATTTATATTCCATGGGTCATCAGTGGAATATTTTTTAATGATATTAGGGAATCATAATAAATTAACACATATTAAGGTTTTTCCTTTATAGATCTCCAATTAATTGTTTAAATAATTTAATATCTATATATAATAGTTTTTCTGATACATTGCTTAATAACATTAGAATTTTTTAATAATAACTCCAAGTTGATAAATATAGGGGATTTTCTTATTATGGTAACTTTTAAATGTTTTAGCCACATTTACATGTTTGGATTCATGTTCTTATTATTGTATTATTTCTCATAAATATTCCTTATATATGAGGCTCATTTTCTATATTATTGTTCCCATGATCACATGATATATGTCACTATTTATCTTTATCTTACTTGGATTCATGCTCATCACATTCCTCTGATTACTATCCAATTGATATGAGATGTATTAAATGTTTCTTAAGGTAAACCTATGAAGATGTATTTCATTTTGAGTTATTAATATGTTTTATATTTTCTGTTTTTATGAACTCAATTTCCATGGAACTAAACATTAAAAGATAATATCTTTGAACCACGAAATAAAATGGTTCATAATTAAATGGTATAATTCCATTGTACCCTTCTTCCCTTGATAAGAAATATTTTATGAAGATTTTTTGGTGCGGTTATTATAATGGATGCTAAAATTGTATGTTATAATGTTTTAGGTTCAAATTGGTATATATGAATCCTATCCCACAACATATATGGATGAATATGTGATGAGATATTCATGTAAGGGACGTGGTAACATGGAATTTGATGGTGGGTAAGGAGATTAGAAAATAAATATGAAAGTAGTTACATGTAGCCTTCATTTTACATTCCTGACACATTGTTACAATATTAAATTTATTATCTAGTGACCATTACATGTTGAGGTTTTTATTTGTTATTTGACCTATATATGTTAATTAGGTCTCTATAATTTCTTCACTGGTGAGTTAGTGTGCTATTTTCACATGTGCATGAGAGACCATTTTCATGATCATACATAGTGATCATGATTCAATCAGAATACATATAATTAGTGTATTTTATATGTTTCTAAAATAAATTATTGAACCAAAAAGGATGTTACTATAATGGTATCTGGAGATAGTTTTGTATCATTGTCACATGAATTTTATTTTCTATTTATTTGTATTTAATGACAATGTTCATACATTTGGTGTTGGTCTAGTTTCCTATTTATCATGTGTGATGGTGTAATTTTCGGCTTAATTTTACCTATATATTAATAATTACATCATTATTCCGGTTAATAACTTTAATAAGTGATATTTTTATACCCTTACTGCTAGTTTATAACCTAAGGCCTACCAAAGGAGAGACTTAGTTTTCATTATCCATCATTCATCATTATAGGCTTAAGAGGGTGCCCTTGAATAGAAGGGGTCATAAAATTGAAACTGTCCCAGATGATATATACTATCATCCTTCAAGATTATTTTTTGTATTTAAAATTTTATTTCATGATTCCTAATTTACAATGTACTTTTTTAATGTATTAGAAAATAAATATTTGGTTTTGGGTAACTTAATATCATTCCATCATGTTAGGATCATTTTTAATACATTACTCAAGATCAAAATTTCCAAAACTCCACATTTGTTTTCTTTATGAGGATTCCGTTATATGTACTCATAATGTATTTATGTATATATTAGTCTCATTATATTGTATTTTAATTATTTCTAAAATATAGGTTATAAAATATAAGGGAGTTTTCATCCCAAATTTCCTTTCATTGAGATTTTCCCATATTCACTACCAAAATTATTTTAAATGGTGTAAAAACATAAGTTTGGGTGCAAATGAGATAAAAATTCATGAAATTATGTGGATTTAAATGTCCAAAACATATTTTATTTTTAATGAACATTTGATTCAAATGTCTCTAATTATTTTAGTTTTCATTTTCATATCTCATATTGAATCAATGATTTATTATTTTTAGTAATACACTTTGAGGTAATATATGTTTATTATATTATAATCATATTAAATATATTCTTCAATAATTATTTTGGGGTAAATTTGTTCTTATTATTTTATCTCCCTTTATTTCTAAATTTTACTGAATAGATGTTTTTAATTTTAGCTACCCTTATATTTTAATTTTTGTTGATGAGTATTATCCATCGAGTCCATAATCTTGATATTCTTTATTTAATTCCTTATTTATATTTATAAGATTCATGATGGCCATTTTTTATTCACCTTAATATTCTATATAATGTTTTGAATGGAATATCTGTTATCTTTTGTTATTCATGTGTGTTTCTAATGAATTTAATTTCATTACTAATGTGTTAGAGGAATATAATCTCTTAAATTCTTTATACATGACAAAATTTTCACCCCATTATATATTTTCTCCATTATGACGATTACTACTAAGGATTTAATGTTTTCCAAATTAATTTATATTTCCATTATTATATAATTTATTTCATTTTAAAAATAACTCTTTCAAATGAAAATAATATTTATTACTTATTTTCTTTGAAATTTTATAAAGATATTATAAAACCATTTTTAATCATTGTGAAAATACTATAATGATTGTTATGATTTACATGAGATATTATATAATGATAAATTCATCATTCATTATTTTCATGGGAAATGATAATATCATAAATTATTTTTAATGAATACCATTAATGTTTCCAAGTTTAATAATTATATGATGGGATTATAATTTGTTTCCTTCTCAAATGGAACACATAGGTATAGTTTTTATCAAAGTTATGGGTTAGATCAATATATTCCTCTATTTCATTATGAAATATTTAATATCATTTGATTTTTAAAGGTAAAAAGCTCAATGAGACCCTGACCAAATGGGAATATAGGTTTCGAGCCAAAACTAAATGTGTACAATAAGGGTGAGACGAAGCACAAAACGGTGTGTGGGGGTGAGTGAAATCCCAAATTTGTACTTGAGTGATTAACTTAATCCAAAAAAAGGAATATGGGTCGCATTCTGATGAAAATTTTTTATGACTATGTGGCCATCCTAGACCATTATTTGATGACCCCTTGATTTTTATCTTCGACATGCATACAAAAAATAAATTGGAACCATATTATTATGTTATTAATTTTTCCCAAAAATATTTTACTCTTGTTCCCATTATCATAGGATTCATGTATGTCTTTAAAAATAAGAATATAATGATATTTAATATTTAAATATATTATATTAAGTATTATTTCTTTTGTAATGTTTATATACAACGATTATCCTCACAGTCCTACATATTAATATTATGTTAAGATGTTATTCTAGATTATTATCTCTTATGTTTACCCTTACATATAATCTATGATCTCCTCATTACTCTATTACCAATCACTGTTAAATTTTGAGAATTGTGACATTTGATTTTTCTATAAGGGTTTGTGGTGCGGGAAAACAATTGGAAAACATTCAAAATGTAATAAAATAAGTTTATTATGAATTAAATATCTAAAATCACGAAAAAATAGTATTAAGGGTGTTATTTAATATGATATGTGATAAATATTCAAACCATGTGATGAAATTGTTTTTTATGTTAATGATGATTCAAGTTGGTTGGTGTCAATTCCATTATGATTTAACTCCAAATCATGCAGTGATGGTCTATGGAATATCTGTAAAACCTTATTATTTTTTGAAATATATTTTTGGAATTAATTTAATCTTTTTGATATTTTTCATTTCACACAACACTGAAACTATTATTTTATAAAAAATCACAATGTTTAGATAAAATAATATAAAACACCATCTTAATATTATGCTATAGAGAAAAATTAAATTAGATTTCAGTAAATGAAGAAACATGTTTGATTTATATTACACACAACACTATGTCCCTTCAAAAGGTTTCATTTCCCACGGGGCCACGTTTTACCAAACTATAATGTAAAATTAATATTATAATATATATATTATTATAGTTGATACCTAGTCAGTGTAATTGTGTTTTTGAATAATATTTATGAATTTATTAAATTATTGTTTACACATATATGTAATAATATTTATTTGGTGATTAATTAACTACAACTGAGAAAAACAATTCTAAAAATATATGAAATCATTTTGTAGAGAACTGTATTTATGTTATCATACATGTTTTACCATAGTAAATTAATTAAAAATACATTGATAAATTATTTTAATGATATATATATATATATATATTATATTCAAAAAATATTTAACATTCATATTATGAGTTATATATATAATCAAAAAACTATATCCATTAGTATGAATAAAAAGATGTATTTTTCACAAAATTACTTTTACTGACTTTTAATGGAAGACCCAATTTAAATATAATTATCCATGATTTTATAAATTTTAATATAAAAACTAATATTCATTATTAATCCATGAATATCAGAATTTTGGATCGATGACTTTTTGGTATCTTCTTTAAGTTAACCTTTTCATGAATAGTGATAATACTGAATTATATTTGGAAATAACATTTTAAATAATTTATCTATAGTTTAATTATATTTTAAATTTATTTTAATGTTATTTTAAAACATTTTTACATCGATTAATATAATATAGTTTATTATAGTCAATTTTACTATAAAAATGGATGTATAAATAGATGAATATTTTAAAATTTTCAACACTAAAAAAATGTTATTTCGTCCCATCTATAAGACTATTATTAAATTAAATTCTTCCATTTAATTTATATAATCTAAATATAGTGAATAATTATTTTGAATTTCAATAATTTCTAAATTATAATATGTAAAACATATTTTTGCAACAAAAATTATATCGACTCTAATTAACATTAAATAAAGCGAGTAAGGGAAAAACATGATATCATGGTGGTTCAACATTACATTATGGGGGAAAATAACTTTGAAACATGTCCAAAATCCATTTTATTGATATTTTTTAAATATTATATTATTTTCTATAAAATGAAATATTATTTGAGGCACAAGATGTAAGGGAGACCTCTCAATAGTGCATAAATTTTTATATTTACAAAGGCACCACTCCTCGACTAATATAAAATGGGAACTCAACCCCCTCACATATTAAAACCTAAAATATAACATTGGATCAGAAATACCATTCATAATTATGATCCCAAACTTCCTCCATTCATCCTATAATCAGTCATTTTTTATGAAATACTACAAAAGAATCTCATTGATGAGAACCTAGTGGAGTTACCCAAAGTAGAAAAAATATCATTGCTTAGGATCTTTTGTTTTATTTTCATTCTACAACAAGAACAATTATACTCTTCCATGATTATTTAATAAAAATTATCCTAGATTTACTGAGATTTCATGATTCTAATCTTTATACATACACTATAGACACTTCTATCCAATGGGCAATGAATGTTTTGTTCGTGTGTAAGGTGGAAAATAAATCATGAAATGAGGGCGTTCATTTTTCCATTACCACCTCTCATATATTTTAATTACAATATAAATAATATTTTATATTTTCTGTATTAAATTTATTATTTCATTATTGTTATGGAATTATTATATAAAAAATACCGTCATGTTGTCAATTGTCTGGGAATATGATAACTTTTTTTTTGATGTGAGGATGAAATACTCCTCAAAGAGAAGTGATTCAAGTAAACATATCATGGAATGATTAAATGATGGGTTTCATAAATTAATATGATAAATAATAAATAATAATTATTTTTTAATGATAATATATAAATGTCATTTATTGAATTTCATTCAATATGATAAGAAAACATAACCAATGTGCATGCATAAAGATGTCAAAATGTCTCCTTGAAATATTTATTCAATTTCATATTATATTTTTTATATATTATTAATAATATTTAAATAATATATATATATATATATATAATTGTATAGATTCTATATATATGTAAATCATGATCCTAATAATATGATTATGAATACAAAGTCAAAACATATAGTAAAATGATGATATTAACCGAAACAAAGAATTGATATGGAATTGATAATAATCAGTTAATATATAGTCATAATAAAAAAATATATGGAATTAGATCTAATAAAATATTTCCATGAATTTTTATAATAATCTTTTACAAATTATGCTGTTGTTTTATACATGTATGAATATTTAAAATATATATGGTAAGGGTTTTATCATATCAATTTTTTTGAGATACATTCCATATTCAACACTTATTCTTATTGCGTGGTGTATATAATTCCATTAAAAATTTATATCAGTAATTATATTTATTTTATTATAATAAAAATTTCAATATAATTTGTTCACTCAGAAATATTATGACTCAATATTAACTGAAGTAGTATGGGAATTTATATTCTCACTTATTATTTTTGAATTAATATTTTACATTCGACACTTATTTTTTTGTGGGGTATATACTGAACTTGAATTTATTATATGATACTTATCCATAAAATTATGGGTATTTACATATCCATTATATTAATTATATCCATGCGGTCTTATAGTTCAAAAGTTACCAAATAGTTAATGTAATTTTTTATGAATATTCCCTCTTTGAAGCACATTTCATTATTTGATCATATATTATTACACGAGTAATATATACTTCCATTTTACTTGTTACATAACAATTACACTTCCATTATTTATATTATATGATTATTTTAATTAATTATTTCATGGGAATTAGGATTTGTAGTTTCTATGGAAGTAACAGATCATTACCACAATATAATCATTTTTCAGGATTTTTTAAGTTGTTTCTACTATTGATGGAATATTTGGATAAATATATAAATAAATATCACTGATATTATTATTTTATGGTTATTTATGTAATCATCATGTATTTATTTCATGACCCGTCCCCCGGGGCCTGTGCCGTGACTACCCCAACCCCGCCTTTCACTGGCCATTGGATGTCGTCTAGTATTGGAAAGGTGTATCCCAAAAAAAAGGAAGGAATTGACTATAAACCTATACACACATAGGCTACGTACATAACAAAAGTAAACCATGTAACAAATCTTCTAAATTAAAACAGAGAACAAAAATTAAAGGGGCTAGTATTCAATCTCAACTGAAGAGATTATACAACTGAAATAAAAAACAACTCCTTAGATCATCCGCCAAGAATCCTACAAATACGGTTCGTACAGATCATCACTACGGCTCCCCACATCAACATGTCACCTTTATTCATCATCTAGTCCTAGCTCCCTAACCTCATTCAATGTTATCTGTCGTCTGCAAAAGACACAACAAGGTGCGGGAAAATCCCGTGTGGGGGTGGTGGTTGGGGGGAGGGTCGGTGTGGGGGAGTATAAAAATACCTTATAGGGACCTCTAGACCCCCTAAGGCCTCCCATAATTCCACAAAAGAATTACCACAATGCATGACCGCAATAAAAAAACACAGGTAATGACTTAACTCAAAAATGGTATACATCATGAAGAACATCAAAAAAGTTGATTCGTCATAAATCTAGATCATATTATTCTGTAGAGAGGTTTTTTTCAAGACCACAAAAGGTCTCCTGGTGCAGACCCATAGAGGATTGCTAGGAGCAGACCCAGAGAGGATTTTTAGGTACATACCCACAGAGGATGGCTTTTCTCTAACCCACAGAGGATTGATATGTGCTGACCCACAAGTGATCACTATGTGCTAACCCACTGAGGATCACTGAGTGCTTCCCTACATAGGATCGCTGGGAGATGACCCATAGAGAGTCACTAGATTTTGACCCATAGAGGATCGCTAGATTCTTGACCATGGAGGATATCTGAATGCTAACTCAAATAGGAGATTTAAGAGATAAACCTTTGAGTATCACTAAATACTGACCCCCAGATGATCGTTGAGTACTGAGCCACCAAGGATCTCTCAATGTTGTCACATAGAGGATCTCTTGTCCTTCATCACACCACCACCAACCACTGGATTTCAGCACTAAGCACGCTTGATTCTTGGAGGATTCAATCAACAAGAAATTGTTCGTATCTCAACTACCATGAATTCCCATGATAATCTTACCAGATTATCTTCCCTATTAGAAGGTTTCCAGTGCAATAGGCGGAACATCAATCAGACATTCAGTCTGAAATTTATAGTAATTTAAGTGTTGGGCGGTGGTTGGATTCAAGTCTGATCCAACCTGACCATACTCAAACATTCAACAAAACCAAATTGAAGTATTGAAAAAGGGTCTCCTCGTATTAAGGGTTCCATCACCATAGACGATTCGTCAAAAGAACGTCAGATTTAGGAGAAATACCCATTTAAGAGAAAGAGGTCTATAAGATGGACCAGGACTGGCCTGACTCAGACCGGCCTGAAGGGGCAGGGCATGGCCCAGTCGGCTGGTTCCGTCCTATAGGTGTGGGGATGTAGGGTCAGGCCGCTAGGCCGTGGGCTATGCATTCTGGGTCGGAGGCAGGGCCCTTCCCACCTGACTGGGAGCGACTCGCTAGTTAGGTGCGGTTGTCTGCACCCCTTCCGAACGAACCATAGTCCATTCGGTTCTTCAAATATGTAGATCCAAGCTAGAGACACCCCCTCTTGCTAACCGGTCCCATTTGACGGGACTAGGGAGGAACCCGTTGTCCAGGTCTGCCTCCAACGTGGCTGGAGCCGTGCCACATCTTCTACAGCACACTGCCACGGTGCACCGCTACTGTCATCATGGCTGGTGTCAGCCAACAGCCATCAACCCAGCTGTCATCAAACAACCGCTCCCTTTCATTTGTGGTTCCTTCACGTGCTACCCCGTCTGTGCGGTTGGTGAGAGCCTACCGTTGCATCCTATGGTTGCCGAATAGCGCCTTTGCACTGGCGGCGCTTCCACAAGACTCAAGTGAAGCTCCAACGGTCCATTTTTTCGAACTACAAATACGTGCCACCCAGGACATTGACATCACTATTTGGACACCAGTTTCCTCATTCTACCATATTGGTCTATCATCCAGGAAGAACCCAATCATTACTGAGATCGGCGGAGGGTTCGAGTCATGTTCGGTTCAGCTCGCACCCTCCACGTTAGAATTATAATATGGGATAGATTATTTAATCCTAAAAACGAACATAAAGTAACCCCACATTATCCACCAATATTAAATAATGAAATATAGATCAAACTATAGGACGGTTTATCTAGGTTCTTTATAATATACATGAACATAGAAAAAATTGGAATTAAGCACATAAACCTCCGCATAGAAAAGAGGGAAGTTATTGTGGAGGAATGAGATGAACCTGCATTTCTTGATGCTTGTCATCTCCCATTGTTTTCTAGTTAGAATCCTCCAACGGTTTTCGAAGAACCATTCTACATTGGGGGAAGACATTGATGGAATTTTTTAAGAGGTTCCTCTCATGAGTCACCAAAACTCAAACCCATTCATTGTTTAAATATAGATTAATCTCTCACATTGTCTTTAACATTATGAGTCATTAATTAAGTGCAATTAATGTTAATATAAAACAAATATTCAATTTCATTAGAAAACCACAGAAAAGAGAGGTTTAATACATTATATGTATCTCATTACAAGTTTGACGTTGCCCGACAGTCTCACCGCCATCTCTCAACGGTTACATGGAATTAATAAATAAACTTTTGATTTATTTTATAATTAATTTTTAAGGTCCACAAATTAAAATTTTTGTCTGACCCTTGCTGGTCGAAGTTAGAATTCCCTTAATAGAATCACGATATTTTAGATTCAATGGTTCCCTCATGTTTTAATCTGATCATTGTTTCAATACATAGAAATCATCACACACATGATTAATAAATGTACCCTAAAAAAGTTCACAAATTGTTAACAGTCACCCTCAGCCAGACCCGGTCGATGGTAGGCTCTAACAAAGAGTAAAACACCATTATTTTTTCAACGTTATGCTCATATTTCTAATCCGAGTTACATTTTTGTAGTTAAATAATGTATCAATAAAATAATTGTTACCTAATAATTTTTTTTCGCACGTGAAAACTAAATTCCACTGTTGGACCGCACCGACCAATGTTATGATCTACCAATCGAAAGAATACCCTCATGAATTCAGTGGTGGTCTCATATTTTTAATTCGAGTTTCCATTTGGGAGAGTTATAAGAATTTGAAGAATAAAATAATTTTATTTAATAATTTTATTTACAGTTATGCGATTTTAATTTTTTTTCACTAGAGGCTTGTGCTAACTAAACTTGAGTCTCACCTAGGGTAACTCTACCATCATTAACATAATGGTGCCTAGGATTTCTAATTTGGGCACCCTTTTATGAGTTATTCCACTTTTTCAGTAAAACAACTAACATGTGGTATTTAATGTTTAACATTTTTCGATAGATCATTTTGGGTACTTTGGGCCTCAGAATCACCTGGTGTCAATTTTTACACTCTCATAATAATTTTATATAATAAAAACAATTAAACCGAATTTTTGGGACATTACATTTTCCCCAAATTAGGGCTTTACGTCCCCGAAATACAAAAAAAGGCAAATAAAGCAGTGGGGTACTAATCATGAATCTGATCCTCCCACTCCAATGCACTCTCATGGTGGTTCCCGTGAGGCCACCGAACATTCTCAAGAGGAATAAATCATCCACAAAATACCCACTCCTATTGATCATCATTCAAAACTGGAATCTCTTCAAAAGTTTCCCCATAATCAATGTCTAGATCACCCTAGTCGATGACGTGCAATGAGTCATGCATGTAACACCTCAGCTTCAAAAAGTGGAAAATGTTATGCACCTAGTGCATCCATGGGTGAAGATAAAAGAGGTACACAACATCACGAACACTACAAATAAACTGAAAAAGTCTGATAAACCTCGGAGTTAGCTTTCAGCTTCATCCAAATCTATGGAATCCTTTTGGGTGTGGGACTCCAAGGAAAACATGATCTCCCTCCTCAAACTCCAAGGGTCCCTTTCTCCAATTGACATAAGACATCATCCTACTCTATGCAGGTCATCCACATCTAGATGATCTACACCGTCTTGGTGGTATCCCATAGAAACCGTGGACCCATGAGTGCTAACTCCCCATGTTTTACACATCATAGGGGTGATCTACAATTTTTCTAATAAAAGGACTCAAACGATGTCATACCAATAGTGGAGTAATAGATATTGATGTTCGCAATATCCACCAATGGTAGGTGGTCCCCCCAATTGTAACTAAAAAAAATAGGACAAAATCACGAAGCATGTCCTCCATGATTTGTATGGTCCGCTCAGTCTGACCATCTGTTTACGGCTAAATGGTATGCTCAATCGTTTTGTAACCAAATTCTCATCATTCACTTGATGACAGGTGAGGAATCATGAAATGAACTCTTACATGGATTTCTGCATCCCAATCGACTAGTATAGATGTTGGAGGTCCTAGTATATCATTGCCACACCAGGATGTACCGCTTAAGGGGATGTAAGAAATTTCTCCAACACCCTCTCCCGTAACATCACTGGTACCTTGGGGTGTCCTATGAAAAGGGAGATATTATCCCCACCATCAGAAATTATTTCAAGTGAATATCCTGTGGTTATCTGAGAACATCACATCTCACAGGCAACATCCCCAAGTTGAGCCTTCAGGACATGCTGAAGGAGTGGGAGAGTGACTATCATAGTCTAGAGGTAAGATTCTCTATCATTATCCACGAAGGATATCTGTATCAAGGTAGGCTGCTCCATAGCCTCACTCCGTTGATTTAAACTAGAACTCCTACAAAGTTCATCAGTCAACACGTCCACCTACCAAGGAGTATATATTATCTCAATGTCATAGTCCAGGAGGAACTCCAACCATCAACGCAGGCTCAACTGCTCTAAGGCCTACATTAACATTTCCATCCATGCAAAAGGCTACCCCTTTTAACTAATTGATGTTCACATCGACCCTTTGGTAGGGGGTACTCATTCCCCACTGCCACTTCGTAAAATTAATAGAAAACCACACTTAACCTCGAACAATGGGTCTTACTAAGCCTTTCCTCTATAAGTCCCCCAACTATAATCTCATCTCCTGAAGCTACTTGAGAGAAATCCAATAAGTATTTGTAGATATCGGTGTTGTCCGATGGTACAAGACAATGCAAATGTTACTCTCCCTATGGGGAGGTAATCCTAGAAACAACTTTTGAAAGGATGTTCTCACACTCTGCCACTACTATGGTGAACTGATAACTCAAAACAATTGCTGCCATGAGGGTATTGTTGGATGAAACATGAGTGATCAGCAACACCCTCCTATGCATGTGTTTATCCCGTGATGCATGGGTTTCCTTATTTTCAACATATGAATACCCTATTACAACACTGTAGATATATCACATCCTTTTTTCCTAAAATATTCTGTATGAGCATGAAATTTGGATGACTATTCTATACACAGACTAATGTCCTAAGGCCTCGACTCAGCCACAAAGAGGTTCCAAACACAAATCTCAGCTCAAGGGTTAGATCACGTCATCAATATATGTGTGATTACTAAGTATAATCCAATATTAATCTACAAATATAACGGTAAAGTCAATGATTTTACCAGAAACTATAAGTCTCGAAGAAGATTTGTGTCATGAATAATTAATAGTATCTATGTATATTAACACGGTAGCTAGTAATTGACACCTATTGTGCCTCAAATCATTCATGGCGCCTTTGAGTCACACTCCTTAACCAGAAGAAGTTACTCCCTTCCCCTTTCCTCCAGCTCATCGAGCCTTGTGGGGGCCACATTGGGGTGGTGGTTTTAATATGTCGAAACACATACCACATAATGATTCTCTCTTAGATCATCTTCCATGTATTCTTCTCTATATATTCAACTATCCATGTCACATTCTCTTCCCAAAACATTTACACATCCATGTATCTATGGCTAACATTGGTTTCCTACATTTCCAATATTGACATTCACTAGTTGTATATGATCAGCCAAGGAATTTTCAACCAAAAAGGTTATCTATATCACCCTAATATAAGTTCGAATACCCAGATGAATAGTTATTGGTCGAATGTCCCTAATAACTTCTCACTCGGATGTATACGCCCTGATGCAATGGTTGGATTGAATTCATCGAGTACATGGAATGTTCGGTACACCTCAACAAATACTCAGCTACCGACATGTCATCCTGTCGAAGCTATAGAAGCTTTTGAGAACACTTATCCCTTAGATTTTTATGGAATGATACCCCGTCTTTGCGGTTGTTGAGAGCCTACCGTTGCATCCTATGGTTACCGAATAGCGCCTTTGCACTGGCGGCGCTTCCACAAGAATCAAGTGAAGCTGCAACGGTCCATTTTTTCGAACTACAAATACGTGCCACCCAGGACACTGAAATCACTATTTAGACACCAGTTTCATCATTCTACCATATTGGTCTATCATCCAAGAAGAACCCAATCATTACTGAGATCAGCGGAGGGTTCGAGTCATGTTCGGTTCAGCTCGCAGCCTCCACGTTAGAATTATAATATGGGATAGATTATTTATTCCTAAAAACGGACATAAATCAACCCCACATTATCCACCAATATTAAATAATGTAATATAGATCAAACTATAGGACGGTTTATCTAGGTTCTTCATAATATACATGAACATAGAAAAAATTGGAATTAAGCACATAAACCTCCGCATAGAAAAGAGGGAAGATATTGTGGAGGAATGAGATGAACCTACATTTCTTGATGCTTGTCATCTCCCATTGTTTTCTAGTTCGAATCCTCCAATGGTTTTCGAAGAACCATTCTACATTGGGGGAAGACATTGATGGAATTTTTTAAGAGGTTCCTCTCATGAGTCACCAAAACTCAAACCCATTCATTGTTTAAATATAGATTAATCTCTCACATTGTGTTTAACATTATGAGTCATTAATTAAGTGCAATTAATGTTAATATAAAACAAATATTCTATTTCAATAGAAAACCAAAGAAAAGAGAGGTTTAATACATTATATGTATCTCATTACAAGTTTGATGTTGCCCGATAGTCTCAGCGCCATCTCTCAACGGTTACATGGAATTAATAAATAAACTTTTGATTTATTTTATAATTAATTTTTAAGGTCCACAAATTAAAATTTTTGTCTGACCCTTGCTGGTCGAAGTTAGAATTCCCTTAATAGAATCACGATATTGTATATTCAATGGTTCCCTCATGTTTTAATCTGATCATTGATTCAATACATAGAAATCATCACACACATGATTAATAAATGTACCCTAAAAAAGTTCACAAATTGTTAACAGTCACCCTCATCCAGACCAGGTCGATGGTAGGCTCTAAAAAAGAGTAAAACACCATTATTTTCTCAATCGTATGCTCATATTTCTAATCCGAGTTACATTTTTGTAGTTAAATAATTTATCAATAAAATAATTGTTACCTAATAATTTTTTTTCGCACTTGAAAACTAAATTCCACTGTTGGACCGCACCGACCAATCTTATGATCTACCAATCGAAAGAATACCCTCATGAATTCAGTGGTGGTCTCATATTTTTAATTTGAGTTTCCATTTGGGAGAGTTATAAGAATTTGAAGAATAAAATAATTTTATTTAATAATTTTATTTACAGTTATGCGATTTTAATTTTTTTTCACTAGAGGCCTGTGCTAACTAAACTTGAGTCTCACCTAGGGTAACTCTACCATCATTAACATAATGGTGCCTAGGATTTCTAATTTGGGCACCCTTTTATGAGTTATTCAACTTTTTCAGTAAAACAACTAACATGTGGTATTTAATTTTTAACATTTTTCGATAGATCATTTTGGGTACTTTGGGCCTCAGAATCACCTGGTGTCAATTTTTACACTCTCATAATAATTTTATATAATTAAAAACAATTAAACCGAATTTTTGGGACATTAAATTTTCCCCAAATTAGGGCTTTAAGTCCCCGAAATCGAAAAAAGGCAAATCAAGCAGTGGGGTACTAATCATGAATCTGAGCCTCCCACTCCAATGCACTCTCATGGAGGTTCCAGTGAGGCCACCAAACATTCTCAAGAGGAATCAATCATCCACAAAATACCCACTCCTATTGATCATCATTCAAAACTGGAATCTCTTCAAATGTTTCCCCATCATCAATGTCTAGATCACCCTAGTCGATGACGTGCAATGAGTCATGCATGTATCACCTCAGCTTCAAAAAGTGGAAAATGTTATGCACCTAGTGCATCCATGGGTGAAGATAAAATAGGTACACAACCTCACGAACACTACAAATAAACTGAAAAAGTCTGATAAACCTCGGAGATAGCTTTCAGCTTCATCCAAATCTATGGAATCCTTTTGGGTGTGGGAATCTAAGGAAAACATGATCTCCCTCCTCAAACTCCAAGGGTCCCTTTCTCCAATTGACATAAGACATCATCCTACTCTATGCAGGTCATCCACATCTAGATGATATACACCGTCTTGGTGGTATCCCATAGAAACCGTGGACCCATGAGTGCTAACTCCCCATGTTTTACACATCATAGGGGTGATCTACAATTTTTCTAATAAAAGGACTCAAACGATGTCATACCAATAGTGGAGTAATAGATATTGATGTTCGCAATATCCACCAATGGTAGGTGGTCCCCCCCAATTGTAACTAAAAAAAAAGGACAAAATCACGAAGCATGTCCTCCATGATTTGTATGGTCCGCTCAGTCTGACCATCTGTTTACGGCTAAATGGTATGCTCAATCGTTTTTTAACCAAATGCTCATCATTCACTTGATGACAGGTGAGGAATCATGAAATGAACTCTTACATGGATTTCTGCATCCCAATCGACTAGTATAGATGTTGGAGGTCCTAGTATATCATTGCCACACCAGGATGTACCGCTTAAGGGGATGTAAAAAATTTCTCCAACACCCTCTCCCGTAACATCACTGGTACCTTGGGGTGTCCTATGAAAAGGGAGATATTATCCCCACCATCAGAAATTATTTCAAGTGAATATCCTGTGGTTATCTGAGAACATCACATCTCACACGCAACATCCCCAAGTTGAGCCTTCATGACACGCTGAAGGAGTGGGAGAGTGACTATCATAGTCTAGAGGTAAGATTCTCTATCATTATCCACGAAGGATATCTGTAGCAAGGTCGGCTGCTCCATAGCCTCACTCCGTTGATTTAAACTAGAACTCCTACAGAGTTCATCAGTCAACACGTCCACCTACCAAGGAGTATATATTATCTCAATGTCATAGTCCAGAAGGAACTCCAACCATCAACGCAGGCTCAACTGCTCTAAGGCCTACATTAACATTTCCATCCATGCAAAAGGATACCCCTTTTAACTAATTGATGTTCACATCGACCCTTTGGTAGGGGGTACTCATTCCCCACTGCCACTTCATAAAATTACTAGAAAACCACACCTAACCTCGAACAATGGGTCTTACTAAGCCTTTCCTCTATAAGTCCCCCAACTATAATCTCATCTCCTGAAGCTACTTGAGAGAAATCCAATAAGTATTTGTAGATATCGGTGTTGTTCGATGGTACAAGACAATGCAAATGTTACTCTCCCTATGGGGAGGTAATCCTAGAAACATCTTTTGAAAGGATGTTCTCACACTCTGCCACTACTATGGTGAACTGATAACTCAAAACAAATGCTGCCATGAGGGTATTGTTGGATGAAACATGAGTGATCAGCTACACCCTCCTATGCATGTGTTTATCCCGTGATGCATGGGTTTCCTTATTTTCAACATATGAATACCCTATTAAAACACTGTAGATATATCACATCCTTTTTTCCTAAAATATTCAGTATGAGCATGAAATTTGGATGACCATTCTATACCCAGACTAACGTCCTAAGGCCTCGACTCAGCCAAAAAGAGGTTCCAAACAAAAATCTCAGCTCAAGGGTTAGATCACGTCATCAATATATGTGTGATTACTGAATCTAATCCAATATTAATCTACAAATATAACGGTAAAGTCAATGATTTTACCAGAAACTATAAGTCTCGAAGAAGATTTGTGTCATGAATAATTAATAGTATCTATGTATATTAACACGGTAGCTAGTAATTGACACCTATTGTGCCTCAAATCATTCATGGAGCCTTTGAGCCACACTCCTTAACCAGAAGAAGTTACTCCCTTCCCCTTTCCTCCAGCTCATCGAGCCTTGTGGGGGCCACATTGGGGTGGTGGTTGTAATATGTCGAAACACATACCACATAATGATTATCTCTTAGATCATCTTCCATGTATTCTTCTCTATAGATTCAACTATCCCTGTCACATTCTCTTCCCAAAACATTTACACATCCATGTATCTATGGCTAACATTGGTTTCCTACATTTCCAATATTGACATTCACTAGGTGTATATGATCAGCCAAGGAATTTTCAACCCAAAAGGTTATCTATATCACCCTAATATAAGTTCGAATACCCAGATGAATAGTTATTGGTCGAATGTCCCTAATAACTTCTCACTCGGATGTATAAGCCCTGATGCAATGGTTGGATTGAATTCATCGAGTACATGGAATGTTCGGTACACCTCAACAAATACTCAGCTACCGACATGTCATCCTGTCGAAGCTATAGAAGCTTTTGAGAACACATATCCCTTAGATTTTTATGGAATGATACCCCTTCTCCGCGGATGGTTCTCAAGCTCTATATATGGAAAACTCACATCATCATATGATCAGGGTAATCTACACCCAATTATAACCCCATGTTCTACATATAAGGGTCACTATGAGGTATGACATCTAATTGTATGGTGCCCTGGCTAGATTGAAACTCGGTCACCACCTCAAAATATTCCCTATCCACTTATGAGTTATGATCTCCCCAGCTCCGGAGGTGTATCTATCAACAAAACTTGTGTAAGGTACTAATCCTACATGTGTCCTCAACGGGTGGCACTGGTAGTAACTGCTGACCATTAGGTAGTGGTATCATTGAGACACCACCCAAACGTACCATCTTGGGAAAAAATTCTTGTACTGATGCCCCATAACCCTGTGGACCATCCTCATGTTCACTCATTATAATATTGGTTAGATTTCTATGCAGTGGCATCTTTATAGAGTATCAAGATGAACAAGAATAAATATGTAATACCTAGTGAGATGAATCAAAATATGTCATGAGAAAAAAATATTTCCAAGACACATGCAACTAGTGTTTTCATTTACTGAGTCAAAAAATAGAATTTTGGGTCCTAGTTTATGGATACATCATTCATCAAACCAACAGTGGAATCCTCGATCTGTAATCCAAATTGAAGAAACTTAAAAATATTACTTCTTTGAAAACACAGACTCTTAGTTCTTCAGTAGAAACTACCACCTCTAATATCATATTGTCATGACCCATCCCCCAAGGCCCGTTCCATGACTACCACAATCCCGGCTTCCATAAGAAAAGGGTTGGTGACTAGCACTAGAATTTCCTATCCCTAAAATGGGAAGGAATTATTTTTATACCTGTACACTCATAAACTAGGTATAGAACAATATAAACCACGTACTAAAGCTGAAAATGTAAAAATGAGAACTAAAACCAATGGGGGCAAGTATACATTCCCAACACAGAGTGATAATAAAACAGAAATAAAAACATCTCATGAGATCATCCACCAAGGATCCTACCTAAAGGCTAGGTACAACTCGTTACTGCGGATCTCCACGTCTACTTGTCACCTATGTGAATTGTCTAGTCTAAGCTTCCTAATATCAGTCAAAGATGTCCCCCATCTGCACAAAACACAACAAGGTGCGGGTGAATCCCATGCAGTGGTGTGTATAACAATACCCATTAGGACCCAGAGACCCCCAAAGGCCTCCCAAAATTCTACAAATGATAAAAAAACATGATATAAATCACAATGCACAAGGAAAGAATCATCTAAAGCCATGAATACATCCTAAAGATCATGAATAAAGATGATTTTTCATAAATATAGATCATATTATTCAATCAAGATGCTTTTGATGCTAGACTGCACAAGGTATCTAGGTGTTGTCCCATAGAGGATCGCTTGATGTTGACCCATCGAGGACTGCTAGATGCTAACCCTAGGAGAATTACAACATGCTGACCCACAGAGGATCACTAGGTGATGGCACAAATAGGATCTCTATGTTATAGTAAATCGAGGATGGCTGGGTACTGACCCATAGAGGATCACAAGGTGCCGACCCATAGAGGATCTCTCTATGATGTCCCATGGAGGATCACTAGATGCTGGAACATACATGATATCTAATTGCAGACCCAAAGAGGATCGCTAGGTGCTGAGCCAGGGAGAGTTACTTACTTCTTTCCCATAGAGGATCACTATGTTTTGACCCATTGATGATCTTTTAGTGCTGACCCATAGAGGGTATTTTTTCATTCGTCACGTCACAGCTAGCCACTGGATTTCCGCACTAATCACACTTGATTCAGGGAGGATCCACTCCTTAAGAAATTTGTCATACCTAAACCACCATGAATTCCCAAAATTATGTATCTCAATGAACCTGTAGTTAATATAGGGTCCAACTCTATAGGTTTTGTGTCAATTGGACATCTGGTCTTTGTGTTATAGGCATTTTAGTGTCGGGGGCCTAGTTGGATTCGAGTTAGATGCAACCCGATCATACTCTTAAATTTTAAAAAACCCAAGTAGAGTATTTCAAATGGACTGTCTGATAATAATGGTTATAGTTCCAATAATGGTTCATCAAAAAGATGTCCAAATTAGGTGATAGATCCATTTAAGCGTGACTGGATCGTAAGTGGGTTCGAGTCTGGTCTGACCCAGGCGGATCGACACGTTCCAGCATGCTGGGCCTGGCTTGAAGGTGATCGGATTAGCCCAGTTTGGATTGTTCTAAACCGATGGGGCTCATCTATGGGTTCGGAATGCTGGGCTGTGGGCTAGGACCAATGCGTCGTAGGCTCGGATCGGCCCACCCAACTGCGTACGCCCTGCCGGGCCGCTGGACCAGCTCTGCCCGCAAGCTCTGGCCGGTCCGCCAGTAGGGCGTGGGGGTCCACATGTATTACAAATGGAGCATAGTCTGTTCGGTTCTTCATACAGGCAGTGCCAAGCTGGCACTAACCCCCTCCAGCCGACGGGTCCGATTGGACCAGTCTAGGGAGGGACACACGTTCTCAGTCAGCCTTCGTCGTGGCCGGAGTCGCGACACTTCCTCAGAGGCATACTGTCGCACCTCGCCAACACTGTCAATGTGGCCGACATCGGTTGACCTCCCCCTTTCCGTTGCAGAGCCTTCATAGGCCACCACCTCCTCACGATTGGTAAGATCTGGCCTCCGCTTGCTGAGGTTGTTGGCACCGCCGTGCCTGCGAGGCTTCCGCGGGCCTCCTGTAATGCTCCAGAGGATTGTTTTATTTTTTCACTATGACTACAGGCCTCCTGAGACACATCCATTAAAGAGTGGCCCCTATTTACATATTTCTTCAATCTTGGTCAGTCACCTACGAAGACCACAATCTTTATAAAGATCTGCGGAGCGCTCAGGCCTTGTTCGGTTGTCTTGTGCCCCCCACGTTAGCATTATAAAATGGGAAGGATTATTTCATCAAAAAAATCATAATGTAACCCTAAATTATCCTACCATTTTAAAATATAAAACATGGAACAAACCCATTGGACGGTTGATCTGTGTTCTTTATAATATTCATGAACAAAAAAAGAGCAATTAATTACATAACCCCTACATAGAAACGATGGAAGATGATGTTATTGTAGAAGAAGATCTTGTGTTCATTGGCACTAGTCACTACCCATCGTTGTCCAGTTTGAATCCTACAACAGTCTCCAATGCTCTGTTCTATGTTGGTGGAATATTTTGCTGGCACATTGTCAGAGGTTCCTCTCTTGAGTCATCAATAATCATGTCCAATCTATGATTAAATAAGGATTAATCTCTCACGTTGTGTTAAAAATAATTATTCATTAATTAACCGCAATTAATGTTTCAATTAAATACATAATAATTTTCATTACAAACCCAATGAAACAAGAGGTTTAAGACATTAAATGTCTCTCATTAAAAGTATGATGATGCACTGGGGTCCCACCATCATCTCTCAATGGTTAAAGGAAAGAATAAAATAACATTGGTGTTATTTTATTATTATTTTTGTAATGTCAAAAAATTTACTTTTCTATCCAACCCACGATGGCCTATGTAAAGAATCTCTTAAGAAAATCTTGGTGTTGGAGATTCAACGGTGCCCTTGGATTTTCTATCCGAGCACTAGTTCAAAAGATAGAAATTTCCACTCAAATGATTAGTGATTATATCTGAAAAAAAAAATAAAAAATTATTAACAGTCACCCTCTACCTGCGTTGGTCATGTTCAGGCTCTGCCTAATGGGAACACACCCTCATGATCATGACGATACTCTTGGATTTTCTATCGCAGTTACCATTTTGGAGTTAAAAAATTTTACAATAAAATAATTGTTTTATAATTATTTTATAGACATCCAAAAAATAAATTCCACTATTATCCCATGCTGGACAATGTTAGGATCTTCCTAAAGAAAGCATACCCTCACAAATTTAGAGTTGGTTATAGATTTTTAATCTGATTCAGCATTCACATGTTATATGAATTTGAAATATTAAATAATTTTATTTAATTATATTATTTACAGGTTTTACATTTCTGGGTTTTCTCACTGGAGGCCCACGATGACTAAACATAAGTCTCTCCTAGGGTAAACCCACCATATTGAACACAACGGAGCCCTAATATTTCTGATCTGGGAAACTTTTGATGAGTTATTCCACTTTTACAGGAAAAATATTAATGCATGCTATTTGAAAATCAACATTTTTTACAGATCATTTCAGGCACTCCGGGCCTCAGAATCACGGGCCATTAATTTTTTCAGCCTGAGAATAAATCTATATAATTAAAAAAAAGAATATATGGATCTTTACAATTTTTACCTTATTTTCACTCTTTATTAATTAATATGATTAATAAAGTATTTTTAATAAAATCCAACTATATTTTTCTCTTTTTTTTGAAAATATATTTTATTATAAAACCATATATTCAAACAATGATTTCAAAAAAAATTTCATAATGATCTTTTGAGATAATAATGAAGGATATATATTTTTATCATTTTATGTATTAAAATTTTAAACAAGTTTTGAAAATCATCTTTTATATGTTTTATGTTTGTTTTGAAAGAAAATGGTTTATAAATTTTTTTATGTTTTAGAAATTATTTTTCAATGATAAAATAAAATTTTTGTGAAGAAATGTTTTAAATGGTTTTTAAATATCACGTTACATGTTTTCAAAGTTGTTTAAAATGTAAATTATTTGAATTTTTTATATTATTCTAAAATTAATTTTAAATTATTAGTTATTTCCCTTAAGAAAGAATCCAACTAATAATTCAAAATAATCTTCCAAATTAGTTGAAATCATTTGCTATAGTTTATCAGTTATTGATGATATGATCTATGGACATCATAAAAAATCACTATTTAAATAGTTGATGTTGAGGATGAAAAGATTCTTTTGAAACCTGTTTCCCTTCTATTTGTTATAACGTGATAAAATTCTTATGAAACAAACTTCTTATCAATGACTATTATATAAATAAATTATTATCAAACCTATCACTTTTCTTGTAGGGTATTATATGATCATGTGTTTATAATACCAATTTTATTTAATGGTTTATGATATTATTAATCTTTATGATCTTTTATGAAATGTTTGTATCCTTTCATTATGTGATAGGTGGGAAAAATAACACTCGCCAATACATTGGGTAGTGAAGGATGACTCTTGAGTTTATATATTATGTGTTTACCTAAATTCATGTTCAAAATTATATGTGTGAACCTTATTACATTTTTATAATTTCATGTGTGAGCCTGATTACATGGTCACAATGTTAAGAATAGTGTTTTTTTTCACATACATATGTTCATGTGTGACCCTAATTAGATGTTTATAATGTTATGGGTGAAGTAAATTACATGTTCAAAATGATATTCATGGTCCTAGTTTCAAATATATATGATTACGGGTAAGATTGACTACAAGTTCACAATGTTATGTTTCAATCTGATTACATGTTCGCAATGTTATGCATAGACCTAGTTTTAATTACATATATTAATGTGTGACCCTGATTACACATTCAAAATGTTATGCATGAAACTCGTTACATTTCAAAATTTTATACAAGGACATGATAGAATGTACATAAGTATATGTGGGGGCATGATTTCATATCCATAACTGCTTGGGTGGGGATTTTTCTATTTAAAAATGTATAAAATAATAGATGTTGATTCTTACACCACAAATTATATGACTTATTACTTTGTTATAAAATCAAGGCTCATACTATAAATTATTGAATGATTCTTTTTTGATGAGATGCCCATACCTATTCTTTGACTAAAGTATATGATCATGGATATCTCTTGAATGATCTTTAAATGTTATTATCATGTTTTCATACCCATATGATCATCTTATGCTTACGTAACTCATTTATTTACCCATATTGGGTATTTGATGTCACCTTTTCCCATGTTTCCCTTCACTCCATATGAAGAACTGTTTTTAGTAGATGTACTAAAGGGGAAGATCTTTGTGGGAATTATTAAATATCTCTCACAAAGATATATATATTTTAAATGTTTCCTATTATACTATGATATTGCAGTCCTCAACCATAATTATTTAAATGTAATTAATATTAATAAAATAATGATGTAATATCTATGTATGATAAGAAATGGTTGTTATAGTTGGTATTAAATGAACATTTCAGTCAAACATTGGAAACCAGAATGATAAAATATTAGATATATCCCAAGGGATATTTCTATGTATATGAATTGGGAAGTCTCATGGATTATCCAAAGGTGTTATGTATTCAAAATAATGTTTCAAGAATTTGTCATCCTATGAGTATTTTTTTCTAGATTTGGTTGGTTTATTCTTTGATAATTGTTTCTCACACTACACTTTCAGGCCTTATTTACTAATATGATCAATAATGAATAATGTTCACATTGAATGATTAAAATGAAGAATATCTATTAGTTATGAAAATTGTTGTACTATGTGGAAATATCAACATGTTAATTAGGAAAGTGGTTTATGTATTTTTTATGCTACTGAAGATAAAGATATTTCAAACACCATGTTATATGTTTGGGAAGTTATAATAGTATTTTTTACATTGAACATAAACAGAATGACTAAATTGGTGTGGATGAACCATAATACCATATTCTCATTTAAAATACTAGGAAAGGGGTATTGAGGAATATAATGATGAAGCATAAGTAAACAATAAAGAATAAACATAGATGGTTGAAATATTTATGTTTTGGAATTTACGAATTATGTTATATGAATCAAGATTTATATATTAATTTGTGTGTGTATCATTAATATTCACTTTTAATTGTTGATGTAAAAATATATATTGAAAGGTGAAAAATAAATAGAAATATGACTTATCAAAATTTTAATATGATAATTAAGGAAAGGTAATACTTATTTTGTTCCTCATGTTGAAACAATTGTGTTTAGCCTGGATAAATAGATGATTATGGCTAACGTCAATTCGATTATACTGATTACCATGGAATGGATTATTAATTTTCTTAAGAAAATTGGATTATTATATCATGTTTGGTGTTTAGAACAATTTTGGATTTATATAATTTTCCAAATAATTTTTTGTATAATTCAATATTAATGTTTTCAATATTAATTTATTTTAATTCAGGTTATTATCATGTCTATTGAGAATACTCAATGGATTTTTTCACATTTTTCACATGTCACAATAATAGAAACATTATGATATATAGGATATTGATGATAATTTTTTTGAGAAATATAATCACATAGTTTTTAGTTAACTTTGAATTTCATCTTTTTTAAGTGTTACATGGTCAACCATTTGTTGAATTGTTTACATTATACACTAGATAAAGTTCTAGATACTATTGCATTATCTATCTATATTATGAATTATGAATATGGTGTATCTTAAGATAACAGTTTTTCGATAATGAAATATTGAATTAAATATCATTTTCTTTATGTTTCTCAGGATCTGATAATTATATTGCAATAAAAATTTTACCTTCCTTTATTGGAATAATACATAGAGTGGAAATATATCTAGACATAATAATTTGTGAGATAATTCTAATATCACGTAGTTATATCTTCAAATGATAATTATTGAACCTTTATGGGGGTAGAATGTATCACTACAATAATTTTTTTGTTTTTTCATTTAATTGAATCTTTTTTATGTTTTTCATTTCCCAGAATAATGAATATTGATTTTAAATATGATATAACTATGTATGGAAAGGATTACACTCAAAACATTTAATAATGTGATCCTAAAACTATTATATTATCGTTTTGTATACACAACACTACTTTTGGCTTGTATTACCCACAAAACTGTGTACATTCGATATAATTCATTACATGTAAGGCATAGTTTTACAAAAAAATAGTGTAATATTAATACTATTATTAGCATATTATTATAATGGTCACCTAGAAGTGTGATGGTGTTTATTAATAAAATTAATTAAAATTTTAAAATATGGTTCAAACATGTATATAATAACATTATTTTGTAATCAATTAACTACAAATTGAAATAATACCCTTTTTAAAAATATAATTAATCATTGGAAGGAATAATATATTTTTGGAAATGAAACATGTTTTTCTAACATAAATTAATTAAAGTAGTTTTGGTTAATGTTTGAAATCACATATATATATTATATTAATTAAACTATATGAAACTCATCTGATGATTTTTCTAGAAAACAAATAAAAATAAATCCATTTATATGAATACAAAGACCTATTTTCCAAAAATAAAATTTTAAAACCATATAAAAATGAACCAATTTTAAATATAAATAATGACCAATTTTTTTTTAATTTGATAAAAAAAGAATTATTTTCTAAATAATAATATCAACATTTACATTTGGTGAATTTTTCATATTTTTCTAAAATGTTTCATTTTTATGGATTGTGAGAAATGCTGAATTTTAATTGAAGACTTATTTTTGTTTTAATTTTTTATATTGATATATTATATTTTGAAATTTATTTAAAGTTAATTTATATAAATATTACATAATGTAATTCATTTTATTTCATTTAAATAAATTTCCATTTTAATATGGATAGAAAAACAATTCAAACATTAGATCTTTTTTCCCTTAAAAAATCCTTGTTTCATCGCGTGTGCATGATTAATTTAAAATTAATCTATTACAGTAATGTTATAATAAATTTGAAAAATTTATTCAATATTTGGAATAATAATAATATAAAATTTATAATATGGTAAAAATAATTTTTTTACAAAAATACTTTGGCAACCTAATTAACGTTAATTACATCAATTAATGTAAAAACAAGATTACATAGTTCTTAAAAACAATTGAGGGGAAAAACCCATATAAATATGCCCAAAATCAATTTTATGGATATAATGAGACAAATAACCCCTTATTTCGATCCTGGAAAACTATTGTAGGAATATGTTGTAAGATAGACCTATGAATAATGTTTTATTTTTAATATTTATAAGAATGAAACTCCTCCTGCACTATAAAAAGGGAACTCACCCCCCTCACATCATCACATGTATCAATCCCATTTTTGTTCTCAAAAACTAAAAAAATATCATCCAAAAATCATTAAATTCATCCTTGAATCCTCCATATATAATGAGATCAATCCAAGTAATCCATTTATTAGAATCTAAGTGGAGGTACCCAAAGAGGATCTTTCATCATTCCACATGCTATTTTGAATTATTTTCACTATCCATTCCCTAAATTATTCACATAACATTCATATATAATTACCCATATATCAGAAATTTACTAATATTTATTTATATGTTTGATACCTATCTACACACACTACCATGATATGGGTAACAAACTTACCGTTATTTAGTACGCTATACATCCACCTTGTCAGAATATTTGTTTTGTTTTTATGGTACCACCTCTAAATGTTGGGAATTATGATGTAAATGATGTTTTTATATTATATATTCTATTTTTATTTCATTATTATGTTATAACTTCCATGTAAAATTTACAATCAATCATTCTATTTTTTGGAATACAATATATTCGTTTTTGGATGAGTGGACTATCTCCTCCTCAAAGAGATGTGATTCGTTGAAACATTTCAAAGAATATATAAAATATGTATTTTTTAAAAGTATAATATATATAACAATAATTATAATTAAATTGTAAAATATATATAGATACATATATTTATTTAAAATTATTTTATTTCAAAATGAAAAGAAAACTGAAACAACATTCATTCATACATACGCCCTGTCATCTCAAGGAACATTGTATTTCATTTCAAATTTATCTATTTATAGACTATAATAAATATATATATAATGAATATATATTATATTTAAATAATGTTTTACATTGTGTTCATAAATAAATCATCATCTATGTAATAGGACCATTAATATCAGTTCAAAACATATACAAAATGCTAAGCAGATATTTCCAAAAATGTGACATTATGGTAGAATTGTTAATAAACATACAATATAAATTAATATTTCCACAATATATTTTCTTAGATATATAAATATGGTATTTTTCATGGTTTATAATAAACATATTCTTATTATACTTGTGGATTGATCGTGTACAGATAATGTGAAGACTTATGTCAACATCTTTCCCATCTCACTATTATTTCTTTTTTGGTAAATTCTATATTCACCAAATATTATTTTTTTTTGGTGTAAAAATTTCCTAGGAAATTTTATATCATGAATATAATTTATTTAATGATAATAATTTTTTTAACTTATTTTATTATTTCAATCACCAATGACTAATATTCTACTCAAGTATTAATATAATTTATAGTGTCACATTTATTTCAGCGAGGCTTATGCCTTTTACAACACATATTTTTCTTGTATGGTTTTTATACAACCCATTTATGTATTCCATTATACTATAATTAATATAATTAGTTTCTACATATCCACATGATATTCTTGATTCCAATGTATTTTATATTTCAAAATTTCTCAAATCGGTAAGGTAATTTTGTCACGATGTCCCTTCATTAAGGCACCTTTCTTGTTATAGAGGTATATTCATTTATGAGGCACATATACATCTATTTGACATGTCCTATTATTATTATAATTACTTTAATGATATTTTAGTCTTCATTTAAAGTTATAATTATATGGGCATTATGATTAATGGTTAAAAAATTGGTATGATGTTATTGCAACATTCTCAACATTTATTGGGATAGTTTACTACTATGCTTATATTGATGACATATTGTTATCCATATCTCAATAATTCTCATTAGTTTTTTTATAATATGTTAATTCATGATATCTTAATTCAATGGAACTATTTTTTCATTATTTGGTACATAATAAGATTATGAAAATGTTTTTTTTGAAAATCCAACTTTGTCTCCCTCTCTATTAGAAAATATCTTTTATTCAAAAACATTTTTTTCTAAAAATGTTTTCAATAGGTCATTTTAAATGATATATTGAGATCATTTTCATGTAAAATGATTTTAATTTTATTAATTGTTTAATTTAATAAATTTATTTTGAATTTTCCATTGTAATAATTTAATGTTGTTTTCTATGAAGTTTGTTTTCAAATAAAATATTGTTTTAAAATAAAATGTTAATTGAAGAAATGATATTTTCGTCATAAAAAGGTTTTAAATGAATTTAAATTTTATTTTATATGTTTTCAATGTTATTTTCAAATGAATTGATTGTGAAAAAAATTCATGTTCTAATACATATTCAATGAAAGTATATTTCCCTTCAGAATTAATCTATGCAATCATTAAAAAAAATCCTCTATCTAAGATATAATTATTGATATGGTTTAACCATTAATTGTGATTTAATCTACGAAAACAATTCTTATTTTTCCTTTAAAGGTTTATATTGATAATTAAAATTTTCTTATGAATCCTATATCACTTAAATGGGTTATACCATCATAAAACTATTATGAAACACACATATATTCATGGGTTATTCTATTATTAAATGATTTTGCAACATGTCACTTTTTTACAGGTTATGATAGGTTAATGTGTTTATAAAACTTATATCATCTCATAGGTTATGATATTATGTAAATTTTTGTTCTCTTTGATAATAACTATATGATTTCATTATTTGATGCGTGGGACCTATATCTCTATCTAATGGATTGGGTAACGATGGATGACTCATGATTATATATGTTTTGTGTGAACTAAATTACATGTACACAATTTAATGAGAGAACAATAATAATTTTTAAAATTGTTGATTGTAAACCTAATTACATGTTCACAGTATTTTAATAGACATGGTTGAATCTCCATAAGTTTATAAGTTAACCTAATTATATATTAAAAATGTTATGAATAAACCTAATTACATGTTTACAATATTTTTCATCGAGCTGGTTTCATTTCCATATGTTTTTAGTGAACCCAATGACATTTAAAAAAATTTATGTATAAACATTACTATATGATTATAATGTAATTCATGGACATTGTTTCATGTAAAAAAAATTATTCATTTACCAGGTCAAATGAACACGCTATTTAGCATAAACCGGATTAAAAGTTCACAATGTTTTGCAAGGAACTGGTTTCAGGTAGATATGTATAAGTGAGGGCCTAATTTCATGTCCTTTAAAAAATTAATATCATTTATTTTTAAAAAAATAAACATTTTTATAATATAATGTTCATGCCACATATTATATGCATTATTCACATGACACACTCCTATGGATTATTTTATTTATTCCCTTATGGTTCTTGTATTATAAATATCCCATATGAAAACCTTGACTCATGTATATTATCATTGATATGAACAGTATAATCCTCAAATGGTTTTCTCATATTTACATAAACTTATGCTCATATGATTCATTAATATCTTAAATGTTTATCCTTACAGAGAATCTAAGCTAACATAGTCTTAGGTATTATTTCCCCAGGATATGATGAATTGTTATTATTAATAGTAAGAATGTGACATATGTTTGTGGGAAAGATGGATATTTTCACCATGTTAGATAATTTTATTCCATGTTTCAAAATACAAAAAAATGTTACGATCCACATGGATGAACTTTGGTAATATTATAAATTTTAATATAAAAGTTTGTAATATCCATGTATGTTTATCCCTATTCTCTTTAATATAAGTTGGATTTGAAGAAGTTTTGCTATTTTTTAAGATTAAGACATAATTAATAATCTGATATATTCTATAAATCATATTTAATAAAATATTTAATCAATTACTATCTTAATATAAATATTTCTAAATGATGTCCCTAGTTTTTGACCTCGTATGATTGATTTTCCATATCATTTTATGTCATAAAAATAGTTTTCTTTTTCAATGTTACACTAACTTTTTTTATTTTATTCAACAGATGGAAATATTATGAATACAATTAATAATGATTTATTTGTAAATTATAGTATTTTACTCAACAAGATACAAGATATAAGGGGATATGGAGTTAAAAAATCAAAGAAATATTATCTTCAGGTAAAATTAATAAAATAAACAAAGATGCCCTTCAAATAGAAATAAATTTTAAGAAATATTCTATTTAGTCTTTTATTGACCTTACATTCACCTTTTTTAGTGGGTCGTAAGAGCCACTAATTTTTGATCAATTTGATAAAAATATATTATTCATCCCCCTATAATTATAATATAAAAAGTTATATTTTGATATCAATCAATATGATGTTCAAACTGAACAGCGGTTGACAATATTCATTAATATTATTAATCAGACTAAATATATTGCGCAAAATGGGAAGAGTTCAAAAATTTATTTTAAAATAATATATTTCCTTAATATTAAATGTAAAATATTAAAGGCATTACCTATAATGAAAAAATAAGGATTAATCTATTGGTAGATATTATGATAACATTAATAGAAATCACTAACAAGATTTGGGTTTTATCATTTATTCAGAATGAAAAACCAGTTATTCTATTAGTATCTCAAAACCATGTTTTCAAAATGAATTTATTATAATTTACATTCATAACCATTAAGTTGTTATGTGCTCTAAATTATGAAATTATAATTTGTGAATACATTTATTCATATGATTCATTTCGGTGAAGGAAAAGAAAATAGAGTTTCATGGAGACACAAATGATAAAAACTTTATGGTTAAAAAGATTCATCTTGTCGTATTTTTAAAATATTTGAAAAATATATGGAATCTATCAAAAGGAATATGAAAATTCATTTATAGTGGGAGAGAAGGACATAAATCTCATTAATATTTAAGGGATATGATGAAAAAAAATGATGAAAATAATAACCAAATCTAGACTATAATGCTTCATTTTATAGAGTATGATAATTATTCCAAATATTTCACTATATAATGGGTTAATGATGAAAATAGTCATTAGAAGCCTTCTATGAATAATGATAGAGAAAAATCCTACGAAATCATAACTATTGAAGTGGGTTATAAAACCAATGGGTGAATGTTACACTCAGCATCCACTAATGAAACTAAAATTTCTCATTTGATTATAGTTCTATAATGTCCTTTATTAATATTATGTTTTCTAAATGTATATAATCACAGCTCCATAAATTAGATATTGAATTATTGGTAAAATGTTTTACTATTATAAATATTTAATAAATGGTATAAAAATTCATCGTCAAAATTAGTCAATGGGAATGTAATTCATGTAAATAATATTATGGTCCCTTCAGTAAAACTATATGATATTTTGGGAAAGTGATTTCCGTCTCTAAATAGTAACCTTATTTATTATCGTGATAAGGAAATAACATTTTAAATCAAAAAACAAGCAATAATTTTATTTTGGTAAAATGTTATATATGAAGTATCTATGGAAATTAAAAAAATAATTTGAATCATAGTACCATGTCATGAAGGGTACATAATTCAAATGGTTTGGGATACTCAAATTATTGATGATACAGTGATTGTGAATGAATATAAATTTTCTTTAAAAAAATGGTTTACTGCCCTTATGTAGATCATAAGGATGATTACAAATTAGAAATTATATCAGGTCAAATATCAATCTCAAGAATAACATGAACTATTTTAATAACAAATATATAATTAAAAATACCTATTTTAATTTTTTGTATTGTTGATAATGTTTCATACAATGTTTTAGGGAACATTTCATTACTAAAAACAATATTTTTATAATTCTTAATTTTGTGTCACTATTTCATTAAAATATTTAAATGTATACTTTAGGTGAGGAATATGATATAAGAATAAAAATAAGAATATTTTAGTCACTGATTATGGATAATTAGTTTAGAACTACTTGAAACTATGTATTACATTCAATGGATTATTATATCCCTTAAAAAATGTTTCCACTCCCGAACGAGTTCAACTATTTCATTCTCATACACACATCTAAAAAATAAATAAATCCATTCTACTATAATGAGATATCATTCAATAGAATAGTAAAATGTTAATATATGGATGTAACATCCATCTTATATCATCATACAATTCGTTCGATAATGAAAACATCTATCATGTTATTGGTAGACTATTACATTTATGAAATATTTATATAATTATCGATCACCAAAAAATATTTATGGTAATAAGAATGAATTTAATTAGTTAAACTGATATGTAATACATGTTTTAGGATATATAAATATAAAATTTTCATTATATTATAATATTACGCATTTTTATTTTTAGACATTTTTTAATTATATAAATCAACTAAGAAGAAATTGATTTTTGGGTTATGATTTAGTAAAGAAGATCATGATTTACAATATATTGGAAATTAATAATATAATAAATTAGAAGGATATCTCGTCATAAATAAAAATTTCACGAAAAAATTCATGTTTGTTGGTTAAATTACAGAGTGGGTGATTTTTTAGGAATTCCATCATTTTCTGGATACAATCAAGTTGATACATGCTCAAATTCAGATGCACATACTGGTAATAACCATGAAAAATTATTGCTTATTAATATATATATATATATATATATCTTTACATGATGCTAATGAAAGGATCATAACTACAAAACTGGTTGAAAACTCTTGATGGATATTGTTTAGGTGAATCATAACTAATTCAACAAACATTATGAAGTATTTCATTACATTCTTATACGAGAAGACATATTTTTACAAGAAAAAGAAACTATATATTAGTAATTAAGTGATGTAATAAATTTAATGGTGGAAACAATTATTTTATAAATTATAACCACCAAAAAACTATAATAATATAATTTTATTATATCTTTTTTAATTTCCACCTAAATAAAAGTGAAATATGTATTAATTAAAATATGTTAGTGGTAACATAGTTATTTTATTTGTGCATAAAAATTGATGTTAAAATATTATTAAAAAATATAATATAGAGAATAAATTTAATAATTTAATTGAAATATTCATAATGAGTAAAATTCTTTTGAGCATTGAATGTAGGTAGTTTCTCTAGGGGTTTCCCTAGAACAATATATAGATGAAGCCTAGTAATTATTTCTTGAGTGGAATTATTTTTTACAAATATTTAAGTTAATGGAAATTAATATGATATAAATTCTAGTAGAATAATCTCGTTCTACCATCGTATACACATATACTATCCTAATGTCTTATGTAATGATCTGGGGGGGGGGGGTTAAGTAGATGATATTATGACTTAACAAGAAAATTTTAGTGAAATAAATTATATATATTTTTCATATTTTTATACAAATTTATGTATAAGTAATTTTAATTAAAATGAAAGGTCATTTTCATATAAATATATTCACTTAATGTAGCTGAATAACAAATAATATAATTTTTCTATAAATTGTATTGTATATAAAATTGGGTTTTTATACAATATGAATTTATTGTTATATTATACTAAACAATTATGGATAAACAATGATATTATTAAAATATATTGTTGATATTAATAATATTTTAAAATTAATTTAATTTTTAGTTGGTAGGGAATAATACTATGAAAACATATTATTTAGAATGTAATTTTTCTAAAAACATTTATTTTTATATATAATATTTATTAATTATAATGATATATTTAGAAAATATATAATTTTAATGAGATGAAATGTTGTTTAAATTACAAATTATAACAATTAAATTTTTAAATAATGGTCAACTTAATTTCTTTTTGAAAAAATAATCTCAATGTTAAATAATAAAAGAAGACAACATAGGGTAAAAATATTTGTAACCGATCATGGAAGAAATTTAATAGATTAACATGAAACATATATCTTATTATTTATCTTTTTATATATTAAATTAAATCCCACAATACATACTAAAATTTATTTACCTAACAAACCTAAATACCCAATAAATGTATTTTTACCCACATCCATAATTTAATTACATGGATACTTCCCACTCATTCACTTATAAAAAGGGATCTATTAAAACAACCTAAAAAAACACTTCTCATTCATTATTCAATTCAAATTGAATCGCACTTTACCTCGAGAAGAACCATTTTAAAATGTTTAATTTGTTGGCCATAATAATTATTCCCAAGTAAAAAATTTCTAACTATTCATTCTAGAGAACATACCTAACCTAAACATGTGTAATCTTCATACCATAAACATTTAATCACTACATTTATCATCTAACCACACTTAAAAATATTTTAATCATAATATTTTTACTAAGACATCATAATTACTATACCAATATATTATTCCATTGATAGAGTAACCATTATTCATGTCCCTAATAAGCATTGAAAAAAGAAAATGTCACCCCTGTTTTGTATATACTCTCACCTCGACGAATGGCATATTTCATTTTTCATCACTCATATACACAGATTGATCTAAGAAACAATTTAATGAATAAATGTTATATTTAATAAATTAGTTCAATTCTTTAAATAATTATTTAAAATTACATTGTTTAGTAACTAGTTATTAAGATATCAAAATTGTTTGATAAAAAGAGATTTGAAAAGATCAATATATTTTTTTATTATCACGAAATGTAACTAGAAAAACCTGAAATTAAATTACAACATTATATATAAATTTTGAAATATTATTCTAGTATCGTTCCTGGTAAATTATGTTATCAATTTGATTATGTAAGGGTTACATAAAAATGAATGTTCGATATAAAATAAATAATTATCATCTTTAAATTACATAAAACAGGATTTTCATGGATTCCATTATCACAACAGTTATACATTCGTTTAACAAATAAGTACTTCTATAAAAAAATTAAACAAGTTATCCAAAAAGCATAAGTAATTGGGTAATGATGACCACATTATCATGACATGAGGGCCTCTACCAGTACTAAATACATATTTTGGAGAATGATTATTTCAAATATTTGATAATGAAAAGCAACAATATCAAATAAATTATTTATAATAATAAAAATTCTTTTAATAGTTTAAACAGTAAATTAATTAAATAATTCAATGAAATAATAAAATACGATGGTTTTAATACATTATAATAAACATCTTTATTAAAGATGGTTTTAATGTTAAGTGTTTTTCATTACATGATTCCATCTTAATATGTGTTTTATATTATGAAATTACATTCAATTATATATTTTATATAATTCACTATTAACCTATTTTCCCAAAAATATCATTTTAATTTGGAAAAAAATGTTTTATTTGGTATTTTTAAATTTAGAGGATTTTGATTCGAATGATACAAAATACATTATTTTAAGAGTTTCATAATTAATATTCTTCCATTATAATGTAATTTTTTATATATTAATATATTCTTATATGATAGATTTGTTGAAAAAAATATATTATTATTAATTTTATATTTCTAGTATGTTTATATATATGTCCTTCTATAAATTGTTTTCCATGGGACTTTTATATAAAATATTACAATATTTATAAGGGTTTTTCTTTACAAAAGCCACATTTTATGTGTAATAATCATAATTATTTATCATATTAATTATATAAATTTTATAATTCAATAATTTTAATTATTTTATATTTTATTTATTCATTAAATCTAGGAAAATAACATATTAAAAATTGAATTTTTAATGGATTTCATTCTTAAATGAAAAGTGTTCTAGGTACGAATAATTCTCAACCTCACCAATGATATCTCTCTGTTATGTTTTCATGTTAATTCATACCCAAAATGTATTATTTGGTTTTATTTAAACCATAATATTTATTATCTCATAAAAATATCTTAATTATGTTTAAATCTATCCAAATTTATGTTTTATTTACATTATTTATGATGTGTTTTTCAGTAATGGTTTATTGATATAATATACTTATTTTTTATAATTTTCAAAATTTAGCTACAAATTTTTTTGAACTAAAATATTATTTATCAATGATATATAATATTAAAAAACATTGATAAATTTATTTATACGGTCTTCATATCATCATATCCCAAATATGTTTTGACAATGACTTGTAATTATATTTTATGATAACGTGTAAATATTTTAGGAAATATATATTTCCATACAATCCATTTAACTATAATAATATACAATATATGTTTCTATTTTAGTTATGATGCATTATTTACTATACAAATGTATAGATGAATTCAAAAATCTTACCCCCACATTGTTCCCAAGTGTTTAGTTCTCTATTAATCTACAGCCCATATTGACTTTATTTTTGTTCTTCACATCCAGACTCTATAATAACATTAATGTATGCCATATCATTTCCATTATTGATATAAATATTTATCCATTACAATATTTAGTTTGAATATAAAAAAATGAGTAGTTTTACTAATATTGTTATTCAATTTTCTTATTAGGGGATTATTTACAATTCTTATAATTTCAATTTCAATATAGATTATTAATTATTGTTAATTAATGTATGTTTTATGTTTTTATTCATTAAATTCATATGAATAATTCATTTGATAAATTTTTTGATTGGTTGGGAAAAAAATTATATAGCCCCATAATGCATCAATATTCCTCATTAGGAAAAGCTGATTGTACACTAGTATTAAACCATACCAACTTATGAATGATGTCATATCATGAAGAATTGATGATATGTTTATAAATTCTTTCATTATGGATTCCATCTTTATAGAATGTTTTCTTATCATACATGTGAGTATTAATTTTCAATTCCATCCATGTATATGTTAAAGGATCATCTTATTATATATATACAATTATTTGATTAGTATACATTCCAACAATATTATTTATTTGTTGATTATTACATGATATATTCAGAAACATTCAACCCCTTTGTGAATTTTATCTCCACATCATTTGTTTTCCATCCCCATAGAATTAAAGAAGAATATTATGTATGATATTCATATTTGAGTATAAAATGAAGATAATTTTTTATTATATGATGCAGAATAATTGTAAAATAATGAATCATTTTCTTAGAGTAATAATCACATTCGAATGGAATGATATGGAGTATTTTATTCAATTTTTTCACTAAAACATAAAATATATACAACTAAAAGATATAATATTTCTGTGTGACCCTATATCTATTTCTAATATTGTAATTTGGGATTTATATTACTTAATATATTTTGTTTTATTAAAAGATAATATGAAAAGAATATGTCTATGAGTATCATATCTTGGAATATGGGATTGGGGTGTAACGATTTTTAACAGATAATGGTTTATATTACATTAGCTGTTTTGGAGAATATATGTTTAATGTATAGATATCCCATAGGATTGATATAACATTTTCTTTGACATATATAAATGTTAAATTTGGGAAGTTATGAATATATTTTTATATTTTTTTATACGTAAGGTATTTATCAAATATAATTCGACTATATACAATTTCATGAAAATGATGAAGATTAATTACGATAGAATATGATCCCTTGAATTTTAGATTTTGAACATTTTAAGATTTATTTTGATGTAATTATCATTATATATTATTACTATAATATATTTTTTGAAACCCAATGGATAAATCTATATTTGTTTTAAAATCATAAAATTTTGTTAAAGTATAGAGTGTATGATTTAATAGTAATGAATTTACCATCCATATAAAATTTTGTGAATGAAATAATTTGATAATATTCAACTAGGGGATATAAAAGAAGGAAAATTTATTTTTATCATTTTCTCTATCTTCACATGGAGCACAACCAATTTGACTAACCAAAAACATTGTTTGACACTACTCGATGAAATTCTATTGAGGATTAAAAATATCATTATGATTCATCTTAAAGGATGTAAATATATTTATAAATCATGATTCATTACTATATTAAATAAAACATTATATCTTTTCACTACAAAAATAAATTAAAATTTCAAAGAAATAATTTGGTTTTTTGGTATAGAGTGTAACACCTTAAATATTATAATACAATAAATTTACAACAGTTTGTATTATACATAACAAAAAATAAATGAACATAATTAATTTAAAAATAAATTTTATTACACATTTTCTGGATTAGTGGTAGAAATAGAAGTATATATATTTTAAAATATACTTGTAAAAAAATTATAAATGGATTCATGTAGTTGTAGACTTCCTTTTGAAGATCATTTAATAAAAATGTAATCGAGTTTTCTTTACTTGGGTTTTCTTAAAATAGTCCCACGAAAAGAATCAACAACTGAGGATTGGGATGAATCATTTATAGGAGAAAAATATGGTATAAGAAATTAGTAAAATTTCAATTCTATTTTAGTTACAACCAGTGTCAACCAATAATGAATATACTTTATGTAGATCTTACCTAGAGATATTGAGGGGTTTTAGAAGAAGTAGATAAGAAGATATTAACATTTAATTATCAGTGTATTAAATTATATACATATCATGTATATCTATATATTATTTCATATAAAATTTTAATGAACAATAAATTATATTTTGAATAAAAATTATTTTATTAATTAACATTTAAAACTCATATAATGATTTTTCAATTAATAATGAATTTTACTTATAAATATCAATTAATATGCACTGAATATATACTTTTTCAAAAATGAAAATATTTTTGTAATATTATTATGTTAATTAAATAAATTATTTCCATTTATAATTATTAACAATCGTTTAATTATTAATTTATAGAAAATAAGAGTAAGAATATTTAGTATTTAAAATGTCAATTTTCAAGAAATCAATATATATATATAATATATTTTAGTGGAAAAGTAAATTTCCAAACATTTATATATTTAATATGTTTAAATGGAGTAAAAATTATAAATCCCAACATTTAAATTGTCAATAATGTGTTTTATTATACATTTTATTAAAATAATAATTTCCATTATATGTATTTACACAGGTTAAAAATAACTTAAAATAGGTTATAGAACATGTAATAAATTATAACAAATTAAAATGACACATTGAAAATATCATGAAATTTCTTCTGTAGTAAATGAATGAATATATGTTTTCACCAATAATTTGATACCTAATTCACTTAATTCCCTTGTTATTTCATCTTTATCCTTCATCTGAAATGAGCTTCTTGGGAAATGTACATCTTTTCTACCCCCTAAAGGAGACCACATGATCTAACTAAAATACAAACTAATCCACTGAAATTCCAATGATCATATTTCCATTTTACATCCCCTAGTTTCATATTACACATAGTAAATGAATATGTTTTTCAATGTACCACATATCCATCAATTAGAAGAGGTAGGTTATGTATATAACAATTCCCTCAATATCAGTAATATTCAGTACCTATCCATTTTATCTTAATATTTTTCATCCACAAACTAATAAACTATTCTCAATATAACAAATAAAGGGCATCTAGATCATTACATTAATTAAATAGAATTATATTAGTGGATCTACCATTAAATATAGCCCTCCAATCCCTTAGAATAATAAATCATCACTTTTTTTATGTATGGACTACGACCTCAATGAATGACATACTTCCATTTTCACCGCCATCTTACATAGATTCTTATATGAATCCATTTAATGGTGAAAATTTTATATTTATGAAATGTTTAAGATTATATAATTATCAATTGTGTGTACTATTATTATATGTATTGTTATAAATATACCACCATTTGGTTTTTAAAATTCGAAAAAAAATTCATCGCTAATTTAATCATACTGAATCTAAAAAATATACTAATTAATTGAAATAAAAAAAATTAATTAATAATGTAGATTATATAATTTTTCATATATTGGAACATTATTTTATGAATATATTTCAGGATGGGTATCAAAAAATTTAATTATCATAATAAAATTACTCATCATAATTGATAAGTTAACCAAAATGTGATGGTCATGGATTATATTCTCAAACCTCACATATAATACATTAATCTAATTAATTTAGGACTAAATATACCCTTAAATAAAAACATTTACACTACCATGAATAATTTGGTTAGGATGAACTTATCATCAGATAATGTGGTTTAAAATCACTATTATTAATCTTTTATAAAATAATAAATGGTAATAACATCTAATGAATAAATTAAAAAATAACTAATAAATGTATAATAAATTATTATAATCGAAGATGTGAAACTATAATATATTTTATTAATTACCTAAAATATTTTATTAACATGTATATATTTATTATAGTAGAAGTCAATAATGTTTCATGGATGGATGGAATAAATGTAAAGGTTTTTAATACAACTTCCATTTGTTGAGAATTTTTCGTTTTTTTGTACCTATATTCATTTATATTGATAATGTGATAAAAATTTTATATATTTTAATATTAATATAATTTTATTTATTGAAAATAATTTTTTATATTAATTTTTATTCAGTTAATAGAATTTTGATAAAATGGTTTTTAATGGAATACAAATATTTTTTATTATTAATTGGATTTTCATTCTATGATATATAATATCTTTTTATGAAACAAATTCATTTGATTTTGATTTATTTTATCCCATGATTTCAACAAATTTTATTTCTACATTCCATTTTGTTGATTTGAAATACATTCTCATGAAATACATTTCAAATGATTTTGAAATCCATAATTATAATATTCATAAGGGTTTTATTTAACTCAATACATGTTCATTAAGCTAATATCGTTAATATTTAATATATTTATAATAATATTAATTTATAACTATCATTTACTTAATTCATATTACATCCACAATTTCATTTTAGTTAAATTACAAGTCAAATATTTTATATTTTATTAATTAATTTATGTATTATAAAAATTGGTGGTTATTATTGCTTGGAATCCTTTATAATAAGATCATTGTCACACATGTACATATTCATTCCTACATGAAATGTTTGTTTTTATCATTTTGGAAAGAAAATATGAATTATATCATACAGAATAATTATTTGTATTTATCTATAAATAGTACAAATGGGTTTGTGGTGATAGTAAATTATTAGAATTAAATGTGATAAATTGGATGTCATTATATTTTTGATGATGTTTTTTGGTAAATTAGTGTTGTATTCCCTAATATATAGATTTTTTTACACCATGAAAATAAATAGAGTTTTTAAAATACAGTGTTCATAAAAAACTATGAATATATGAATGGAATTAAAAAAACAAACGGATAGATTCATGTGGTACGAAAGTCCACATAAAGATTGTCCAGTTTATCCTTATGTCATACACATAAACATATGTAGTTGAGTATTGTGATAAATATTTAAAAAACAAATTGTGTGATAGTAGTTGAACAATCTTTATTTTCCCTGGGGATAACTATATAAAAATAATGTTGAATGAGATATCAACATTTTTATTCCGTCGAGATTCCATACTTTTAAATTTATGATTGTAACTATTGAAATCAATGCTGAAACAGTGTTGAATGAAGTATTACATATAGTGGAAGGGATGAATACATTAAGATATATTGAGTAAATTAATGAGAAATTTTTTATTTATGAAAATCTAATTTTTCTTGAAGATAACATGATTATGAATGTTTCCAAAAATCCCAAAGGCGTTTTGGAATTATTATGAGTTGATTGGAATTTTTAGAGATGTATTGGAGGTGTTCTAGTGTAAAATGAATGAAATCAGGAGAATTTAACATAGCAATAGATTCACTTAACAGATGTACCCAAGTATGTGAATCCATAAAGTAATAAAATCTAAATTCATGAATATGTAAATACAGATATTAGGACCACAAAATTGAATTGAACAAATAGTTATTGCTAATATATGCGAATTTATGTTGATGAATTAATAACAATGGTGAATACATTTTTCTGAAGTATCCAACATAATGGAATACATAATGTATCCAATTATATAAATTTTAAAATGAAATTAAGAGTTTCTAGAACAGTTTTTTGAGAATAAATTTCATTTGTATGATGTTCATTTTTTTATTAATGGTAAGAAATATAACAAATACTAATAGGTTGTGTGATTGTAGCCTGATAAAATGAGTTGATTATCAAAAATATCATAGAGTTTAATATTTATGCTTTTTATGTTATATAATTATTTATATTTAATGATTAAATGAACAAAAAAATTAGAAGGTGTATGATGATAATTTAAATTATTTAACATGTCAAAATGTAAATTATGATTCGAAAAGAGAATTAAGTGACACTATTAATGATTGAACGTGAAGAATGTTCTATTTTTACAATATTGGATGATTTATATAATCTATCATGCATATATATATATATATTGGTTTTATTGGGAATCAAAATGATTATAACAAACCAATTCATAAACAGTTTAAGTGAGAAAATAAATTGGATATTTTTTACCAATTTATTTGAGAATATGAAAACACTGTCCAAATAATTTTAAGGATTAAAGAATAATATTAGAAATTCTAGAGACAAATTAGATGAATAAATAATTTTCAAGAATATTAAAATCTCAAAAAACCATTAATGATGACGGAGTGTGTGAGAGAAGAATAAATTTCACTCCTATAAATATATAAGATTCAAATATTATGGTTTAAAAAATAATTCAAATTTAATGGGAGCATCAATCATGGGAAATAGTTGGGGTGGGTCATTAGTTAGAACCGATATAGATCAATTATATTACAATATCATGGGAAATTATTTTATCCATATTTTCCATAATTCATATAGGAATAAAATTTTTAGCCTTTATTTAAATATAATAAGATAATGTGAGATATTTGAATTTATGAACATTGAACATGTATTGATAGAAGGATGGGGAAGAACTAATGATGTTGATTTATAATGAACTATAACTATGTGAGAAATATTAAATAAACATTGTATAGAAAAGTGTGGGGAATAATTCCCTATGATATCGTTGGTTTCATAATCTTTTGAAGAAGAATCTGAGAACCACTAAGTTATTTCTTTATTTTATTAAACATATATGTATATGGTTTACAAGATGAAGTGAATAAATTATAGATATTGATGATCATTGGGTCTCTTGTAATGATTTTGATAGACATATGATGTATAATGGCAATTATTTTTTATGTAGGGTGGTATGTAGTGAAAGAAATACCATGATTTCATCAACATATAAATAATTCAAAGACACTGAAATTGAGTTACGAGATATATTTTTATTGATGCAGATCCTTTCAGTGCAGAGTGGTTGATATATTTTTTAAGATGTGAATCAATGAAGAACAGACAAACAAAAACACACACACACACAAACACACACATATATATTTCAAATCTACATAAAATATTGGTCAATGATTGTGTAGAGAGATCACCATGTGACTAGTTGATATTAGTGGGATCTTTTTCAATAATTCAACTATGAATCTGGGAAGAGATGTTCCATGAGTACTAGGAAAGTGATAGGTGTTGATCTAATTGTGAGAAGATGATAATGAATCTAATATTGTCAAATTGTAACTTATGACAAAAGTTACTATGAATAATCATTGTGTGGGTATCAAAATAATAACTAAAGAGTCCTTATTAATACAAAAATTGTAATATCTTATGCCCTTTTGACATTCATTAAAACAAAATCTACGATATGTAGTAGAAAATTGGGTGAGGTGATCATGATTATAAATTTCACAACCATTAAAAAATTAATAATAATTTATAAATATTCTAATTGATTGCCATTTTCCTCCTAATGGTCTATTAATACTCTTGTAATTTCAATTGCTTTAAATAATCACATACTTCCTCTAAAATGATATATAATGAATTTAAATTTATGATGTCTGAAAATTATTCTCATATCATGAAATCAATATTAATAACTATTATCATTGAAATATGAGTTTCTACAAGATTTAAAAAAATAGTTATAATGAGGATGTGAAAGAAATAATAAAGGTAAAAGGGGGGATGATGTTGCTTTAATTTAATCCAATAAAATAATTTAAGAATCATATAATGATTTTATTTACACATATATATTTTAATGAATCATGATAAATATTTGAATGATGTTTTTAAAATAAATTCATTAGAAATAATGGATGTTTTTATTCTGTTGTGAGAATATATCTAAAAAACATTCCATCATAGGCAATTTTTTTATTTTTTTCAAGACCATGTTTGAAGAAGAAATATCGATAGAGTAAAAATTTAGTTCCATTGAGAAGTAATTATTAAAACATTTTAAGATTCAACCCCCTCAAAAATTATTTATAATGAAAGACAGAGACTTATACACATTATAATAAAATATATTGTTTGGTTATTAAATGATTACAATAAATAAATTTTTATAGTGAAATATTTTTGGATATTTCTATTTTTGTATTCTATACAATTGTAATGAATAAAAATGGTAACCATGACTGTTAATGATGTTTAGATATATCTGAAATAATATTAATTCAATTAGATAGAGACATTACTAGTAGATGTTACTAAGAATCAAGAAGAATAAGAGAAAAAAATAAATTGTGATTATTTTGATAATTATATGTTAGTTGTGTTTAGAAACACTCAGTAACCATGAAGTGTTTAATGTTTGATATCAAGATGATACATCAAGAGATATGACAAAAAATATTACAAAATAAATGTGAAAATGAGGTCTTACTTTGTAGTTGTATAAGTCATGACCCGTCCCTCGAGGTTCATGGCATGGCTACCACAAGCCCGCCCTCCAAAGTTTCGGGGATGAGACTAGCATTGAAGGCATTATCTCATAGGTGGGAGCGTTTCCCTAAGATCCTATATGCACACACATACACACTACTATATCCCAGACATCTAGAAAGGAAAACGTGCATCCCACTAAACAACGTTTGAGAAAAGTTACAATCTATAAATTAAATGGGATAGAATAAAAACCAAAAAAATACTAACTTAAAAAAGAAAAATATAATATAACGTTATAAGACATCCACAACTGACCCCAACTGAAGGGTAGGCAATGAGTAGATTCCTGTAGCAGTAGAAGTATGTTCATCGATCCCAAATCACTAAAAATAACCTCGTACTGATATGCCATGGTCTCTATCAAACTATCCATCACCTGAATGGGATACAACATGTGCGGTAAATTTCCATGTAGGTATTAGTAACACAATACTCAATAGTGTCCCCAAAAAACAATTTAATGAGAAATGTGGAGTGTATTCAAAATGTACTATCAGAACATTACTGAGGAGTTTAAACCATATACACAAATTACACCCCTGATATTAGTACACCAAAGACTCTACATACACCATTGAGGAGAATACAACATGTACTCTAAGTACACCACCGAGGAGAGTTCACCATGTACTCAATGTACACCATTTTGGAGAGTACAAAAAGTACTCAATGTACACCACGAAGCATGATCACGAATTAAGACAACTCACAATAAGTATAATCTAGATTATGTAAAGTATGATTATCAATCATATCATCAAACACATTGGGATACTAGATAACTCCACCTCAATGAGTTCAGTGGGCCTATCGGGACACCCAATGCGACATCTCACTATCCATGGGTTGTTGTAGTACTCATCCCTGATTAGTGTCATGGGTATGATGGGTCACATAGAGCCACTCACAACCATGGGACTACCAGGTCACATATAGCTTCTTCCCACCATAACCACACAATGGTACTCCTCTCCATCATGTAAAATGGGTCTGTCGGGACAAAAATAGATTCTCACCATTGTGGGCCTACTGGGTAACAGATAGCATCTTCCCACTGGACCGTTGTATCTTATCTACATAGGGTTTCTTGTAAAAAATTTTCTATTCTCATCCAACCATAGAGCTTCCATACGTTGTGATCATGATTTTGGGAGAACTTCTCACTAAGACAGTTTTTGTATTTCAACATCCATTTAAGCCTATTTAATATTTTCAAATGATATGAATCACTGTGAGGGTTCCATCACCACAAATTGATTTTCAATCAGATGCCTAGTTTGAGAGATAACAATGTTTTAGTAAATAAGGGACACATGTATCTGGGACCAGTCTGACCTAGTTGGACCGACCAGACAAACATATCCCATGTGCCACACATTCCCAGGTTTGATTCTACTTGCCCAACCTGAAATGGTTCAGTTTCGGGCCAGCCCAGTTCGACCATGCTAGTGGTCAAGGCCCATTTTGCCTTCTGGAACCAACATAGTTCGGCCATGGGTCAAGCCCACCGGGTCGTCCAGTGACCCAGTCCCATGTACCCATCCCATAAACGATGTGATGGCTTATCCTCATAACGAGAATCCCTACATCCTATAGTTACCTCTCTGAACAAGCATATTGTAGGGGGGCGTTTTCATTACCATCACGGGCCCCACTATGGCTCAGTTGGAATTCCCTTGTCTTACTTACAACCAAATGGTCAGGACCCTCTACCTGGCCCAAGACCAAGAGTCATATCTCCTCTTTCCCGAATGCTAATGGGTGTTGGGTTTGGTGCACCATGTCCAGCTAGGCCTACCCCTCTTGTTTTCTATATGTGGTCCAACGACCGCGTTCCAGTAGTGTACTGAATCCAAAGATCATGGGCCACCCTATCTGACGTGGACAGTTTTCCACGTCCCTAGACTTCCAGCCACTGGCCTGATTGTCGGCGATGCCTTCTTTCTCACCATGACCTGATTTGGACATGAAAACAGCTTTCAACAGATTTTCATGGTGCAATGCCACCCGCTCGTGACCGCCGCCATGGCCCCCACCGATGGGTTATTCCCCGAGCCGTCTGGTCTACTCTAGTGTTGTATTCTTCTTGTCATTTGTGACTCCAAACTCCATGGGGATCCTCAATCTATACTAAGGCCTAAAAAACATATTACTTCTATTTTGATTGTACAACCATGAATAATGGTCTAGAAAGAGGTGCTCAAACCTTGTACATGTTGTCTCACACCCTCCAAATTAGATTTTAAATATGAGGTGGATTGGGATTGATGTTCTATCAAACAATAATAATTGATCCCCTTGAAAACAATGAAGTAAATCACCCTCCCATAAGAATTATTTATCCACGGATCAACCTCATTTGGAATTGGACTGTGTTTGTTGTTTTAGAATAAGGAATAAAGAGATTCCAACCAAAAAACCCCTTCATGGAGAAGGCTTGTCATTGGTGTCGATCTATTCGAAGTCGTTGGTGTTCTTCAATCACCAGTCCTGGATCCTTCATCCAAGGGGTTATCACCACTTTTCAATACAAAAAAATTCTTTGTTGGAGTATAAATTCAACGCCGTTTTCAGATAAATTATTTCCCTTATTCTCCAACTAGTAATTTTATTAAGAGAGAAATGTGTCTCAACGTTTCTATTACTCTACGTCATCGTGTTGATACAATGGATTGTTAATGAAACAAATTATATGTTACGATTCAATTTATTAGTCATTACGCTTCTAATTCAAGAGAATATATAATGGGTTTCATTTAATGCAACTCGTTGTCACCTCGTCATCGTCGTTATAGTGCAGACATGCCACCGCTCAATGATGAAGACTAACAAAAAATATAAGTTTTTATGTAATTTTATTTTTCTTCCGAATAGTCACAAAATTAACATTTTCCCTTGACCCGTACCGTTAAAAGATAGGATAATTATTAGGTAATGTCATTATTCTGAACATAACGGTTCCCTCAGTTTTTTTGATCTGGGAACCACTTTAGATGTTTTCAAAACCACACATTCACGCCATTTTAATTCTCTTAAATAACTTTCGAAAAACTATATTTCACCCACAAAATGCACTAGTCAAAATTATACTTTACCTAAGGGAATCATGACCTCATGATCTCACTGTTACTCACAGATTTCCAATATGAGTTACCATTTAAGAGTTATGATGATTTGAAAATAAAATAATTGTTACATAATTATTTATATTTATGTCTAAAAAATAACATCGATTATTAGCCCTTGTCAGCTAACATTATGCTCTGCATATGGAAATAATACCCTCACATGCTCAATTGTGGCATTATATTTTTAATCTGAGTCACAATTATTGATTTATAATAATATCCAAAATAAAATTATTTAATTTAATTATTTTATTTATATTTATTCCTTTTTTGGGTTTTCTCGCTGGAGGCCTATGCCAAATAAACATAACTCACACCTAGGGTATGGTTTCCATCTTGAATTCAATGGTACCCTTATATATCTGATCTACGCACCCCTTTATTAGTTATTCCACATTATTTAGGAAAACCATTAATGTTCTCTATTTAAAACACAACATTTTTGACGAATCATTATGGGAACTCCGAGCCTCAGAATTGCATTCCCTCTCAATGCCTGGTCTCAAAATAATTCCTTATAAATACGAAAATAAATGGAATATCTAGTACATTAAATTACCCCCACATTTATGGATTCACATCCCCATAATCCATGACAAGGATAAACCAACATATGGGGGTACTAATAAAGAATAATATCCTCCAACCCCCATGTTATCTATAGGATATTTCTATGAAATTACCAAACACTCACCAATGGAATCGACCATCCACGAAGGAACCACTCATGTTGTTCCTCTATCTCCACTAGGAACTCTGAAAATCTATCCACATCTCTAACGATCATCTAAAACCCAGTTGATGATGTGCGATGCACCAGTCATTTACCAACTCATCTGTGAGATGTTGAAAACATCGTGCACCTAGTTCATATGTTGGGGGAGATCTAGGCGGTACGTCACTTTGCCAACTCTGTTCAGAATCCTGAATGGCCCAATGAACCTCATAGAATACTTTCACCCTGACCAAATCATTGCAATCCCCTTCGGTTTGAGAGTCTAATGAACATATGGTCTCCAATATTGAACTCCATGGGCCTATGAATCATGTCAAACTATGATTTATACATATTATGTGTAGTATTCATCCTCTCTCATATGATCTTCAACTTTTTAGTCATAGCATATACCAAATCTAGACCAAAGAGTTCTGACTCCACTGGTCTGTCTAGCATAACTGGGAACTTCAGGGTTGTTCATACAGTTCCTCAAATGGTGACATACCATTGATGGAGTGGTAGATTTTGTTTTAGGAATACTGAAACAATGGCAGGTGGTCCTCCCAAATGTGACCAAAATCAAGAACACAAGCACGAAACATGTCCACCATGGTCTGCATGTTCTACTCCTTCTGACCATCCATCTGTGGGAGAAATGTTATGAAAAAGCACAACAGAGTCCCAAATGAATCTTTTATTTCCTTCGACAAATAGGATGTAATGCGTGAATCATGATATGAGACTATTGAAAATGGGACTCCATAGAGTCGGACTCTCTCCGACACGTAGTGACATCCCATGCTATATACTGAACTGTACTCTCAATTGGGTAAGATGTTGGCTGACATAGTGAGTCATTCTATGCTCAAACAAATGATATTGTGCCTCCTAAATGTTCTAAGTAATCCTTTCACGAAGTCCATTTATATCCCATCCCACTTACACTCTAGTACCTTGAGGTTTTTTTTCAACCATTTCGTAACCTGGTTCTTTCCCCTCTCTTGTTGAAAAGTGGAGAATCTTGAGACAAAATCTGTCACAACCCTTTTCATCCCTTAAATGAATTCATGATGTGAATGGTCCCGGTACATATTCACCACACCTAGATTTACTTCAAATGGGGATGTATGGAACTCCTTCAACACTTCATCCCATAGCACCACTGGTACAATGATGCATCCAATAAAAAGTATGATGTTCTCACCATCTATCATAAAAACATCTGGATCCTATCCTTGGGATAACAGAGTTCTTTAGGACTAAGTGTCAACATTATCTTGTTTTACCTCCCTAACTTGTTTTAATAGTGGGGTTGTAGAGGGTAAACCGTTCACCCATCATGCAGTGCCGCCACATCTTCAGAGAAAAGACCACAACTACTAACTCTAGTTCATGGGTTGCGTAGTTCTATTAGTGATGAGTCAACATCAAAAAAATATAGGCAATTAAATCTCCCTTCTACATCAGGAGACAACCTATACGATTTCCTGATGTGTCCCAATACACCACATAGTAAGTTACCTCCTCAAGAAGCTTCCTAATATGTGTAATCCTAAAGATTTACCTTACCTACTGAAAGTTGGGCTGTCATATTTCTACCCACAAGAAGGTTTTTTCCATCTTCATCAATGTAATAATGGGTGATACCACCCTGGATAAGTTAGGTACAATCATCTGGTAGTTCCAAGCCAACCCAATGAAACGCCACACCTTAGTAATTCACTTGGGTGGTTCCCATGAGGGGACCGACTCGATATTCTCCAGATGCAAAAAAAAAATATCCTCAGAGATGAAATATCCAATAAAGTGGAAAATTCATTTCCATAAATTACACTTTGTGATAATTTTGTGAATCTAGTTCTCTCGATGTGTTTCTGAAACCATCCTAAAGTGTTTTGTCGGCTCTGGCTCAGACACTTAATATATGAAGATGTAATCAATGAAGACCAGTAGAATATAGTCTATGTAATGATGGATGATTAATGTTCATGAGTCCCATGAAAACATTTGGGGTATTATTTAGGACAATTGACATCACTATGTACTCATAGTTGTCATTCCAACATCTGAATGACTTCTTCGATATGTCCTTTACTCGTACTTGATGCTGGTGGTGGCCCGATATGGGGTTCATCTTCTAGAATCATATTTGTCTCTTCATCTAATGGAAGAGTTCATCAATACTTGGTAGATGACACGTTTTCTTCGTGATCACCTATTCTAGGAACTATATGATAGTGCATAACCACAAGCCTCTATCTACTTTCTTGTTAGACAACAAGCGGTATTCACATGTTGCAATGATGGGCCTTACGAACCCCTTCCTCTCAAAGTCCTCAAACTATACCCATATCTCCCAGATCTCTATGGGAGCCATATGATATACAAGAAAAGATATCAGTTTCATCCTTTGTTACAGATAAATGTAGATGTATAACTTATTTTGAGGATGTAGTTTTAAAACAGACTCTAGAATGAAATCCTCATACTCATCTTCCATTGGAGGGAACTGAAAATTCAAAACATCGATTGTTACATGGGTAAGGATGGCCACATAAAGCCACCCCCTTCCCATGTCATCTAGATCCCTGAACCTGTTATGGACCACATTAGGGTGGTGGTTGTGAAATTTCAAAATGTATACCACTCCATGATACTCTCCCATTTTCTCTACCATGTCTGCCTCCCAATAGATGGTTCACATATAGAACTTCCATATGGTTAATTTGCATCCCCACTAAGTGAAAAACATGTTTCACCACCTCTAGCCAATCCACAATGTCCTTAAGATCTATCTATCCCCTAAACATGGGAGATCTCTGTATCTAAAACTTCGATATAAAACATAGCCTATGTGTGTCTTCAATCGGAAGCACTAGTATTAACTGCGGACCGACATGCGATGGTATCATTGGGACAATGCCAGAAGGTATCGTATCGAGCAATGGTCCCTGCATAGAACCCTCATCACTCTATGGACCATCCTCATTGTCATGCATTGGAATCCCAGATGACTGTTTGTTTGGGTGAATATTTACTGAGAATCACGATGATCCACAGTGAAATTATTATACCTGGTTTGACGACTCTATTTTATAAATAACTTAAGGTAACATTCAATTCCTATATGATCAATGCAATCAGTGGGTTTATTAATAGTGATAAAAAGATGAATTCAAATCCTTGTTGTATTGATAAATATGTCGCAACACCAATAATAGAATCCCAGAATCTGAATATATGTCCCAACCCATCCCCTAGGGCCCATGTCGTGACTACCCCAAGCCAGACTTCCATTGGCCAGGGGATGGTGACTAGAACCGAAAGGCATATTCCCTAATACCAGGAAGGAATTTCCTTTATAACCTGTAAACACACACGAAAAAGCACACATCGATATACGAACACAAGCCATACTATTTTGCAAAAAGAGTATTAAGAGTAATAGGGGCTGGAATACAAGCCCAACAGTAAAGGTACAAGTACAACTTAAAAAAAATACAACTTAAGGAAGAGAAATATAGGTACTCGGTCAACCTCCGAGGTTCCTACGTGAAGGGTAGGTACAGATCGCTTCCTCGGTACTCCACGTCCGCCCGTCCCCTCTACGTACAGAAACACTGTATTGTCCACCTCCGGGCACCGTCCAGTCCTGGTACCCTCGTCCTTAGTAAGCATTGTCATTCATTTGCACCAAACACAATAAGGTGTGGGCATAGTCTGTGTAGGGGTGAGTATAACCATACTTATTAGGGACCATGAGACCCTAAAGGTCTCAAAAAATCCACAAAGGATAAACTACAATGCATGAAATCAACTTACAACCCTACATAGGTATATTCCCATACATATAACTAAGTTATCAATTATTCCTTCTCAGTCATGAGGAAACACAGAGACCAACTCAAAAGCTGAAGTTAAACTATTCCACAAAGGAAGGAATACCATAAAAGAATGTACCAAAAAAGTACGCCACACAAAGGAATACCACCATGGTATTACCACGAAGGAATTTTCCACATGGGTATGATCTCATCTCACACCGGTTATATATTAGGTACATTAGTATAGATGATTAGATGTAACTACTGACCCATCTTACTCTGTTAAGAGGTAGTCCCACGTAAGATCCTAAATCATCATCATACCCACAGAGGATCGTAGTACATCGCCAGACCCACAAGGGATCCTAGTACATCGTCATACCCACACAAGATCCTAGTACATCCTCAGACGCACACATGATCCTATTACAACGTCCGTACGTCGTCAGACGCACACATGATCCATGTAAATCGTTATTACATTATCAAAACCACACAAGATCCTAGTACATCGTGAGTACGTCATCAGACCAACATACGATCCTAATTCATCCTTTGTACATTGTCAGACTAACATAAGATCCTTGTACATTGTCAGTACGTCGTCAGACCCACATAGGATCTTAGTAAATCAATAATACGTCATTAGAAACACACATGATCTTAGTTAATCATCAATATGACGTCAGAACCACACAAGATCCTAGTACATTGTTGGTATGTCTTCAGACCCACACCGGATCCTAGTATATTGTCGGTATGTCTTCAGACCCACACAAGATCCTAGTAAATTGTCAGTTCGTTGTCAGACCCACATAGGATTCTAGTATATTGTCAGTAAGTCGCCAGACCCATGCATGATGCAAGTACATCATCAGTACATTTTCAGACCCACACATGATTCCTGTACATCGTTAGTACTTTGTGAGACCCACACAGGTTCTTAGTACATCGTCAGTACGTCGTGAGAGCCAGGTATAGGGTTCCTAAAATTAGCTTGCTTTTCTCCGGGAGGGTTTGCACCTCAAGCCCCTGATCGAAACTCCAACACCCATGTAGTCCCAGGATGAAGTATCACAATGGACCGATATGTCATAGGGGTCTCAATTCCACAGATAGTGTGTCAATCATAAACTCGGTTTATAAGTTATTAGACTTTTAGTTGTGAGGTCCCGGTTGGATTCGTGTTCGACACAACCCAACTGTACCCCAACATTATACAAATATCTAGTGGGGTATACCAATGGGGATTTATCACTCCAACGTTTCCAGTGCCACAAATGGTTTGTGAAACGAATGCCAGGTGCTAATGATATTTCCAAAAGATAAAAAATGGGTCAAAGCTGGTCCATGTCCGGTCCGACAAGGTCGGGCCGACCCAGCCCGACCCATCCTGGGCTGACCCGACACAGTTCGTGTCAACCCATCCTACTGGGTCTGGAGCAACCCGTGTTGGGAGACCCGGATTGCTCTGGGCATCCTGGCCTACATTGGGCGATCTGTCCAAACGGCGGGGTGGCCACAATATAGAGGGGAAGCCACAGTAAGCAGTGGCGCCACGGTGCAGCAGTGCCCCGGGGAAACCGTTATGCGGCGGTGCCTCCATGGGGAAGCGGTCAGCCGTGGTTCGCTTCCTGCGGGTGGAGTGGCTGAGTCGTCTCCTTCCTCGCAGCCGGGCAAGGTGCCAGATTCCATTCCAGTGCCCCACCAGTGTCGGTTTCCATTTTACTCCATCACAATGAACACAAAAAATATTGCATAGTGATTTGTGGAGTGGTCGGGCCATGTTTTTCTTCCCACACCCTTCGTTCTAGAGAGGTAAAAAATGACTCAAATATTTCTTGAATCATGATGAAATATCAAGAATGGGTAAGGGGGGAAAATTAAATCAACAACCCTACATTGAATGTTCGTTGATGTTGGCGCGAGAATGAATTCAAAGATGTCTATCTTCATCATTCCTGCCACATGCCTCTGATCCCAGGTTCATTCGTTGGTTCGTCAGATAATCTCTCTATGATGGAGGTTGTTCCTCATTGGATAGATGTTATCCAATCTCTCCAATTCTCCCTCTCCAACCAAATCCTCTAAAAGGAATGAGGTGCCAATATTATTTAAATTGGGTAGATTAATTATGTTGGAACGTTGGCATAATTAATTGGCTCAATTAATTGACTCAATTAAATGAAATGTGTGGGAATAATTAATGTTGGAGGGAGTCATATTGTTAACTCTTCATTATGAGGGTTCTACTGGTCCCCACCTCTAGAATTCAATTTGGGTGGTTTTAAGCTTTGTGGTACCCACCACTATAACATTCACATGGGAGTTCAAGAATAAAAATGTCTTACATTTTTATTTTATTTTATTCTTTCCTGAAAAATACAAAAACAAACTATCAGAAATGAACAACTGTCATCGAGATGAAAGTCTCCATAATATAATACTAGCATTGAGAGGTCAATGGTGTCCTCATATTTCAATTTCGAAAAAAGGTTAAAATGTTACAACAACCCGCTCGCACGTTTACAGAACGTACCAAAAAAAATGTTCTGAAATTCATTTAGGTCACAACGGGCCTCAGAATCATGCGCATTCAATTTTCACGGACTCATAAAATTATCATATAATTAAAAAAATTACATGGAAATTCATGGTCTTTACATTCTCCCCACATTAGGTATTTGCGTCCTCGAAAGCCAAATCCCAAAACAAGGAAAACAAGTGGGGGTACTGAGCACGAATCTGCGCCTCCAGCTCCCATGTGCTCTCCTGAATTTTCTAATGCTGCCAACAAATACACACCAACAGTATCAACCACCCACAAAGGATCCACTCATATTGATCCTAAATCTCTACTGGAACCTCCATAACCATTTTCCCATCGTCAATGTCTATCTCTATGTGTTTGAGGATGCGACAAGGGTCGTGTACATATCTTCTCAGTTGGGATACATGGAAGATGTCAGCACCCAGTGTAACTAAGGTGGAAGTGCTAGGTAGTAAGCCACATCTCCAACTCTGCTGAGGACTTAAAAGGGTCCGATGATCCTCAAAGATAACTTTCCGCTTTTCCCACATCTCCAAATACATCGTCGGGGTGAGACACTATAGAAAGACGTGGTTTCCATCCTCGAACTCCAGAGGTATTCATCTGCTATTGGCATAAGACTTCTTTCTGCTCTGTGAAGTCTTCATCAGATCATGGATGATCTGAACATTCTCTGTGGTACCCATACCATCTCTAGTCCCACTAGTGCTGACTCCGCTGGGTCGGTCTAGTACAAAGGCGATCTGCATGGTCGATCATAGAAGGCCTCAAAAGGTGCCATATCAATGGTGGAATGATCCCAATTGGTGTATAAAACTACACCAATGGAACGATATCTTCCCATGTACGACCGACATCAAGAACACAAGCATGAAGAATGTCCTCGATGGTCTGAATGGTCCACTCAGTCTAGCCAAACATCTGATGATGGAAGGTAGTGCTCAAACGAAGCTCTGTACCGAAAGCCTTCTGCAACCCCTTCTATAACTGAGAATTAAAACATGAATCACAATCATAGAAAATAATCTAGGGTACTCCATTTAGTTGTACCATCTCCTACACAAAGAGGCGTCCCAATCTCACTGGTGAACCCTACTCTGAGATCAGTAGGAAGTGGGCCGACTTGGTGATTTGGTCGACTATCCCCCAAATAAATTCATGACCACTAGATTTATGTGGATGTCTTGTCACAGAGTACATGTATATCCTATCCCACATCCACTCTGGGACGTCTAAAGGATGAACCAAGCCTGTTGGTACCTGATGCTCCGCCTTCACTTGCTGATAAGTGAGGCACCAAGAGACCAACTCTGCAACTTCTTTCTCCATTCTCGGCCACCTGTGCTTTCGTTGGCGGTCCTGGTATTTATTCTCCACTCCAGGATGTACCTATTGAGGGGATGTGTGGAACTCCCTCAACACTTCCTCTCAAAGCGACACTGGCACCATGGTACAACCTATGAAGAGGATGATGTGCCCCCCAGCTTCAGGAAATCCATAAGGTGCCTGTCCTGTGGATATCTAAGCAAGTCGAGACTCGCAGTCAGTGTCCCCACGCTGCGCCTCCCTGAAGAACATAATAATTGTGAGATTTACTGTATGAGAATGAATACAAGTTTCACTATCCCAATCTAAAAAAGATATCTGCAAAGCGTTCAGCTTCTCCATCGCCTCACCTTCCAGTTGTATACCATATCTCCGGCTGAGTGCATCTGCTACAATGTTCACCTTCCTAAGAGTATAGTCAATCTCGAAGTCATTTTCCTGGGGGATCTCAATTCCATGTCGCTGTCTCAGGATCTTTTCCTTATGATAGAATATATATCAGAGACTATTTTGATTTGAGTATACGGTAAAACGCTCACCCATGAAGTAAAGTCGCCTCATCATCAAGTCGTAGACCACTGCTGCTAACTCCAGGTCATGGGTAGCATAGTTCTGTTCATGTTGTCTCATCTGTCGAGAACCATATGTGGTCACTGCTATCTCTGGCATCAGGACACATCTAAGATCGGTGCCTAATGAGTCACAATAGACTACATACTATATTCCCTCCTCTTGTATCCTCATGATGGGGGCACTATTAAGCCTCTTCCTCAGCTCCTGAAAACACTTCTGGAATCTCTCCGACCATACAAAGGGATGCCCCTTATTCATCAATGCTGATAAAGGTGAAGCTACTTTGAAGAAATCTAGTAAAAATCTTTGGTAGAATCATGCCATACGCTGGAAACATCGTACCTCTATCACACTCATAGGTGGATCATAAGGAAGATCTACCTCAATCTACACTGGATCCCCCACAACTCCATCCTCTAAGATGAAATGTCCCAGAATGTGTTCCTCTTGGATCCAGAATAAGAACATCGAGAGCTTACCATGAAGATGGTTCTCTCAGAGTGTGTCCAGAACTATCTTCAAATGATAAGGATGCTCATCCTTAGTATTCGAGTTGATCAGAATGTCATCGATGAAGATCGCAACAAAGAGATGATGGAAGGGATAAAAGATCATGTTCATGAGTCCCAAGAACACTGCTGGAGTGTTTGTTGCACCGAATGGCATAAATAAGAACTCGTAATGGCAGTTTTGACATCTGAGAGCCATTTTCTTCACATCCTCATCTCGCACTCTGAGCTACTGATAGCCTGGACAGATTTCTATCTTCAAGAACCACCGTTCTCCCATCAGATAATCAAAGAGGTCATCAATCCTTGTGAGTGGGTACTTATTCTACATGTTCACCGGGTTCAGATGCCGATAGATAACACAAAGCCTCAATCTCCCATTAACCTTCATGGAAAAGAAAATTGGGCTTCCCAAGGAGAAAATTGGTCCAAATGAACCCTTTTCCCGGTTATCCTTATAGATGTTCCCAAAGCTCATGATGAACTACGGAAGCCATCTGATACGCTGGTGTAGATATCAGTGAAATCACATGGTACATGTTAATATAAAATCCCACCTCTCTATTATGATCTAGACCCAAAAAATCATCAGGGAATACATTCATGTATTGATCCACCACTACAAGATAGCTCATAATCTCCACATCAACTACTCTGAGGGTAAGGCTAACCAACAAATGAGTGATCAGATGCACTCTCCTTCGAGTAAGTCAGTCTTGTGCTACAAAGTCTCCCTTCTAGTTGATGAAGGTAAACATGGTTCCATCCATGTATACACACATCACATTGCTACTAATATAGTCAATCTGAGCATGGATTGTAGATAACCAGTCCAAACTCAATATGGAATCGTAAGGACTCGACACCGCTACTAGGAGAACCCAACAGAAGCTCTCGCATCCGAGAGTAAGCTCACACTGCTGGAACAAGGTGTAATTGTTGAATTCGCTCCCGTAGGAGTCTCTAGCTACATGGATCGATCTAACGACTCTGTTGGAATATCTATGCTCTAAACGAGGAAAGTGGAAATAAATGAATGACTAGAACTAGTTCCTATAAGTACTGCAAATAAGGTAGAATAGAAACAGGTTGTACCTCATATAATCTCCAATGTTCCATGGTCGTAGGCCTCAGCTGCCTGGAGATGAACTGACCCTTGTACACCAGCTCTATGTGGTCGGGGTGGACCACCTAGTGGTGGTGGAACTAACGTCTCGACTCGTCACCCACCGCTAGTTGCACAACCAACTCCTCTTCCATGTCTGCCTTCTCGCAGCGGACCTACTCGGTCAAACCTTTATCTCTGCCTGGGAGGTCCTTCGACTATCTTCTAATTATATGTATGGCAGAACGGACAATCACATGAAATGTTACCCTGCTCACCACATGAGTAACAATTCCCACTTCTCACATGAGAGGCACTGTCTTTGGTGCCCTGCACAACTGGCCCAGAATCATGAATTCATCCACCGGTAAGTCTTGTCCTCTTGGACCTCTGTGACATCTGTCTACTGACAGTTGCAGAAGACTCTGCTACATGATGTCTCATGGTGGGTCTCCCTAATGGTGATTAATCTTCAAGATAACTCTCCACTAAGAGGTATCACTCTAACACCCCCTTCTGCGTCGGGATACTGAGAGGAATCATTGATACACTATCTCCCGCCTGATTCCATGCTCATAGGTCCGGGGCCTGAAGGATGGGTCTCATACCATATTCATGGATTAGCGTGACAGGTCAGTGAACCTTGATGAGTACTGAGCCACAGTCAATTTGACATGCTATAGATGATGTAGCTCTAGTATACGCATGGAACGAAGAGTCGCTGAGAGAAACTCTGTCAAAAATACGCACTCAAAGACTTCCCAGAGAAGCGTCACCTCATCGTGATCCTGGAGCATCAAGCTCCACCATCTACCTATTGTTTCCTTTATAAGACTGATGGAAAGGATCACCAAGAGATAGGCTGGTGTCCCGGCCAATCAGAAGACTCTCACTATGACCTCCATCCAATCCTCAGCTACATGTCGGTCCGTCTCTCCCCTGAACCTAGGTGGCATCTGGCGCTGAAACTCGTAAATCCCGCTGAAGCGGCGTGCACCCTCTACTGTTGGGGCTTGTGGGATCGGTGGCACAATGGGTAATGGTGCCGTTGGTGACTCTATTGGAGGAGGGCCCTTCACCAAGGGCGCATTTCTCTGTAGGATATCAGTGCATACTAAATCTGGAACCCTAGCTGGTTGTTTTCATAGAGGCATCATGAAAAGATAGAGGTGCACCATAGTCGATAAGTTTTACCTGGTGAGCTGAATCATTGAGATCACAATGAAAACTCTTGAAAACACACATGCAATTAGTTTTTTTGTGCACTGATTCGGAAATCAAAAGTCAGGGTCTTGGTGTTGGGATACTTCGGCCGCATCACAATCACTGGATTCCCTAAAATGATAACCACATACACTACACTTAACACTATAACCGTTAAAAGAAAGAAAAGAGTCCTATGTTCTACGGTAGAACCTCCCTCTAATACTAATTTTTCACGACCCATCCCCTGTGGCCCATGTCCTGGCTACATCAAGCCCATCATCCGTAGGTCAGGGGATGATGACTAGAACCGAAAGGTGTATTCCCTAATACAAGGAAGGCATTGATTTTATAACTAGTAAACACATGCAACCAAGAACACAAAGAGATAAGAACATAAGTAAAACTATATAGCTAAAAGAGTTATGAAAGTAAGACGGGCCAGAATACAATCCCAACAGTAAAGGTAAAAGTACAATAAAAATACAATACAACTGAAGTAAGATAAAGGAAACTACTAGTTCATCCTCCAGGTTTCCTACCTGAATGGTAGGTACAGATCACCTCCTCAGCACTCCACATCCGCCCGTCTCCTTTTCATACCAACATGTCATTTTATCCACCTCCGGGCACCGTCCAATCCTGATACCCTCGTACTCAGTCTGTGCTATCCATTGTCTGCACCAATCAAATCAAGGTGCGTTCATAGCCCATGCATGGCTGAGTATAATGATACTCAGTAGGGACCCCGAGAACCTCATGGTCTCCCTAAATACAAAAAGGATAAACCTATGTGCCTAAAATATATTGAAAACCCTACTTAGTTATATGCACATACACATACCTATGTTATCAAGTATTCCCATCTCAATCATGAGGAAACACAGAGTCCAATTCAAAATCCCAAGCTCAACTGTTCCACAGAGAAAGGAATACCACAAAGTTATGTACAAAACTTGTACGCCACACAGAGGTATAAAAACAAGGTATTACCACGATGGAACATAACACACAGGTATAAACTCAAATCACTCTATTTATATCTTAGGAATAGTAGTAGAGATGATTATATGTAACTAATGAATCATATTACTCATTTAAGAGGTAGACCCACATAAGATAATAAAACATAATTTGACCCATAGAGGATCATGGTACATCATAAGACCCACAAGGGATCCTAGTACCTCGTCAGATCCACACAAGATCCTTGTACATCGTCAAACCCACACAGGATCCTAGTACATCATCCGTACGTCGTCATACCCACACAGAATCCTAGTACATCATCAGTACGTCATCATACCCACACAAGATCCTAGTAGATCGTCAGTACGTCTTCATACCCACACAATATCCTAGTTCATCGTCAGTACTTCATCAGACCAAAAACGATCCTAGTATATCGTTAGTATGTCATCGGACCCACATAGGATCCTAGTACTTCGTCAGTACGTTGTCCGACCCAAACAGGATCCTAGTACATCGCCAGTACGTATTCAGACCCACACATGCTCCTAGTACATCATCAGTACGTCTCATACCCACACAAGATACTAGGACATTGTTAGTACAACATCAGACTCACACAGTATCCTAGTACATAGTTAGTACATCGTCAGAGTCACATAGGATCCTAGTACATCGTCAGTACGTTGTCAACCCCACACAAGATACTATAACATCATCAGTACGTCGTTAGACCCATACAAGATCCTCGTACATTATAGTACGTCTTTAGAACCACCCAGGATCCTAGTACATCGTCTGTACGTCGTCAGATCCAGCTACAGAGTTCCCGCACTAAGCTTTCTTTTCTCCAAGAGGGTCCTCTATTCAAGACATTGGTATATACTTCTACTTCCATGATGTCCACCGAAGAAGTATCCCAATGGACCACTACATCATATGGGTTTCAACGCAACAGACAGTGATTCAATTAGACGCCTAGTCTGTATGTTATTAGCATTTTAGTCCCAAGAGCCCGGTTGGATTCGTGCTCGATCCAACCTGAACATACCCATAATTTATCCAAAAATCTAGTGGGTTATACCAAAGGTACCATCCCGCTACATGGTTTCTAGCACTGCATATGGTTCGTCAAACAGACGCTCGGTGCTATAGATATAGCTGAAATAGCAGAAATGGGTTGAAGCTGGTTCGTGTCTGGGCCGACCAGTGTGGGCCAAGCCAACCTGGTTCAGGTAAACCTGACGCACTAGGTCTGGCTCGTCCCATGCTGGGAAACATAGCCTGGGGGCTGGGTGACTCGGCCCAGAGGCTGGGCGGCCGCGGTGCGGCGGGGTGGCCGTGGAGCGGCGGGGCTGTCGCGGTGCGGCGGGGCTGCCGCAATTATCATCGGTTGGGAAGCGCAGTTGCACCGTCACCACCGCTATGGCCGGCCGCGATTCCATATGACGTTATTATGCCCCACTATTGTCGATTTCCATTCTCCTCCATCACAAATAACACAAAACATATTACATAATGATTTTCATAGTGGTCGAGCCATTTTTGTTTGGCCTGCACCCTCCGCATTAGAGTGGTAGAAAGAAACTGAAATATTTCTTCAATCACGATTTAATTTCAAGAAAAAGTAAGTGGGAAAAATTTAAACAACCACCATACCTCGAATGTTCTTTTATGTAGGCGTGAGAATGTAATTTATGATTTCATCGTTCATCACACTCGCTACACACCTCTGATCCTGGGATCGTTCATCTGTTCGTCGGATAATCGCTCTTTGATGGAGGTTGTTCTTCGTATGAAAGAAGTTATACATGCCCCCCTTTATCATTCTCCAACAAAATCCTATCAAATTAAAGAGGTGAAAATATGATTTAATTTATATAGATTATTTATGTTGGAAATTTGGCATAATTAATTTTATATATTAATTAACTCAATTAAATGAAATGTGTTGGAATAATTAATGTTTGAGGGAGTCAATGGGTTAAATCATCATTAAGAGGGTTCAGGTGGTCCCCTCCTCTAGAATTAAAATTGGGAGGTTTTAAGATCGGTGTCCCCCACCTCCAAATCATTCACATGGGCGTTCAAGAATAAAAATGTTAAACATTTTTATTTTTTTATTCTTTCACGAAAAACACAAAAACTAAATTTCACCCTCGACCAACTATCATCTTCGTGAATGATTCATTAAGAGAATGATGGTGCTACGAGTTCAAAGGTGTTCTCAAATTTCAATTTCAAGAACTGGTTCCAAAATTACAATATGCTGATTGCACGTTTACTGAACATACTTGAAATAAAGTTCAGAAATTCATTCCTCGCACAGCGGGCCTCCGAATCACATGTCGTCAATTTTCACACACTTCTAAAATTCCCATATAATTAAAAAAAAATTACATGAAAATTTTGTGACTTTAAAATATCATAATAGAATCATTTAACACTATTTCCCAAAAATAAAACAACATACTCCCAGTCTATGAGGTAGAATTGACTATCTCTTATAACACATTCTCACTATCTATCCCTCTGGTATCGTGACGTGACCACCCCAAACCAGCCTCCAAATGGCTAAGGGCTGGCAACATGAACAGAAGGTAATATCCCATGAGTGGTAGGCAGTTTCCTGAGTAACTATACACACACAGACACACACACAAGAACGTCCCAAACTGATGCAATGGAAAACATGAATGACATGAAACAACCTCTAATCAAAGTTACAAGTTGTAAGTCAATTGGGACCGAATTCAAACCCAAAAAAAAAGACAAAATGAAAATAGGAATGTACCAAATATCATTGTAATACGTCTACAAAAGAACACACCTAAAGGGTAGGCATGGAGTAGATGCTAGTACCTATATAAGTATGCTCGTCATTCCAGTCTCACTGAGCAGCATCTAGTCCCAGACATCCAAGGTCTCCATCAAAGAGTACGTCAGTCCAATATCAATGAGTTCCATTGGGTTCGGAACCCCCAAGGTCTCTACCAAAGCATTGATCCCCAACATGAGACACGACATGTGCGGGAAAACCATTACAGGGTTGATTAACACAACACTCATTAGGGACCCAAATACACAAAGGAAAGGCCACGCTAGAGAGTATTCACTTGGTAAAATCAGTGTTCTTTTGAGGATAATACACCAAGTACATTATGTAACCCATTGAGGATTGTGCTCCACGTACTCTATGTACATCACTAAGGAGAGTGAACCATGGAATCAATGTACACCAACAAGGATAGTACTTCATGTACTCTATGTACACCAAATAGGAGAGTATTCCATGTACACTATGTACACCACTAGGGAGTGTACACCATTTACACTAAGTACACCTCAATTCATTTTCATGAAGTAAGATAGCTGAAACCTAGTATAATCAAACAGTCAGAAATTATGACCATTAGATTCATCATCGAACACCTTGGGCAATGGGAGAAATCATCCAGCAGGTGTACATTGGGACAGTTGGGTCACACAGATCTTCTTCTCACTTACATTGGGCTGTTGTGGTACTCATCCTTCATTAATAATATTTGTATGATGGGTAAAATAGTGTATCCCCCACCGTGGGAATACGAGGTCACACAGAGTCATTTCCCACCTTGTCCATAATGAGGTACTCCTCCCCATCGAGTAACATGGGTATGCTGGGTAACACAAAGCTTCTTCCCAATAATACATCGTAGCTAATCCACACAATGTCTCTTGTCCGCATTCTTCAAATCTCAGCCAACTGTCGAGTTTCTACACATATTGCACTTGATTCCAGGAGAACCACTCCCATTACTAGTCTTCATATTTCAAATTCCATGATGAATCCGTAGAGTATGAAAAAAGATCTATCTATCCTTTAGGTTTCCTATTCTGCAAAATTTCTATCAATCATTCAATTGGTTTGTCAGATATTTGTGTTTTAGTAATAGTAGCCTGTTGCGTCTATACAAATTCCGACCTGGTCGGACCAACCCATGAAGCTCGGCCCAGTGCCCCCACATGTCACAGTTTATTTTGATACGCCATAAATGACCCATTTTGGGTTTGGGAAGTCTTGGTCCCACCTATCTAGTTAGAAAGGCCTGTTGGGCCTCGCTAGACACAGCCTAGTACTTTTGGGTGTCCAGCCCGTAGGGTCACCAGACAACCTGGTCCCATGTGGCCCAGAACACAACCCATGTGCTAGTTTATTCCCAGCCTAGGCTACTCAGCATCCCAGCATTAGGTAACTATACAATCCTACAGAAGAGGCCCAGTTTCATTTCGAGCCCGAGCTGAATAGAGGCACGGTTGGCGAGCCCTGGTCCAGCCTATAGCCTGCAGCCGGCAGGCTGACTCTCTCTGCCCAGCCCACGAGGTTGGGCTGGGTCTCTTCTAACACGACCTCCTATGGGTGTCCTTTTCAGTGCATTTTGGTAGGCTAAAATGGATACTCTAGGTGTCATCACGTGGTACAACTACCACATGCATATAGGGTGCCGCAGACTGGGAGCGCAGGTCGCCCTATCCGACATGGCCGGTTGGCCGGGTCCCCTGTCTTCCATCCATCGGCCCATGTGATGGAAGCTCTTGCTGCTTCTGCATGGGACGATCTGGTCGTAGCTGCTGGTTCTGGTGCTCCATCATGGCATGCTGTCACATTCATGCAGCCATCTCCACGGTCCAAATCTGATGGGTTCTTCTATGGACCACCGAGCATACTCTAGTTGTCTATTCTACATGTTGTCTACGCCTGCAGCCTCTATGGGTCGCCACATTCACTCCTAAGACCACAAAAACTTCTCTAAACAATTTCAAATGTTTTTCTCACAAATAATTCACATGAAGGATGGGCTCAGGCCTTGATAGAGTAGGCCCAAACCATCCACAATAGATTTTAACTATGGGGATGATTTTTACTGATGTTAAATACAACAAAAATAAATAATCTTGTTGCAAAACCCCATTGAAAGAACCCTTCATCAAGAATGAGAGATACATGGATCAAATTGTTCATCGAATGATTTGTGTTCGTCGTTTGAGAGTAAATAACATTGAAATTAAAACCAAACTTCTCCTACGTGGAGAAGGTTCATCATTAGTGTTGATCCACTTGAAGCCATTTTATTTTGCCGATATACAATCCCAGTTCCAACCTCCAAGGAATCTTCACCACTTTCCAATCATCCTACATTACTTGTTAGAGATAATATTCCTCTCCATTCAGCATAGAATTTTTCTCTCTCGTTCTCTAACCAATTATTTCATTAGAAGATAAAAGTGTCGTACTGTTTCATTTACATTGTGTCGTCGCATCATTAGGATGTTTTATTAATGAAACAATGTATCTATTTTTCACAGATTAATGAGTCATTACATAGAACATTTAAGAGACACATGAATGTGATTTATTTAATGTGACTCATTGTCACGTCGTCACCACTGTCACATTGCTGACGTGCCACTAATCAATGATGACTAGAATCAAATAAAATAACTTTTTATGTTATATTATTTTACATCGAAAAATTCCAAAAATTAACCATTTTCCTTGACCTTTCCGAGATGAGTTTGGTCCATTCATTGGTAATTTATTTGTTCCAAATGCAATGGTGCCTTTGATTTTGGATTCAGGTGACTTTTTAAAAGTTTCCAAAACCGCACTAGCAGGCAATTTTATTTCATTGAAAACAAGTTCCAAAAACTGTCACTCACCCTCAAACCATGATAGAAAAGGTTAATCTCTAAATAAGAAAAAAAAATCCTTCATAAGCACAATGGTACTCTCAGATTCCCAATATGAGTAATAGTTAAGTATTTATAAGGACTTGATATCAAAATTATTGTTACAAAATTATTTTATATGTGGATAAAATCTGACATCCATTGTTAGCCCGTGGTAGCCAACATTAGGCTCTGCATAAGGAGAGTATACCATCACGAGCTCCATTGTGGTCTCCAATTATTTATCTGAGTAACCATTCATGATTTATATGCATTTGAAAAATAAGATAATTTTATTTAATAATTTTATTTATGGTTATTCCATTGTCTTGTTTTCCTACTAAGGCCTGAACCAACTAAACATACATCACACCTAGGGTAAACCTTCCATACTGTATGCAATAGTTCCCTCAAATTTCTTATCATTGCATCCTTTTTTGTGTTGTTCCACTTATTTTTGAAAACCACTAACATGCAATATTTAAAACATAACATTGTTTTTATAGATAAATCATGGCACTATGTGCCTTAGAATAGCATGTTGTCTTAGCTCATAGTTTCATAATAATTCCATATAAGTAAAAAAATGAAATTTTTAAGTCATTAAAAAAATACATGATTTTTCTTTCAAAATTGACTAAAATAATTTATATAGAACGTGAGATATTGTTGATATTAATCCACCATGAGATCATAGAAACAATTTACTTGCTACCCTAGATGTTTCATTTCTACTAATTCTATACAAACATCTTCAACTTAAAGAAAAACAAACTATAAAAATATGCATTTTTTAAAATAATGGGTACCACATAAATTGATCAATGGTATAGCTATATATGCCTTGGAGAATACATTACATAGATTCTTGCACAAAATAGTATTGAAATAACTTTAGAAAATATTCATTTTCATGAAAAAATATATGTGAAAATTTAATAAAAAAGAATAATAATGATGTTAGTTTTATACTATATGTGTTTTTTGATGTTCATAAAAATGGACATAGATTTTTTGAAGACATATCAGCATAGGAAATCCATATATGTTTATGGCTTATAGGTAAAGAATAAAAAACCCTATTGAAAATAAGTCATACTCCCAATATAAGAAAAATATTCCCTTTGTAAAAAACATATCATTTTCATGATAAATTACGTTATTGTTTTTATCATATTTTGATAGTTATGTGCTGAATTAGGGAATTTTGAAACTTTCCAAACACCATAAATAGACAAAAATGAGAGTCTACAATAAGAAAATAATAAGGAGAATTAAAATAAGGGCAATTATTCCTTGTGAATTTATAGATATCCCAATATGGAAATGATGTATTAGAAGTATGTTAAACTATTTAGGGGAATAATAAATAAGATAATTTGAGACTCATAAAAAAATTATAACAATGATTTACCACTATAAATGTTTTGAAAAAACAATTAAAATAATATAGAGAAATAAATAAAATACAATTAATAATCCATATAGTATAAATCAAGATAGAGTTATCCAATCAAGAGGAATTAAATCTTGATATTTCCCAAGATGATTTTCAAGGTTGAATACATTTATTAATAAGGTTATGAGTGAATTTAATGAATTGTAATTCTGAGAAGAAATTAATGTTTTATGTAAGGGGAAAACTAGTTTGAAACATGATTATTAATTTGATGTATATTATAATAAATAAATTGGATTGGGGGAAGACATAATATAATGGGATGTTTTCTCCATGAAACAAATTTGATTATATAAGGATGAAATTCACTTCATCGAAGGAGGAAATTTATATTATGAATTAATTACATATTATGTCATTTGATCATGTGGTAGTATAATAATGTTTAGAGAAATATATAATTATTCAAAATGGACTACATCCACACATAATGAAGCCAAAACTACATAATAATCATAATGAGTAATAGAACATAAAATAGAAAGTTGAATATCTTTTGAAACTTTTTATGGGAGCATGACGGAACCCATAGGGGAATTTCAAGGGGGAAAAAATTGTCTCAACCATATTTCTCAAAATAGGATATACCTAATGAACCAAATTTTATAAAAATAAGTCTATATGTTCATCATTATTTTTTAAATGAAGGTGAGGTTGTATAGAATGAATCCCTAAGGGATAAATAGAACATAATCATAAAATTTACTAAATTCATAGAATTATAAAATCTAGAATCTTGAAATACATGTTGATTATGATGTTTGATGCATTATTATCACTCTCACACCATTTTTTTTAATATTCATACATAAATTATTTCAGTATGTGATTATCTAATAATTGATGAATCATAAAATAAACCTCATTAATATTTATGTATTTATTTCATGTGAATCATATTAGGTTTAGTTAATGTAGAATTCTATTTTATATCCCTAATGAACAAAAAATTTCCATTGGTACTAAATGGATATGTTACAATAAATGTTTTTTGTATTAGGATAGAATTATTACATTGAGGATTTATTGTTTCTATATAATCATATAATGAATAATTTACGATTCATTGAAATGAAATATTTGCCTAATTACTTTTGAAGGAAAGATGATGATAATAAGAGGATGAATTTATTATGAAAATAAAAGAATACCCACACATATAATGCGAGGATAGTTTTAGAAACAATTTATTATTTTATAAATAATGGGGGTAAAAATGTTAATATTGATTTTCAGTGATATTTAAGAAAACAATTTTATATATTGATGTTCCCAAATGTATTTTATATGTTAATATTCTATTTTATATAAATGTTATTTCTAGGATGACAAGGAATTAATTTTGTAATGTGTGAAAATGTTGAGATAGAAACCACTAGTGATGGATTGAGTATCTAAACACTAGAAAAAAATAGTTTCAACACATAAACAATGGGTGTTGTAGTGTGAATAAATGGATTCCCATGAATACATGTATGAATATATTCAAATAGAATATAAAATAATATGATTATTTTTGAGATGGTACTCGTGTATACATCATGTAAAGTAGTAGTTGAGTGTTGTATTGAATTGTTTAGAATTTACAGGTAGGATTGTTTTTTGAATATATCGTATTAATGTAATAAGTATACATGAATGGGTGATTGATGTTGTAGAGATATATAATATTATCATTATGTACCTTTTATTAACACTAAGAAAATAATTGTTGAAACTGAGTTTGATGGGGTATGAATTGATGATGAATTCTTTAATATAGTGATATATATTGAACAACATGAAGACAAGTTCCTAATTTTCTATAGTTTTCATTTAAAGGAATATAAGGTATTTATGAATGTTTGTTACATTCCCAAATGTGTTTTCCAATATTTATGGGTGGATGAAATTGGATGGAATTGGAATAGGGGAGTTTTGTTTTGAAATAATAGATATTTAGAGAATATGACTCTATCTAAAATTTATATTGTCAAAATAACAATGTAAGAGAATCCATTATGTTATAAACATCGTATATATGAATACATCCATTAGATGTTTGGGACCTTGTTTAATAATTTACCCATGGATTATTTATAATGTATGGGAATCGAAATAAAAAAAATATTTTAAAAATGGAATTCACATTTTGAATTTTATAGATATATTATAATCCACCATGATTCCTAGACTATGTATGAATTTATGAATCGTTACATAATTGTTTTACAATATTTTATGTAAAAAATTACGAGTCTATATAATAATTAATTTGGGGATAAATAATTTTTTTGATGATTTTCACAATATTCATCAAGGTTCCAAATGTAACAAAAAACAATAAAGATATGCAATTTAATATTGACATATTGTGGAGCCTCAATTTATTATATAGGAAATGAAGACAAATGTTTTTGAAATTCTTTAATAATGTATAATTATTATTAAAATTTTATATAAAATCAGATTATGAATGAAAAAATATAATTTTTTTAACACCACTAAGATAGTAATGATGAAAGATTAAATTTAAAAAAGACTAGGGAATATTGAATGTGTGTAATCTTATAATAAATAATTCTTATATAATATATTTTGTATATATATATATAATTTATTTTTTGGGAAATCAAATAAAGGAATCATACTAATTGTTGTGGGGTTTAGATGGGAAAATGAATCAATAGTTTTTTTCCCAATTTAATTGAAAATAATACCATGTGTTGAATGAATTATAAAATTAATATAAGAAGATGATTAATTTTGGAGGTAACTCTAAAAAAATAGAGAAATTATAATATTCTTTATTAGGTTTATGGTTAAATGGAATGTAAATGTGAAATAAAAAAAATGATCACTCTTGTAAATGTATATGTGACAAATGTAATGTTTGCAAAAGGGTAAAATCGTCATGGGATTCACTCTTGTCAAAAGGTAGTGAGTAATTTTGGTGAGACCTACTCTTGATAAATTAAATTAGATGATCATGGGAATCTATTTTTTAAATATATATTTATTCCAATTATAGAAAATATAATTTCATGTGGCCCATGAATATATAAAAAAATCTTAATGTTGAGTTGGATTCATGAACCAATATATTATGATCAAAAAAATATTAAGGATAATCTATTAAAGATTGTTATGAAAGAAATATTACTATGATTATATGTTTATATAATTTATGAATCCATGAAAAATATTAATAACATCCTACTCCATCATTTGTTTGATAATCTTGGGTTAATGGATTTTTGGAAGGCCAACTTTTTAGTATCATACTATTAATATATATGGACTCATTGAATTGATGATATGCTGTGAAGAATTATATAAAAGGTCGCGTATACATAGAATCTAGGGGATACATGTAGGTGTTATGTTTTGAATGGTCTATAAAGTTATTATTCAAGCATTGATTATTTTGTAGTGTTTTCTTGAAGCATCAATGGAATTAAAAGAAAATATTATTTATTTGAAGTAGATCAATTTTATTAAGGATGAATCATCCAATATATAGTTGTGATAAAATAAAATAGTGTATAATTGAAGAAACACTTCAATATAAATAGTATAATTTCATAGATCCTGTGTGACATAGGGTGTGAAAGGGGATCACCCTATGGCTAGGTGGATATTGTTAGATGTTATTGTAGAAGACGAATAGGAATCTAACAAATGATTTCTTATGGGGAGGATAAGAGTGGAAGGTTTGGGTCTGACCAATATATGATAACTATGATTCTAATATTGTCCACATTAATTTCATGGATTTTTTTGTTGATTCATTTTTTTCCATCTAACCAATATGAGGAAAAGTTGTTATTAGTACATGACATTTTAAATTCAGGTTTTATTTCCCCATTAATTACATTACCATAATGGTGAAGGTATGAGATACAAGTGTGAGTGAATTGAGACTAGATAAAATGTGTGACAAATTAATTATGAAATAATTTATAAATGTAACCATTAAATAACCGATCATATTTTAATGGTCCATCTGTCATCGGGAAATTTTAAATTTAAATAGATAAATCATTGGTTTCCTTAATAGATATTTATATAATATATATATTTTATTTATTTCAAAATGATTCTTAGATGATGAAATATGAATCTACCACTAATAAAGTATATTTTTGTGTTTCAACCATGATAGTGAAAAATTGGCTTACATAAGAACATTATGTTAAAAAAATATGACAAATGGGAAGGATCTAATATTAAATATGTTTGAATAAAGTGTGTAGTTATCATAATTTGACTCTATTGATAGATATTATTTTAATAATTCATATTCAAGAAATTATTGATGTCTAAAATGTAAATAAGTTAATAATAGAAAAAAATCCTCAAATTGTAGAAAATTTGTAAAATTGTTTCCCACAATGGATTTTAACTATTTTTGGATCTTTATCAACAACATGTTTAATGAAAAATAATTGATAGAGGATGATACTATTACTGTGGTGGAATCATTATAAAATAACAGGATGATGCGAAACCATTAAAAAATAAGTTGATGGTGGGAGATAAATAGAAATGAATTTAATAAAAATACTTCAATTTTTTTTAAAAAAATTACAAGGGATAGTTTTTCAAAAAATGTATACAACGAAATTTTTGTTCATGTTTTCATTAAACTATAAAATCTACAAAAACGTTATAATTATTATAAAATAGGGAAATCATTATTCAATGAAAATAATAATCTTATATATTTACACCTTAAAATTGTCTTACAATGAACCATAATGAATATTGATAGGAATTAATGATAGTGTAGGACAATATATAGAAATTTGTTGAGTATAATAAATAGTCACTCAATATGATGAGTTTTATAATCGAAATCATATTGATTAATATGGATTAAAGTGAATATATTCCTACCTAAATTAATTATAGAATTTTTTCTTCCACTAAATATTAAGAGAAGTATTTTCCTTAGAAATGGTATCAAAATTTTGGAATTGTAATATTATGAAAAATTCGAAAACCATTAAAAAAAGGTAATGGAAATAGAAATTTATTGATCCCAAAATATTTGTTTTTATAATTGTTTTCTAACCTTATTAAGAGTGGAAATTATAATACTCTAAAAATACGGGAAACCAAAAATGTTGGGGAAGCCTACAACATATCATCGATGGAGTTAATATGTCCTAGGAAATATCTTACTCAATCCATGAAAAAATTGGTCAAAAATATAAAAAAACAAGTGTATCATGTTGAAAAGTATGTACATATTTCATAAACAAGAACAAAAAATTTGTTTCAATTCTACAATTTCTATTAATATTAGTTTATACCCTTAGGTATAGAATATTTTCATAACATGTCATCCTATGAATAGAAACGAAGGGATAAAATAAAGGGTAAGAAATATGAAAATAAATTAAATACTACAACATAGAAGCCAGACTCAAATAATTATAATAACATATTCAAGAGGAAATCATATGAGTGACTTGATATTTTAATAAATTTTACCAAATATATGTACATAAATATGATAAATGTTGGTCTATTCTAAAAAACAAATCAATTATCAAAAAAAATATATTACATAATAAAATTTGAAATGCATGAATGAAAAAAGATCATTTAATCATTTATAATGAATATATATAACTAAAAGATAAAAAAAGGAATATTTTGATATTATATGATATAAGATAAAAAAGAGAGAATATGAAACTCTAAATAATAAAGATAAAAAGATTCATGAATATGGTACTACCCATATATTAAGGGGTTATAGTTATAAATGATGTAGTTTTATATTTATATGATTAGGATTCATGTTTCATAAGTCCCCAACAATGTCAATCCATCATGGAATAAAAATTTAATTTGTAAATTTTTTTGTAAGAAGAATTAGACCATATAAACTAATTTAAAAAAGGGTTCTAGATATTGTATGGGAAAACATAACCAAATTTATCACATTAGTTAAATCCATTAGCCAATGTAATCAATGTAAGGGGGTATATCAAAGAGATGATTCTATGTATGTTGTCAGAACATACATATCAAAAATTACCCAATGTTCTAGGAAAAAAACTAAAATTTTAGATTGATTTTCATGTGGGATGGTTTTATTTCATTGTTTCTCATATTCATCTTTATCACTAAAAATATCACAATAAATAATTTGGTTCCATGATTCAATCATGAAAAAAATGAGGTTATGATCTTCAATCAATGTGATATTATGATAATATATATTAAAATTATATGATTATTGATAATTATAGTTTAGATATGTAATAAATTTAGATGATACAAGAAACTATTTACATGTGTTCTAAATATAACACAGTCAATTATTATTCATTCTGAAATTTTAGGATGAGTTATGAGTATTAAAGGTGAATAATGTTATATATCACAAAAAATTCATTTCTTATGTCCCCTTTCAAAGGGAAATATCTAAATCATATTTTTGGAAAATATAATGAAGGTAAGCTACCATTTAATTAATATTTTAAAATAAAAATGAATTATATTTTTTTGGTCAATTTAATTGAAACATATAAATTTTAATCTAATTATTTCATGGTTAAGATAAGAATTTGATAACGTATCATAGACAAATAGAAGGTGTACGAATAGTATATTATTCCAAATTCTTCCACATGATAAATGAAAATGAATATTGAAATAATAAATAAAAGGTAACTTCTATAAATATACATGATACAATGGTTATGTAGGTAAAAAGTATTGCATGATCCTTCTAGCATCACTCATACTACGAATTTGGGTTGTATTTTGGGACACACCCATTGTAGAGAAATTATAACAGTATATCATAAAAATTGATTTATTTATGATTTTTTACAATATAAATTTAGGAAATATTATTTGAGATGATATACCCATAACTTGAAAAATATGAGGAGAGAGATAATTTCATGGTTTAAATAATATCCTATTTGAACAAAATTATGATGACGAACACTTAATGATAAATTTAAAGGATTTGATATTATATAGATATATTTTTTATTATCTCAGAATTTAATAAAATGATAATGAAAATATTTTCACATTCTTGGTAACATAATCCTGTGATGATGCATTTGAGGAAGGATGGCCCACCAGTATGTTGTTATATAATTATATATGTAGTTGATCCATGTATCGATATGAGGAGATACTAGATATTGATGATACCAAGAGCATAGATATTGTTTGAGTTCCGTAGGTTATCAGTAGATATCATTTTCTATCAATCAATGCTACATGAAATGACCATGTCGACTAGTACTCATGATGATAAAAATTAATTTGAAAAGCATTTAGGTTTGGTCAATGAGATGAATATTTTTGATGTAGTGGTTTTTTATAGATATGATAATCATTTTCAATGGAGTTTCATAAAATAAACACAAGTATATATATATAAATAATATTTCCATCCACTGAACATATTAGATTAAGCATGTTCTAAGATATAAATCCTGACCCATTTTTACTATAATGATATGTTATAGAAGAAGTCTAGTAAGATGCAAAAACGAGAAATCATATGAGGAGCTAGAATGCTGGTCATGTTCTGCTGGCGAAGAGGTGATTAATGATACCCTATTAATTTCAAGATCTGACTAATGATTTTTTTGACAATCCATTTCGGGGTATCTAAAAAGAAAAAAAATGTATTACCATAGAGAAATGAAAATGATTTGGTTTTTGTTACATTTTAATTCATTATCTAGGTGAGCTTATGACACACAATATTTAGTGGAATGGGGCTAATCAAGTCAAAGGTGTTAAATTGTGTAATTTTTTAGTCACCACTAATTCACCCCAACCCTATTAGTTATCTATTGGTACACTGGTATTTTCAAATACATTTCATAAGGGTATATTATTATTATTTTTATGATGTTTTTTCAATAATTATGTGTTAAAATAATTGAAATAATTAAAATAATTTTACATTCACATTCATATAATTTATCTTCCTCTCAAATTTTTATGAACTATACATTATTAATATTTTTCATTATATATTTTTTATTTCATTATATATAATTATTTAAAAATTAATTATATCATTTATGAAAAATATACTTTGGAGAGTGACTTGTGACATCATATTTTTAAATAAAAATAAAATTATTTATGAAACCTTTCTTAAAAAATTTTCATCCTTTTTTCCATTAATGTTTTAGACATATTTAGAGTGTTATTTCATGTATTACCCGCTAAATTATTTTATTAATTAATAGTTCATACCCCACCCCATTCTAATGGGTTTTGTTCTTAATCACTCTTCATCCATCTCTACAGTTCATTTTTCTTCTCATGAGACAAAATATTTATTACCATATAGTTATGATAAATCATTTACTTAATTTAACAACCATATATCTATTAATTTTGGTGGTGTGAATAACTTAATAATTGATGGTTATTTTATAATAATATTATTTTTTTATAAACTACGTGATATTTAACAATAGAAATACTAGTTAATTTAACACATAAAATTATTTATTACTTGTTATATTTATTATTTATTGATTATTAATTCATTTCATAATATTAATTCATTATAAAAATTTAGTAATGGGTTGGTTTTGGAAGTTGATATCCTCTTGATGGTTTTCTAGGTCTCATGAGTCATTTTATGAGGGTAAATTGATGAAATACTTGACCATTAACGTATGAAATATTGAATAAAGGCCATGATTTAATGATTATAATGAAGTGTATTAATTATTATTTTTGTATCATCCATGATTTTATCCAATGTATAAAACATTTGATTTCAATTTAAATTCTTTTTATTGTCTGATATAATGATTCCCCTCGGAGACATGGAGGACATGGGGGTGTATAGGGCTTGTTCGGAGCCACGTGCCTCGAATGTGTAAAGGTAATGAATGGTCCTCATATTTAGTATAAATGATTCATTCATGCTCATGGACTTCAAAAACAATGCATCTTGGAACAGTGTGGTGTAGGGCACTACACAGTTTTCGTGAAACTGTGCGAGGGAGCCCACCTGTCTTTGAAAAATTCTATAGACTACATTGCAGATCTATTTTCCAAAGGCTATGGATTAATCGCCAAACTATGTGCCTAGACTATGTGGGGTTCCCTATGCATAAAAACTAGGCACATAGTTGGTGTATGGTTTGGCCAAATATGCGGCCAAACTATGTTCCCCATCCTGTGGGGGTGATTTTATATCTTTACCCCTTCTATGATTTAATTAGGAAAACCATCTTCCTTCCCTTCTTTTAGTGGAAGAACCCTCTTCATACCTTAATAAGACTCTTCCTTCCAACCATAGTCACCAAGATAACTCCTTCATTCATCCTTCTTTTCTCTCACCATTAGATCCATCTGAATGCTAGGGGTAATCTCTTCAATTCCCTTCTTTATACTTCATGTTATTCTTACTCAATTTTTTTCTCTCTCAAAAGCTCATTTCCACATTTTTGTCTAATATAATAATTTCATTGATATCTTCCATTCTCAATCAAATCAATGGAACCACTATATGAGTGGATATTAAATATACAAATCTAGGTGGTCTTGGTTCATTACCCACTTTTCAATTCATTCTATATCTTCCATTATATTTGTATGGGTCAAACCATTCCATAGAATCCTTATAATTTATAATTAAATAATATTGATGGAATTTACTTTCCAATTTCAACATGTGGTAGTCGAGAATCATATACTTATATTGATATCCTTGAATTATGCCACAATAATGGGTGTGCATCATCATCGATGGTTAATTTCATTAACCTAAATTTGATAAACACTCTTAAGGGGTGTCTCCATGAAATTAATGCATTATGATAATTGATTATGTTTTACTAAGGGAATTGTCTTTGAAAATATACATTTCTTATTATTCATTTTTAAATAAATGGATTTCCAATGTAAATTACTTTTATAACTAACCTTTTGATATAAATTGGTGATTAAAATCATTCATTGGATTAGATTCATGCATGTAAAATTGGATTTGATCCCAATTTGATCGCAAAATATTTTATTTATTTATTTAATCCACTAATTAATTTAATAATTATAGAAAATTGTTCAAATTATATTGTAGGAAAGTATCTAATCTAGACATTATTGGTAGTGAACTATGGAAATTTTGTCTCACACACTATATGGGACGTCATTGGTACATAAGTTGAATTTCTAATTTCATGGATACATAAATGGATGAAACCATAGTTAAAAGCATGGATGAGGAATTATACTCTTCTTGAGATTATAAATGTAGAAATTTTAGGCATTTTTTGGTTTTTATGTAGTTGTATATTCTGGTTTCCAGTATCCTCTTGGTATAAATTGGTATAAAGGAATATCCATGATCATAATAATATTGTATCCAATTTATTTTGTTTCTTCCTATTTAATTGATTCTATTTAATGTTTATGTGTTTTATTTAATCTAATGTCTATTGTTTTTTCCTAATTTAACTACTGTAAGTTTGTGATCCAGTTATATAGAATCTGCACATATTTTTCTCACATCATACGTATAAATATATTTATGTTATCTACTCTGATAAATAACGGAATAGCATATCGATTGAAACTCCCATGTCCCTCACTTCTATTCATAATCCTATAGAATTCGTGAACATTCACATTTGGTCGTATAGACCACTATCTTGGGGCACCATTATGTGGCATATAAACTAGGATATTATAATGTTGTATCATAGGATTATTTATATATTTTATTAATTTTTATATTTAGATTTGATTCTATTAAATTTGAGTATGTTAATTATATTATGTCTTTGATTAGCTACCAAATGTATGGGGGAATCCAAAATGACACGGGATAGGTTAAGTTTGTTGTTTCATGAGCATGTTACAGTTTCATAAAGTTTCAATGTTTGGTGGCTCACTTGGTTTGTGCTATTATTGATGCCGATTTTATTAAAAAGGGGTTTTTCCAAGTCACAATTATTTTATGGTATTCCAAAAACAAGAATCCTAATATGATCCTTATAATTAAAAACTTCATGCAATATTCCATGCGATATTTACTTTTTTATGTGGATTTATTTCTTTTCCGTTTAATTGTGGTATGCACCTTGATTATTATGATATGATGAAATTTGTTTATTGTAACTTTAAATGTTACAATAATTCATTAAATGAATAAGGAAACCCTATTATTGAATAATTTATCTCCCTTAACATAACAGGTTTCCCTCCATAGGTGGAATCTGATGAGTTAAGTAGCCAATTGTAGCACATTGATCCACGAAACATCAGTCAAATGAGATGGAACTCTATGTCGTTAGAATATTGTGGAAACCGCATTTATATTTATAAATAGTAGGGGAAGTTATAATTTTTTAGATGTGTTCTATATATTTTATCATTCAAAGGTAATTTAAATTCATAGATAAATTTAAATGAATATATCATTTAAATTGTAATGAATTCCCCCCAAATGAACACTACAAGTCCTTGAACGTGATGAAACATCATTATTGGGATCTGGGCCATGTTTCATGTATCCTTTATATGACCTCTTATGATAACATAGAACTAAATACTTGAGCATTATGATGGTTATTTCTTGTTTTAAATGGGCTTCATACATGTACGTTCTTTACTGATTTCCATATCATTAACAAATCATATTTGAGATGTGTAAAAAGAAATTGTAGAACTATTCCACCATGATAACCTCATGCTATATTCCATGAGAGTTGTGATGATAATAATCTGAATGTGGTGGGAAAGATAGAACCAATGATACCTCCTATATTTTCACCCGAGGCACCTCTATTAGATCATACACTATTAGCTAATTATTATTTCTGAGAATCTAGCCTCTATTTATGGATTTCATTTTGGGTTCTCTCGAACATGCCCCTATCATGGAATATTTGACCATGGAGTTCTAGTAGAAGTATCCTCCCACCTAATTAAAGGATGTTTTACCATAGGCTGCAAAACCCCTGCTAGAGGCCATGCTTTCTATCATCATGCATATAATCATTCCCCTAAAGTAGAGGGTCAATATCATGACATATATTCTATATGACTCAACCAAACATTTGTGGGAAGATAAAAATCAATATGGTATACATAATGGTGTAGTTAGGGTATATTTATAGATATATTTCAGTGACTACTTCTTTCTACAAACGTGGTGAACTGACTATTCTTAGGAATTCAGGCACCTTCAGTAAGGTTAAATTTTAGTGATGTAATATTCAAATATCATCCCAAAATTAATGAATTTCAAAATAACATTTTCTTGTGACAAGATAGTTATTTTCAGGTGAATTGAGTATGGCATTACATATTTGATCTTTTGTAGGTTAATATATTTTGCTGAAAACTATTTTAGTAATTCTTAACCAGCTCCACTTCTAAGAGTGGAACTAGAGGGAATCATGAGTCATGAGATAGGTCAGTCCAGCTTCCAAAATGAGGAATGATTTCTAAGTGGTGGGAAGTGATGTTTTATGGTTAAATATAAGGGAAGTACCATCCAGGCGGCACAAACTAACATCTATGTGTGCTCTCAGCAGTCCAACGTGTCATCACATAGAAATCACCAATTTATGAGAAACCTGTTAGAGTGTGTGGCTAGGGGAAGGATTGTTCATGTACATTGTTTTTTAAGATTTTTCTTCATATTCCAAGTAGATATAGTTTAGTTTCCTCAATTGCTTCAAGAGTAGGATCATTGAACCCTTTTCATTTTAGGAGTAAGTCATCTACCATCCAATCTTGATGAGGGTTGGGTTGAAGTAGAGGTACATAAGGATCAATTTTTCAATATCAGAAGAGCGTTCATTATCATGATACTAATTTATATTCTAAAACAACCTATTCATACAAAAAATATGTAGTTATTATTATCATATAAATATTTTTATATATACATATATTGATAGATTTTATATTTTGGTTTACTCCACTGGAGAATCTACATTTATATATATATTCCAATCACAAATTTTAAACCTTATGCAACTATGAGATGTCTTGGCATGGTGATAGAGTAATCCAATGGTGTTATCAATGTTGATAGGATGAGAGCAGTTCTTGTAGAGGGTATGCACTAGGGTATGTAATTACACATTAATATCTATGGGAACAATTTCTTATTTATATTCTTTATCCTTGATATGTCTGGCTTCGACATCATTCTTAGCATGAAATGGCTTGAGCCATATGAATCCCATGTGGATACATATCTCTGTAGGGTATCCTTCACATCACCAAAGGGAAAAAATAGATCCATATAGTAGAATATGATTTTTGGAATTAAATCTAGAAGCAATAATAATAGTCTAGGTTGAGCAACAACCCAAATGGTAATTCCCTTTATAATAAATTAGGGAATGAATCCTGTAGAATTCCTTCACGTGGTGGGATAATTCAATGAGTTTTTCTATGATTATTTCTCAGAAATTCCTATAAATAGTGGTGATATTCACTATGTATCTTTTTTAAGGAGTAGTACCTATTTTCATTTTTCATTAAAGGAGTGATCCTATAACAATCTATAAACTGAAAAAGTTGGTTGATGTTTTTGAGGATATGGGTTTTATCATACCCAAAAAATATCAATGAGTTTCACATGTCTGTATTCCCTTATATATAAAATTATATGAATATATTTTTAGTTGAATTCAATCAACATATCCATAACATTATTAATAATAGATATCTAGTTCTTTGTAGAGATTACCACTTCAACGTGATATGACGAGAAACCATTTTCACATGGATTAAAAAGAGGTTGGGCTATAATCATCATTGGGGGTGGAAATGAAATATACAATGTACCATATTCAAGATTAGGTTTTACATGTATGAGTATCTGGTCATTCTTTTTTATCTAAATAATGTTCCATAAGTATTTATCACTCCAATGAATTTGGTTTACCACCGGTATATTGATTTCTATGTGGTGGTATTCATGGATGATATCGTAATGTATTCACGGACTATACATGCCTATGAAAACAATATTTAGATATTTATCATTATTTTTAGAGATAACCATCGCTATATGAAAAATATATAATGACACTTTTGGATCATAAATTTTCACTTATTCAGTCATATAATATCGGAGGTCGGACTATACATTGAACTAGAAATATTGAGCATCAGGGTTTCCGAGGAACATCACTTGATAATGTTTATTATCCCTAGATTCTTATGGATGATAGGATATTATAGTTGATTCATCCTAGACTTCCCATTACTATAATCACAACTAATGTGATTGACCAAGAAGGGTGTGACATTTTACTGGACTAAATCATGAGATACATCTCCACAAGTGTTAAAGAGAATGATGACTTCAGTATAGATCCTAATTTTCCCTAGGTTAGGAAAAAAATCTACTATTGATTTTGATACATCATGAATTTGGATAGGATTAGTTTTAATGAAGGGTGATAGGGTTGTTGTGTATCATTCCCACAAATAGAGAACTTATGAGGGGAATTATCCAATCCAAGACCTCAATAAGTAATTCATGATGAATTCCTTACAAAGATGGGGAACTATTTTTTAGGTGAGAGGTTAATCATTTATACAGATCCTAAATGTATAAAATACATCTCCACATAATGAGATGTGAATCTATGGTAGTATTGGAAGGTATAATACCATATATATTTCAACAATGATCATGCTTACACGACTAAAAAAATGAAATTCTCTATATGATGCCTTGATCTAGAAGACTCAGACACAAACCATCTAGGAGGCCACTAGTGAGTGTCTATAGATGGATCTATTTTTGGATATGCATCTATATGTTCATGAAAAACCTGGGAAACCAATATTAACATCTCAAGAAGTGACATCCTCTAATCAAAGTAGGTCTGGATGAGGAATTTATCTAATTTTGAGGGCATCATCTTAAGGGATAACATCACATAATGGAACCCATATTCTAGTTAGTTCAGTGATAAGAATGAGTTCATTAATCACCCTTGGAAATGATCCAGTGACTCAATATAAATGGAGAGATATATTAAGGTAATATCATACATATTATTGTGAAGTTAATCCTTTCTTAAAATGATGTACTCAGATATCCACAATTTTTATTTGTGGCCGGGTATGAAGAGGAAGACAACTAGTTTTATCACATAGTGCTCCAAATATTAGAAGTTGAAGGTAGTGAAATACTGACATGTGGAACATAAAAAACATAAATTCATTCATTAGTAGATGGTGAACAACATCACAATAATCTTCAGTAATAACATTCCATTATTTACTCTATGAAGAAATTAATTATGGTTGATCATTGATAGGTTTCCCATGGTTGCACAATTCATACTGAGATGAGAGACCTTCTCTGAGGATGACCTTTGGAGGATTTAAATATTGGAGATAGTGTACCATAATGGTGTTCCCAATTCAATTATTTTGGGATGATACACCAATTTTTCTTCATGTTTATAGAAATGGTTTCAAATGAAACTGGGTTTACAGGTACTCTTGAGTATAAAAAATTACCCTTATACTGATGGTATGTATGACTAGACGATTTGGGTATCGGATGAAATTATTCAGGGATGTATCCTTTATTTTTGAGGATCATGGTTAATGGACATACCTCTTGTTGGATTTCCCTAAATTTACATTTATTTAGGAAATGATATATATGGATATTTTTGAGGCCCTTTATGATAGTTTGATTCATTCACCTATATGTTGGTTAGGGGTAAGTGATAAAACACTATTGGTTCCTCATTTTGTTAAGGAAATATTATAGAAATAACAAATAATTTAGGATCACATGAATACTCCTAATTCAAAAAATAAATCATATACAAATCATTATCATCGACCTCTAGAGAATGTGAAGGGAAGTTAGTTATTGCTTAATGTATCTCCATAATTAGGTCATAAATGAATCAGGGTACAAGGAATGTTATCGTCTCTTTACGTTAGGCTTTCGAGAAAGTGGAGTGAGTAGGGGTGAAAGCCTATTAGATTTAGCTATATTAGATGTATACAAACTTTAAATTTTTTTCCATGTATCAAATAATCAACACTATCATTCAGACCCATCTCACTCATTTGACCCCAAGGATATTGAGCTAGAGGTAGATGCAACATTTTAAGAGAATATACAACATATTATTTAGTGGAGAAATATAACACCCCAGATATTTCTAAAAAAATTGAAATTCATGAATGTTTTTTATAGATTTATAACTAACATTTAAAAATAATTTTGCTACTTCTATGTTTTGAATTTCTGAAAATAGTCATCTGTAATTGTGTTCAGTATGTTATTTGGAGCGTAATGGAACATACATGTATTTTGGGGAATAGTCTCACAACCATATGATTATTAATATGTATAGTAATATGACCCAAATGAATAATATATTTTATTAATATTTTATTTTATTAAGGATATAAGAGAATGACATATTTGTTAATTTTCCAATGTGATATAAAAGCAGTTATAGTTTTTAAATTAGTAATTTTTTAATTATGTATTATTTTATTTAAAAATTAAATTAATGATATTTATAAAATTATTTTCAAAAAATGGACATCAAATTGTAATTCTTCATGTTAAAAAATATAAAAGTTGAATTTTTTGAAATTTTTGGATATTCCAGAACTTTTGATGAATAGTTAAATATGGTAGAATACCTTACATTCAAATTATCAGCAAAATACACTACTTATGACATCATAAGCTAAGTAATCCCACATGGTTGGAACTCACTGAAATTATTACTATTTGTTGTCACGTTAATAATTTCTATTCATAGTCTTGAGGAAAAATATTTTAATAATGATTAAAATTATGGAAAATACCCCCTCCCCTCCACTATAAATACCACCCTCATTTCCCACATCTTAACACACTTATAAAGCCTTGATACTTTCCTACGTTATGACAAATACTCCTCCCAAAGAACTTCTACACTCTCTAGAGCATGTTGTTTCACCAAAAGTCCAAAAACAAAGGCCTTTGGAAGGATCTCAACGAGAAGAGATCAAGAGGTAAAAATCCACTTTTATTTTCTTTCTTTTCATTAATTTTATGTTATTTTTTTCATTACCATTGGATTATGATGGGATATTAAATTACATATTCCCCTTAAACCCCATATTTTTTAATGTCTATGTCAGATCCCTTTTCACTTATCAAAATATTTTATGAAATTTTAAGCGACATTGTTAGGCTGCCAAATTTTCGTAGAGGATTTTTGAAATATTATTTTTATTTTTAGTTCCTTTATTTTCATTTTATATCCTAGAATTCTATAATCCATGAGGAATTAAAGCTCCATAATCTTGTATATTCTGTATTTTTTAATGTTCATAGAAAATTCATCATCAATCTTTTTTATCATCTCCCACTTATTCAAGGAATAAAAACATTGTCCGTGATTAGTCGGCTTTCCGACATCTTGGACGATGTGATTTCAATTTGCAATAATTCCATCATGGATGGTCATGAAACAATTTTTTTGGTTTAACCACGACATAATGTATTTATTATTTCTTATCCATGGATCTGGAATTATTTTATACACATGGTTTTAATTTATAAAACAAAATGATGTCATTGTTGTGAAACAACCACTAAAATGATCTAAACAAACATAATTAATGTTTTAACTAATGAATCATATTAAATTCAGAATTAAAATATCTAAATGGAATAATTATTGGATTATAGAAATATGTAACTACCACTCCATTCCAATTCTGGATTTTCACCTCAAATTGACAAGAACCACCATCATGAACTAATCATGGAAATCATGTAAAGTACTCACCCAAAAATAGAGAAATGAACAAAATAAAAACAATTTATATGTGAAATGATGTAATTAAATGATAATATAAGGTATTATATAGTTGGATATGTTTCTTTATGTTATTAATAAAACACTTTTAACCATTATAAAAAGAGTTTTAAAACTGTTTTAATTAATACATGCCTGAGGTAATGGAATTCTTAACCTGATTTACATTTTTTGGGTAAACATTATACTTCATTATTTATGTGCTATTAAAATTGTTTGTGTGATGGGGTTTTTTATAATATGTGGAATCATGTTTATATAAAGTGTATATACATTTTCCATCCACTCTATTATGTTTAAAATTATTTATATGTTATTTATAACAGACATTCCTTGTAAAATCCTCTTTTAAAATTTAGTTTTACAAAATTAAAAAGCAATCCATTAAAGTAATTATTAATGTTTATGATTATGATATGGTTATTGGGAATTTTATATGATGATGGTTGGGACCTATATCTCCTTCCAGTTCCTTGGGTATGTGTATGGTGGAGGTCAGCCGTATGGTTACTCCATGTTTTACTACAATGGTTACACAAATTGTAAGGTAGCCATGAGGGTTAAATTTTTTACAGTAGTCAAGTGGGATACACGATGATTTAGGTAATGTCTCAAGATACCATTATGGTTATATTTATGTTATTATGTTTTTTTGTGGATTTTGATTGAATCTCATGTTTCACAAAGTATCTATATATTGGTTGAAATTATGTCTTTTGAAAATGATTTCATATGTTACAACTGTTCATGGTATAATGTGTTATTTGTTTATGTTCATATCCCATATGGAGATTTTTTATCTTCCCATGTATTTAAATTATCTTCACACGTTATATGGATTTGTAATAAAACTAAATAATCCATGATAAATGTTGGATGATTTATCAAAGAAATCATGTTTAATGTGAAATGTTTTATATTTTCCAAGATATGAATACTATTTTTATGGTATCCACTCTATATTAATTTGTAATTTCATGAATGTATTTTTTTCCATTTCTATAAGTCTATAAAATTGAAAATATCCTTATTGAAAAATTATGTAATTTCTTGACTAAATTCAAGATTATTTAATGTAATAAGGTCGTGTCCTTATAATAATGATGGCCCTCAAAGGTCGATCAGTTCCTCTAGTTGAGATATTATTCAATCTTGGATGTGTAATGTATAATACCTTGGATTGGAAAGATGACGTACATGATCAATGCATGGAAATCTTCTCAAAAGACATTTTACCACCATTGTAGAGATAATTTGAGGATGAGTTTTTTGGTGGAGGGTTGGTTATAACATCATAGATTTTTGCTATGGTTCAGAAACCTTTTTTATATTTAAATTTTTTTTATTCATTATAATATCTCTCAATGGAGCCATTAAAGTAACATTATATTCTATGGATTGTTCTGAGACTACATACTTGAAATTATGATGGTGTAGATTGGGGCACACAGTTAGAAGAATCTATGACACCATGACATTACAGTTTCTCTAACCTTCCATATTTGGAAAATGGGGTGTAGGGATCACCATAGGTTATATGAATCTGTGTGAGGGAAAAAAAATTCCAATCCAACTTATCTTAGAGAAGATTCAATGTTTTTTCATAGTCTACGAATGGATAACCAAACCAGAAACATATCACTGGAAGAGGAGACCCTTGTAGAAGAACACGGTGTCCGAGTGGAGCATGGTTTCTCCAATTATGGGGCTTGGGATAGTGGGGAGTAGGGATCCACATATTTTTTCAGAGTCCATGTGAGGGATTCCATATGCCCATCCAAAATTATTATAGAATTTATAGAGCGTTTATTCATGGGCAGCGTAAATTTAGCTAAACCATGAAACCATCCCATATGTGGTGAACCTTTTAGAATAACATGGAGCACTAGTGGAGCATGGTTTTAACAACAATGCATACAAACTATGTGAACCTTCATATGTGGGTTATGTGACATTTTTTGACCTTTAGTTCTTAAATTTTAAAGACACAACATCCTCAAAATTTATACTACAGTTAAGCCCTCATCCTCCTATAACATAAATCTAAAACCTAGACCCATGGATCCGGGAAACTCCTATATTATTCATCAGTATCTATTACTGTCAGATCCATCATAATCCAAGATGTATGATCTTGAATCATCTCACATTAATTACTAGTTTCTGTTCATCTCTGTTTCAATATCTCTACTTGTGCTCATTTTCAAAATTTGAAGATAATATGGTGATTTTCTTATATATTCCATTATATAAAGAATAAAATGTTGGAATTATATTAGGGGATAATTATAAGGATATTTTTGGTACTTTAGGTTATATCCCCTAATTTATTTTCACCCAAAATCGTGTGTCATTTTTCCAGAATCAATATACTGCAGGAGACTCCATATATTTTCTAAATAAATTAAATGGAATGTTTTAACATTCCTATTACAACACATGCATGTGTTAAATAATCCTATTGGGTTGATCTCCTAGAAATATGCGACCCTAATGTGTGTTCCCCACAATTACTGGTTAATATACTTATTAAAAATTTTAAAAAATTCATTAAGGATTTTTCCATATAATTAATACGTCAAGATAATATATTATGTTAATCTAACTTATTTAGAAATAAAATTAGTCCTTGTGGATTATTAATTATGAAATAAATGTATTTCCAATGGAAACGTCTTTTCTAACTCTGATATTGATATAAATTATTTATTAATTTATTTCACCATAGCATCAAGGGAGATACAAGGGGTCCCAACCTATGGATCCCAAGGATGACCATATCTTGTCTTAGTTAAAATTTTTCCATTAACTGTAATAATGATGAGGGTTACACTATCTATTCCTATGATGGGCTCACTGATCATTATTTTCATTTTTTACCTTACAAAATAGTTACATTAGATACATAGGTGACATTCCTTGTATTTACTCGGTGGAAAATGGGTGTACCATTCCACAAGAGAGACCTGGTCCCCAACATGAAATTCCAATGAGGGAAATAGATGTTAGTTTACGATTACTTCATATCATTCCATGAGTTTCACTTTAGACATTATTATTGGTTCACCTTGAATGGACTCCACTACTTTAGTCTTAACCTGATTCCCTAGAGTGATACATTGAATTCCTGTATACTTTCCACATATAGGGTCAGGGTGTCACCTCATATTGACCTAGAATCACGTGAATGATTTTAATATTATAAATTATCATCTAGATATGGAAAAAATAGTGACATATTAGGAATTATGGTTAACATGTTTTGGTATAGTACATTTTCATTCAAATTAAATCACATGCATTACATTAATAGGATTAAATGGTCCAGAGTCACTATCATAGGGTGAAGCCAATATATTTGGATGGGTATCCATTTTGAAACAAGTATAGTTTATTTATTTGTACAGTTTTTTCATGCATTTATTATTAGAGCGCACAATTTAATTTAAAATTATGGAAAGTGATTGATCATGATACTATTAGGGTGGCATACTAGGATTTTATCTTACACTCTACTCGGGACAAATTTGGTATACACGTAAATGGTTTGGTTATAGGGATATATAAATAGAATTGAATATCTTATAATTCTTGATATTCAGTTATAGTTTGTAGTATGGAAGATGAGAACCGAGCCTACGACCCAGACACAAGTTATAGATGTTTTAGACATATTGATTATTTTTTAACATGTGGTATATTATTGTATCCCCTAACTCTAGTTCTTAATTTTTTATAACTACATCAACATGACCATAATTATATTATATCTAATTTTTATGTAGTTTAAATGAGATTATTTATTTCTCTTTCATAATTCTGTATTTTATTTCTATAAATGATTATTTTTAATTTATGCTTCTACTATGGAGGGTTATTGGTCTAATCAAAATTTTTCTATATTTGATGTTTATCACATGATGTGTATTACAATATTTTTTCACTCCACTTTGATAAACGAGGGATTAGTCTCCCCCGATACTCTCCAAAGTCACTCACTATTAGTTTTCACCCTCTATCATTAAAAGAGATGAGCTAGAGGTCGTATGTCCCACTACATCGAGGAACTATCATGTGGTATCTACGGTGGGTCCCTAAAATTTGTATCAAAATATATAATATGTGTATATTTATTTGAAATAGTTATGTATTATTAAAAAATAATTAATAATTTTTTTCCAAATGGGTTTGATGGGAAATATATGACTCATATTGGTTATTGTATTACAAAAATCTCTAAAACTAAATAACTAAATTTTCATTAATCTGTACTAACTAGAAATTAAATTTTATATTTCGAAAAAATTTAAGGAAAGAGTGAGAAACCATACGTTCATCCAAAAAAGTAAATTACATAGTTATTGATGAATATTTGGAGCATACTAGGATTAATATCCCGAAATAATTTTCTGGATAGGTTGTTAACTTGTGTGTCTAGTTCATCCCTTAGAAGGGTTTTGATCCTTAATTATAGCTTATTCGAGACCAATATGTACTCCTCAAGGAAGATATTCCTAGAATTTAATCCCCAAACTAAGATCTAGTAATTCTTGTCTATCAAGGCTTGTTTCTCCTCATTATGAGTCATCCATAATGGACATCCCATCATTTTGAAACTTATTTTATAGGATTGAAGGAAGAAACATATTCTACCAATTATTATTATGATCTCATTAGAAATTACAATGATTTATCAATCAAAACACCTGACATACAATGGTTATTCATAACATGTATTTAAACATATTTTCTTACCGAGTTTCCATAAGAAGAGATAAAAAGGTGTTATCCTTTTTCTCATTCTAGATGTACTTCCTCCCACTAATGGAGGCCCAAACTGGGTAACCTTATGGATCCCGAACTGTATCCTCAGTCTCATTATGAACATTATCATGTTTAAAATATGATTTGAATACAACATCAAGTGGTTCAGAACATCGCACCACAAGAGTGGCCACTCTATCAATAGGCTCATTATGAACATCATTAAACTCATCTTCTACATTACAACAAGGAGTTAAGGAGATGATTGATGTGTAGAATAAAGATCATTAGAGGAATACTCTTGATAAAATCCCCCATCTAAATCATACCATAGGTCTTAAACCACAATAAAATAAAAAAATGTAAATAATTAACATTTGAAATGGTTATCATGGGGATGTCCTCACCAGTAGCCTTTACCCACCACACTCTATGCTGACATGTACAGATTCCCTATAATTTTTTTCATCTACTTCCTAAATATTCTCAATAAAAAGTTCATGGTTATATATTTGAAAAATACAGAATCTTTTAGTTTAGGACGATCTTACGTATCCCCCTTCATTGAATGTTTGTCATTAAATGGTAGGCCATCAGTTGTATTAACACCTAACCATGGACCGACCAACCACCACCATCCCTTGAATCCAATTAAATGTCCTCTAACTGATCACCTAACATGGATGTATTATCTCCATGAGAATATTGTTTTAGTCATGCATCTATACTAGGAACCTCTCCCCTAACATGAACCTTACCCTTGTTTCTAGATTTTAGTGAAGAGATCATCCTAGCTCGAGGTTTAACATGGAATATATCAGTCTCAAACTAGACACCTAATTTCCCCTGACCAGAGGACCCATCTACACAACTACTACCATACTTAAATAAACAATTATGAATCCACCCACATATATATAACATAAAAGAGTGTTCTAATCATTTCCTACCAGAATATAAGTCCACTCATGTTTCATACCCCACCTATTTCTTATAATGAAAATTTTCTCCTGTTGTAATCCAAATAGAATCTCAAATCCTTATTCAATCATTGACTTCAACACACACCCATGGATTAATAGTTTGTCACACTACTTTGGGTTGGTTATCATAATAGAATATCCTACAAAATAGATTCCTATGAATCGAAATATTAATGGAATCGAAAAATGGTAGCGGATGCATTGGGAAGCTTACCCAAACAGCCATCAAAATCGGATTCTCGCTTCATATGATAGTCATATTTCCATTTATAAATCTACAATAGAAATATGTTGTTATTGTGAGGTATGAACGACCATTCCTTGATTAGGTATTCCTGTAATGCGATGCATATCATGAGGATCATGTTGTCGAGAAATCAAACAGTAGCCCTATCATATAGATCCCACAAACAGAAAATGTATCTGTCGATGTTTTCCATCATTGGTATTCTCTATGTGATTCAAATAATCAGGGTCTGATTGAGAAGAATTGATTCTTCATTAAACTCTGTGAGAGGCAATGGATGATTTGGACATCAATCATAAATATCAGGGTCCTTTGGTTAAAGGGAGATTTACTTGAATGGGGGAGCAACTCGAGGTTGGAAAACGGGGGAAGGAAGACTCGTTCAAATGTTTTCGATTCTGTTATGTAATGAATAAGTTTATTAGTACTAGATATATGGTTTTGGGATTTTGATTTCATAGTTAGTATTAAATAATGGTTTTGAAAACATTATAGGAAATGAATATTTTAGAATTGAGTTATAGTTATATATTTGTATTTTCATGATTTTATATTATTGAAATACCGGTTATGTTGGAAAAATATAAATATATATTCAGAGTATACATGATTAAGTTATATATTTATTAGTACGTGGTTTTATTTTATCTATTGCAAATTTTTAGGTTAAATACATTGAGAATATGTTTCCAAGAAATTGGGTTTTAGGATATTGTATGAATTAACATTTTTTATTTATTATAAGGGGACAATAATACACTAATAAAAATCCAAATGATAAAAATATATTTAGGAAAACAACGTAAAATTTTGGTAATAAATAATTTATGTCATCTTTATTAAATGGAATTAATATGTAGATAATTACAAGGTGAATCATTCCTAGGCATAGAAGATCCTAGGAGTAATATCTTAGAAATTTTAATGTTGAGTTTTAGCACAATGTTCCCACAATGCATAAAAATGTTCCAAATTTCCCAACTATATTAACACACCCTAATGATATTATTTAGACGATTACAAAAAAAACTTTGAACCATTTGTAATTATTTAAGAAAATATGTAGAAAAAATTTCTTTTTTTATTAAGAAACCCCTCGTCTAATTTCGTATCTAAGTGTCAATGTAATTAAAATGATTAATTTTATCAAAAAAATTAGAACATTAGACTTTAATAATTATATTACATTCAAGTTAATATATCCTATTTTACATGAAATAGTTAATAGAAATCTAAAATATATGTTTATTAATTTTTTTGACATATACATTCAATTTGTGGGTATAAAAAGTTATGAAAATACTATGAATTCTATATAAAAATCAAAAAAATGGATTCATTTAGAATAATAATTCCTTATTATTAACATTTCTCTGTGTTATTTCGGGAGGAATAGTTAGTGGGGTATTCCGTATTAAATGCCCTAGCCAAACATGAATAGTTTCAACATGAGTAAAATAAATTTCAAGAGAAATTAAAACTCATTAAAATCACTATGACAATACTACTTAATCAGTCATCAATAATTACTACAACTGATATATATCTTATCCAATGTTTATATATAGATACCTTTAGGGGTTATATATATAATATTTATAGAAACAAAAATTTCATTTTCAAAGATATATATATATATATATAATATTTCTATATATTTTGTATATGTACATTATGGGTAATATAGAGGTATGTTTTATTAGAAATTTATTCATTTAGTGGATCTCAATAACTATAAAATCATTTTATACTTAAAAATGTATTTCAAAAAATTGCACTTTGTAAGGTATTAAATTTTAATTATAATAATTTATTAATATTTTTATTAATTTATTATTTATATAAAGTAAATATATATATATATATATGTAATATATTAACAATAATTTAATTAGTAATGTATAGGATATAACAATGAGAATAGTATGTTTTAAATAATTCACTTTTTTAAAAAATAATTTATCATTAAATGTTATGTTTTAATTTTCATGTTATTTTCCATAAAATTATAAGATGAAATAGATAAAACAAATTCAAATTATGAGTCCATTTATCATAATTTTACATTAATATTCATCAAAATATGTTTATAATAATAAATTATCACTGTTAAAATTTATATTTTTTAAGAAAGGATAATAAGAGGGAATCAAACATTTTTAAAATATGACTATATTATCTTGATACATAAATGTTCTAAAAGAAAACTGTTATGTAGTAAGTAAAATCCATCATGTTTAACTATCATTTTTTTCCTAAATCACTTATTTACCCTCAGATTCTGTCATTACTCTTTAGAAAAAATTATTTCCCATGTAATTAACTCATATTTATCTATAAAATGGGATCACATCCATGAAAATGAAGGAACACTTATCAATAGAAATTACAATGAATCACAAAACATTTAAGCTGTCATTGAGTATTGTTACAGTTTTCTCACCCCTTGTTATAGATAAGTATAAAAACTAAAAAATTTCCAAGAGTTCCTTCACCATAAGATTCACACCCAAAAGGGGATTATTATCCTCTCCCTAAACCATTAATATATATATTTATAAAAACAAATCCGCCAAATCTATTTTCATAATTTAATATGATTACATAAATATCATTAGTAAACATAAATATTATTACATTTATTTAAAAATGAGTATATATATTTTTCCCATCAATTTTGAAGTCCAAATGAATCAGGTTTTATGTGAGAACTTAAACCAACATGAATGACCTAATTTATTTTTATCACTATAACACATATATTATTATAAAAAACAATATTTTATGAATACTTTTTATGGTTAAATAATGAAAAATTGTTAATTCTATTAATATCATATTATAATTAACACAATAATTTTTTTATTAAAAATTATTGAAAATATATTTTCAAAGATATCATCTTCATGAATAGTAAAAAACACTATTGCAATGAAATTGGAAATTTATGAATAATTATGGATGTTTTATTCCAATACATCCAATAGTAATTTATTTTTTTGAATTTGATTTAATATGTGATAAAAAAATTGTATATCATTGTAAAATAACTTTTTTTTTTATTTTTAAATTACGCGAAACATGTTATTCATGGATTATATTCTCTGAACCTGTATCTATTAAATCGATAAAAATATAGTGGGACTACATAAATAGATATTATATAATTGTATAAAAGGTATTCTATTTTAATATAGTTCAATCATTATAGCACCCATGGTTTTTGTTTTGTAGGCTTTTTTCTACCTTTATATGTCTTTAAATTACATTGGATGAGTTTGGAAGTGTTTGGGAGAGTTTGGAATTGTTTTGGAAGGTTTTTGAGTCTTTTTAACAGATACACAATTTGAGCATGATTAGGGAAAACTATACAGAATTCCCATTTAACCGTGGAAGTCAAGGAAATAGGGTTTTACATGATTTTCACATGTGATCTCTAACTATACAAGGAGACCATGAGAGATGCATTTGATGCAGTTGAATCTGCATTATTAGAGAATAATTTTCCTAACCATGAGAGCTTACTGTGTAGCCCATTAAAAATGTGGTTTTAATTGATGTTTAGTCAAGATTAACCCTAACACACTGATTTCATCTCCCACTTGAACCATACATGGAATTTCATCTTCCCAAGGGCTATGGGTTCTATCCAAGTAGATTTTTATTTGATTCGAATGGGTTTCAAGGTGGTTTGATTGTGGTTTCTCCAAAGTAAGTATCTCTTATTGGATTCTTCTTTGTTTCTCTCTCTATATACACTTCTAATATTATTGGTTTTCTTTATCTACATACGTTTCAGGTATATCTAGGATTTTTATATCCTACAGATATGATTTTAGGGATTTTTTTATTCATATGGTAGAGGATATATAGTGGTTTCAGTGGTGTACTCGAAAATTTGTGGTGTGGTTGCTTGTGGGACGATTTTGTTGGAACCCTAAAGCTTGGTGGATTTTCTATTGACTACACTTTGTTAAAACGTTATGCTTGGTTTCAATTAATATTTTTTATTGAATTAATTTTTAATATGATCTGGGAATCATGGTGGAATCCCATTTGTTGAATATTTGGGATTTTTGGGTGAAATGTGATATTTTTGATTGAGGGGTTTTATTTTGTAATTTTGAACAGTAGATTTTAAAATTTTTTGTTTGGTTTGGATTTTGAAAATGGTTTGTGAAAATGGTTTTCAATAAAAATTTGGTTTTATTTAATTGAGTATTTTCATAGAATATTGTAGAAGGGTGTCTTTAATAAATGGTTAATTTGATGAAGTGAATTAGGATGTGTGGGAAATGGTTGGGTTCTTATTGTTTGGACCTAGTTCATTATTCCTGTTGGTTGATTATATATAATGGAAAGTGTTGATTATGTTTATTTGGTGGGAAGAATCACTATAAGTGGTGATGGACAGTGTACGAAAGGATCAGCATTATGGAGAGTGTTCATGAAGTACTAGTGGTTTGAAATGAAGTAAATTGGATGGATGGAAGTTCCATCGGTTTGGTTTGCTTGTTGTTTGTTTCTTTTAAAGATGTAATTTGATGGGTAATGTGTGATGGTACTATGTCTTATAGCATAGTTGTGTCTTACCTTGTTTGGTATTCTTTAATGGTGTTATGGATTATAGGATAGATGTGTCTTCCCCTGTTGGTTAATGATTGATGGCGCCATAGATTATATCATAGTGGTTGAATTCCCATGTTTGACATGTCTTGGTAAGGGTATGTTTGGATTGTGGTAATGGTTTCACCTATTAATATTTTATATAAACTAATTTATATAAATGTGCTAATGGTTCATTGATAGTGTCATGGGTAGGGATGTTCTTTCTGGAAATCCTATAGATAATTAGTTCTCACCCACTACTTTGGCACATTTTTTCTTTTTCACATGTTGTGTTCTAGGACACATGTATGAGTAAAGAAAATCATCTTATTTTTCTAGTGGTTTGACTTGATGATTTAGGGATTTTTTAGTTCTTAGAGTATGGATCTTGATGTAGAACTATGGAGGTTGTCATTGTTCTTTGGGGTCTTGTTGTGTTGCCTTATGCTTGGTACTATGATATTTGGTTTGGTTGTATTGGAATTTGGGAATTTTTATGGAATAGTTTGATTATAATTTGGTAATGTATGGGTTGGGTTTCATTGTTAAAATGAATCATATAGTTTTTAGGTAATGGATTGATTGGTTGGTCGGTTCATCATAAGGGAAACCATTCCATAATTTATTCTTGATGCCCTCAACATTTATTTCCACCCATTCAAGCCTTGGAAACATCTCTTAAGCCCTAGTAGATCCTCACCGCCTTCTCATGCCAATAAAAAGTAGTATGTTACAATTGGAATGAGTTTGTCCTTTTGCATTGATTGTTTTTCATGGTGTTGACATTAATTCATGTTCAATTCCTTGATTCGGGATGGAAGTATGTCATATGACTGTTGGAACATAGAAAGTATAGAATAAGAGAATGTAGCTTCCCCTTTTATGCTAATATTTATGATACTAGGGAGTTGGGTACATAAGTATTTTGGAGATAGTTAAAGGTACTGGATATCTCACATTCATGGGTATATCCATTGAGATGGGCATGGAATGAATGGTAGAAATTTCAAACCTCTAGGATTCATATTTCATTTTCTATAATGACATATGATATGGTATAAATATATGGATGTGTGGAAAACTTGTAAATTAATTCAATTGTATAGATTTTAAATGTGAATGGTTGTGGAATTTTTAAATAGGTCAATTTTCAAAACATGTTTTATTTTTTGGAATATTGAAAAATGGGAAATTTGTTCTTATTTAATGACTAGTTGTGATAGTTGTTATGTAATTTAATTTTAATCTTTATGCTTTTTTTCCATGGGTATGGGACTTATGGTTGTTTTTATAATGATAGAAATGGCACCGGTTAGAAGTTGAAGAGACCAACTGGAGTATGATACTGAAAATATGATTATACCTATTACATAGGTGAACTAATATCTATTGTAAATTATAGTGAATGATTTCCAAGAATTGGAAAGTGAGAATAATGTTGGGGAATAAAAGCATGTGGATCACACTGTTCAATATCAATGAATGAATCATCATATTTTTATGGGTTATTCAAAACCCAAATGGGATGTAGCAAGGCTAAATAAAAAGAATAGGATATTTGAATTCTTGGGAACACAAACATAGATAAAAGTGATGTTATCCACATACATGTTGGAAGATGGTTCCCTTCAGTGGAGGGATTTGGTGTTCCACACTGGGAATGACCAAGGTGTGACATGGGAGGGTCTTGAGGATTATTTAATAAAAAATTCCACCCCCATACATTTAGAATCGATTGTACAATTTATTTCATCAATTTTAATTATGATAACCATTTTGTAACAGAATATGCATATTTTTTTATAAACATAATGTGTTTTTCACCCGAGGTGGAGGGTAGTAAATCTTGGAAGTCAAAATTATTAGATGTTGGGATGAGGTAGGAAAATATTTCCATAAAAATGGTTTTCTGTATAAATGATTTCACATAAATGATGAAAAGAGATATGGTGGCTTAGTAGGATCTATTGGGGGCTATAGGTGGGGAATTATCCTTATAACCATGGGGAATATTGGGAACTTGAAAATTGAGTTCAAGATGAAGAGTGAAACCTAATTTCAAGGTGAGACTATAGCGAAAAATATAATGACATGATATATGAATATTTATTCAAATCCTCAGTGTAAGACATGATTTTTTCAGTGAAGCTCTACGGAAAACAGCAAGCAGGATTGTATGACACAACATAGAGCATGTTATAACTTTAATGTGATGGGGCATAATCTAGGGTATTTCCATAATTCATAGAGTTTGGGTAATTATGACACTTCTCATGGGGCACAAACGTCATATGCATCGATGGGACATGGGAATAAGCATACTCTTCCTTAGGAATTCCGAGTTAGTTAATTTTTTTTTGGAAATACCACGAAACCTCAGTAGGGTAATAAGGAGAAGAGGGTTGGAAGAACGCAGCTGTTCATAGATGAATAGGTTGTGATTGATGATCCGTAGGGACAATAAACATCTAGATGTATTGTTATTTTGAATTTATGATTTATTTGTTTGATATAGGTTCTTACCATTAATTTCTTGGTTCCCATACTTTCAGTTTTCTTCATTAAACTTTGGAAATAATGCCATCATTGTTTAAAACATCTTACTCCTCAGAGTCAATGAGAGTGTCGAGCATTCAAATTTAGGGATGGTTGATTAGTTTTGGACAATATTGAATTGAGGTGGGGTTTCTCAGTGATATATATAGACGCTTATGATATAATTATATGAATTTATTGGCAGGTGATGTTTAATGCTGACATTAATTTCTATGTCCAGATGGTTATTTTTACAATACAAGATGTCGTTAACCACCTCTTTAGAGGGGATAAGATTGATTTTATGGGTGTAAGAGATTTGTTGGAACCACCTATTTTAATGATCTTAAATTAGTTCATGGGTTTTTTGTTGGAATCAATGAAAGGTGACGGGTAGGGTGTTCTCCCAGCAGTTGTGGATTTTTTATGGATGTATTTTTTGATGAATTCTTAGGGTTTCCACATATGATAGAAGGGGAGATTATGATAGATCTCTTTCTGAGAAAAAGTCCTATCCCACTTCCATATTACCAAATGGCACCAGAATAATTGCAGGAATATAATGTGTAGTTGGAGGAGTTAGAGAAAAATGTGTTAATCTATCCAAGCATATCTCTATGGGGCAATGGCAGTTTTGTTTGTTAAAAAAGAAGATAAAACACTGTGGATCTATGGAGATCATCATAGAATTAATCAAGATATGATAAAGAAACGATATCCAATTACATGAATTGATGAGTTATTTTAATAGTCGAGGGGAGATCAGTGGTTCTCCAAGATTGAATTGAGGTTAGGATAACATCAGTTACACGTGAGGATGGAAGATATTCCCAAAATGTTATTCAAATGTAGTTATGACCATTACTAGTATGTGGTTATACCCTTTTTTCTAACAAATTAACCATCACTATTCATGGAATTGATGAATCTTATATTTCATATATTTTTGAATTCTTTTATTTGTGTATCTTTTGATGATATTATGGTGTATTCGAGAACAAGGGTGGAACATGAGAAACATTTTTTGATAGATCTGGGGCTATTGAGGGATCATAAGTAGTATACCAAATTTTCAATGTTTTACTTTCAGATTAGTGAGGTTTGTTTCATTTTCCTTGTTATTTTTAGAAAGGTATATTAGTTGATCCAGAAATGATAGATGTTGTTATATCAGTTAAAATGCCAAGCAATATTATCATGACATTGAGCTTCCATGGCCTACATGGGTATTATCAATGTTTTTTTTTCATGATTTCTCACATTGGGCCTCACCAATGACATCTTTGAAAATGTTAAATATTATATTTCAATGGGATGAGATGTGTCAAAAATTCTTGGAAGGGATTATGGGTTTCCTTACATAAACCCCAATCATAGTTTTTCCTATTCCAAGAAAAAGAGTATATAGTGTATTATGATGCATCAAGAGCACGGTGTGGGTGTATTCTCGAGTAGGGGGACCATGTGGTTTCATACGGCACACAGATGCTTCAGTTTCATAAGAATAACTACGAACACATGATTTGGAGGATGTGGGTGTGGTACAATATTTAAAGATGTGGCGTCATTATCTCTTCTGTGATAAATTAATGGTGTATACTGATCAAAAGAAATTAATGTATATTTTATCCCAGGGATGATGGAACTTGAGGAAAATGATATGGTTGGAATACCTTCAATTTATTTATTTTGACTTACTTTACACATCGGGTAATGGAAATTCGGTGGAGGATGAATTATATAGTGAATCATTTGCTCAATTTGTGAGACAGGCATCAGATCAATGGTAGTTAATGTCATTCATTGTTGAAATGTGGTTGGAATGTGAGGAACAGGGTGATAGAGTCATCTTCCATCGATATTTATTTGTTCCTAACCTGGATTTTTTTGGTTATGGAGGAAATGGCACCTAAAATCGAGTGTGTGGTGATGAGGTCAAAACATAATGGTGGGGGGACCATTTCGGGATGGGGATTGAATGAGAATATAGTTTTGTGATTTCAGTATTATATAGTGGTACCAGTTTCTTGTTCGGATGAAATTTTCAGGGATTGTCAACTCTCCTGGTTGGTTGCCCATCCTAAAATTGAGAATAGGTTTAAGGTGTCGAATGTATAGTTTTAGTGGGATGATATAAATTGGGATGTGGCATAGTTAGTTTCAATATACTGAAATTTTCATAAATTCAAGGAAGAGAATCATTATCTAGAATGAATGTTGTAATATTTTCCAATTCTAGTGTGGATGATTGAAAAATATTGAAGGATTTCTTTATAGTACTCTTCAGAATGGTAAAGAAACACAATTCCATATGGTTGATTATGTATGGACCCAAAAAGTTGACCCATTTCTTCCAAACTAGTGAGTCTCATATGGTGGAGGATCTATCCTAAAGCAATTGTCTGAAAGTGGAAAAGATTATTGGTGTTCAAGGGGTGATTGAACTTGAAATAGATCTGAAGTTCACATCCCATTTTGGGAAATCCTTACAGAAATCCATTGAGACACTGTTGACGATTAGAATAGTGTATCATCCTCACACTGATGTCTAATCCGAGATGACGATATAGAAATTTCAGAATATTCTAAGGTCTTGTCTGATGGATTTTTGGGGTTCAAGGGTAGATATCTTACCATTGGTGTAGTTCTCCTATAATAACAGTTATTGTGATATAATACATATATCTCTATATGAGGAACTATTTGAGAGTCTCTGTCGTTCTTCACTATGTTTAGGGAAAACATGTGAGACATTGATGGTTGGACATTGACCTATAGAAGAAACTGTTGAGAAGATCATGTTGATTCAAAAGGGGATGGAGATAGCTCAATGTCGTCAAAAAATTAATTTGGACCATCGTTGATGATTGTTGTCAATCAAGTATAGTGATCATGTGTTTTTGAGAATCTCTCCTTGGTTTGGAATTCGTAGGTTTAAAAAAGAGGGTATGTTATATCCAAGGTATATTGGAACTTTTGATAAACTATTGTGGAATAAAAATGTTGATTATTAGTTATATTTTCCCCCAAAGATTAGTGAGGTGCAGAATGGGATTCATGGGTCGCAGATGAAAATGTATCATCTGGATCGTGACCATGTGATTTTTTTGGGATCATGTTGATCTATAAATAGATGCATCATTGGTGTGCATGTCGATGCAGATTGTGGATAGGAACGGGAAAGTCTTTCATGGTAAAAAAATTTGTTTAGTTCATGTTTTGGTGATGAATGGTCATATTCAAGAGGATACATGGGCGTTGGATAAAGAGATTGCTGAGTAATGGCCTGAGATCTTTCAGTAATGAGATGGTTCTCTACCTTCTGAGGATAGAATGATCCATGGTGGGTAGAATGTATCACCACCGGTTTTAGTTATGTATAATTTTTATGAGTTTTTATCTGTTTAATGTTCTTGGGATGTGTTTGGAAGATTTTGGGACAGTATTGAATTGGTTTACAATGTTTTGGATGACTTTTTAGGGATGTAGAGTTTTAGAATAATTAGGGGAAATCATGTAGAATTATGTAGTAATTGTGCAAAATGAGGTAGTGTGCTTCCACATAGTTTGTCCACAGTGTGTGTCACTATGAGACGAGTTTGTATGAGATTCCTTCGAGATAGTAACATCGAAATGGTTAACCTACGGTTTTCCAAACCATGTGATCTACCGTTCAACCCATTAAAAATTGTTTTTTAAATTATGTGGTTAGTCAGGATTAAACCTCACTCAACTATTTCATATACCACTGAACCCTATGTTGGATTTAACCTTTTTAATGGATAAAGATTATCTCACACCTGATTTGGATGATATTTTAAGGGGTTCCAAGGTGTCTTATTTAGGGTACGTCTCTCCTCTTAGATTATTCTTTCTTTCTCTCTATATCTACTCTTCTCACTTTCTTGGTTTTCGAGATCTACATATATTTCTTGTAGATCTAGTGTTTTTGTAACATATGGTGGAGATTTTATGTATTTTTTATGATATAAAGAGAATCTAGAGTAGTTTTGGTGGTGTGTTTTCCAGATTTGTTGTGTGGTTTCTTGTGGGTTGATTTCATCGAAACCATAATGGCAAGTGGCTTCTCTCTCGATAATACCTGGTTAAGACAAGTGGATTTTGTTTTAATTAATTTTTTTTATTGAAATTATTTTTAAATGTGATTTTTAAATAATTTTGGAAATCTATTTTGTGGTGATTGAGGATTTGTTAGTGAAATGTGATATTATTGAAAGGGGGTTTTTTGACTAATTTAAAAATGTAGATTTTGAAATTTGTTTCTTTATTTGGATTATGAATGTTAATTGTGAAAAAAAAATCAATAAAAATGATGTTTTTATTGAAATGTGGGTTTTCAGGGAAGATGCTAGTAGGGTGTCTTCATTAAATGGGTGATTTATAGAATGGAATTGGCATGTGTGGAAAAACATTTTGTGCATATTGTGTGGCCTTGGTTCTTTATGTCTTTGGTTGATTATGTGTTATGTATTGTGCTGATAATATGTATGTGGGTGGGTTGTATCACTATAAATGATTATGGATAGTGAATTGAAGTGAAACCATTATGGATAGTGGTCGGGAAGAACCACTAGTTAGTTATTTAGTGAACATTTTAGATGAATGTTCAACCATTTTGGTTTCATTATTGTGTGTTGATTTTAAAGATTTAAATTTTTGTGCTAATGTGTAATGGTGCTATGGATTATAGCTTAATTGTGTCATTCCCTTGATTTACATGGCTTGGTAAGGGTATGATTGGCCTGTGGTAATGGTATAACTATTTTTTTTATATAATATACTTTATATATATTATATAATGTATCTTTACTAGTGGAATGTGTAGGTAAGTCATTTTGTGACATCTTACTCAGTATTAGTACTCTACCCCTACGTTTGAACCTTGTAAACTATTTAGATGCTTTATTTCCTAGACATATATAAGAGTAAAGAATTTTATTTTTCTAGTGGTTTGACATGATTCATTTCTGATGTTGTGTTGGTTTATGAAATGGAGCATGGGGCGTTGAATTAGATGGTTTCCTTGTTCTTTGAGGTCTTTTGTGAATTATTCTAATTTGTTATCTGATATTTGGTTTGCTTGTATTGGAAATTGGGAATTCCTAAAGACTAGTTTGGATGTCTCTGGGAAATGTATTGGTTGGGTATCTCTGTTGAAATGCATCATGTAGTTTTGATGGAAATGTATTTTTTTATTGGACGATTTATCACAAAGAAAGGCATTAATTAATTTATTCTTGAATCCATTGGAATTTATTTCCATACTTTAGTTTATCGGAAAAATCATTTTAGGGCTAATAGCACCTCACATTCTTCTCAATCCAGTGAGAAGGGGCATGAAGTTACATAATTAATTATATAATATGTAAATGATTATTAAAAAATAGAATTAATATTTATTTGGAGATTATAAATAAATGAATGGATAAATATCCATAACTTCCATAAATTTATTGTGCAAATACATTCATATATATATTGAATGTATATAAACATATATATATTTCTATAATTTGTTTATTCGTTAGAATTTATGTTTTATTTCACGTTTTACTTCTAATAAGTCTTCTACCAGTGATTATCAAAGTCATACAATTTTTTCTCAAAAATAAATTGTATTCCGTTGAGTTATAATATTTTCTATTGATATATATTCTTGTATGTTTGAGTTATTTTCTACCATTAATGTACATGATTTAAATTAAATATTATTTTCATTATATATAGAATTCCTTCACATAAAATCCATTTTTGGGATTTTTTCTCCAATGATTATGATATTCATAATGGTTTTTATTTACATGACACCCTTTTATTAAGTTATAATATTCACCATTAATCTTATTTCTTCCATTTTTCATAAAATACAATAATTTATTTAATTAAAATTAAAGTACCTGTTAATTTTTACTAAAATTACTCGTTCAAATATAAAATTTTATTTATTAATTTGTTTAATAAATAAATTTAGGTTTTTGAATAATTTTTATCATCTCTGATAAATTAATTTTCTTCCATGTCCATATTATTTCATTAAAATATTTCTTCTAGTTTATTAATATGAATCCCAAATATATATTATCAACCTTTAATTTATTATTTCAATATAACCCTTTTCAAAAGGTAGTTTTATTATCCTCTTTTTGATATGGGTTTGAATAATGGTATTTTAAAAAGATAAAAATATATTGCATTCAAGTAAATTTATTTTATCTTCCAATCCAAATTTACTCATATAACCATTATTGCATTTAAAAGTTCCATTTTTATTATTTTATTTCAAATATTGATTGTGGGGGCCTTAATATACAATTCATTAAAATAATAGTTTTATATTACTCACAAATTCAACATTTCACAATAATTTTAACATTAATTATAAATTATTTTTTATATATTTAATTACAATTAATTATGAAGGCCTAAAATATACATCTCACATGGATAATAAATTAACTTTTTCACCATTAAATGTTCTTATGAATTTACACATCAAACCCCCCTTTTTCCATGGGCTATGTTCTATATAACTCTTCATTCTGCTCTTAAATTTATTTTTTTCCTATTATTCCAAACTCTTTAATTTCGTATCCTCACTATATATCATTATTATTATTTACATAAAGATATGTCCGTTACACTATATGGTGTGAATTTATTAAATATTTTTTGTTGTATAAAAAATATTACTTCATTAAACTAAAAGTGAGTTATTGAAATATGTATAATGGATATTAAAATATAGATAATTATTTATTATTTTGGCATGTTGATTATTCATTATCTATTTATAAATTTATTATGATGAATATAAAGGATATATTTTGTAATGGGTGGGGCAAAGAATTATGTTTCTCATAAATATATTGATAGGTTTCGAGAGAAAAACTACATTCAATACATTGTGAAAACTATAAACATTAATGTATGATCTCTTAGAATGATGCAGTACTAATTTATTTTTGACGTATTCAATTATGGATTCTACCATGATAATTTATTTATTTTTAATAATTTTAAATTTTACATATTAATGTTAACATGGTTATACTACAGGCTCATGTAATAATTTATATATATATTTTATAAATATTAACATTGGTATTACTATTCATTATTTGTGTATTCAATTTTAACATTGGTTATATAAAACCCCATACTTCTTTAATGATAACCTAAATTATTTTTTCATTTCTCCTAGGTGATGAATATTATGAAGTAAGATATGTCTAGTTATATATCATTTGTTGATTTTTATGGAAAACTTTTGAAGACATAATATTACATATAACCTAAATTTTGTTTAAAAAAATTACATTTTAATGGTAGTGATATTAGATTTGTATGTTAAATGTTTTTATTAGTATCAAAAAAATTTAATCTAAAAGTTTTTGGTTGTGAATGTAAAAAAATAACTATTTTTAGTAATTTAATTATGTATTTTTATGCTTGGGGGAATACAACCAGTTTCAATGCCTGTATGTAATAAATTTTTTAATTAACACTATATCACAGTGTATTAGTATTGGGAATCACATTGCATTCCTTACTATGATGTTTTCATTTTCCTATTTTAATGGTATATATTATTTTTTATGGAATATATCACCTTATGCTCCTTCAAATTTCACATTATGTCCTTGAACAAACATTATGAACATGAGGGATCACCTTATGCTCTTAAAGAAACATCATACGATTTTAAATATTTATATTTATATTTCATAGTGGTCATAAAGTGTTCACAATACATGTTATAGTTATAGATCATGTGTTTTCCATTTATCAAAATTATAATGTGACATTTATATTACGATATTCTTTTTTGATTAATAATTTTTTAAAATATAATAACTAAATTTAGAATTATAGACTTATTCATATTAGTCTCAACAAACATTAATAAAAATATAGTATTTTTATAATAATTTTAAATTGTTTTTGGAAATTATTTTTAATCCATAAATACATTTCATTGTTTTTTAAAAATAAAAAATCCTTTAGTTATATACAATAAGCTTAAAAATTAAACTATTCATTCTTAATTCCATTTTACACTATCTTTCTTATATAATTATAATGGATGATTATCAATAATATTTAGTAGAATATTTTCATTACACAATAAAAATATATTTTTCTACATTTTGAAAATAATAATAATCAAAATTGTTGCTATTACATTGTGTATTTCAATCCCTTCATTGGAGTTTTGATTAAAACCCAATATTTTATTTCTAAATGTATTGTTAATGGGTGTGAACTAGATTAAATATTATCCCTCATTATTGATAAAATATAACATTGAATTTTATAGATAAAATTATTATCTACATTCCATGAATATAAAAAAAACAACATGTACCCCTAATATTTTCTAAATTATTTTGATCCAATTTTTTGATGGAATGAATATGATTTTTCATGGACACAATCCTTTAGTTAGTCTGCTCTACATCTATATTAACTAACCTTGAATATAATAAATGACTAAATAACCATTAATAACATTGTTTTCCATTAATATATCATGAATGTGATAACAAATAATCTTTTTCTTATTTGGTAATATACACATAGTTTTATCACGAATTTTATATCCTATACTCAAATTCAAAAAATACTTAAAAATACAATTTGAAGATTAATTAATTCATATTAACTTTATTTTTTTGAATTCCTCCTTAATCTATGATAATCAGGTTTGATATAATCAATTTACTTACACAATATGTGATTATAATACAATTGTATCTGGTTTTCTGTGTCTTATTTATATAATATAAAAATATCATATAATGATATTGAAGAATATCATAGTTAAAACTATATCTTCCTCAATGTAAATTTGAGATAATCCAACACTAATGTATGTAATTTGTTCATAATGATCTATATGTACAATATAACATATCATTAAAATGACCTTATACATGGAGAACAATGTGTATTAGTTGTATAGAGATTAATTATTTTTATTTTTTTCTCTTTTATTAAAATATTTCATTCAATTAACTATAGGAAGAAATATATAATAATGTAAAATGGAATGAATGGATTTAAAATCACCTCATAATTTAGTGTGCCCAGGATAAGACATGAATCCCTTCAATGTATAATCTGTTTTTTGATTACACACCATACTAAAATAATTATTTATTTTCTAAAAATGAATATATTTTTTATGCTATATTTTTTACCGTCCATTATTTCATTAATATGGAGCAAGATATATATCTTTGATACCAATGATCTTTCATATATTAGTGATATTATATTGCCTATATTCTTCAATATTATTTTCTCATGTATTAGTATAGTTTTCATTAAATCATTTACTCCATTCCCTTCATAATTTAAATTTACACATCGATTCTTAGTAACCATCATTTTATCCTTTACCAAAAATATCTCTTCAAAATAGATTTCATCATTATGTGGAATGGGTTTTCCAATATATTACTTTTAGTTTTTTTTATTTTTCCATTAGTCTATCCATTTCATGGTGTTATAGAAAATTATTCTAATAATAATTCATAAAATTCTCATACAACATGGAGAAATTATAATGATTATTTTAATTTTTTTCTTAAAATTTTAGGAATCTATTCCAATTATTATATTGGGATTTTAACCCCTAATGAAATACATTCATCCCTTCCTTGAGATGTTATATCCCTGATATCAACTATAGTCTATTATTTTTGAATTTGGTGACTGGTTTATAATGGTCTATGGCGGGGAAATTAAACTGGTTGTGTATGAATATACATTGTGCTTTGACATATTTTCAATTTCTTGTATTTTTTTAATAGGTCTACTTTTATTATATTATTTATAATATTTAATCCTCAAGAAAGTATCATTTCCCAATCATTTCTTCATTCATTTATTCAATGATTCCTTATTAAATTTTGTGCATTAGTTTTTTCATATAAGAAATATAAAAAAATTATTTATATATTTTATCATAATACTTACAAAAATCACTATATTCACACAGGGAACTAACCTATTATTGATTGTAAATTTATTTTTATTTTTTTGATATTGAATTTTTATAGTATTTTTTATTCTAATTTTAGGCCTTTTCTATTAAAACAAAACCTTTTTAATAATCATGAGTTGATATATATTAAAAATACTCAAAATTTATATATCAAGATATCAAAAATAAGCAGTAACGGCTAATGAATCACCTTTTCTTATATATACATACAATCTAGGTAAACATTCCTCTTCATGAATCTATATAAATTTTATTGTAAATAGTTAATTTGGGATATTTTTTAAGAAGTAAACATCTTAATTATGATAAATTCTATAATTTATCATTTCATGATACATATAAAAATTTAGTTTATCAATATTTTTTCTATTTTTCAATTTTTAACAGACACGTACAAATAATACATATTTATTTAAAATAGACTAAATATTATAATAGGATACCTTTTTATAAAATCCAGTTAGTGTTTGATTAGAGATTTACTTCAAGCTCTCATTTCCACTTATATGTGTAGCTTGTGAATGGTATTTTAATTAATATCTATTTTGGTAACTCATCTCTTAAAAAATCTATTTTTCATACTACATTTTCACCTAATTCTGGATATTATAATATTACATCATGTTAAAGTCAATCCTTGGTGAGGGAATTGTTATCATACTCATCTAATCTAAAAAATTATCACAATCTCTCATCAACTTTGCAAACTGATCATCTTGTATTTTGGATTTTTTTACTAATTTTTTACCAAGGTCACAGATTTTTTATATTAAAATATAATAGTTTATATTATTCAATTATATAAGATTTATATATAAGTTCTAATACGTATATGTATTCTCAATTGAAAATATTAATTACATATTTATCACATCCACATGCATTAAAGTATTGTTGAATCAGGTAAACATTTTCATTAGAATGAATGATATATTATTGTTTAGATTCAAACATTTGAGTGGGAGTCTTCTATATTTAAAACATAATATCCAAATCATTATCTATTTCAACATCCTCATTTTCCATTAATTTCATTTCACCAAATAGTTCTTTTTATAAAGCTAAATATATAATAGATTACATCTACATGTAGCTTGTTAAGATAATATATGATTATAGATTTTCATCCTTAAAATATTTTATATACTCATCTCCCTTATAATCAAATATCATATTAAAAATTATTCTTCAATTTGGTCACTCAGAAAATATTAATTTGATAAAAATTATCTATAATGATAATATTTAAATAAATTAATATCCATCTCACCTTTTGATTTTTTTTTCAATTTCACTTCATTGGGATTGAATATATTATTTTATGTTTTCCTTAGTAATATATATTGGAACCAATATAAGAAACATCTGTTATACCCAATAAAATAATCAAAATTACTATATAAAATCATTACATCAAATAAAAATATTAAAACAACTGAGTGAGATTTATATATATTTATAGATACTTTGTTAGACATGATATTAATTGAAATACCTAGTCTATCATGAATGGAAACTATGAGTTGGTGGGGTGAATTAGATTTCACAATTTTACCGTGTTTTACCAGTAATTTTAATTAACCCTCTCTATTAAAGAACCTCAATTCGAGGTAAGTGTTACCAATCTACTGATACTCACTAAACCCTTACCTTATAAAGAAATGTAAAAATAAATAAGTATGAAATAAATTTCCAAATTCATAAAAGATCTGATCCCTACATAGAACACTTACTTCTTAAAATAATCGACACCTCTGATGAAACTAATTTATTGATAACTATATTAATGTCATTTTGACATGTATTATAAAATGAAAAAATGGGTTTGGTGGGTATCTCCTACTTCCCTTAACATTATCTTGATTTGTTATTTTTAGTTAATCAAATTGTATTTATTTATCCTTAATGGGGTGATATTTTTTATACTAATACCTATATTTCAATAATGGGTTTTCAAAGAGAAAAAATAAATATTTGATTACTCCTATAATCTGATGTAGTGTGATAAATATCCTTACTAATTATTTTGATATTCTTCAACATTATTTTCTATGTTATATTAATATCATAGGTTATAATTGTTTTTATTCTTCTCAGATTTTTCATACATATATTTGAATCTCTGGTTCCCTATATATGATACAACATATTTTGGGATATATAGGCTATATCGATGTAATTAATATTTTGATTTCTATAGTAATTATTTACTACAAAAAATAATATTCAATAATAGTTGTATTCGATTTTCAGTTAGTTTCATCATCTTATTCTTCCATACACAATATTTTAATTTTTTATGAATATTTTTTATATAATATGTCAATAGTTGAAATACGGAATATTATTAATCATTTATAATAAGGGAAAAAATAATTTTAGATGGTTGATATTTGGTGATTAATTCCAAGATACATCTCAATGATAATAATGTTATTTTAAATAATAAAATATCAATAAGACAATAGATTTTGTTCATATTATATTTGAACAATTTTTCATTATTTTAACAGCACCAATAAATCATCATGATTTAATTCATTTAATTTATACATGTGTCCATGGAATAATGAAGCATTGTGTCTTGAAATTGCTCTTTGTAGTATAGAACATTCTAACATCAACTTGAATGAGAATGCTTTTTTTTATTTTATATAAAAAAAATCACTACATAGGATCATGTGATTTCATCAATCGAAGATATATCATGTTTTAAACATACTTCAAATAGACATGATTTATCTTCTATTTTTTTAAACTATGTGAATATATATATTTCCTTAACATTCTATAGTAACTATCACCTAACTCTACTCTATGTTTACTTTACATTTTCCCAATCTAACCATATATAGACCCAAATACACAATATGTTCCATAGTGTGGAGTAATTTACTATTTCATATTTCTTGTAGTACACAAATAGTATGTTGAGTATAACCATAAATTCATTAGTATTAGAATCTAATTTTATATTATTATTTAAAAGTAATTATTCATTATGATATTGTCACATGTAATTAATCCAAATTCCACATTATTTTCTTCTTTAAAAGTACACATACACTACACATATCCCCATAAGGTGATTAACAAAAACTATATTATTTCAATTATTTCACATTATGACTCATTGTTTCGGCCCTTTTTCACTGTAATTTACATAGGAATAGTTCATGAAAATTTCTCTCTCAAATTGTTCATTGAGATTAACCTTGAAATTATTTATATAGTTCAAGGAATTTGAAAATATCGACTAAATATATAAATCTCAATAATTCATCAAATTAGTTCCAAACAACCTAAATTATTAAATGCATATTAAAATGCCTCAAAAATTTGATATTCAGTTCTTATTCATAGATAAGGACATGTATTTGATTCTATACAACCCATCATTTCATTCACCATATATAATGGCCAGCTATATAAAATCTTTCTATCAGCATTACAAGCATGAAAAATTTCTTTTTCCATTTTTTATTTTTAAAACTCACTCATCTTGAGTGGGAAACATATTCTTCATCAACAATAAAACAGATTAATTGATTATATAAAAATAACCATGAGGAAATTAATCAATTTTCCCCCTTAGTAATGAACAAAAATATAAATAATATTAATTAAATTAATACAAAAATTTAATTGTGTAAAATATAGTGGAAACATTATTCCAATATTTTATATTTTACATTTTATAAATTTATTATTCCTCATAGGGTTCGTTATTTATATGTAAAATTAGGAATAATTTTATGAGAATGAAATTGAATAATTTTAGATCATATTACTAAAAGAGGTATACATTAATTGTTTCTCCTGCAACTTCTAAAAAATCATAGGTATCATAATTTTAATAAATGTGTCCCATTATAATTGGATATCACTTATATCATACAAAAAATTCCCCTTGGTTGTTTTGATGATTCTTGGCTCTTACTATATGTAGAAATGTTTTACTATTCAAAAATGGATTGTTTTATTTATTAGGTCAGCATGATAGTGGGCTTTATGTGGGAAGTTATTAATGTAAACAACAAAAACACTTGTTTGGAAAAAGAAAGTGTATCATTTTCATATATTAATTAATTTACATTCCATAATAATTTAATAAATTATAGAAATAAATTGAAATAACAACGTAGATGTTTGAAACAAAAATATAATCTAAAATCAATAGAAAGTAGTGGATATAAATATCTATTTTAAAACCCTATGTAAATACCTACTTTGAGCTAACAATATTTTTTTCATAGATATTGAAAAATGGTCATATTTATACCATCAAACCAACACTATCCATTATATTGAATAAAAGCCAGTCCTTATAAATTTTTTTTTGTCTCGAGTCACCTAGAGTGCACAATACAAAAATCATCCTCTCCGTCATCATAGATATGTAGCATGAATAAATCACTCTGTTACATTTATAAACTATTAAAATTCTAGAAAAATTTTATATCCACCTTGATGTCATCGATACCCTCAAATAAAACTTGTAATAACATAATACTATATTGATAAATCTTGGAATAAACAGTACTCTTATAGAACTATATTATCATTATTATTGTAGAACCGACAAACTCAACACAATTATCACAAAAAATACCTATAATGGCATCAGTGTCATGTCATTGTGAACCAATGGAATATATCTACCTACATCTACATAATGTATTTTATGACTATTTCACTATAAATATAAATCCAATGATGTATCATTTCAGTTGATAATTTTAAACATGACCCTTATGGATTATAATTTTAGATTCTAATAATGTTTTTTTGTTTTTGGAAGGAATTTTGTAGATTTAGTTGAAAGTTAAATCCCCATGCATTTTATCATGTTGTTGAACAATGAAAATATATGATTCCATTATAGAGAAATTATGTTTACAAGGTAACCTATATGATATCCCTATCCATACATAATAGATTTAATGAAAAAAAAACTCATTAATAATATTTTGTAATATTTGAACAATAATATTGTATACCCACATTTTAATCCCCAATTTCCATGATCTAATTAGGATATCTTTATCATATTTAATCGATGCACCCCCTCTCTCTCCTGATTTATTATTAGGGTACCATCATGAATTCCTTAAATTGATTCATTTTTGTGGTTATAGTATTACATTTAATTTATTTTTTTTATCACATAACATTTTAATTCCATATAGACGCATTTCTGACCAACATTTGTGGATTACATGAAATTAAAATGGGATATTATTTTCATATAATTACATTGTCCCAAGATGAATTTTGATATTTTAGTAGTGAAATAACAATTTTATTTTGTGTTTTATTTTAATGAAACTTATTTTATTTTAAATTAAGTTACAGGAATTAATTTTCTAAACAAATTTCAAAAAAAATATAAATTAATATTTTTTATATTTTAAAATATTAATAATTTTTCTCATAGTTTTCCTTTATTATATGATTGATAAAATGATGAAATATTTTTGTTAATAATTCATAATTGCTGTAAATATTTTTCACACCCCCAACATGTTTGTGAAATTTTATAAGAGGTCATTAATAGTGAATCATTGACCAAAATTGTGTTCTGGTTCATATAGATTTTAAAAAGGTGAGATAATTTTTTCAAAAGTTGCAAATTATTATAGAAAATGTGTTTTACATTAATTATATTTAATTTTATAATTGATATCCAATTTTTTGAATTGTAATATTTATGTGATAGCTTGAATATATATTTTTCAAAATTATTATTTAATGTTTTTTATTCTTGGATTAATTATACAGCGTTTTCAAATGCATTAGTTTACAATATTGAATTTAATTTACATTTTATAGAATAGAATAATAATTTCAAGGACATTTTTAATACCATAAATATTATTTCCCAAAAAGAAATGATATTTGGGGGAATGTATTTTATGTGATACAAATTCAAAATTATTGAATATAAATGAAAATGTATTGTTTTCATAAAGGGTGTTTTGAGGTAAAACAAATGATTTATGTTAATTTGTTTTGTTGATATTATGACATGATATGTGAACATATTAATTATCAATAAAATAACATCATATAAGGATAGTGGGTAACGTGGTGGAAAATCATAAGTTGATTTCTATACACGAATATATTAAACATTACCTTAAAAACATTAGTTCATTATATGACTGTGATTTATGGTAATTCCACCCAATGAGCCTAGTTGGGAATAGGTAGGGGATATTAATCAAGAATGTATCAACATGACAACATATGGTTCCATTTATTATTTCAAGGATTGTCTCTATAGGGAATTTTGTGTTTCCCAGGACACATTCTATTTTAGTTAGGCATTTTCTTTGTTAATTCTAAAAATGAATCATAAATTTCATTTCTATATATTTTTATATAGTTTTTATAGTGTGAGTACTTCATTTTTAATGTTGTGTAAATTTTTTACCATTAAAATAATATTTAAATAATATTCATTAACTGTAGATATATAATATTTTATATATTCAATGTTTACCAGATGTTATTTTATTTTATTTGAAATTTTAATTTAACAAATTACATGGTTTGATTAATAATACAAATAATTCTATAAATTTCTTACTAGACAGATCTAATGGGGAAATAAAATACTTCATTATTGGATTTCATAAACATACATTTGCCTCATTTAATGATTATATTATTTTATAATTAAATTATATTTAATAGTATTTTAAATATTAATGAAACTATTTTATTTTAATCTACTATATGTAGGTTTTAAATTTTCATTAAGTATTGAAATAATTTATAACAATATTTTACATATATATAAAACCAATGTTTTTGAAAGTTATTATATAAATAACTAAAAGTTAGCTTTTAGGAATCATACTAGGACTATTTGGCTCCCTGCATATTTAAGTGAAATTGATTAAATATAGTGTTTATAGCCTATATCATGTATCAAATGTATGAATTATAGGTTTGATAAAAAATCATTTATTTCCAATTTAATAGATAAATTTGGATTATTTATGTTACAGTTTTTCAAATGGAGGTTCAGTTGTTGTGTTTTAGGTATTTTTTAACTATTCAAAGAATATCTCATGTCTTTATTACACATATCTACTTTGCATATTTTTTCATATTACAAGTGATATATTGTTTTATTTTTATGAAATACATAATGTAATTTCAATGTAAAATATAAATTTTCTTGTATGCATGGTTTTATACAGAATCATAGGTTATTATTTTTAGAACCATTATAAAAAATTAATGTTCCAGATATTGTATCATACATATTGATTTTATTTTTCTAACAGTTTTAATGTTATTTTTCATAAATTTGGTAGAACAATGAATTATTTCATATTTAATGTATAAATTAATGATTATTGTTTTTTAAAATATAAATATTAATGACATAGTTAAGGTTTAATGGATTATTTGGTGATATTTGAAATATATTTAATTTATGTCATGATTTATAATAATAATTAAATTTATTTTCATTGTTTAGACTTATTAAATAGTGTTTTCATATTAGATAACATTTTTAATATTAAATTATTTTTAATGATAAAAAAATGTATATAGTTTTCCCATATTATAATTTCTGATTAATATATAAATTATAATCATATATCATCATTTTTTAGAACTTACTTAATGTATTTTTATTTTTATTGAAATAAATTATTTATGTTTTGTATATTTTTATTAATAGAGTTGTATATGTTTCTCCATGTTGTTATAATATTATTAGAAATTATTTATATATTATATGGATTTAAATAATATATTTTTATTATATTAATTTTTTTTTGTTTTATATTTGGAAGTGGAATTTGATTAGGATAAACATTTCATGATATGTTACTATGTTCCACCATGATCAGTGTTACATAACTAACCAAAACGTTTCCCAAGGATATTATTATTGTAATTTTCTACTAATAATCCATATATGACAAAAAAAGATTTCCCAAATCGAGTATAAATATAGTATAAGGATAAAATTATTCTCAAACAATGGAGTATGGTCAACACTTTATTAAGAAGAAGAAATATGTTGTCCAAGGTGAAATGATCCATTAGATATTATGGATTGGCTACAGAGTGTTGAGGAAATCTATAATTAATTTGATACTCGCACTACCTCTATAATGGAAATCACTAGTTTCATATTTGTTTTAAAATGCATGAGATTGTGGGAATCCATTACAGATGCACATTATATTGATGTTATGTCTTTGGAATATTTAAATACTATGTTTTTAAATATAATAATCCTAATAATGTAATGATAAATGATGAATTGAAATTTATGAGACATTATTATCAAGATTGAATTATAATGGAGTAGTTCGACCGTTTCAACATGTTGTTTACTTTATATGTTAATCTAATAATAAAAAAAATATTAATGAAAACAACATTGAAGTTGGAGAAATTTATACCAATAGTTTATAAATTATTTCATCTAGATTAATGTCATAAGTATAATTAGTTAAATAATCCATGATGGGGAGACTCCAAGTGTTAGTAAAATTATTCTCATTTTTCATTAATTTATATTCTGTTATAATATAAGTATTAAATATTGTTTTATGTGAGTGTGAGAATTAATTGCGAAATAAATTAATTAAAATGATAAATAAACATATTTTTATTTTTATATTTCATTAAAAATAATTTATCTATCATACGTTTCTTGGGGATTAAATTGGTGTATTCCAATAATTCATATTTTAAACTATAACATTTTTTCTATTTGGAAAATTAATAAATATTAATAAAATTTTTATATTAAATTATCAATGAATCATGAAATCATTAACACTGATCACATTTTTGAAGTATCATATAATGAAACCGATACATAATTAATTTTAAACTAAAAAAATTAATACTTTGAGGAATATTTTTCATGTTTTAACTAGAGTAATCCTTTGGTTAATAAAATAACCTCTTCTATATCTATGTTATAATGATTAATTAGTTGGGTTATTTTATGTTCTTAACCAATTCAACATTTCTATTTTATACTTCCTATCGATTCTTTATACCTTTTTGGTATTCTATTGGTGGTATATTTATACCTCCATAAATTAACTAGGATAAAGATTAATTGGGTTTTTTTATGAAATAATTATTTTCGTGATCTTCCTAACATATTTAATCTATATAGGATTAAATATTAAAAGTGGGGACACAAATTTCATAAAATATATTTCAATTAAAGTGTAAATGTATAACATTTTGGATTCATGAATTTATTTCGGTTGGGATTAGAAGTATGGGGAGAGGGTTCAATGTTATCCCTAGGTTATTTTTATTTACCAAATATCCAAATTACAGTTGAAAAATTTGGGTTACTAAACTGGGGTATTAGCCTTGAAGTATCATCATCTCAGGATATACTAACAATTTCATTTCCAAATGGAGTTTAAATGAATTATTTTGCATGGATCAACTTTTTAATTAGTTTATTTCAAGAATTTATTTCATGCATTATACTGATAATTTATTTTTCTAATTCTACTAGAAACTATTATTAGAATAATCATAAATTTTAAAGGATGTTTTTTTGAGGTGATAATTTAACTATATTAGGGAATTTTTTTAAAATAAAAGTAAAATAATCACATAAAATTTTAGTTTTTCTTCCTACTGGTGGTATTTTTTTTATTTGATCATTTTTAAGTATAAAGTGATATAGTGTCGATAAATGTAACACCTGTGATATCGCATTCAAATATTTACTTTTATATTTATAGGTTTTTTGTTTTCTATTTTTTAGAAAAAATATTCTAATATTGGATGTTTTTTCTAGAAGCCATAGGGAATTTACACACCCATGCACGATCCTATAAAATTGGATTTGTAAAAGGAGTTATCACCCCATGGGAAAATTTTATTTGCTGAGTAACATTCACAGTATCCCTAATCCTATAATAAGCTTGTACACATTTTAGAAATAGTAAAAATATATTTTACTACATCAGAACATACAAAAGGACACCATATTTTCAATCATTATTTCTATATTGTCTTAGGTATCTATCACCAGTATCAACCCATTTCTCTGTGATTTACTTGGATTTCATTTTTGGGGGAACACTATTTTTTTATTTATTCATTATGTCACTGAATTTTTTATGGAAAGAGTAAATATTATGCCTTTTAAATATTATTTTCATTAATAATCATTTAAATGAGATATATAGGTATTGAAATATAATATAATTACTTGAAGTTATTTTTTACATTTTAAAATATGTTTTTTAAAATTTAAATTTATGATTAGTTTTCAAATTGAATTTATCAAATAGATTGTATGGATAAACAAAAGGGGATCATAATACATTTTTTTGGTTTTAATAAATAATAATGTAACTCATTTAATGATCAAATTGTTTTAAAATGGAAACATTAACATTTTTTTAATGAATGAATGAAATTATTTTAGTTTAAACTAGGAGAAATATGTTATTATCTCTCATTATATATTCCTTAAATAAAAACTAATTTTAAATTCTAGTTATGATTCAAATTTTTTAATTGACTTATAAAACGAATTGTATGGAATCTTTTGTGGAATCTATAATAGAAAATGTAGAACACAAAATTCATGAACATTATAGTTGGTATGTATTCTTCCTCACTTATTTCATGTATTTAGGCTATCGATTATAGGTTTTAGGAACTAAATTATTCTCCTAATTAAAAGATGAAGTAGAAAGGTGTCATTGACCTAGGGTGATATTAAATTTCTCAGGTGGGGTTTTACATTTAATGGATAATTCAGTATTTACCTCTTAAATAAACCACCATCATATTACTTTTATCTTTTTCTTATTTATTGATATTAAAAAAATTAATTTTAATTTTTTAATTTTTATTCGTATTTCAATGGATTATTGTAGTTTTTTATTTTTTGGGATTTTATCATTCAAATAACTTCAATATGAGATACATGGATGTACAATGAATTGCTGGGGATAAATTCAGTTATGAAGGGATGAATTTAACATCTCATGAAATTTAAATAATATTTTATTTTATGTATGGATTTATTTAATAATTATAATTAAAATTTTACCATTAGTTTGGAATAAATAATATATGACAAATATAATTTGTTTAAAAAGATAATAATAATTAAGGGTAAATCATTTTTATATGAGAACTATTATTAATAATTTTAATATATTATATTTTTAAAATATATTAAAATATATTATGTCTTCACTTTATAAAATTTATAAGTTATAAATAAAATTTTATATATAATAATTTTATTAAAAAAATATTTTGATATATGAAATTAAAAAAACGTGAATTTAATTATTATTATTTAGAAAAAATGATTTTTTATTTATATATATTATTTACATGTTTTGATTAGTATATTTATTTATATTAATAAAAAATAAAAAATTAAAATGTATATTAATATATATATTATATACACGATCTGATTAAAAAAAACTATGATTTTAATCTATTAAAATATGGGTTTTCTCGGTTAAGAAAACAATATAGTATTTTAAGGAGATAGGTGATGAGTTGTAATAATGTATAATTGTAATTATAGAGTTTACTTGATAGTTGGAAAAAACAGGAGTTGTAAAAAAACCTATAAAAGTCAAAAGATAAAAATAATACCCTAAACTAAAAATAAATATAAAAAAGAGAATAAAATGATTTAAATAAAAAAAATTAATAATTTATAATTTAATAAAGTGGTGTGACCAAGGAGAAATGTGAATAAGGGATGGTTAAAAAATGAACTACAACTTGATAATATAATAAAAAATAATAATGTCTTAGACAAAATTAATATATGAATCCATATTCGGTAAACCAGCAACATCCCAAGTAGGTAATTAATAATAGATATTTTTATCTATGTCTATTAATGATTAAGATAGTGTTTTAGAGGCTTAAAATGATAATAAATACAATCATATGCATGAAATACAATAATATTCTTAAAAGATTTTTTTACTTCCTTTTGATGGAAAACCCTTTTTAAATCACAATTTTGACAATTTTATAATCTATATTGGTCAAAATAAAAATATTCATTATGATTGGGAAATTTAAATTTACATTGGATAAATTTTTGGTATATTTCTGACAAGGTTCATTTTTTTAATGAATAGGGAAAAATACTGCATTTTACATCAAAACTGCTTTTTCATTTAATTTAATTATATGGTTATATTATCCTTTTAATTGGTATTAAAGTGTAATGTGAATATATTTTTACCATTTAATCCAATGGTGGTCATTATGATTAATTTAACTTTGGAATTGGGCATAAAATAATACCAAACTTTTCATAGATATTGTTGCAAAAAAACCCCGCTATTTCTTTTGACAACGGGAATTATTTTTAAATAAATTATTGCAATTTCTGTGTTTGGAATTTGGTAAAATGGATTATATATTTGGAATCAGAAGGTCCAAATTATTTAATCAAGACACTTTTGTTTTTGGACATTATGAATACTAACGACGGTAATTATCTTTAATTATCATGATTAATGAGTAATCAGGTAGTTAAGGATAATAAAATAATATCATAATAATAAAAATGACACCAACATGTGTCCTAATTCTATTTGTTGTCTCATTGCCTACCATGGGATTCCTTGTTCCAAACTTGGGGACCCCATGGAATCACTTTTGTGGGAAGTGACTTGTTATCTTTTTATTTTTTTAAAGAAAGTAAATATAACAAGAATGTATCAACTGATTGAAACGTTTTTAATTTTTTCTACATAGATGATATTTTGGAGTATAAATATTCTTTGGAAATTTAAAAAGATTTCCACATAATAGTATTTTTTTTCAAAATTTTTAGACTTTATATAAATTAAATTATTTATGACATGATGATGATGCAGCGATTACCTCATTAATAAAAGATTTAAATAAAATGAAATGATAATGTAAAATCTATGACCTACACATGTCCAAAACCAATAGGATGGGTGGATTTAGAAACCTTATCACCGTACCGTCTAATTATATCAAATTGGTACCTTTTGAATCCGAAAACCATTTTCAAATAAAGTAACATTTCTTTACATTCCAAGAGTGCCCCTCCTCTCCTCTTATAAAAGGCCCCCACCTCTACCTCCTTACCCACACTCCCAAAGCTTTTTTCTCGGTAAAACCCTGCCCATTTTGTCTCTCCACATCCCTCTGTTACTCCTTGAAGCCTCACTTTGGGCAGAAGTATTCCCAAGGAATCCTTTGAGGTCAAACCAAAGGGAGTTACCAGATTTTAAGGTAATGACTTCACTTGAGTCCTTTTATTTTATTTTTCTTCTCCAACCCCATAAACTCGTTTTATTAATTTTTTTTAACAAATCCAGTATGTTCAATATACTAGGATGTTGTTATAAGATGTATTCGAGATACACTTACACACATCTACATCTAATGGTTAAAGAACATACTGTTTCCGTGGTTGGCGAATTTCTGCCTAACGAAACGATGATTGTTAAATATTCTTTTAAACATATTTAATGGTGGACATTAAGATTTCACTCTATTTATATATTATTTATATTATGTTTATTTTTTCCTTATGCTTCTTTATTTTTCATTTGTGGTATACCATTATGGTTTCCATTGTGGGTAAACACAATAATTTCATTTTAGGAAGTGCGGACTACCGCCCCCTCAAAGTGATGTGATTCGTTAATGACATATGTGGGATGAATAAAGTATGGATTTAAAGTTATTATATATGATGTTATACTGGAATTATAATATAACTCTATATCATTATTATTTCTTTCCATTAAAGTATGATATAGAAATGAAAGTAGTGTTCATGCGTACGTTCGACTTACCGTCTCCATTAACGGTGCATTTCATTTCTTATCCCCAAATGTAATGTACTGTTATAAGTACATATATATAATGGATATATATGATTTATGTTACATCTATATGATTAATATAAATCTGGAATTAAAATATACATACCTCTCATTTAGTTTTAATTCCATTAATATGACATAGAAATGAAAGTAGCGTTCATGCGTACGTACGGCTTATCATCTCCATGAACGGTGCATGTCATTTCTTACCTCTAAATGATTATGTAATATTATAAATGAATTTATATACTGGATATATATGATATATATATCCTGATTATAATTCTGGATATAATGGATACATGAACAACTTGTAATTATAATGGGTTTATTTTTGACTCAAGTACCAATGATCGTTAAAACGACCGTTATTAACTTAAATAATTATATAGTGTTCATGACATGGAAATAAGTGATATAAAAGGAATAATGAACTTGAAAAAAGTTCTTAAGCAAGTATAAATTAACTCAAGTTTATTATTTAGGACATTAAAGGACGATCGAGTCATGTCGGACCTGAGGTATGGGACATCATCTCAATCTCTTTTCATTGCGGCATATTTTGTTTTATACGCAACCTTCATTTATATGGTGTATAAACCCCTTTGAATTTTACGTTTATTCAAAAGGAATCTTTTTTATACGAAGCGTTTACTAAATGACAAAAGGGAATGTTTTTGTCGTACGTATGCGGCGACAACGACTACTCCACCGCCGTGACCATTATTTGAGTTTCGGCTTCCTCTACAAGCCATACCTTTTTTTAAAAGTAAAATAAATACCATGTTTTACTTTTCTTATATTTTGGTATTGAAAATGGTTTTGAAAATGTTTTTATATCAATTTGTTGTATTGATATCTTATTATTTAAAGGTGGAAATGTTATGTTTCCTTTATGCATGTTCTATGTGATACTATTATGTTGAGGTTCATGGGAATTATTATGAAGCCGGGTGGTTCCGTGATAAACTAAGGGCGGGTGAGCCCGATATAGGTCTCGAATGCATTGGGTAACGCAAAGGAGTGAAACGTTAAGGTTCCTCTGAAGATATTTATGGAATATACTGTGATGGGTATTCCAAACGTAACCAAGAGGGTTACTCCCTACGGAAGAATGTTATGAATGCCTCAAGTTACCTTTATGTCTTATGATTTCTAGGATTTATTCATGATTTAATGAGGTATGTTAAATATCTTATGTTTTATGGGTAATGTATGATTTCATTCTTATGTATATATGTACCCATGTTTCCTTTCCATATTTGTATATCCCTTACTGATATTTTTATGCTCATCCCAAGTTTTTTGAAATGTTTTTCACAGGTCATAGGAGAGGTTGATTATATGATGATAGTGTCAAGGAAGTGTCAAGAAAGAATCCATGTTTTATTTTAAAATGTTTCCATTGATGGGAAATAAGAATACTAACTTTATGTAACAACTTTGTTTAAATGTGGAATGTAATGCATGTTTTAAGATCAAATTCTCTAAAAATCTAAACCTGAAAAGATCCTCAATGTGTAATCTTGTAATAACTCAAGATTAAGTAAGGTTTAAGGCTGGGGCCTTATAGTTGGTATCAGAGGTCAGTTTAGAAAACTTTAGTAGTTAGAATTCTATTAAATTATTATCCAAAAATATTTTTTTATGGTCATATTGAAGTGACATAGTATTTGAAGATTACCATGATTCATCATTTAAGACGTGTTTTTTCAGAATGGTTTTCCGTAGAGGAAACAGGGAAGCAGTGCTAGGAAGGCATGTAGAAGGAAATAACCTTCCGAATCAGCATCCGAAGATGGTTGGAATTGGAACTGAACAGTTTTTTGCAATAATCGTGTAGTTGACTCAAGCGGTAAATGGTGGTGGTATCCATACATGAGATCAGCCAGGTCAACCGCAGAGGAATATGTCTGTGGTTGAACATTTCGTGAGGCAACATCCCCCATAATTCAGAGGATCATCTGATCCTGTGATAGCCAAAGGGTGGATTAATGCACTGGAGAATATATTCTATGTAATGGGGTGTCCAGACAATCAAAAGGTTAGTCTTGCTATTTACTGTTTGGAGGGTGACGCAGATCAGTGGTAGTCGAAGGTTAAAAATCTCAGGGATGCTGATGAGATTGATGCTCTCGACTGGGATGAATTCAAAGGTATGTTTCTTGAAAAGTATTTTCCTAAGGTTGTTCGACTTAGGATTGAAAAAAAATTCTTGGAATTGTGGCAAGAGGAAGACTCTGTGGCTACCTATGAAGAAAGGTTCACTCGATTGGCAAGGTATGCTCCAAATTTTATCCGAGACCTTGATAGTAAAATCAATCGTTTTTAATCAGGATTAAAGCCAAAATATCGAAGGTCATTAGGTTCTCGTGAGGTTAAAAGTTATGAAAATCTTGTTTGATGTGCTGAGAAGGTGGAAATGGAGTTTTCCGATGATCAAGGGTTCTATAAAAACCAATAGAAGAAGAGACCAAGGTGGCAGGAGAAAGGGAAGAATTCTTCAAAAAAGTCTGATGGTAAGAAATATATGTTTCCAGTTTGTGATAAATGTGGAAAAAGGCATGCTGGGGAATGTCTTCTGAATTCTGGAAAGTGCTACCAATGTTGTAATATTGGAGATAAGGCTCGTGATTGCACTGGAAAAGATCAAGGTGAAGGTAAGACCAAATTTGATTTACAGTTAGTGAAATGTTTTAAGTGCAATGAGATGGGTCACCATGAAAACGAGTGTCTGACAAAGAGCTTGAGTGATGGGAAGCAGTTAGACTACAAGTAGAAAGGGGTGGTGAAATCCTTTGCAACTACTTCAGCAGATGTCGGGCCATCAAATGAAGTTGTATTAGGTACTTTGTTTATTTTTTCAGATTATTCCAGTGTGTTGTTTGATTCGGGGTCTACACATTATTTCATCTCTGAAAACTTTTATAGTAAAATGGGAATACCATCTCAATAAATGACTCCTGAACTTTTGGTAAAAACACATGGGGGAAATGTTGAGGCAAAAAGAATTTATATGAATCTTCATATCCTTATCTTTTGAAAGAACCTAATTGCAAACCTTATTGTTCTACCTCTAGTAGAGTTTGATGTTATCCTGGGTATGGATTGGCTCTCTATTTACCATGCTGAGATTGACTGTAGAGCAAAAGAATTTTCTTTTCAGAAAGACATTCAGTTTGTGTACAAGAATGAACCCTTACTGTTGATAACATATCAAGAGGACAAGAAACTTGTAAAAGATGGAAATGAATGATACATTGCACACATCGTTAAAAATAAAGGAACTGTTCAGATTAATGATGTTCCAGTGGTAAATGAGTATCCTGATGTTTTTCCTGATGATTTGCCTGGAATAATACCAGATCGGGAAGTTGAGTTTACTATTGACTTAGTTCCTGATGCTAATCCAATTTCAAAACCCCCTTATCGAATGGCTCAAATTGAACTTTTAGAGTATAAGGAGCAGTTGCAAGATTTATTAGAGAAATGTTTCATTCGACCTAGCACATCACCATGGGGTTCTCCTATTTTATTTGTTAAAAAAAATATGGTTCATTGAGACTTTTCATTGATTATAGAGCCTTGAATAATATCATTGTTAAGAAAAAATATCCATTGCCTCGTATCGATGATTTGTTTGATCAGCTCCAGGGAGCTCAGTATTTTTCAATGATTGACCTGAGATCGGGGTACCATCAGCTGAAGGTAAAGGAAGCAGATGTTCCGAAGACTGCGTTCCGTACAAGATATGGCCATTATGAATTTTTAGTAATGCCTTTTGGGCTAACCAATGCACCTGTTGTATTCATGGACATAATGAATAGAATTTTCCATGAGTTCTTGGATAAGTTTGTGGTGGTTTTCATTGATGATATTTTGGTGTTTTCTAAAAGTAAAGAGTAGCATTAAAGACATTTAAGGGTTATCTTGCAAACCTTAAAAGAAAATAAACTTTATGGAAATTCAGAAACTGTGAGTTTTGGTTGCAACAAATTTCTTTCCTTGGTCACATTGTTTCTAAAGATGGGATAACTGTTGATCCTGCAAAAACAAAAGTTGTGGAAGATTGGCCAAGAGCCACAAATGTAACTGATATTCGTAGATTCCTTTGTTTGGAAGGCTATTACCGAAGGTTTTTTATTAATTTTTCATGGTTATCTATTCCAATGACTAAGCTAACTCAGAAGGGTGTTATGATTATCTGGACAGAAGAATGTGATGATTGGTTTTAAGAATTGAAAAGATGATTGGTGAATACTCCAGTTTTGGAACTACCTTCCAGGAATTGTGAGTTTGTTATATACAGTGATGCTTCATTTAAAGGACTTGGTTGCGTCCTAATTCATAATGATCAGGTAATTGCTTATGCTTCACGACAGTTGAAAACTCATGAGGTAAATTACCCTACACATGATTTGTAATTAGATGCTGTTGTTTTTGCTTTAAAAATTTGGAGGCATCATTTGTATGGAGTAAACTGTGAAATATATACTGATCACAAAAGTTTAAAGTATATATTCACTCAGAAAGAGTTAAACATGAGATAGAGGAGATGGCTGGAATTAATCAAGGATTATGATTGTACAATTCATTACCATCCAGGAAAACAAAATAAAGTGGATGATGCTTTATGTCAAAAAAGTAATGCTTCATTAGAAATGTTGTGTTTGGAACGTGATCCTTTGGTTAACGATTTGATGATCTTTGGCATAGAATTTGTTGGTGCAGGATGTTCTTCTGTTTTGTTTCAAGTATCAGTGGGATCATCTATATTAGATAGAATCAAGCAAGCACAGAATCAAGACAGTGAGTTGCAGAAAAAGGTAGAGCTGGTTCAGAAAGGTAAGTTGCCTGAATTCAACATTGATAATGATTGCGTTTTGTGATTTCGGAAGGGATTGTGTGTGCCTTGTGATTCACAAATGAAGAGAGAGTTGTTATGTGAAGCTCATAGTTCTCCGTTTTCAGTTCATCCTGGTAGTACTAGGATGTACAGAGATCTGCGGGATTATTACTGGTGGGATGGAATGAAAAGAGATATTGCCGATTTTACTCTGAAGTGTTTGATATGTCAACAGGTTAAAGTAGAGTGGCAGTTTCCGAAAGGGATGCTTTAGCCTTTACCAGTGCCAGAGTGGAAATGGGAGAATATATACATGGACTTTGTTGTGGTATTACCGAAGACATCTTGAGGTAATAATGAAATTTGGGTTATTGTTGATCGCTTGACTAAATCTGCTCATTTCCTTTCTATACGAGATACTTTTTATCTAGATCAACTTTCCCGTTTGTATCATAAAGAGATAGTTAGGTTACATAGAGTTCCCCTCTCCATTGTATCTGATCGTGATCCCAGGATCACTTCTAACTTTTGGAAAGGCTTTCAGAAGTCATTAGGTACTGAAATAATTTTTAGTGCAGAATTTCATCCTCAATCAGATGGGCAGTCAGAACGAACAATTCAGACCTTGGAGGATATGCTACCAGCTTGTTCAATGGATTATCAGGGAACTTGGGACCAACATCTTTCTTTGGTTGAATTTTCATATAATAACAGTTTTCATTCCAATATACATATGGCACCATTTGAGGCGTTATATGTGAAGCGGTGTCAAACTACAGCTTTCTGGGATGAAGTGGGTGAAAGAAAGTTGATGGGATCAGAATTGGTAGAAGAGATGGCAGAAAAAGTTCAGTTGATTAAGAAACACATGAGAACAGCTCATAGTAGGTAGAAGAGTTATGCAGACAATAGGCGGAAGGATCTAACTTTTGAGGTAGGTGATCATGTTTTTCTCAATGTCTCACCATGGAAAAGCGTGATGTGATTTGGTATGAATGGAAAGTTGAGTCCAAGGATCATTGGACAATATGAAATTCTGGAGAGAGTTGGATCAGTTGCATACCAGGTGGCTTTACCTCCGAGTTTATCTCAGGTATACAATGTTTTTCACGATTCGATGTTGATAAAGTATATGCCAGACCCATCACATGTTTTGAGTCCAGAGGTAGTTAAGCTGGAAGAGAACCTATCTTATGAGGAACAACTGGTCCATATTCTTGACCACAGGGAGCATGTGATACGAAATAAATTGATTAATCAGGTAAAGGTTTTGTGAAAAAACCACATGATGGAAGAGGCAACATGGGAATCTGAAAATGTAATGAGGGATAAGTACCCCGATTTATTCGATAAGTAAATAAATTGCGGGGAAAAAAATTTCTAAAGGGGGGAAGGATGTAACATCCCATATAATTAAGTAATAATAGATATTTTTATCTATGTATATTAATTATTAAGATTGTGTTTTAGAGGCTTAAAAGAAAAATAAATACAATCTTATGCATGGAATACACTAATATTCTTAAAAGATTGTTTTACTGCCTTTTGATGGAAAGCCCTTTTTGAATCAAACTTTTGAAAATTTAATAATCTATATTTTTCAAAATTATCATATTAATTATGATTGGGACATTGAAATTTACATTGGATAAATTTTTGGTATTTTTCTGACAATGTTGATTTTTTAATGAATAGTGAAAAATACTACATTTTACATCAAAACTGCATTTTCATTTTATTTAATTATATGGATAGATTATCCTTTTAATTAGTCTTAAAGTGTAATATAAATATATTTTTACCATTTAATAAAATGGTGGTCATTAGGATTAATTTCACTTTTGAATTGGGCATAAACTAATGCCAAACTTTTCATAGATATTGTTTAAAAAAACCCGCTATTTGTTTTGAAAACAGGAATTATTTTTAAATCCATGATTGCAATTTCTTTGTTTGGAATTTGGTAAAATGGATTACATATTTTGATTCAGAAGGTCCAAATTATTTAATGAAGAAAATTTTGTTTTTGGACATTATGAATAGTAACGACGGTAATTATCTTAAATTATCTTGATTAATGAGTAATCGGGTAGTTAAGGATAATAAAATAATATCATAATAATATAAAATGACACCAACGTGTGTCCTAATTCTAATGGTTGTCTCATGTCCGACCATGGGATTCCTTGTGAGAAACAAGGGGACCCCATGGAATCACATTTGTGGAAGGTGACTTGTTATCTTTTTATTTTTTTTAAAGAAAGTAAATATAACAAGAATGTATCACCAGATTAAAACATTTTTAATTTTTTCTACATAGATGATATTTTAGACTATAAATATTCATTGGAAATCTAAAGAGATTTCCTACATCATAGTATTTTTTCATAATTTTTATACTTTAAATAAATTAAATTATTTATGACATCATGATGATGCATCGATTACCTCATTAATAATGAATTTAAATAAAATTAAATGATAATGTAAAATATATGACCTAAACATGTAAAAAACTTATTGGATGGGTGGATTTAGAACCATTATCACCTTACCCTCAAATTATATCAATGTGGGACTTTTTGAGTCCGAAAATCATTTTCAAATAAAGTAATATTTCTTTACATTCCAAGAGTGCCCCTCCTCTCCTCTTATAAAAGGCCCCCACCTCTACCTCCATACCCACACTCCCAAAGCCTTTGTCTCGGCCAACCCCTGCCCATTTTGTCTCTCCACATCCCTATATTACTCATTTAAGCCTCAATTTATTCATAAGTCTTCCCAAGGAAGCCTTTGAGCTCAAACCGAAGGGAGTTACCCAATTTTAAGTTAATGTCTTCACATGAGTCCTTTTGTTTTATTTTGCTTCTCCATCCCCCTAAACTCTCTTTATTCATTTCAATTGTAACAAATCCAGTATCTACAATATACTATGATGTTGTTATAAGAAAGATTCGAGCTACACTTACACACATCTACATCTAATGGTTAAAGAACATACTGTTTCTGTGGTTGGCGAATTTCTGCCTCACGAAACGATGATTGTTCAATATTCTTTTAAACAGCTTTAATGGTGGCCATTAAGATGTCACTCTATTTATATATGATATATATTATGATTATTTTTTCCTTATGATTATTTATTTTTCATTTGTGGTATACCTTTATGGTTTCCATTGTGGGTAAACACGATAATTTCATTTTATGATGTGCGGACTACCGCCCCCTCAAAGTGATGTGATTCGTTAATGCCATATGTGGGACGTATAAAGGGTGGATTTAAATATATTATATATTATGTTATACTGGAATTATAATATACCTCTATATAATTATTATTTATTTCCATTAAAGTATGATATAGAAATGAAAGTAGCGTTCATGCGTACGTACGGCTTACCGTCTCCATGAACGGTGCATTTCATTTCTTATCCCCAAATGTAATGTACTATTATAAGTACATATATATAATTTATATATATGATGTATGTTACATCTAAATGATTAATATAATTCTGGATTTAAAATATACATACCTCTCATTTAGTTTTAATTCCATTAATATGACATAGAAATGAAAGTAGTGTTCATGCGTACGTACGGCTTACCGTCTCCATGAATGATGCATTTCATTTCATACCTCTAAATTATTATGTAATATTATAAATGCATGTATATACTGGATATATATGATATATAAATCATGATTATAATTCTGGATATAATGGATACATGAAAAACTTGTAATTATAATGGGTTTATTTTTTACTCAAGTACCAATGATCGTTAAAACGACCGTTATTATCATAAATAATTACAGTGTTCATGACATGGAAATAAGTGATATAAAGGGAATAATGAACTTGTAAAAGGTTCTTAATCAAGTATAAATTAACTCAAGTTTATTATTCAGGACATTAAAGAACGATTGAGTCAAGTCGGACCCGAGGTATGGGACTTCGTCTCAATCTCCTTTCATTGAGGCAAATTTTGTTTTATACACAACCTTATTTTATATGGTGTATAAACCCCTTTGACTTTTACGTTTATTCAAAAGGAATCTTTTTTATATGATGAATTTACTAAACATCAAAAGGGAATGTTTTTGTCCTACGTATGCGGCGACAACGACTTTTCCACCGCCGTGACCATTATTTGAGTTTCGGCTTCCTCAACAAGCCATACCTTTTTTGTTAAAAGAAAAATAAATACCACGTTTTACATTTATTTTATTTTGGTATTGAAAATGGTTTTAATAATGTTTTTATATCAATGTGTTTTATTGATATCTTGTGACTGAAAGGTGGAAATATTATGTTTTCTTTGTGCATGTTTTATGTGATACGATTATGTTGAGGTTCTTGGACATTATTATGAAGACGGGTGGTTCCGTGATAAACTAAGGGCGGGTGAGCCCGATATAGCTCTCCAATTCATTTGGTAACACAAAGGAGTGAAAAATTAAGGTTTCTCCGAAGAGATTTAGGGAATATACTGTGATGGGTATTCCAAACATAACCAAGAGGGTTACTCCCTACGTAATAATGTTATGAATGCCTCAAGTTACCTTTATGTCTTATGATTTCTGTGATTTATTCATGATTTGATGAGGTATGGTAATGTTCATATGATTTATGGGTAAAGTATGATTTCATTCTTATGTATATATGTACCCATGTTTCCATTCCATATTTTTATATCCCTTACTGAGCTTTTTATGCTCATCCCATGTTTTTTGAAATGTTTTTCACAGGTCAAGGGAAAGGTAAATGATATGATGATAGTGTCAAGGAAGTTTCAAGAATGAATCCATGTTTTATTTTAAATATGATTCCATTGATAGGAAAGAATAATACTATATTTATGTAACCACTTTTTTTATATGTGTAATGTAATGCAAGTTTTATGATCTAATTCTCTAAAACTCTAAACCCGAAAAGATCCTCAATGTGTAATCTTGTAATAACTCAAGATTAAGTAAGGTTTATGGCTGGGGCCTTATAAAACCCATTACTTTTAATGTGAAATAGAGTCTAATTTATTAAGGAGTCTTGTTTTATTTAAAATTAATAGCCTCATAGATTCACGTGGAAACATAATACTCATAAAAGAAATTGTATATATCAGTGAGGGACAACCCATACTCCCTTGTTAGAACACCCGGACCCTTCTCCACATCCATCAACTTTCTTACTGCTCGAAATTATAGTAGTCCACATTCCCACTTATAATATAAATCATGTAAGGGATTTTGTTATTATTTTTTCATTGTAAACATATAAAATTATATTTTAGTTTGGTATATATTTATATAAAACCATGTATTTATAATGCAAGTTACATATATGATAGGTTTTCTTGATCTGTTTCTAATAACATACAGTATTTAGGGTGTGGTTTTAGAAAAATAATTATATATAAATTTAAATAGATGTGTATATACTCAGGTATTGATTAGAATTTTTAGACTATACATGTATATGTAATGGATTTATTTTTTTCTTAATACTTATTTCTAATGACAATGTGAATATGGGAATGTCTTATTTTATTTGAAATAGAAGATACACGAAGGATTTATCTATATATATATATATTTGTGTGTGTGCGCGCGCATGTGTGTGTATATACAGGAAAATATACACATATATATCTGCCCATTTCGGTATTAGTACGTTCAAGTGTTTTTTATTTTCAAATCACAGTTTCTCAAATCTACAGATGCAAGGGTTTCATGTTTTCATACAACATACATCAATGTGTATGTTTTTATTCATGTTTATATATACATATATATATACCCATATATCCATATAAATACAAACACCATAAATATAGTAGTTCTTTCTCATTTACATAGAAGTTATAAATTGTACTTATCAGCTACCAAAATTAGCACTCGCGAATTATGTGACATTATAGGGAGTGAACCCATAAGTCATAGTTATGAATAGTGGGTTTATGTGTGGGTTTTAATACGGTCTTCAATGTATTATTAATGACCAAAGATAAAATTACTATTTTCGAATGAGAATTCCCAACAGCTTTCCAATTAATATTATTCTTTGAAATATTGTTTTTCTAATTAAATTATAGTGTAGTGAAAATATATTTTGAGTATGATTATTAATTTTCATGAACTGTTTTAATTAGCTTGTTCGTTGTTTTGAAACTCATTTCTGGGAATGTTTTATCCCCCTACGTATTGAAATGACCATTATAGGTTTATCAGTCATGCTATAATGAATTTTAGTTATGGTTTCAGTGCGGTGAAGATTCATTGTTTATTTGATTTTCAATTTGTTCAGTTAGTTGAAATGTACATCATGTGTCTAATTTTCTAGAACATAGACCGGTGAAAGGTACTATATTGTAATAAAATATTTGTATTTACTCAATATTACATTATAAAAAAATAAATATTATTTATAATGTGTCTATTCAGGTGGCTTGGTCTCAAGGTGTTACATTAACTACCTATATAAGAGAGCGGGAAAAAAGGGGGTAGTTAGCCATCCATCCACTCACTAGGATGTTGGGGAAAACACATATAGGTCTCAGAATACTCGGGGTGTTAGTTTCCCTAACCTACATGTTGGTGTGTCATATATAAATGTAAAAGTACATTATATAATATTTCTCACAACCACAAATGGGAATATCATCCAATCAATTCAACTTCACCTAATGTCTCTCAAACACCCGACATCCACCTCTAAGACCATATATCCTATAAGAAAACAACAATTCAAAGAGATACATTAATTTATCATATTCATTTTTATTGGTTTCACTTTGCACTAATTAATTATTGAACCATTAAATAATAACTATAATTTTCCATGTTTCATTACATTGGAATCTCAACAATGTTTTTTCCCTCCAAGCAAAAAAAAACTGAGCCCATAGCTTATCATAATTACTACTTCATAATTGCATCCTATAAATATACATCTACATTGCTTAAAAATTTACTCATTTTTAGCATGATTACATTCTATATTTGGAGGTATTATAGTAAACAAAAATTATGTTATCCAATACGAGGGGTTAAACATTGTGAGTAGATGAGCTACCCCTCGATACTTCTCCACCTATAGTTGAAGCATTGAATAATCCAATGATGAAAATATAAAAATGGAAAATGTGTGTAATACGCCATGCTCTTTAATCTCGCATGCATGGAGAGTATAAAAAATCATCATCATTATGTATTGGGGATTTTAATGTAGATAATCAACAAAATGGTTGTGGGACAAACAACTAATTCAAACAAAAAATCAACCATCCATAAAAATTGGTAAGACCAACTTCAATCTGTTCTATTATCTTTGATGTCCTCCATTACACCACGTGAAATTCTGAATGAATCTCACCACTGTAGGTGTTAACTAATTCGTCAGTAATCAGGCATCCCAAAACCATATACAACAACAGCCCTCCAAGCTCCCAGCACATTTGGGCCTCCTCTCCCCATAAAACATAACATCCCTTCAAGATTAGCTATCAAAGGATGACATTACATCATAAGCACCCAGAAAAAAAACAAAGAAACTATCATTTTGAACCAAATAAAGGAATTCATCATTCACACACCACAATCTCTCATGGATCAAAAGCACAAGGCCAATGACCACCAAAAGTTTGAACGAAATTTAGACCCAATAATATAATTTTCTTTTATCACAGAAATCGTTCTTATTCAATTAGGAATTATCCGATTCATTATCAAAATGTTCCAACCATCAAAATACTATAGAGAATGTTATCTCAATATATCTCAAATAAAATAAATAATTAGTTTAACATTAATTTAATTATTTTATCATCACTAATCAACAAGAATTAATTATGTTTGAAAATTCAATTAAATATGCACACTTTTATCAATTACGTTATTTTCAAATTGAAATAATAACGACAACAACCATTAAGAACCACATGATAATCAATGAATGTAATTAATATCACAATATCTAATAAATTAAGAGGAAAACTGTTTTCATAGTAAAAATAAGCAACATCATTATGTAATCAATAACAATTCATTAATATATTTTTAATAATTATTAAGTTAATATAATTAAAATACAAGAGGATAAATCACGATACCTCTACTTTTGGATGGAAATAAATATTTATGCAATTAATACACTTTACTGGTTGTTGATATGTTGGGAAGAAATCCAGGAAGGTATCCTATCGGTATGTTTTGTCGCGTACAAAAAAACCCGGAACTGTACGCGAGTGCGATATACGAAACTGTAAATTTTTCATGGTGGGGGAGGTGCAGTATGCAGAAGGATTTTCATCATCGGAGGATATTGAACATGTATGATGAAGCTCATTACGCGGAGTGTGTATGAAAATTGGTTCACTGGAAGGGTATAAGATCAAGGTAGTAGAAGGATTAGTATGTTGTAGAGACTAGATCGAAGATTTGAAGAGTCATAGGTTATCGGATTTGGTGGATATCATTGCCTATATAAGAATATCTAATCCCACCAATTACTATAGAGATCAAATATCATTAGAAATAAACTTTTTGATCTGGTATTTTAGTAGAGACGGAATGTAGATCGCAAAAGGAGTATCATGAAGTCTAATGTGGTTCACTTGGATGAAAATCATCAAAATGTTTTCACTAAGAAATATAACCCACAATAGATGAGGTATGCAAAAGAAAAAGACATGATATGGTATAGAAGTTCGCGAAGGAAGTCCACAAATAGAGAAAAGTTCATGGACATAGGCTAGTTTAATGAGGAGTTCCATGGAGTCGGTACACAGAGATTGTACGCAACCTCAAAGGGAGAGGTAATCTGCGGATAGTGGAGTTTCATGGAATATGCAGTAGTACATAGAGTAGGTGATTCACGTTCGATACCTGGTACATAATATGCAAAGGAGCAGGTGGTTCACGATTTTCCCAAGGAAGCATGTGATTTCTTCCCATTAGTTTGAGAAAAGTATTTTCCAGTACAAAATAGTACTAAGTTAGTTGGACTTCATCTGTGGGTGTAAAAGGATCTTCAATAGAACATTTATATATAGTTGAGGATGGGAGAATTCATGAAAATTAAGGGACTTACCTATCCATAATCAGTGTTTTACCTAGAAGTTGATAAACTATGTGTGAATTCCTTTCTACGAGTAGTGAGTGAAGGAAGAGAATATGGTGACCCATTCCACCTATAGTGATCCATATAAAGAGGCATATGGATTAACCCTTGTTAATGAATTGAGAAAACCCTAATCATTGAAATGTCAGTGATCCTTGGAATAGAAGACCTATCCCGAACACTATACTCATTATTGGATGTGTTCCTTAGTGAATTTGGTACATCGGCACATCTCCATTGTACGCCACATAGATGTATCCTAGTGTGGGTGACCCATGTAAAAATCAATGTGTCTTGTGCATGATCTCATATCTATTCATATATTTTTACGAGAGGAAGAAATAGTTGAGTTTTTTCTAACAACCAAACTTGATCCAAATGAGATAATGTTTTAATCTGTCATATATTGATTCATCCCCCCCCTCTCATGTTATTCGACTTAGTGAAACTAATAATTGGTATTAGAGAAAACGGTAAAAATTCAATGTTTCTCTCTTAGAATATTAAATGGAGGTCGTCAATCAAAAAGTAATTTCTATCTTTGATGAAAATAATTTTCAACAATGGAAAAATTGGATACAGGTCTACTTCCGATCAGTAGGGACAAATGTATTCAGAGAAACTATGCATGGAATATTAGATAACATTAATAGTGGTTCACTATCAGAAGTTAAATGAAAGGAATTGGATGCCGATTCCAAATGAAACAATACTTTAGGAGGATCCCTATAAATTTTAATATATACAATAGTGATGTCATGTAAAACATCACATATAATGTGGGAAAAATTGTTAAACATTTTGGAGGGAGACACAAAACTCTGCGAATCAAAGCTGTAGGTTATATTGAAAATGTTTGAGGATCTCAGAATGAATCTGAATGAGATAGTTGATTCATTATTCGATACTATAAATATTATTGTTGAAGATATTAATGGTATTGGCGAAGTCACTTAAGATAAAACGATAGTGAAACATATCATGAAGAAACATCCACCGCGGTTCTATCTGAATGTTTCAGTGTTAGAAGAGAATGCCCTGAAAGAGATGACACTAGATAACCTACATAGTACACATGTAGGGTATGAAATGAGAATTGATGATAATGATGCAGTTGAAAAGGGAATGTATATGGATTTGGAATTCATGGCCATGATGAATCTATCAGTTTAAGATAGTCTTGAGGAGGAAAATATGGATGATTTCATGTAATTTCTATCCTCTAATATGAAGTGGGGAAAGGGGAATTTCAATGAAAATCATCCATTTTCATGCTTTTGATGCGGAATGATTGGGAATTTTATAGAATAGTTTCCTAAAACATTGATTATGAAAATAATGATGAAATTTCCCAAAAGAAGTATTTATCAAATGTGAATGGGAGGATAAGTACTAGGAGAATGTTCTTTAAAAAGAAGAATGTACTTTCAAAGGAGTATTAAAGTTCATAATAATCTGATGTAGAAGACTTGAATGACTACAAGGATTAAAAAATAGAATCATTGGTGTCATTTTTTAGAAATTAACTAACAATATAATAATGTGACAATGAAGAAGGGTAAATTGAAGAAATAGTTGATCTTCATGCGGAATTAGAAGCTTCCATTGTAGTAGTAGATATTTTGAGATCAAAAACAAAGAATGGTAACAAATTATATCATGATGAAAAACTCATTATGCAAAAAAGTAGAATATAATTCTTATCTGAATGAAGAAATTGAGAAGACTTGGACTTCAATGCCATAAAGCTCATAGAAGGTGGTTAAGTACAAACTCAAAATAGATGAACAGAAATAGAAATTGATATTTTAACTAAAACTCGAAATGATAAAATAAAAAATAAAAAACAAGTATAATTTGAAGTCGTCAGTGGGAGACGAACAATTCATAAGCAGTAGAAACTTCTAACTCTCGGTTCGACATCAGAAAAATGATCATAAAGGAAATAGATAGGGTGATATTTTATCAATTTTTTCCATTAGAATACAAGAAAAAATCAGTTTTGAATGATAAGGGTGATATATGTATTGATCTAAAATAGAATGTAGTATAGTTCAAGTCAGACCAGAAACTCCCACTCCATGATTTATGATTGTCTTAGGTACGAAGCAGAATCAGACTATTCAGAGAACCCAAGGCATAACTAGTGGTGTATTTCCATATAAGAATGTACCACACATCATATGTTATTGATTTGGATTTATGGGACATTCTCATAATATATGTTCCATAAGAGATATTTACCAAAGAGAACAAGACCAACACAGGTGGTCATATAGTGCAATTTAATCTATGTCATCATTTTATGGTCATTATTTTAGGTCTAACGGACTCGGGCATATTGCATGGTATTTCACATCGACAATGCAGAGGAATTTCTTGAGGAAGACTGAATTTTTTCATAAAAAGCATCAAAATTTAACTTCAAGATAGATAACAATTCAAAATCGTTTTGAATCTCTTCATGATGATGTTGGATTGTCATATACTATGAAAGATCAAGATTGTTATTCCATGTTAGAGACTTGGGTCTGAATGAAAAGGGTAGAGCCAGCAGTGGTTGCTGAAAATTCATTCATGGAAAGAGATTGTAGTAAGATATGGATCATCCATAGTGGATTCAATTCCCATATGATAGGAAATAAGGATCTAGTTACATGGATCTAGTATGATAATTAATTCGTTGTAATATTTAGTAATGATAAGGGATTGAATATTATTGGCTCTCGAAATGAAATTTATTGTGGAAAATACATTAAACGAGCATATGTATTTGTTGTTGAGGGGATTAGTTACAACATGTTTAATATTTCTCAATTTTTTGACTCAGGACATGGATTATGTTTTTCCAAGATATTATGTATCACCAAAGAAAAGGATGTTGATGGGGTGTTGCATGGAATGTGTACAAAATGGAATATTTACCATGAATGTTGGGAGTAAGATATGTTATTTTTGTCCATGGATGAAGAAATCAAGTTATGGAATAAAAATATTGGTTTGATAATCCATGGTTCCTTAGAAGATCTGGTCAAATATGATTCAGATCAAAATATCACCTGATTATCACCTGATGATACTCATACGTGTGATTCATGTTAGTCTAGGAATATCATTCGAATTACATATATGAAAAAGGGGAAAAGGTTAACAAGAATTCTTGAGTTAGTGCATATCGATGTATGTGGGCCATTTTCTCCAAGGTCCATTGATGGGAGGAGATATTATATTCTCTCCATTGATGAATATATCATAATTTCATGGGTTTCAATAATCACCCACAAATATTATATTTTATGTTACATTACAAGATATCAAAGTGAATTTGAAAATATTCTTAGTTAGAATATTTGTATGATTCAGATAGATAATACAACTGAGTTTATATATATCCAAGTGGAGGATTATCTTGAAAAACATGGAATAAGGCATCAAGTTTCACCAGTAAGAACACTACATTAGAATGGAGTATTTGGGAGAAGAAATCATATTTTCAACAACAAGTCTAAAACAATACTCATTGAGAAAGTCCTTTTAGTGAAATTTTGGAATGAAGCATTGATGACAATAGTATACACTTTAAATAGGGAATTACATTTTCCAAGAGAGAAGAAGACTCCATAAAGGTTATTTTATGAGATGAATCCTTCATTGATGTATTAGATAATATTCAAATGTAAATTTTTCATTCTTAAAAAGGACAAACCCCAAAAATTTGATTCCCATGGGATGATGGAATATTTCTAGTATTCTAAATGAAGAGAAAAGTATATAAATTCATCAATATGTGGCAAGGAAAAATAGTTGAATGTTATGATGTAATTATAGTGGATAATGAACCAAATCTTCCGCAAATTCATGATTAGAATCAGGAGGACAATGATGATGAGATGATCATTTCAAGAGATTCTACATCTATAGAAGCCGTTTTAAAAGAAGAAACAGATGATGAGAACAAATTAGTGTCTTCTCAGAGACCATCCAGAAGAGCAGGAATTGATAGGAAAAACATAATTACTGATCAGATAGTAGCAATAAAGTCATGTAGGACAATGTATCTACAACATGCATCATAATTTTCAAAATCTGAACCTAAATGCATTGATGAATCAGTTGGAGATGAGAAATGGGTTTTGGCCCGGATTGATCAGATTTACCAAATTAAGAAGAATAAAAGGTGGGAAATTGTTTTGAGGTTATAAGATAATAATTTCATAGGGGAAAAATGGATATTTCAAAAAAAAATGAAGGGATATGGTGTTTTTATTCGTAAAAAGTCAAGACTAGTGTCAAATGGGTACTCTCAAATATAGGGTATTGATGTTGATGAGCTGTTCACACCTGTTGCAAGGCTGGAGACATTCGGATTGTTCTTCGACATAGCTATGTAATGAATGTTTAATGTTTTATGGTTGATGTTAGGTAATCATTTCTTAATGGAGGTTCTGAAAATATAATATTAATTTTTGAAGCTTAATGGTTTTCTCATTCATAAAGATGATAAGAGATAATGTCAGATGATGAAGGCATTATATGTTTTTAATTAAACTCCATGAACATAGTCTTAGAGGATTGATTAGTTTCTAATGATTATTAGTTTTCAGCGTGGTGGATTTGCGTACAATTTACATTTCATAAATGACAGTAATCAGGGGATGATGGTGCCAGTTTATGTCGATGACATAATCTTTAGTGGATCAGATAAATCCCACTGGAGACAATTTTTTGAATACATTAAAAGAGAGTTCGAAATGTCAATGACTTGTGAGATGAAATTTTTAATTGGCTTGGTGATTATGAAAGGAATTAATAAAAATTTTATTTCTCAATCTAACTATGACTAGGAAGTTTTTAGATGGGTTGGAATGGATAATTCCAAAGTGATGAAGACTCTGGATTCTACCCACTTAAAACTATCTTTGGATGATGATGGAAAGGCAGTTAATTTCCCAAAATATAGTCAAATTGTTGGATGTTTTGTCTACCTGATAGTGGGAAGGACTGATATTGTTTTATCCACATGCCAAGAAGTAAGGTATCAAAGCATTCCCATGGAGATCCACATGATTGCAGTAAAAAGAATTATTTAGTATATCAGGGGTACAATGGTTTTTGGCAAAATGTATAATGAAAAATCTCAGCCAGAGTTAGTGGGATATAAATTTGTGGATTTGGGAAGATCAGCAGATGACTTCAAATCAACAATATGTGTTTCCTTTTATATTTTAGGGTTGTGAATTTATTGGTTTTTCAAGAAACAATATTTCATTTCATTGAGTCTCACAAAATCTGAATATATTGTAGCTACTCAATCTTGTACACAACTATTGTGGATGAATCAACATCATGAAGATAAGTGGATTGAAGTGAAATTTCCAATTGGAATCCATTGTGATAATTAAAGTTCTATAAATTAGTGCAATCAAATGTATATCTCTCACGGACAACGAACATTGAAATCAAATATCATTTTATCTAGGAGAAGGTGGATCAAGGTCTTGCGATGTTAGAATATGGGGCTACAGAACAATAGATTGTAGATATTCAGACAATGGTCTTACCTAAAGAATCATTTGAAAGGAATCAACTGACTCTTGGAGTCTAGTTGACTTCCTGCACTTCAAAAATTGTGAATGTGGGTCCCCGTCTCCCCAATGTATGATTTATCTTTCCCTAATGTGTTGATATGTTTTCGTTACCTTGTTGCAAACAACCATGATGTGTCCTTCTGGTTTTTTGACAATGGGGTAGTAAGTGTAACTATTCCAGGTGGAGAAAAGACATGTGTAAAATTTGTTAGGTGGATCAGTGAGATAGGTGGATTTGAATCTGATATGAATCTATTAGAGGAGTTGTAACATAGGGGGCTATTAAATTTTTTGATCCTTGAAGTGACCAATCAATGATTAGATATCACAATAGGTGGGGTTCTGGATGAAATAATTTTATTGGTATCAGTATAATATCAACAAGTGGTGTCACAAATGAAGTGATTCATTGATGAACATATTATACTACTCTTGTTTCCCACACCAATCATATATCATGTGGGTTTGGAGTATGTGTTGAGTAAATTGTTGATGTCTATTTTAATCACATGAATAAAATGTTGGTTAAAGATGAAAATATTTTAAATGAGGTATCAAAAGCCATAGAATTTTTATGAGAAGAGTTATCAACAAACCCAAATGGGGAGATTGTTTGGAAGAAATCCTTGATAGTGTCCTATCGGTATGATTAGTGTGTGGTTGTTTTTTTTGGCAAAGCTACATAACTGTAAATTAGTGTGGTTGGTGTATTTCGAATATTGGGTTTTAAGGTGGTATAGTTTCCCAATTTTTGCAAAAATTGTGGGCTTCAAAATAGATAATTTTTGTGAATAATGATGAAAAAAGTTGGGAAAGGAAAGGAAATGTGGATCCGAGGACATGGATCATCTACCATGTCCGGGAAGAGTACGCAGACCAGTACTAGGCAGCGATAACTGTACGTGAGAGTAGTTCACAAATCTGAAAATAGTTCGTGGTGGAAAGAGGTTCATTATGCCAATGGATTGTTGTCGGAGGAGGATGTCGATGATCTTGGAGAAAAGGTAGTATGAAGAGTTCATATGAAAATTGGTTATCCATAAGTATTGTGTTTCGTTGCGGCATAATGATTAGTATGTGGTAGAAACTAGATCAAAGATTTGGGACATAATGGGTTAAAATATTTTACGAATATATTTTCCTATCTAAGAATTTTTTATCTCACCAATTATTATTAAGATCGAATATCATTAGATACCTTATTTTGGATCTGGGATTTTGAAAATGATTAAAGGATTTTCATGAGATGATTTCAAAAAACAGCTTATGTGGTTTTTAAAAAAGAGATTTAGCCGAATGTTTTCATAGATAAGTATAACCCACAAAGGATACAATACGCGGATGATGAAGTTGCAGTACATGTTAGCAGGTTTTGACGGTTTTCAGTGAACACATAACAGTTAACATATAGATTTTAGTCCGCCGAGGAGGTTCATGGAGTCCTTTTGTAGATTCAGAATGTTAAAACGAAGGCATAGGATGTCCACAGACACATGAGGATGATAGAAGAAGAATTAGTATGTAGAGAAGGAAGTTCACGTACCATACCTAGTACATAGTACATGGAGGAGAAGTTGGTTCACTATTTTCACATAGAATCATTCTAAATATTCAAATTAGGTTGTGAAAGGTATTTTTTGAATCCTAGGGTACTCACGATGGTGGAATTCCTCTGCAGGTGAAAAAGGAACTTTAACAGATCATCTAACTATAGTTTTGGATGCAGTAATTCGGGGAAATGATGAGTCCTATATGTCGATAAACTGTGTTTGACCTATAAGTTGATAAAATGTGTATGAATTCTATTCCATGAGTAGTGAGAGAAGGATGAGGAATACCATGAACCTTTTCATCAGTAGTGAGTTAGATAAAGAGGCATAGGAAGTGACCCATGGGAATGTAGTGATTAGACCCTATACATTGTAAATGTAGCCATCATGTGCATATGAGATCTAGCCCGAACATTGTACTCATTATTTGCAGTGAGCCTGAGTGAATTTGGTACATTGTCACGTCATCGTTGTATATGACTTGGACATTTCCCATTTACGATGAACCAACTAAACATCGGTGTTTCATGTGCATGATTTCATATTTGTCAATATATTTCTATAGAAGAAATAGAGAATTGTGGATTGTCTAACAAAAAATTGAGATCCGAAAGGGAGAAATTTTTATTATACCATACCATGGTTCACCCCCCTTAGGGTATTCGACCAAGTGGACCTAACATGATGTTATTTGAACGTGAACATACCACCAGATGAATATCTTATAACCCAACCAGAAAAACATCATTCACCTAAGAACAACATGGAAGAACCGCACCAACCAAAGACCAATGAAATCAGTATAATAAACATGGGAAATATACTTCCATGCATGGAAAAATAAAATGAAGAAAAAAATCTGATATTGGGTGAAATTTTTTGAAAATGGAGAAAAAAACACTGTGGATCAACCTGGGTATGCACAAATTGAAGACTGAAGATATAAATCAATCCTCAAAGAAGGAATCCTTAAAATTATGAATAGGGAGGTAACCATATTTCCTGGATTTGAGAAAAATATTTTGATTCCATATAATTATAATTCCCAATTGGTGGGAATTTTTTAAAATATATTGCATCAGGATACTATACGATGTGTAATCCCAAATCTTTTTATGGAATCGCTAAAATCCGGTTTTCATTGAAAAATGAGTCACCTCCTCACTAAATTTAATTTTCAAACCCCTATATGATACATGATGTGAATCCCTATTTAACATCATATAACATTTAATTATGTGATGTTATTTGATACTTTCAACAATTAGCATTTGATCCCCTCCCAACTTTCTCTGAACCTCAATCGGGTCACCTCTGTTCTTCCATAAGACGGTAACCATGGGGAATGAATTTCCATGAAACACATTATCCTAGTTCTCTTAGATCATTATAGGCCACTCATCAATGTATTCATCATAATCAACATCGTTATCACCCCAATCAATAAATTTTAAATTGTGATTAACATAGATATTGAGTATCCACAAGTGAAAACATTATGTATCCAACTCAACTATATGGGATGCAATATTGGATGTGAAATAGTTCAAACACAGGAAAACACCACCAATGGGCCATCAAATAAAGTAGAAACATTACTACCATGAACGATCCATTTAATCCCACAAATTTGATTTACATTTAGGAACACATATTCTCCATCCTGAAATTCGAGAGGTCTCCTCCTTTAATCATCATTAAATTTCTATCAATCATGCCCTATAATCATCCTCTCACAACTCACTTGAGACATCCCTTTAGTACTCGACACATGTTCCAGTCTGAGAATTTATAACTCTATGATCCCAGTACAACATAATAAATAAGGAAAAGTTCATCCATAAATGGATTACAATGGTTCCATAACAATGGTTATGTGAGAACAATTATTTCAACATAAATATTCTACTGGAATATTCCCCACCCACGACCCATAAAAATCAAGTTCACAGAAGCACTACAAGTCATTAAGTGTTTGGATAGTCCACTCTGTCTATCCATCTATCTAGTAATGAATAACATTTCTAAGGAATAATGGAGAACCAACACATGATGTGAAACACTATGAAAACTAGAAAAAAACGAGGATCTCAAACTAAATTATAGTCCTATGGAATCCTTGGGGTCTTACCACCTTCTCTTGATAATTCCTAGACAAAAACTCTTCTAGGCTCGACTTCATGATCTCTATAAGGATTTATGATTTCTTAAAACAATCTATTACTACCCATATAGTGTCATATCCTCTCAGAGATCTCCTAATGGAAGTAGTAGGACATCAGGAATATGGTTAATAGCCTTCACATTGTGGAAGATCAAACATCTAAACACAATCTCTAAAACTATATTCTTCATACATGGGAAAAAAACTAACCCCTCAATGCTCAGTGCATATTTTATCATTCCATGATGTACGGACCAATGGAAAACTATATAACTCCCTAAGAACCATCTCAAACATTAGTAAGGGAACTAAAATCCATCACTGAAACATAATTATGTGTTATTCAATCTCATACCAAAACATCATGGGACATTCCAAAAGATAATGTATCCCCCTAGATATCCACATCAAGATCTCCCACCTTGGACTCTTCTACATATTTAATGATATTTGACTTCACTATCATCTAAAAAAGACATCAAATGCCTCATACTTCCCTCATAAGTAAATGCAATGCTGAATTATATTCCATCCCTCTCTAGCAATTACATGTTCATGCACTACATCACAATGGAAATTCCTTCTTACAGCATCAAACATGACCATTCCATTTCAATGTGTATATAAAATATCCATGTTTTATTCCCTTAAGAACACCATATACTGACAATGGCATAATTTTATGTCATGTTGGTAGAAAACATACCCGAGGCTCTTATGATCATTAAAGACCACAAAATGTTCTCAGAATAAGTAATTTCTCCAAAACATCATGAAAAACACTACCACCACAAATTAATGATCCATTGGTAAAATAGTTACATTTGTGGGGATTTAAATTTGAAGACCCATATGAAGTGACTGATATCAACTACATAAGTGACCAACCTAATAATATATTCAAATCATCACAGAAAATATAAATCTTAATTCTTTCTTCTAAAAGAATTGTAACTAACGCTCTATACAAATTATCCTTTAGATATTAAAATTGTTTCTAATTGTGATTAGTCCATATGAACACTATATCCATTCTAGTCAACTCTATTTGAGGAGTCACAACCCAATAGATATAATGTTTGAACCTCCTGTAATAGACTGGAATTCCTATGTAATTTTGCACCTCTGCCCCCCTATCTTGGGGGATTCTAAAGGAAAAAATTATTCTATCCTCATTGTATCCATTTATAGTTTTTGTAGGTAGATAACATTAATTATGAAGAAAACTTCTCTTGAAAAAAAATCTCACTTCAACTCCTTCTCAAAAAACATCTCATAATGAATAGCTCCCAAATTGGATTGGAGATTATCTACGCTCCAAAATTCATGCACGGTGTAAAAAAATAATTGTTATATAAAATCCACCATGAATGAATCCAAAAACTCATAGAACACAATGTTCTTTAACCCATTAGCACAACTATACCATTCATCATAGGGAAGGATATAACCACAATCTTGTAGAACCCACAATGTTAACAAAAAAAATTCTTCATGATATCCACATACTACACATGAATTCGATGATATCCTCACAAAAAATCAATAATTGAGAATGAAGTTTCATCATTTAGTAGGTCAAATAAATCCTCAACATGGGAAAGAGGATAGCATTTCCTCGATGTCACTTTGTTAAAGCGTTGATAATCAATGAATATAAATAATTTACCATCATCCATTTTTATGAAGATGAAATTGTGCACCCTAAAGTGGAAGACATGGGTGAAAATACAACACCAAAATATACCATCATGCTATATATAACGCGCTTTCAACATATTAGTCTACATCATATATCATGGAATCAAGTTAAGATACATACATAACTATAGCTCAATTCTGAACATGATCTCTCATCAATGGTTTAAAGCTACCACATCATATGAAAATGCATTGTGGTACTCTACTATGAACATGGAAAAAACCGATTCATGATCATCAAAAAAATAATCATTGACTCAGCCATCAAGGATGACCAGAATGGAATACACCACTAACCCAATCGATGGTCTCGCTGGCCAACAGAAATCACTGCCTCTCTATCATCATCAACGAACACAACCTTAATAAAAAAACAATGAATTGATATCCTACACCAAATACTAATATTCCTTGTCAAGGATGATTTCAAAAGGATGTATCCATACGTGTTGTAAATACACCCTAGAGATATGGTTCCCCAAATGTGTCTCACAATTTTGTATACATCAATCAAGTCCAATTAACCTCCAGTAAGCTAAGTCAACACGATGGGAACTGGATTCCCCTCTACATCATGTTCCAAATTATGGACAAGACAATGTGATATGAAGGTGATTATTTCTCTCTAATAAATTATGGCATTCACCCAAGTACTATATATGAAAAGGGTACCTCAAACGAAGTAAGGCTCACTAGGTACTGGAAATGATAAAGGATGATGCTAGCCAAAACATACTCAACTTCCTCTCTGAATCTATTTCCTACCACCTATATAACCTCACTTTTCCTTATGTGGACATAAAGAATACTATGGATTTCCAATTCCTTCCCCATTTACTATATTCATACCATAGAGGGAGACACCTGCTACTCCAGCCACAGCTGGAACTGCCTTAGTAGAGGAACATATAACAGAACAGCTAGAACATATTGACTGATCATAATGTTTATGAACTCTCAACATTATGAACATTTCCACCATAATAAAAAGATTAATTTAATACATTTTCACTAGTCTGAGATCCTACATCCCCATAGAAATGATAAATTGTGGAATGGGTCATACTCCTGACTTATCAGATGTTTTTTCAGGACAAATGGGATTCCAGTACCCCATATCTACTTTGTGAGGAATCCTAAAAACTCAATTTTCATGATGATCTAGTTTTATATAAATCCATACCAATGACCACTATTCTCACCAAAACCTTTAGTTGAATCCTCAACCTAAAATTGGATACCAATAGATTTATATATAGATTCAAATCATCCTCAAAATGTATATCTCCAACCTTCTAATCTATCAACTAGTCCAATGAATATCACAACAGGTTCCAAAAATGGATCTCTAACTATTTAACATAGGAGCTCCCCTATCAAAGGGTAAGGATCCCCTGGTGACACTCCACCATCACGTTTGGAGAAAAATACTTTTCTGGCAACCGGTATCATAATTCCTTCTATGAGACAACCAAAACCTCATAAACTCCAAGGAACAAGCTCCACCATTACCCCATTGCATAAATCTACATCATCATAGTAAATGAAACCCTATTCTCTTTATGAAAATGGATCAAAATGATGGCTATTTCATAATCCTCTAAACCTTCTTCTTTTTCATCTGAAACAAATCCTTCAAACCTCTTTAGGCATGGTCGCTATAACACTTGAAGTTTCATCTTCTATGTTTAGTCTTCCTTGTCATATAATCTATAAAAATATCATGATACAACCTACTAGAAATCATCTATGAAAACATGATGACGAATTTTACATTGATCCATAATAAAAAATAAAAAATAGAAGGCTTTCATAACATATAATATGAAAACATTTTACATTAAATAATTTTTTTATTCTCTTAATTTTAAGGATCACCTTTACAACAGTCTACAAATTTATACACATGCTAAATAAACAATAACACATGATCCATTTCTAGGTGTTCATCCTTCCCACCAGTATCACATTATTTAGTAGCCACTATAATATTAATGGTTTGTGAATCAGTTTCCAGGGGTCCAATAACCCATTTCTCTACTTGTCTCCCATGTTTATAGCACTTTCCAATAATAGCTGACATTGTTTCCCTACCAACCCATTCATCCTCACATTTTACTTACTCAAAACACCATTTTATCCCCCAATTATATCTATGATACCATTATGTCTCTACCACCTCAGCAAAAATTCTACCCCTCCTTGGATGAAAATGTGACATGAAAGATAGTTACCCATGAGCCCTGCCTCCAATAGGCACCGATTTGGGGACTAACATTATGTGTAAAATAAGCATTAAAATGGGAGGCTTTAACAACTATTAAAACAGATGAGAAAGAGAGATGTAAGATAGACATCAACCATCTCATGCTTCAAAAACAATATATACAAAATAAAATGTACACATATTTTATTTCAACAAATAACTACTACAAATTAAAGGAATACTAGTTATACTATGATAATGTAAAGATGAATGTCAACACAGTTCCCAAATAGCTCTTGAAAAAACCCCAAATCTAGTAGCAATCATCATGATCTCCGTCCTATTTCAAATGACCGGAATATAAGATTATATATTTATAGGGTGAGTATAATAGTATTTTCAGTAAAAGTGACCCCACAAACACTTGTAAAAAAGGTATAAAAAACATACTAAAGAATAATGAACAACAAGTGATTATTACTCCTAGAATACAATGGTATTCTAAATTCCCATCCTTTCCATGGATAATATAACCATGTATTGTACACTCGGGAACATATTATAATAAATAATATCATGGTTATCCTTCAACCACTTTTACACATGCTTTCCTGTATTCCCTAACGTCGTACATCGTAAGAATCTCTCTCTAAAAAGGATATCCCACAGAAACCATACTGAAGCACCATGAAATGAACCTCATAGAACACATCACTCTGTACCTACACCCAATGTTACTAGTTAGTTTTCAGAATCCCCCTTAGACTACATAATGAGTATGATACATCATGTATTATTCCTCAATCCATCATAGGCCAGACACTGATTAATGATCTGCAATCTATCATATTCTATACATGTATTACAAATAGTAGTCATTATGAAACTATACACAAAAGACAAGTATATGAAATAAAATAATTACATTATAGCTCGCTACACAGATATATGTGGAAAACATACTACATTGCATACTATAACAAGTAACTACTATGATAAGAGGGAGAGGAAAAAGGGGTAGTCACCCATATATCCCCGACCAAGATGTTGGTTAAAACACAAGCCCCGAGCTCAGAATCCTTAGGTTGTCAGTTTCCAGAACTGATAGGGTGGTGTAGAATATAGAAACTTAAAAGTACATGATATAATATAGCACACATCCACACTATCGGAATATACTAGTCTCATAATCAACTACAACTAACATATATTTGACTCCCAACTATCGCTTTTAAGACTGATGATATTATAAGAACAGAACAATTTAATAAGATAGATAATATTATATTATTCCTTTTATTCAGTTTCTTGTTTACATTATTCAATTATTTAACCATTATTTATCCATTATCATTTTCCTTGTTACATTACATTTTCACGGAAATAATTTTACATTCCATCTAGGGAAATGAAAATTGAGGCCTTGAATTATCAAAATTACAACCTCAGATTTGCATCCGAGTAAGGTCCAAACCCATGAGTTAAATATTTTTTCATTTTCTATCATTTTCACATTATATATATCTTGGTTTTCTTGGAGAACATTCTTATATAACTGAAAAAATTATATCATCATGATTATTATATGAACTAGTCGTCAATTCTTCACCACATATAACAGGAGCATTGACCAATCAAACCATGAGAAAATAAACAAGGAATGTATATGGAATACCAAGAACTTATTCACCTCTCTATGAAAGAGAGTAACCAAAACCAGTAGTCACAAGATTGGGGAATGTAATGTAGATAAAAAATATGTATTTTATCTAAGAAACTGATTCAATCAAGTATCTAACTTCAAATAAAACATGTACACCTAGCTTTTTCTTTTTCATTCATCTCTATAATCCTCTCCATCTCCATAGATATATCCCAATGAAACTCACAACTCCAAGTATCAACTATTGTCTCAACATATGAGCCTTACAACCACTAATTCGACAACAACCCTTAAGGGTCATCCATCCCAAGATATCAACACATCTGGTCCTCCCACCCCACATACCACAACAGCCCTCTAGGACCATCCATTAAGGCACACATCACATAAAATCCAATAAGAAACAGTCATATAAGGCCCTACAAATGAATTAGATATTATAAAAAAATTGGTTCTTATACCATAAAGAATTAACAAATTCATTATCCCCAGGCTCCAAATATGGGAATCCTAATTAAAAAGTTATATCAAGCTGTAAAAAATAACCAACAAATTATATTAAAATTCATTTTATTATTTTCTCTACATGAATAAACATGATTCAAGTTAATTAACTAATTTAATTATACATTTTCTTTTTCATCAATATTATTATTATTAAATTACAGAAACAACAACAACAAAAATATTATTCATTAAACATGCCTATTTATTTTAATTAACCAATTATTTATCTAATAATTAAAATTTTATATTCTCTAACAATTACCACCCTGAATAACATGAAAATAAAAAAGGGTAAAAAAATGTAACACTATCTAGAATATGAAGAGTTAAATAATTATCACATTAGAATATAGAAACATCATTATGCGATTGATACTAATTATTTATTGTAGTTTTAATTATTATTTGGTTAATTTCATTATAATCAAAATGGAAAATTCATTATTACTCCATGATTTCAAATAAATATGTAGGTAAACAACAAATCCCCTACCATTAATATTTTTCTATGATCTACACATGAGAATAGAACAAACTACATAGTTCAAATCAACACTCATACAGTATCAGCATCCACTCAAGGATGCTACATCACAACCTCAGCAAAAAAACAATGAAAATAAAAATTAAGAAAAAGTGAGAGAATATTCCATCTCATGGGAGTAATAATTAGTAGAAAATTAGAAAAAAATTGAGAAACCATTAAAAATCAATATAAAAACAAAACTTGGATCTACCTGGGTCACCACAGATCGAATATGGATGCTAAGAATCAATACATGATGAAGGAATCATAAAAATGTTGAAGAGGGTGGTCATTAGTTCTCCTGGAGTCGATTGAGAGTAACTATTTCCATATGTATTGATAAACCGAGTCAATGGAAATGTTTTATAACATAAAAAATCATTGAATTAGGTAATGTGAAATTCCCATTCATGAAGTGTAATCCCCAAAATTTGGTTTTCCTTAAAAAACAGAACCCCTTTTCACATTATTTATTTTGCATAATCGGATATATTACATGGTATCAAACCCTACTTAACAACGTTTAACTTTTCCTAACATGAAATAATTCCCACTTCCATATTTTATCATCTAATACCATCTACACATCTTCTGATCCTACTCCAGGCACCAAAATCCTCAGGAAAACACAAAGAGTCGATAAATGTTGATCTGAACCATTAACATAGAAACCACTCAAAACATTATGTTCCTCCAGACTTCAAAACCATCATAAAGAGGAAACAGAAAAAGGGTTATCTGAACATCCACCCAACAAGATTCTTATCAAGGCTCTCACAACCACATGAGATCAACCTCTTCACTTGTGAACAAAGAAAATAATGAAATAACCTCATCAATCTGTGAGGGTATATAAGACTGAAAGGAGAAAATTTTATAACATTAAATAATAGAAAGAGATATCACAATAAAAAATATATAAAATGACAAAAGAAACAACATCACTGGATAAGAGCTAAACATAAAATAGCTTTTTGTACTAACCCTTTAGTTGTGACTCACATTCCTCAGTATTCTCATCCATGAAACTATATAAACACAAGATATGATCCACGGTAAGATAATTCCAACAAACACTACATCTACTGGATTTCATGTATCTCTACAAGCCGATCCTCTAAGGTCAAATCACTGTAAAAAATTATCTCTTTCCAATCGATGACACGAGCATCTTCAGGAAGATAATGATAGAGATGTGGTACATGAAGAACATCATGTTTCTAGATCATATATGGGGGAAACTATGTAGGATATACTATAGCTCTAGCATAACACAACACCTTAAAAGGAATAACAGACCATGGGAAAACCTTATTCCCATGAAAAAACAATCTTGATCTTGATGGGGAGTCACCATGAGTAACACAAGATCCAAAATTTCGAACTCAATAGGTGGATTATTATGTTCATCGTGTCATGTAGGATGATCTAGTGAAGATTTCATCTTCTCATGACTCACTTGAACCATATTTTTCATATTCTATACCAGTTCTTGAAAGATAATTACTGACTCTTGGGCCCCAGTTGAACACAATGGAGAATTGAAAGGTATGTTGAACAAGGCATCAGAAAATTACATACTGATGGTGGAGTTATACCTATTTCTGTACAAAAACACTAATTTGTTAATTTTCCTCATCCATGATCCTACAAAACTAGGACACAAGAGAGCATCTTGTCATCAAGAGTCTGGATAGTCCACTTTGTCTAACCATTCATTTACGGATGAAAAGCATTTCTATGGAATAGATGAGACATAAAAATATGTTGCATACCAATGCATAACATGGAGTTAAAATGAATAAATCGATATGAAATTATACCTATGTGGAATATATGGAGTCTAACCACTTCCTCTATAAAAATTGTTGACAAAAACATTACTAATCATTGTTCCTTCATACCTATATAGGGGGGTTATTCATCAAACCATCAACTACCACCCATATAGTGTCATAAACTCTTTAATAATGAGGTAAACTAGTAATAATGTCCACTTATATGTCCTCTCACCTCTATTGAGGAACATACAACATCTGGATAAAACAACTAGGAACACATTTCTCATCCTTTAAAGTTTGGGAGAACAAACATCAAGACAAAAACTCTTCAACTACATGATTCAACCCAATCCACTGAAACTAACTTCTCGGTGGATGATACATAATTTCCATACCAGAATGTTCAACAAAAGGTAAACTATATAACCCTATGAGAACAATCTTATGAAATACTAAAGGAATGAAAACATATCCCTTAAACAACACTTGGTGTTCTTCAACCTCATACCAACCATGATGGGACTTTCCATAATCAACATAGTCTCTCTAGATCCCCATCTCATGATCCCCCACAAAGACTCTTCCACCTATTATACAATATTTAACTAAAGAATCATTTTAAAAAGTCAAACTCATCCCCATACAAATCCAATATCTAGATGAAATGATGAATTTTCTCCATTCACTATTTAGAAATCAGCTTAATCTCTCAATGTATCGCTTTGTTACATCATGATTAGAGAAATTTCCTTGAAAATTCCCATTACATGTGTATAAGAAAACACTAATTCATATTCATATTAAAATATATCCATAAATGTCGGTGCATGTTTAGGTCAAAATGGTTGAAAACATACTAGATTATATTAAAATCAATGGATACCATAATATTCTAACCAATGAGGAAATGTCTCCAAATCAATAGTAAAAACACTCCCACAGCCAATATAAGATCGTGGGTGGAATAGTTACATTACCTAAAGATTTAACTACCAAGACCCATAAGAAATGGTCGATCTCCATAGAATACAGACACCTCCAAACCCAAGATTAAAAGAATCATTGAAATCATAAAACTGTACTCCTTCTAGAGGAAGAAAAAGAACATGTTCTCTGACCAAATTCTCTTTCATATACTCGTCTGAAAATGACCAATCCATAATAACAAACTTTTCATTTGTAGTCATCATGGTTAGAGTTTCCCAAACATAGAGAAATCATATACGAATTTGATATAATAACCTATAATACCAAGAAATCATCGCTACTCTATTAATTTATTATGGGAATCCCAGTACCCAACTACTTCTATCTTGAAAAAACCATAGTCACTCTTTACTATGACACAACATTCCCCATGAGATGGACATCTCGAGTATAATACTCAAATGTAATAAACATTCCAGAAAAAATCTCATGTCTTAGAACTCAAGAAAACATAAGAGAGATGTTGTGCGTACTCCAAGATAGATGTTGAGTACACAAGGATGTTATTAATGAAAACCTCTACGAAATTATCCTAGAACCCATGGAAGACAACATTCATTAAACCAATGATCATAACCTTAGCATTCATCTCACCTAATGACATCACAATAATTTGGTAAATCCCATGATGAAAATAGAATGATTTATTTGCGATATCTTCATTGATCACATGCATCTGATGATATCTTGACGAGAAATCTATCTTTGAGAACAAAATTCCACCCACCAGTTGATTGAATATATAATCAATTCACATAAAAGGGTACCCATTCATCAAATTCACTTGCTTGAAGTGATAATAATTGATAAAAAACATCTAAAAATATCATACTTCTTTATGAGTAAAACTAGTTAACGCCATAGTGACACACTTGAAAAAAAACACTACAACAAACTATAGAGATGTACAAATTTTTTCACAACTCAAAAGTCACAATCCCCTATAGAGATATCGATATTGGATACATGTATGAATATATATAAATATCCCGAACAAAATCACTAATTGAGATGGTAATGATACAATGACCACTAGAAATACATATGTGTACTCTTCTATGAATTTCTGAAATTATGACAATTGAACAATTGATGAGCTTGGTATCAACTCATCCACCAAGGTTGATTTTTAAAAAATGTGCCTCTGACCCAACCAAGGCTCTCTCTCAATAGAAAAAAATTATTTTATCTATATAATCATCAATTAACACAACTTATATATTGAATAAATCCACGATATCAAACACAAAATAAAAACATTCCATGTTGAGGTTGACTTCATATCGTTGTATCCGTAAACCTAAAAAAATCTACCCAATAGTGGTTCTCCTATTGAACAAGCTCACAATTTCTTCACACATCATACAAGTCAACTGGACGTCCAACTAGCATATTCAACTCCCTAGGCACTAGAATCCTATCTAAATCACATACCAAATCATGGAAAAAGGAATATGTGATGATGAAATGTGTTAGCCCTGGATCAAACAAATAATGCACCCATGTAGAAACCCATAAATGGGTACCTCAATCATTGTTAGGCTTACTTGGTGCTGGAAATGCTAATGCAAGATGCTAACAAAAACCAACTCCCTGGAATCTCTGAACATACAGATGAACACCTATATAGACATGCTCTACTCTTTAATAATGGGGTGAATCCTAATGATTTCATTTTTCTTCAACATATATTCTCTGTTGATATCATGTTGGAGAAATCTACTACTTCTGCCTCTGCTAGGATTGCATTAGAGGATAACACATGAAGTGGAAGAACATGTACACATTGAATTCCTAGAAACATGAGGCACTCTCTCTACTGATTAACTCATCCTCCAAAAGAAAAATATTCCACTAATCCCTTGGTTTGTGTTTAATATCTATCTCAATCACAGAAAATGTACATTTTTTTCCAAGGACCAACTCCAGGCTGATCAAAATATCTTCTATTCTGAAAACTAGAAAACACATATAAAAGGTATAATTCATGAGGAATCTTGAAGACCCGACACTCATGATGATTTGTCTCTAGATAATATACTCATGATTACCAATTCTATATCTGGCACCATGAGATACGTCTTCAAAATAAACATGGTGACCTGGAACTAGATATCTAGATGAAAATACTCTTGTTAATTCCTTTCCTTAGCCTCCTCATTTTAAAATAATTCTGATGAATATCACTAAAGGTTCATAAAATGGATCATGAACTATCACATACTATATCTCCGTAACTTATTGGTATGAATCACCAAGTGACTGGATATCTTTTCAGTCAAATAAGGAAGAACATCTATAAACTATTCTAAGATCTCCTACCACAAAACTTCAAACTCTTTACAATATCCATGTTACAAGAACAACATCTCCCTCACATTCCCTTGCTTCGTAATCAAAGGAAAAGATACCCTGTGATTTTTCCAATCACGGGTTGACTTGAAGGCTATCTCAACATACTATAACTAGACTTTTGTGACTACACCTAAAATGGATCCACCATAACTCTTCAGACTATGGCACTAAAATTCTTGGGGTGTCCTCCACCTGGTGTCATTGTCATCATCCTCCAATATTTGGTAATATTTTAGTGCAACATAATAAAAATATTCAATGTGATGCAAATTAATATGTTGAAATATATACATATGAGAAAAAGAAAACTAGTTAGAGGTCGTAACCAGGAATATATATGACTTTAACATTAATTAATCATTTTCATTTATTAATTTCCTAGTTAACCGGTACCTTTTATTACCCATTCGAACTCATGAAAAAATTAGAATGATTCCTGATAATTTCGTAGGACTATAACCTACTACCAGTATCCCCTCTTTTGGTATCCTATGTAATACTAGATGATTGTACATAAAATCACAAGGGACCTAAATACAATGGTCTTAGTCGGTCTCTCTTGTTTACAATACATTCAATACATAGCTGACACTATTTCCATATCAACCATGAAACCTCTCATTTTCCAAACTCTAAACATCATCATATACCACAACCATACCAATAATGAAACTATATCGTAGCCTCTCACCACAAAGTGTACATTTATTCATGATTCCAATGAGATAAGTTGTACAGTTACACGCATGTCACATCCCTCCTAGTAGACCATGAGTTGGTGACTAGCATCAAGGGTATAATGAACATGTAGATGGGAGTCATTACCTTCTAAGATAGACATGAAAAATTTGTTGATATGAAGGACACCATCCAACTCCATCTAATACTTCATTCTAAAATAAAATAAAAGGTTCACAAATGTAATGTCATTCCTAAAATAATAAATCTGATAAAAATAATATATGAAATGATATTTTAGGTTGTAGTGACCGCAAAACCAAAACATCTCTTAAAAAACCCCCAAACTATTTGTAACTAGCAAGATCTTTATCCTGCACAAACTAACCTAAAAAATAATATATATATAGGGTGATTATAATGGTATAATGAATATATTTTACTCAGAGGCTCCCATGTAAAAGTTAATTAATGAATGATAAAGTACAATGATCATTAAGTGAAACTAAATCATCACCTAAAAGGTACCCTATGTTCCAAACCTCACCACAAATAGTCTCTCCATGTATCACAGAAAAAGAAATATCATAAATTAAATAATCTCAAGTGTAAAATATTACCACTACACCACGTGTTTCCACTCTGTCCCAAGATTGCATTCCCTTATTATCAGTCTCTTACATACTAGCCTAAAGAAATATGACAGAATAACCACATCATGCACCTCATGCAACACAACACCACATCCATGTAACCAATGAATATTTGTAGTTTTTGAGAGAAGTCATACCTCGCATAATGTGTATCATATACCAAATAATATAACATAATAAATCACATCTTGTACACCAAGTATGTAACCACAAGCCATCCCAACCTATACAGATTATACATAGAGTAGTCTTTAGGAAACTATATCAAGATGAAATGTGTGTGAAATAACCACATAAAATGACAGTTCTCAACAAAAATATATGGGGGAAACTAAAAACCATTCCCAGTAGAACATATAACTAACAAGAGAATATATTGTGGGAAAAGGCGATAGTCAACCATCAATCCTCCCAACATGATGCTTTCAAAAACACCCCTAATGATCAGAATCCATTGGGTGTAAGTTTACCTAGATTACATGGTGGATTATCATATAGAAACACATATTTAAATGATATAATATATCCCACAACAACACTATGGTAACATCATAGTCTCAGAATCAATATCACCTAACTTCTCTCAGACTCCCGACTTCCACTCTTATGACTGGATTTTGTATATTCACCCAACAACTTTATGAGATAAAATAAGTTATCTTAATCCTTTTCATCAGATGAAATTTACATTACAAAATTCTTTATCCATTATTTAACTATTATAAATTTTTCAATTACATTACCATAGCTTCACAGCAATATTCAATGCCCTCTATGAATATGAAAATTGATCCCACAACATATCCGAATTACATCGTTAAAATTGCATCCTTAAAAGCAATAACCACTTGGTTTAAACATTTATTCATTTTTAAAAATTTTAAATATAAATATTTCTAGAAAATATTAGATAAAATTCTAAAATATGCCACCCAAGGGGATCAAATACATGAATATATGAACTACTGAACGAGTCATTTCCACATATAGTTAGAGAGTAGACTCATCCAAATACATGAATTTAATCACAGAAGGAATATCGAATAACCCAGTTATATACACCTCTCCATAAAGGAGTGAAACCATAACCATCTTCTTCAAGCTATGGGGATAGAAGATTAGATAAACAATGACATGGCCTTCTCCCATGAAACTAAATCCAACCATCATCCATCTTCTATAACAACCACTAAGCCAATATTGAACACTTTCAATAATATCTATTATACTCACAAACACTATATGTGTATCCCAATTCATCTACCCAATATAGGAATCAAATAATACCTTGAAAATATGGCCATCTAACCCATCATTCCAAACAATTCCTCTATTTTCATCTATCCAATGCTCATAACACATCTGGGCCTCCCCGCCCCAAATACCATAACATCCCTCCATGAACATCCATCCAAATTTCACATCACATTCCAAGTAGTTGTAATCAAATGTAGTAATGGGATCATAGACCCATATAAATACATACAAAATTCACACACATTGAGATCCCCTGGTTCCATGGTATAAGGCACATTTTCTTTATAGGATAGTGGAAAATACATCCCTTAAAAAAGAATTATCATTTATCACACAACATGTTCTTATCGCATCTTCATTTAACATTAATCATTAGTCATGGTTTCCATCTATAGTTAACCTACCTGCACGCTACCTCAAAATATGATAAATTAATTAAAATTTTAATTTAACATGACTTTAAATATTTTATAAACAAGACTCATTATTCTTCAGGTTCATTAACCAATTCAAATAAACATCCACAATTGCATCAATATGACTATCATAATATTGAAACCACAACAACAATAATAGGATTCAGTAATAATTCCTCTTTAATTTCAATAGATAATTATTTATCAATTAATTATTTTTTTATGTTTTTTACTAATTTTTTTTCAAGGACCACATGCTAATCCATGATAGACCTAGATATATGAAAATATATAAAATCAAGTTACAAACAGTTATCACAGTACAAAACAACAACATATCTATTTTATTGATATCAATTCATTAATCTTTATGAAATAATTATTAGGTCATTTTCATTGAAATATATGTTGATAAACCATGATAACCATAAAATTTAACATAAATTAATATATAATGAATGAATCACCAACCTCAAACGGTCATTGATGTTATTCCCATAAGAATAGACCACACAACAGATCTCCAATCACCCCTCCCACAAGAACAAAAATATACTTGATGATGCTACATCACAACCACACAATACAAAAACCAAAAAACCCCCATTAGAAACATTAGATATAATCTGAAATAGCGTGGAATAAAGAGTTGCAGGAATAAGATATAAAAAAGGATAAATCATTGGAAAACAAAGGAAATAACACACCTCGGAGACACCTGAGTCACCATAGATCAAATATGGAATCTAGGAATCGATCCATGATGATGGAATCCCTAAATGGTTGAATACGAGGGTTGTGAAGATGTCTGGAGTTAAGAGAGTGAAGTTGTAGCAATAGAGGTTGACAACTCGAGTGGCAAGAAAGTGTTTAGAACATACAATTTTAGGAAATTACATGATTTGTAATCCCCTTTAACAATGTATAATCCCTTGAATTTTGTTCTCATTGAAAAAACATGTATCTCTTTTTCAATTAATTTATTTATCAAACACTGATATTGTATATTTTTTTGAAACCCACTTTAAAATCGTGTAACTATTCATTATGTGAAATCCTTCCCATATCCAATTTTTAGCACTCAAGCCCCTCTAGACATCCTCAAAGACTCCTCTGACAACCTCAAACCATAGAAACACACTTGGAGTTGATCTACATAGATTCAAGAACATACCTAATACATTATCAGATTATATATTTCAAATCATTAAATGTTTTTCCATACATTTTAGATCAATAGTGTTCTGTTATACTTGTTGGGAGTCAAATTTGTTAACATGGTAAGTTGAAATGAGTGTTTTTTATTGAACCTATGTTATTCGTGAGACACTATGAAAAATTAAACAAAACCGTGGACTTTTAGTGGATTCTTTTTATTCCATCATTCAAGAATCCTGATTGACCTATATGAAATAAATATGTTGAACATGTCCTCCATCATTGATATAGAAAATTTAACACTAGCACCTCATTAAAAGAGTATTATATAGGGATGGTTTATATCCTCTTTGGCATCTCCCTTTTTTCAGAGGCTACTTATATACAATGATACTATAAATACTATATTGGGGATAAAATTCCATCAATATATGATAAAAAATAATGAACCAAATTGTATAAATAAAAAAATAGAAATAAATATATAAGAAACAATGTTTTGAACCAATGTGATATACATTATCCTCTACATAAACACGTTGAGTCTATTGTTGTCATACATATGCTATAAAGATAATCATCCTTGAATCATGGTATCTATATATAATAATATAATGAAAAAATCAGGAATAATTAAACAAAAAAAGAAATCCCAATGTATAACATAGTATAAACACAATCCAAGACATCACAATAAAATATCATCATGTTGAAATATAACCATTCTTCTATGTTTGATCCCTAAAAAAGTCTAAAAATATATAGAGATTCCTATAAATGATTTGATTAATAAAACCATGTATGAAACTAACAATTTAATGACATAAAAAATGTGATATATATATATATATAAATATATAACATGAGACACTTTTAAAATTTATCGTTAAAAAAATAAAGCATGAACCCATGTTAGGTCATCCTGAAAAGACCACACCACTATGACACATTACAATACATGGTTGTTTCAACTAAATAATGTGGAATTTATCTTATCACTAAACACTCACTTACTTCATAGGAATAAATATGAGTAGGTTATAATACATTTTACCAATAAAATATGTTGAACCATACCCTCTAGGTAATTTCGCATATAAATTAATCATATATAATACTCTCATGTGATACCATGTGATGATGAACTGAAATAGAAAACCTCTATCACATGTGGGACCAATACTAACATAGAAGTATGTCCTCATGGGTAAGTCTCATGTAATCAAATAATCAAAAAAAATTACTCTTTATGGGATACTATATGCAATTTACGTTTATTGAAAAACCAATACCCTCCACATAGGTAAGGTCTCATCGATAAATCTGTGATAACACAAAATAGAATAGGCAGTATAGTCATCAAAAACTAGTTCTCAAATGAATTTAGTAAAAAAAATTCAAAAATTATTCATTTCACATTTTGAAACTCATGATAGTAAATACATAGACGTATCATAATTAAACTTGTCACATGTTTCATAAATTATACATCCCCCTCAACAAAAATTTAAAATTGTATTTAGATACACACCAATACCCATAATTCATGGAATTAGTTTACTCAATACATAATCAAGATAAATATTCCCAACTTATGGCTAAACACATTAAGAGAAAAATTGTTTACTGAGATACCATACCCACTAATGTTAGAAATACCAAATAGATGAAAAATATCTATCAAATAAAGGCTTAATTCTATCAATTAGAACCCACCGTGTTGAGTATATAACATTGGTATAAAAATACTATCCATAATTAAGAACATCTTTGTGAAAAAACACTACTATCACATAAAATTCCAAAATTTTGTAAGGAATTAATGCCAAAACATGGTAATTACTACATTCCACATGAATTATGGAGCTCTCTCACCCTGTATTATCAACTAATGCAATACGAAAAAAATCCAAAGTATCATATGTAATCATTTAGAATATGTGATTTTAGATAAATTAAGGTGAATCAATGAAACCCCAAAATTTGTTAATTTTTTTCATAAATCCAGGATAGATTTATTAAAAATTTCACTAGACTAAATTTCCTTTTGTATAATTTAATTAAGGTATTAAATTTTAATATAAAATGTAATAAATCACAATACATCTAAATAAAACGTAATATAAAAAGTAATATAATGAAAACAATAATATATAATTACATATATAGAATAATAGATGTATTATTCATCACAAACTAATATAATTATCTTATATAATAAAATAATTAAAAAATTATAAAACATGATAAAATATTCCAATCATAAATACAATTTAAATAATTAAATTACATTAGAAAATTTTTCGAACTATGAAATGTTATATATGGAAATGTAATGTAGACATTGAGAATATGTTAAAATTGGAATAATATGGAAATTATGATCATTATGAGATCATAAGTGTCATAATGGCTTTAGATATGGGTTAATTATAAATTTAAAAAACTAATCTAATTTGATCAAAAAAATATTTAATTCAATAATCAGACTAACGGGGCGTAATATGTTCAGAATAGCTTGTAACATACTCCGAGCTTGTTTATTGAATTAATGTAATGAATTTTATATGAATATAAAGAATCATTAAAAATTGAATAATAGAAAAATATAACAAATAAAAACACATAAAATCCAATGTTAATTTATTTTAAATAATTACTAACATTGTAATCATAAAAAGAATGAATAAAATGTAACCCTTTACTGTAAAAGATGCTAACAACCTTAACATAAATTACACTGTGTTATAATGAAATTGTCAACTCTATATTTATTCAAATGAAATACCTTGATCCCTATGATTATAATAAGATTCTTCTAAATATAATATAATATAAAATATTAGTCTAATCATATCCCTCCATCTTTTTATTCCTAGAAGCCATAAATTATAACATCAATCAAACATAGAATAGCATTGAAAAACATGTTATAAATATTTCTAAATATTTACACATAAAAAATTGAATAAAAACACTCTAAAAATAGAAAATCAAATCATAAAGAAAAGTTACAACATATATATCCATAGACTAATTGATTTCAGAAAATCACATACACAAAAATCTTAAAATTCACCTCTAAAAATAGATATCCCTCAAATGGTTATATATACATGATTCTCAGAATTGATTGCAATAGCCTCAGATGTACATTACAAGATAACTCAAAAAAATTTGTCATCATCATAGGACGTCTTGGTAGCATCATTAAAATGTTGTTAAAATTTATTACGACCATTAGAAATAATTTTGGATCTGATTATAAACATCTTCTTCCAATTTAATAAAACAAGACATATTGATTGATTATGATTAATCCAACTGATAGATAGATTTTGTCACACCATTGGACTAGGTTCGGTCATATAGTTACAATAGATTTCCTCAAACAAAAGGACTGGAAATAAGTAATTTAGAGGGATTAGTTTTATTTCCATCTGATAGACTAGAATCTATTCAGTCAAATGAACTAGAATTTGGTCATTTTAAATGTTTATAATTATATTAGATTGGTAGAAAGAAAATTGTTAGTTTTTATGGATCATACAACTATAGAATTTTTATATTAATTTAGTTAATATATATATATATATCAATATTACATAGAATATTTAGTTTTGAAAAAAAATAAAAACATGGGAGATAAATATATACAAAAACATATTTTTATGTTTTTATTGGGTTTTTTAAAACATAGGATAAAATGGTTCGAAAATAAGCATTCAACACACCAGTTATAAGGATATTTTGATTGTAAGAACCTTTTGATTATATTAATATTTATAAAATAAGTATAGATAATAAAAATTTATGAGAGAAATTATAATTAGTATTTTGTACTGATATGATTTATGTGACAAAAATATTGAATTGTCTTGTATGATTTTATGTAACCAAATTTTGAAATAAATATAGAAAGAAGATGATATAATATATATTTTTAGAATTACTACTTATGTGTCACATTTTTTCATGAATATAAATAATGTATAATAAAATGTATTTGTACTCGACCATACTGGAGATGAATTTAATCCATTAAATTTTGAATGATAGTTTCAACAATAGATGTCCAATCATTTTGAATTCACTATAAGCTCCATGCTCCTTGAGTAACTACATATGGAAAAAACTATCACTTACTAAACCCTTATGTTTTATCTGGATGTGTTTAGGTCATTTTAATGTAGAATCTATGATGGTATAAATAAGTAATTAATTAATTTACTAAATGATAGACATATATCAAAAAATAAATTATTATAAATTTATCATATTTTTTTTAATTTTACACTCAAAAAATAAAAATAAATAATCATGAATGGATTTTCGGAATCAAATATATTGATAAAATTCAATTATTTTATAATATATAATTAATAAATTCAAAATAATTGGGAATATGAAATTTTAATTTAAAAAAAAAAATTTCCAACGAAATTGATTTAACGTGTGTAATGTATTTTTACATTAGTAAATTAGGATAAACAGTAATGAATAATTACTTTATTGAGATTTTTTGACAGTATATAAAATCAAATAAATTAAAATTATATTATTTTATAATGATTTGAAACTAATAAGAATGAATTTATTTTAAAATTAGAAATACATTTGTCATAAACAAATTCTGAAAATAATGTAATATTCTATTAAAATTAATTTTATGGCATTGTAAAACTAAATATAATTAAAATGATTCAAAATTTTGATTAAATAAATAAAAATAGGTAAGAGGTTACGTAATGTATTTTTATTTTATAATAAACATGGTAAAAATGTGTAGGAACTTTATATCAGGAATTAAGGTAATTAAAATGACATAAAATCAATATATAACTATTTTATGTAGTTGTGGTAAAATATATGTGTGTTATGAAATTTTGTTAAAAAAAACTCAAAACTCAAAACACAATTGTGATTCCATATTTACGCTTTATGTAACATAAGATCCATTAAAAATATCATAATTTTTCAAAACAAAAAGATATCTCTACCTCCTAATATGAACAACTCATGTAACACCCCAAGCATCTGTGGTACGTTTCCATTTGAATAATGCAGTAGCTTGCGTTGTACGCAACATAGAGTTTTAACACACCACCACCAAAAAAACTGGTCGTGATGAATAGTAATACACATTTTTTGAAATTATAAAAATTTTAATTTTAAAATGGACTTCATTTTTGGATTCTGAATATCAAAATTATCTTAAGGTGATTTTTTGGTTTTTTTCTTAAAACTTCTAATTTTTGATTAATAGTGAAAAAAATTGAGTTATTGTAAAAACCAACCTGTTATTTAAATAATAAGTTACTTTATTTTAATTTATTTTTTGTCAAAATAGATACATAATACCTATATATGATCAATGTAATTCGTCACAGTCATTTTATAATATGTTTAGATGTAGAAATGTTTATTGAACTTTTTACCGTCTGTTACCCACATTCTAGGATCATTTAAAAATTTGAATAAAACATAATTTTACTACATCTGTGAGTTTAATTTCATAAATCTAAGAGACATGGTTGAAATTAGTTAGTATAATGTGGTTCAGTAAGATGAAAATAATATTGAATGAATAGTAAATTTTTACTTTTATTTACCACGGTTGAACATAAATAGGTTAATTAAAGGTACAAATGGTATTATAATTATCCTAAAACATATCCGAATTCGATTGGATAAGTGTAATTCGACCAAAATAAACCTTATAAATAAAATATTATCCTTTTGGTCCACATGGATTAGATTAGGACATTTGTTATTATTTTATTTGAAGAATAGTGAAAAGTGTTAAATTCAACGTTTAATAAGTAATCCATTTTTAATATATGGTTAAATACAATATATATTAGACTATAAATATTAAATATAAATATAAAAAAATTCATACATTATTTTATTTTATTTATAATTTTACACATTATATAATTTAATTTATATATGACAAATGATGATGGAGTAATTATCTTTTTAATGAAATATTAAGATAATTGATATTTTAAATATCCAATACAAGTAAATTGAGACTTATTATTAATTACACTAATTTTATATGTTAATATGACATTTTAGGGTTGATTAAATAAATTATTTTCTAAGTAATCATGATGTTATGTGTTTCACAAAAATAAAATACTAAATAGTGTCAGAATTGACATAATTGAGTCAATAAAGATGTTATTGTGTTTTTAATTGATATAATAGTGATAAAAATCTATGGTTCGGCCCAATGAATTAGATAAGGATATAGATATTAATTATTAACCATTTTGGGTACTCTTTTTCTATTATAGTATGTTTATTAATGATATAATATAAAAATACAAAGAGACATGGTATATGTCAAATGATTTTACTAAGAGTTAAATCTAAAATATAAGGTTAATATGGTGACATAAACAGCTATAAAACATATTGGTTGAGATTTTTGGGACCCATATCCACCTTATCAACTCAATAAATCATTTTGGATCCATTAGAAACCGAGAATAATTTTATTATAAATGAATATTTCAAGATTTTCTTAAAGTGATCTTGAACTCTCTTATAAAAGGGTACTTCACCTTCTTTTAAATTGACACCTTCAAAGCAATTTGGATCGGTCAAAATCTCACCAAATATCCTATGAACAATCCTACCATCAACCTAGAGGCATGAAATTCATCATAAAGCCAACCTACAGAGGCCTTTTGATCTAGTCATAAAGGAAACACTCGATGAATAGGTAATTATTTCACACCCCTCTTTGAAGATATTTTCTTCATCCACATCCTCTTTCATTGTTTTTTGAATAAAAAATAATAAATCCAGTACAATCAATATATTTTGATGTTATTTTAAATATGGTACAACCATATTCGTTATTCTATCCATCCTATAAATGAAAAAGACACCATACATGCGTACGTACGACTTACCGTCTCCAAGTCGTGGTGTAGTTGGTTATTGAAAAAAATCATTATTTGGATGGGTATAATAATGAGTATAAATGATGTAAATAAAAAATATAACATGATAATTATTCTATATAAATGATATACCATCCAATTACATATGATTTCACCCTCAATATAATGATATTGTCGGTCGTGGGTACGTACGGATTACTGTCTCTAAGAACACGATGAGACTCTTTCCTCATCGTAGTAATTCATGAATAATATTAATTTTACTATTAAAAATAATTTTTATGAACATAATATCATTCATTATAATAATAGAATACATCTTATCCATAACAATCATGGCTTACATAACCATGCATATAAAGGAAAACGAATCAGTTAACACCGGAAAAGATGATACTACTAAAATATTATTAACAATGAAATATTATATGATCATATATGATATCATATTTATATATATTTTTCATGTGTAACTTAACAACAATTTATTAAATAATATACAATAGGTTAAAACTCCATCGAATAAGAAAATTTACAAGTAAAGGGTTAATTCTACAATCACTTAACTAATCCGAGGATGTAAATACGTAAGTATCTACTTAGACCGCTTCATCATCCACATTAATCTTTTTTATTATAATGTAATTATAAACATTATTAATATTTAATATAATATGGTTTAAAGTCATTTATACCATTATTTGACCATATATGATTTGAAAGGAATCTTTTTGACGTTTTCCAAACAATGTACTTTATGAACGTTTCGACAAAATTACGGTAAGAATGTCGTTCTTTAACTTATACGGAGGGTGCGGTTATTTTCTACCATTATAAAATTGTCGAACCTTCCCATACAAGCATATAATAATATTTTCAAAATAAATGTTTTCTTTTTAAATTATATAAATTTTAAATTATTTCAATATAGAAAGAGATATATCTCTAAAAAAAGTTTTCATTTCTTCTATATCAATATCCTTTTATGGATTTTAAGCTTGTTTGAATTTGATTAATTATTATTCAAAACATCCATATTGAATTGAAGGTTTTGTGATTTGTTTCACTATGGATGTGTTATTTTTAAACCATTCATGGTTTATGGATATCATATTGACATTTAGTATTCTTTTTTTATTATGAAAGTTTATGTTATGTTCAAACCTTTTCATATGAGAAATGCATTGGACTTAGTAAGTGATTGGTGGAGCCCGCTATAGTTCCTCAATGAATCAGTAGGTCTCATGAGACAAACTAGTGTCATGGAACAAGTCCTTCAAAAAATATTGCTTTTAGTCTGGGCATAAGGCCTTGACTATGTGGTAATGGAGTCTGGAATTATGCATTCCATCATTAGGAAATTAGATACTAGTATTGAATGTGATTATCCGACAAGTTGATATCCATGTAAATATGTAAATGGAATTATTTGATTTATATTGAAAATATAATGCATATGTTTATGTTTTAAAGTCTTATGTTTTAGTCATATAGATTTCCTTAATTTTTTATTCTTATTTATGGATGTTTCTTCTATATTGCTATCCTTACCAAGAATCTGAGCTCACCCCTTTCTATGTTTTATATTTCCCTGGATGTGAAGAAATATTTTATGGTTGAAATATAGGGATAGGATAAGGAAATAAGTGTGTTCAATGGGGACAAAATTATGTTGATGTTTTTATTTCATGATGTAATGTAAAACATATGAATGTATCTAGTACATCCAAGGCTATTAAACTGATCAGTATTTAAAGATTTGATCTCATGTGATCATGCCAAAGTTATGTAATAATTCATCAACATTCAATAACAAGTTTCAGGGCATTACAATTGCTAGTAGAGGATGTTTAGTACAATCCTTTGATGCTTGATTTCTAAAAACAATGGTTATAGAACATTACCCTAAGATTTACTCTGAGGATTAGTATAGAATAACTTTCTAGAATTTGGTAATGTAGAGATTTTTGGGTTTTCCATCAAATACATCTCAGTCTACATACAATCATGTAGAGGTGGATCTGGAACATATGTACCTAGGGTTAAAACCCAAAAACACCGCTTTGAGCTAGACTTGAATAGGAACTGGTGCACGAAAACGAGCCTTACTACACTCATGGTAACGACACTCCTGAGGGATATGCTAAGGATAATTAACATTTTGTTAGAAAACGATTATGAATTATTTATTAGTATATACCTCATCAATGAAAACATTATTATGATTATTGATTATATCCATAAACTTCTCAAATTATGTTAAGTGTTTTACATATTTGGAATTATGTATTTAAATTCATAAACTACTATATGATATTCAATTGTTTAGAAAAGTAACATAGTAGAAGGAATGTAAATTGAATCAACGAACATAATCCATGTAGGGATTGACCTCCCACTCAAGTTAGTTATGATTGATTTGTTGATGCAACTGGTGCTGATTAGCATATCAACATACTGGGACCACCCACTCATGTTATGAATAATAACCTCACCCTTATGGAGAACCCTAATTCACAATGTGAAGGATCAATGTTAGACTGCTTCATGAGGCATCAACAACCAAAATTCATTGGGATTACAAATCCATTAATAGCTGAGAAAAGGACAAATTCTATAGATAAAATATTTCATGCTTTGGGAGTAGCGAAAGGGAACAATTTGTCATGGAATTTTATCGCCACACGGGAGATCCAAGCCAATGGTGGTCATAAATCTAAAACACAATGGAAGATGATGAAGTATTTAACATGGAATGGATGGATTTTAAAGATATTTTCTTAGAAAAATAATTTCCTCATGACCATCGACTGGATATGGAAAGACAATTTCGGAGTGTGTGGAAGAAGGTGGATGAGAATATATTAATGTATGAGGCTAACATTAAAAGGATTGAAGGGAATGTAACATATTATATACGTAACCCATGTAGTAATATTGATCGATTTTTTGATGGGTTAAAACAATTTATCCTTTGAGAATTAGTCTCAAAATCCTTCTCATCATTCATAGTTATAGTCTCATGAGTTATCAAGAATGAAAATGATTTCTCCAAGTCTTACAACATTAAAGAAAAGAACGAGAAAAAGTAATCTACCAAACACTACAAAAATGGAAATATGGGGAATAAGGGAAAAGTTGAATATCCATCATGTGGTTAATATGAGAAGAAACACCATGGTACTATCTTAAAGGAAATGTGAGTCTTTTATTAGTGTGATGAAAAAGGCTATCAATATCGTGATTGCAAGTGGAAGAAAGAGGATATCAATGTTGAATGCTACAATTGTTGAGAAAAGATGAATTATGAAATTAAATGACCTAAGCGCCAAGAGAACATACATAAGAAATGGACAAGGTAGCAAGGCCAAGATTATGTGATCACTACTACTATGGTGGATCCTATGAAAGACATCAAGGTAGGTAATTTAATGGTTTCTTGAGGTTTAGCCAATGATTTTTTTGATTCTGGATCATCGCATTGTTTCATATCTTCCCAGTTTTCTATGAAAATTAGATATTGTAAATTTCACTTGACAAGGGAGTTTTTTGTCAATACACCAAAGGAATGTATCATTGCCGCAATGTTTTGTCAATTTTTCCCATTAGGGAATAGAAATGTTCTTTATCTGCTGATCTAGTCCTCATACCCATGACTGAATATGATATAATCCTCGGAATGGATTGGATTTCAGACCACGATGCAAAAATTTATTATAATAAGAATGAGGTTTCAATTTTTGATGATGATAAGGAGTACCTTATCGTTAGAGAAGAAACATCACCAAATGATTCTAATCTAGATTCTCCCCCAATAGCTGTACAAAATTCTATTATTGGGGATGAAGGGAATGCAATAACTATGGATGAGTAAAAAAATGTTCGAATAGAGGACATAGCTATTGTGAAAGAATATGTTGATGTGTTTCCAAAGGATTTACATGGACATCCTCTAGAATGAGAAATTGAGTATTCCATTGATTTAATTACTAGTTTAGAGCCCATATCGAAGACCCCTTATAGAATTTCATATCTAGAATTAGTGGAACTAAAGAAACAACTAGAGGAATTGAGTAATAAGGGATTTATTTTCCCTATTGTTTCCCCATGCGGATCCCTTATCCATTTTTTAAGAAGAAAGATGGTTCTATGAGGGTTTTCATTGACTATAACATGATCAATGCTATAAAAATAAATAACAAGTATCCTCTACCTTGTATTGATGATTTATTTGATCGAATTCATGGAGAGAGATATTTTTCAATGATTGAACTTCGATTTGGATTCCATCAGTTGGGTGTGAAGAATGAAGAAATTCCTAAGGTAGCATTTCAAGCCAGGTACGGGCACTACGAGTTTACAACATTGCCCTCTGGATTGACTAATACAATCTATATATTCTTGAATCTAATGAATAGAGTTTTCAAGTAATATCTAGATGAATTTGTAGTGGTAATTTCTGATGATATCTTGGAAAAATCCAAAAGTTACGAAGATCATGAAAATCACTTGCGCATTATTCTAAAGTTTCTTAGAAGAAATGAATTATATTGTAATTTTAGCAAGTATGAATTCTGGCTTGAAGAGATTTCTTTTCATGGACATATTTTCTCTAATGATGGAATCTCTATTGATCATTCAAGACCAAGTAAATACAAGAATGGCCAGCACCGACGAGTATAAATGAGGTAAGAAGTTTTATTGGTTTAATAGGTTATTATCGACGTTTCATCCAAAAATTGGCCCAGTTGGCTCAACCATTAACCAAGATCACTTCTAAAGGGGATAAATGTTTTTGGAAAAAAGAGTGTGAAGAATGTTTTAAAGAACTGAGGTAAATATTATTTAATTCTCTTATCATGACTATACCATCAGGGAACAATATGCTTGTTATTTATTGTGATGCTTCAAAGAAAGGACATGGTTGTGTCCTTATGCTGAATGATAGAGTTATTTCCTATGCATCACAATATTTAAAACATCATGAGAAAATTTATCCTACTCATGATCTTATGTTTTAAGTTGTAATATTTTCTCTGAAAATATAGTGGCACTATCTCTATGGTGAAAATGTGATATTTATACAGATCACATGAGTTTGAAGTATATTTTCTCACAGAAAAAACTCAACATGTGGAAAAGATGATGCCTTGAACTACTCAAGGATTATGATTTCACTATACAATACCACTCAAGGAAGGAAAATAAGGTGGCATATTCTTTGAGTAGAAAGGATCATAGTGTTTTGAACAAGATGAGAGTTGAAAGGGAACATATTTTCTTAAATCTACTATAGAATGATATGGGAATAACCATGGAAGGTGAAACATCAATACGTTTTCACATAGTTTCTAAATAATATTTACTAGAATGGATAAAGAGTTCACATACTGATGATCAGGACTTTCAAAAGATGATTAAACCTGTAAATGATGGGAGATTGAGTGAGTTCATATATCAAGATGGAATTTTGAAATTTGGGAAGAGACTTTGTGTTCCTAACATACCTAGTTTAAAAAGGTAATTGGTGGATGATGCTCATAGCTCCTATTTCCCTATACACCCTGACAACAACAAGATGTATTGTGATTTGATAGAAAATTTTTGGTGGGCCAAAATGAAGAGAGAGAGTTCTGATTTTGTTTCAGGATATATGGTTTTTCCACATGTGAATGCTAGAAGGCAACATCCTGGAGGATTCATGGAACCTCTTCCCATACCTATGTTGAAATGGGATAATATTACGATGGAATTTTTCATAGGGATAAAAAATATTCATAAAAGGAATGATTTAGTTTTGGGTCATTGTTGATCGTCTAACCAAGTCAAAGAAAATTCATTCTATAAGATAAGATTTAACACATGAATGAGTAGAAGGAATATATGTTAATGAAGTTGTAATACTTCATGGAGTACCCCTATCGATAGTTTCTGATTTTGATCCCCGCTTTACATTCAGATTCTGGAAAATTCATCAGATGGCCCTGGATACTAAACTTAGTTTGAGCACTGTCTACCACCCTCAAACTGAAGGATAATCGGAACGGACTATTCAAAACATTGAAGAAATGTTGAGACCATGCTCACTAGACTATCAATATATGTGGGATCAATATTAACCTATAGTATAATTTTACTATAATAATAGATTTCATTCATGTATTCAGATGGCACCATATAATGTATTATATGGAAAGAGATGTCGCACACCAACTTGTTGGGATGATGTTGGGGATAGAAAACTCATGGAATTGAACATGCGAGGAATCTATAGAAAAGGTGAAGGTTATCCAAACCCACATTAAGGCAACACTAAGTAGGCAAAAGAGTTATGATGATAACTGAAGGAACAATTTGAAATTTCATGTAGGAGGCCCTATTTTCATGAAGGTATCTCCATGGAAGGGTGTTATACGTTTCACTAAGTAGATTAAATTGAGTTCCACGTACATTAGACCTTTCGAAATTCTAGATCAAATTTGATATGTTTCTTATCCATTGGAAAAACCTCCAAGTCTCTCCAATGTTCCTGATGTGTTCCATGTATCACTGTTGAGAAAATACATGCCTGGCCCAATGATGGTACTCGCCTACGAGGAAATTGAAGTAGAAAATGATATGTCTTATTGTGAAGAGCCTTTCAAAATTCTTGAAACAATAGTTTAAGTGTTGATAAACCAAACAACTCGTCTTTTAAATGTTCTATGGAGAAACCATAATATAAGAGAGGTAATGTGGGAACCTAAGGAACATTTGATTAAGAACCACCCAAAATCATTTTATGTAGTAACATTCTTGAAATTTTGAAGAAAAAATTATTTTAAGGAGGGTCGAATTTAACACTCCAAACATCCACGGTATGTTTCCCATTGAATAAAGTTGTAGCTTGCATTGTACGCAACATGAAGTTTTAACACACCACGTCCAATGAAACTAGCTGTTATGAATAGTAACAACCACTTTTTGAAATTTTATAATTTATAATATTTAAAATGGGCTTTATTTTTGAATTCAAAATAACAAAATGAACTTAGGGTGAGTTTTAGGTATTTTTCTACGAACATTCAATTATTGATGAATATTGAAAAACACTGTGTTATTGTTTTAAACTTATTTTCCAGTTAAATAATTAGTTATTTTATTTTAAATTATTTTAGGTCAAAATTTATACATAATACCTATATCTTTTAAATTTAATTCATTAGATTCATTTAATAATATGTTTAGATATATAAAATTTTATTGAACTTTTTTCCGTCTTTTACCCACCTTCAATGAGAATTTTCAAATTTGCATAAAACATAATTTTACAGCTTTTTTTAGTTGAATTTTAAATATTTAAGAGACACGGTTGATATCAGTAAGAAATTTTTTTTTCAATAAAATGAAAATAGTTTTTTGTGAATAGTAACTTGTAACATTTATTTACAATAGTTAAGAGTAATTAGTGTAATTAAGGGTAAAAATGATATTATAATCACCTTAACAGATGTACGAATTCTATTGGATAAGTGAAATTCAACCAAAATCAACCTTAATAATAAAATAGGATCCATTTGGTCAACTTGTATTAGATTTGGACATTTATTATTATTTTAATTAATGAAGAGTTAAAAGTGCTAAATTCAAAGATAAACCAAAAACCATTTTTTATATAGGGTTACACACAATATAAATTCAACTATAAATATTAATTAGAAAGCTAAAAAGTATTACTACCTAATGTTGTTTTATATATAATTTTTAGACATTATATAATTTAATTTATGTATGACACAATAATGATACAACAATTACGTTATTAATGAAATTTTAAAATAATTGATATTATAAATATCCAAATAAATGTAAATTTAGTCTTCAGATTAATTTCACTAATTTTTTTTGATAATATGCCATGTTATAGTGGATAAAATAATTTTTTTTTCAAATTAATCATGATTCTACGATATTCACAAAAACAAAATACTAAATAGTGTCAAAATTGGAATAATTGAGTTTTTAAAACAAATATTATATTATTAATTGATATAATATTTCTATAAATATACAGTTTTACCAAAGGTCTTATATAAGGTTATATTTATTAATAATTAACCACTTGGGGTTCTATTTTCTTATTATAGTATGTTTATTAACAATTTAATATAAAAATACAATGAGACATGGTGAATATCCAACTATTTAACTAAGAGTTAAATATAAAATATAAGGCTAATATGTTGCCATAAACCTATCTAGAACATATTGGTTGAGATTTTTTCGACCCATCCCTATCTTATCCTCTAAATAATTCATTTTTACGACATTAGATACAGAAAATGAATTTATTATAAAAATATATTTAATGATTTTCCTAATGTGACCCTCAACTCTCTTATAAAAGTGTACTTCCCCTTCTCTGAAATTCACACCTCAAAAGAATTTCAGCATGGCCAAAATGAACCCAAATATCCTCTCAACTATCATCTATTTTACCTAGAGGCCTTAATTTGATCATAAATCCAACCCAAGGAGCCCTTTTGATCAACTCAAAAGGAAACACCCGAAGAAGAGGTAATAATTTCACCACCCTCTTTCAAGTTCTTTTCTACATCCAAATCCTCTTTATTTTTTGTTTCCATACCAAAATAATAAATCCAGTACCATAAACATACTATGGTGTTATTTTAAATATTTTTCAACCATATTAGTTTTTTTATCCATCCTATAAATGACATAGGCAGCATACGTGTGTAGGTACATCTTACCATCTCCATGTTGTGGTGTAGTTTGTTATTCAAACACTTGATTAATTTGATTGTTATAATAATGAGTATAATTGATGTAAATAAAAAATATAACATGTTAATGATTCAGTATATATGATATAATATCAAATTAAATATGAATTTCAACATCAATATAATGATATTATCCCTCGTGCGGACGTACCGATTACCGCCTCCTCGAACGCGATGAGATTCATTCCCCATAACAATCATTCAAGAAAAATTTACATTTTATGATTAAAAATATTTTCTATTAACATAATATCACAATGTATTTGAATCAAATACATCCTATCCATAATAAACATGGCATATGACACAAAACATATAATGGAAAATGAATCAGTTAACAACAGAAATGATGATACAACACAAATATTATTAATAAAGCAATATTATAAGATCATATATGATATAATATTTTTATGATTCTATTATAATTTAATAACAACGTTATAACTATTATATAGTTGCTTAACATACCATAAACTATGGAAAAAAACAAGGTAACAGTTAATTCTACAATCTCATTAAATATCTGAGGTTGTTAATACGTAAGAATCTACATGGACCTCTTTTTCATCAACATCCATGGGTTCTTGAAAATTTAATTCAAAATATTCTTACTGTTTACTAGAGTATGGGTTACTTCCATTTTTACCCTTAATTGACCATATATGTTTTGAAAGGAATCATTATGTTTTTTTCCAAACAATGTACTTTATGACCTTTTCGACAAAATTAAGGTAAGAATGTCATTTTTTATCTTATATGATGGGTGAAACTATTTTCTGTTGTAATAACATTGGCGAAGATTTCAATACAAGTATATAATAATATTTCCAAATAAATGTTTTCTTTTATAATTATATAAATTTTAAATGATTTCAAAATAAAAATAGATATTTCTATAAATATTGTTTTGATTTAATCAATTCCATCATCCATTGGCAGATTTTAAGATTATTTGAAGTTGATATATTATGATACAAGAAATACATATTTTAATGAAGGTTTTCTGATATTTTTGAATATGAATGTGTTTTTTTACAAGATTCATGGTTTATGGAAAAAGTATTGACATTTCATATGCTAGTTTTAATACGAATGTTTTTTAATGTTTAAACCATTTCATATGAAGAAATCATTGGACTTAGTAAGTTATAGGTGGGGCCCACTATAGGTCCTCGATGCATTGGTAGGTCTCATGAGACAAATTATTTTTTTGGAAGAAGTCTTGGACAAAATAATATTTGTAGTCTTGGCACAAGGCCTTGAATATGTGGTTATGAAGTCAGGAATTTTGCATTCCATCATTATGAAATTGGATATTGTTATTGCATGGGTTTATTAGACAAGTAGAAAATATATGTGAATATGTAAGTGAAATTATTTGATTTATATTGGCCATATTAGGTAGATGTTTATGATTAAAAGTCTTACGTTTTAATATCATAATTTTTCTTCATTGTTTATGCTTATTTATGAATGTTTTCGCTATATTGTTATCCTTACTGAGTATCTGAGCTCACCCCATTCAACATTTTATTTTTCCCAGGATGTGAAGAATTATTTTATAGTTGGACAGCGGGGTATGGTTAAGGATATATGTGTGGTTAATGGGGGAAAAATGTTGATGATGTTTTTATTTCATGATGTAATGTATAACTTATGAATGTATCTAATACTTCCAAGGCTACTAAACTGGTCGTTATTTTGGGATTTGATTCCTTGTGATCACGCCCTTGCTATGTAATAATCCACATTCATCATGTAACATGGGTTGGGGTGTTACAACTCATATCCATTAGTTATGCCTTTAAAACCTACCAAATTTTCTTCTCTTAAAATATTCATTGATATTTTATTTTCTTTTTTCATAATAAAGACTCCGATGTCCCTCATTTAATATAAATAATTTAATATAAGGATATTTTACATCAATGTAAGTATATTGGTTTTTTTTCATTTCATCCATTTACATTCCCAAAAAAATTACGATTATATTCTAAAATTATTTAATCGTAAATTAATTATTCCTAATTAAAAATAATAGTATCATAATATAATATAATGTTATTATTCAGTCATTATTTATCACATGTTTTTGTTAACGATGCATTTATCACCTTCATAAATAATGCATCAATGTTTCAATCATTGTAATGAACTGAACGAAAAAATTATGTCTAGTTTGGGGTTGTACATAAGCTCATACTTGCATCCCCATATTCATGATGTTTTTAAATAGCATTAATCACTAAGATTGCTCAGATACTATTCCCAAAGTAAAGGTGAACCTCACAGTACAAAATTGAATGCAATAAATATAATCAACATGTAATTATTGAATCAATAACAATTAGATTACAATAAAAGTAAAAATATAACAATATCATGTTTTAATTATATGGAATGTATAATTTATAATCCAAGAATAAAAAAGGATCCATGATATAAGCTAAATATATAAGATAAGAGAAATAAGTGAAATCCAACACTAGCTCTTTCCAAAAACTCATATATCCTCCTACTCATACTAATCTACTATCCACCAATAGGATTATTACCTTCATCACAAAACTATTCATGAAATCTAAAATCTCACCATAATTCCATATTACGGTGTGATAAGAAGTATTTTTATTACACCCACCAATGACCATTCAAATTAGTGTATAATATGAATATCTGGATGCAATGAATGAAAATATAGGTCATGTTTGGAATGATGATCTCCCACTTGATACTATCTCTACCTTATCTGGATCCATGATGGAAGGAACAATGATCAAAAACATTATACATCCCCCATAATGAGATGTTCCAAATATATGGATAATGTTACCTCCTTTAAGGGATATACCAAATCATGTTGACCATGTATCTAACACACCTCCCACATGAAAATAGTCTATGAGGGTCAACCAGTATGATCAACTATACGAAATGAGAAAAAAACAATATTACACATGAAAAAAATTATTGATTAAAAATGTAGCATACAAACTAGTATCATAACAATCACAATAAACATGCATGAAGCAGATGAACCAGTCTACTATGGAAACGCACACACACACCATCATTGATCAAGTATCAAATATTGGACACTAGGGTTATTAAATATTTCTAAAAACCATTTGGTATCCCCATATAATGTATTTGTAAAAGTCATGGGATTTCTACCTTAAGAAAAATAATGAATATCACGTAAACTTTCATTTTAATTTTTCAAAATGACCAATATATTAAAAAACATTTACATATTATTCTTGTTTATAATATTAGGATTAATGTGGGATTGAAACCACACAAAAAAGTTTTAGGACCAGATCAACATACCAAATTAGAAATCCTGTAAAACAGGTTTTTGCTATTAATTTCAAAAAATTAAATTTAATAAATATAAATTATTATTATATAATTAATAATCAAAATAACCAATAGGTAATGGAAAAATCATATATTAGATAATGAAATGGAATATATAATTGATACTGATCAAGGATAAGATGAGATAATTTATCACTATAAAATCCATTCCTTTTCATGAGATATATCATGCTCATTTATAGGTATCATTTTTCCGGGATTTTAGTACTTGTTGGTTTGGTTGTAACTGGGGCACATTTGGGTGGGAATTAGATAATTTGTTTAGGAAGGATGGGAAGTTCATGGTTAGTGCACAATTTTCCAAAACCGTGGCCCCCAACCCAGAAAAACATATGAACTAAAACAGAGGGGTTACATATAGTTTGGCGAACGGTATTCCATACCCCTCTCCCTCTGATGAATATCCTTGAATCCCCTTGAAGAAGAAAATGATTAATTCATAATGATAGTGTAAACAGTGAACCCTAAATAGAAAACCAATCATAAATGATTTTATTTCATATAGATTAGATTGATAATTTTTTGAGACACAATTTTAACTCTTATTCATTCTTAACAAGTCCCTTGACATCTTATCACAATTTTAGAGTTCTGTAGTCATATTTGAAGACATTGATTCCCATTTTCATCATGATATGAATACGTAATAGAGTACCTTCACCTGTATTTGAAATAGGATCACATTCAATTTTATTTCGATTCTCATTATCATTCTTCTTCAACCTGTTTAACGATTTTTCTCCCTGATTTTAGTTTGGATATATATATATATAATTATTGACAATGAAAAAAATGGAGATCTTAATTCATCGATCTTGATTTAGTGTTTACGATCTATTTCTCATTCTAAATCAATGTTCCTTTAAAATTGGTTTTTCCCTTTTGGTGATTTCACATCAATTAATTAAGGTAGCATATATATTATTCAATACCCACATTCATGATTTCAATTAAAAGTATTTAATTTTATAATTTATATGATTTTGTGCAATTTAATTTCCTAATTTACTTGAATAATTTGGAAAATGAATTAATTAAGGGAATGTGGAATTGGGGGTAATTAATTGTTGAATTAATTATCAAAATATTAAAATTATGGTTTTTGGGAATAATAATTTGATCAATTAATTATGGAAATTTTATATTTTGAATAAGGAATAGTTAATTGTACAATTAACTATAATAATATAAAATTGTGCTATTTGGGAATAATTAATTGTTGAATCAATTATTATAATATTGATTTTTGAATTGGAATAATTCATTAATGAATTAATTATTCGATGTTCATAGAGTGAAATATTAATAATTAATTTTTGAATTAATTATTAAATGTTGTGAATATAATAATTTACCAAATAATTGTTAAATTACATAATGGATGCTGATATTATTATATATGAAAAATTAATTGTTGAAATAATTATTAGTGATGAAATGGTGAATTGATTAATTAATTGTTTTATTAATTAATAAACTAATTGTGAGTAATTATTTTTTTAATTAATTTAATGAATTATGGATATGAGAATTTTTTTGAATTTTAGGTGCTAATTGGTGAATTAATAATTTTGATGATCATGTTTGGTTTTTTTTCTATTGCATAAAATACACATAGTGTGATAATAAATGATGATTGTTAATAATGGGATTCATATGTGATAATTTTCTATGGTACATGTTGTTTTGTATCAAAATACCATCGTGTGAATTGAATTGATAAATGATAACAACACAATTCATATTTGATAATTTTGTGTCCGACATGATCTATTGTATCAAAAGCCCATAACATGAATTGAGACATAGAATGATAATAATGGAATTAATATGTGAATTGTGATGATGAATGGTAATAATGAAATTATGATATATGACATATCTTACGGATAGTTTATACTATAGAACAACCCAAAATAGGTAATGACAGTTCTGGTGACCTCGTGAACATGGGTGTTATATGGCTCTATAATGAATAATTATATTTGTGAAAAAAATTTACACTATTTGTTTATTTAATTATTATAAAAGTTCATATTTGATTATTATATGTTGTTTTGGATGAAATTGGTGGTTATATAATGTGTTTTACTCACACCCCAATTTTGATTCCTTATCGGTACCCGAATAGACTTCTAGATTATAGGAAATGATAAGGGAAAATTACATATGTTTGATGGATGATTTTAGATGGAATTATTTGAGGAAACATGATGTTGTTCACGACAATCATAGGATTTGATTTTTTTTTATATTTTGGGTTATCATTTTGGAACCTGACACGTATTTTTGAATTACATATTTACATTTTAGTTTGATATTGTGTTTCCATTTTTTTATCCTATGATACTACTATTATTCTAGTAATTATTTTAGGTTACATGGGTTATTTTTTATTCATTTATGATGTTTTATTACATAAATAGAGAGGTTATCGTCTCTCTATGATTGATAAAATACCCTCACTAGTATTCAGAAGCCTATAGCACATGAGGATGTGTGCACGAGGTCACACAGACCAGCAACTCGGGGCACCAGTGTGTGGAACTTGGGATGTGACATCAAAAAGAGTTATATGATGCGCTTCATTTTATTTCATTATATTTGAATCACTATTTCATAAGGGTTACTAGGATACTACGAATTGTTGAGCATTGTACGTGATCTCATAAATGGTATTGGAAAACCATTGTATGGGGGAAAAACTATCTACCCATTGTTGGATTTTGGTTTTTTTATTTTATTTTATAGTTTGATGTTATTTCCTATTGGTTGATGGCCTTGTTCTGTGAAGTGGGGTTTTTTTATATTATTTTATGAGATTTTAATCATGGCCTGGTATGGAATTAGTGATGAGTATGCTAGCATCATTTTATGATCTCCGTATTTTTTTCATAAATGAATCATTTTAGAAATACATTTGAAAATTTAATTTGGGATTCTTGTAAAACATGAACTATTTTTCATTTCTTGTGAAATTAAATTCAAAATTGGTGTTATTAAAAAATTTAGTGTTCTAAAAGGATGGAAAATCAAAATAATTGGGCATCTATGAGAAAAAATTGATTATTGAAAATTCTTTTACACTTTATTAAAAATTTCTTAGATATATGATGGATTAGATTAGTGATAGTTCATCAGTATTTACAATGTGGTGGTGTTTGGGAATAATAGTTGTTATTCCATTTTGTATATTCTTATTTTTTTTAACATGATAATGCGGTGATGTGTTTCTTAATATGTGTTTTTGGATTTGTACAGATATACAACCATGATGATTCTTGTCTAGAGGATGATATGAAGACTTTTTTGGAGTCGATCATAATGTACTGGAACATAGGGAATTTGTAGTTCTTGGTGACAAATCATGTGATAATTTCTATGTATGCATTGATAACATACTGAAATATAGTGATAGAGACTCAGAGCACATTGGGAAAATCGTTTCTAACATGCATCATGAGTTCATGTGGCATAACCCACATATTGTTACTATATATTGAGGACCTAAGGTAGTTGAGTAATGGATTTATTCATTCCAAACTATACATGAAAATTTAGATACTCGTAAAGAGAAGAGGTTGAAATCTGAAACATATATGATATTAGGATACGTTAAATGATGGTCGGTCATTTAGGATCATACTAAATAGGGTGACTGTCTGTCATGGATGGAATTCGTGGATAAATTTCTTAATAACATCTATTCAGATTCATGTGGAAGGAAAAAACTTATATGTTTATGTAGTTGACTCATGGGAACATGTTTGAAATTGAATATTCTGTTCGCATTTGAGATTTTCAAATATTTTCTCTATCATTGGAACGGGATGAGGCATATATGGTGGGACATTTCCATGATAGACCGAAATGTGAGATTAAGTACCAGGTTGATGATTTTTAATTAAATAATTTTTGTAAGATTGTCAATCATGATCTCATAGCTGGGGTGATCGCAAGGGATGATTTTATTCCATCCTATGTGGGTCTATCTAGATGTTTAGGTGGTATGAATTTAGTGTGAAGGAATCATTTCTATGAAAAATTTAGCCAGATTAGTGGGGAGTGGAGTACCCAGATAGAGGGGTCAGTTATATAGGATCTTCCCCAAGTGATATTCTGTAGGTCTTATATGATGGAAAACATCTAGAGACAGTTCCACTAACCACCATTATAATTTTTATAATACTAAATGATTGATCTCTGGAAAGTGGGTTCCCTATACCTAGATTCTATTGTACATTGATTACAACTAAATGTATGTAGTTTTTTTAATATAAATGTGTTTACCTTTCCATAATATTGTAGATAAATCTTCATCCACCTTATTTATATAAATGTCCTCAGATTATATGATATATCAATGCGTTAGAGAATATCCTAGGAAATAATGAGAACCATGAAATGTTACGACTATAATATTTAATTTATTTCTTATAGTCCAGTTACATAATTTTGAACGGAAATAGATGATGTTTGACTAATAGTTGATGGGGGCTAATATGCATTGAGACTTGTTATCAAGAAGTTCACACATGATGATCTGAAGTAGTTGAGAACATGGGGACTAACCCACAAAATAGTAACACTACATGTTGAAGATGTCATTGGTCATTCCTATCTACAGACATGTGTAATTTTCTCCATAAATGAGATAATTTTCAATGTATTTCATTTAAACGAATACATTTATGAAATGTAAAAACCATGGAAATGAATTCCTTGAGAGGTAGTTTCTGTTGGGTTTGTCATTGGTGACATGAAATTTATTGAATGATCAAGATCAGATATGTCTCTTCTATGTTCAGTAAGAGAGGTCGTTGGCATGTTTGATTATGATAATAGCACCTTAATTAAATCCATTTCCTTGGATGTCAAAGGTAAGACGGTCCAAAACCAACATAGAAAATAAAAAAAGATAATGATAATGAAACTAGTGTTCACTCTGATTTGTTGACATATTGATGACGAAGAGATTATTTTATATGGACGATGATCATAGGATGCCAAAATTTGCTACCCATTTTGGCACCTAACATTATTATTAGGGTGAAATGTTTTTTCTTCTGAGTACATGGAAATAATTAAATTTCCTAATATTTCTGTCGAGGGTGTTGAAACAATTCCAAAGCATCTGACCATCGATCCCTTTCTAAATGTCCATGTAATGGCCATTTTCTTTTATTTTAAATAGATTGACATCGTCAGTTTTATGTTCTATGGATTTTTTTGAAGATCACTTTTTATTTTAGCTGTGATCTTATAAAATTAGTTTAATCTAGCATTGTTTTTGGATAGAATCCTATCACTAGAATTACTCCGATAAGGATCAATTAATCGAGAAAAATAAAATAAAATAATAAAATAAATTTTTTATTTTTTTATATCCTATTTTAATTTTTTATAATTATTTTTATTAATGACTTTTAAATAGTAGATATTTTTTACAATGTAGTGGTGTGTTTTATAAAAATAAAATACATGATAAAAAACAAAAAAGGGAAGTTCCCATGAGTCTTCTTACACACAGAGACCACCCGATAGCTGCAGATCTAGCCCCCCGTTCCATTGGTCGTGGATGGACTATTGCATCAACGCCCCTCCCTCCATTCACCTTTTCTTGAGGACGAGCCATTGTTCATATGCTTTGATATGCATCCTCTATATAGACAGAAATGTGCCACCCAACCACCCTCAGAGAACATTAGAGCCATGCGCTGATGTCGTACATCCTTTCACACATCACCATATCCAGACACTACTACCCTTTTTTGACTGCCTATGGTCATCCATACCTCGCTAGAGTACCCATCAAGAAGCCACAACTCCTCTTTAGAGGATGCTACAAGTTGCTGCCACACCTCATCTGGAGAGAATTCCACCATCGCACCGTCGAGGTTGCACGTCTCCCTCCAACCCGCTGGCTGGACCTCCGTTCTTCGAAGGATCTGCAGGACACTGCCATCGAATCCCGGTTAGCCACACCTCACTGGTGTCCATAAATAGTGTAGGCCTCCATTTCACAGGACTGCCAAAACATGGGTTTCTCTAGACCTGGGGGACACACATTCATGCCGCGGTCACACCTCTATCACACCGCGGTCACTCAGTGATTCAGACCAGCTCTAGTTATTCACCTGGGAAGCGGTTCGAATTCTTGCTGGACTCCTTCCCCAACAAGAGGTAATGGTTTTAAATTGATTTAATTATTATCATTATTAAATCAATTAAAGATTAATAATTTTGGTGATTAATATTAAATAGAACAGGAGACAATAATTTAATTTATGATTAAATTAAATTAATGATTTATTTAACTATTTTGAATTTAAATTAAATTAATAAATCAGAAATAATAAATAACATATATGAATTTATGTAAATTCATTTTATTTATTTTAAAAACGTCCTAATATTTAAATAGAATGATTTTTAATTTTAATTTAACTATATATATATAGGTTGGTCCTTAGCTGGAGACCAACTTGTGCATGTATGGATTTTGATTATTTAAATATTTATTCAATGAGAATGATGATTTTAATACATAATTATATAAATAAAGGTCTACAGATCATATTTTAATTCAAATATTTATAAGAGAATGAATTTCCAATGAACCAGTTGTATTTTGTACACCAGGAACCCCTTTCATGTGTGAGTTTATTTGTTAAAAGATGATTGTATCCATATTCATGGACCCCAACTTGTTGAAGTGGAAATACAGATGGATGTCGAGCACTATGTTCAGGGGGAATGCTCTGATACTAGTAACATTATGTCTCAGGTTGGATTCCCATAGGTCAATATTGATCCGTTAGGGATCAATCATGGTTTAATGCTCAAGGACAGTTTGATTGCAAGATTTAACATTAGGCATTATTTGATGTTTTATGTGATTTCACGATCATGTGTTGATCACAAATAATAGTAAAAAAGATAAAAATGCATCAAGATGTTATGAGAATATTTTTATTACATGATTAGTTTTGAGCATGAATATCTAATTTGATCATATAAATAGAAAATAATTATATTCATGAATAATTAACAAAATACCTCAATGATATATTAAGTCATAATTATTTCCGATACTCACATTTTAACAAAATTGAGTGTTTTGCGAATCACTTTAGACCAAGTTTAGTGTACTCTTACTAATGGGAAATTTTCATGAGAGAAATGGGTCAACGTAAATAATGTGAGTATCAAGGATTAGCCATATATCAATTTATATAACATTAGATACAATATGTTGAGGGAATCTAGTTCTGATTCCAAATGTTGGGTCATTAATCAACAGTACAACGAACCGCGATTTATGAAGGTGTCTAAAAATGTTCCAACCATGAAACACTATGAGTTGTAGTTTAGTGATTTTTAATAGACTTTGGGGGAGGTTTTGAGGATACATGACACTATATTACTCAACCGACAGAGTATTCTGAATCATGTAGTGATGGTATTAAGGTTCACTAAAATTGCAGAAGCCATTAAAATGATATAATAATTAATTAATAATACATTTAAATGGGTAATCATGTTATACTATTTATATGATGTAGATTTAAAATGGTAATCACCAACACCACAAGTACGTTGTCACTACGATCAATTATGGATAAAAAATGTACAGATCAGAATTAAATTCCTAGTGTGGTATATATTCATTCACATGGTATTATGCCAATAAAGGTTTCTTTATGTGATGGAATACTTAGTTCTTGGTAAACCTCCTTAGCGAGCAAGTAAGTAAGAATAACATAAATGGAAAAGAATGCTATGGATTTAATTTATGTTCAATTCATCATGTTTTCATCCATTTACATCCAATTATAGAAAATCCATGAGGATGAGGATTCCTTCATGATGCTTTCACATCTATAAGAATTATATAAAGAGAGGGACATGTAAGAAAGGAATGAGATCTCATGTGCCCTATTTATGTTCTCACTAGTATAAGGGAACCATGTAGTTCATCATGTACTCATGATGATTGGGTATATTGATATACTTGAATCCATGAGGTTCAAAGTAAAATAACAATATATGTGGATCTCATTATTTCCCCTTTACCAATAATCTTCATGAAAATAATTTTCAATTATAAAATTAATGATATGAAAAAGTCTCTATTAGACCTTTTGTTTTTAGTTCTCCAGTGTGACAAGGATATGAAAAATACCAATTCATATGTACTTATTGTGAAAAAAATAAATAAGGGAATGGAAAAGGTCATTAAAGCCACATCAAGGCTAAAAACACCAACGAATCATACTATATATAATCCAATTATTTAGAGGTAGAGAATGAGAAGGAGGTTGTCCCCTTTGGGTGTCGAAGGAAATGCCATTAGAATAAGAATTGCTAAGCTAAGAGAAAGAAGAAAAGAGATGATTATACATCATGAAATTTTTTCATAGATTTCAGTCTATCTTCATGTACATGTTGGGAATTTGATATAGTATTTGGCTCACAAATTCATATTCATATACAGTAACCTGATACGTTCAAGATGTTTTCAAGATGTGAAGTGGAACTCTGAGCTACAAAAGGTTCATGTTTGGAAGCGTTCATAGTGGTAGACTATTAATTAATGTTTCCAAGTGGTTTTCCTCTAGTATTAAATAACTTTTATCATGTACCTTCAGTTACCAGGAACACAACCTCTATGTCGAGTTTAGACACTAGATGATTTTCTTTCATGTTTGGATGTATACATTTTCTCTTTTATTGGGAAAACATATATTAATGGTATGGAACTTCCTAACAATTGTTTATATATTCCAGAACTCTAGAACCCCTTAATGGAAATAAATGATAATACTAACCAACATGACTCATAGATCACCCACCCAGGGCACTTCAGGATGGGTCAAGTAAATGAGAAATGATTATGAAGATTACATAAAGAGGATATTTAAACATTGTATAGTTAGAACCCTTGTATGTATGTTAGTCTTGTTTATAAGGAAACATGACTAATTCACCTTTCTCTGGGAGGTGACATAGATTCAAGGTAATACTAGAATTAAATCACACTGAGGTATGTGCTCCATTTAATGTAGAGGAAATGGGTTGTTTATCATACATCATTACATTGACTGATGACTATAGTACATATGGATATATCTACTTAATTTAGTACATGTCTGATTCCTTTCAGATATTTATGGAATACCAAAATGAAGTCAAAAACAAACTTGGTCAGAAGATAAAATCATCCCACTTAGACCTAGCAAGAGAATATCTAAACCAATATTTCACTGAACACTTAAAGAAGTGTGAGATAGTATCCCAACTCACTCCTTATTTACCACAATGTAATGATGTTAGTGAAAGGAGGAATATGGAATTACATTACAGGGTTAGATCAATGATGAGTCATGGAACACTTCCATTATCCTTTTGGGGATAGACATTGTAGAGAGAAACATATAGACTTAATAGAGTACCATTTAATGCTATATATTGGATTATATATGATTTATGTTATGGAAGGAAACTCAGTATGACATTCAAATGTGTATGGGGGTGCATGGAATTTGTCACAAAATTAACACGTTAAAAATTATCATACAAAATCACTGAGTGAATATTTGGAAGTTATCCTAAGGAAACCAAAAGATATTACCTATATAACCCTTTAGATAGAATAGTTTTTGTGGAAAGACTTTCCAAATTTTTAGAAAGGGAACACATTTCTATTGGAAATATTTGGAGAAAATTTTATATCGATGATGTTAATGGTCCACATGCACAACTGTTGGTATAGGAAACATATCTACAAGAGGTTGTGGGAGATGAAGTTGGTCCTGGGAGAAAATTATTTTGTTGGTCTACATAAGAAGTCATAGAACTAGAGCATTTACATTTTTTGTCACTAAGTTAGGTAACATATTACTCATTGAGGATGATGAAACTATAACCTTCAAGGTATTAGTAGAAGGAAAATAAGATGCTAAATTGAAAGATTCCATGTTTTCTGAGATTGATTCCATTTTCTAAAATCAATATTGGATTTTGGTAGACCATAAAGCTAATGTAAAGACCATTGGTTGAATGGGGGTATTAAAAAAGTTAATGGGAATGGATGGTACGGTTAATACCATTATAGCCTAACTGGTTGCAAAGGTTTTTAAGAAACATCAAGGCATTGAATATGATGACACCTTCTCACCAGTATAAATGCATAAATCCATCAGAACCATGCATGAAATATCATTCCTTCATGAATATGAAAATTGGAAAATTAATGTCAAAACTAATTTTCTAAATGTATGTTAATTGAAGACGTCTATATGGATCAACCCAAAGGGTTATTCATGTCTATTAACTTCAATAAGGTGTGTAAGCTACAGGGATCCATTTATGGGTTGAAGCTCACATTATAGTCATGGATAATTCAATTGGACGAGGCTATAATAGAAATTGGTTCTGAAAAAAAAACATAGTGGTACCTTTGACTATAAAATGGTAAAATATAGTTAAATCATTTTCTATGTGCTATATGATGATGTCATATTAGTTATAGGAATTGAGCTACAAGTCATATAGTCTGTTAAGATATGGTTAAATGAATTACTCTCCATTAATGACATATGTGATTCAACATATAATATTGAGATCAATATCTATTGAGATTTATCTCAAAGGATGATTGGTCTCTGACAATGCACATATATTGAAAAGGAACTCTAAAGGTACAATATGGAACAATCCAATAGAGGATTTTTTCCTTTGTCACATGGTATTAATTACTATATGAAAAATATTCCACAAACGTAGGAGGAAATTGGAAGAATGGGAAGGATCTCATATGCCTCATCCATGGGTTCTATAATTTATTCCATGCTATGTACTATGTTTGATGTTTCGATTTCATTAAGCATGTAGGGTAGATATCAGGCCAATCCAAGATATCTTCACTGGGTAGTTGTCCAAGCAGTCATATATTACATGATACATACAAAGGATATGTTCTTGGTGTATATGGTAGATGAGGAACTAGTAGTGAGGGGATACACGGAGGAATGTTTCTTGATAGATCATGATGATCTGAAGTCACAGTAAGGATATATATTATTCTTGAATGGTGATGCAATGTGGTGGAGAAGGTTGAAGCAAGATGAGGTTTTTAATTCTATAGTATAATCTGAATATATAACAACTTTTGATGTAGTAAAGGATGAAATATGGATACAAAGCTTTATCTCATATGTTGGTGTTATGACTAGCAGTGTAGACCCTATTCCAGTGTATTGATATAAAATGCTGTAATGATACATTCCAAGGAGTGTTGTTCTCACTAGAGGACAAAGAATGGTATTCAGAGGTTTCATATCTTGAGGGATTTTAATCAATGAGATGATTTCACAGTTGGATGTGTATCGACAAAGTGCAATGTGGTCGTCCCCCTGTCTAATGCCATTTTTCAACAGAGGCATGATTCCAATGTTAGAGCTAGCAGATTGAGACTCGTTTGAAGTTGGATCTAGTGAATGTTAGAGTTTATAATGTTAGTTCCCTTAACCCAAATTCTGATGAAAATTTATAACCACTACATGTTAGTAGTTTTTCATATATAAATTTTATTATCATTTCATTAAAGTTTAGACATTTATGAATCCACATTGATTTTGGACATGGGTAATCGTCTCAAGAAATGATATCATTATCAATGTCTCTCATTAAATTGTGTGCATTGATGCTAGGAAAAAACCATTGAAATAATGATGTGGTGAGGTAGTTTATGTATGGTACATTATTGTTGACAATGCATTTTTTGAAGAATCATGATAAATTTTTTGAATTCTAGTTATGTAAGAAATATTTGAGGCCTAGATGATTAGGATGGTTTCACCTACATTAAATACATGACAATGGTAATCGAAGGTATGTCCGTCTGAAAAAACAACAAATAAAATAAATCACGATAATGGATGATGAAGCTAGAGTGAATTCTTCTTTATTGAGATATTAATGATGAATAGATTATATTTAATGGATGATGTTCATTAGAAGGTATTCATTTCTTTGACATTTTCCTTATCTATATAGGGGCCTCAATGGGTTTCTAAACCCCGCTCTTAGTTTATGAATATTATTCAATGCTATTGAGATAAGGGTCTAGTATCTCACACACTAATGCACTTTGAGAATATTCCACATTCTGTTGAATAAGAATATAGAACATTATGGGACCCACCATGGGGTTAGGGTATTATCCATGTTCTATGGATAACCATGAAATAAATAAAGTCATCAATTATTCATGATTCTAATAATTTATTGATTTTATTTATAAATTTTATTTAAATGTAATTAAGTAAATTCGAGGATAAAATTTTATTCAAAAAGAATTAAATATCCTGAGTTCATTTAATATTATTAGGAGATATGAGTTGAGTTAAAGACATTTGTTTATCCAATAATATATATTTCATATATATTTCATTTAGTGTTATAATTATAAATATTATTTTTGGAATAACTAAATTTTTCATAAATAAATATTTATAATACTTATACTGTGAATATTCATTACATAGGGGTTAGTAACCTAGTAAATGTTTTTTATATATTCCCTATATTACTATGAAAGAATCTCATCACATGGTATATTTTCATTAATTGTAATTGAGGGCCTCTATACCCTCTATAATTCTAGATAGATAATCTCTCTAGAAAGCATGATATTCATGTTCGGTCTTAATCAATCAAATACACTTGATTACGGTGATCATAGATTCATCGAAGTGGTCGTCTATGTATTGTGATATCAACCATATTCAGATGAACACAACCCGAGTATATTTAAGAGGCATGTGTGGATGATCTAGTGGTCTTCACCGTCAATGTCGTTGAGCAACAATCACCATAATATAGAGACGATCTTGCAGACATCAGATCCGAATGAGTTATATGCTCAACTTTTATTTTTCCCTCTGGTGACTCAAAATATATTAATTTCCTATCCCATCAGCTTCCACTTCCCATTACGGTACCAAACTAAATCACATATAGAGGTTATTCCGGAACCCATGACATATGTGTAGAAATGGATGAATGAGATAGAACCAGGGTGAATTAAGGGGATATCCATTTCCATATCAATTTTTTATATCATGTTATAACTGTTGAGGTTGTAGATGAATTACCAAATGATTCTCTAGAAATGAGATCCCATATCAGTGGAGTAATGTAAAACAAGTTACTCAGACAACACAATAGGATTGGGGGCTAGGATAGTTGCATGTGTTGTTTTCTACAATAGTGGATAGTGAGTTTAGACCATGGACATTAAGAGGTACAGTTCTTGTAGAAAATAAATTAACTAGTTCAATAATGGATTGTAATTCATCCCATTATTTTATATTTTTCAAACATGATAATTGATTGAGACACATGGTGGATTTCATTAGATCGGTGTTTACTGTAGATAAATCATTGGGGGTACTGTCAAGAGACATCTCTTTGTGTATGGGGTATCGTCTCAAAGTTGGAGAATATCATTTTTTTGGTATCATTATATCCTAAAAAAGATTGTATTTGACCTATTGGTGGGTATCTATTGGATTGTAGCATTCCTATACAACATAGATTTTTACCGCATGAGAGTGAATTTTATTTCACGTGCGGGTGACAAGTATATTCCCTGTGGAGAATGGAATATCCAGGAATATCATGTACGGTATTTCCATAGAAATTGGGTGAGATTAAAACCTAGGTTTCTTATTTCTTTCAAGATGATGGATGTGCAATGAAGGATGACTTTCACACTATAGTGGACATGTTTCAAGATGTTTTTCCTTTTTATTTATTATCTATTTCAACTAAGATAGATATGGATTTCACTATTGATATCATGGCATGAGATGAGCCAGTTTCTATTCCAATGTAATGAATAGAACCCAATAAGCATCCATATCTATTGAATCGACTAGAGGAGTTGGTGCATAAGGGGTTTATTCATCCGAGTTTGTCACATTGGGGTTCAAAATTTTTGTTTTTTAAGAAGGATGACGATAATAAATGTTTCTATGTTGATTAATAGTTGTTGAACTAGATGATATTGGGGAACCAATATTCACTTACAAATATCTATGATATATTTGAACATATGAGTGGATGTTTTCTTTTCTCCAGGTCTAACGTAAGGTCATATTTACGTTAGTTTAGTGTTCATTTTTCTTCTGTACTGAGAACCACATTCCGAAGTAGGTATGAACTATTTGATTTAAATTTAATTAGATATGGGTTAATAAAACCAGGATAATTATTTATGGAAATTATGAGAAGAGTCTTCCATATGTACTTGGTTCTGTTTTTGGTGGTATTTTTGGATGATATCTTGGTGTACTCCAAAACTCATGATGACTGTTACCAACATATTCATATCATCTTGAGTACACTATGTGAGTATATATTATATATCAAAATATGTAATTTTTAGATTTGGATTTATCAAGTACACTTTTTGGGTCACATAATCTCAGATTAAGGGGTGTAAGTGGTCCCATAGAATGATCAGGTAGTTGTTTTTTCGGAGTAGCTGAAGAAAACATTTGTTATCAGTAGCATTATAGGTTTAGAGAGATATTTTTGTACATCCATTTAGGATTTTTCCCATTTTTATTTTCCACATTGGAGATTTAACAACATGGTTGTAATGTTTTAATGTTTTAAATCATTTGATAATTTATTAAATGAGTTTACTAAAAACTTGAAATTAGCACTAATCTTGATACTTCAAGAACAAGGTGTAGTGTATATAGTGTTATTTATACTACTGGGAGAAGACATGGAGTTTTCCTAATGAATGATGGTTGAGTTGTGGCCTCTAAGTCATAAAATCTATTTACACATGAACATAACTACCATATGCATGGACTCAATTTGGAAACAATTTTTTATGCTTTAATGTGTGTGTGATATTATTTATTGGGTGAGAATTTTACTTTTTATACTGATCACAAGAGCTTAAAATATATCATTTTCCAATGATTTATGATTCTCTAGCAACAATAGTTTCTTGAGTGTATGTAGTCTTCTAATTTTTATCTATAATATACTCCCATAAAAGGTAATAATGTAACAGATTCATTAAGAAGGAAAATTCAGACTCAAACAGTTCAAGGGTATTTTGATGAGTGGAGAATATAGAATTTTCTTAATGATATTATCGTTTTGTATTAAGAGAGTTAGGTAGAGATTATTCTCATATCCTTTTTAGAAGAAAATACATTCTTTTTATTTATTTTGGATAGAAAATATAAGAATATAGAATTATGAACCATGTGGGAAATCCATGAATGTTGGAAGTCACCTTTAAATAGAAAAATATATTCAAATGAAATACTTTATGTCATGAATTAGGTAGTTACTCTTACGAGCATGCAGGAGGATTTTATAGATTAATTTCTTACCTCGAATTGGGAATTACATATAGTGGTGAACAAAATGTTTTGTTACCAATGATGACTATTTTAGTGTTAAGGGGCGAGAAAGAAGATATTAGTGTTTATGACATGATGTTATAACTATCAGTAGTTATGGGCCAATGAATTATTACTTGGTGGTTTACTAATGCCATTTCAAAATTAGGATTGGATTTCCTATGATGTGACTATCGAAATTAGGGTATGTCTCTAATGAATGCCTCATATGAATGACGTTATCTTGAAGATTGTTGGTCACATTTCAATGGTAGTTCATTTCTGTCTAGTTTTGGAGACTATCTCACTGGATTAGATGGGAGTGTTGTAAGATCATGGTATAGTACATCTCCAGGGAGGGCCATATATTATACTTTCATATAGTGATTCAGGTTGTGATTCGTTCTTCTAGATGGGATTTTAGATTGTTCTTGGTACGTAGATTTTGTTGAGTATGGATTTACAACCATAGAAATATGTACTGTCGGTGCATACTATACACGTGGTTGAGGATATTCAATGTCGGTGTGTTATAGACATCAGTGTGTTTTTGGAGATGAAACTAGAACATGAGATATTCTTCAATTGCATCAATTATACTGAAACTATACTAATGGCACCACATGAAGAACTGTATGATAATACATGCAGATGAGATCTATACATGATGGAAGAATATGAGTTAGAGTTGTTGGGACTGAGTCTCATGATAGAGGTATTGGAACATGTACATATTATTCTGAATCATGACGATATGTAACATTTTTCACAAAATCCCTATACCAATAGATTTCATTGAACCCTAATTTTTTCATTTGGGGATCATGTATTCCATTATGTGTCACCAATATTTTGTCACCCCCAGACATAAGAACAATGAAATTCTATGCCCAGGTTCACTGGACTATTTTAGGTTTTGAAGGGAGTTGGGATATTGGCAAATCTATTGGATCATCGGCGGAGATACAGTGTTTTGCATGACGTTTTCTACGTGTCATAGCTCTGGTGGTTTCTCCCCAACACTAATCATTTGATTTATTTTGTTTATATTTAGATTGATACAATAATTTCCATTCTATAGCACATGATACATGTCTTCAATCATAGTGAGAATTTTATGATGGGAAATCTTGTGATAATAATTCGAATATTGAGGAAATAGGCATGTGTCCATGATGAAACATGAGAGGGAATGGAATACATGGTGGCTCAATGGCTAGATATTTTTGGCTTGAAATCATATAGATAATTTGTAATACTACTTGAGGATGAGCTATTATATTGTGGGAATATTCTAAAACCCAATACTTTTCTGGAAATGTATTAGGCTCATTTACATGTACTCTTTTTCCATTTAGAGTACATTTGGTTTGGGTGGATTATAGGGTGAGTTTTGATGGAAATTTTAGAATTTCGTTTGGAAGTATGGGAACTAAAATATTGTTGCATGGTATTCCCAAATAATGGTCCTCATCCAATCAAATTATGTAACTCAAAATAATGGGGATTTATAAGGCAGACACAAGGTGTTCCAAACAATGAACCCTATTAGGAGAAGCTTGGAACCCCCAGAATTGGCTCGTGGATAAGGTACATGTTTAGGGGAAACTATGTTACCTATGAATAAAACCATGTGTATAGGGTTTTAACCCCCTAAACATTAGTGTTAAAATTTCCCATACCCCCATTTTTACAACTATTCATACATAACAAAAACCCTAAAATCGTTTCTAGTTTTTTGAACCTCTCATATAGATTCCAAATACATTTACTTTCATTATTTTTAATCTGATGCCCAAATTGATGATATGAACCCCTATTAATAAATAGATCCCAATCCATGTGAATCTCTTTCACATTATCATTCTAATTCGATTTTGGAGGATTTTTCATCCCTCTCTCAAGTTGGATCAAGATCAAGTATCAAGGATGCAGATCTAAAATTTTGGAATCATGAACGTTTGGTTTTGGTTTATGGTATATGCTATTGATATAGTTATCTGTAATATTTTCAATCAATTTGGGTTATTCCATTCTACAATCTTGTATCAACTAATTATGTTTGGTGTTCTATTAGTCAAATCCCACCATCCCAATTTTGATAATGTGTATCAAAATTTTAAATTGTATGGGTTTTTTTAGAAATTTCATTTTCCTAGTTGAATTGATTTATTTGATAAAATAATAATTCAAGATTTTTTGGAATGGGTGATAATTAATAATTGAATTTTTTAACATAATATAGAAATTGTGGGATTTGAGAAAAAAACATATATAGAGTTGTTCTTTAGAATATTTTTGTTTGAATGGGGAATGATTAATTATCAAAAAATTGATGTTGCAGGATTTGGTGAATGATTATTCGTGTAATTAATTAATGATTTTAAATATTAAAATTTGAATAATTCATTTTTAAAATAATTTTTGGATATAGATATTATGATATATTAATAGTTAATTGTTTAGTTAATTATTTGAAGGTGTGACTATGATATATGAATAATTAATTATGAAGTTAAATATTTGATATTGGGATAATTACATATGAATAATTAATTGTTGAATAAATTATTGATTTTGATATTTTTTTGATTAATTAATTTTAATTAATTATTGGACTTAAATAGATTAAATAATTTTTGAATTATTTAATTTGAATGATGGTTATGAGAAATTATTTAATTTGTGCAATCAATTAGAAAATTATTTAATGTGATGATCAAGCATGGGAATGGTTCAAACACATCCCAATCAATGGAATTCATTTAAATTTTTTGATAATTATTGGAAAAAAATTCTATAAAATACATGATATCTCTAGGTGATTTTTTAGATTAAGTCATGGTCCATCGAGGGTATTGAAGGTTCAGTTGTCCATGGGATCCAACGTCTTATGTACTAAATTATATAATAATTGAATATTTGTAAAAAAAAATTTATTTGTTTTTTGTATAATTTATGAAAATTAATAATTATTTTATTGAATGGATATTTTTTTAGACACCATTTGTGGTGGTTTATAGAGTTTTACTCACACCATACTCAGTTTATTGGTCATTACCCGAATAAAATTCATGTTTGTATAGAAAGATATAGAAAATGTCTTATTGATAGATTGATGATTTGTAGTGGATAGTTGATATGAATACCCTAGTATATTACACATATTACTAATTAGTTTAAATCATAAATAATTATTAAATATAAAAAATGGAACTTAATGTCGTGTGTCCTTGGAGTATTATGTAGATAAAAATGAATACATAAATTCAGAATAAAAAAATATTTCATTTATTCTTCATAATGAGCGCTTACCCTAATTTGAGCCTTTATATCAATATAAGATAACCTACGGAATAAATGAAAAATGGGATGATAGAGGAGACAGGTAAGGGAATTAACATAGTAATAAATTAAGCAGAAGAGTTAGATTTCATAATTTGATGAAAACAATGCAACATGATTAAACATATGGACACATAAAATATAGAACACAGACACATATAGTAGTGGAATCAATTTAATTTGGAAACAACATAAAAAATTAAATAAAAATGATTCAAGGCTATACACCTAAACCATTCCACACAGAGGAGAAGGAGTTATGGCTACGACCAAGACCATTGCACAAGATTAAAATGAGTCGTCCCCAACCGCCAAGACCATTGAACATTATGTATCATGAGACTAAAAATTATCCAATTCATTGGAGTTATACCTCAGAGAACACATCATTAAATGTTCATTAATATGTGTTAGACATGATTAATCAATTATAATGTTTAACCATGGAATGAGTTGGGAATAATAATCATGTAATATGAAATAAAAAACGGAATATCATTATGATATCTATGAAATAATGGATTTAAATATTATATTGACATTCACCAGGGAAAATATTAATATATCATGATAAGTAATGTCATGCCGATGTGAAATCATGTAAGTTTTTTGTTTATGAATATTTAGAAATAAAAAATTTAGTATGGTTTAAGGGGAATATTAAAGATCATTTAATGTGGAAAAAGGAGTAATATTTCAAATAAATCCGTAAAAAACCAATAATTGTTCTCCAGATAAAATTATTTATTTTATAAGAATAATAGTGTATAATGAATATGATTTATTTAACATTAAATGTGATGTAGAATTTATTACTTACCATTAATCGTGCTTGAATATATGGATGAATTAAGATGGAAATCTTATTCGAAAATATATATACCCTTAAAATAAAGATGAAATGTTATGGATATTTGGGTTTGGAAGAAATAATATATATATATAAATTATATACAGAGAAATAATATAAAATTTGAATTATATAGAGAGATCATTACATAGTGGAATAAATGGAGGTTCAAAATGAATCCTCTAACATTTGTACGAAAGTGTTCTGCACTCTCACTTAATGTCTTGGATAATGAGATTAAATAACTTAATTAATTCATTATGAAAATATTAAATTATTATTTTATTTATAATAACATTATTTTATTCTTATATATACATTTTAATTATTTCAGATAAAATTTTATCGGTCAAGAGCTTTCCATTCCATGGATTTCATGATTATTTTAGATGTATACATCTATTGAAAATATTTTAAAATGAAAATAGTCTTCCATAATTGAAATTATATTTTATTAATGATCATATAGAACATTAAATGTTAATATATATATATTTTTCTAGATTTTAGGATGATTCATTCAAAAAAATATTAATAATAATTGTTTATATTATTTTATCATATTTTGATTAGAATGTTCTAGTTTTGTAATGAATTACTATCATGTATATATAATGGTTCCATAATATTAAATGGTTTTAAGACATATATTAAAAAAATTAACCAAAAAAATGGATATTATGATAATATTCAAATGAGGTTATGTAAATTTAAAAACCATCATCTTTGAAATAAATAAATTAACACATCACGTACGATGTTCTTATTTTTAGTAAAAAAGAAGTGGGGAAGATAAAATATAATTGATTCTTCCATTAACAGTAGAAAATTACATTATATAGATGTTAATGGATTTATAAATTCACATGTGTAATCAGATGTGAGGATAGAATAATAAAAGAAACTAAAAGAAATTAAATTAATAAAGCACAAAATAGGATTTTACATATTGAATTTATCCTCCATTAGATTCTCCTTATGGAAGTCAGTTTTGTAATTTCTTGAGAAAAAGGATCTTATACATGGGGAGATAATAAGGAGAATATTTTTTAGAACATTGACAATCTTGAAGGATTTGGAGGTGTGAGGGGTGTGGTGAATGGTAGTATTTATAGTTGTGGGGGTGGGTGTTTTTTGATTATTTTACTCATTAGTTTATTATTCTACATCCAGAATATAAATAGTGAGTATTATTGTGAATTAATTTATTATAGATAATGTGAGTTCTAGAAAATGTACAATTACATCATCCATTTCTCAACCATGAATAGAATGTTAAAATACTTACTAATATTATTAAATACCATAAATTACAACAATTCACTATTCAAAAAAATCAACTGTTTTAGAAAAATATTAACTTCATCATAATAATATATTGATATGTATAATTCAAAAATGTAATTTTTTTATGAATACATATTTCTAGATATTTTTAATTTAATTTTTAAATAAAATCAATATTTTTAAAAAATTACCAATTTTAATATTTTAACTTATTTTATAACACTTTGAATAATTTATTAAGGTATCATAAAGTCACATTATAATCATAATAAAACAAGATATTAATTTATTAATCAATCTTATGAATACAAATTTTCAGTCAAATAAAAATATTAATTATAAAATTAAAAGTATACATTTCAAAAAATACCAACACATAAAATATCATTTTTAAAATATTTATTTAAATATAACTAGATAAAAATATATCATTTATTCATTAATATGGTGGAAAAAAATTATTTATAAATTAATAATTGATGTTACATTATTGTTGAGTAGATTATTTTTCATATGGTACATATTACTATTTCATAGTTCATGTTATTATACCCTTGGTTTGGGTTCCCTTATTTTTATAAAAACATATTACATCATTCATTATTCATTTATAATTTTTTTATTATGTTATATAGGTTATGTTTATCCAATTTATTCTATATATAATTATTATAACAAGGGTAATTTCATTGATTAAATTCGGTGTAATTACATTATTCCCACCATATAAAATTTATTCCATGAAATATAATTTTACGAACATATCGGAAAATAAGTTAGGATACTTATCCTTTATTGCTTCATCTAGTTCCCATATTACCTCATTATACATATGGTTCTACTATAGTACATTAAAAAAATGAGTAATCTTGTTGGGTAGAACATTATCTATTCTTTCAAAGATCTTCATTGGATACTCCTTGTAACATAGATCATTTTCCGATTGTATAACCTCTGAATTCAGTACATATTTGATAACAGATATGTACTTCCTCCTGAGGGATATATGGAATACATAATTTATTTGAGGCATAATAGGTGGAAGTTATAGTTGATAAGGAATTAATCCAAAAAAATCAAGTATCTTTAAGGGGATTTTATACTTGGGAATTAACATTCCTATCATCCTGGATCTCAGGATCCTCCTCTATAGAGAAATATAGAGGAATAACATGTATCTAATATTAAAATCTAGTTATCATTGATGGTTTTCTACATAGAACTTCTATCGACATTAGTCTTCTAATATATGACGTTGAATGGTTTTCAAATTATCTACCACTTCATTGACCATTTCAGTTACTACCAACATAAGATCACCAACATCATGGAAGCATGTTAGTGTTCTGAATATTTTTCCTTAAATGGGACTAATAGAGAGCCATTTTGATTCTTGAGCTTGTTCTTCTGTTTTTAGAGAACTCATCCAAAGTTAGTTGGTGGTCCCATCCTCTTATTAAGTTTCTAGAACATGCTCTCAACAATTCATCCAATTTTTGAATAGTCTCATCATCTTGGAAATTAGTATGAGGGAGATATGCCATATTTTATTTTAGGTCAGGTTTTAGAGAAATTTGAAGAATTTTCATTTATTTGGAGGTAAATTCTAGATCCTAATTTGATATAATCGATAGAATAACTCCATGAAGTCTCACAAATTTACTAAAATATATTTTTGAAAATTTCTCTAGTGGGAACTCCTCTTAAATTTTGATAAAGTGAGTTCTCATTGTATCAAATTAACCAACGCCTTATATTTCATTATTTACTCTCGATATCATTGTATGTCCAATGAAATTTTCTATAGGTTTTTTTCGCACTTCAATTATGCTATGGGTAACGGTTGCATCATCACCTTAGTTATATTCTTTTAATAAATCAAATACTGAAAATCTAGGAACATTGATGTAAATTCAGTGATCTCGTTCTTCATCACTTCCCAGCAAGAGTGTTGTCAGAGATCTCAATACATCTTTTTGATCCCTAGTAGAATAGATAAGGTCGAGCTATGAGTGTCATTATGAAGATCAGTCAATATATATGGTTTGAATAGCACAAATATTAATTACCCATATCATTTGATTACCTATTTATGTATTTTATCTGAACGGAGTTCCCATATCTAATATATTCCACTGTTTTTTGAAATAAAACATCTTTTATATGAGCATCCTTTATTATCTCTATAATGGATTATTGTGAAAAACATTTATAAATGATTGTTGAAGATCCTTCCTTAATGATTCCCATTTCTATCCATTGAATATCTATGAATATTATATCATTCTAAATTATCATCATTGATAATGATGTATGATTATTTCTAATTAGATAATCTTCCACCATATTATATTTTCAAGGATTTTAGTGGAATGATATTTTGAAACCCAGGATGAGATCTTACCAAATATATTGGACAATATTGAGCTTTTTCATGTGAATATATAACTGAGGATCTTATAATTAGTATATATTATACACATATCCCTATATAGATAATTATTTTATATATTCAACATAATTATCACAACCATCAACTCCAAATCATGTGTTGGATAGTTTTACACATCATGTTTCAACAACCGTGTGACATAATCTATCAATTTATCATTTTGAATCATTACCCATTATAGGAACATTATTGAAGAATCATTTTACACCATAATGATTTCTCAATATGACTGTGGTATGAGCCCTAGTTTAGTGATCATACAATTTTTACACCCATTGATGTTCTATTCAAATTTACATGTCTAGACAAAAATCCCTCAATTCATATTCTGTTTTGATATTGTGTTTGACAATTGAGATATTTTTTTCACAAATCACTGTAATACCAATCTAGACCACGAAAACTATAGATCTCTTATAGAGATATTTTCTAGGGCCACTATTCAAATGACATTTACATTGAAGCGTCGATAGATATTCCATTACTAGTGATGTCATTTCCCAATAATGATACTTCCACCATCCTAAACACTTTTTATAGTAAATTCAAAATATTTACTCATATCTCAATGTTTTTGGAATATTATTCAAATGATATTAATATTCCTCCTTTATATTGATGTATATCATAATATCCATGTAACTCCCCGAGATTTTAAGAAAAATATTTTTTTAATTTCTTTGATGTATTGTGTTTTACGCTACACCAAAATTAACTTGTGCTATACGCGACACTATATTAGCTTATAGTATACGCAAAACTATTCTTGGCTCATGTTCCACACAATTTCAAGTTTGTTTTGTAGAAATTATTAAATGAAACATTAATTATAGATTTTGTATAATGTATAAATGAAATAAGTTTTGAATTATGTTATAAAAAACACCAAAGGGAGATTTCACTACACGCAACCCTGACTTGGCTTGCATTACACGCAATCACGACTTTTCTCGATATCCTGTGTTGTCCGCAATATAACGTTTCACTAAACAATGATATATGGTTGTAATATTAATATAAACTAGACGTTATTATTAGTATTAAAAATCTTTTGAATGTTATAACATTATTATTTCATCTTACACATTTTCTAGAACATGGTATGTGAACAAAATAATTTTTTCGTTTACAACAAGTATTTTTTTTAAAATGCAGTTTTGTTGCCTTTTAATGGAGAACCCACATTAAATCTACTTTTTGACATGTTTATAAATTTGATTTTAAAAAATAAACTTCTTCTTTTGAATCAGGATATAATAATTGACATTGGATAATGTTTTTATATTTTTTTGATAACTTTCATATTTTAATGAATAGTAAAAACAATCTATATTTTAATTAAAAACAGCTTTTTTTATCGTAAAAATTTATATGGTTAAATTATAATATTGAATGGTTTTAAAGTATAATTAAAATATATTTTTACCATTTAATATAATTTATTTCATTAGCATTGATTTTACCTTGAATTCATAGGTTAAATCAATTCAATCTTTTGTAATGTTTTACAGAGAAACCCGTTTTCTTTCGACAACGAGATTAATTTTAATTTAACTTATGAAACTTTTTTGTATTGAATTTGGAAAAATTAATTCCATATTTGGAATCATTTGGTCCAAATTATGTTAATAAACTACCTTTAATTTTTGGGCATTATGAATAGTAACTACGGTAAATTTTATTTACAATTGTTAAAGGTAAATCTGGTAATTAAGGGTAAATATAAGATTATAAAATTACCCTAACACCATACAAAATCCCATTGGATGAATAAAAGTCGAGCCATATCTCTTAAGGGTCAGAATAGATTCATTTCATGGAATTTTGACCGTGAAATAATATAATTTTTATTAAAACCAAAGTAAGTGACAACATGTCACTTTCTTAAATCTTATAAGTATATTAATTTTAATTTAGTGAAAAACGCAATGAAACATCGAACATGAAAAGTCTCCAGAAAGATAATAAAATTATCTATATCATATTAAAGTATTGATAATTTTTATTCATTAAATAATTATCATTAATTTTGACACAATAGTGATGCAGTAATTGTTCATCTACTGAAAAATCAAGAATATAGTTTTTATAAAACTATCAGTGAACATAAAAGGAACAAAACCCTAAACAAAACTTATTTTGAATGTAAATGTAAACCATAATCATCAAATGGTCGAATATTTTACCATTTGGAGCCTTATAAAATCGATTATTTCACTTATATTATTTTATTTTAAATTATGCCAAAGTTGCCACCTTCATAATTTAATAAATATAACAATTTAAATATTGTGAATTCAAGATGATAAATTCGAGTAAAAGTATTATTGTGAAATTTAGTATATTTATCTGAATCATAGCTTTTTATTTTGAATTTTTATACAACAAATAAGTATATTAAATAATTATACAAAAATGATGTAGTAATTATTTTATTAAGATATATTGCAAATAAATGGTTTTTAAAATATAAAAATAAATATTATATGAACTATTTAATGTGATCCATGAATTTTATTGACAAATTTAACATGTTATAAATATACTAAATATTTTATTTATAATATATCCCTTGTGTAGATTTTATTTAAATTCAAATTAATAAATAGTGTCAAAATTGACACTATTGTTATTTTATACAAATAACATATTACTAAATTGTTTAAAAATCATACAAATATTGAAAAATTATAAATTGAAATTTATATAGTCTAAAATGTCATAATTTATCCAATTTTGTAAAATTAACAACACATATGTGATTATTTATAACCATTTAAAATTTAGAATTTTATTACCCTAAAAAATTTTAAATAGAATAAGTAAGGATAAATCAAAATTATAATGTTTAAAATAAGATCAAAACATGTCTAAATTTTTTTGGTTGATGATATTACAACCCTATATCATATAATATTTTAATTGAGCCATTTTTGGAGGTTTTTATGTGGGGTTTGAATTTATATTAAACTAATATTTTTGAGGATTCCGAAGGTTCCCCTCTCCTCCCTTATAAAAGGGAAGCTCCTCCCTCTTTTCTTCACACCATTTTGAGCCTTGAATCTCGGCCAAAATCTTCTCATATAACATCCCCACATCCCTAATAGTGGTACTGGTCTTCTTCAAAGACGAATTTTAGTGCCCTAAGAGGAGGTCCCAAAGAGGCCCTTCAAAGAAGAGGTAACGTTCGTTACCGATTCATCTATCTTTATTTCTTCTGATACTTATTCTTATTTAGTTGTATCATTATAATATAATAACATCAGTTTCACTAATATAATTATATTTTATTATAAATATGAAAAAAACCCACTTCAACTTCTATCCATCATACGGAAAATGAAATCACCGCGCGTGCGTACGTATAGAATACCATCTCCACGCTGTGGTGTAATCTGTTTTTCCAACACCACCTTACATGGATGGGTATAATGGTGTAAAGAATAACTTTAAATAGTTATTATAACATCATATTTATTCTGATATATTATATCATCCACCCCAATTCAATTCAATAATTATGGGAATGATATCATCGCTCGTGCGTACGTACGGACTACCGTCTCCACGACGCGATGAGATTCATTCTCAATGATTTACCATTCATGAATTATTATAAAGTATATATAATAAGTAATCATGAAATATATCACATAATAATGATACTTTATTTATATATATATATGTCATCTACGTAATCCCATTCAATTCAATAAGGAAACGAAAGCAGCGTTCATGCGTACGTACGGCATACCATCTCCATGAACAGTGTATTTCATTCCATTTATCGATCTATTATATATATGTATATTCTGAATATATATTATATATAAATCATGTTTTATATTCTTTAATTATTTAATCATGATATATTTAATGATATGAATAATTACAAGTCAAAACACGGACGACAAATGAAATGATTTTACCCAAAATGCTCTTTCACTTGGAATTTACAAAATAACGTGTAATATAAAGTAATAAGTGAACCATATATAATATCATAACAATGAATATGATTATTTAATAAGTCTATGACATTATTTAAATCATTATATAGGAGTTTCGGATACGTACGAAGCATATCAGACCTAAGGTAATGGATAATTTTTCCAATCTCATTTTTATCTGAGATTTCTTATTTGTAAGTATTTACTGGGGTTATTTCTATCATCCATGTCCATGTTTTATAAAAGTGTTTTCATGTTTTTTTAAAATTATTTTTTACCTATTTTTTACTTTTACTACATGTTATGTAAGGAATCTCTCTTTTTTTTACATTACGAGGCACTTTTTTTGACTTTTCCGGAAAAAGTATGAGAAGAATGTTTTTTTTAAACATATATGGAATGAAATGATTTTCATATGGTTTTATAACGCCTTATTTTCATGAAGATTACTCTCTATTATTTCATGAATATTTTCAAAAAAATCATTTTATGTTAAAATTTCCAGGAATTTTGTGATAATAAAATGATTTTGAAAAAGAAAGGATATTTTACTCAAGTATCCATTTCAAGTGTTTTATCAAAACCATTTTTTCATTTAAGAAGATTTTATTTCCTATGTGCATGTTTCAAGTATAATGTCTCTATGATTTAAATTGTGTCACTTTTCATATGATTAAATGATATACATTTTTTTATATGGATTATGTTATGATGGGATGATGTTTATGAAACCCATTTTATTCTTTAGGTTATGATGAATTATTTATGTTTATGTTGTGGCAAAAGTAAGAATGTTTTAATTATGAGATGGGTGGGACCTATATCTCCATCCTATTCATTGGGTTAAGATTTATATCTCATGAGATAGACATGGCTGGAAAGGTAAGTTAATCTGGTTCAGTGTTACAGGACTGAAACGAGGGGTGAACTCAATTTAGAAAGGGACTTTTTCCACTAAGATGGTCTTGGCAGAAATTCCTTGGATACTATAGAAGTCATAACATGTGCTGAATGGTTTCCACAAGTACATGTTTTATTCCCATTATATTTTATCACGGTTGATGTTCCATTATGATATATTCCTTACGTACTTCCACGATTTATGTCTTTGCTCAAGATTTTGATGTTTAAATTTCATGTTCATGTTTTTTCTTTCAAATGTTTATGGATTTTTTTATGTTCTCTATGTTTTCCCTTACTAAGCATTGGAGCTCACCCTTTTTATGTTTTATTATCCCCAGGAAATAAATAATGGTTCTATGAAAGGAAACAAAAAACAGAAGATCGTTATGGGAGTTGTTGAAGATCTTTAAACATGAATAGAAGTTTATATTCCAAGTTTTCAAAGACACTAAACAATTATGATCCTTGAGTTTTGGTTTTTTTGTTATATATTATGTATTCCTCAAAAGTAATGTAATGTCCATGTACGTCAAGCTTCGAGTCTCTACAGTAGGTATCAGAGGAAAGGTTTAGTCAACCTTTTAAATTAGGATGGGAGAATTTTAGTGAGATCCCAAGAGATATATCTAAGGTATGTCTTGGTATGTTCCTATGGTTAAGTCTATGTATAGGATATAGTCCTATAACTATGGTAACAATGTTAGAATTTAACCTAAGATATTAAATATTGAGGGTACTCCCCCTTTACTATTTTTTTTCCCTAGCATGATTTTTTCCTCTCACACTATTCTTTTTGGGTTTTAGAAAATGGCTGGAAATAGGAAGATTCATGATAATGGTGGATATGACGGACAATGGAATGATATTCTTCATGATAAACCAAATGAAATGGGATTTGTAAGTCCAAACATCATTATTATGCCTAATTAGAAATCTTATAATATGATCAATAATCTCAACTTTGGTAAGTTTCCCGACTCACATAATAAGAGAATGATGGAGTTTCATGATGATCATAGAGGAAAGAAAGTTTAATTTACATCAGGTAAATCATGAGGTAAGAGGGATCAGGGAGATTGTTTCAAAGGAACTATATGATGGTTTGGGTGTGGAAAAGAAGGACACAATGCCAGTAATTTAAAAGGAAAAGGTTTAGTTAACACCATGGAAAAGGATAATGAAATTTCTAAGACATCAACAATGGTTCAATGATTTAAATGTGGAATGTACAGGCATTATGAAAACCAATACCCCAATTAAAAATCTAATGAAAATAATTAGCATGGTCGTATTGGTAGGATTTATATAGATGATGATGAGGAGACTACAAATGAAATATGAGATGAAATAAGTGTTGAAGATTGGTCAATGTTTTAAGAAGGTAGTGGAATGATTACATTTTTATCAAGAGTAATGTTGTATAAGTAATCTCATGGTACTATAGAATAAAAAGACATCTAAGGATTGTTACAATGTTGTCTTTCCTTATGTTTTGAAAGTGTATGATGAATGGTACCATTAACCATGAAATGTTATTCAGATATTTTTGGAAAGTAGATGATATGTTCATAATGAATGGATAAGAAAATAATGAGATTTTTTATTATATTCATGAGCTCATGACGGATATAAAGACTAAGTGATAATATGGTTTGAGTATATAGAATTTTTGGGATTTTGGTATGTGGAAAGTGTTAAAATTTAACAACATTCATGTTTTCACTAAGATTCAAGGGGTATTCATTCTTCAAGAGAATACATGATTAAGGTATTAACATGTTTGTAATTTTTCCAACAAGATATATCTTATGATATTTGGGGGATAAATTATGGCATTCATGTGATTGTTATATGAAATTTCAAGTAATCATTTTCTTTATACTATGAGCTTGGAATGATGTTTTTTAGATAAGCCAAAAGATTGGACTAGATTATGTTGGACAAAAGTTGGTATTGTTTAAGGATAGAAATTTTTTAGATATTATTAATGGGATGATATAGTAATGTAGTTTTAGAAAAAGGACAACCTGTAGGATGGGCGACAGCCCATCGCGTCAGACAAGGCTGTGGGAATCAAACCCACAACCGAAGTGCGACTGGCTTTTATCGCCCACCACTAGCCTAGAGGAAGTCCCTAGTTAGTAGAAACAAGTTTTATTTTATTAATGGGTATGATATATGAAGTAGAAGTTCATTTTTGGAATCAAATATGATTAACCTCACCATAGATGGACTTATGTATATTTGATAACTTTTGCTAAACTTTTGTTTGAAACAGATGGAATGAACCATCATTCTATCACATGATCTGATAACACTTCATGAAAAACAAATTCAACTTCATTTATTTAAGAGATGAAGTGGGAATTGTTCAAAGCACGAACAATGTTGAGATTGTACCAAAATCAAGCAAGTATTTATTCTAAATCAAAATTTTCAACTTTATAGAAATGATATGGAATACCAAAAAAAATTCCTAGTTCTCTTATATCCGATGAATCAGATGGTACCTTAGATCATCACAAATTTATGGCTTTCTGATTGTTGGATTTTTCATAGCCATGTCCTCTACCACTCTCCACCAGTACATGATGGTTAGATTTCTCTTCCATAACCATATTTTTCACCTACGCTCTCCTATGTGGAAACCTAGTGATTAGTTAATTTGGTTAACCGTAACATTTCATAATTTAGTTTTTAATGTTACATTTTTTTTATTTCTTTTTACGATGTGGGTTTCTATTAAAGAAACTTTCAAGTAGTAAACCATTAATTACCCCGACGAATTTCGAGGGAGAAATTCATTTTAAGGGGGGGAGAATGTAGCACCCCAAGATTTAATGAAGAATATTCTTTTAATTTAATTGATGTCATTTTTTGTACCTTACACCAAAATCAGCTTCTGCTATACGCGACACCGTATTAGCTTGCAGTATACACAAAACTATTATTGGCTCATGTTACACACAATTTCAAGTTCATTTTGTAGAAAATATTCAATGCAACATTAAGTATAGATTTTGTTTAATGTATAAATGAAATAAGTTTTTAATTATGTTATAAACAACACCAATGGGTGATTACACTACACGCAAACCCTGACTTGGCATGCATTACACGCAATCACGACTTTTCTCGATAGCGTGTGTTGTACGCAATATTAGGATTCACTAAACAATGATATATGGTTATAATAATATTATGAACTAGACATTATGAATAGTAGTAACTAAAATTTTAATTTCATAACATTATTATTTCATCGTACACATTTTCTAGAACGTGGTAGGTGAGCAAAATAAATTTTTCGGGTACAATAAGTATTTTTTAAAAAATGAAGTTTTGTCACCTTTTAATCGTGAACCCACATTAAATATAGTTTTTGAAATATTTATAAGTTAAATTTTTCAAAATAAAATTCTTCTTTTGAATCATGATATAAAAATTTACATTAGATAAAGTTTTGATATATTTCTGATAACTTTGATATTTTAGTGAATTGTAAAAACACACCCTATTTTAATTAAAAACAACTTCTTTCATCATAATAATTTATATGTTTAAATTATAATATTTAATTTTTTTAATCTATAAATAAAATATATTTTTACCATTTAATATAATTTATGTCATTAGCATTGATTTTACCTTGAATTCGTAGGTTAAATCAATTCAATATTTTGCAATGTTATAAACAAAAACCCGTTTTCTTTCGACAATTGGATTAATTTTAATTTTAATTATGCAAATTTTTTATATTGAATTTGGAAAAATGAATTCCATATTTGGAATCGGTGGTTCCATATTATGTTAATAAACTACTTTTTATTTTTGGGCATTATGAATTGTAACTATGGTAAATTTTATTTACCTTGGTTAAAGGTAAATCAGGTAATTAAGGGTAAATATAAGATTATAAAATTACTCTAAAACCTTAAAAAATTATATTGGATGAATAAATGTAGACCCATATCACCTAAGGGTCATACTAGATTCATTTCATGGATTTTTGACCATGAAATAATATAATTAGTATTAAAACCAAAAAAAGTGACAACATGTCACTTTCTTAAATCTTATAGGTATATTAATATTAATTTAGTGATAAACATCATGAAACATCGAACATAAATACTCTCAAGAAGGATAGTAAATTAATCTACATCATATGAATTTATTTATAATTTTTAGGGATTAAATAATTATCATTAATTGTGACACGATAGTGATGCAGAAATTGTTTATCTAGTGAAAAATCATGAATATAGTTTTTATTAAACTAATAGTGACAATAAAAGGAACAAAACCCAGAAAAAAACTTATTTTTCATTTAAATGTAAACCATAATCATCCAGTGGTCTAATATGTGACCATTTTTAGCCTTATGAAAGAGATTATGACACTTATATTATTTTATTTTAAATGATTCCAAAGTTGTCACCTTCATAATTTAATAAATATAACAATTTAAATATTCTGATTTTATGTTGATAAATTTGCGTAAAGGTATTATTATGAAAGGTAATATATTTATATGCATCATAGGAATTTATTTTTAATTTTTATGCAACACATATGTATATTAAATAATTATACAAAAATGTTTTAGTAATTATTTTATTAAGAGATATAACCGATAAATGGTTTTAAAAATATTAAAATAAATATTATATGAACTATTTAATGTGAGAAATTAATTTTATAGAAAAAATTGAAATGTTATAAATATACTAAATATTTTAGTTCAAATATATCCTCTGTGTATATTTTATTTAAATTCAAATCAATATATAGTGTCAAAATTTACACTATTGTTATTTTATAAAAATAACATATTATTAAATTGTTTAAAAATAAAAAAAAATATTTAGAAATTATAAATTGAAATTTATATAGTATAAAATTTCATTAAGTATCCAATTGTAAAAAATTATCAACACATTAGTGTTTACTTATAACAACTTAAAATTTATAATTTTATTACAACAAATAAACTTAAATAGATTAAATAAGGATAAATCAAAATGATAAGGTTTAAAATAAGATTAAAACATGAATAAATTTTATTGGTTGATAAGATTACAACCATATCCCATCAAATATTTTAATTGAGTAATTTTTGGAGGTTTTTATGTGGGTTTTGAATTTATATTAAACAAATATTTTTGAAGATTCCAAAGGTGCCCCTCTCCTCCCTTATAAAAGGGAACCTCCTCCTTCTCTTCGTCACACCATTTTGAGCCTCAATGCTCTGACAACCTCTACCCATTTCACTTCCCCACTTCCCAAGAAACATCCTAGAAGTTTTGGGCTTCTTCAAAGACCAATTTTAGTGCCCTAAGGGGAGGTCTCAAAGAGGCGCTTCAAAGAAGAAGTAATGTACGATACCGATTCATTCAACTTTATTTCTTCTTCTACTTCTTCTTATTTAGTTGTTTCATTATAAAGTAATAACATCAGTATCAATAATATATTTATATGATATTATAAATATTAAACAAACCCATTTCACCCTATATCAATCCTATGGAAATCGAAATCACCGCGTGTGCGTGCGTACGGGATACCGTCTCCACGCCGTAGTGTAATCGGTTTTTCCAACACCACCTTAATTGGATAGGTATAATGGTGTAAAGAATAGATATACATAGTTATTATAACATCATAGTGATTCTGATATATTGTATCATCCACTCCAATTCAATTCAATAATTATGGGAATGATATCATCGCTCGTGCGTATGTACGGACTACCGTCTCCACGACACGATGAGATTCATTCTCAATGATTAAACATTAATGAATGATTATAACGTATATATAATGAGTAATAATGAAATATATGGCATAATACTGATACTGGATTTATTTATATATATATATTTATGTCATCCACTTAATTCCATCCAATTTAATAAGGAAACGAAAACAGCGTTCATTGGTACGTACGGCCTACCGTCTCCATGAACGGTGTATTTCTTTCCATTTATCGATAAATTATATATATGTATATTATGAATATATATTATATATAAATCTTTTCTAATATTTTGTAATTAATTAATCATGATCTATGTAATCATATGAATAATTAGAAGCCAAAACACGGACGAAAAATGAAATGATTTTACCCAAAACGATCTTTGACATGGAATTTACAAAATAACGGGTAATATAATGTCATAAGTAAACTATATATGATATCATAACAATGAAAATGATTCTATAACAACTCAATGACGTTATTTAAATCATTATAAAGGAGTTTCGTATACGTACGAAGCATATTGGACCTAAGGTAAGGGATAATTTTTCAAATGTCATTTTTATCCGAGATTTCTTATTCGTAAGTATTTACTGGCGTTATTTCTTTCATCCATGTCCATGTTGTATAAAAGTGTTTCCATGTATGTTTAATGTCCTTTTTATCCATTTTGACGTTTTCTACATGGTATTTATGGAATCTTTCTTTTGTTTACGTTATGAGGTAATTTTTTCGACTTTTCCGGAAAAAGTACGAGAAGAATGTTTTTTTAACATAAACGGCATGAACGGAATTTTTACGGTTTTATAACGCCTTATTTTCATGAAGATTACCCTTTATGATTTCATGAATATTTTCAAAAAAATCCTTTTCTTTTAAAATTGCTTGGAATTTTGTGAAAAGAAAATTATTTGGAAAAATAAAGGATATTTTCCTCAAGAATCCATTTCAAGTGTTTTATCAAAACCAATTTCCCATCTAAGAAGATATTATTTCCTATGTGTGTGTTTCAAGTATAATGTCTCCATGATTTACATGGTTTCACTTTTATTATGATGAAATGATATCCATTTGTTTTATATGGATTATTTTATGATGAGATGATGTTTATGAAAACCATTTTATTCTTTGGGTTATGATGAATGATTTATGTTTATGTTGTGGCACAAGTAAGAATGATTTCATTATGAGATTGGTGGGACCTATATTTCCCTCTAATGTGTTGGGTACTGATTTATATCTCAAGAGATAGACATGGCTGGAACGGTAAGTTAATCTGGTATAGTGATACATGACTGGAACGAGGAGTGAACTCGATTCTGAAAAGGACTTTTTCCACCAAGATGGACTTGGCAGAAATGCCGTGGCTACTATGGAAATCATAACATGTGCTGAATTGTTCCCACAATTTCATGTTTTATTCCCATTATATTTTTTCATGGTTGATATTCCATTATGATATATTCCTTACGTACTTCCATGATTTATGTCTTTGATCATGATTTTGATGTTTAAATTTCATGTTCATGTTTTTTCTTTCAAATGTTTATGGATTGTTCTATGTTCTCTATGTTTTCCCTTACTGAGCATTTGAGCTCACCATTTTTCTGTTTTATTTTCCCCAAAAAATAATTAATGGTTTTAGGAAAGAAATCAAAAAAGGGAAGATCGTTATGGGAGTTTTTGAAGATCTTTCAACATGATTAGACGTTTATATTCCATGTTTCCAAAGACACTAAACTATTACGATCTTTGAGTTTTTGTTTTCTATTTTATGTATTATGTATTATAAAAAAGTAATGAAATTTCCATGTACGTAAAACTTAGGGTCTCTACAATCATCAAAAAATACTACAACAAATTTATTGTTGTAATCCCTAAATATTATGTTCATTATTTCCATGAAAATTGATGGACCATGTATAAGTAGGAATGGATTCAATATGAACTCATAGTGTTGATTGTTCAGCTGAAAGACAGTATGGGAAATACATCCTTCCTCATGATTATTTGGAGATATCTAGATTGAAGGTCCACCTTAGATAAATAATTAACCCCTAGTATTTGATTAAAAAATTATATATACCTGGAATGGGACACTTCTTCATTATAGTGATTTTATTGATCTCATGATAATCAATGCAGAGGATTATTGATCTATCCATCTTCTGGATATAGAGGTCTGGTGAACCAAACAGTAAAGAATTTGGGCATATAAAACCCATTTCCTGATTCTCCTATAACTATTGCTTATGTTATTACAACATAATATTGGGTATTCTATAAGGTTTCTTTGATATAGTTATATGTCATGGAATAATATCAACTGCAAACTCTATTTCTCACTCATTAGGAAGACCAGAACTTTATTTATAGAACACATCATTATAGTTCCACATTATGGGATTTTTTTTAACAATAATCCCCTCATTTGTCTCAATTATCTAAGATATATATTATTTGTCATAAGGATTTAATATCTAGAATTTGGAAAATGATTCTGTTGTATATTCACTAGCCTCCTGAAACTTGTACATAGTTGGAGGATGCTTTTGGATGGGAAGAGTGATCTCCCATTCTTGAAAATTAATGTTGAATTTAAATAAGGATAACCGATACATGGCTAATATATAACAAACTACCAATAATTGAGTAAGAAAAAATTAATTGGAAGCATTATGACACAAATATTAATTGGGGGAGTTGTATTCATTTTTTTCAAATATTTCCCAATTTTCTATTTTTTTAGTTAACTAAACCTATATATTTAGAAGTGGGTTCTGAATATCTATACAAATAATGCATGATATGGGAGAATGTATAGAACGAAAACCAAATTTTAAATTTTTATTTTTAAGGAATAACTAGCATACTTTTCATCACATCATTGCCTAGCTCCACATGAGAAATACTAATTGCATATTCCCTTACATACATATTTAGTGGTTCTTATTGTTTATTGTTTCGAACAAACCATGATATAGTTCAATGGTTTTCATAATTACCTTGTTCTTTATAGTTGAAAAACTACACCATGTGATGATTATTGATCTTAACATTCCATTATCCTTCCACATTAGTGGAATTATTTTATTCCATTTTCCAGTTATAAGCTAGATGCGCCATTCATTTTAATTTGAAGCATAATTGAGTTCCCATTAGACAGTTTCATGTATAATTCATTCCACATATTTGAAAAATGGGATGTTGTGTATTATATACATGAATTGAATTTTCATGTTATCCTCTCATATTAAACTCCATGTTCCACTTTTTTACATGGGGCCCTAGAAACCATTGATAATCTTTGATCACCATTTTAAACTTTAGGGAACAGAAAACATTATCCATGTCACTTTTATTGTATCGAATCACCAAAAAAATAATCCAGAATAAATTTGGTGATCATGAAAAATATTGAGATGTATCATGAAATTTTGTGATATTGGATTTATACACACAAATATACTCATCTTATTATTTCATCAGTTTGAGGAACACCATTTCGATATTAAGATGGATGGATCAAGGAAAACATTTATAGAATAATAGTTTCTTTAAATTTTATAATTACGTGGAATAAATATCCTCCTTGGATTTTTTTTCATTAGTCAATGTCCACCGTGTAATCAATTTCCTCATAATAATATATTCATGAAATTTTACCATAACATGAAATAATTTTCCTCCTTCAGATTTATATTCTTGATTAAAAATAAAACATTAACATTTTTAAGAGAATAAGGTTGCTCAAAATCCTTAAATTTATTATTCATAAAATTATCCAGTTTATCAAGTACTTCCATCATGCTGTGAACAACCATTTCTATCATATTTGGAATATCATTATTGAAATCACAAATTTTCCTATCACATTGATTTTTTCTATGGTTTATTCTATTTATATATATTATATAATAAAAATAAATTACAATTAGGGGTGTGAATATTTATCAAATAAAAAAAGGATAAATTTTACATCTATGGATAACACTGTAATTGAAAATCATCTCGTAACATGTGATTTCATATGATTCAATCTAGCATATCAATGGTAATAGGATTATCCATAGTGTAAACAATAATTTATTGTTTACGTAATATCCAACAATAATAATAACGTCATTTGATACCATCTATGAAAATTGTATACTTTTAGTCATACTATTACATGATTTTATTAATAATTAAAAATTAAATACAATCCAATGATTATAACGTATTGTTTTCTTGGGGGATTCAATACATAAAACTAAAAACACAAAATCAAAACAAAAACATGTTTTATTTAATCATTATTATGATTATTAAATTCTTTTGGGATCATAAAACATTACATGCTAACATGGGGAATGCATGAAAAAATGGATGTTGTAAAAACCATGTATGGGAATAAAAATTGGTTTAAATCATTTCACATGATTTTGAATTCATAGAGTGATGAAATAGAAAGGCATTGAACATGAATACCAAATTGAATAATAACATATAGTACATGGGATATTCTAATCATGGAACTATATATGGTTTGAAACAATATAAAACATTACATAAACATGAGTGAAGTCCAACCACCACAACCATTTCACATGGAGGAGCATGAGTCAATGATAACAACTAAGACCATTTCACACAATTTGAATTTTTCAAGGCTCAAAATTGAGACTATTGAACATTATGTACGATGTGGTGAAAACATACCCAATGCATTGTAGCACTATCTAGGTGCACCAATCATATCATGTCGATGAATATGTATTCCACATGATGAACCAATCATTAGGTTACCCATGAAAATAATTGTATATAATAATCATGTCATAAGGCATAACTAAAAGGGAATATGATATTATTGTCATAAAAAGAATGTATTTAAATAATAAATGGACACTCATAAGGTAAAATAGGAATATATCTTGATAGTTGATGTCAACTAACATTAAATCATGTATAAACAGTGTTTAATTAACATTATTAACAAAATATTTTTGTGTAGTTTAAGGAAAACACTAAATAGAATTAAAGCATAAAAAATATAATATTTTATATAAAACCATAAATAAATGAAAATTTATTTTCATGAAAAAATATTTATCTTAGAAATATAATTAGGGATTGAAATATATTATGTAATGTAATTGAATATCGATGAGAAATCAAGCAGTTCCTTTTAATCATAGTTTATTATAAAGAAGAACTAAGAATATATCCATTTTAAAACATTTATGACCCCATTAAATAAGGATGAAATTATTAAGATAAATTAATTCAGAACATATAAAACTAATTTATAATATTTATATAAAATGAAAAAAATTATTACATAGTGATAAAGAGAGGTAATGTGTAACCCAATGGACAAAATGGATGTTCAGAAAGAATCCCTTACCTTATGTGATAAATTGTTTTCCAGTTGCACTTAATGACCTGGATAATATTATAAACACCAATAAATAATTAGTTAAAAATATTATATATGTTTTTTATTTAATTTAATTATATAAAATTCATTTATTGATATTGTTATGGGTTATAAGATACAATTTTATCATTCTTGATTGTTTCTTTCCTTCTTTATCATGATTGGTTTAATTGTATAAATGTATGGAAAATCTTGCAAATCGAGCATAGTTTTATATAATTGGAATTATATTTTATTATTGAAAATAAATTTTGTAACTATTATTATAAACCATTTCATAAATATGTAATGATTATTTATTACATAAAACGTGAATGTAAACATTTTATATTATTTTGGATTTTTTTTGTCAACACGAACTTGGATGGTTTTATAAATTAATATCTTGAATATATAATGGTTCTATAACATCACATACACCATTATACATGTCGTATACTTTGTTTTAAGAATAAAATTGGTTTTATTACCATCATTAATGGTGTTACTGGAATCTGAAAAGTCATCATTTAGGAATCTAATAAATCAACAGATCACTGATGATGTTTTAATTTATAGTAAAAATAGAGAGGTAAGAGGAAAGAAGATAGGTTTTTATGTTAACACAATACAATTAATGTATATAAAATATAATGGGGTTATCATGTCACTTTTATAAATAAATCTAATAGGATAATAAGAATATGAAATTAAAAAAACGAATTTAAAATACAATATAAGAGGATTTTAATTATTCATTATCTCTTCCTTGGAATCCTTACTAGGGAAATGGGTTTGGTCATTTGTTTTGAAAAAATATTACTGAACCATAGGGGACAATAATGTGAGAGGATTGGGATGAATTTTTACAAGATATATGTGTTTTGATGTGTGAGGAGATGGGGTGGTGTGGGTGGTATCTATTGTGTAGGAGAGGGGATTGTTTTGAATATTTTACTCATTAGTTTAATATTTTGGTTCAAGACTATTAATAGTATGGTTTATTGTGACTAAATAACATAAATATAGTATGTTATTTAGTGATAATGTCCACTAAAATCATCTATAAATCAATAATGACTCAAAAATTCATTTATTTTCTTATAATGTTAAATAACATAAAGTGAATTATTTCCCTATTCACCAAAATTTCAGCTATTTTAGGAAAATCCATTAAATTAACCATAAAAAATTATTGTTGTGTGGAATTAATGAAAGGAACACATTTTATAAAAATAAATTTTATATATGATAAATTTTAATGTTAATTAAAATCATCATTTATTTGAAAAATGCATATTTTTTAATTTTAACACATTTTATAACACTTTGACAAATATTATTGTCTCATAAATTTAGCATAAAATAAAAATCTAAAAAAATATATCTTATGAATATATTATACATAAATAAATATTGTTTTCAATTATTATTATTTTATATGATTTCGTAATTAATCATTTAGAAAAGTAACATTACATAAATACTCGTTTTTAAAACATTTGTTTACTTATATCCTGAAAAATATATATCATATTTTCTCTTGTAAGATTCCCAAATATTATTTATAAAATCATAGTTTTGGTTACTATTATATTTTTTATCTTACAATTCCTAAAGGAAATATTACTATTTCAAAGTTCAGTTGTAATTCCATTTGACTGGGTTCCTTAATTTTTATAAATAATACTATTTCTGACTCCTCCCATGGACGATGGTGCACAATATCATGGAAACTCATACTCATGCACATATTTTCATACATTCCAAATAAAGCTATAATTTGATCATTTTTAGAGATTCCTGCTATAGGATTGAAACATAATGGGGGGATATAGGTCCCTCCTTCCATGGATTCCTCTTGAAAATTTATCACATAGTTAGAGACACTCTTTTAGATTAAGACCTTCTTTGTGTACTGCATTCCTTGTTCCCTCAAATTGTGGAAAATGTTTAATTATGATGCTTATGTATGGACATTCCAAGGGGACATGATAGGGAGGAAAACATTGGTCCGAGTATATAGTAACATAAGGCACGTACAAGCAGCTCTGGATGCTGGAACATTTTTCTAATTTATTCTTCCTCGTAGAAGGGATACTAAAATGGATGGATCTTGATAAAATCCACAATATTATAGTGGTATATTATATAAGAGGCATGTCTTCTATGGTTTTTCACTTGCGTCACATGTTAAAAACAAAGTATTACCTGAATTTAACATCTTGTGGAGACAGATCCGAATAATCAAAAACAATATGTGTGATGATCAGATATGTAAATCCCTACAGAGATCACATGGATGGTATAATGTCTGGGTGGATCACAACTCACAATGTGATCAGACCTAGGGTGGGTTGTCTCATGATGATAAGGATTAACACCATGAATGATGATTTGGACTCCACTGAGGGAGAATTATGTTTTTGGACCCAAAGAGTGGGACACTAGACTGATGAATTAGAACTCCCAATGAGGGCATATCTGAGGTATTGGGTCTCAAAAAGAGATGTTTGGACACCATAATATATGATTTTACACCATTTAGTGTGGTTGAAGAACATAGACCCGAATATGGGGGACACTAAATGGATGTATAAGAATGCCTAATGAGAGAAGATCTTGATGTAGCATCTCATGAAGAGAATAAATCACACCCTGAAAAATGATGTATAAATCACTAAGGGTGGATTAGGTTGGGTACCCTTATAAGGGGGAAAATAGATGGATAGATTAGAAAACCCAATGTTAGAATATCTGGGGTGGTGAGTCTGATGATTTTATGGATTCTCCCAGTGATTACTGATCTAGAAACCAATGAGTAATTATCATGGATGTGGACCCCAGTGAGGGGGACACCAAATTGATGGATCATAATTCCCAATGAGATAGGATATAGGGTGGTTTGTCTCATTTAGAGAAGGTTTTGTAACATGTAGGTTTATCTAGGCACCACTTAGGGTGGATTAGGGAGGTGGACCCCTATGTGGGGGACACATGATAGATGGATCAGTTCTCTAAATGAGAGCACATTCTTGGTGGTCTCACTCATGAAGGGAAGGTCTCACACTATAAAGGTTGTTCTAGACACCACTGTGGAAGATCATGGAGGTTCACCCCAAAGGGGGGGGGGTCACAAATGTTTACCAATGGTTGTGATATAATCGTAGAAAGTCATCCTACAATACCCTATTAAGATGACTAGGGTGAAAAATTACATTTTATGAAGAGGTGGTTCTGGGCATTCACATTGATATCTACCGATGATAATAGGAGAACTCTTTTAATGGATGAATATTGATTGTGTGGGGAAAATGAATGCTTCTCTAACTGGGTGATTCTTGGAGCATCAATGATCTGGATTTATATACTCATAGAGATGTCGGGTCTTGGTTATGAATCATAATTGAAATGGAGGAAATGTTAATGGAATGTGTTGTTTGTGTATGGTGTTTGTACTCAACCATTGGTTGTCTAACTTTTTCCTAGTGATTTGAAATTAAAGTCCACATTGTTCGGGATGGGTAGTGGATATACAATAAGAGGTGACTCATGAGAATGGATCTCATGTACAGGGACACAAAGGAATTAGGACCTCTATGTTGAGGCTTGATATTACTGTGATATAGTAACTTGATGGAAAGAATATGATGGGAAAAATGATGTGAGTAAACCTCAAATAATCTTTCTACACAACCTATTTAGAATACCAGGACAAAATTCCACAAAGTTTTTGTTTCCCATAAATTTTTACATCTCATGATAAGAATGGAAGGAGAATCAATGTGAATTTTTATGTGATGGTATTGATCCTCTTTGACACGTCATACATACCATTTGTAGAAGATAGAGATCAAATTCAACATAGTGCATGAAGGAATCGGGGCTTACACATGGATAGCATTCCTTTGACATGCTGGGAGTTATGAATGGTTAGTGAACCATATGGATGGAAGAAGATGTAGTAATATCACCAAAATAATGGTATGTTGTTGGATGAAATGATGGAAGATGGATCAAAACACCTCATGGTGGTAGATCCATGGTATCTATCTCATAAAAAGATGTTGTCACACCATGATGGTGTGTCCCTAGGAGGGAGCACTATTTTTCACAGGGATTTGATCTGAACACCCTATGAGAGAAGATTTAGGAGGATTTTACTATAAAGGGAATATTTCACACCATGAGTGTGTGTCCCTTGGAGGGAGGGGTTGTGTTTACTCATGATTGGGATTTAACCTCATGGAGGCATTCTACGTACCCTATTTAGAAGACAGGGGTCAAAACCCATGTAGTTCGGAATGTCATCAGGGCATAAACATCGCTAGTTTTCTATGTGCCGCTATGGATTGGAAAAAGGTTGATTGGGAATTCTCATAAGAACATTCCATGAGATGTTATAGAGAGGTAATGATATGTACATTGTTAATAAAAAAGAGGTATTCATAATTTCTTCCCCATGTGTGGACTTGAGGGAATCCCATTTTCATTGAATTTGTTATGATTATAGATTAACATCATGTGAATAGATGATGTGCATCTCTTAATGATTTAAACTTGGGGAATCTTATTCTCAATGAAAAAGGCATATTATTAATTATTGATTGAGGATCCTCACATAGTTAAGAATATTTCAATATTACGCATAGTGAATAATGCTTATCTATTTGGAGAATGTGGCATCCTATTTTTTCATATAGGAAATAATACAATTTATAGTCATATATAGATGACTATTAGGAACAACATTCATAGAAATTATGAGGGTGGGACATATTCAGGAGTTTCCCTTTCATGTTCAACCTAATATTGGTGCCATGTGATAAGGTTTCATCTGATGATCGATGTTTGGTTTTACTCAATGTAGTCAAGAAATTGAAGGTATAAAATCCACTAATGACATGTGGAAAGGACCAAGAGGAATATATCTAATCAATGTGTTTCAATGAGTGTGTATTATAATGTCAAGTAATTGTGTTATAGGGATGTATATTGGGTCCACACAAGGGCGCATCCCAATTTTTCATTGACCTGGACATAAAAGATCACAATGTGCCTCTCCATTTTTAATTGTTGTTTGTTATAGTATAGAAGGGACATGCTCTGAGGGTCAGGAATGTAGCCCGTCAGTTATTCTAAGAAGGGGTGCCGGGATGTAGGATACAAGGTATAGATTGAGAGGTGTGAATGGTGGATATTAATAAATGCTAGGTAATCATGATTTTTTTGGGTTTTGGTTCTTAGGATCTCGCTAAGGATTCTCTGATTCATTGGGGGAGTTATTCATGAAGGATGAATGATTCGTGATGGCTCCTCAAGTTCTTCATAAGGCCTTGTTTGTTTGTGAAGAAAAATGGCCTTCATGATGGGTATCTCCATTTGTGGTGGAGGCTCTAAAAAATGAAAGGTATGTTTCTTTTTGAATCCTGGTGGATCTGTGGATGATGGTCTAATAATGTACATAAGCTTCGGAAAACGAGAGAATTTGGGTGAAACCATGAGATGTATTCTTCTGAAATTAATTCATGAGGGTGGGATATATTGGTTTGGTTTCACTTGATTCTATTAATTTTTTCATGAAGAAAAAAGGGAACCTTATCAGTCACGGTGCTAATCGGAATCATATTTCCTAGCATTAACATCCTTTGTGGTGGTCGCGAGGATTGACAGACATGCGGTTCTTACCGTAAACATTCCTCGGGATCACAATGGGAAATCATCAAATGGTGTCTCTGAATCATTATGCTAGACTATCTTTGAAAATTCATAAACTCGGATCTATAACATTGATCTGTCTCCATGACTACTCAATTAAAATCTAGATAATTAGTATATGATATTGGATCTTATATGGAAGCATTATGTACATCATTTTTAATAGTTTTACGGTGGAATGACCATATTATTTCATTATTTAATATTTTTTAATGTATGTATTGTGTTATGTTTGTGATTTTTATTTGATTTATACAATATAAAATCATTATAAAATTTGAAATTTAATTTAAAAAATTACGGGATGTTAAATTCGATGAGAGAAAATAAAATGGTTCGGGTCCAGATTTCCAGTTATCTTTGAATTTACTTTTGGGTCATAATTTTAAAACATGAAATAAATTTTCGAATGTCATATACATTGATCAGCATGATAATGTGTTTTAGGTTTTGGTCTTCTTGTGATTATTTTATTATTATGGTAATGATTATAGGAAATTGGTGTGTTGTTTATTTATTTCTACTATAGAATTACTCTAATAAAGCTGATATACTCTCCCGATAATTGATAATAGACCCTCATTATTATAAAAATGCCTATAATTTATGGGTAGGTTTAGTTGAGGACATGTGGACCACCATCTTGGTGAATTGCTGTGTGGAACCCGACCAAGTATATCATTGTCATGAACATAGAATAACATACATGATTTAATGTGATTGATGAAATATGATATATTTCCTCAGATGATGGAGAATGACTGTGTTGAGTATATTCAAATCACCTAGATATATCCATGGTATTTATTATTAGTAAAGTAGGTTAATGAGAATGGAAAAGTGAAATAGATAATTAATATACTGAATCGTGTTATTTAATGGCATGATTTCAAGATTCACATCATGATATTTTGTGATTTTAAAATAAAAAAGCATTGAATTGACCCTATATAGTTTCCAAAAACCATGTTCACATCATAAATTTATCACCACATCAATAATACACCTCAAGTACTAAAATATTATTCATTGATTCTTCACACAATCCATTCACATTGGGAATATCCACTCATGACATGATTGAATCCTATATACAAATTATAGTATCTAAAATATTTATTCTATGATCACCCCACTAAATACCTCACATATATAAATACACCATTAAAAATGTGGTAAAATATAACAATTTAAATCATAGATATTTAGGATGTTATGAATACCCCTACCCCTCAATGACAAATAATCCTTAAGAAGTGACTCTACAGGAAAACAAAAACATGTTGCGCCATAAAACCAAAAAGTCTGTCTACCACTCACTATTATATTTAAAAAATTCCATTTAATTAATAGAAACTAAACAATAAGTACAATTTATATGTATAACACCATATCGTATTATTCTACTATCTAAAAATGTGAATCCAAGAAAGAGGCATCAGTTCTAAGAAGAGTTTCCTCAAGCTTTAGTACATGCACATAATTGAGATCATACTTATAATGTTTTTGTACCTGTAATCCATTAAGAATTATTCTATAATAGGGAGGATGATTCCATTTATATCCCACTGACTCAAAATTCTATAAGATTTTGAAAATCGTGATATACTTCGGTGTTAATTTCACATTTCTCTTGAGAACTATACTACCAAAACTAGGGGACACCCTCAATTAAACCTTATTGTGTACCAAAAACTCCCATTGTCATCTAAATAGGCCTAAAAATGATATAAACATTGTAATCATAAATTCTTAACAACTTCACCTTTTTTGAGTCCCACTACACCATACCTGGGGAATCAACAGAGTATTCTCTCATGTCATTCCAACAAAATAGTGAAATATATTCAATCACAAATAGAGTCTTAAAGATAAATGTCTAAATAATATAATGGATTATGTTAATGTAGTAATGCATCACTAAATGTATGTTATCATCCAATACTATTATTGAATATGGAATAAAATATTGATGAATATCCCCAATAGTATTGATCATTTCCTCTTACTTCCCATATAACAGGGGATGAATTGTATTACTCATCATTAACTAAATACCACTCAACTTTTGAGATCTATTGGAAAACCTATTAGTAACACAAAAATCATGGTTATATTCCATCCAAGATAGATTCATATTTAGATTAATAAACTTGCCAATATAGATCCAACCTAATTCATCAACTGAGATCATCTCAAAGAATAGTAGAAGTCAACCACATTGGTTAACTGATGCCTGACCACCCAAATAATGTCTAGACTTAATAGGGTCATAGGAAGCTCTTCCATGAGGTCTATTTTAATCTACCTATCTTCCAATCATTCCCTAAATGTGGCTAGATAAACCCTCTAAATAACTAATTCACAACATTGATTCATTTAATATTCAGACTATGATAGTAAAAGTAAATTATTTATATTTATATATCCATCGACAAGAACAACCATCTAAAATCAGAAAAAATATTTTTAGAAATAATTTCTATATCACACATTAATTTCTGAAAGATCTCAAAGTTTTCTCTATCATTAGAGAAGAATCTGTGCCCCTTACTTGAATAATAAATATCCCTTCTTTCGAAATTCCACCAAAAAATCATCAAAATATTCTACCAAAATTTCATGAACCATGAGAAAATATGAATCAATATCTTAATTTTTCATCACTCAATATTCCAATGGGGAATTAATAAAATAGGTTTGAAAACAACATCCCCTCTATCTTCATCTATGCCCACTATTTATTCCAACCACAAATCCATGAGCATCCATCCCACATCAATATTCGATTCTCCATATTTTGTGTCTTCCTACTTAGGACATGCAACATAATATTATATTTTAGAGGATCATACTCTATATCTAATTAAAACATCAATATATACACTACAAAATATTTCTAATGAATAATCAGGTCACATTGAGAAAAGATAAAACATTGGATCTTTTATTCCAAATTTAAGACCAATATCCCCCAGAAGATGATGTTTCACCAAAATATCATACCATGAACCATATCCTCATGATCTATGTCTTCATTATAAAAGGTAAAGAGATGGAGTCACAACAAGAATGAAGATTAAGATATTAGCATACCACCATGCATCAGAATGACTGCATTACAAATACTAGAATGGGTTGTAACATAATTCAGATAAAACTAGCATCAAGATTAATATTTATTAGAGCTAATGTCATAATTTTTATCCAATAAATAAATACTTCATCACAATATTATATCAAACCAAACATGACTACATTCATTGAATGTGTGTCCATGTTCACTTAAATGTGTAAAAATTGATGAATATAACCTTATGTAGTACCAAACCAAAAAAAATTTCTATAATGAACACATTTATTTTCCAGGAATAATATTTAGATTCCTTAACTTTGACAAAATCAATATATATTCTTAAATAAGATACTATTTTCCTATGGTAATAGAGAAACTATATCAATATTATTTCAATCAAATACATTCCACTTAGCAGATGTTCTCATAGAAAAAACCAAAATTATATATAGGGGTCTCTCTTGTTTTATAAACATCAAGGAAAATATTGGGATTTCATCAAAGATAACATTGAGATGAAGGATTCAAAATATGGGTGATTGGGAAGAAACTAATGATATAATTCATATAATTAGTAAATAAATTTTTTGATTCCATTAATACATCTCATTAATTTAAACATAACATATGGACCTAATGGTTTATGTTCATGAAGATTATCCATATAAGAAACATATTTTATAGATATTCAAGAATTCATTCCATAATTTCACCCATATTGACCCTTTCATGGAATATTAGATGATGTAATAATATTTATAACTTAGGGATTTGAATCATATGGAAGGGTTGACGAAAAATGATAATTATGGTTATAGGAATATAATAAAATATTATATAATAAAAAATAAGTACAACATGATAATTACATAAATAACATAATAAAATCTCAACAGACCATGGATGATAATCCTAAAAATTGATTGAGAAAAAAATGTCCAAAAAATATCATATAATAATAATAATATATTTGAAGTATTTAAAAACTTATATCAATAATCAAAAATTATTTTATCATGATATAAAAGTGTAAATTATATTAAATATAGAAACATTATAATCATGAAAACATGGTATTTCATGATAAATACATGAAAAGGGGGAACACATCTATAGATAGAATATTTTATCATTGTTGATCGAGATTCATGATAACATATTCACTTGTAAAATTGTTAGTGATCATAACTTCATCTCACCCACCCTTTTCTAACCAAGCCACTCACCAACATATTTACATGATAATTATGAATAGATCATACTGTCATTATGCTCACCCATTGTGAATCCAATTACTCGACAACTTTTTCACCCATAAATGTGTGTGTATTTATTATATCTATCAAATAAATCCATTTTAACCTATATATTCACTGATGTTTTCACACAAATATTGATATTACTTATTAATTCCATAACACACACCATTTTGGAGAATTTCAACACACTAACACATTTATAGATAATGATGTGAGTAGTTCTTAACTCCATCACACTAACCCATTGTAATCATAGCTACATGATAACCTATTCACATATCATATCTGTTTTATGATACATAATCATTTACCCAATGAATTGGTTGGAGATATAGTCCCCAACCATCTCAAAACCCATATATTGTTTTGCTAATTCAAAATAAAACATTATCATCTCATGGTGAAACCTTGAAAAAAGGAAAAATCTCATTAATCATTAAAAAAAATTACCTCAACAAAATGGAAATAATAATTAAATTTCATAAAATTTATTTTACAAAAATAAATAAAAAATTTAGAACATATAATGGGTGATAAAATCAACACTGAATGAATAATAAAATATTTGAAATAATATGACTTAAATTACAATAGTTATCAATCACCCTTATCAAAAATTTATGTGGAAATTAATTTCATAAAAATATATTGAATTGAAAGAAAATAATTTAGAAATTTTTTTATTATTAGTTATTATTGAAAAGACCCTAAAAATATTTAATGATTTCAAATGGAGATGTGAAAATAAATTTAAAATTTACTTTTAGGAGAATCTATTATAACATTTTAATGATAATATAATTAATGTAAAAGAAGATAAATAATTTGATTAATTTAAATTTATAATGAGAATCATAAATATTTAAAACATGAAAAGAAGAAAAAAATTCAATAAAACAAGTGGAAATATAATTAAACTTTTTAAATTAAAAAGAATAATTAGTAATTATAATATGAAAAATAAAAAAAATCATAAAATTTATTTAAAAATATTTACTTTTATAAATATAATCATCATTAATTGTAACATGAAAAAAGAAATTATTTTTTCTATAAAAAATGTGAAAATCAACTAAAACATATCACTATTAAAATAATATTTCATAATAGAAATTTTGAAATGGAATAATTATTATACAATGAAAATGTGGACCAGATGATTAAACCTAATTGTTTTGAATGGATGGAAAAAATTTGGAATATTTTGAAAAATACTATGTCTGAAAAAAAATATAACTAAACGGGTTGAAAATAATTTGACATAAAATGCACTATTGGAAAATTGATAATCAAAGATAATATATATAGTTTCCATCGGTGGAATTTTAATGTTGATTATATGTACAAAAATTTATATGGAATTAAAATCTACTAAAATAATAAATATTATTCAACATATAGTGTATTTTAATATAATAATTTAATCATCAATGAATAATAAATTACCATTAAAAATTATTACCTCGGAAATATTTTTAAATTAAAAATAACATAATCATATGGTGGAGTTGAATAATTTGAAATGATAATTTGTAACAAAGTAATTGTGATGTAAAGAGAAGATTATGAGTCCTCAAATCCAATTATAAAATTTGAATCATTTAAATCTAAAATGGAAGAGGGGTAACACATTAAATAAAAAAATTAATAACATTAAATATAAGGTAACCATGAAAAATAATTCAAATATTTATTTATCTTTAATATTTAATAGAAAATGTGGTGTAAAACTTAATCCTGACTCTAGTGACTATAACATTAGACAATAAAACCCTTACTCTGTAAGAAAAAGTGAAAAAAATAATATTGAAATAGATATATACCATGATATTTATTTTCAAATAAACTGATAAATTTTATTTATTGAATTATATGATAAATAGGTGGTATTCTTACCATTTTGATGAAATAATATTCATACAAAAAAGTGTGTCTCAAATGTGAAATATTTTCGACAAACCACATATATCATTTCATTTTTATATTGATGGCAATATAAAATCCCATTAAACAATCATAGATGAAATAATATCTTATTTCATAACCTTTTTGTTAAATAGTATAATTTTATAATCATTATTATAATTCATTATCAGGATTAAACTTAATAGTTATACTTCATTATGCCAAACATGTGTTAATAGCATTTTCTATTTTGTGCAAGTTTATTAGTATTGATAACAGTACTTATTATATTATATCAATAAAATCATTAATATATAAAATAAAATTCTATAATATATATTATATATTTTCTTAAAATGTTATTATATCATTTGATTTTTCCTTGGGTTACATTTTATAAAATCCAAATTGATAAGGAAATATTTAATAAATTCTAGTGAATAAAAATGATACATTGGTAATAAGTACAAGAAACCGTATTATATTTATAGATCAAAATAAAGATAATTATATTATTAATAAATTAAAATAACAACATTTTCTTGTTTGAAATATAAATCCACAATTGGATTTTAAATCACTATTTACATAGGTAGTTAAATCGATCCAAACATGAACATTCTTTAACTAAATTTGTGACTATGGTTAAAGAGTTGTTACTTTTCACAAAAAATTATTATTACATAAGAATAATTATCTTAAATTTCGATTATTATAATGGGGAACTAGATTTTAGTATTTTTAAATATTGTGTGGAAGTATATATTAAAAATGAATTGCAGTTAATCATGGATGCAGTAATCCCCAGGCTCAAAAGATTACTATTCCCATATAGAAATCAGATATTGGAGGAGGATATCAAAATTTTATTTAAAATTAAATATAATTAGTATAAAAGATATATAATAGTAATTTATAATTAAATCCATTAATGATTAACTTTAAAGAAGGTAATTAAAAAATGAAATTGCTTTATGGAGGTGATAATCTCCATAAAACACTAATGATGTTCATTATTTATTAAGTTGAATGAAATGAATAATAATGGGTTTTAAAACATATATAAAAACCTTGAAAAGTAATAATGAAAATTAATACAACCATATAATTTTTTCATATTATATAAGCATGAGTAAAAATACAATGAAATGTTTCAAAAAGATATGATACATAAGTTAGAGAATTGATTTTTCTATAGAAAATCCCATGAAATTGAAGGTTTTATGCTAACTCATATTGAAAATGGACTTCTGTTTTATTGAAAGTGTAAAAAAGAGATTGATATTTCGTGATATAAAGGTGTAATTTAAATTATAGTTATGTGTTTTAAAGATTGTTTGTAATCCTTATTTTAAACGGAGGAAAATGACACTATTAGAACAACTCATTATTTTTTAATAATGAATTCAAACAATTCAAAGGTAAATTGATCCAATGAATTTCAATTTTTTATATTTAGGATATATTATCAATATAATTCCTTTAATATTTTATTACACATATTCTTTAAACAATTTATATGTAATTTTCTATAATGTTTTCATTTTACTCATTAACTTTTGAACTAGGAAACTAGTTATTATCATTGTCATTTTATGTATTATTAAATATATAAAACTAACATTTAACAAAATTATAGTTTGATGAAACTGTTTTTAACATCTATTTATTCTGATAAAAGTTCAATATATTTTTATATTAGATTTTATATTGAAATAGTGTAATTTTGGGAAAAGATATTTTCGTAGAAAAAAGACATTTTTACTATTAGGGGTTGTTATTCATAATTTGTACTAATTACGAATAAAATAATGTGAAATTTGTATATATATATATATATATTTTATAAATCAAATTAGATTAATTATTTCAATAATTTTTCATTAGTTTTGTTGATATAAGATTCTTCATTGTAGAAAAAATTAATTTATCAAAAATTATTTCAATATTGTAGTTTGAATTAAAATTATTCCAATCAATATAAACATTATAAAATAAAATTAACATTTTCCTTTTTAAATAATATGAACATTATTTTCTCAAATATAAGATCAATACTCTCAAATTAACTTTATATTTTTATGGAAAATAATCAAAATGTTACAGCAAATATAAATAAATAAAATTTTTAGGAAATGATATTTTAGAATACACAATTATGATATAATTATCAATGACATTGATTTTGATGAATTTTAAATAATAATAATTATTCTTATGTAATTAATAAAATAAATTAAATAAAAAATCATTTTATAATTTCATAATTAACTAAATCAAAGAGTTGAAATATAGATTTCCTAAAAATGGTATATAAATTTTAAAAATACAGTGTTTTGGTTTATAAATTTAAAATTTAATTTTGAAACTATTTATTATAATTTATAATAGATTATTTTATAGTAACATGTACTTAAAAAATATTTTAATTTACAAAATAATTTAATTTTAAATAAGTGATGAGATAATCAGTAATTTCACATTTCTCCTAAAAATTGATTTTTTGTAGAAATATCAAAAAAATTATCCTATGAAAAAAATTATGAGGTAATAAAGAATTTATAAAATTTATATTAAAATGTGTCGAAATTTATTTTTTTTGAATAATATATATAATTTTTAGAAACCTATTTTTATTATAAATATCATTTTTAATATTATGTCTTCGAAATTATTTACCGTATATAATTAATATCTATTAAAGGTATATTATATCTGTATTTATTTTACATTTACCAATAATGACTTACTAATATGTTTTAATTTTTTAATAGTGGGATCAGCATGTGTCAATAGTTATAGAACCTAATATGTATTTTGAAGGATCTAAAATCTAAGGTCTTTAGGATCTAACCCCTTATCAAAATTAAATGATATAAATTATTATTAGGATTTACTAAAGTGTGATGTTATGAGATCCATGAGAAATATAACACATATTTTATATTGAGATACTCCAATTATTATAATTTTAATGACTTGTAAATTATAATCCCAAATATTCTTCATTGGAGTTCTTAGTGAAATACAATTCACTCAAAAAATTTATTAATCGTAATTCAACTAAATACTATTACCAGAATTGTTATAAAAACATTCATGAAAATTAATATATTTTAACATGAATGTTAATTATAAATTTGAATTCTCTATTGAAAACAAAATTTAAACCAATGATACATACATTTAACAATTTTGTACATGATTTATCCTATAAATCTCTGTGTTCAAGAAATTTTACATTATTTTTTGTGACCATTAACATCTAAAAGTAACTACGAAATCAATAATTTATTGTTCCTTAGGTAGATAATATTTTCTACAAAACATATCCTAATAATAATTTTATTTAGATATTTAGGGGAAGTATTATTCATCGTGTATTAATGTGATGAACAAGTCAATTCCAATCCATCCTTTTTTCCTATGGTTTCCCCTAGTTTCATCAATTATACAACCAAATACACATGGTAATATCTAAATAATGAATTATTATAAGGAAATCCACATAATAAAGAGTGTAATAATATTTCATGATGTCATATTATCTAAATAGTCATCTCTTGGTTTATTATTGATGATCTAAAACATTAGGACCAATGATAGAAAAAATAATATCAAAAAAAACTATCTTAATCTCTAAATTAACGAATCCCATATCTAATAGTAATTGATGAGGTTAAATATTATAATTAATTACATTGTTCAATAATCTCTTGATTTATATATTATATATCATAAATAGTCGCAAAACAAATATAACTAAGGTTTTTGTGTCATGGACATTTGCAATATACATAAATTATTTTACCTAATATATGTATCAATATCAATTATCATTCCCCATTGGAACATTTAAAAAAATATCCCATGATACAATATTATTCATAACATGTGTTTTAAAAACATATATATTTGGTGAACTCAAACACTATGTAATGTAAAAGACATATCATATAGTATTAGATGAATAACTTAATGGTCAATTTGATAAAGGTGTAATTAAAATAAAAAAGCTAAAAATTCCATGTAAAATAATCATAAAACATTAGGTAGAATAATAATACCGGATATAAATATCATTCGGGAATTATAAATTATATTAAAAACCTCAAAATGAAATTAAATATTCCTAATTCAGTTGAAAATGATATTAAAATACAAAATTATTCAAAAATAAAGAAGTCATTTTCATCAAAATAAGTATTTTCATGAAAACAATTTATATGTAGCATAAACATCAAAATAGTACTTCTTATTTTTCTAACATATTCACTTTCTAAAATATTCGCATATAAATTTTTTACCACAACTAATATACATCACTCAAACGCTTTGCGAACCAAGATACTTGCAAAACCGTTCAAATGTAAAATTGTGAGTGGGGTTTAATTGCCTAAAACTTATTATTTATAAGCACATGTACTCTATAAATTATCCAAATATAAAAAGTTGAGTGGTTGTTAATTCCATCAGAGTCATCCATCATGAAACTAACTACTTCATAACATGATCACACATAAAATTGTGAGTAGATAATAAGGTCATCACACTCACCCATTGTCAACCTTGATATTTGCAGACTTATTAACATAATATTTTAGTCTCATGAGATATAATATTATACAGATTTCATTAGGGAGTTTTATATGTCCCACAAATCACATAAGACACATATTTTTATGCTAGTTTATAATGAAACATTCATCATGTCATAAATAATCCAATGATAAAGTATTGGTTTCCTAAAAAAATTGAAAGACTTACGTGATCATCATAAATAAAAGAATTTCAAAACCACCTTCGTAAAAATTAAATCATCTCTTAATAATTATTATGTATTATAAAAATTTCCCTTCATCAAAAATAAATAATGCAGTGTAAATATCAATGATAATTCAAAAGTATATTTAATACCTTTCTAAAACATTAAGGTGAAAATGAAATACAAAATAATTTTTATTATAATATTGAGAAGAAATTAGAAAAAAAATTATAATGTGTTCCTTAATAGAATCACTCATAATTCATTTCATTTTCAAAAGGATATGTAAAATTTATTTGATAAAATTAACATTCAAGATAATAATTGTTAATGTAAACATGAAAAAGAAACTTTGTTTTCCTTATAACAAATGAAATTATTTTTTAAAAAAATTTACCTTTAAAAATTAATTATTAATAAATGAAAATATAAAAATATAAATATATTATACTAAATTAATTATAAATAAATTTAAGTCATTTACATTGATATAATATCGTAGATAATGGAAACCAGAAATGGAAATAAAAAATTTGGAAATAATTTGAAAATACCTACATAAAAAAATTATTATAATTGAATCATGAAAAAAGAAATAATTTTTTCAATAAATATGTAAATATAATGTCAGAAATGTTAAATTTATAAATAATAAGTCATAATATAAAATGTAATAAGTCATAACAGTTATAAAAATAAAATTTCTAGTGGATGATAAGAAATATTAATTCTTATAAGATGTGAAATAATTTTAAATAAATTGTAATAGTCATTTTTTGAAACCCACATCATTTAAATCATAATGAAACCTTTTCATAAGTGAATTAAATGAATAACGTTTATTGGTTATATGCAATTTTGTTTCGTTTTGGGAAATTAATATATTAGTGGAAGGTTAAATGTGAGCACTTAATACAAATCCAATACAATAATTGAAGTAATACATAACAAAATTTGATTTAACAGAAACCTATAAACAACATGGAAGAATAAAATGGTGTGAAAAATGATTTCCCCAAAAATTTATTTATTAATATAACCTATCGTCTTCATATTGTATAATTTATTAGTCATGAAATTAAATGTTTATAAATGAATAATTATAATCCCAAGATAACATTTTGAGTCATTAAATCCCTTCAATGCCTTTGTAATGTTTGAATAAGACCACCATGAAAGGAATATCCTTAAAAATATAATTTAATGTCAATATATATATATAATAAAACAATAATATAAAATGAAAATTTTGTCTTATGTGCACCATTTAAAATAAATCATGGTTTATATCTTCATCTAGTCTCATGGGATTGACACACGATACAATGAAACACTTACGACATAATAATCATTTCAATAAAAATACCTTTAAAGGGTGGGATAGGAAATTATTGTTCAAGTACCAATATAATGTCCATTAATGATATAATACAAGTAATAAGTATTATATGAAATATTGATATGAATTTTTTTTGCATAAAAGAATGTGGGTCACAAATATAGAATATTTTAGACGAAACCCTTACATTGATTCTTTTCCTAGTTCATGACACATTAACCTCATGTAGAAAAAAAATATATATAATAAAATACAATATATTTACTATTATATTAATTTGAAACCTTTTATAATCCATTTTATAATTTATTATCGTGAGTACATTTATTATTTATAGCATATTTTTACCATCAGGTATTAAAAATATTAATTGTTTTTCGCATGTGTAGAATCATTCATATCATATCACATTATTTGGAAACAATTTAACTACTATTACATCAAAAAAATTTCCTCTATATATAAATAATTGTTATTAAAAATTTCTTATTTCATTCTATATGTCTTTTGGTTATTTTGTTGAAAATCAATATGATAACCAATTATTTCTATAATTTTAAAAAATAAATTATCAAAAAAATCATAATTCAAATATTTAATTTTATATTACCTAAACCACATAAAATTATTATTTTTATAATATTTTTTAATAATATCTATGTCAATATTCCCATATTCATCCATATTGGATTCCAAATAATTTTTCATATAGGTAGTTAAACTGATTAGAACAAGAATGTGCATTATCTCGATTAGCGACAATGGTTATGGTGGTGTATATTTTTAACATTATAAAATAATAATAGAAGGAAAATGGTTTTATTAATATTTTTTATGATTTTTAAAAATTTAGTTTTTTTTTAAAATTATTTATAAACATCTAATTGAAAAATTTAATATCCTGTATAATTGAGATTGTAATCCATACATACTCGTGATTATGGTTCCAGTGTCACGATGTATAAAAGGGGTTGGATTTGAAAATTAAATCAATATTTCATAACATAAATTTATTTTTAAAACAATAATATATAATTTTTAACATTCATAAAATCCATTAAATTTAGAAATGATAATTGAGCAACATCAATTTATGGAGGTGTTTTCCTGTGCAACATACAAGTGATTTTATTTTTTTCTATGGGGACAAAAATGAATAAATAATGGTTTTACAACTATTATAAAAACATATATTTAAACTAATTACACATAATTACTAATATTAAATTGTAAATTATATATTGGGGAGATTTTTAAAAATAATAAAATCATAAGAATTAGATAACAAATATGTTGGAGAGATGATTATTCTTTGAAAGTTCAAAATCAATTGAATGAAATAGCCATGAAATGCGTAACAAAGGTAATAAAAATCTTAGAGAGGGTAATAGGGATGATAAATTGGAATGTTTCATTGGAAAATTAAAATTTTTTGTTATGTGTTTAAAGTGTTGAAGTGAAATACATTTATAAGAGGAAACAAGATCATTGATAAATAATAATTTTTTTATTATTCCATCACACAATTCCAATGTAAACTACTATAAATAAAATCATTTTTTCATTTTAGTATTTCATTGGTCCAATAAATGAACAAAAATGTTTGTTCATATTTATTTTAATAATGTATTATGGCTTTTACAATTATTCTTTTACATTATACCCATTTACTTTTAATTTAGTTAACTTGTTTTGCACTATGTGATTTTTTTATTATTTGAAAAATGAAATAATCTATATAACTAAATTTGGTATTCATATAAAAAATTTTTAATATAGATAATCGTATTATTCTTCAAAATATAATTATATTTCTTTTTAGATTGAAAAATATAATTTTACAAAAAAATGTTTTAGTATTAAAAATAAATATCGATCACTATATATTTTTAATCATATTTATTATTGATCAAAAAATAAATAATTATTTTTATAAATTTTTTATCTAAATATGAAAAATATTATTTAAAATATGTAAATAATTTTCATTTAATTAATTATATTTAAATTTCATTATTTTAATGAATCTAAAATTTTAAATTAAATATTTCATCATTCTTGTGGAAAATATGATGAATCCATTTAATATAAATTTAATACCCAAAAAATAATTTAGAAAAATTAAATAATATGAAAATTAATATCTCTAATATTTAATTTTTTATAATTTTAAATTTCTATAACTTTTATGTTAGTATTATTTTTAGATATTTTATCCAGAAAAAACACATTTTATAAGAAAGTTATATTTTAAAAAAAAAATTATTTCTGCCCAATATATAATTATAAATGACATTGATTAAAATGAATTTAATATAATTTAAATATTCCTTATAATATAATAAAATAACTAAAAGTTTTATTATCCGCATAGAATTAATTAAATAAAAGTCCAAAAACAGTCTCTACTGAAACCAAAAAACTAATTTTCTAAAGGATAAGCATGGGTTTATAAAGGAAAAAATTAATTTTGAGAAATATTATTATATGAAATAATATTTAATTTTATATAAACATGGTTTCATAAAAAATAGATATATTCACATAATCAAATAATTTATAAATTTTTTGACATTAGTTGATATATTTATTATTTTCCCAAAAATTGATTCTTTTAGATACATATAAAAAAACAACACATACTATTTTTGTTGTGTAAAAAAATTTGATATTAAAATTTAATTTTAATAGTACAAATTTTGAAATTTATATTTTTGAATATATAATTAAATATATAATGATAATATTATTTAACATAATAAAAAATTTAATATTAAATCATATTAAATATTTACCATTTAATGGTAAATTATATTCAATGATTATAATATTATTATTTATTATATATTTGTTAATAATTATTGATTAATATTTTCTATTTTCATTACACTGGGTGTAGCAAGTGAAAAATGTTATATAAAAAATTATTTATTTTATGGGATAAAAAATATCAGATCATTATTGTAACGCCCCGACCCCAGCTACCCAGAGTCGGTGCATTACTTCGTAACATTGGCATGATCACAAGAAAGATCAAATCTCGAAAGACCGATTGGTTTAGTAGCCTTGGAAACAGTAGATATATTCATAAGTTTTACATTACATCATAAAATGAAAAAATACTACAACAACATAATGTTTCCACAATCCACACTATTAACCCCTCATAAAATCCCTGCAGGTCAATCATAACTTACTTCTTCACATCCTGGAAAAAATAAAACATAGAAAAGGGGTGAGCTCAAATGCCCAGTAAGGATAACAATATAGCAGAAACTTTCATAAATAAGAATAAACATTTAAGGCAATGTATAACTAAAACAAAAGCCTTTTAAATATGAACTTTCAACATGGTATGGCATAAATAATATTAAATAATGCCATTTACTTATTCACATTGATATTCTACTAATCGAATAATCACATGCAAAAATCAATAACCACTTTCATAATGATGGAATGCATAATGCCAGACTATCATAACCACATTGTCAAGGCCTCGTGCCAAGACTACAAATAAGATTTTTTCAAGGCCTTGTGCCAAGACACTAGTTTGTCTCATGAGACCTACCGATGCATCGAGGAGCTATAGCGGGCTCCACCCGTCACATATTAAGTCCAATGCATTCCCATATGAAAAGGATTAAACATAACATAAACATTCATATTAAAACTAGCATATGAAATGTCAATACTTTCACCATAAACTATGAATGGTATAAAAATACCACATCCACAGTCAAACATATCACAAAACCTTCAATACAATATATAAGTTTTGTATCATAATAAATCAACTTCAAATAATCTTAAAATCCATCAAAGGATGTTGACATAGATGAAATCAAAATTCTTTTTAAAGAAATATCTCCTTTTATTTTGAAATAATTTAAGATCCATATAAAATAAAACATTTTCTTTGAAAATATTCTTATAAGCTTGTAAGGGAAGATTTGAAGATTTTATAACGGCGGAAAATAGCCGCACCCGCCGTATAAGTTAAAAAAACATTCTTACCTCAATTCTGTCGAAAAGGTTAAAAAGGACCTTGTTTTGAAAACGACCGAAATATTTATTTATAAACCACTTATAACAGTCAAAAAGGGTATAAATGACTTTAACTCATATTCTAGTAAATAGTAAAAATGTTTTGAAATGCATTTTTTAAGAAACATGGATGTGGATGATAAAGAGATCCCAGTAGATTATTACGTATAAACAACCTTGGATAATGAAGAGGTTGTAAAGTAAACCCTTACCTTGTACTTTTCCTTGGTTGGGGTAGGTTAACCTCCTGTATAATGGTGAAATAATTGTTATTAAATTATACAAGAATCATATATATTAATATGATATCATATATGATCTTTTAACATTGATTTGTTAATAATATCTTAGAATTATCGTCGTTTCGGGTGTTAACTTACTTGTTTTATTTTATATGTTTTGTTACGTAAGACATGTTTGTAAAGGATAGGTTGTATATTATTCATATCCAGAATGATATCAAGTCCTTAAACATCATTTTTAAATCATCAAATGATAATTATACTTGAATGGATACGATGGAGAATGAATCTCATCGCGTTCGTGGAGACGGTAGTCCGTACGTACGCACGAGCGGCAATATCATTCTTTTGATATTAAAATAATATATAAATGGATGGTATATCATATATACAGAATCATTAACATGTTATATTTATTATTTACATGAGTTACACATCATTATTATACCCATCCAAATAATAATATATTGAATAACAATTACACCACGACGTGGAGACGGTAAGTTGTACGTACACACGTATGGTGACATGTTATTCAAAGGGTGGATAGAATACTGAATATGGTTGTACCATATTTATAATAACATCACAGTATATGTACTATACTGGAGTTATTATTTTAGAATGGTAAGAACAAAGAAAGAGGAAGTGGAAGAAGAAAGGAACTTGGAAAAGGGTGGTGAAATCATTACCTCTTCTTCGGGTTCTTCCTTTTGATTTGATCAAAAGGGATCTTTAGGTTGGCTTTCTGATCAAACTAAGGCCTCTAGGTTGTAGTGAGGGATGTTGGGAGAGTATTTGGGAAGTGTTTGGCCGAACCAAAAGGCTTTGAAGGTGTGAAGAAATGAGAAGGAGGAGTACCCTTTTATAAGAGGGGTGAGGGGCACCTTTGGAAAAGCTAGAAATATTAATTTATAATAAATTCATATTCGGTTTCTAATTGCTCCAAAGCTTATTATTCAAAGGTTAAGGTGGGTATAGGTCGAAAACCACTCAACCAATAGAATTTAGACAGGTTTGGGTACTTATTTTAACCTTATCTTTAAGTGTTAACTCTAAGTTAATTAGTTTCACTTTTACAATGTCTCTTTGTATTTTTATATAATATGGTTAATAAACTTACTATATACATCCAATCGACCCCCAAGTGGTACATTAATGAAGAACCTATCATGATATAAGTCCCTTGGCCGAACATTAGATTTTTAGGAATTTAATATCAATTAATAATATAATATTTGTTTTAAGAACTCTTTTATGTCAATTTTGACACTATTCAATAGTTGATTTTTGTGAAACTCATAACAGATTTATTACTTCTAACAAAGTCCATTAAATCAATCCTAATATATCATATTATCCTAGAAAATTAGTTTAATTCATTAAAAGTTTCATATTATATTTATTTGGGTATTTATAATATCAATTATTTTAATTTTTCACTATTATAGTAATTACTACATCATCATTGTGTCATAAATAAAATAAATTATTTAATGTCTAAAAATTATAAATAAAATATAATTATGTAGGAAATCGTTTTAGCTTTCTAATGAATATTTATAATCTAAACTCCAACATATATAACCCTATGTAACTATTGTTTTGCTAACAGATATATGCTTGTGTCATTTTTGTATTTATTTTAACTTAATTAAAATAAAGTGTCATTATCACTTACAAGTGGATCCATGGGGTCCCAAAATAGACCCAAAGATTCCCATGGTCGACCATGTTTTAGACAATAGGGTTAAGACACGTTTTAGGGTAATTTAGTATTATTATAATATTATTTTTTAACCCTTATTTACCGGATTTACCCTTAACCATGGTAAATAAAATATTTACCGCAGTAATTATTCAAAATGTCTAAAAATAAAAGTTACCTATTTACACAATTTGAACATCCTGATTCCAAATATGGAATCCATTTTCCTAAATTCAAAACACAGAAGTGGCAGAAATTAATTTAAAATTAATTCCCGCTGTCAAAACAAAAAGCGTGTTTTTAAGAGATAATAACTATCAAAAGATTGACAATTGTTTATGTTCGTTTTAATTGTAAAATTATGTCCAATGACCAACATTATATTAAATGGTAAAAATATATTCTAAATATACTTTAAAACCACTCAAATTCATAATTTATCACTATTAATTATTTTGATTAAAAAAGTTGTTTTTAATTAAAATTTAGTAATTTTTCACTATTCATCAAAATATGAAAGTTATCCGAAATGTACCAAAATTTCACCATAGGCTAAATTTGATATTCCGAATCCAAAAATGAAGTCCATTTTCAAATATAAAATATATATAATTTTAAAAAGTAGTTATTACTATTCATAACGGCTAGTTTGATTGGTTGTGGTGTTTGATAAAACTCAAGGTTGCGTACAACACACGCTACTGTATTATTCAAAGAAAGTGTACCGTGGAAGCTTGGGATGTTTCATTTAAAATTTTTTATGTCCCCATTTAGTCAAAAAGTTTAAAATATTGTATTTAAAAAGGGTTCACTATTAAAAGTTGATAAAAGTGCAATACTGAAAATGAATTTGTTCTTGCATTATATCTAAGAAACTCATAATATGGTTTCTAAAATTATAAGGATTATATAAAGTTTAAAATTTAGATAATACTATTCATAACCTCTTTTGAATGAATTTTTTTTGTAAGTCATGGTGTGATTGAACTCGGTGTTGTGTGTAGTGCAAGTTATTGAATTATTTTGAAGAAATAACACACTATGAAATCTTGGGGTGTTACATTCTCCCCTCCTTCAATAAATTGTGTCCTCGCAATTTGAAATTGTTCTTCGAAAATAAAAGGTTGAAAATAAAAAATATCTTTATGGGAAAACCCACATCGGAAATTGGGTTACTAAAATTTATTCTTAATATGAGGAAAAGAGAAATGAAAGGGTCACCACCAAATTATGATCTCGATTAGTAGAACATTGGTGGCAATTAGAGACATATAATTGGAGGAAAAACATAAATATTTATAGGTAGTGATTGAGGTCATCAATCACAAACAAGTATAAAATTTAGGTCCATAAAATCATCAATCTATGATGATTTGAAATACCATCGGTTCAACAAAACATTGGGTATTGGGATAACACATTTTTGACGTTTCAAAATATCTTAGTTGAAATCCCACATCGAAAAATTAATTAATGAGGCCTCTATTTTAAATAAAGAGTGGAAAGTATGAAGATTGCCGAAAATAACACATACTAAGGTTCCATGTAAGAAAATATGGATATGGAAGAAAAATCTAGCCATCAATTACCTGATGGAGAGTGGTAGAGAACATGGCTATGAAAAGGCCAACAATCCCAAAGCCATAAATTAGTGATGATTTAAGGTACCATCTAGGACAACATTTTTGTTCTAAGTTCCTTTTATTAATGATAAGGAATTTATTTATGAGATTGTCTAAGATCATAAGGAGATATACTTAGTTTATAATTATAGTTTTATCCATTAATAAATTTCAACCAAAACTCATCATTCACTCGTAAAAAAAATTCTATTTATACTATTCATAGAGGGTTCCAAAATAAACGAATTTATAATTCATCTACCAGATCTTTTAAAAAACAAATTTATTTAATCCAGGACATCTCGTGGGATAGTGGTAGGTGATACACCCTTGTCACCCTTCGGTTGTCGGTTCAAGTCTCGCAGCCTTGCCGGACGCGACGGGTTGCCACCCGACCTCCGGGTTGTCCTTTTATGGCAATCCAAAATAATCCAAACTAGAACTATCCAAAATACTTCTGTCCAAACTCACAGTCCAACATTTATAAGGAAGGTAAACATAATGTAGAACCTTTTTACCCCGTAATAGCATATGAATACCTTCATCATGTATTACCATATTCCTTATTGATTACATTCATGCTCCCTTATTCCATATAGAATGCTGGATATACTTCATTAATCCAAAAATGTTTTAAACCCCAACAATGATGGAATATACAAATCATTAATCAGTTCCAAGGTAGTCAAGAATATCTAATATAATTTATCCAAAACAATCACATATTATTCCAAAATCGCTACCTCAGTATCAGAACTATATTATGGTTTATCATTCTCTCAACCATATATTTTCCAAAAATCTATCCTGCTATTGAGTCACTTTTCATTGTTCCACACAATCTCAAGTCCTTAATGAAATAGTACTGCAGTACAATCCTTATATACTCCATAATTATTATAACAAGTACATTGTTGATACAACACTCAATTGGCATAATCAACATAAGAATTCTAATCATTCCTCTTCATCTGTGGTAGTATCATATCTTGATTATTATCCAATAGCATCATTTGCGGAATAGTCTGATGACTGGGGCATAGGTTCGCGTAGTGTCCAAACTCCTTGCAAATGAAGCATTTTACATTTAAAACCATTTTCTTACCCTTGCAGTCACGTACTTTGTGCCCTTTTCCTCCACACTTATAACAAACTCCCATTCCTTTCAGGCAAGTTCCAGGGTGTTTCTTTCCACAGTTACCACATATGGGAAAATTCTTCTTTTCCCTCTTCTCTTTATCCATATTTCTCTCTTCTATCCTTTTCTTCTCTTGCTTCCCTTCAAAGCCATAGGACTCAGTAAACTCTTTACTTATCTTATCAACACATGATATTATTTCTTCATATGATGATAATACATGGGAGACTATTTCTCTTATAAATTCTAGCTTAAGACCATGAAAGATATGATCCTTCCTTCTCTTTGGATCATGTGAATTTCTGGAGTTCTCATTCCTTCTACTGGGCGCCATTTCTAAAAGATGGCATAAACTAGATCAGTTTATAAATCAAAATACATAATCCCATACTTATAAAACACCTAACATAAATTGAACTATTTATGGATATAATCCATAATCATAAGAATGTTTTCTTTGAGGAAGTATATACTCATAATCCCTTCAAAATGATTTGTAAAGAAAATGAGAGTTATCCTAAGCATATCCCCCGGGAGTGTCGTAACCAAGAGTGCAGCAAGGCCCATTGTCGTGCACCAGTTCCCGTTCGAGTCTAGCTCAAAGCGGTGTTTTCGGGTTTTACCCCTAGGTACATCTGTGCCAGAGCCGCCTCTACCTGCTCGTATCCAGACAAGGATGTATTGCTCGGAAAACTCACAAAATCTCTACAATACCAAAATTCTAGGAAGTTCTTCTATACTAATCCTCAAAGTTCATCTTAGGTCTACGTGCTCTAATCAGAGTTTATCTAAAAATGCTTCCAAGGTTTGTACTAAACTTCCTCTGATACCAACTGTAACGCCCCGACCCCAGCTACCCAGAGTCGGTGCATTACTTCGTAACATTGGCATGATCACAAGAAAGATCAAATCTCGAAAGACCGATTGGTTTAGTAGCCTTGGAAACAGTAGATATATTCATAAGTTTTACATTACATCATAAAATGAAAAAATACTACAACAACATAATGTTTCCACAATCCACACTATTAACCCCTCATAAAATCCCTGCAGGTCAATCATAACTTACTTCTTCACATCCTGGAAAAAATAAAACATAGAAAAGGGGTGAGCTCAAATGCCCAGTAAGGATAACAATATAGCAGAAACTTTCATAAATAAGAATAAACATTTAAGGCAATGTATAACTAAAACAAAAGCCTTTTAAATATGAACTTTCAACATGGTATGGCATAAATAATATTAAATAATGCCATTTACTTATTCACATTGATATTCTACTAATCGAATAATCACATGCAAAAATCAATAACCACTTTCATAATGATGGAATGCATAATGCCAGACTATCATAACCACATTGTCAAGGCCTCGTGCCAAGACTACAAATAAGATTTTTTCAAGGCCTTGTGCCAAGACACTAGTTTGTCTCATGAGACCTACCGATGCATCGAGGAGCTATAGCGGGCTCCACCCGTCACATATTAAGTCCAATGCATTCCCATATGAAAAGGATTAAACATAACATAAACATTCATATTAAAACTAGCATATGAAATGTCAATACTTTCACCATAAACTATGAATGGTATAAAAATACCACATCCACAGTCAAACATATCACAAAACCTTCAATACAATATATAAGTTTTGTATCATAATAAATCAACTTCAAATAATCTTAAAATCCATCAAAGGATGTTGACATAGATGAAATCAAAATTCTTTTTAAAGAAATATCTCCTTTTATTTTGAAATAATTTAAGATCCATATAAAATAAAACATTTTCTTTGAAAATATTCTTATAAGCTTGTAAGGGAAGATTTGAAGATTTTATAACGGCGGAAAATAGCCGCACCCGCCGTATAAGTTAAAAAAACATTCTTACCTCAATTCTGTCGAAAAGGTTAAAAAGGACCTTGTTTTGAAAACGACCGAAATATTTATTTATAAACCACTTATAACAGTCAAAAAGGGTATAAATGACTTTAACTCATATTCTAGTAAATAGTAAAAATGTTTTGAAATGCATTTTTTAAGAAACATGGATGTGGATGATAAAGAGATCCCAGTAGATTATTACGTATAAACAACCTTGGATAATGAAGAGGTTGTAAAGTAAACCCTTACCTTGTACTTTTCCTTGGTTGGGGTAGGTTAACCTCCTGTATAATGGTGAAATAATTGTTATTAAATTATACAAGAATCATATATATTAATATGATATCATATATGATCTTTTAACATTGATTTGTTAATAATATCTTAGAATTATCGTCGTTTCGGGTGTTAACTTACTTGTTTTATTTTATATGTTTTGTTACGTAAGACATGTTTGTAAAGGATAGGTTGTATATTATTCATATCCAGAATGATATCAAGTCCTTAAACATCATTTTTAAATCATCAAATGATAATTATACTTGAATGGATACGATGGAGAATGAATCTCATCGCGTTCGTGGAGACGGTAGTCCGTACGTACGCACGAGCGGCAATATCATTCTTTTGATATTAAAATAATATATAAATGGATGGTATATCATATATACAGAATCATTAACATGTTATATTTATTATTTACATGAGTTACACATCATTATTATACCCATCCAAATAATAATATATTGAATAACAATTACACCACGACGTGGAGACGGTAAGTTGTACGTACACACGTATGGTGACATGTTATTCAAAGGGTGGATAGAATACTGAATATGGTTGTACCATATTTATAATAACATCACAGTATATGTACTATACTGGAGTTATTATTTTAGAATGGTAAGAACAAAGAAAGAGGAAGTGGAAGAAGAAAGGAACTTGGAAAAGGGTGGTGAAATCATTACCTCTTCTTCGGGTTCTTCCTTTTGATTTGATCAAAAGGGATCTTTAGGTTGGCTTTCTGATCAAACTAAGGCCTCTAGGTTGTAGTGAGGGATGTTGGGAGAGTATTTGGGAAGTGTTTGGCCGAACCAAAAGGCTTTGAAGGTGTGAAGAAATGAGAAGGAGGAGTACCCTTTTATAAGAGGGGTGAGGGGCACCTTTGGAAAAGCTAGAAATATTAATTTATAATAAATTCATATTCGGTTTCTAATTGCTCCAAAGCTTATTATTCAAAGGTTAAGGTGGGTATAGGTCGAAAACCACTCAACCAATAGAATTTAGACAGGTTTGGGTACTTATTTTAACCTTATCTTTAAGTGTTAACTCTAAGTTAATTAGTTTCACTTTTACAATGTCTCTTTGTATTTTTATATAATATGGTTAATAAACTTACTATATACATCCAATCGACCCCCAAGTGGTACATTAATGAAGAACCTATCATGATATAAGTCCCTTGGCCGAACATTAGATTTTTAGGAATTTAATATCAATTAATAATATAATATTTGTTTTAAGAACTCTTTTATGTCAATTTTGACACTATTCAATAGTTGATTTTTGTGAAACTCATAACAGATTTATTACTTCTAACAAAGTACATTAAATCAATCCTAATATATCATATTATCCTAGAAAATTAGTTTAATTCATTAAAAGTTTCATATTATATTTATTTGGGTATTTATAATATCAATTATTTTAATTTTTCACTATTATAGTAATTACTACATCATCATTGTGTCATAAATAAAATAAATTATTTAATGTCTAAAAATTATAAATAAAATATAATTATGTAGGAAATCGTTTTAGCTTTCTAATGAATATTTATAATCTAAACTCCAACATATATAACCCTATGTAACTATTGTTTTGCTAACAGATATATGCTTGTGTCATTTTTGTATTTATTTTAACTTAATTAAAATAAAGTGTCATTATCACTTACAAGTGGATCCATGGGGTCCCAAAATAGACCCAAAGATTCCCATGGTCGACCATGTTTTAGACAATAGGGTTAAGACACGTTTTAGGGTAATTTAGTATTATTATAATATTATTTTTTAACCCTTATTTACCGGATTTACCCTTAACCATGGTAAATAAAATATTTACCGCAGTAATTATTCAAAATGTCTAAAAATAAAAGTTACCTATTTACACAATTTGAACATCCTGATTCCAAATATGGAATCCATTTTCCTAAATTCAAAACACAGAAGTGGCAGAAATTAATTTAAAATTAATTCCCGCTGTCAAAACAAAAAGCGTGTTTTTAAGAGATAATAACTATCAAAAGATTGACAATTGTTTATGTTCGTTTTAATTGTAAAATTATGTCCAATGACCAACATTATATTAAATGGTAAAAATATATTCTAAATATACTTTAAAACCACTCAAATTCATAATTTATCACTATTAATTATTTTGATTAAAAAAGTTGTTTTTAATTAAAATTTAGTAATTTTTCACTATTCATCAAAATATGAAAGTTATCCGAAATGTACCAAAATTTCACCATAGGCTAAATTTGATATTCCGAATCCAAAAATGAAGTCCATTTTCAAATATAAAATATATATAATTTTAAAAAGTAGTTATTACTATTCATAACGGCTAGTTTGATTGGTTGTGGTGTTTGATAAAACTCAAGGTTGCGTACAACACACGCTACTGTATTATTCAAAGAAAGTGTACCGTGGAAGCTTGGGATGTTTCATTTAAAATTTTTTATGTCCCCATTTAGTCAAAAAGTTTAAAATATTGTATTTAAAAAGGGTTCACTATTAAAAGTTGATAAAAGTGCAATACTGAAAATGAATTTGTTCTTGCATTATATCTAAGAAACTCATAATATGGTTTCTAAAATTATAAGGATTATATAAAGTTTAAAATTTAGATAATACTATTCATAACCTCTTTTGAATGAATTTTTTTTGTAAGTCATGGTGTGATTGAACTCGGTGTTGTGTGTAGTGCAAGTTATTGAATTATTTTGAAGAAATAACACACTATGAAATCTTGGGGTGTTACATTCTCCCCTCCTTCAATAAATTGTGTCCTCGCAATTTGAAATTGTTCTTCGAAAATAAAAGGTTGAAAATAAAAAATATCTTTATGGGAAAACCCACATCGGAAATTGGGTTACTAAAATTTATTCTTAATATGAGGAAAAGAGAAATGAAAGGGTCACCACCAAATTATGATCTCGATTAGTAGAACATTGGTGGCAATTAGAGACATATAATTGGAGGAAAAACATAAATATTTATAGGTAGTGATTGAGGTCATCAATCACAAACAAGTATAAAATTTAGGTCCATAAAATCATCAATCTATGATGATTTGAAATACCATCGGTTCAACAAAACATTGGGTATTGGGATAACACATTTTTGACGTTTCAAAATATCTTAGTTGAAATCCCACATCGAAAAATTAATTAATGAGGCCTCTATTTTAAATAAAGAGTGGAAAGTATGAAGATTGCCGAAAATAACACATACTAAGGTTCCATGTAAGAAAATATGGATATGGAAGAAAAATCTAGCCATCAATTACCTGATGGAGAGTGGTAGAGAACATGGCTATGAAAAGGCCAACAATCCCAAAGCCATAAATTAGTGATGATTTAAGGTACCATCTAGGACAACATTTTTGTTCTAAGTTCCTTTTATTAATGATAAGGAATTTATTTATGAGATTGTCTAAGATCATAAGGAGATATACTTAGTTTATAATTATAGTTTTATCCATTAATAAATTTCAACCAAAACTCATCATTCACTCGTAAAAAAAATTCTATTTATACTATTCATAGAGGGTTCCAAAATAAACGAATTTATAATTCATCTACCAGATCTTTTAAAAAACAAATTTATTTAATCCAGGACATCTCGTGGGATAGTGGTAGGTGATACACCCTTGTCACCCTTCGGTTGTCGGTTCAAGTCTCGCAGCCTTGCCGGACGCGACGGGTTGCCACCCGACCTCCGGGTTGTCCTTTTATGGCAATCCAAAATAATCCAAACTAGAACTATCCAAAATACTTCTGTCCAAACTCACAGTCCAACATTTATAAGGAAGGTAAACATAATGTAGAACCTTTTTACCCCGTAATAGCATATGAATACCTTCATCATGTATTACCATATTCCTTATTGATTACATTCATGCTCCCTTATTCCATATAGAATGCTGGATATACTTCATTAATCCAAAAATGTTTTAAACCCCAACAATGATGGAATATACAAATCATTAATCAGTTCCAAGGTAGTCAAGAATATCTAATATAATTTATCCAAAACAATCACATATTATTCCAAAATCGCTACCTCAGTATCAGAACTATATTATGGTTTATCATTCTCTCAACCATATATTTTCCAAAAATCTATCCTGCTATTGAGTCACTTTTCATTGTTCCACACAATCTCAAGTCCTTAATGAAATAGTACTGCAGTACAATCCTTATATACTCCATAATTATTATAACAAGTACATTGTTGATACAACACTCAATTGGCATAATCAACATAAGAATTCTAATCATTCCTCTTCATCTGTGGTAGTATCATATCTTGATTATTATCCAATAGCATCATTTGCGGAATAGTCTGATGACTGGGGCATAGGTTCGCGTAGTGTCCAAACTCCTTGCAAATGAAGCATTTTACATTTAAAACCATTTTCTTACCCTTGCAGTCACGTACTTTGTGCCCTTTTCCTCCACACTTATAACAAACTCCCATTCCTTTCAGGCAAGTTCCAGGGTGTTTCTTTCCACAGTTACCACATATGGGAAAATTCTTCTTTTCCCTCTTCTCTTTATCCATCTTTCTCTCTTCTATCCTTTTCTTCTCTTGCTTCCCTTCAAAGCCATAGGACTCAGTAAACTCTTTACTTATCTTATCAACACATGATATTATTTCTTCATATGATGATAATACATGGGAGACTATTTCTCTTATAAATTCTAGCTTAAGACCATGAAAGATATGATCCTTCCTTCTCTTTGGATCATGTGAATTTCTGGAGTTCTCATTCCTTCTACTGGGCGCCATTTCTAAAAGATGGCATAAACTAGATCAGTTTATAAATCAAAATACATAATCCCATACTTATAAAACACCTAACATAAATTGAACTATTTATGGATATAATCCATAATCATAAGAATGTTTTCTTTGAGGAAGTATATACTCATAATCCCTTCAAAATGATTTGTAAAGAAAATGAGAGTTATCCTAAGCATATCCCCCGGGAGTGTCGTAACCAAGAGTGCAGCAAGGCCCATTGTCGTGCACCAGTTCCCGTTCGAGTCTAGCTCAAAGCGGTGTTTTCGGGTTTTACCCCTAGGTACATCTGTGCCAGAGCCGCCTCTACCTGCTCGTATCCAGACAAGGATGTATTGCTCGGAAAACTCACAAAATCTCTACAATACCAAAATTCTAGGAAGTTCTTCTATACTAATCCTCAAAGTTCATCTTAGGTCTACGTGCTCTAATCAGAGTTTATCTAAAAATGCTTCCAAGGTTTGTACTAAACTTCCTCTGATACCAACTGTAACGCCCCGACCCCAGCTACCGAGAGTCGGTGCATTACTTCGTAACATTGGCATGATCACAAGAAAGATCAAATCTCGAAAGACCGATTGGTTTAGTAGCCTTGGAAACACTAGATATATTCATAAGTTTTACATTACATCATAAAATGAAAAAATACTACAACAACATAATGTTTCCACAATCCACACTATTAACCCCTCATAAAATCCCTGCAGGTCAATCATAACTTACTTCTTCACATCCTGGAAAAAATAAAACATAGAAAAGGGGTGAGCTCAAATGCCCAGTAAGGATAACAATATAGCAGAAACTTTCATAAATAAGAATAAACATTTAAGGCAATGTATAACTAAAACAAAAGCCTTTTAAATATGAACTTTCAACATGGTATGGCATAAATAATATTAAATAATGCCATTTACTTATTCACATTGATATTCTACTAATCGAATAATCACATGCAAAAATCAATAACCACTTTCATAATGATGGAATGCATAATGCCAGACTATCATAACCACATTGTCAAGGCCTCGTGCCAAGACTACAAATAAGATTTTTTCAAGGCCTTGTGCCAAGACACTAGTTTGTCTCATGAGACCTACCGATGCATCGAGGAGCTATAGCGGGCTCCACCCGTCACATATTAAGTCCAATGCATTCCCATATGAAAAGGATTAAACATAACATAAACATTCATATTAAAACTAGCATATGAAATGTCAATACTTTCACCATAAACTATGAATGGTATAAAAATAGCACATCGACAGTCAAACATATCACAAAACCTTCAATACAATATAGAAGTTTTGTATCATAATAAATCAACTTCAAATAATCTTAAAATCCATCAAAGGATGTTGATATAGATGAAATCAAAATTCTTTTTAAAGAAATATCACCTTTTATTTTGAAATAATTTAAGATCCATATAAAATAAAAAATTTTCTTTGAAAATATTCTTATAAGCTTGTAAGGGAAGCTTTGAAGATTTTATAACGGCAGAAAATAGCCGCATTCGCCGTATAAGTTAAAAAAATATTCTTACCTCAATTCTGTCGAAAAGGTTAAAAAGGACCTTGTTTTGAAAACGCCCGAAATATTCCTTTATAAACCACTTATAAAAGTCAAAAAGGGTATAAATGACTTTAACTCATATTCTAGTAAATAGTAAAAATGTTTTGAAATGCATTTTTTAAGAAACATGGATGTGGATGATAAAGAGATCCCAGTAGATTATTACGTATAAACAACCGTGGATAATGAAGAGGTTGTAAAGTAAACCCTTACCTTGTACTTTTCCTTGGTTGGGGTAGGTTAACCTCCTGTATAATGGTGAAATAATTGTTATTAAATTATACAAGAATCATATATATTAATATGATACCATATATGATCTTTTAACATTGATTTGTTAATAATATCTTAGAATTATCGTCGTTTCGGGTGTTAACTTACTTGTTTTCTTTTATATGTTTTGTTACGTAAGACATGTTTGTAAAGGATATGTTGTATATTATTCATATCCATAATGATATCAAGTCCTTAAACATCATTTTTAAATCATCAAATGATAATTATACTTGAATGGATACGATGGAGAATGAATCTCATCGCGTTCGTGGAGACGGTAGTCCGTACGTACGCACGAGCGCCAATATCATTCTTTTGATATTAAAATAATATATAAATGGATGGTATATAATATATACAGAATCATTAACATGTTATATTTATTATTTACATGAGTTACACATCATTATTATACCCATCCAAATAATAATATATTGAATAACAATTACACCACGACGTGGAGACGGTAAGCCGTACGTACGCACGTATGGTGACATGTTATTCAAAGGGTGGATAGAATACTGAATATGGTTGTACCATATTTATAATAACATCACAGTATATGTACGATACTGGAGTTATTATTTTAGAATGGTAAGAACAAAGAAAGAGGAAGTGGAAGAAGAAAGGAACTTGGAAAAGGGTGGTGAAATCATTACCTCTTCTTCGGGTTCTTCCTTTTGATTTGATCAAAAGGGATCCTTAGGTTGGCTTTCTGATCCAACTAAGGCCTCTATGTTGTAGTGAGGGATGTTGGGAGAGTATTTGGGCAGAGTTTGGCCGAACCAAAAGGCTTTGAAGGTGTGAAGAAATGAGAAGGAAGAGTGCCCTTTTATAAGAGGGGTGAGGGGCACCTTTGGAAAAGCTAGAAATATTAATTTATGATAAATTCATATTCGGTTTCTAATGGATCCAAAGATTATTATTCAAAGTTAAAGGTGGGGATAGGTCGAAAAACACTCAACCAATAGAATTTAGACAGGTTTTGGTACTTATATTAACCTTATCTTTAAGTATTAACTCTAAGTTAATTAGTTTCACTTTTACAATGTCTCTTTGTATTTTTATATAATATGGTTAATAAACTTACTATATACATCCAAGAGAACCCCAAGTGGTACATTAATGATGAACCTATCATGATATAAGTCTCTTGGCCTAACCTTAGATTTTTAGGAATTTAATATCAATTAATAATATAATATTTGTTTTAGGAACTCTTTTATGTCAATTTTGACACTATTCAATAGTTGATTTTTGTGAAACTCATAACAGATTGATTACTTCGAAAAAAGTAATTTAAATAAATCCTAATATATCATATTATCCTAGAAAAGTAGTTTAATTCATTCAAAGTTTCATATTATATTTATTTAGGTATTTATAATATCAATTATTTTAATTTTTCACTATTATAGTAATTACTGCATCATCTTTGTGTCATAAATAAAATAAATTATTTAATGTCTAAAAATTATAAATAAAATATCATTATGTAGGAAATCTTCTTAGATTTATAATGAATATTTATAATCTAAAATACAACATATATAACCCTATGTAACAATTGTTTTTCTAAAACATATATGCTTGTGTCATTTTTGTATTTATTTTAACTTAATTAAAATAAAGTGTCATTATCACTTACAAGTGGATCCATGGGGTCCCAAAATAGACCCAAAGATTACCATGGTCGACCATGTATCAACCAATAGGGTTAAGACACGTTTTAGGGTAATTTAGTATTATTATAATATTATTTGTTAACCCTTATTTACCGGATTTACCCTTAACCATGGTAAATAAAATATTTACCGCAGTAATTATTCAAAATGTATAAAAATAAAAGTTACCTATTTACACAATTTGAACATCCTGATTCCAAATATGGAATCTATTTTCCTAAATTCAAAACACAGAAGTGGCAGAAATTAATATAAAATTAATTCCCCCTGTCAAAACAAAAAGCGTGTTTTTAAGAGATAATAACTATCAAAAGATTGACATTTGTTTATGTTCGGTTTAATTGTAAAATTATGTCAAATGACCAACATTATATTAAATGGTAAAAATATATTCTAAATAGATTTTAAAACCACTCAAATTCATAATTTATCACTATTAATTATTTTGATTAAAAATGTTGTTTTTAATTAAAATTTAGTAATTTTTCACTATTCATCAAAATATGAAAGTTATCCGAAATGTACCAATATTTCACCTTAGGCTAAATTCGATATTCCGAATCCAAAAATGAAGTCCATTTTCAAATATAAAATATATATAATTTTAAAAAGTAGGTATTACTATTCATAACGGCTAGTTTGATTGGTTGTGGTGTGTGTTAAAACTCAAGGTTGCGTACAACACACGCTACTGTATTATTCAAAGAAAGTGTACCGTGGAAGCTTGGGATGTTTCATTTTAAATTTTTGATGTTCCCATTTAGTCAAAAAGTTTAAAATATTGTATTTAAAAAGGGTTCACTATTAAAAGTTGATAAAAGTGCAATACTGAAAATGAATTTGTTCTTGCATTATATCTAAGAAACTCATAATATGGATTCTAAAATTATAAGGATTATATAAAGTTTAAAATTTAGATAATACTATTCATAACCTCTTTTGAATGGATTTTTTTTGTAAGTCATGGTGTGATTGAACTCGGTGTTGTGTGTAGTGCAAGTTATTGAATTATTTTGAAGAAATAACACACTATGAAATCTTGGGGTGTTACAATTATAGAATTCACATTTTCATTACAGCCACGAACAATGCAATAGATTTATTCGTCCAAAAAAGAATAAGGACATATTTTAACGAACCAAAAAATCAAATTTTTTATTTATTATCTATATGTTAATTCCTTTCTTGAATAAAATTTTATCCAAAACTTTGAATAATCTCGTAAACTAGTGATATCCACTCAACCGATCAACCAATGAAATAATTTATTGGAAACAAGTAAATATTCATAAAAGTTATTTCAGTTTTTTCCTATAAGTCAATGAAATGATTACTTCTACTACTATACACCTTCATAGTTAAAAAAATGAAGACCCCCCATGGGAATGTTATAAATTTAATTACGACTAATTCCTTAAGTTAATCTAGCTACTCCTTGTGCCCTTCGAACTCTTCTGGTGTTATATGGTATGGGACGATCGATATAGGTCATAAAACTAGAAGACAGTCAATATCAAAGTCAACATATATATTGGGAGTTACAATTTCATAAGACAATGTAAATACATATCAATGGAGGTCAATCTACAAATTTAATTGGATTGGGTCACTACCATATTTAATACAAGGTTCATAATAGCTAATTGTACAAAAAATCGTTATCTCTTATAAGGATAAAAACACACATATGTTCCCTAATGACTCAGTCACCTGTTATTAATAAATCTTCCCTTTTATCTGATGTCAATTAATACCATATTTTATATGAATCTATATTTGAATGGAAACTATTCCAGTAGTACAAACATAAAGTTACATTAAATCATTTTTCCCCCAAATTGTGAGACTCCCAATGTGATCAATGATAAAAATAACCATTAGAAATTAGGGACATATTTTAAGAAGATATAATTTTCCACCATTGGGTGTATAAATAGATAGTATTTTAGAGAATTATTGTGCAACTGAGTCTAACCTAGAAACCACTGGATAAAATATGAATGAAATGGATGCTAAAATATCAAAATGATAGGAAGATTTTATGTTATTTGTGTGGTGCATTAATGTATACAATGTACCTCTCCACCAACAGATAAATATAAATTTACTAAATATAACTATCCGAACATGACTCCATGGAGTCCCAGAGGATCATGAATCACCGGGTTCACTATTTATTGTGATGTATTCAATTGAAGATGATGTCTCTCACCCTTATCATTTTATTAATTTTTCTCGGAGAAACCATGAATCTATGGAATACTATCATGTTAAAAGACCAACATTTCCACACAATCCCCATGTCAAGAGTTATGCATGACAGTGGATAAAAAATATTCCATTTTAAATATTACAACACACATTGAATTCACTAACACATGAATTAGTCAGAGAATCATTGTTAGTCATTAACAAATGACCAGTTTACAAGAATCAATCCTATCAATAGTTCTTCTTACTCATGGAGTTAGATTCAGGACAATGATAGGATTTTGAAAATTCATATCAACTCAATGATTATTTATTAATTTAAAGAACCCATCATATACAACTATTTTAGCTCTATCAATAGATGATCAGGCACCAAAATCCGTTCATATAAAAATTTATCAAAAAAAGTGGTCTATAATGGATGAAAATTACAACCATTACCATATTCTATCCATAACATTGAAAAACCACCATCATCTTGTTTTCAAATTATTTATAATATATTTACTATTAACCATTAAATAGTATATGGTCTGTAATAACTTGAAATTCATCTTTATAACTTTTATAGTGTCCCCCATATCATGGGGGACTCCATTGGCCTAAAATGACGATAGATGACGGTGCTATAATGCATGCGTATATTCAACCATCATCAGATCACCCATGTGGGATCCTACACCTTGATCCTTTACCTTCTAAAATAATGTCAGTGACAGTGTTTCTACTACCTGAACAAGGAGAAAAATTATGGAGCATGCTCATTTATACAGTCTTGTTCTTCCGGAGGTGCAATTGGCTCAATAAGAAATCAATGGGAAGCCATTTCTAAAAATGTGAAAACAACCTTAGAAAATGAAAATTGAAAAATAAAAAGTACTAGAAAAGGATGATAATTTTCATTTATTGACATTCATTAGGGTATATATAATTTTATCCTAATAGAGAACCCCCATCATCGAATAAGCCCCTAAGGGCTACCCATAACAAAATATATTACACTAGTACAAGCACATTACAAACAATTTCAACATTACACTAACGAATATATTTTAATGGATAAAATAATAGAATGAAATAATTAACCCCAAATTTGAATATCAAAATTTCCACAAGAGTTTATTTGTTTGTTCTTAATGTAATCCAACAAAAACATATATGTAACGTGATTCTATCGTCCTAAAATAATTCATGAACATACACTAAATAAAAAAATGTAGTATAAATATATGATATTCATTTCCCACAGTGAAATCAATCAACAATTAATCCAATATAGAAATACATAATATCCTATATTATTGAATCCTAATGTTCCAATATATATTGTCGACCATGAACTAACATCATATACCTGATTGAGTCCAAACCATCACAACTCATGTCAATCCAATTCAAAATAATGGAAAAGGGAAAAAAATTACTGAATGAGGTTCATTCATGTCATCATTGTAAAAACCTACAAAAAAAACTGTGTCTGAACCAAAGTATTTCATTACCTCCTGAATTCCTCCCCATATACAAGAGGATTCCAACTAGTGGTGAAGCCATGTAGAAAATTATATGGAGAATATTCCTTTTATAAAGGGGTAATATCATAATACACTATAGTATGTGAAACCAACATTCATAAAATATTAAATACATCCATATAAAGTAAATTATTTGTGAATAAAAATATAATGTGCCAATTTTATTACAATATATAATGTAAAATATCTAAATTAAATCTAAACCAGGATCTAAATTATGAGGTATAGCAAGAATAAAAAATCATTAGAAATGATATACACCTGTCTATAACCACAACATATATTTCCTTCTACTCAACCATCTCATCCATTCACCAATATGCACACTCCCTTCAGTCAATCCCTAGTCATTAAATATAAAATAACATTGAAATTATTGTGTATGGTGTGTGTATAAACATAGTAGGACCACAAAAATGTCCCTTTATCCATAGGCAAGTTATATACTAATTCATGCTATTAAATTGGAAATGTTATTAGTATGAAATCATATATTATACAACCAGAACTAAAAATCATGTCCCTCATAGACTTCCCTAATCTACTTCAGCACCATAATGAAAATAAAATAGATCATTAATATGACACATCCCCTATAATGGCATATTCCAACAACATGTCCAATATATCCCCCATTATCAAACAACATAAACCATAATGACCATGAATAATAAATATCCCCCTTGGGAGAATATTCCTAGTGGGTAACACAATATTCTCAATCAAAACCATGAATATTAATATAAAACCTTAATATATAGAAATTACTAATCAACATCACAATAAATAAACCTATATCACAACCCGAAAAATTAAAATGCATGAAAAAAAAACCTCAGTCTCACCGGGTTATGAACACACATGAAATATTATCAAGAACGCAAAAATTTAATCTAGGGATACATGTGAATTACAAAAACCATTCCAAGAACCATTAAAAAATATATTCTATAGTCAAGGGATTCTTACATTAATTGGATGAATGACTATCATTGCAACGGTCACCGCCCATGAAGCAATAGATCATATAACCAATACCCTAATATTAGTTATTGAAAACTATGATTGAGTATGATTAATAATTATTCATTAAAGTGTTAGGTGGGTGAAAATTACTAATTATTATAAAAAATTGAAAACAGTATCTAACCATGGAATTTTTAGAAATGAAATCCTTGAATCAGGATCAAAATTCTATCAAATACTGCCAAAAACACTATTCAATCACCCCAAAATAAACTGATTAGACCATGAATTTAATGGATTTATGTATTTATATTATGGATATTATTATAAAATTAATAATGATAAAAAAAACATACCAATTGGATATATATGATTGAATAGTGGTTGGGTAGTCAAACACAGTAGACGAAAGGAGTTGATTGAGCCTAAAATAGTTTTTTGAGATGATTGGGTTTGGAGTATATGTAAGGATGGAGAATTTATATGGGAATTATAAAAAGTTAATTTAATAATTTATAACAATAAATTATCATGGAATAAATTATGTATTGAAACACTAATATTTTATAAAATATAATTTCATGAAAATCACCCATCTATATTTTAATTATCTAGAACTCCATTCTTGTATTATATTTCCACTGAAATTAAAGCTAAACCTCCATTCCGTTAAATAATTTCAATAGATTATTTATATAATCAATTTATTTCATGAAAATCCATACCTGATGTGAATTTTTCTTATATCTAAATTCTAGCCTTTGTGAAATTACGTTCTCTGAACATCCCTAAGAATCCTTTATTATTTTAACACACATAATGATATAGAAAAACAAAAAATGAGTCATACCAGGATATTGAAGATATTATAAAAAATATTTGTTTAGATGAATGTAATAATAGTAATATTATGTAAAAAAATATGAATTTGATACTATTTCCTAATTATTTAATGTATATACATAACTATAATAATTAAAAATCATTTTTTTAATTTAATCAGACATCATGAAAATATGTTTTTTTAAAGAACATTATGATCCAACCTCATAAGATAAATTGAATTTATATTTGAATTACTAAACATATGAAAATAATATATGATTCTATTTTTAACAAAATAGATGAAATAAAGATATTAAAATGAATCAAGGAATGCAACTGACTAAAGTATGTATGGAATAAGTCGGATAATTAAAACCTAAATATTAGCATCAAATAAAAAATAATTAATATATGTGAAATAAGAATTATTAAATGGTGTTTTCAATTAAATTAAATATTAATATTGTTTAACATAATCTTATAATTAAAGAAAATTGATTATTCTATAGAATAGAGCATGTCCCACTATGTAGGAATCCATGATTGGGGGTTTTTCAGCTCAATTTCTATTTCATTTGGTTCCAATCATTATTCCTGCACTATATTAATATAATATTGTTTCATTAAACAATTTCATTATTTTATATAGTATTTTCTCTTATTATCTACAAAAAATTACATAATCATGTCAAATATCTATTCCTTGTTGTTTTCCATTCTTCATAAAAATCCAATAATTGGTAAAAGTTTCTATAAAAGTATCTATTAGTTATTTTTATTATATGACCATTTCAATCATCTATATACAATGTTTAATTTATTATTTTATATTAGAAATATGTTTTATAAAATATATAGTTCAAATTATCCTTTATCTCTCGAAAGAATGCAATTTTATAACTATTCCTCAATATAGGTTTTCTATAAAATTTTCTGCAATGATTTAAAATATATTCCTTTTAACGTTAATATATTATATATTATCCAAAAAAATTATTTTCCTTTAGATTTCTATTTTAATATAACTATTATTGTGGAATTTATAAAAATTTAAAAAACTGTCATGATTTCTCCCCAAAATTGATTACATAATGATAACTTGTAACTTCTTCATTTTATTAAAATGATAAAAATATTAAAACACAATTTTTTCATTAATTTTTATCAATATATCTAAATTATATATCTCCATAGTATATTTTTTATGATTACCATCTAAAATATTTTATGATATAAATTTTTTTCTAATCAAATTTTCAATAATAAAATTTTTTTATGTCATTTTATTTGATATTTATGGGAAATCTTATCTTAATCATATTAATAATTTATTAATTGAAAATAGGTTTTATAATGGATTTCATGTATATAAAATAGTATCAATGATAACTATGTGATGGGTGGGTCCATTTTAACTATCCACTATGTTGGGTAGTGTTTTATATCTCATTAGATAATGATGTTATGTATGGATCAGATTTCTATTTTCCCATAATTTTATTTCCGAACAATATTATAGGTGTTCGAAATATTTTGAATGTTCATGTTCTTAATGTTTCATAATCATATGATTTATTATTCTTATACATGTTCCATATTTATATGTTATTCCACATTCCACTATTATTCTAATGTTTCATGATTATTTTATTATGCTTATACATTATTATATCATGGTATTTGTTATGAATTCTTAATAGAACCTAAATATAGTTGTAAATTTTATATGAGGGAGGAGTGAATCTATCACATAAAAATATTTTTAGGTCCCTTATATTAAAACATAAACATCTTATTAATGTGATAAATAATATGGCCATCAATGACACCCATGAATTTAAAATATGTAAAATATATTTGTAAGTTATTAAATACACAAAATTTAATTTCTTGTTAATGGGTAGATACATATTCACATTAGATATTAATTTTCACTTATAATGACCCAAAAATTTTACACATTTTATCAAATGTTTTTTATAATTAAAATACATTTGTAAAATTTAATGAATTGAAAATTGCAGTGTCTTTATAAGTTTATATACACATATTTACACTATGAAAATAAAAATAAAAATATTTATTTTAATCACAGTAGTAATATTCTAAAATCTATGAATCTCATAAAACAAATATGGATAACATATGGAATACAATGAAAAAAGGGATTTGATAAATAATCCATTATGTAAATCAAAAAGGAAATGAATCATAATAAAATAGTAAAATTATATAACATGTTAATATAAATTGCATAGATCTTGACTAATCATATGGTTGAATACCATAATGAAAATATATTGATGATATAATAGAAATATATTAATGTTTCATAATCATAAAACATGATTTAGACATATGTGTATGATAAATACTGAGACATAATTACATGATATATAAAGCCCCATCATGGATTGGGTTTACTCCCTAATCCCATAAACATTACTTCTTATGACTAAACATTTCAAAATGACATTGATAATTATCTAGTCTCATCCATTATAAAAAGTACATGGATATTTATTGGATATAAGTTAATAAAATTTTAGACAATAATATAATGATTACCCATGGAAATAAATGTGTCTCATAGTCTTGTCATAAATAATGAACAATGTGTGTATCAGAATGGTTTCCAAAAAATAAGGTATTAAAAAACTATTTAATATCATTAAATGAAAACATAATTATAAGTAATTTATTTTATTTCAATTTTATGTTGATACATGTGAACTAATTTTTATAAGCCCTAAAAAATGTCACACTTAGACGGAATTTTAGGTGAAATTTTAAAGAATATTTGATGAGGGTATGAGTATAATAATTCCAATAAATCCATATGTTATAAAAATTTGTTTTACATATAATAATTAGATTTTTAGGAACTATTCATGATTTAAAATGAATCATTTAGTTCAATTTTTAAATATGAGAAAAAAGCCATTAATTTAACCTTAATAATATTTTCAAATGAAACTGATATGGGGTACATTAATTGATTCATATAACCATAAAATTAAGATTAAATAAACATGGAATAATTTATATGAAATATATAAAGAATATATATTAATAATATTAGAATAATAAAATGGTAAATTGAGGCATTAATAGAGAATTTGTTAACGAAATAAAATAGGGTAGTTTAGAGGGAGCCATTATGTTACGTTCTAGAATTATTCATCACATTAACATATTGTCATGAATAAAAAATTAATATTTATTAATAAAATAATTTAAAACCTTTTATATTTTTATATTATTTATGATAGATTTAATTTAATTATTTATATTTATTTCTATGAGATATAAAATTCAATTAAATTTTTCTGAGAGAATTAGTTTCACTATTTCAGGGTTGGATCGCTTGTGTACAATTGAAGATGTTTAAGTGAAACGGGACTAAAAATATATAACTAAAATGAAATTATAGTAATGTATATATATAAATTTAAATTTCATAAATGAACTTTTCTTTTTTCATAAGGATTATTCATTAAATAAAAAATTTCATTGTTTTATAGTTAGATTATTTTAGAATTTTTAACGACTATCAAATACTAGATTCATTTAATTTATTATTAGGTATAAATATTAATTATATGCAATTAAATATGTTATAATATAATAATTATAATATTAATTACCCATAATAATATTTTTTGAAATATATTTGATGGTGTATATTGAACACAAAAACAAATTATCCACAAAGACGGTTAACTGACATAATATGTACAATTGTTTCATTATTAGAGTATGAGGTGAAAGGAAATAAATGGATGGTGAATATTAAATTATCACTATAAAATTAATGTATATTATTATATGATGGACATTAGTTCATTTGGGATTACATAGGTGATGGTAATGAATAAGAAAAAATGTATTTAAAAGAGGAAAACTGATAATATTAGATCTTAAATGACTCTGACACATACTAACACAAAATGAAAATAGAATTTTTCATTTATAGATACAATTTTTACAAGGAAATTATTAGTTTCTTTTGAAGATATTTATTTCATAAATTTGAAAATGTAAAATTTTTAGATGCTGTAAAGATAGGGGGTGGTGAGGGATGTGAGGAGTGGGGTGTTTTGGAATTAAATATCAATTATTTTTGTTATTCATTATCAATAATATCATTTGTATTGATTATTATAAATATATACAGTAAATATTTCTTATTAGTTAAAACTAAGGGGAGATTCAATCAAACATGAAAAAACATTCTTCTATTTATCTTATAAATAAAAATTCTACAATTTACCACATTTCATATTCACCAAACAATGAAATATTGATTATAAATTAGAAACCTAACCCTATAAAAAATTTATATGTATATTGAAATAATTATAACAATTTTATTGAAATAATTTTCTATATAATAGAGATTAAATTTTTAAATAATATCATCATTTATTTTTAAAATCATTATTTTAATATTACGATCAATTTTTTTACCAATTCAAAAATTAAAAAGGTTATCCGAAGATTATAATATAATAATAGTAAAATGATATATTTATTTATAAAAGAATTTTATGAAAATAATAATTCTTTTCTGTCAATATATTTATATAAAAATTCAAATAAAACATATATGTTTATTAAAAAACAAAACAAATATTCTATAATTATGTAGAAACATATTTCAATATATAAAGATATAAATATATTATTTTTTAATATGATTTCATAATATTATTTAACACTTAAATATTGAAGGATGTTATTATAATGGTTATGTTACTACACATATCATTTAGATTACTATACAAACGGTCATATTGGTGATGGTTGTATGGGTTCCATAATTTATACAAATAAATATCATTCAATTCATTCTTAATTCACATATGTTATCTCCTAGATTTATATATATATTCACAAAAAATGGACATTTTATTATAATAAATTCTCAACATTTCTGCAACTTTGATCATGAGTTTTACTATAATGGGGGATCAAGCATATAAAAAATGTTAAATTGTTAATGTTTTATATAATAATTGTTGTCTAATTTTAATAATTTCGTAAATTATAGACATATTTTTCATCTAAATGCAGTTATAATTTTTTTTGGATTCATTATTTCGTTTGTTTGAATTATAGTAGTAATTTTAATAAAATACTTTTAAAGGTGAAATTTTATTAAAAAATTATCATTTCATACATTCCTTCCCCATTTAGAAATTTCCCTTTTGAAATTTTGATTTGCATAATAATGTCAAAATATGTATGGTACTTTTACTTCAATTCAACCAACATTACCAATGATTCCTCCTCGTACATATTTGTTCATCATAGTAATTCGACTATGTGAGTTATATTGTTACATAGTTCCTTATTTAGGATGTATATGATCTTAATCGACTCCTTCTCAAAAAAGAGATCATTTTTCAAATATCCCACAATAGAACTCAAAAATTGTTAGAGATGTATACTGTAATTCCTCATGAGGTATATGTGGAATAAATCATGTACTAGAGACATTGTTTTTTTATGTTCTAGTTATTACAACCCAGCTCTTTATTACACACGTAAAAATGATTTATTATATAAACATGAACATAAGATTACTTTTGGGAACAAGAGGTCTAGTGTTTCGAGATATTATGAACATTACATGAAAACTTAAGACGTAATAAATAAAATCAATATTGAAAAAATCTTTTACATAACCACAACATTCATTCGTACATAGCATTTCATTGGATAACCTGAGGACACCCATAAGAAATGGGTGATCTATAAATCCCAATAAGTGAGTAAAAAGTCGTAACAGGAAGAGTACTGTACATGATAGGCAATAGGAATATCAATAGTGAATAAAAGAAACATTATCATAAAGGAATGATATATCATGATTATCACAACAAAGAAATGTGGAAACAACATACAACATGATATTAGTATGAGCTAATGCTCATTACACATAGATTATCATATGTAATCCTTCATTGAAGTTGAATTAGAATGGATAATCCCTCATTTAAATTAGTTATCATGAGTAAACCATCATTGCACATGTTTTATAATGATATTAAACATTACCTAATGCATTAGAGAGATATTAGGGAACACCCTTTGAAACATTTTATTTAATAAATAATTATGTAGTATGGATCGTATAATGTGGAGTCATTAAACATCATATGTTATTCTAAAATTAGGGAATTTTTAATATATACATGTAAGAAAAATTAAATATTTATATGTTTATAATGGTGAATATTTTTGACAGGGAAATGGGTATTCTATTCCCTACATAAGGATTCGCCTTGGAAAATCATGGTGCAATTTCGGCAGCATAACAACATGACATAAAAATTCAATAAAATGGGTGATGAGAGGGAAAAGGGTACCTAATAGTATTTAAATGAAATTTAATGTTAGGGGGTAATATATATACATGTCCCAAAATATTTAATTTGAAAATATAATGCTTAACATAACATTGAAACATGAATAAAGAGGAGAAACAAAATAACTCTTAAGAAATTTCTTCTTAGTAAGGGGTGTACCTGGGAGAAATTATTGAGAGATAAAGAGGTCTATCATAATTAAAAAATAAGTATGTATATTTGGGGATGGTTCTTAATCATACTAAAATATTTTAAATTGAAATTAAAATGTTATATACACACAAATAAACATGTATAAAATTGAGAAATGAAGAAATCTCCAACATGAGTGTGTGATTTTCGGAGGATGTGGAGGGGATTCATGAGTACTTGGGGAACATTAGGGGGGGGTATAGATATATGATGGAATATAAGGTAAGTTATATGTGTATATTTAGTGAATATAAGATTGATCTTTGGAGTGTTTATATAGGAAAAGTAAGGCGAATTCTTTAATATTTCACAAACTTAGGTTTTGGGTCCTATATAATTAAATTTTCAAAACCACGGAACATACCCTAGTTTTTCGCATGTATTTTAAAAAGGGGAGTTTAAAAAAATATGTTTAATTCCAATGTCCAAACTTATTATAATATTAGGCTTGATTTTGTTGATGTGGGTCATAGTCTCAAAGAAATCATATAAAAAATATAAAATATTTTATATATCATGGAGGGTCCAATAACGCATTGTAAAATTAATAAAATAATCTCAAATCATATTATTATTAAGGAATAACATATATTGGTCGAATATCCCATTTATAGTATTTTATTACTCCACTATTGGGTAATTATGAAGTCATAAAACACATTATATATTTATATGGTATTGAATTTTTACCCCAAAATTTTATTGTCTTGGAAAATAATGAAAAATTCACCGTTGGATAATTTTGATGTCCTAATTAGAACAAGAATATTAATTTTATCTAAATAATATTCAAAATATGATAATGTTTAGTTTTAATGTAAATACATTAATTTATTGACAATTAACAGGTCTCGACGAAAATAGATTCAAAACCATAATAAAACATACATTTGACTTCATAAAATTTTATCTAATAATTTATATTTAAAAATTATATAATAATAATAACTTATTAAATTATAATTTAGTCCAGAAATTTATTAATTAAAATAAATTATTTAATTACATATACAAATTTAGTTTAATTCTATGAAAATATAATTCTTATCAAAATGAATAATTAATCATATATAGAGTAAAAAAATATGGAATATAATCACAACATATAAGGAAAATGAGATTTCATATAAAAATATTATATTGAAAATATTAAAAAATATCAGTTTATAATAACTTATATATTTATAAAATATTCCAATTTATACGAAAAATCAATTTATCCATTTAATTATATTTTTAACAAAAAATATCCTCAAACATGAATTGATTGAATACAATTTTTATTTATAAAATGAGATTAAAAAATAAGTAAGTAATGCTTTATTAAATAACCCCTTATAACAAACTAATTAGACCTAAGGTTAAGGTGTGTGATGGAGAAATACTCTTGGTTCTGGTCGAATAATATTGATCTGGTGGTAATCTCTATTAACATCCACTAATCACGTATGAGATTCCATTCAAGAATAACGTGTTCAATCTCAACATGGTCATGGTCAAGAGCGAATCCCATCAACACTATCTCCTTTTCGATCCCTAACAAATGAGCTTCATATGACTCAAGTCTACTGCATGAGGAAATCCTATATTTTTCCTCTATCGAGAGAATTCTTTTTAATATACTTAAATATACACTAGTCATGTGATCAATTTTCAACTACTGTATTATCAATGGTAATGATTCATAATAGTCATTAACACCAAATACAAAAATATTTCATGTGTTTCCTATATCAATAAGAAATTTATGAATGTGAATTTTATTCATGAATGTTCGGGTCATTACAACCTCCCCCCTTAAAAATATTTCCCTTGAAATTTTCTTTTCATACACTAAAAATGATATTGTTATCTTTACTTCATCACTTCCACCAGTTCCCATGTTGCTTCTTCAAACTTGTGGATTATCCACAACACTTTGATTAGTGGAATTGTCTTACATCGTACAACTTTTTCCAAATGAACTATGATCTTCAACGACTTCTCTTAATAGTATGGGTGATTCTCCAATGGTAACACCTTTGGATTGAGTAAATGTGGTGGGTATGGTATGTACTTCTTCAAGAGTGATTCTTGTGATACATCATTCACTGGAGAACGGATCGGTGGGAGTGCTAGTTGATAGGAAACTACTCCAATGTGATGAAGGACCACAAAAGGGCCAATGTACTTTCTACAATGATTTCATTTTTTTACCGTATATCTTAACTCTCTTCTATAGTGATAAGGGGAGGGATACCATGTCCCCAACATCAAACTCTAGTTCTTGTTAATGATTATCACCATAGATCATTTTTCATATCTATGTTGTATCAATGTGATGTGCAATGGTCTTATCCTTTACAACCATTTCATAGATCATTTCTAGAAATGTGAGTTTTTTCAATCCAACTTCATTCCAACATGATGTCGTTCAACAACTCCTCCCATAAAGGGCTTAATAAGGAGTGATTTGGATGCTTGAGTGGAAGCTGTAATTGTAAGACAACTCAAATATGGGATGATGTTGATCCCATACTCCATTGATGTCTATGGAGAAAGCTATCAATGTGGACTCATGTGTTTGGATAGTCCTCTCAGATTGTCCATTATTTTGAAGAAGATATTCCTTACTAAAGCTCAGCTCGGTATTAAAAGCATGTTGGAGACTCTTACAGATCATAGTGTTGAATCTTTGATCTATATTAGATACAATAAATTGTGGTACTCCAAGAAGCCTTACCACTTCTATGATGTATATCTGTTCCATTTGATCTAATGAAAAATACAAAAAAATTGTAATGAAGTGTGTAATATTAATAATATGGTCCATAACTACTTAAATAGAATTGTTTCACTTGGATTTATTCAAATTTATAGTTACAAATTCCATTATGATGTTTTCCCATTTCCCTGTTGGTATGTGTAACGGTTTCATTTTCCCCTTATACTTCTTCCTCTCAGCATTCACTTATTGACATACCATGAACATTTATATATACTCAGTGATCTAATTCTTCCTGATATCCCACCAATAATGCTCTCAGAGATCTCCATACTTATTTTTGTTTCTTAGGTTATGGGAGAAATTCAAACTATGTTCATTATCCAAATGTTCATTGATTAATTTCGGATTTGATGGAACACATAATATTGACCCAACAATCACATTTCCTTCTTCATTAGCATTTAACTATGAGTATTTCCTTTTAATAATATTTTCCACTTTCTTCTGAATTTCCACATCATCCTCTGGAGCATCGTTTTACCATTCCAAAAGATATAGTTGGGAAATAATTTGGGAAAATATTGATGATGTTTTCTTTATTTATGACTACAATTTATATCATCATAAAATCTATGAAGATTGGATCCTTTTAAATTCTCATCAATGATAGAATTGATGGTTACATTCTACATAGATCGTCTTCCAGTTTGTTCCCTTTTGCGTATGGTAGTGAATTGAGTAGTCTTAATAATTAATCATCATTAACCATAATTTTGGAACATGTTCAACTATTTTTGTGTGAATATATACAAGATGTTTTTTTGATCCTTATTTATTTCACACTTCTCCCAAAGAGGAAATGTCACCAAATTTTCATATTGATGATTACTAAATCAAACACCAAATCATGTGTTAGATAGTTTTACTCGTGATCATTCAATTTCCTTTAGGCATTGGCAATTACCTTTTCATTTTTCATCATCACCCGGCCCATGCCATTATTTGAAGCATCACTGAATACCACAAAAAGTTATCCACTTGTGGGTTCGGTGAGCACAAGGATATAATATACCATATTTTCCACTCCTTGAATCTATCTTCGCATTTTTCACTAAATTAAAACATTACATCATTACATTTTATCTTCCAAATAGAGTTTGATAATCATGATAAATTTTTAAAAAATCCACAATAATATCCTCTATCCAATGGAAGCTACAGATATCTATCACAGATGTTGGCCTTAGCCATCCCCTATTGCATTTTTCTTGGAGGGATCTATATACATCCCATTGATTTAGATGATATAACCCATGAATGATAATTACTTCATCCAGAACTCATACTTGTTGTACATTTCATAGACTTCACTATTCGCATGGTCTCTAGTACAGTGCTTAGATAGTACACATTTTCATCCTTCATTTTGAGGTATATTAGAGTATTATGTATAAATAGCATGACAAATTTTTCTTTTTAATCTATAATTACTCTATTTATCATGTCCCTAGGAATTTATAGAGCATCAATGATTACAAAATGCATTACAATGAAATCTTAGTTCCCAAACCTTGTTCGAAAAGCATCCTTGGGGATATCATCCTTCTTCACCCTTACATGATAATATTGCTACTAGAGATGCACCATGGAGTAGTATTGTGCTCCAAATTATTGATTGAACAATTCATAAATTCATTGAAGAGGATACTTTTTCCTTATCATGAATTTTTTGAGCTCATGATAATAAATGCAAAAGCGCATTGACCCATTTTTCTTGTTGACTAAGAGGAATGATGCTCCCTTGGGTGAACACATGGGTGTATAAAAACCTTATCCATATTCTCAAATAGTTTTTTCATTAGTTAATAAAGCACAAAAACATTAATTCAATATGAATTCTTGGATATTGGAAATGGCCTTGGTATAAAATCAATAGATAATTCTAAATCTCTTCTAGGGTGAAGACTGGAAAATTTATCGGAAAAACAGTCATTAAATCAACTCACCATTGTTATTTATTCATGGATGGTTACTTCCGTTTACTCAATAACTTGAGTAAGATATGAAATATCAATGGGATATAATTACCATGCTTGAGATGATTCTTTTAACGAAGATTCATCCTCCTCATTGAACTTGTACCAAAATGGGGGTTAATTTTCATTATAGAGAGTGATTTCCATTTAATGGAAATTTATGTTGTCTCTTTATAGGGAAATCCAGTACATGCCAATAATTTCATCAAAATACACTAGAGATAGTTTTAATAGGTTCTTCAGAATGGTCAATACCCAAATTGTGATAGCGGAGGAGTTATATTCATCGGATGTAATAATTACCTCATATGTCGTTCTCACTGACCTCTCTACCTCGATGATTTTTTTTTGTTATTGTGATTGATCTACAAAAAATTTGTGATATAAAAGAATACATTGAACTAGAATCAAATACTAAATTCTTTGTTCATGAATTAATAACAAGTATTCCTATCACCCCTTTATGGTCGAGATATTCTTCAGTGGTAGTGATTGAAAAATGTCACCCTTTCTTCCTTGGAGGTTTTTCGTTGCCTTCGAAAACCATTGGCTTAGGGCACTAGATTAAAAATTGCATGGTTCATTGCAGTTGAAGCAGTAAAGAATATGTTGATGGTTGAATAGATAATTCCTCTCCAGTTATATAGCATAGAGGTTTTCATGTCGGCAATTAATGTACATGTTCCATTCTCTTCCACCACTAAATCATTTCCTCATACACATTAGGAAATTTTTGGGGTGCTTCTTTCTACACCTTTGGAAAGCAGGGTTTTGTAATTTCATAGCACCATTAGAATTACCCATCGGACCTCCATAATTAAATTCCAAAATCCGCTTCTTATCCCCCTGACACCCTTCAGATTTTTGGATCTCCATTTCCACTTTCAAGGCACATCCGAAAATTACCGTCTAGAAATCGATGTCATAGATTGCAAGGGCTTTCCATAGACTAGTTTTTGGAACTCCAAAAAGTTGTCAACCTTGCATTCAGGGGTAATAAAAATGATGGAGGTGTATCATTCATGCATTGTGTTGTTTTCTATGTATGCTATGATGGATTCATTTTATTTATTCTAGAGGGAAAAGAATTCCCTTTCCATCTAATTTTAAAGGGCGTGAGAAAAATATTTATTGAAAAATAGATTCCGGAAATCCTTCTATTCCAATGCCTCAATATCTTGCTTAGGCTTCGCCTTTTTAATAAATTTACACTATTTAATATCTTCATCCTCCATATGATAAATATCCAAAATAGACTTCTTTTGTTCGAAACATTGAATGATGGAGAAAATCATCTCAATGGAGATGATCCGTTGTTTGATGATTGAGGGGTCATATGATCGATTGAATGTAGGAGGCCTTTGTCTCATGATGCTCTAGATTGCTGATTTTTCATTCATATAGGGTATTGGTGATCTAATTGAACCAGGCTTCCATTTAAAACATGAGTTATCTGAGTTGATATTGTGACCATGTTTGAGATTCATTCTCCCATCGGATTGGGAAACCCATTAGAATAGTCATCACATTGAAATTCAAATCGGTTTTTTTCCTGAGTCCCCTTGTTACTAGCCATTAGCTAAAAAAAGAATGTTAGGGGTAACACATAAAAGGGAATCCATTAAAAAAATGGATAACTTATAAATCACATTTATTTCCTTAACATATAAATTTAATGAAATTCAAACTATGTTATCCATGATCTACTTCCCAACATATACCCTTAGGGAAATTTTTTTAACCATAATAATGTTTCATACTAATTTTATGAATTTAGCGAAGCATATCACTTGTGAGAGTCAAACCATGATTGCAGTAATCCCCATTTTCATGCATTATTTCCCATTCGAGTCTAGTTCATTGTGATATTTTTAGGTTTTACCACATGATATATCTATGATAGAGCCACCTATACTTGTTTGTATCCAGAAATTGATGTATTTGTTTGATAAACCACATACTATATACTCACAAAAATATAAGGATTTAATTATTATACATACTATTACCCCCATGGAATTCATCGGGGTTTTTTTAACACTAATACATAAATAACTAAATATATCCTTTGATACCAACTGAAACAACCCTACTCTTTATTACACATTTAAACATTATTTATTACATAAAACCAATCTTATGAAAACTATGATGATCGAGGGGTCTAGTGTCTTGGGAAATTTAAATCATTACATGGAAATGAAAGACAAAAAATAAAACATCATGTTTGAAACATATTTTACCTGACCACAACATTCTTTCGTACATAGCATTGCATGGGTTAACCTAAGGACACATAGAAGAAAAGGGTGAGCTATAATGTCAAGTAAGGAAGTAAAAAAGGAATATAATAAAGAATTATGTATAAGTTACTCAACATGAATATAAATGGATTTCAAGAGAAATCTGAACATAAAGGTATGATATAACATTATTATCATAACATTGAAATGGTCAACGATATACAACATGATATTCACATTATCCAAGGCTCATTGAACAAGGATTAGCATGAGTAAACACTCATTACACTTGAATTATCATGAGTAAACATTCTTTTCACTTGAATTAGAATGATTAAACCCTCATTTCACATGTCATGTCCTGGTACTTCACTTTAACCAATTCATTGGAGTGATATCAGGGCACAACCTTTAAACATTTCCTTTCATGCGTATGTGTGTTACAATGGATCATATAATGAGGAATCATTCATAATCATTAGTTATTCCAAAATTAGGGAATGTGGAATAAAAACATGTAATTAATATTTATTATATATATTTTCATAAAGGCGGTTAATTTAGATAGAGAAATGGGTATGGTATTCACTATATAATGAATGACTTGGAAAACCGGGGTGCAATTTCTACATCATAACAATGTTATTTAAAAATTCTTAATTTTTTTGAAGAGATAGAAAGTGATATATCAATATATTTACTACTATAGGACATTAAGGGGGTCATATATACATGTTAGAACACATATAATTCAGAAATAGAAGGTGTAACGTAAGGAAGATAGTTGAAGAATGACGAGAAATTAAATAATTCTTACATAATTTTGGCATTTTAAAAGGTGCACGTGGGATGGATTAAGGAGAGGTAAAGAGATATATGTCATTAAAAACATGGGGGGAATTATGAGGGAGGTTATAAATTATTACCCAACTTTTTTAATTTAAAATAAAAGGTTATAACAACATAGAGAAACTATAAATAAATGTCTAAGGAATAAATCCCTTACATGAGTGTGTGACATCAAGAGATTGAGGAGGGGCTTCAAGAGAGCCTAGGGAGACTGGGGAGGATTATATAGAGAGGAGGTAATATTTTGGACATACTCCAAGTAATTTTTAGATATGAAAAGTGAGTGTTCGGAGAGTTTAGGTGGGTTTATATAGGAAAATAGTGTGGAAGTCGTTTATATTTAAAAAACTCGGGGTTTGGAGCATATGAAATTAAATATTCAATAACCAAATCATCCCATGGTTTTTTCAAAGGGTTCATCCAACAGGGAGCAGAAAAAATTATTTTATAAAGAATATTTCCGTACTTATTAGAATATTAGGCTTTTTTTGGTATAGGCAAGTCACACACTCCAGGAAATCATTTTCAAATGTAAAAATAAATTCTAGGTCGTACAGTGTCCCCTAAGGCATCATAAAATTAATAAAACCAATCTAAATTTTAATTATTTTAAAGGTAGAACATATATTGGTTGAATATCCCATTTAGAATAATTTATCATATCACTATTTGGTCAATATGATGTCATAAAACACATTATATATTTATAAGATATTTATTTATTAAGAAAAAATTGGATTGTCTCGAATAATAAAGAAAAATTAACTGTTGGATAATTTTGATATCCTGGTTCAAAAAATAATATTCATTTATCTAAATAATTGTCTAAATATGTTAATTTTCACTATTAATATAAAAACCTTCATTTATTGCAAACTAAAGTGTTTTGACAAAAACTATTTCCAAATATTAGACATCATAAATAATTATATAATCATTTATATTTTAGAATTATATAACAAAAATATTTTATTAAAAAATATTATTCATAAAAATCATTAATTAAAATAATATCATTTCTAGAAAATAAAATTCTAGTTTTATCTTATGAATATATAATTATTATCAAATCGAATACATAATCATTTTTGGAGTAAAAACTATAAAGTCCATAATAAGTACTTATAATTAAAAGGATTGTTAATATAACACAATTATAATGACAATGATAAAAAAACAATTTATAATAATTTATATATTTTCAAAAAGTACCATTTTAAATGAAAAATCAATTTATCTAAATCATTATATTTTAAAGAGAAAAAATTCTCCAATAGGAATTCATGGAGTAATAATTTTATTTATAAAAATAAATTACACAACAATTAACTAATATATTTTTATATATACCCTTATAACACTTAGATATTTCCTAAGGGTAAGGAATGAGATGGTGAAAAACTCTTAGGGTGAATCGGATAACATATCTCTTTTGGTAATCTCTTTTAAAATAAACTTCTCTCATAGGATATTCCGTTCCAGATTAACAAGTTGAAATTTGGAAAGGACATGGTCCAGAGAAATTACTAGTGATAGTAACTCTATTTCAATCTCAAAGAAATGATCTTTGTATAGCTCCAGTCTGCTGGAATAGGCTATCCAGTCCTTTGATTGTGTTGAAATGACTCTTTTAAAAATCATAAATTTATACTTTTCATGTGATCACTATTCAGATGCTATACTACCAATTGTAATAATAAGTAACAATATTTTAGACACAATTATAAAAAAAATAGTTCATGTGTTTTATATATACATAAGACATTTATGAAAGGGAATTTTATTTATGAATGTTTGAGTTTTTACACTAGTTGATATGAAACAACTCTAATGTGATCAAAAATCTAAAAAGATTCAATGTACCTGGAACATAGACTTCCATTCATCTATTATGTTAGGACTCTATTTTATGGGTATATTTGGGGTAACAACAGATCTATGACCCCCTAACTATAGATCATATGGATGAATTCTTGTATTAATATTTTATAAACTATGACCTTCAATTATGTGATGTTTAATGGGCATTACATTTTTAATCATTTCTTAGAAAATTTCACATCCCGACCGCTTTTTATAACCTATATTATCTGAACAAAAATTTTATAAACATATTTTCCCATATATGTCATCATATTGAGCTATTTGGATGCTCAAGTGGATACTATTGTTTTAATAGTACTCTATTAGTAGTATATGTTTGTCTCATCCTCCATTGAATTCCATTTTATGTGCTATCAATGTATATTCTATTGTCTAAATATTCTTTTCAAATTTTATAACTATTTTCAAGTTATAATCCATAGAAAATATCAAATCGGGTTTTAGATAATGTTGTAGATTATTTCAATTTTTTTTGGTAAATAATAATTCTTGATCGAATACAATTGAAAATGATTTTCAATGATTTATGAATACTTCCATAAAATATATCATTTCATGTTGTTTAAGTGGGAAGTCATATCGAATTTAGATAATGTGAGTTGTCATTATAAGATAATCCACAATATCCTATATTAAAATATTTCCTATAAATTTCAATTAATTACATGTGAACAGTTTGAGGGTCATGTTTTCTTATTTCCATTAAGTTAAAGTTAATTGTACCATCATCCCCTGTGACTTTATCTTTTCATCCTTAACATTATAAAATATAATTCATTGTAATGTATATTCTATGATATATTCTTTAGTATTTTTTGAATAGTAATTATATCAGAGATCTTATCACATTTTCATGCTATTAGGGAGGATTGATATAGACATGTTATATGAATAATTGAAAATATAAATATTTCTCAAGGTATTTTATGGATCACATATTCATGAACCAAATCATACACCATCTTCCTCATTTGTTTTTATATCTATTCATTTTCTATTTAAGATATCCATTTACTTCTTCTGAATTTTGAAATCATCTTCTTAAGAATCCTCTATCATATCTATATGGGATATATGAGAAATAATTTCATAAATTAAAAAAATTTACCTTATTTATGATTCCCATGACTATTATTTTTGTTTATATAATGATTATATCCTTCTAAATTATCAACATTTATAAGATTTTAATATTTGTTCTACAGAGGGAATCTACCTCTTAATTTTTTTCTACGTGATAGTAGTGGATTGAGTAGTCATAATCAAGTATTATCTATAACTATCTTATAAAGAAGATATTATTATCCTTCTATGTTAACAAATAATTAAGGTTATTATGGTACTTATATATCTCAAATATCTCCACATAGTTATAATGCTAAAATATTTTCAATGTGAATATTAATGCATCAAAATATTTTTCATGATTTGGATAATTTTCCTAAATAATGTTTTTATACCTTGAGCAGTAGGAAATTACTTAATCGTTGTATATTTTTACACAACCTAATATCATCTTTTAAGAATAATTTTACACAGTTATGATTTCACTACATTTTAATGTTTCAAGTAATAGTGATGTGATAAGACTCTTTTTAAATTTTGTGATGATTACTTGAAATTATGTTTTTATAGAAGATAGTACTCACTTCTATGTCATTCTTGTTATTGGGATTGAAAATAAGGAGAAGTTTCTCTGACATCATCAGTAATACCACATCCATCTAAGGATACTGAATATCTCAATTACATTTGTTTATCTTACCGGATCCTCAATTTCTAGTGACATAAAACGACTAAATATATGCCTCTAATATTTCAAACATTAAAAAATAATGAATCTTTTTCCATTTATAACTCAAAATTTATATACATAATATAAAGACTCTCTATATCAATAGTATTTAGCGTAATATTGACATTTTCCTCACACTCTTCCTTTCTCTTTGTGTATACAAAAATACGATCTATAAAGGCTACCAGTAATATTTCATGGTAATTCAAAAAAGACTATATTAATTATTTTGACAATGATTTTTATGGAAGAAGTATGTTTTTAGGGCATCACTATAAATTTATATTTCATATACCTCATTCGAAATGTATTATTAGGAATATATTTATTCTTCTCCTTTAATTAAGGGTTTTCTAAATGGAGGTCCACATTTAGAAAATATTTGGACCCTAATAGTTGATCGAACATGAAATTTATAAATTTAAGGGATTTTTTTTCATTATCGTGATTTTTTCATGGCATGATACGAAATATAGAGGAACAATTATTAATCATTATTCATGATGAGGATGACCATCACACCCCCTATTTGAGGACATAGGAATATAAAAATCATATTCAAATTCTCTTGTACCTATTTATTTAGTTCTAACAACCCAATGGTTTCCATTATATAGGGATTCTTTGTTATGTTATATGATCAATGTATTTGTTAAACTATGATATAAGAACTCTCATTCAAGATATGAACCATAAATGTTTCAGGGAACACATCTTGGTAGTCCCCCACAATGCGAATGTCTTAATGAATGATCATTTTCACTATCATTATAATTTATCTACATAATATTTATCATAAGTAATGAATGTCCACACATGAGATGATGTTCCAAAATGAAATTCATTATCCTATTTATAATTTTATTAAATATGATGATAAATTTTTTTGTGAAGTGTGATCTCACTCTTCCGATAGTTATTATTGGTTTAATTTAAATGTATCTAATCCATGACCAATATAGAAAAAAAGTACTATAATATAAGTAGTATGATTTTTATTTGTGGTTTAATATATGAAATTAATCATTGATGAGTTGTATACTGGGGATGAAATAATTTCTCAATTTTATATTTTCATTTATAGAGAAATCCCTTTATTTTAAGGAATTTATGGATTATTTATACTAAACATTCAGGTTTGGAATGATTTACAAGAACTATAATAAAATTTTAAATTTTTTATTTAGGATTGAATAATAAATTAACACATGAGTATATATTTTTCAAGATATACTATAGTAGTAGGGATTTCATATTCCCATCCTTTTAACATGGCCTTGGAGGATTTTTTTTGTTCATTTTATTCCACAACCATTTTCCTATGGAATTATTTCATATAATTAATATGTTTTAAGTAGATTAACAACTATTATAATGATTTTTTGTTGATTGGAAACATCTTTATTTTAGTAAATTTTTAATAATTATTCACATATCCCTAACATTGATTATCTTGATTCAATTTCAAGCATCATTTTATGCATCACATAGTTTCCTTGATATTGTTTATAGAATTATTCATTCTTCATTTCTACATGTGGGAAGCTATTAATTCATTCCTCCATCAGATTTATCTAATTATTCCACAAATGTAATATCAATTTTACACTTTTAAACTCACTTCCCTTGAACCCACTTATAGTTTCAAATACACCCCATGAACTTGAGGACATAATGGTGATTTTCTAGATAACTATCAATGGTATAAATCATGAACTCTCTTTATAGATTTAGCATTATTAAATTGATGAAATTGTTCTGCAAATATTTATTAATACAAAGAACAACATGTTATTTTTACGGTCTATGCATCGATAAAACCATCATCATATTACATCAGATAGAGGAACTCTTTATCCATTTAATGAGGTATTTTTTAAGGAAAATTTTTATTAATTATTTTCTAATGATTTATTCCCATTAAAATGAATCAAATTACAAATTAGATTTTTTGATAATGATTTTTTTCCAACACATATTTTCTACCTCTTCTAAAATATAGTTATCCAATGAAAATTTAAATTCCTTAATAAATGAGAGGATAAATAATATCTACATGATAGTTTTGACAAATTATTCAATGATTATATGATCTGCAGATCCAACAATGTTTGGATTACTTTGTGACATAATGGATTAAATAAAAAAATAAATTTCATAGGATACAAGGGGTGTTCTGAAATATTCTTATGATTATTCAAAACTCCATCTTGTTTACCAGCTATTATCATTAAGTTATCATATTAAACTACAATATAGTTAGGAATCTCATAAAGGAAATCATTAAATTTAATATAATATTTTCCATTCGCATGAGTTATTATATTCCATGCCATTAAAAATATTTACATATATTTGGGGGTCTGAATAATTTCACATTTAGAATTTAAAATAAAATCTCTGACCTTATATGTAATAACTTGTTCATGAAATTTTTATCTTAACATATGACTCTCAATATTTCAATATTGGTTATACATGAAATTTTTTCCTATACATAGACTAATATAGTGGGTTATCACTTTTGTTTTCATGGCATAATCCACATAAAAAATTAGTCCATCCAATTATACCCAATATAGTGACCCAATAATTTTATAAATATAATTACATGATATTAATAATGAATTTAAATTAATTAAAAACCATGTATTGAAAATAAAACTACCATTAAAATAATGTGTACATAAATTGAAAAAATTAAAATAAATTAAATCATGTTTATTAAAATACCCATATTGGACAAATTACTTATTTTATGATCCTAATACTATATTGGATAATATGGTAAATAAATTTATTAATGGTGGGAGGAAAACATACCATTAATTTTATAATTATAGATGTGAATCATAATATATTTTATAGAAGGATGAACATGATAACCAAAATGGAATTTCATATGAATAATGATATAGAGGAATAATATAATTAGTATATAGTCTTATTTTTATTGTAATATTTGAATGTAGTAGAAACATAAATAATTAAAATAGAATATATATATGTTAACATACATGATAACATCACATGGTGGACAGAGTCCCATCTTTGATTAGGTTCACAACCTTATCACATATATATCGCCACATGATAATAAAAAATTAACTAATTAATAATAGAACTATCAAGGTTTATACATCATAACATGTACATGAAAACATTATCCACTTAATGTAATAAAATAGAAGGAATTAACATATGTATTACCCATTGAATTGAATGGGTTTAATAATCTTTTTATAACGTATAACCAAAGTGAATATCATAATTTTTTTCCAAAAAAGAATCTATTAAATCATTATTGTATATTAATAATTTTATATAATCACATATCATTATATAAACTATCCATTTGATATGGAGATGTAAAAATTAGTGTTTAGGTACCTTTTTCAAAATTCCCCATAAGAAGAATCTTAGTGAAATGTTCAAAAAATTAATGATATTTAGAAAATCATGATTCTTATAAATCCATAAGTGAACAAAAATTTTATTCCATATAATAATGAGTGTTTTAAAAACCATTGATGATTACAAATATTTCAATTTGTGGTAATTATGAATTCTCAATGAAAATATAGAACTTTCATATAATAATTTTTTTAAACGAAACTGATAATGAAATGTTAAAAATATATAGATCCTTAGAAAAGGAAGGTTAAATATATTTTTTTTATATTTTTAAAATATATATATATACTATAAAATATTTATATATTAATTATAAATATAATTATTAAGTTAAAAAGGTATAAAGTGTATGAAAATAAAAATTGGGTGTTTTGAAGGGATCTCATACATTATCGTATATAATCCTTCCACACTTGAATCTAATGTCATGAATAAGAAATCTTGGTTTAGTAATTACATAATTTATAAAATTATACTTTTATATTTTATTTAGAATAATTTTATTTTGATAATTTATTTCTATTTTTCTGTCATATTATTTTGAATTCGTTTGTCCCAAGGGTTTCTGTTTTTAGATTGCAATGTTGGATTAAATGTGGATAATGATAGATGTTTCGGTGAAATTGGAATATATCTTTACAATAGTAATAAAATTTTATTCCATTACATACAAAATTTTAAATGTCTCTATATTAAATTTCATACTCCAATATGTGGAAAATAAATTTACTAAAAACATTAATGTTAATAGTTAGTTTATTATGTTATCCTTACCGATCATCATGAACTTGTTTCAATTAATTTAATATTATTCCATTATATTAATTCCAAGATGTAAAAATAAATTTCATGTTTTAAATAAATAATATTTAAAAATAATACTATTTTTAAAAATATTCTTGAAGGCATCAATTTATAATGGAATATCATTATTCACATAGACAGTCAACTAAAATAAAATGTTCAATAATTTTTTTCTATGAAGAAGAGGGTAAAATATGTTAATAGATGAAATAAATTCCATTTTAGCCATGATGTTATAGTTTATATGAATCATATTAAATTCATTAATTTATGATAGATCAAATATGTTTTGGTATGGATTTAGAAAAAAATAATTATAAGAGGTAAATTGAGAACATTTAATCTTAAGTGATCCATCCTTGAAATTATCCCCATGGAACTTGTGATTGGATTTTTTTTATGTCTCTAGGACTTGTAATTTATTATATAGGTTTTGAAGTAACTTTTGTAGAAATTATTTAATCTCCATGTTTTAGAATGTGTGAGGAGAAGAGGTGGAATTTACAAAGGGTGTATAGGGGTGTTGTTAAATTAAATACCCATTAGATTATTATTATTTTTCAAGTTTATATGTAATATTTGTTTCTTATTACTATATATTGTAAATACTATATGATAGTTATTAATAATGGGTTCTTATATCATCCATGAATCTACAATTAATTTATATAACATATAATCATCAATATTGTATTTCACAATTCATTAATAATTCAACTATTTCAGAAAACACAAAATATTTTAGTTAACATGTTATGATATTAAATTAAAAGGTAGAAATCAATTTTATGAAAATAATTTCTTAAAATATATGAAATAATATTTTTAAATAATATATTCCTTTATTTGAAAAATTCCATATTTTTTATTATCATCATTTTTCTGACATTTGACAGACAAATCTTATAATTTGATGAACTTATATCATCATGATAATAGAAAATAATATTAACATATATATAAATTATAATAAAATTAACAACCTTTTATGAAATTATATATACTATAGAAACTCAAATAAAACATATATTTAAAAAAATCACACTTATTTCAACATATATATAATATTTAATTACATTTATTATCTTGTAGAAATGTAATATTTTTATTCTAATTGACAAATAAATATTTTGTTACATATAAATATTTTAGGATTTTAATATAATGATTAGTTCTTTATTCCCAACAATCAAATTATTAATCCAATAGTCATATTTGTAGCGGTCAAAATTTTTCACTAATTTCTGTAAATACCTATCATTCCATTCATCGTTAATTTAATTTAATTTTATCTAAATTCTATATACACTATTACTTTTCATATGGGAATTGAAATACTAATAATAAAATTTATTTTAACAATTAACTTCCTATTATTATGGTGTATTGATAATATTTAAATTATTCTATTCTTATGTTCCTATTTTATATTTATTTTCTCTTCATATAAATATCTATTTGCGATGATATGTATTTTCCCACAATGTAATTTTAAATCTTTGTTGGATTAATTTTATGGAACACCTTTATTATATTAAATAATGTAACAAAAATATATTTTGTGTGGAAAATTCTATTGAATGAAATGTAGGTGGTTAGGCCACTTGTTTCATCACTTGGATTATAATGAGAATTTTTTATCCTTGAACTCATGATACATTATAATATATCAAGAGTGTAAAGATATCCCATAGTAATAAAAATAATTTTGTATGAAAATATAGAGTTTTCAACTGAACAACACTTCTATAAACTTACATTTACTCTAATTATTCATTAAATTTGTCTGCTACATGTAAATAGTTTTTTCAATTTTTACCATCAATTCATGATAAATTAATAGTCACTTATTTTATTATGCACAATTCATGTTCTCAATTTTCATTCATATAATATCCATAAATTATTTTTCATATTAAAATAGGAAATATAATGTTAAAATGTAAATTTTAAATTAAAAATTGAACGAACAACATCTTTGAAAGTATATTTTAGAATCCTCTCACTATTCTAATGTAATCACATTTTGATTACTTAGTTGAAATTTTCTAGGTGGATTTTGACATAAAACAGGAAATTATTTTAGGAGAAATAGTTTTCATCATTTGTTATTATTAAACATAAACAAAACCTCTCACATAATTACATGTCAATTGTGAGGACCATATTTCAGCAACAATATAAATGAGATTCCAAATTAATGATATTTTTACCATGATATATCATATTATTTATTATTAAATTTTAATATTCTTGTAGGATCAAAATTATTTTTTACACATTTTCTTGTCGATAAAAGTTTTCAGAATAGATCTCATTCCAAGTTTATTTATACTTCCATGGATTTTCCAATTTTCTATCAAATAATATATCATATATATAAATAAAATTATAATTTGATAATTCATTTTTCAAATTTTATAAATTTTTTTTTTCTGAGGCATAAAATATCCCATATTTTATGTGAATTCTTATTAAGTATCATGTAAGTCTGAAAATATATTAATGTCCTAATGTAATTTCTAATGTATATTATAGTCCCATGCCATGGCTAAATTTTTCCTCAATGAAGATTCATTCATATTCCCAATAAAACCTGCAACATTTGATAATATGTATTTTATATTCCATTAAGTATTACAAACACTTAAAAAATGTCTTATAAATTACCTAATAATATTTATGATGTCATATTAAGAATTATAAAATTCAACCAAACTCTTAAAAAATGATTCAATTGTAATTTTTATAGCTACGTGATGAATCTTACTGTCAGTCAGAGAAGTATTATTTCATTCTCAAAAGAATATCTGACATAATAATAATTTTCTGGGATATTTCTAGAAACTATCATCATCAAAAAATATGTAAATTATTCTAATGAATTTTTAATGTTTTCATTATTCTATTAATATATAAAAACATTATTCCAACATTATCAAACCTGAAAATTACCCTCATCTCATATAATTGAAATTATATTTTATTATTTGGATGTGATATTTGTATTAACAAACATACAACAAAAAAACATATCAACACTGAGTTACAAATAAAACAATTCTTTATAAAAATAAATGAAGATTTGGGTGATCTTATTATGAAATATAGTATTGTAACATTTTACATTGTATAAAAATTCACCTTCTGATCTAAATATCACCCAAAACAACATAGGAGATAAAATATCCATCCAAATGGATATTTGTTTTTCAATCCATTGAACATTTATCATTCTAAAACTCAATATATAAAGAAATTTAATTAGTATTAAATAATTATAATCCAAAATGAATAAAGTAGGTACAATTAATGAGGATATTGAACCATAAAAGTTTTTCATTCAAAAAATTGAAACACACAACCCCTTATTAATAACCCATAATCATTTTCATGCTAATCGAATAATTTATTTTTCTTATCACATGATGGAACATTGGATCAATGGATTATCAATAATTATTTGCATACATAATTATTTATTTGGAGTAAATAATTTAAAAATTCATTCATATATTATTATTAAAACTCATAATATTTTAAAAGTCAAAAATATAATTCCATAATGTTATTCTTACAATATTAATATCGTTATTAATCTCATTAAAATAAATTCTCGTACTAAATACGATATCTCTCCCTAATTATTTTATAGACGGTCAATTGTTTTCTCCCACAACATTATCCCCACTTTATTAAATCCTTAGTTGATTATATATATAGATATTTAAATTTTATGATTTTTACAATGGGACAAATATCTAATAAAATTTATAGAATGAAATAATCAATCCTTATGCTTTTGTTGAATGTGGTTTATTTCCCATAATAAAAATAATTCTATGACATGTATAATTTGGTTGTTTTATAATGAAAATAGGTTTATTTTTTTAATTTAAAGAAAAAATTCAATGTACAACATAGTTTCCTCTAAATTCTTTTATTGATGTGATATTTAATATCAGTATCATTTGATCAGGAATGTTAAACATGATTTTTTGATAAATTGATGTCACATTGATTATCACAAAAAACATATAATAGAATCACAACTTCCACATTCCGATCTTATTACATAGTCCTCATCCACATCAATTGGGATATTTATTCATTTATAATTAAACATTACACATCCCAATTAATTGGGGAATCATAACATTTCCTCGATGTTTTTATATCCACCAGTGATGAAAACATTACTAGATATCATAAATCAATCATCTCATTTCATGGAAAATCTATATATATATAAATATATGTTTTATTCCAATAAATAAAGTATTCGATGCCAAGATTTAAATAACATAAAAATACCTAAAAATTATCATTCATGTCATGAAATGACATTCCAACATATCACATTGAAAAGGAAACAGAATTATTTATCCTATTTTATCAGAAGTGTTGTTGTTTTCAATTAATGTAATCCTTTAACAGGTTTCTTGAATTCTATAATCATTATTTGTCTATTTTTTTTATTATTCTGATAGTTTAGTTCTCTCAATATTAGGTATATATTTTTTTAATCATTTCATTTAAATTTTTATATAATTTCATGTGCATACTTGTTTTGAGATTTAGTGAAGTGATATTCGAGTTGAGAAATGTTTACTCCTAATAAATATATTAATTATTTAGGTATTTAAATTTCCAACATAGTAATCATTTAAAATGTATAAAATTCAGAAGAACCGTTTTCCTTTAATGTAAAATAATATCTTCGACATAAATAATATCTATATGGCATCATTAAATTTAATCTAAAATGATGAAATTGGTATAAAATACAAATTTCATTAATATTAATTATCCTAATCATGGTTCTAAAATGGAAAAAATGACCTTGGTGAAAAAATTAAACAATATAGATCCTTCAATAAACAAAATACATAAAATTAATAATCTCAATGATAGAAACAACTATGTTTTCTAATGTATACTTCCTCCTCCAATTCTATATTGAGAACCGAAGGCATGATGTCCATTTGAAAAATATTGTACACAAATTATCATAAAATGGAAAGAAATATTAATATTCTATCTAGTAAATAATCTTATGTGAAGGTCTCATAAAAATAAATTTATCAATAATTTTAATACACATTTCCCATAATAATTTTCTTGTTTCATAGAAATTCTCATTTTTCATTCAATTTGTTTTTTAATACAACAATTATTCTAATAAAAATATTTTTTTATATTTAAGATAGATATAAAATATAATTATTATCTACATGATATAATTATTTAGTGTTAGTATCAACCAATTTTGATAGTCTAATGCCCTATTCACATCTATGGGTTCAATATGAGAAAAATGGGTGGTATCTGTCATTTTTCTCATTGTTATTAAATATTAACACTATTTTAATTGTTCTCCAATGATATTTATAACTTATACAAGCATTATCTAAAATTTATTAGATGAATGGTATTTGTATACATCATTAAAATTTTACTAATCATCATATTTATTCTACACATCTTCTGGACACTAATTTTTATGATAAAATTCATCTTTGTTTTCAAAAAATATATATTTATAATCAACTATTGAGGAATGTTGATCATGATTAATGATTTATAATATGTATTATCCCCTAAATATTATAGCAATATCATAAAATAAAAATAAAATTTATTAATTGTAACAATTTTATAATCTTCTATTTAGAAGATAACTTCGGATAATAACATCCTCCAAATATATTGAAACATGCAATGTTCTTAACCATTAACTTAAAGAATATATTTTCTACTATGTGACCTTTAATATTTTAATTTCTGGGATGTATTCAAATACATATAAGGTGATGGAATATATTATTTCTTTTCTCTATTGAATGATATTTTAATGAAAACAAAAACAAAAATTTATTTTCTCAAGAAAAACAAATATATATCATCATCATTCAACTTAGTTTGATCCACTTCTATTAATATTATATTATTTAAATCATATACCAATTTTTATGTGATTTGAATGGATTGATTACTTTGGGGTGAATACCATGATACTTAATATATACTTAATATATTAAATTAATATATTTTATAACATTTTCTGTTTATATATTTTTCATGGAACACTTCATTTTAGCATTCTGTTAAAACCAATTGAAAACATTAAATCTCGTACATTTGTACCGTTATCATAATAAATATTTTATGATTAATGTGAAACATATAAGAAATTATATACTCATTTTCATAAATATATTATATCCATATAATCCAAAAAAGTATTTGAATGGAAAATCTATAATGTATAAGATATTTTGATCTCCAATTTCATATGTGAATGATTAAAAATCATCTCATTTAAATGTTTATAACAAATACATTTTTTGCTTCTTTTATATGTAGGAAAAATATTTGTATTATACCCAAAATTAATCTTAGAAATATTATTTCATCTGATAGTTAATAAACTCTAATGTAAAAATTTATTTTCTTCTATTATCCTTACGCTACATGAGTTTTCAATCCATCCACCAAATAAATAGTTTTACCTTTTACATTGAAATCATATCAAAATATATAAACATATAAAACTATCAAAAAATAAACAATAAACATATAAAAATAATTCATTACATGCATCCCATAACTGAGATACATTTAATATATTTCAATTTAACCCATTAACGGATGGAGTATTCTTAGTCATCATCTTTACCTTTCTAATCACCACTGAACTATATAATTAAATTTCATATAACCCAACATTACAAATAATCAATTGAGATTAATTGAAAGTTAAACATATTTCATTATATTTAAATATCTTATCATATATATTTATATTAGATAAATCAAAAGTTTTTATTAATTCATATTAAATAAATATATAAATTTCAAGAAACTTATAATATGTATCGATTTTATTTAATAAAATTATTTCATTTCATGAAATGAAAATATAATTAATTTGTTACATTTTTATAAATTTTATCTCATAGAAAAGATATCATTTTATATTTCAATTCATCATAATTGCGTAAGTGAAAAATTTTAAATTTTTCATAAATAGTAATAAATTTATTGATTTGTGAAACGTTCCCATATTTCTCCAATTATCTTCTAATTTCATTGGGATGTTACCTAGTGATATGAAAAATTTATTTTATTAATTTAAGTATCAATTAAATGTAATCAATATTTAAAATAATATTTTAATAAAAAATATTCATTATTTCAACCAATGTAAATTATTAGGAAAAAACACATTTTAAAAAAATTAATTTCTAATTACATTGTATGAATATATAAAAAAGATTAAAATATCAACCTAAAGAAACGTATTCATTAAAATTTGACTTGTTATTTTTAATTAGTAGTATAAATTTTAATTAATGAAATAATTTTATTTTTTCCATTTTTAATAGAATCCCATGAAAATATTTTTCATTATGCTAATGGTAAAAAAAGTATATTAGGGTCAAAATAATGAGGTAATTCTTTAAAACACAGAAAAATTTCCATTAATCTATTGAATTATTGGGTATTTACCATCATCATCCATTTTCATATTTCATGGATATTTGGTGCCATTGCTTGAAAAATAATTAAATATATATTAATTAATGTTTTGAAAATTACAATTTTCATCAATATTTCTTTTAAGAAATGTAATATTGTGTTCATTAGTTTAAAAAGACGATGAGATAAATTTTAAATTACTATATTTAATATTAATATGTAATGTATATTATGAAATATTTATTTTTAGTTACTAATTATGGGGTAATTATTATTATTTCCAGAAAAATGTCAACAAATTTTTTTTGGAAGTAGTAGAAACATATACAAAATAATTGGAAAAATTAAATTAAAATATATTTTAATTAGAGGAATTTTTTATGAAATGAATTTTATGTGTACTTATAATATATAAATTATTTTAAAATAGTATATATTTTATCAACATTGTTTTCAGTCCATCATTAAAATCCTATTAAATGAATATTCCAAAATGATATTAATGATATTTTATATTATATAATATTTTATTAAATAAATTAAAAAACCTAAATAATTAGATAAGTAAGATAAGATGGGATATTATCAGAAATTTTATCATTTGAAAATTTATTTGAGAATTATTTCCTTATAATTAAATTTATAATTATAAATGATTAAAAATACATTTCTAGTATTAATGAAAAAAAGCGTTAATGGGGAGTTGGTTAACTAATTTTATAATGATTTAATTGAAATAAAACCATATATAAATCCATTTTTTTGAATATTTATATAAAATATCGTCTTTAGTTCTAAAATGGTCCAAATTTTAACAATATGGACCAGATTGTTTGTTTTTAATATTATAAAGTTATGAACAATTTCAAGAGTAACCATTCCGAACTATATAAATTGAAACCCCATCCCTCTTATAATTTCACTAAATTGGGCCACCATGCTCGATTAAACCTTAAAAAGAGCTCTTCACAAAATTATTTGAACCAAATTAGACATTCTAGTATTATTTAATTACTAATACTAGCGTCCTTATGATTTTATTTGATGTATTTTTACCGAAGAAGAGGTAATCATCATAATGAACTCTTATAAATTATTCAATTTTATAACTCATCTCAATATATGTTATTCATAAAAAATAATTAATATAGTTTCCTAAATATATTTAAATTTTTTTTTGTAAAGATCATTATTCATAATATTTTCCATCAAATATTAAGTGAATGTATCACTAATACATACATGTGGACTACCGCCTCCTTAGGGTGATATGATTCATTATCCATCACATCAATTAATGTTAAGATATTATAATTTATTTATTTTTAAAGAATAATATTAATGAAAATGTCATAAATATATAATCATCATATCATATATACCTTATATAATTTTTAACAATTAGAAAATGCTAAAAACAATTCTACGTTTGTTTGGACTACAACCTCTACAGAAAGAGGTAATTCGTTGTCCATTTCAAAATTACATGAATTGTAATGGGAATAAATTTACTAATTATATATTAAATTTTTATAAAATAAATATTTTTATATTTTTAATTATTATTTACCATTATCCACTATCATCCGTAAGAAAGATGAATCATCACTCACGTGTATATTTGGACTACCATATCCACAAAGTAGTGTCACTCAATTTTCATTATATTCTTATTTGGTTAAATTGAAAGTAGTATACGATGATGATATGTTATATTTATATCAATATTAATATTCTGGATGTCGTGGAACCAAATCAATGTTCATGTAAAGGAAGATCCAAAAATATATATTCATTAAAAACACAATAGTTGACACCGAGACAAAATGGTTTTGATAAATATTTATTATTAAATTTTCATTAAAATTTTATTAGTTTAAAATATATTATAATATAATTATGTAATTTTTATTTTAGTAAAATTAAAATATACATAAATTTTTTAGATAATATTTTATAATTACAAAAACATTTTATATGGGGATGGGTTTTATCATCTAAAACTATATTGTCTATTGCATATTTTATATTATACACATATATTATATTATAAATTTTATATACATCCACATAGATATTTTTTCACATTAATATCCTTATTTTCATGATATTATTAGTCTTAGTTGATATTATAATTTCATGTGTCCCCCTATATAAATTTTATGAATGTGGTGAGAAATTTATATTTAAATTTAATTTCAATCGAGAATAGTTATGATTGAATTTATATTGAATTAATTTTATGAAGATTATATTCTAAAACACTCAAATAATTTTTCTCCTAATTTAATATCAATATTTTATTTTTATTAACACAATTTTACAGTATTCGATACATAAAATAATAAATATGTTTTTTTAATGAAATGCAGACCAGATTTCCTCTTTGGTTGATGAATTGTTTCTAACATTTTTAATCTCATAAAAAAATATAATGAATGTTTTTACCATTATATGAAATATTTTTAAAATTATATTTTCCTTAACATTTTCTTAATTTGATTATAAATGAAAGGAATTTTTTTAATGGAATGTGTTTAGAACAATAAATTTTTAACTTTATAACAAATGGAAAAATAATACAATCATTTAACCCTTATGAATAAAATGATATTCCCACCATCTTGAATTATATGTGCATTAAATTATTATTCATAACATTATACGTTCCATTTCTATGAAAATATTATCCTCATTATGTTGTAATGTTTTTAATTTTAATATGTTTTCCAAATGAAATGCGTATTTTACTCCAGAAATGTTCCATGTGATCATTTAAGATAATTTTTTGTATATGATGATGTGAAGTGATGTTACTTCTGTTAATTTAGGGATATTATTATTTTTTGTGAAGTTTATTCTTTGTATATATATATTATGATTAATACTATTAAATAATAAAGAAACCCATTTTATTCTCCTTGGGTTGTCTTATAATATAATTCAAACTGTATTCATTTTATTATAGAGTATATAAGGAATAATTATTATAATTTTATGGGAGGGTCTTTTATAAACCAACATGTCCTAAGATATATATATAAGAAACTCATGATACATCAATTTAATGAGTGATCATTATATCATGTAAAAAAATTATTTTTTATTCAGTATCCAAGTCTATATAATTATTCCAGAAGTTGGTTTCATGAATATAATTTTTTCATGGACTATATTTCATGTCCATTAGTTTTTATGAGGATATATTTTAATTTATATAACATAATTATTGATTTATTTTTCAGATTATAGTTGTTTTAAATGTTTTAATATTAAGTTTTTTACATATTCCATTGATTTTTTTATTTTCTCATTGCCATAGATTGATTATTAATGACTTCAAACAGTTATTAATATAATGTATAATTAAAAAAAATTATATCCAGGAATCATGATTAAATATATTTAATTATTTTGGTATGACATCCTTATGATAAGATTATTTTCTCAATCCCTTATTATCATATATGATAAATGATTTATATCCCTATATTTACTATTAATAGACTATTATACTCCCTATTTCATATTTTTTCCATCCATAGGTTTTTATTAGATGTTATAGGTATAATATTACTTAAAGGGTAATAATATAGTGACACATGTTGGAGATATTATAAATAATGTGAGAAATATGTCATTAATTAACATATTATTTAATGAATCTATAACATTATTATTCTAGTATAGACCAGTATATGGTGTAATAAGTTTTGTTTTATTAAGATGTAATATTTAGGTTTTCAATTTTCTAGTCACCATAGTTTGTATCACATTAGGGTATAGTTTATCAATGGAGATTATTGTTAGATTCTTTTTTTAGAAATTAATATTGAGAATTCTAATTATATGATAACATTAAAATGTTTTTGTAATATTTATTTTATAATCTTTTCAAAGATAAATATCCTTCTTAGGATACTATAAGTTGACATGTTATTGGAAGAAAATGACCTAAATATAATAATTCAAAAAAGAATCAGATGAATATATCTAGACTATAATTATAGTGCATGATGAATGAGACATTACTATATACATTTTTAGACTCTCTTGGATGATCATCTTCAATAAATTCTGATTTTCATTAAAAAATATTATGAAGGGTTCATGTTGAGTTTTTAAATTAATGACATAGGTTAAACATAAGGTTTCAATTATTAAAAATAATGTTTCATGAATATAGAACCCAATAATTGTCATTTTATTGTTGTGTTGTTTCTTAAAATGTTTGTTGTTTCTCATAATATTAATTTCTATTTTTTTCAATGATTTGAACCAAAAATAACCATTTTAACACTGAATATGTTAGATAATGGAGTTATTATCCTTTTGATAAAAAATTAATATTGTAGATAGAATTAAAAAACATCTGATTTTTTTAATGGGATAACTATTATAGGATTAACAACCTCAACATGGCTGAGATTCATAAAACAAATAATAATATAAGAATATATGAGCATAATGAAAAAGGGAAAGAAGATCCCCCTTCCTATATATTTATAACGCTAGAAGAAGAATTTAATGGAATGTCTTAAGATAATGGGAGGATATGTTATATTAGAAAACCTAGGGAATAAATTATATAATTGTATAAAAATAATAAGTGATATTTTAAGGTAAATGAAGTATTTTCTAAATAATTATTTTTATGTTAATCTGTTATTAATAGGTAACATGTTAGATTTAACATCTTGGCTAAACATACCATTTAATCAGTAGCGGGATAGGTCACCACATGACCCCAAGATCGCCTCCCCATATGATAGAGGCTACTAACTAGAAATGATAGTGTATGTATAGTTATTGGTGAGATTATACAATTATATTAAAGCTTTCACATCAGAATAAAAATATTTTAGTAGATTAAAATATTGGAAGAATATATAAAAAATTAATAGAAATACCATAATTCAATTTCTATATCATCTAAATAAATGAAATGGCCATCAACAGTTTATACATTACATTAATATCAGGGTAATACATATCTAAAAGAAGTAAGAAAAACATCATGACTTACATATCAGAGAAAAATATTGAGAAGACTAAAATCCCCATGGGTGATCGACACGAGCATCCTGACTATCCACTATGTTCTTTTCTCCAAACACCCATGTACAAAAAACAACAATAGAATAGTCCATTCCCCTATGAACAAGAATGAAAACTCAGGTAGCCCATTTTTAATGTCGGATTGAATAAGGTGTGAGAATCAAATCTAAGAAGTCTTGGACCACCAATGTCTACATTATTCTCGACAATGCAATATAATTAAATACTGTACAGGAATATCAAAATGATAATTGAAATGAATAGATAACCAATAACTCAACCATGTTCTTAAGGGACACCTGTCTGCAATACCTACTTCTCATCGGCACTAGAATATGAGTGTAAATATGAATTATATCTAAAGAGTTCAAAAATAAACTATTTATCAAATAATTTATTTTTCAGTATTCTACCACATAGACTCAAGTTTAATCCATGAAACCTATTCAATACACAATTCATACATATAATATATTATTGGTGTAGAATGCCAAGTCTATCACCCAAAAACATTGATGTGGAATTCCATTTCTAAAACCCAAAATCATAATCATATATCTATACTATTGTTGTAGAACTCAATGTGTAACACAAAAAATCCCATTGGTGAAGAACACCATGTCTATAAATGAAATTCTCGTTCATATATTTATACTATTTTTGAAGAACTCAATGTCTAACCACTAAAATCACATTGTTGAAGAATTCCATGTCTATCCACAAAAATATAGTTCATATATTTAAACAATTGGTGTTGAACAACATCTATTACACGTAAAATTCCATTAGCAAAGATCTCAATGTCTATCACCCAAAATCACATTCATAATTGTATTCCATTGTTACCATTATTAAATTCATGCTGAATGATCATGTTACCATTCACACATCCCACATTATAATGACCATGTAACCATTCTGTAATTTATAATTTATTCAATAATAAATTATTCACTCCAAACTAATTTCTAAATCAAGAATTAGTTAAATATAGCAATTCCATTAGTTATATCAACAATTACCTAATCACAAATATTACTTTATAAAATTCAACATTTAAATAATAAAAATATAAATGTAGCAATATTATAAAATTAATTGTACACATAATTATCACAAGACAACCTTCTCAATATCATATAATTATTTCTACAATTAACAATCATAAGGTAACAATCTCACTATCAAAAAATTAATTCTACAAATATTTATCATAACATAGAAAAATCATTATCTCATTATTAATCCCCTAATTAATTATCTATATTACAACCACAAAGCACATAATTAATTAAAAATTATTTATCTCACCTTATCCAATGAACGTCTCATAATTAATCCCTATATTAATTATCCTTATTACAATCTCAACATACACAAATAATTCAAAAATAATTATCTTAATATTTTCCACTCATTAAGTTATAAATAATCTCCCTAATTACATATCTAAATTACGAATTAAAGGAAATTAATTATTTCATATTTAATTATCGTCATATGTCCTACTCAGTGATTCATAATTAATTCCCATGATTTATTATTTCCCATACAATTTTAATGAACATAATTATTTCATAATTATTTATCTCAACTTATCCCACTCAATACTCATTATTAGTCCCTTGATTAGGTATCTCCATTACAATTTTAAAACACATAATTAATTATATCAAATCATCCAACAATAATTCATAAACCCACATAACCAAATTGCGTAAATATGTAATAGAGGACAAAATTTACCTTTATTGGCAATCCATATTACTATAATTTAAATAGCATCCTGTAACTAGGAATGCATATAAAAACACATATTTGAAAGCTAAACAAACATATAGGTCTAATCTATATGTTTTTATGTTGAAGTTAGTTCACATCAATTTAGGTGTTTTATTACAAAAATATGATTTTTTTAATCTAAAAAAACATTCAAAAACATTAAACAATTTTTTCAAACATTCAAATCAACATTATCAAAAGTGTAGATCAACTAAAATGGAATTTTTATAATTAATGAAATTTTGAGGACCCATTCGTCAATGAATTGGATGAGCCAACTCTTTCAATATCAACCCACAATCTAATCATCTACACACAATTCAAAAAATAGATGTATGAACATAGAATATATTTCCACTACATATAATAATAACTGGAAACAAAAATTAGTGTGGTGAGGACCAACATACACCCAATTAATTTACCACAACTCAAATAAATGATATGATCATAATTTAAGTTCTACAAAACCAAATAATTGGTATAAAAAATTAATAAAAAATGATGGTGGTGAACTTAATAAAGAACAACCATATCACCTTCAATGGATGTAATTAGAATTCAATCCAATGGACTATGAGATATCTTCTGCACCACCTAGAATCAAGAGAATGGGTGAAACTGAATTAAACCAAAATCTAATGTTTCAAGCTTTCAGAGATCATGAAATTGAAAGAAAAAAATATGATGCTTGGAATGAAACACATATAAAAGGAATTACAATTCTAGAATGGACAACTTCTGTGAAGTGACTGGGATAATATATTTATGCGACGTGGAGCTCAGGAAAGTGGTATCACACCTCACCATGGAAGAGGTGACCATTCTGTGCTTCACGTTAGTGGAAGGAGGGGTGTACCTCCTCCCACATTAATTCTAACTAATCTATATGTAACCCAGAATTAATAATAATAATAATAATAATATATTATTAATAAAATAACCATTACATTATTATAATTACTATTTAATATTTCACCTCTTTGATAATCCCTAACTACTGATTAACACCATATTTAATTGAATTTTTATGATCCTAATTTAATTTAGATACATTCTACAACTCATAATACTTTAAATGAAATCCACATAAAATTGAATATAATAACATATAACCCACATTTCAGCTCATCTAATTTAGTAAATCTCTACGATGAATTTATTTAAATAATACCCCCAGTTCAAAACATTTAATTAAATCCATTTTAACATAGATTTTAAAAAAATAATATAACATATACATATTAATTTGTTAAACCTAATGGTCTCATTGACCCTGTGTAGAATATGCATCATGTATTTGTGACCTTTTTTATCAGGCACAGATGACCCACACAATTTGACTAACCGTGTCCAGGCCATGCGAATGTAATTTCTTGGTCTGGTGCATGAAAAACACATTGAGCATCGTGAGAAACTCATAGAACCTTTACCAAAGACTGATATCAAAAAATAAAATGACCCCAATTTGTGTAACATCAACCATATAATTTGTTTCAAAAAACCCACTCTATTAAATGAAAAACATTAAAACCTTCATATTTTAGCCCAGTTAAAAAATACGAGACACTATAACATACCCACCATTAAACATCTCATCCCCGCGAATCCTTCAGGATCATCCAAAACATTATCCAATTCACATAGGTCATTATTTCTGAACTGAATGGATTCATTATCTTCAAAAACTACAGAAACTGTTTTAACCATTTCATAAGCCCAATGGATTATTCCTTCATAAAACAACGCCAAAGCTCAAAATCCAACCCAAATATTGAAGTGGTTTTTAACTGATCCCACTTAACCAGAGACCTAATCACAACATCATCTCCTCAACCACCCACCAATTCGCTATTTCCACCAAAAGTATTATAATTTAACATCAAATTCCCAAACCATGGATATTTCCTTTAAATCTATCACCAACCAATAAACACACACTCACCCTTAACCCAACAATTTGCATTTAAAATGATTCCCTAAACAACCGCATGTACACTAAAGTCCTTACATTGACTCTACTGACATTCTAGAGTTAATAGATTGTTATGATATTTTTAAAATTGTCATTACATTGAAAAATAAAGGTGTAACCCTATAAACCATTCATCCCTCATATAACTAATATAAAACCACATAACCAACCAAACTACATTTCAAACATTAATGCGGCTTAAGAACGATGTTAACATAGTTTCTCCACAACAAGGTAAATATAATCGACATTATGATCTCATTTAGAGAATCACACTAAGTGGAATCCTAGGTTACTAAAAGGAATTAGTCAAACAATTATCTGTCTAATCATTCTAAAAAGCACAACATCACCTACTGATGCACCATCAACCATACCTCGATTCTTATATCACCCATGGAATTTGTGTTCATTCAAATCTAACAATAGTGATAATTGCAAAAAATAATGCATTTCCAATGGGTTGTACATACTGCCAACCTTATGGATGTTTTGCTGCAAATAAGGGACCTATTAGTACACCAGCACTAATGTGATACCACCAATGTCAGGAATGTCCATATTGTCAAAATAGGAGACTAGTCACATGAAAACATAGTAGTTTATAAATACATTAATCGTATGCGTCATGTTCATAAAAAAAATCACCACATCATCATTTCCAAAGAAATCCATAAATTTTTACTAAATGAAATGTAAAAACACTGATGTCCAAAAAAGTCTTCCCGATTAGTGGGAAAAACAATTCATAATGCCCAAATCACTCTTCTCTGGAGTCAGCTCGATAACATCTTTATCATCACAATCATTTAAAATCACACAAAAATCAATCGATTCATTACATCACTAAACAATTTTAAGTACTATGTATGTCAATATATACTACCATGAGTTCATATAAACCACATGCATATAATATTAAACCACCATAACTCGGATAACGAAATATTGAGTCATATAACATGATAAACCATGAATTCATTAATATTATTCCCATAACAGGAGTAAAAGTACTATGAACACCCATCAGAACAAGGGTGTCTTTTAAAACCCAAATGTCATATTAGTGATAAAGGAACCCAAATGGAAACAACGTCAAAATATCAAGGCAGAAACATGGAATCTCAAGATCTACTGGTGATACCTACCACTGGCTAATTCAATATGAAACATACGTGTCAAACCTATCTCTAGGTCCTAAAATATAGAATTACTAGGATAAAAATCCCCTTTTAACTTATCTATTTCAATAAATCATTTCAACCTCCTAGCATTTTTAAAGAATTTATGAAACCCACAACTACTATTCCATAACAGGGAACATTTTTTTCAACAATGCCCTATGGAAAATAAATAAATATATATAAAACATATTATTTAGAAATTAACATTTAGGGAAATTTCACATAAATAATAATTTCAGAATATAAATTTTTTTTATTCTAGATGGAGACTTCTGAGGGTACCATTTCTTCTATCATGTATCCTAGAAAAGAAACACTATATCAGTTCATTTCATTATCATACCACAAGTTACATAAAATGGTCTTGTTGAGAATTTTAATATTATTTTAAAACATATCAATAAATACACAATAATTTTTACATTTATAACTACATATAAACACACTATGGTTATTCTAGGCCCAATAAAAATGGTGACCATCTACTAATCGATAAGGTTCCCATACACCATACCACTGGGATTTTTCTACCATTTTTCACTACAAAATTCCATATTCCATTTTAACTATATAATACCTTTTTCAATTGTTCATATAACTAGGTTACCCTTTTTCCTTGATAAAGGCACCCATACACCTTACTATTATAATTGGGTCCCTTCGTAAACCCAACAAATAAATTTCCACTCGTCATCTATTCACATATTAAATCGTCTTAAGCATGTTCTCATTTGAAATAACACAAAATTATGTTATAATAAGGTAGAAAGGAACAATATAAAAACAAGATAATAATAAAATAATTATGGCATACAATCATATAAACATGTTATACAAGAAGACATGCTAGCGAAGACTAAAACACTACATTCCACCAAATGATCACATATAAATTGATATGAATCCTACTAATGTAACTACATGGCATATAGCTATTAATGGATTGTGAATTTCTATGTGCCTATGATTATTAATGTAATGAATCATAATTTCCATATTAGGCAAAGAAATATATACAAAACACTAAAAATCAAAAAGTAGTGAAAAATATAGCAGTCACCATAGGTGAAATCACATCAACTATAATAGCAAGCAATATAAACATTTATTTCAAACCCTAAACACATGGTCATCCCACGTATAGGAGGTGATTAGTCCCACCAAGGGAGATTAACTTAGAACTCGCACAATCCATAGCCTTCTACCTACCCACTGAAAATAGAAAAAATGAAAATTTTTCCTTTTATACAGCATTGTAATACCCTAGTGTGACATATAGTAAAACCGGAAAATAAACAGGTCACCACATGACCTGAAGCATGCCAATCTGTAATTCCAAGGATACCGACTAGAAGTGAGGGTGTAAGGATATTCATTATGGAGAAAATACTATCATAACATGATTTTCAAATTATTATAATAATATTTAAATAGATGAAAACCATGGATGTTGATATAAATAAAAAATAAAAATAGTGGAATAAAATTTCAATACCAACTGAATAAAAGAAATGTCCAATTAAAATTTATACAATTAATGCATTTCATAGTGATATATATCTGAAAGTAATAAAAAACATCATGATTTACATCTCAGTCCAATATTAATGAAAAGGCTCAAAGCCCCGAGAGACATCTCAACGTGAATCACGATCTTGAACTCGGTCCTTCGATCATAAATACTAGGTACAAAAAATGTACTCTAAAAGACGAGGGACCTAAGAACAATAATGTATAGTCGGGCACCCCAGTTCTATGACATCATGAATATTGTGTGAGATATATGTCATTGTTGGCTAGGACCATCCGAGTCTATCCCAATCTAGGAAATGAAATATAATTAAATATTGGTTAGGTATAAAAAAGATATAACAGAATGGAATAAATAACCAATAACCCATCGAAGATCCTAAGGGACGCCTATTGGAAATTCCTACATCTAATCATTGCAGGAATAAGAGTCTAAAATGGAGCATTATATATATATAATGTATAAATAAATAGTTTGTCACATTAATTTTTATTTTTTATTTAACTTCATAGAATTAGGTTTAATCCAGGTAACTTATTCAATTCACAATTCATCGATATCATAGATTTTGGGTGTAGAATTCCCTATGTAACACCTCATCTCATTATTAAAATACTCCAGGTCTTACTCCCAAATTCATGTTCATATGTTTTTACTATTGGTGTAGAAAAATATTTCAAACACCCAAAATCCCATTGGTGGTGAAAAAAATATAAATTAACCAAAATCCCATTCATATATTTATACGATTAGCTTAGAACGCCATGTGTAACACCTAAAATACCATTGGTGAATAATTCTAGGTCTATCACCCAAAATCAAATTCAAATATTTATACTATTTAGGTTGAATTCCATGTCTAACAAATAAAATTCCATTGTTGATAAAGGCCATTTATATCACCCAAAATCTCATTAAAATTGGATGTTATTGTTACCAATTTTAATTCATGAAAAATGACCATATTACCATTCACACATCACACATTAGAATGACCATGTTACCATTAATTAAAATTTAATTAGTTATACAATTAATTATCCTCCGCAAATTAATTACTAATTCCACAATTAATCAAATATATAAATTCCATTTGTTAACTCAATAATTAACAACTCATGGTAATTACCCTAGTCATATCACCAATTAACTAATAATAAGGAAATGTCTCAATATTATATATGTAATTCTATTAATAATAATCAGAAGACAACTATCTCATTATGAGGTAATTAATTATAGGAATAATTATCACAATCATACCATATCAATATCACTTAATTAATTATACATTTATTTATCTCAACATAACATAATAAAACTCTAATAATTAATACCATGATTAATTATCAATATTACAACTTCAGAGAAAATAATTAATACAGAAATAATTCTATAATATTTTCCAAATCAACTTCTCTTAATTAATCCCCTGATTAATTATCGATATTACTGTCTCAAAATAAAAAATTATTTCATAATTATATATCATAATATTTCCCACTAATTAATTCTTAAATAATATCATGGATTTATTATCACAATTTCAATTTGAATGCAAATAGTTATTTCATTAATTATTATCTTAATATGTCTCACTCATTGACTAATAATTAATCCCCCAGATTAATTATCATATTTAAAATTTCAATGAATTTTTTTTCCTTATTAATTATCTCTACATATCCCATTAAATACTCATAATTAATCCCCTGATTAATTATCTCAATTATAATTTTAAAAAAAATAATTAATTCAAAATTAATTATCTCAACTCTTACCACTCTAAATCATAACAACCACTTGACCCATGTGCGTTAAAATGTGAAAGAGGAAATAAATCTCATTTCTAATCAATAAATATTACTATAATTTGAACTATTACTCTAACTAAGAAATCAAATAAAAACACATATCAATATGCTAAAAAACAAATCGGTCTAATCACTGTGTTTTTATATTTAAGGTAGTGAACCCTAATTAAATGGGTTTTATTAAAAAACACGATTTTTTAATCTAAAAACATATTTAACACCAATAAACAACTTCTTCCAACATTTATTTCAACCTTATCAAAATACTAAATTAAAAAAATAACATTTTCCAAATAATGAGAAAATGAGGACCCTACCTCAACGAATTAGATTATAAAATGATTTCTAACTAAAAAAACAATATTCTCACATACAGAAACATCAACAAATGTTTGCGTGCACAAGGAATATATCTCCAAACCATATATAAATAACCGTTAACAATAAATAGTGATGTGAGGAACAACACACTCCCAACTAATTAACAATAACTCAAATTATCTATATGAACCTAAATCAAGGGGTTCATAACCAACTAATGGGTATATTGCCTTACCTAAAAAAGAACGTGGTGAACCAAATCTTGCTGAACCACCTTTATTTTGTAGATTTCATAAGAATATGTACCAATGGGTCCTGATACATCTTATCCGCTACACAGAATTAAATGAAATGAAGAAACTAAATGAAACCCAAATCTATAGTTTTAGCATTACGATGATCAGGTGAAAGGGAGCCAAAACAAAAGATGAGAAGAAAAAAACACATGGAGGAATTTCCTCAATAAGATAGACAACTTCTGTGAGGAGACTACGAGAAATTCACACGAAGAGGAGCCAGAATAAAATGGTAGTGCGCCTCTCTATGGCAGATGGGGGTCACAACAAGCTTCACATAGGTGGAACGAGGGGTATGCCTCCTTCTTCTATAATTCTACTAAAAAAATATTAAATCCATAATAAACATTTAAAAAAATATAATATTAATAATAATATCAACAATCATATTATTATTACTTCTATTTAATATTACACCCCAATAATAATCCTCAACTCCTCGTTAACACCTCACCTAATTAAATTCTTCTCAACCAAATTTAATTAAATAAATTCTCCATCTCATCACCAATTATATAAATTTATATTTCATTATTATAAATGTTGATAAAACTCTAATTTAGGCTGATATAATTAAATTCCACTCAACATTGAATTTTATTAAACAAAATCACAATTTCAGAACATTTAATTAAATCATATTCTTTTACATAGAAAATAATGAAATCATTTAACCTGAAACACTACACTAGTTAAACCTCACTGTCTAATAGACAATTAATATAATGTACATACACTATTGGTTACTTGTTTTATCACACATGACTAACCTACATGGTTTTCCGAACAATGTGTAGCATGTGGGAACATCACTACCAGGTCTGGTATTACAGAAACACTTTGAGCAACTGAGAAAACTCATGGAGCCTTTAATGAAGCCCCATATCAACATTTTAAATGATCATTATTTGGAGAAGATAATTTTTTTAAAAAAACAACCCACTAATAAAATGAAATAGTTCAAAAACATTCATTTTTCAATATGGTTCAAAAACACAAGAATCTACAATAGTTATCTTAGTTAATAAATAATTATAAGATGAATTCCAAAACAAATGAATGGACATTGTAGGGTAATCAAGGAAGATAAATAATAAATTGGTTATGTTGCGGGATTCATCAAATTGTCTTATAGTGTTTTATTAGTGACATTCGTGTTATGATAATCCTAAAACATTGATGTATTGTCTTGTTGTTTTTTTAATTATGTATTTTCACGATTAAGGTGAATGGTATAGATAAATGGAAAATTTTATTTCCTGATAATGTCATAATTTTTAGAGGACATGATTGAGGGATAGATAACACATAATAAGTTATTGGTTAGGGGATAATAATGGTTTGGTGGGATTCTAGGATTATTTATAGTAATAATGTCAATATGATTTTATTTATGAATATTGAATTGATTGGTGAATTTACTACTATGTCATTTTTTTTATCTTGTTTATGTATACTACAAAATTTTATTTACAAAATATTTTTATTATAATGTTGAAATATAAGTTTTTTATGCTATAGATTGAATTTTTTATTTTTTTCAATATTTATTAGCATCTTTAATGAAAATATGTTATCATAGATTTCATATAAATGTGAGGAAAAATTATGACATATTTAATGTTTCATAAGGATAAATGTCTAACATGATCTTGGAAAAAATATCTGATCAAATATTTTGCAGATTTTGGTTTTATTACTCAGATAAATATATTTTTGCGGATTCTTACATTAATCTACATATGTATAAGTTTAAGGGGATCATTGATTTTTTTTTGATATGATATCATTTATTAAGGATTTATGTAATACTATAATGATTTATCCTTATTATGAATCTTTTAAGAAATTCTTTTTTAAAAATATTTAATGAAAAAATAATGAATTTTCATTTATTTATAGACAATATGAACCTTCAAATGATTATTTAAGTGCTTCATGAATTGATAATTCATCATGAATATTTATTTTATGTAAATATGAAGTGATAGATGTTAAAATTGTTGACTGAAAATATATTTCGAAAATCTAATTGATCTTATTGTTCTTGAAATAAAAAATTACATCTTGTTTATCATGAAGGTTTTTTAAAAACATTACCAGATATGTTGTTTTACAATCACAATCTTATATATCGAAATGATGAATGTTTTTATTTTCAAATCATATATGATTTTTTCTTATCATATATTGTTTTTTTACAATTATAATCACATATATATTAATCACATATTTTTTTCCATCGTAAACACACATGATTTCATTCTACATTATAATCATTTTTTTGGTTTCAATCATATTGACATATGTTTTTTCTCAATCGTAACCACATAAAATATTTAAAAAACGTAAGAACATATGATATTTTCTTAACATTTTGAATCATAACTAGGTTAAGTATTGTGTCGTAATCATACATCACGACTAGGTTAGGTATAGTATCAGAACCATGAATCATAACAAGGTTATTCATCAGAATCACATCATGCATTATAAACATGTTATGAATCATTACCATGATATGATTAGTAACAATGATGTGAGTCTTATTTATGTTAAGCATCATAAAAATGGAATGTATCATAACCAAGATATGAATTATAATCATGATATACATTGTAGACATGTTATGCATCATACATATGTAATTCATTGATATCATGTCTTACTACAATACCAGATGCATGATTTAAATTATATTTCATCTTACCCGTTACATGATACTTATGTACTTATTGTTTTCTAACAAAAATGATGCCATCTATTCTATTTTATTGACCATTATAATGAATGGTGTCAAGGTCCCTCCAAACTTTTCATACAAAGATTACCTTCATAAGAAATATGGTAATTGGAACCTGTAGGATATAAATAGAAGTTCATTCGAACAAGAATACACAAATTTTGGATCGTAAAACTTCTCGAGAGATATGTTGTTACTTCTCTCTTGACTATTGTGAATGCCAAAAATATACACAACATTAGATAATCATTCCTTGTTCTTGCAATTCAATATGTGTATTTATTTTCTTTTTGTTTCTGATCATTGTGATAGCGATCGAGGGATTTTAGGGTTAGGATGATGGTTGTACCGATCATCATATCGAGGGCTTTAAAGGATTTGAAAGGCAGAGGTTCCAATTACCTTCATAAATGGGGGATTCCGGGGGTAGAAAGATAAACATGTTGATCATCGTATCGAGGTCTTACAAGGGTGGTGTTAAGTATAACATTTTTCCTATGAGAAAGAATACACTACTATTTTGGTTAAAAAAAATTCAATTCCTATAGTTTTCTGAAATATTCTGTAAAATAAATGGAATCAATTTGTTACCCCTTTCTATTCATATTTTGTTCAATTTTAATTTTTTTAATTATGATACATTCATTAATTATTTTAATAAGAGGTTATATATGTTGTATTGTAGAATCAATGAACTTTGTATTACTATGAACATTGTATTCAATTAAAATAAAACTATTTTACAAAATATCGTATCTTATAATTTCATATCCATTGGATCCATGTCTCATATGGTCATATGTATTGGTTGCGAATTGTTTTATTTTAAGTCCTCTTAAACTAAGTAGTTTCTTGAGCGTTTAAATACAATTTTTAACCCTACAATTCACCCCAATCACGTATTGTGTCATCTCCTTTACATTTACATCTTTATTACAATTTAAAAATTGGTATCAGAGGAAGTTCCCACATAATTGTTTCACAATATTTTTTTTAATTCAATGGTATTTCAATTATAAATCATTTATATTATAATTAAATACTAAATTATTCTGTGGAGTGGAAAATTATAATTTTATAAGATGAAAAGAATGAATATTGTATCAATTGGAAACCTCAACCCAACATGGCCCCCTATTTTTGATGGGAATAACTATGATTACTAGATAGATCAAATGAATACTTTTATTATTAATATTACAGTAGATAATTTTTTGATTCTCAATGGATATTAAAAAAATTCCTAACAAGGAAGTCAGAACCTTCACCTACCAAGAGAAGTTTGATTATCAACTCAACATTAATGTACACAATTCTTTGTTGTGTTATATGACTAGTAATATATATATTCAGATATCATAATGAAAAGATTCCAATTGTATTTGGATAAAAATTGGATGTCATGAATTTTGGAAAATCTGATGTTAAAGAAACACGAAGATCCTTGCTCCTAGAAGAATATCATGTTTGTTCCTTACAGATATCTAGTGTGTCAGATTCAAAAAAATATTTATGACAATTGTCAACAAATTTAAATCCATGGGAGATATGGTTCATGATGATGAAGGGGGTATAGATAATTTAATTAATATAAAGTCAAATGATTGGGAATACAAATGGACATCTATTGATGAGAACAAGAAAGTTACTGAAATCTCTCTTGATGAATTATTTTTTAATGTCCTACCGCACGAGACAAGAATGAATAGAAATGATCAGTTTAATATGACGAATACTGGTAATGGATGTGTATCATTTAATAAAAAATCTAAATCCAAGACACTAAGAAGGTTAAATATATCCAAATCTATCAAAACAGTTGTTATATCAGAATCTAGTGAATGTGATCATTCGGTGAATCAATTAGATAATTTGTCTCAACTAATGAACAATATTGTTTGAAATAATTTTTTTAGTAAATATGAAAAATCAATGATAGAAAGGACATGAAAGGTTCAGATTTAACCTTTTATGCATGTAAAAGAGCTGGTCATATTAGACCATATTATCCATTTCTTAAATAAATAAAAAGAAAGGGGACACATTCTGAAATAAACAAGATAAATTATTACAAGTCAAAGCCTAAGAATATATTTAAATCCAATGATACTATGAGTGACATTGATTTTGATTAATTATATGATTCATTATAATATGAATCTTTTGGTCACAAGAATATAAGACTCATATCTAGACTAACTATTTGAAATCATTGTCACAAGGATAAGGTATACAAAGAAAAATCTCCTACAAATGTATCTATAAATGATAATTAACCTAATTTAAAAAATTATTAATCTCTATATGAAGAATCATCCTCAACAAAGGATAATTTACATTATTTTGATGATGTATCTATATTTTCAAAATTCTTTGATAATGAAAATTACAATCTAAAGAAAAATAATGTTTAGGAAAAATATAGAAAATCAATTGTTACAAATGAAGTATCGAAACGTTCAAAATATATTGATCATTAAACTCTTGATTTTTAAATTATTTTAAAAAACCTTATGTTAGTAAATTATAATCAGGATACACTTTCAATGTATTTTGAAAAACTTCTTTTAATGAAAGATTATTTTTAAACAGAAAAAAATTCCAAAACAATTTCTTATTGGAATGATAATTTATTTATTATGAAAAGATAGTAAATTATTTATCTAAAGAATTTGTTTTCAAATTTCACCACATAAAGGAATTAATTTAATAAAATAAATCACAAGTTTTTATTCCAATTAATAGTTATGTAATTGGTTATACTCATTAAAAACTAATTTTTAGTCATAAATATTTTTTCCCAATGTTCTCTATTCTGCACTAAATGTCAATGCGGTGGGAATTTGGAAACAAATTGTTCTCTTAATAAAAATAAATATTTGGGATTTCATAAAGATAATTTTTCAAAAAATATGAGGATTCATATTGTTCTTTTATATAGAATTTCAAAATCCATACAAGTTTGGCTTCTGAAATACTAACTGATTCTTTTTTAGGAAAACAAATAGTGTACGAAGAACAAAATTGTTTTGTACATGGATAGTGGTTGTTGTCGATATATGACTAGAAACAAAGATTAATTTGAAAATATTATTTAAATTAATGCAATAAAAGTGACCTTCAGAGATAATTATCATGGAATGATCATTAAAATAGGTCATATTGTTCATTAAGAAAAGTTTCAAATTGAAATGTTTTGTTTGTTAATGGTCTTAAGAATAACCTTATACGAATAAGCCAATTATGTGATGTAGGATTCATTGTAAATTTATTTAAAGATTAATATTTAGTTCATAAATAAATTTATTAATTAATTAACTATTACTATAGGAATGAGAATATATATACACATAACATATTAGACCATACGAGCAAATAATTACCTTACTTACGTGAAATGGAAGACCAATATTTGTTATTTCATAGATGATTAGAACACTATAACCTAAGGAAAGATTATATACTCTCAAGGAAAAAGCTTTTTAATTATCTAACAGATCTCAGGTATGATTTTCAAAATTTTATGACCCATTTCAATATGGAATGAAACATAAATCTAACATTAAATCAATCAATGACGTTTCAATTTCCGATGCAATATAGTTACTGTACATGGATCATTTTGGTCTTACATAATCTGGAAGAACTAGAGGAAAGTATTATGTATTTATTATAGATGATGACTAAAATAGATTCATAAGTTTTATTTTCTAGAAAATAAATTAGAATCCATTTACTATTTCAAAATATTTAGAGCCCTAGTAAAAAAGGTGAAAAACCTGCCTCTAATAAATATTTAATGTGATCATGGTGGAGAATTTCATAATTTGGATTTTTCAAAATTTTGTGGTAAGAAAGGTATTACACAAATATTTTTAGTTCTAATAACTACTCAGTAAAATGGTGTATTTGAAAGATGAAATAAAATTCTTCAGGAAATGACAAGAACCATGTCGAGTGAATACTCAATTGGTATGCATTTCTGGGAAGAATTTATTTGTAATGCATGTAATACTATAATTCATGTTTTATGTAGAAATTTTTTTAATATAACATCTTATGAATTGTGGACTGGATGAAATCCTAAAGCTTTATACATCATATTTTTTTGATGCAATGTATTTATGATGAATATTATAGATAATTTAGATAAATTCAAAACCAAATCTGATGAAGGAATCATAATAGGTTAGTCCACCACTTCTAAGGAATGTAGAATTTATTAAAACAATTATTTACTATTGAAGAAATAGTACCTGTTAAATTTAATTAAACAAATCCTTTTTAAACAACCCCTACCGACATCAACATATGTGTTTTCACAAACTCATTATCATTCTTTGATTGAAAACACTTCCGAAAAGGGAAATACTAAAGAAAATGTTCTGGAATAATTTACCCAAGAAGACTTTCTACCCTATTTCGATGACCATGATTTATAAATACCAAAATAAATTGTTTCTTAGGAAGCATCCTTGTGATAATATCATTGGTGATTTAAATCATATAGTAAGGACTAGAAATTTTGTGATAAATGAAATCGTACATCTTCCATTTCTATCTCAATATGAACCTAAATCATTGAATGAATCCTTAGGTGATGATGGTTGGATTATTTAATTGTATGATGAAAAAAATTAATTTTATAAAAATCATGTCTGGACATGGTTTGAAGACCTAAATAAAAAACCTCAACCTGTGTAAACTGTGTTTTTAGAACAAATGTGATGGAAAAGGAGTCATTATATGAAATATAGCAATACATGTTTCTAAATTTTATAATCAATAAGAGGGAATAGTATATGAATAAACATATGCTCCAGTATCTAGACTTGAATTTATTCATATTCTATTATCCTTTGCATCATTCTTTAAATTAATAAATTTTTAGATGGATATATAATGCTCTTTTATTAATGGTTTGGTAAAAGAAGATATTTTTTCATGAAAAATGGCTAGGTTTTGTATATTCAAAACATCCTGATCATGATATTCAAATTTTGATTTATTTTTATGGTCTTAAACAAGCCCCTAGAACATGGTATGAATGAATTACAAGATTAATTTTAAAAAAAATTATTCCAAAGGTAGTGATGATCCAACTACTTTTATAAGAATGGAATACAAAAACATTTTGATTCTTAAAATCTTTGTCGATGACATTATATTCGGATCAACTCATCAATCCTAAACTGATTCCATTTAAAATTCTAAGAAATATTAGATTTGAGATGAGTGTGATGGGTGTGTTAACATTCTATTTAGGTTTTCCAATCTCACAAAAAATAGCTGGAACCAATATATCCCAAAATAAAATTATATAAAAAATTTAATTAAAATGTAAGGATATGAAATAAAAATATATATAAGTAATCATATCAGTGCCTTAAGTAAACATGATCTTGATGATGTTGGGAGACCTATAGATCATACATGTTTTAATGGTTTGATATGAATTTTGTTATACATAATAGCTAGTCATTCAGTCATAATGTTTTCTGTATGCTTATGTGTGAGATATCAATCTAAAAAAAAAATCTCATTCAATAGATTTGAAAATTATTTTTTCTACATTAAAGGAAGAATGGATTTAAGACTATTTTATTCTTCTATAAATGATTTTGTTATAATTTATTTTCAGCTGCTGCCTTTTATGTTTGTATGATATATATAAATAGTACATCTAGAACATGTCATTTCATAGAAGATTCATTGGTATCATGATCATGAATAAGAAAAAATTCCTAATAAATTTCCTCTACTGATGCTGAATATGTAGTAGCTACAAGTTGTTGTACTCGATTATTGTGGATTCTACACACAGTCACTAACTGTGGCATGAGTTTATCAAAAACTAAAATACTATGTGATAATTCTAGTACTATTTCTCTTAGTAAAACCCATTCCCATTAGACACGTTAAAAAAAATACATATTAGGGATCAATTACATAGAGATCACACCCAAAAAAGTGATATTATTTTACAATTCATCAGAATGAAAGATCAACATGCTATCATTTTCAAAAAAACCAGTATATTATAATCGTTTTTAATTTTTAAACAGAAAATAGGAATTATCAATTTAATGTAAGAATTCACATCTATTTCATGATTAGAACGCCTCTTTAAATTAAGTATCCCATTCTCAAAGGGGGAGTATACATAACTTTTATCAGTTTATCATTTATCAGTTTTACTTTTATTGGATTTAGTTTTTTCAGTTATACATTTATTAGTTTTACTTTTCTTGGTTTCACGTTTATCGGTGTTACATTTTTATATGTTACATTATAATTGGTTTCCTTATTAACAGTTTTATGGTTATTAGTTTTTTATTTTATCATTACTAGATTATCAGTATTAACATATTTTATTGGTTCTAGATTATCAGTATTAGATTATTTTATTTGTTCTAGATTATCAGTATTTGATTATTATTTCAATACTATATTATTTGTACCAGAATAATTCTATTTTATCAGTTTTATAATTTAATTGGTCTTCTATTATTTTCAGTATTGTTTGTATTATTATCATATAAAAACATAAAAAAACCAATACATCTATCTTGATACTCTATTAGGTACAATTTCTAAAACAATATTTTTTTCAAATAGTTTTTTTTTCTATTATTTTTTTCAACTCATAATCAATTCATTTTGAATATGATTTTATTTTTACGGAAAACCACCATAGTTCTATGTCATTCTTTTCCATAAGATATTTTAGATCTAATATTGTCCATCACTTTATTTTTTATAGAACCCCTACCTTCCTATCCCACAACGAAATAATTTGATTTTCTCTAATGTCAATATTATCTATAAACACAAAAAGGTTTGTAATCAGATTATATGGAAATTTTCATAATTAAAGATATCCTCTATTTTGTAATCAATAAAATATTCAGGGTTCGAGATAGTCTTTCATGTTTGAGCTAACTATATCATCTCCAAATAAAATGTCTGCAAAATATTTCTCTTCAATGGATTTTTGAGAATAATGGTTAGTCCCTTGAGACATTTATAGGACTTTTAATTCATTTTTTAAAGGGATAAATAGTCTCCAAGGGTGGGAATCCATTAGGGTTGAAATACTGGATTCAGATCAGGACATTGTGTATTATGATGAGGTGTTATTGTTTTATAAAACAATTGAGATCGAAAACAGTCTCAATATTTTCTTTTATGATACATGATAAGAATTATGAAACCTCCATAATATAGATAGATAAATTCCTAGGTGTTCTTTTTGAGGTTGATTTGATATGTCCTTCCCGTAAATTATTGGATTTTGATGGGACTTTTAATAAGGTAAAATCTGAAGAATCTCTTTTTTGACATTCGTGAGGGAAAGGGAAAGGTTAGTAATTTATCATGAGATAATAAAATCATAAACCTCTCAATATATAGGTTTATAGTACTAATAAAAGGTTGAAAATAATCATTTGACGTTTCATATGTTCACATGCATGATTATTTGGATAATATGAAGAAGTTCAATCTAATGGCACATATTTTTGTAACAATTAAGAAGAGCATGTATGGTGCCATAATGTCATAGTTGATCATGTTTCTAACATTATTTGAATGTTTTTGATAGATTTTTTGATCTTGTGTAATGTTTCAGTTAATCCATAGCTGAAATCATTCAAGGAGACTCTAATAAGAAATTATTAGATAATAAGACTCAAGTAATGATTCAATCCAGAATCGAGAAAGATTGAGAAAGATACAGAATATGAGAGAGGAAAAGAAGTAGATAATGGTAGTGGTAATCCTTCAATGATGTCCAAGTCTTCTTCAAGTAAAATAACAATAGTTAATACTGTATCTCCAAATAAAATCAAAGAAACAAAAGGCAATATCAGATGAGGTTTACGCACAGTGGAGGAAGAAAAAGGATGAATGAAACGAAGGGGATCCTCAATTTCGTTCGGATCTAGTGGATGTTATGGATCTGAAAATAAGTTCTGAGGAAACAATAAAAGAAAAATATAGGAATAATATAATGGAAAATATAAAGTCCCATGATATTCACGTTTATAGTATACTCAATATAGCTGAGAAATCCAAAACATGTATTGTAATAAGGGAGCCACCTACTGAGACAAAATTGAATCCAGTAGATGAAGGGAACAAAATACAAGCATCTGACAAAATGTCCACATAGATTCTCATCCGAGAATCACAAAAAGAACCACTATTAGAATAACACAAGGACGAAGAACACTCCTATTAAGAAGTAGAGGAAGATGAGAAATAATATGAAAATAAGAGAAATCATTCAGAAGATTCATCAGAAGTTATATCCTTAAATTTTCATTCTATTGATTTGCAACCATCAAAAAGAGTCTGTCAAAAGGTTTTATCTAATAAATTCAATACAATAACAGATAAATAAGAAGAATAATAACAAAATAAGAATCATTATCATTCATCAGTAATTATTGTCACTAAAACTTATTTTAGAGATTTTGCATAAATACAATGAATATACTTATTCTAAAAGTAAAATTACAATTATTGAAATTTAATACATCGAACATGCTATGAACAGATTTTAAAATATGATACGTTTTCATTCCAAAAATTTATTCTATGCAAGAAATCCTTTCAAAAAGTCATAGGTAATGTAAGGACTCTGTCAATACATTGATGGATATTTTTCTGAATCTTGAAGATAATTTCATGATATTCAAGGAACATGTTATTGAGTACAACAAGGCTTATAACAAGGTTTTTACGTTGTCATACAACATTGATGTTAGTCTCAATAATCATTTAGAAAAGTATGATGAATTATTGAATCAGGTAAATGATCTCAATTCTATCAATCAAGATTTGGTTGCTAATTTGGATGATAATCTTGATGTCTTTTAATTAACGGGTTCCTAAAAAATTGAATTTGATGATCTAGATAGTCCAGGGGAAAATTTGTAGAATGTTTGTAATCTGGTTGTTTTTCTATCAAATAGAGTTTTAAATATGGATATGGCCTATAGTGTTATATTAAAGGATTTCATTTCCCTAAAATCAAGGTGTAAAGATCATGATTCAATCAATCTCCTTCTATAACAAATGCTTCAGAAACAATAAATTGTTATTGATGAACAGGATATGAAGCAAAAGGATGAGGAATAATCTCTTGACAAATTGATAGAGGATTGAAAATATTTCATGAAATTGAAGCTTCTGATGTTAAACCACTTCTCAAAATAGAAGAATGAATTATTTATTGAACTATATTTTTAACAAATTTTTATTTCATTCCACGTAATATCGATTATTTTGGTATAATGTTTCTCTAACCCTTTTATTGAAATGAATGTTATGCTTTATTCATTATTAATTTTACAAAGGTGGTTAATAGTTTTGAGAAGATTAATTTGATGAATAACCTAATAAGGGAGAGAACTCACAAGTAAAAGTATATTGAATAAGTTCTCAAGTGATTTTTTAATCCCATGGTTGAATTGGTTGTTCTCAATATTACTTTTATAAGAGTTACAAAACTAAAGGGGAGATAAATATTTATTGTTTTTTTTATTCCAAAATAAGGAGATTTTTGAGTCAAAATATGTTTCAACTACCCTATTGATCTTTTTGTTTTAAAAATCACAAATTAATTCTTTATAATCATGTATGTTGTTTTACAAGGTTATCATATATGTTTTTTTATAACTAATACCATAGATAGTAATCATGAATTATGTTTATATAGAAATCATATATGTTGATTTCCAATCATATAAATTTTTTTTAATAGGAAGCACACATATCATAGTCACATATATTTTTTACCTTGCAACCAGACATGTTGTCATTATACATCATAATCCTATGCTGTTTGTTTTCAATCGTAATCACATATGTTGTTTCTCAATAGTAACCACATAAATTATTTTACAATCCTAACCACATATGATGATATCATTAATATGTCCTTTGTAACCAGGTTTTGTATTGTATCGTAATCATGCATTGTAACTAGGTTATCCATTATATCGTAAACCTGCATCATAACCTGGTTATAAATCAATATCACATCATGCATTGTAACTATATTATGAATCATTACCAAATATGAATTCTAACCATGATGGGAGTATTATTCATGTTAAGCATCATATCTATGGAATGTATTGTGACCAGGATATGCATCATAATAACAATATACATCATAAACAAGTAATGTATTATACTATTATAATGCAATGAAATGATTTTTCACTACAATACCGCATACATGTTTTTCATTATATTTCATTTTACTTATTATTTTATAATTTTGTACTTAATGTTTTCTAAAAAAATTCATTGAGTTAGTAATATACCAATAAATACAATGTCATGTATTCTATTTGCTTTGACCAATATAATGCTAGGTGTCAAAGTCCATTTGATTATTTAGGGAAAAATTATTTTTACGGGAAATATGACCATCAGAACCCGAGGCCTATAAATAGGAGGTCATGAAATCCAGAATACCCAACTTTTGGATATTAAATGTTCAAGAGAGTGACGATGGGACTTGACTGATTGAAAATTAGTTTTTTTATAAAAACAATTTTTAAAAGGAAAGTGAGTATCCAAAAAATCGATCATGAAAACCACAAAACAACACTCGTGAGAAAAAAACTAGAAAAAACTATATGATATTCCCTTCCCTAGTAGATACTCCTTGATGAAAATAATTCACCATAGTTGGACCCTTCGGCAAACAATCTCGTGCAGAATTCCACGAGCATGGAACCGATGGAAATGCCATTGCCTCTCTGGAATCCAAATCCAAAAGGTTAACCAGGATGAAGACATTAAGATATGATACTCTTCCGAAGAATATCCATGTAGATTTCTAGAAACGTAGTACCAAACATCACAACATCCCAGAACAAAAAGGGGATCCAAAAGTTGAAACAATGCGTAAAAGTATTCCCCATAGCCAAGCTATACAAAAACACTAACATAACGAAATTCATTAATGATTAACAGGATGTTACTCGATTCCATTTCCATAAAAATTTCTAGGAAATTTAAGAGATCTGAGTGGTAGGTTTATTCATAAAAAGTTCTTTCATTTGAAGGGTCATAATGTCCATGGTCTGAATATACTCCTTACGAATGATCATCGAATTATTGAAAACCCCAACTAATATAAAGTCATTCTTTTCTATCCAGACATATTGGTCCTCATTGAGAGTCACCCGTAGTGGTATCCCCATTATTTTAGAAGCTTCTAGTTCAGTGGCATTGAGATAAAAAACATGTTCGACCGTTTCATCTTTCATGATCTTGGAAAAATCCAAGGATTGTTTGAGCACAACACATGGCTTGTAGTGGTAGTCCATCAGTTGCGTTTCAATTTCATTGATCGCTTTTCATACATAGGATGTGGAAAGAAAGTGTAATTTGTCCTCTCCTTAAGACATCCATTAGTCCCTTCCATTTAGGGCATGAAAAATGAACCTTCCAACTCCTAATCCTCAATGTTAGTATCATTATACACATTAACAAGTTGAATTTCCACATTGAGGTCAACATCCTGTGAGTCGGAATGAGAGGCCTCATCCACTATTATTCACCATGTAAACATCATTCAACACAACAACCTTATGTTATGTGTGTAATACCTCCTTATTAGCACACTCTATTGTCATTCACCCTTTAAAATCAAGACTCATTTCATCATCTTCATGACCATGATAATTATAGAAAACATTGAATTTTTTATTGGTTCTTTCCAATCTCGCCCAATTGATTCCTTCAACTATCCCTTCCTGCCATTACTATTAGTATATCCCCATGCATTATTTACTCATTTATCCTGCATATACTCCATATCTCCATCTGCATTAACCACATCCATTTCATCCTTCTCAGGTGCAACTACAGTTTGATTCATTGGGCTCGCAGATTCATAAAATTGTAGACCCACTCCTGCATTAGCATTCATCTCAGGTCCTGCTGACCCCCACTGTCTTTTGGATCCAAAAGAATGGAACCAATGTTCTTGTTGTGTTTAGGGATAATTCCTCCCGACACAGGATACTTATGCCCTGAATCCAGAATAGGCATGAATCCACTTTCATGACCCATACCCTTGCCTCCCTATATGGAATCAATATTCTGTAAGGAGATCTGCCACAGCTAGTGGTTCACCCTAATATGCCTCATCAATCGTCGCACCCCTTTCCCCCAGCCTGATGACCCATCCACACCACTGGCCCTAACCCCAAGTTGTCTTGACCCACGTCTGCAGTCCTCCACCGAGTGGCCTAATCCAATGGAAACAGTGAAAAAATCCACCCATGTTTCATACACAGCCTATTCCCAATAGTGATATTCATCTCCAATGGAAATCCAAATAAAATATAGGGGATATCATGAAACATCAACCTCAACACACACCATTGGATCTACTCGGTGACACACTTCTTTATTGTGACTATTAGGAAATAAGATCCTTCCTATGAGATTACCAATCATTTTACTAATCTACAGTGTCTGAAAAAGCAGAATATGATTAGAAAGACTCTCTAGAATAGATGTTAAAGGGATGTATCATTTCATATTATGGTCAAATGTCCATCTAGGTTAGTAAAATCTGGACCCATTGTAGCAGCTTGACATGCACGACCAGTTCATGATCAGGTGTTCCATTGATGTGAAGTGAACTATTAAGTTTGTGTTGTCTAGGAAACCAATAGTAGTCATTTCTTATAGATCCCATTAACATAAGTTAAATCTATCGAAGGAGTACAATTATGGACTTCTCCATGAAAATCAAGCTATCAGAGTTCAGTTGTTCAACACTGAAGCTTCATAGACCTCCACGAACAACAATGGAAAACTAGGGCTTCCATCATTCAAATCGGGCACCTTGAGGTGCAGAGAGAATTACAGAAATCGTACCCTAATTTTGGGATAATATAATTGTAATACCTTTATTATTCAGCTGCATTCAATAATAGAAAGGTATTAAATTTGTTCTTCTTTATATTTATGTTTGGTTATATTGAAATTGTTTTAATTACGATACATTCATTACATATTGTATTAAGAGATTCTATACGACATATGGTAGAATAAATTACATTTTTACTACTCTAATCATTGTATTAAATTCAAATTCAATTGATTTAATAAACTATGGTATCCTACTATTTAATATCAGTGGGATCTAGGAATCTTATGGTTATTTGTATTGAGTCTGAATTGTATTATATTAAGACGTCTTAAACTATGTTCTTTCTTGAGTGTTTAAATAAAATGTTTATAAACCTAAAATTCAACCCTCTTGTGTTGTTCCATCTCATATGTATTTAAATATATATTACAATCCAACTGACATTTATCAAAATCAAAAAAATGGATGGAATATGAATTATGAAATTTAATGAAGTAAAATACTTTTTTTTCCTATCTTAATTGTTAATTATTCCCTCGTAATATTGAAAATGATATTAATGTTAAAATTGTATTATTATACAACTTTTCAAACTGATAAATGTTCTTTAAAAACCACGCAAGATCATAATTCTATGCTAATTAACTATCTCATTATCATGTTCACAATAAAACTCAATTAGTCCATATAACATAGTTCTCCCAATAATTTAATTTTCATAGCTTCCAATGAATTTTTTCAATATTTTTGAACTTCATTATGAGTTATTTCATGTAACCATTATGTTTATGAAAATCCCTTTTTAATGGATGCTTTATTAGACCTCTACACGATGTGGGTTTTTTGAAAATTTAATTGTAAATATTGAATCTCTTCTTAAATGAAAAAAAAATAAATGGGAACAATATAATATTGGGTGTATAATTTTACACAAATATATTTAAGAAAATAATTCTCTTGAAAATATATTTTTATTATTCCTATAGTTATCTTGACACGTAACATCAAGCATAAATTAAAATATTGTATATTAATACCATTTTATTTAAATTGGTTAAATTTATTAAATTAACTTCAATTTTAAGGATATATACAAATTTTATAAAAAAATAAATTTATTTAATGATTCGAAATAAATAAGAACTAAATTTTCAGTACATAAATTTTATATTATAGATAATTATTTCAATCCCAAAATTGTTTTATTCATATTATGTTTTTAGACATTATAATTCATTTATATGATGTTTATAGATTTTATTTTAGGAAAAAGATATTAATTATTAAATTATCATATTAAAATTATATTTGTGAAATGTTTTAAAAATTTTATTGATTAATTGAATTTTATTTTAACAGTAAAAATACTTCTTTTTTTAATAAATTCATTTATTTTCAATGAAATGTTGAATTATTATTTGAATTTTTTAAAAAAATAAATAATTATACAATATATATAAGTTGAATTTTTTTTCATTTTAATCTATAATATTCATGATTTTTTATAAGATTATTTTTATGAATAACCAAGAATCTTTTCTAAAAACTGATGTTTTTTAAAAAGTATAATAAAATTCATTCATCAAAATACAAAAATAGAATCACAAAAAAAGGAAAATATATTTTTAATCCTGATATTGAAATTTTTTAAATATAAAACTTTTTTTAAATTTATGAATGGTATCCATGGAATATAATTTTTAACTTCGTAGTAGTAAAACATGGGAAACAAGGATTCAAATGATGGACACGGCTTTAAAATAACTATAAAACATTTTTTTTAATTTTTTTGATGATATGGTGTCTACTGTCAACTTAAAATATAAAATTTAATGGAAATTTTTTCCCATTAGTCATTGATAACGAATTATATACTATTTTAGGTAGATAATGTATAAATTCAAATTCTATTTTATTTTAAAAATATTTACTACTTATTTTTGGGAATAAAAGGAGGATATGTTCAATCTGAAGTGGATATTTTGAATTATAATTATATAAATTTGTATGTTAAATTAATATTTTCTAATGATTGTTTACTTATTTTATGTGTTTATGAAAATATTATATAGTGCATCATAACTTAGTTAAAATGTTTCAAAATTAAATTGTAAAAATAATTCAAATTAATAAAATTTTGTTAAATTGTGGTGTTATCTGTATTTAATGTTTAACTATAATATATATATAATGGTTAAATGCTCTAAATAATAAATAAATAATTTTGAGAGTAAACATTATTTTAATAAAATGATTAGTCCAAAAATAAAAAAAACAATTAATTTTGTGTTATATAAAGTATAATTAAATGATTTGAAAACCATAAAAATATTGAGAAATGAATCAATTGATGTGATATAATTTATAATTACAAACAAATAACATGTTCTATTAATTTATACCTTAAAAAAATTATTATATATAATTATTGGAATATATATTACCTCTGTTATTGATAAAATGATTAAAATGGGAAAAGCCAATACATATAAGGGTTAAAATGAAAAAAACAAATCTATAATGAACTCGGAAGTGTTTCTTTCGATCCAATATATATATTAATTCAAATATAATCCATATTTAACCCACATACTCATGAACATGTCTCCATAATATTTTAATGTTTTGATAACTTTACAGAGTGGCCCATAACTCCCATATAATTGGACACCCCTTATCTCGTTTCTTTACACAACATTAACTGACTAAAATTGGAAAAAAAACTAAAAACTCTTCTAATAATACTCATATATAAATAAGTGGTGTTTTTATTCTTAAATATCTATTCCAATTGTCCCAATGATGGTTTTTAATGGTGCCCTACCAAAGAAGTGCTAATTATCAATCTCAATAGTTTTATATTTATTTAATTTTCTACCTCCTCTAAATATATGGTATTTTTTATAAAATAATAAAAACATTATCTTAAATATAGAAAATTGATATTACATCATTATACAATATGTTTTACCTCAAATTAGAATTTAATGTATTACTCCTCTGTACATGTGGACTCCACCTCTACGAAGTTATATGATTCATTCTAAATATTTATTATCAATGATTGACTATTATATTATAATTTTTGATTATATATCATATTAATTAAATAATTATACATTTGTAATTATAAAGTAGTATATACATTATAAATTTTCCATCTTCTCAAAAATGATAATACGATTCATTTTTTACTATGGACTAAAAAATCTACAAATCCATGTGATTCATTTTACATTATTTTGCCCGCAGATGGTAATATGGATAGAATAAATTAATTTATTTCATATTTATGACATAATAATAATCCTCATAAAGTTATTTATTATTTATTATTAATAAATTCCATCCATTTAATAGTGGAAACATCACACGTGTCTATGTATAATCTAACATCTCCATGAAGTGATACAATTCCTTATTCATAATCAATACATATAAATAAATATAAAACAATATATTATGAATTAATATAAAATTGATATCATAAATTATAATATGGAGATTATGGAACCATGATCAGTGTAAAAAGAACAAAACATCCAAGATAAAACATAAATTGAAATAAAAATAAAACACCTCGAATTGGTGATCTTAAAACAATAATTAATAAATGAGTGATGAAATTGAATAGGTATATTAAATATGATATTATAATTATAAAATTTAATCTAGATTGTAGGTATATTGAATATTAATTTATTATAATTGAGTTTGTATGTTTTATTATTAATGATCAACCATAGGTAAGGGTTTTCAATCTCAAATTGACTTCCATAGGGCATATGTTCAATTATACACAAATATAATTTTATGAGGACTATATACATCCCCTGTAACATGTTATATGTTATATGATACAAATGTGGTAAGGGAATTATGTTTCAATATCACTTTAAACAAGAAGGATTATTCATGAAGTAATAGAGAATAAAATTTATATTATATTTATAATAAAACAAATTCCAAATTCTAATATTCTTATTATTTATGTCTTTTCTATAAATTGTTACCATTTCCCACTCTTTTCTATATTTAATTTATTGATAAATTTTTTGTGATGGAATCCAAACCATAGTTACATTTTGTAAGAATTTTTTTATTTAATATACATTCTACTATAAAAATTTATTGATGTTTTCAACTACAAAAGAAATGTTTTAAATTTTTAATTTCATTTAAATTTTAATTAATTTGAAAATATTCAAATGGTTATTTTTTTGTGAAATGTTTTAAGGGAATAATTATTATTCTTATAAGAAAATAGTGATCATAATTCATGATTTTTAGGTATATAGGGACAACATATATTTTAACAATCAGTACCATTCTTAATATTGAAGATTCCATCAATTTTTTAAGGGATCTATTCAATGAAAATAGTTCCCTTTATAATTTTTAGAAATAATTTTATTTTAAATAAGAGATTTAAAAATTAAAATTTCAATTTCCTTGGGAAAATTTTTATGGGTTATTTTAAAGTAATTTTTTAATTTATGAGTAAATACATTAATGGTACATGTTATTTACTATTACTATGATTCTATGAAAAAAAATTATTCGTCAACAACCTTTATTATGGTTATTATGATGAAATAATGATTAAAATTGTTTTATTTTTCATGGGATATGTTATGATAAAATGTAAAATTACTATGTGATTTAACGGTGTATGTAAATAACTGGAATTGCAATGTAATTTTACCAATAAAATATTTGGGAATTTTACGAGTTTGCGAAAATTGACAGTACGCGATTTTGAGGCCCAGAGTGCTCGGAATGAATTTCTGAACATTATACTGGGTATGTTCAGTAAACATGCGAGTGGGTTTTTCTATCATTGCAACAGGTGCTTGGAATTTAAATATGAGGGCACCGTTGAACTCGCAACATCAGTATTCTCTTAAGGAGACCTTCCCCTCGACCATAGTGGTTCGAGAGTGAATGATTGTTTTGGGGTTTTTCGTGGAAATGAAAAATAAAATAAAATAAACATTTATTTTAATTCTACTAAAACCTCCCACAAGTGAATATTGGGGAGGTGGGGACCACATGTTTTTTGTCCTCCAAATTGAATGCTCGGTGTTGAGGACCAACTGACCTAGAAAAACCCCCAATTCAATGCTTGGGGATGGGGAACACCTCAGTCCCTCATAATGGGGGGACAAAACCTCTCTACTCCCTCTTTAATGTGGAGGAGCCTCTTTACATCCTCTACATTAATTATTCCAACACACATACATTTATTGTTCTGAATTATGTAATTAATTAATCCAATTTGAAATTGATCCAACAATTAAAATTGGTGAAACACATTTTATTTTGGTGGGGATATTCTTTGGAGAGCATTTGTTGGCCAAGGGGAGAGCTATTGGTGGTAGAAAGCTCTCCAATGAAGACCGCCAATGAAGAAAATATTCCATGAAGAACACTCCATTGATAAATAATTCCAACTACGACTTCTTCCTCAGGACACCCTTCCAGAAGGAACATCTTCGACTATGATGAACCGACAATTGGGCCTGAAATTGGAGGTGTGTGGCGGATGATACGAACGTCGATAACTTCACCTTCTTCCACTTCGACGTCAACAAACGATCAATGTAGGGTTTCATTGGAGAATGAATACTTTTTCCATGTTATTCCCTTGAATTCATTTTCGGGTTTGGGAATAAATAGTTGTGGAGGATGTAAAGCCTGATGTTCTTCTTCAAGTTCATGTTGAGCCATATGCTACCACCCTAACAGTGAGGGTATGGGGGAAAAAATTGCCCGACCCCTCTTCAAATCATGTGATGATTTGTGGTGTTGAACATGATGAAGGAAATGGTGCAACGGCGCTGCACCATGGCCCTAGCGGCCACGCGACTTTTGTGCCCTGAGGCAACCCCTGTGGTCGAGTCGTGCAGCGGCTCCCCCGGCCATTGCACCTCACAGCTCTGCCGCCCACGGCCCCTCCGCGCCACCCACAGTCGCCGCCCTCTGCCGAGCTGTCGTCATCTTCTTCCAAGCAGCCATCGCCAACTGCCGAGTATCCTCTACCGTCCGTTGTGCCGCAGCCGCCGACCGTGACGAGCTACAACTGCCTTCCAGACCGAGCCGCTAATGTCGTTCGCTGGCATGCCACGCCATCTGTGGCCCTCCGATCTGCCCTAGTCATGCCAACTGTAGCCCTCCGATCCACCCAAGCCATGCTGCCTGTGGCCCTCTAGGCCACCCCGTTTGAGCAGCCTACGACCTACACCTTCCCGATCGAGTCTCCCCGGCAGAACCACCCAGCAGCCTCGCGCCGTCCGTGGCTGAGTCAGCCCGCGGCCTAGTCGCCCTCGCCCGACCCCCCCCATGGCCGAGCCACCCTTATGGAACCCCTTCATGGATGACCCAATATGTATCCCTCCATGGCCCCGTGCATTCGAGCCACTTCGTACCCCTCCAAGGCCCCACATGGATGAGCCGCTCTGTGGCACTCTGCAGCCCCCCGCGGCCCTCGTGGTATGTAGCGTTGGACTCAGGCCCACTACGACCAATTTACATTATTTTGGCCCTATCATTGGTGTCAGACGTCTGTTTGACGAACCATCAGTAGCGTTGAAAATCATGGAGTGAGACGGTCCCTTTGATTATACACCACTTCAGTTTTGGAAAAATATGGGGTACATTCAAGTTGGATTGAGGACGAATCGAACCAGTTCCTCAGAACTAATATGATAATAACTCTTAGAATGGTTATAATATTGATGCACCGTCTATTATGTTGAGACCCCTATGATGTGGTGATCATTTTAGATAATTTTTCATGGGACATTGTGGCATTTGGAGAACCAATCAGTGGATTGGGGAACATACTCTCCTGAAGATGATCATGCCTAGTGTGGAACCCCAGTAGCTGGCTATAATGAGAAAAGTTCTCCTAGATATCCTATGTTGGTCAAATTCTATATATTTTGTGCATGTTAGCTCCTAGAAATCTTGTTGGGGTAAGCTCTAGTGATCCTGTGTGGGTCAACTCCTAGTGATCCTATATGGGTCAGCTCCAGCGATCCTGTGTGGGTCAGCACCTAGCAATCCTGTGTGGGTCAGCTCCAGCGGTCCTCTATGGTCCATCTCCTAGCAATACTGTGTGGGTCAGCTCTAGTGATCCTATATGGGCCAGCTCTTAGAGATTTTATGTGGGTCAACTCAAGTGATCTTCTGTGGATCAGCTCTTAGTGATCCCCTGGTGGTTAGCTTTTGCGATCCTGTGAGGTTCAGCTCCAGCAATAATGTGTGGGCAGCTCATATCAAATCTGTGTGGGATAGCAGTAGAGTCTCTTAATGGAGTAAGAGGATTTAGTAACTACATCTAATCATCTCTACTACTGTGCCTAAATATATGTACCTGGTGTGAGTAGAGTCAGAAAATCTTTTTTCGTCATTGAAATAGAGTACTTGATAACCTTGGTATATGTATGGACATATACCTAAGTAGAGTTATATATTGATTTCATACTTTGAAGTTTACCCTTGGTTGATTTTTTGAGACCATGAGGGTCTAGGGGTCCTTAATGAGTATCATTATGCTCAAACCTACATGGTCTATGCTCGCATCTTGCTATGTTGGATGTAGATTATGTACATCGATGACTAAGGACTAGGGTACCAGGACTTGAGGTAGTACATAGGTGGGCCTAGACGAGGTTTAACACATAGTGTACCAATCAAGAGTTTTACCTACCATTCAGAAAGGTTTATTGTGGGTAATCATAGGATCTTTTCCAGTTAGTTTTTATTTCACATGTCTTGTACTTTCCAGTTTTCCATGTACTTTCTAGTTGGGCTTGAATTCTGGCCCCTTATTACATACTATACTCACTCTATTTACTATTCGGTATACATGAGGCTGTATCATTCTACATTCATGGTTTTGTGTGTTATAGGTTATAAAGGAAATGACTACCCAGTTTTAGATAATATTCCATTGATCCTAGTCGACAGCCCCTGGCCTATGGAAGGCGGGCCTGGGGTAGTCATTGAATGAGCACTATGGTACTTGTCGTGACAAATTTTTATCAGAGGATTCGATTCTACCAAGAACATATGACTCTGATATTTCTTTTTTACAACAGTTGTGTTAAGTGTAGTAAGTGTGGTTATCAATTTAGGGAATCCAGTGTTGGTACGACGGCTGACATATCCATACACAAGGACCTGGACTTCTGATTTCTAACTCAGTGCATGAAAAAACTAATTGAATGTGTGTTTTCCAATGTTTTATTTGTGATCTATCGAGTTAGCTCACAAGGTATAACGAATTGACCGCGAAGAACTTGTTTCTTCAAAGGATGCCACCACAAAGATAGCCTGCTAGGGTTCTGAGAGTTGTACGCACTGATAGCCCAACGAGTGATGAGGCCTAAGTGCAGGTCCCTTTTCCAATATAGGCATCACTGGTACTTTTCCGTATTGGGCCCCCGATGACACCATCCCCAGTAGTAGACGGTGCAAACCACTTGAGCACATTGCATGAGTTTCAGTGCCACAGGCCACCCAGGTTTATTTGAGAGAAAGACCTAGAGGCGGATGAGAATGGGCCGGAGCCTCTGGTGAGAGTCTTCCGACAGGTAGGGACACCCGCAGATCTCATGGTGATTCATGATGCCTCCCTTCTACAGGAAGCAGCATGAAATGATGGAGCTTGATGCTCCAGGTTTACGAAGAGGTGATGCTTCTCTGGGTAGACATCAAGAGCCTGTTCCTGGTAGAGTATGTCCCAGTGGCTCCTCATGTAGTGCACATACATGAGCTTCATCATCTACAATAGGGCAGCATGTCTTTGTCTCCGTACTCCATGAGGTTCACTGACCTCTCACGCTACTCAACAGATATGGTGCATGGCCAATTTTTTAGGGCCTAAACCTAAGAGAAGGGTATCAGGTGACAGATCAGGGCTCCCATGATTTCTCTTATCATCCTGATGTAGGCGGGGGTGGTAGATTGAGCCCTCCTAGTGGAGATTTTCCTTACTAAGAAGTCACCAGCAGTGAGACACACCACCCGTCATCGCGTGGAAGAGTCCTCTGCAGCTTTCAGTAGACAAATGTCATAGAGGTCCAAGATGACCAGACATGCAGGTGGATGACCGCATGACTTAGGGTTGGTTGTGAGGAGCACCTGAGTCAGAGCTAGTCATACTAGGAGTGGAAAGTGTTACGCATGTGGTGGGCAGGGTCACATGGATTGTGACTGTTTGATCCGCCTTAATAATGATCAGCAGGAGGTCGAGGGACCGCCAAGGTAGAGACAAATATTCAACCTAGGAGGTCTGCAGGGAGAAGGCGGATGTGGCAGAGGAACTGGTCATGCAGCTTGTGGTGGTTGATATTTAGATATGTTACTGCCACCACCACCAGGAGATCCACCCCGACCATAGGGAGCAAGTGGACATGGTAGAGCTCAGCTCCCGAAAGCTGATTCTTACAATCATGGTGATCCATAGATTATATGGAGTATGATATTTGTCTACACCCCCTTATATGAAGTTCTTATAGACACAGATTCCAATCATTATTTAATTTCCACTACCCTCATTCGGAGCTCGTAGACTCGGACAGAGCTATTGTCTAGATCCTTACAGCTATATAGTCCAATGGGAGCATATTCAATGATTACGCACTGGTGTCGGCAGTGCGAGCATACTCTAGGAGGTGAGGGTTTCGGCTGTAATCTCCTAGTAGCGGTGTCGAGGTTTTTCATATTCATCTTGGTTAGGAACTGTTTATCTACAATCCATGCACAAATAGACTATATTAATCGCAAAGTGTAGTGTGTCCCCACAAATGGGACCGGGTTTACCTTCATCAGCGAGAAGGGAGCCTTTACAGTGTTAGATGGACTTACCCGGAAGAGTGTGTAGACAATTACACATTATTTGGCTATCCTTACACTCGCAAAAGTTGGTGTGGAGAGTCTAAAAATTACTGTATTGGTGGACCAATACACATATGTTTTCCCAGATGATGTTCTGGGTCTACCTTCTTGCAGAGAGGTGTACTTCTACATTGACCTATACCCCAGGACGGAACTGATATCTACAGCAGCGTATTAGATTGGTCTCATAGTGATTCATGAGATTCATGTATAGTTGGAGGTCTTACCGGGGAAGGGGTTCATCTGGCTCAGTGTTTCAACTTGGTCGTCCACGATTCTATTCGCCAAAAAGGGTATATGGGAGCTTGAGTCTTTGTGTCAGCTATCAGAGCCTGAACAAGGTGACTGTGATGAACAAGTACCCACTTATGAGGATTGACGACCACATTGATCAGTAGAAGGGAGCACGATGGTTATTGGAGATAGACCTCAGATCAGGCTATGACCATCTCAGAGTGTGAGATGAAGATGTGTAGAAGATGACATTCAGATGTCATTACGACCACTACGAGTTCATGGTTTTTCCATTTTGTCTAACCAATTCTCTAGCAGTGATCATGGGACTCATGAATATGACAATTCAGTCACACCTTGATCGCTTGGTAGTAGTCTTCATCGACGACATTCTGATTTATGCGGCTACTAAGGAGGATAACTCCTATCATATACAGGTTGTACTGGACACACTCAGAGAGAACCGTATTTATGGTAAGCTCTCAATGTGCTAGTACTGGATCTGAGAGGTTCAATTTTTAGGACATAGCATATTGGGGGCTGGAGTTGCAGTGGATCCTGTGAATATTGAGGTGGTACGTGCTTGGGATCCATCCTGGAGTGTGACGAAGGTATGAAGTTTCCTAGGTTTGTCCGGCTAATACATGAGATTTTTGATAGATTTCTATAGAGTTGTGTTACCACTTTCAGCGTTGATGAAGAAGGGGAAACCTTTTATGTGGTTAAAGAGATGCCAGTAGAGGTTTCAATAGCTGAGGAAGAGACTAACTGTTTCCCCATCTAGAGGATTACAGTGTTGGACATAGGGTACGTAGTCTACTATGACACATCAAGGACCGGAATCAAATGTGTCCTAATGCAGGATCAAGCAGTAATCACATATTGTTCGCAACAACTGAGACAACACAAGAAAAACCACACTACCCATGACCTAGAGTTATTATCAGTGGGCTTCGCCTTGAAGAAGTTGAAACATTACCTGATGGGTGAGCATTTTATAGTGTACTCTGATCACAATAGTCTCAAGTATATCTTCTCTCGGAAGTACTTGATCCTAATACAAATATGTTGGATTGAGTTCCTCCAGGACTATGACTTCGAGATAGTCTATACTCCTGGGAGGGGAAATGTTGTTGTAGATGAACTCAGCAGGAGATCTGGTATACAACCGCTAGGCTAGGTGACAGGGTATCTGGCCTTTTTGAAAATATCCTAAGTTCATTGGGATGTGGTAGCTTTTCTACAGTCTCTTAAATTCATTACCACACATCTTCAGCGAGCCAGGGAGGCGAAGTGTGGGGACACTGACTACAAGGCTCGACGTGCACAGATATCTCCAAGGCAGGCACCTGATGGATTTTATTAAGGTGTAGAGAACTTCATCCTCTTCCTAGGATGTACCACGGTACAAGTGTCACAACAGGAGGATGTGTTGAAGGAGTTCCATATAACCCTCTAGCAGTAAATACAAGAGTGGTGAATATGTATCGGGATCTCGGACGATAACACTGGTGGCCGAGAATGAAGAATGTAGTAGCAGAGTTTGTTTTTCAATGCCTCGCTTTTCAGCTAGTGAAGGCGAAACATCAGGTACAAGTAGGCTTGGTGTAGCCTTTAGTGGTCCCAGAGTGGAAGTGGGATTATATATCCATGGACATCGTGACATGACTTCTATATACATCTATAAATTATGACTTGATTTGGGTGATCGTCGACCGACTCACCCAGTAGGCCCACTTCCTACCGATTGGAGAGGAGGGATCAGCATAGTTCATGAGGTTCATTTATGTGTAGAAGATTGTGAGGCCCTATGGAGTACCCTATATGATTTTCTCTGATCATGAAGCACATTTTACTACCAGACTATTGAAGGGGCTGCAGGAGGCTTTTGGGATGTAGCTTCATTTGAGCACTGCCTTCCATCCTCAAACAGATGGACAAACATAGAGGACCATTCAGACCCTCATGGACATGTTGCGGTCTTGTTTCCTTGACATCAGTCATATTTGGAAGGATCACATACCTTTTGTGCAGTTTTCATACCACAACAGTTATAACTACACCATTGGGATGGCACCTTTCGAGGCATTGTATGGGCGACCTTGCAGATCATCTTTGTGCATGACTGGCCTGGGGAAGTCAGCACTAGTGGGACCAGAGATGGTACGAGCTTCCATGAAGAAGGTGCAGATCATCCAAGATCAGATGAAGACTACACAGAGCTGGAATAAATTGTATGATTATATGAGACAGATACCTCTAGAGTTTGAGGATGGAGACCACGTCTTTCTATTTTTCTCACCTCAATGAGGTTTACAAAGATTTGGCAGAGAAAAAAAGTTATCTCTAAGATACATTAGACATTTTCACATCCTAAGCAGTGTTGGTGAGGTGGAATACCACTTAGAACTTCACCTCAGTTGCACCAGGTGCATGACATCTTCTACATATCTCAGCTGAGGAGATACATGCATGACTCTTGCCACATCATCGGCCATAGAGAGACGGACATCGACGATGGGGAGACTATTACGAAGGATCCAGTAGAGATTGTGTATTTACAGGAGCGGGTCCATTGTGGATGGAAGATACCTCTGATGTACATTCCATGACAGCACGGGAACCTCCAGGAGAGCACATTTGAGTGGGAGGCTCAATTGTGTGCTCAGTACCCCAACTTGTTTACCTATTTATGATTTAGGGATTATAGGGTCATAAATCCCTGTGGTGGGGAGAATGTAAAAACCCTTAATTTCCATGTAAATATTTTTTTTTAAATATTTTGGAATTTTACGAGTCTGTGAAAATTGATGGCGTGTGATTCTAAGGCTGTGAGTTTCCAAAATAAATTTCTAAACATTATTTTAGGTATGTTCAATAAACTTGCGAGTGAGTTTTTCTAACTTTTGATAAGGTGCTCAGAATTGAAATCTAAGGGCACCATTGAACTCGTAGAGCTGATATTCACTTAAGTATAGCTTTACCTTGGCTGAAGGGGGTCAAGAGTGAATGATAGTTTTTGTGGTTTTTTGTGGAAATGAAAAATAATATAAAATAAGATTTTATTTTATTTCTACTAAAACCTCCCACATGAGAATACTGTGGAGGTGTGGACCACATGAGTTTTATCCAACAAATTGAATGATCAGTGGTGGGGGCCAACCGAGCGAGTAAAACCTCCAATTCAACTCTGGGTTGTGGGGACCACCTGAGTCCACCAAAATGGGTGGAGGAAACCTTTCAACTCCCTCTTTAATGTGGAGGATCCTATTGACTTCCTCCATATTAATTGTGCCAACACACTTACATTTATTATGCAAAAATTTGTAATTAATTAATCGAATTTAAAATTGTGCCAACAATTAAAAGTGGGGAAAAACTTTTTATTTTGGTGGGGCTATTCTTTTGAGATAATTTGATGGGAATGGGGATAGATCATTGTGGGAAAAAGCTCTCCAACGAAAAATGCCAACAAAAAATTTATTCCACGATGAACGCTCCACTGATGAAGAATTCAAACATCGACATCTTCCTAGGGATACACTTAAAGGAGGAACGTCTTCGACTACAACGAACCGATGCACGTGCCCAAAATTGTAGGTGTTTGGCAGAAAAGATGAATGTTAAAAACATCACCATCATCCTCACCAACATCAAAAAAAGATCAAGGTAGGGGTTCATTTTTGAATGAATACTTTTCCCATGTTCTTCGGTTGATGTATTTTTCAGGATTGAGAATAAATCATTGCGGGAGGTTGTAATGTTTGACCTTATTCTAAAAATTCTTGTTGAACCATATGCTACCACCCGAATGTGGAATGTATGGGATAAAAAAACATGGATCAACCCCTCTGAAAATCTTGTGATGATTTGTGGTGTTGAAAATGAAGAAAGCGATGACCTAATGGAGCCTCCCCATAGCCGTCGCGGCCTTGCGAACTCTACGTCCTCACTGCACCTCCGTGGATGAGCCGCTCCACGACACCCATGACCACCACACCATGCGTCTCCGCCCCCTACGGCCCCTCTGCGCCAACCACAGCCACCACAATCCACTATGCCGCTACTACTGTCTGATGCACTACCACCAACGTCCACCTAGACACTTCCATCATCTGCTGAGCCCCTGTCGCCGACCGGGAAGAGCAGCGAAACTGTCCGTGCCGAGCCGCTTCCACCGTCCATCTGCATGCCGCTCCATCCGAGGCCCTCCGAGCCGCCATAGTTTTGCCAACCGCAGCCCTCTGTGCCACCCAAGCTGCACAGCCCGCGGACCTATGATATGCCCCGGCGGAGCCACCCTGAGCCTCCACCCTCCTGGATGAAACGCAATGCGTACTCACGCCATCGGCAACCGAGTCGGCACGCGGCCAAGCCGACCTCGCGACACCCCCTAGCAGTAGAGCCAACCTTGTGGAACCCCCTCATGATTGTGCCTCTATGATGCCCCTCGTGGTCGAGCCACTCTCCAGCCCTCCAAGGCCCCTCGCAGCCCTCGCGGCTTTGCAGGCCGCCCAGTGGGCCAGGCCGAACTCATCGGGTCGGGTCGCTTAGCGGGTCAGGCTAAACATAGAAGGTCGGTCCAGGTCGACCTGAACCGGGTTGGCTGAGGCTGGGTCCGGGTCGTGTCATTTCGACTTGTTCAGACCGGACCCGAGCCCACTATGACCCATTTACATTATTTTGGCCATAAATTTGGCACCTGACTTCTGTTTGATGAACCCTCAGCATCACATAAAAATAGTGGAGCAAGACTATCCCTTTGAGTATACCCCATATTAGTTTTTGATTATTATAGGGTATGGTCAGGCTGAATCGTGCATGAATCCAACAGGTCCCCCATGACTAAAAGACTGATAACTCACACACATTGAGTCTGATTGACACACCGTCTATTATGTTGTACCCCTATTACATGGAAGTCATTTGATATATTTTTTTGTGGGACATTGTGGAATTTGGAGAATAAACCAGTGGCTTCGGAAACAGAATCTCCCAGTGACAAGAAAGCCTACTGTGGAAACCTAGTAGCAGGATTTGATGAGAAGAGTGCTTCTAGATATCCTTTGTGGATCATCTTCTAGTGATCCTGCATGAGTCACCACCTAGAGATCATGTGTGGGTCAGATCCAGCAATCATATGTGAGTTATCTCCTAACGATCTTCTATGGGTCGGCTCCGACGACCCTGTGTGGGTGAGCTCCTCGCAATAATTTTTGGGTCAGCTCCTACGATCAGATGTGGTTCAGCTCCTAGAAATTCTTGTGTGGGTCAACTCAAAGATCCTATGTAGTTCTTCTTCTAGAGATCCTGTGTCGGTCAGCTTGAGCAATCATGTGTGGTTCAGCTCCTAGTGATCCCGTGTGGGTCAGCTCCAGCAATCCTGTGTGGGCAAGCACTAGCGATCCTGAGTAGGTCGTCTCCAATGATCCTATGCTGGTCAGCTGCAAGAAATTCTATACAGGTTAGAAGAAGATCCTATTAATGGAGTAAGATGATTTAGTAGTTACATCTAATCATATTTACTACTTAACCTAATGATATATAACTGGTGTGAGTTTAGATAGAACCTATGTGTTTCTTCATGATTGAGATTGATTATATGATAACATATGTATATGTATGGGAATATACCTAAGTAGGTTTATCTATTGATTTCATACTTTGTGGGTTGTACTTGGAGAATTATGTGATACCATGAGGGTATCGGGATCCCTAGTTGTATCATTATACTAACCCCTTCACGGGCATTTCCCGTATCTTATTTTGTTGGATGAAGATGACAAACAACATTGACACAAGACATGGGTACAAGGACTGGAGGTAGCTCAGAGATGGACCTAGATGAGGCGTACCACAGAGAAGAAAGATCGAGATCTGTACTCACCCTACAGGTAGGATCCATGTCAGGTGATCACAAGAGTTGTTCTATTTACTTGTACTTTTAGTTGTCTTGTACTTTCCAGTTAGAAATTTATTCTGGGCCCTTTTTACTTACTACACTCACTCTATTTACAATTAATTTTAAATGAGTTTGTATCTTTCTATGTGCTTGGTTGTGTTTGTTATAGGTTATAAAAGCAATGCCTTCCCATTTTTAGGGAATATGCCTACAATTCTTGTCGCCAGCCCCTGGACTATGGAAGGCGGTCTAGGAGTAGTCACATCACGGGCCCCGGGGGACGGATCGTGACAGTGTACATATGATTAAATTATGTTTATGTGACATGTTGATATATTATATCCCAATAATTCAATGGATAAAATTGAAAACTCTAGATATTGTTATATCTTTGGAGATCATAATTTCATGTTTACAAAAAATTTCATGGAACTCGTTCTCATTATCATATTTTGATGTGTGGAAATGGTTCACATCACCATGTTTATGAATACAATGGGTTTCATGTACCTAAATTTTTGATTACATAATTTCATGACAATAACATAATTCGTTATTCTATTTCATTTTTATACCTGAGGAAAAATTTATGTTTTATGATTTTACGACAATCATTTGATTTTGATATGATATATTGGATAAAGATTGATTATTAATGAATCAACAGTGTTGTGAAAAATAACATTTTTATAAAAAAACAACATTTCCATGACTCAGGAATAATGTTGTTAAATTAATCGGTTATTGATTTATTATAATATCAATATCGTTTTATACTCTTAATATAATGTGTGATAACTTGATTGGAATATTATTTGTGTACCATTACTAAAAAAATGGGATAACCCTTACATATATTTTAAATCATCATGTTTTTTTGGAAGGACATATATATGATATATCTAGATGGGAAATATTAGGAAAATATTTTGCGGAGATATTTTAGATAATAATTAAAATATGAAAATTATGCATGCAATCTCAAAATATAATATACATTTATGGTTATAAAATGATTCATAAGGTTATATAATAGATATATCTAAAATATGATATTGTATTTATGGTTTAAATGATCTTGTAACCCCAATTTTATTTTTCATCCCGAGTATGATATGTTTTTGAACCTTCAATATTTTTCAAAGACTTCTTATTTGTACATTCATAAACTTTTATAACATAAATATGAATGTATGATTTTTACTTTTTCAATTTATTTTCATTATTGATCAAATTAGATAGGGTTGTCTTGTGATAAAATAGAATCATTTTAATCCTTTATTCAATTTAAATTTTAATTTTCTATTATTCATAAATCAACATATTCATTTTACAAATATAAACAATCATAAAATAATCATTATTAACTTATGAAAAAATGTATTTTATAAATATATGTAGCCTTTCATCGAAATATTGTTCCCCTTCTCAGACATTGACATCTTTAAAATACATTCCATTAGTTCTAACATAATCAAAAACTCTATTTATTTTCCTTCACTCTCATAATGTCACTATATTCAATAACACATAACTCTTCCTCATTACCTATATAAAAATGTAAATTTTAAGGGAAAAAAATATATTTTTCAACTAACTCAAAAATATCACTTCAATTGGTATCAAATAACATGTTTCTATTTTGGTACATTGTTACATTATTAAACATAAATTTTAAAGATACCTTATTTACTCAATTTTTTACATTTTATTCTTAAATAACTTACTATCCCTATCATTGTAATATTCAATAACACATTTTTAATTAATATTATAATTTTTTTCAAAATTTATAATAGACACACATTATAAAACTACTATTATTTTTCCCTTAAATTATTTTTCCCATTTTCAAACTTAATGAAAATAGTTATGTTATTTTACCATACATTTTATCAATATAACCCTCTCTATTAGAATCTTTTCATTCCGATCCATACTATTTTCTACCATTATCTCATTTTGTGGCTTATATATAATTTCCATTCATCCATAAGAATATTTTTTAAGACAAATCCATTTATATTATTTTATTAAAAAATATTAATATATAAATAAACTAATGGTAGTGTAACAAAATAATGGTCAACATTTTAGAAATAATTCACATAAGGCCAATATGGTAGAATGTGTGGTAATTTTTACGAAATGATTGGATACCCATGATTTTATACAAAATTTCTAATTATACTCCCTTTGATTACCCTCGTGGAAAACATATCCAATATTTAATCTTATATCATTTTGATACCTTCATCATTTTTCATACAAACCTATAGTTTTGTTTTATTTTATTTTTAAAATGAATTTATAATTATTTTCTAGGTAATCCCATATACATTTTTAATAAAATTATTATGATATTTATAAAATAATTCTTATAAAATGTTAAAAACTATAATTATGAGGACCATCATATTTATTGGTGTTCCTTTTAATAGTTTCCTTCATTGACAAAACATAAAAATGGGGATCAAATACATATTTTGTATCCAACAATAAATTTATGATAACAAGTATTAAATAAGAATATATATTAATATTAGAGGGATCCACGGAATGGAATGCCTCTGGGTGTACCACCAAAAATTATCTAAATATGATATTATATCCATTATAGATATTGTTTTGGGGAATAAGAAATCGTTAAATTTCCACAGAGACTAAAAGACGTCGATGCACATTGAATTGATGAAATTTCAGAACAATGGTCCATTCATCAATATCATTCTTAAAGGAAGTGGTTGTGCTCTTGGATTTTGATTTATGCTTCATTCTTGGTGAAATGTTTATCACGCACAGAACATAATAATTCAACCTAAGAACATTATTGTATGCTCCTTGTTTTGAGAACATTCATGATGGTATTTTAATTATTTTCATGTTGGTTTTAATTTATTTTCTTAAAATTAAAATTATCGGCTATAGATGAGAGGATCATAGTCCTTTAGTGGATGTTCCATGAAGGTTTTGGAATGGACCCCTAACTTTTACACTGATTTGAGCCTCATATTTCCTCTACTTGATTTGGGTTTTTTGGTTGTCCGCAACACTAATTTAAGAAAGAAGATATTTTTTCAATATTAAGCCTTATTGGCCAACCCCTCAATTTGGATTCTACTACTAGAAAATTATATCATCCATATTTTTCTAGAATCTGTGTAGAAATTGATATTTTTTGTCAGTTTCATCTCACATTTGGATACAAAATGGTTATCCCGGATTCCTCCATTAGGTTTTCTTTGAACATATCCCAGAAAACAACACTGATTATCTAAAAGTTATACATTATCCAATTATTATTGGAAGAAAGTCTAATGATGCACGCCACCTCATAATATTCAACTCAATTTAGGTAGAAAAGGAGATCACATGGGGATGACCAATGCTTCCACTAGATGTTATGGAGACACTATTAAGAAGGATGTTGATCAGATCTTGACTAAAACATTTATCTTTCACCCCTATAAATGAATTATTTTATGTTTTGGATGCTAGTCGGAATGTTTAGCCTCTTGACAAGCATAATGAATCCCCCAACAAGAATGAAAAACATAATGTCATATATGTCTTAGAATCCTTGCATGAGGAGGATAGGAATTCCCACTCTGATTATAGTGAATCAATTCTAGATGATTTTGAGGAAGCTTGTATTATTGAGGAAGACTATTTAAAATAGATTGCAAGGAACGGAAAATACCAATGATGGATTTGGAGGGATACAATAAAACGAGCTTAAAAAATACTCGGATATGGAGAGATTACTCTATCCTCATGAGAACAATTGTCACTATATCCTTAGAGGCCACTTGTTAAGTAAAAGACCATAATTATACTATAGATGGTGGTTACTAGGAATCCACTGACATACCATGATGATGTAAACATAAATGTTAGAAAAAATTTTAAATTGGTCGACCAAATGGTGTGGGATGAAAATAAATATAATGATGATGTGAGTGATGTATTAAATGAATTTATGGAATATCAATATGAAATATTTCATAAATGAAATAATGTTGGTGAAATCTCAGCAAATAATTACTTTCAAATCAGATAGTGTATGTTCAGGAATATGATTGATGATTTCAAGAAACATCCACATTTAAATTACAAGGTCATTCCCGGGAAGTAATTTTTTTCCACCTTAACAAGTTATATGGACTTATTGGTTTGATTTTTGAGTATGTAGAATAGTTATCATTGGATTGAAATTTTTATGGTATTTTTTGGTTATTCGTGATGTGTTTTGGGAGATACTATTTCTATATGTGTAGCTTTTCTTTTTGGAGAAGGTTTTTTTACAGTATTTCAATTTAATGAATTTGTGGTTTCCATTAAAGTTAAAATGTATATAGAAATAATTTATGAGTAGTTGATGTTCACTGAATTCCTTGCTAGTGATGTTTTGTATCAGATTCATGTATTTTTCTTTTACCACCAGTGTTCTTTTATGATTCCTTTTCTTGAATAAGATATGATGTGTAACTGCAGGTCTTCAGAAAAAGATGATCTTCAACTATCATCCTTTGGTTTTATGTTCTATTTGGAGGATTTTGGATGACATGATGATTTTGTTACGATGAAGGCATTTTATGTTTTGGAACATTCCTTCTAAACTTGGGGTGACCTGATGCAATTACTTTGTGTCATGTTTTGGATTGTGCGCCCACTTCCCTTCATGGTTGATGTCATAGAATGAACATTAATAACATTTCGGTCATATTATTTGATTTTTTTGTTTTTCGTTGAAATAACAGTTTTTATTCCCCTCGATCTCCTTTGGGTGCAAGCTATTTACACATTGTGTTTTTATTGTGTTATATTCATTTAATAAATTCCTTTGGGGAATGAATTGGGAGACAAATTCATGACACAACTTTTATAATGAAAATTGAATAATTTTATCCTTCATAATATAATTATTTTATACATTGAATGTAGTAGTCCCATTGAATCAATTCCAACTATATAAACATCGAAGAATTCAATTTAAAAACATATCAAATAGGTGACCATCTTTATAGGGAACTGAAATCTTTGATAAGACATGAATAATAAAACATTATCATTATGAATGAAATTATGGTGAATCCTTGATTTACATGTATATTTTTTTAGAAAAGATAATAGACAAATATTAAGGTGATAAATAAGACCATTTTAAATCTCATATAAGTATGCATATTAAGCACATCATATTTTTAAAAGTTTAATTACTCAAATGTGCAGTTATAACATATAATTATCTAGATTGAACTATTTTAATACTCTCTACTATATTAATTTTTTTTGATAATAATGATATTGATTTATCCATGAAATCTGGTATTGATATAGTCTCCCAAAAATATAATGTTCTCCCAGAAATAAAAATGAATATAATAATTATTTTATCAATAATAGATTCTTCAATTTAATAGGACTCTCATCATGTATATTTTTTTCCTATTTATTTATTTTCTTTTTCAAACACTTTTAAATACTCTGTTTGAGTATACCGAATTTGAAAAAAATTTGAACAATCACCTATTTTCCAATAAAAATCACTTTTTATAAATTTTAATCCCTAGAAGATGAATATTATACATAACATTGATACAATAATATAATCATTTACAATTTTACATTTAAATTTCAATTTCAAAAGGAAAACTTATTTTCAAATGAATGCACAAATTATACCTTTTTTCCACTTATTCTTCTTATATTTCTATTATTGAATTAGTATAGGTGGTCTGTCACATAAAACATGGTTAAACTATACCAATAAATGATTTTTAACATCATTTAATTTTCAACTAATAGAGAAATTGTAGCATAACAACATATCTATTAAATGAGCCATACTACTCTAAAATAATTAATAACAAACTCCCATTATGATATTTGACCCAAATTAGATCAAAATAACCGTAAATATATATTAATTTATTGTATTATATTCAATATATTATCTTCAGTTTTTAAATACTTTTGATTTAAATAATACAACTCGATTTATCTGTCAATAAATTTCTATGTATTTTCAACTCATTCAAAAAATATATATATTTGTAATAAATTATAAGTATGATATTTATTGCATTTTCAAAATTATATCTAATAGAAAGGTATTATTTTTTGACACCAAAAGTATTATGCTAGATTAAATGTTTTCTGAATAATAATTTAAATCTGAATAAACATTCTATAACATTATAGAACATATAATATTTATTTAATCTCATTTCATTTCTATATTTTATGTATAGACATAAATTAAAAATTTCATAAATATACATATTCATTTCTATGTAATATTCATGTTCCATATGATGTCATACGTTTCACTATTATAGGATATATTAAATGTCATTGAAACCATGAAAAATCATCAAAAATAGTATGAAATGGTTTTAATGGATTAAAAATACATCATTTAAATTTTATGGATATCTAATGGATCTTAATTGGGGATAGAGAATATATACCTGAATCTAAAAACGTCTTATGTTACATGGTATAATTTTTCATATACTTTAGAAAAATATAGAACCTAGTATAAAATTATATATTTCTTAAAATGAAAAAATTGATAAGGGATAATAGATAAGGTATTATTATTTTATAATCTCATAAAATGAATTTTAATGAGATAAATGAAAAATTAAATAGAAAAAAAACCAAAAAGTGTTCCAGACTTCACCACGTTCATTTTTTACATATGAAACTTTTTTAATTCTATAACGACATATTGAAAAACATTGTATATAATGATATACTAAAGAGATATTTATCCCTTGTTCACATTTTATATCATTCTAACAAATGAGATCTTTATGTCTGAATGTTATTTTTACCTTACTATTCATTTAACCTAACATTATATGTTTCACTTTTCCCTATGTAATTATATGAAGTATTATATTTGGTAGAATTCCCTCTGTAGAGTAATTTTTTGTAGATGTGGATGAAAAAAATTCAATGTGGCAAATATATATCTAACCTCAATAGAAATAAAACCATTCGGTTCATTGATTCTATTTTTTGTCGGATATACTATTTAAATTATATAATTGTTAATGAATATCTGAAAATTGAATTTGGGTCTTTATAATTGGTGTCAAATGATAATTTATTTATATTTGGGTATAAGGTTAAGATGTATTAGGGGTAACATCATAAATCAAAATAGGTTGAACCAATGGAATGGTTGGATAAAATGAAGGATCCTAGATTAATACGTCCAGTAGTGTACTTTTACAAAAGAAATTTACACTATCTCACTTATGACGTTATCCTTAATTACTCCAATTTTTTTTTACAATTTTATAAAACTACAAATCAAATTGTAGTAGGTATGATAATTTATAAAAATATATTTTTTTATTAAAATTAAAAATATTCCTTATGTAAGTAATATACAGTATAGCTATTGTTACAAGTCCTTTAACACTTGATATTAAATTATCAATGAAAACACATAGTATTTAGATGATTTAATTTAATGAATATAAGATTAATAATATAAATGATAATGGGAATATACAAAATTCAATGTTAGATCATGTTACCCTTGAAATATCTATTGTTATAATTAAAATATTTTGGATCACCATACATAAATAAAATATAAAATATAAAATTTAAAGATATATCAATTTCATTTCATATCCCAAATAACCCCTTATAAAATATTGATCCATTTATGATGATGGACTCCCAATAGAAACATATTACTTAATATGACACCCTATAACCAATGATGTGAGATATTTGGATCAAATTTATTTGGATACACTATATAATTAATATATAATCATTATGTTATATGATATCCATATATTTACTAAATGATTGGATATTATTACATAGGAATGATAGGTAACTATTTTAGTTTACCTCATCCCTGATTCGATTCCTATATCAGAGATGATTTATAAAATGAACCCTGTTGAATCGAAATAAATGAAGTAGAAACAAGAATGATTGTTCTGAATTATTATATTATCAGATGCTTCATTTGGGGGTTTACAAATCCTCATGGGTTAGAATATATCATATTAATAAATCTATTCATAGATTATTGTGAACAAGAAATGATAATGATCAATAATAAAGATGCATTTTCAATGTCTTAGTGATTACATTATTTCAAATTGATTGCATCGACACATCATATGGGTTGACCATTAATTTTAAAACCATCAATTATGGTTAAAATACAATTTTTTAGTAAAGGAAACATTCCTTACAATATATACAATCTTTGAATTCATAGTGATTCAATTTGGACAGTCCAATTCCATTTATATCATCATGGATATTTTAATACCATATATTGAGATTATAATGAAATGTTTAACATGGTTTTTACTGACAATATACGTATATTTTCACAAAAAATGTTGAATATAAATAGAATTTAAGGATATTTTTAAAGACCATAAAAATGACAAAATAAATGAAAAATATTGAAATTGTGAATTTTTTATGACCAATTATGATTTTTTGATTATGTAATTACTAGTGAATATATCTTAGTTCAGACATCAAATAAAAATGTTTTATTATAGTGTCCTAGAACCACCAAATGGAAAAATATTCATAAATTTTAATGAAAAACATTACACTAGTACTCATTTGTTTGGAAGTGTTCCTTATTGTAAAATCCAGTAACCACGCTATCATGAAATTGAGTGACATTCACCATGACAGAATAATATGATGATAGATTCAAAGAAACTAATAAAAGGAATTTAGTTTCACATATACATATCATAACCTATAGTGGTGATATGATTGGGATAGAAAAATACTCAAAAAATAAGTTTATTGTATGTGTCCTTTTTTGAAAAATAGTGTTATATGTTATGATTCTCAAAATTAAATACCCATGAGAACATATTTTGTAATCATGATTTGTAGATGGACATTGTAATTATATAATATTATTATTTTGTATTATAATATATACAGTGAATTATAGGATATATTTATTGACCATAAGAGCTTCATGTATAAGTTCGCATTGATGATGTTGAACATGATCCAATGAAAATTATCAAAATAATTAAACACGCTCATTTCTTATCGATTCTGATTCCAGTGACTATTTTTTAATGGAATGAAAAATAGCTTTTCATTTTCATACCAATATAATAAGATGTTATTGTGAAAATTCATTTACAAGTTAGCTAGTCTCTATGGATTTTATATATTAAATTTTGGAATAATCATTATTATAGATGGTTCTATGTTTATCACAACACACCTTTTTTATATGGGATTTTTTCCTGCCGTTGGACACTCTTATAGATTTAATATATTTTCATGTACACATTTTCTAAAAAAAACATGGTACACTTTACCCATATTCAATCCATTTGATTGAATCCATGTAGTGTTATGAAAATTATTTTTTATTTGTGGTCCTCTATAATTATCTTAATAATTTTTTATGTTTATATCTACAAGTACTGTTGTGAACATTAGATTATATCACATATCATGAATGGAAACATTGTTGTGAATTTGGTATTTAACCCCAAATTTTCCAAATAAATAGCCTTTGAAAATAAAAAACGAATCCTATGAGTTTTGTTCAATTTAATAGGAAATGTTATAATTCATAATGACTTATGAAAAGGAATATTTCTGAATGTTTAACATTATATGTAATAGACTATAATGAAAAATTATTCCTAGAAATGGTTTACATGGTTTGCATGAATGTGATTCTCATACTGATCAATCCTATTTATTCATAACAAGGAAAGTAAAGATAAGGATATGGATCACAAATAGTTGGATTTCATTGTTATATTCCACATGTCAAGGAACGATCTACTAGCAAGATATCAAACAAAAGATGATAAACCATCACAATTTCCTTAACATAGGGATCACTTATTATTCATTATATAAAGTTAAAATTCCATATGTTGGTAGAAATTAGATTATCAAGTGTCGTTCATATAAGGCATCATATGGTTGTCATTTGTTATTGTTGATCATGATTCCCTTAGGATCATAAGATAAATAATGTTAGATTAATTCATTCTTCATCACATTGGTATAAAATTTCTTTCACAAGATAGGAAGGTATTAATGTTGGCTGATTACCAATAATTATATATCAATGTGGGATTCTTTTTCAATAGAAGGGTTAATAATATGAAACATGACCATGAAATAAATGTTATTTTATTTAATAATTTATGTATTATTTTATAAAATAGACCTGATAATATATGGGATGGGATTATATCTCATTAGTGACCCCAAATAAAAACTTTTTTAGTGGGTTTGAATCTCAGATAGGAACTATATGTATCATTTTCATCACGAATCAATTCCCACAGAGTTCGAGTGACACATTTTAGGGCCAAATTTGAGGACGGGTCTATGTGGTTCATAATCATTCAAATATGATATAGATTCCATCATAAATTTATTATAGCTATGAAATGAAGGTGGTTCATATGATCCATCCCAACTATGAATAAAATTTAATCAAATCATCTAATAATTCCACATGTGTTAGGATTTGTCTGATAAAAAAGATATATAAGATCCATCATACAATATTTTAATGTGAAATATGGGATTTAGTGGGGACTACTCATTGAGTTATCCATGTGGGATTCGACAATATCAATGTGGTGAGAAATGAAGATAATGTGTTGCATCTGAATTAGTGTATCCATGTGATTGTATTTCTAGTGTCTGACTTAGGAACATCTGGAATATTTTTTGCCTTAAATTTACTATAAATATTAAATATTGTCTCCCACCTCTCTCACTGATAAATTTTAAGTAAAGTAACGAATATTGATTTTTATGGTTAGGGAAGACACCTAGTAGGAGGCCCTGATGGATATTAATGTAGATTAAACCCAAGTAGGAGTCCCACATGAGATCACACATGTATGTGGACCTAGTGAAGGTATGTTAGGGTTACAATATGAGTATGTCAACAATAAGGGTTTTGGGACATCAATACTAGTATCTAAACTTTGGATTTTTAGGGAAAATCATTGATAAAATGAGGACTTTCATTGTTCAATATGAATATGTGAAACCCAATGAGTATATCGAGTACAGGTGTGTATAGTATAGATGATTTTCTATGTTTTAAAAGTATGGATTTTTTATTATTTATAGTTAGGGAAATTTATGATCTTTATCCCTTGTGAGGGATAGAAATGATGCTTAATCCTACAATGGGTTGGAGAAAATGATTATCACATAGAGTTCTAGTAATGTTGCCTATCCCAATGGAGGGAAATAAATTTTCTTATCCCCAATTAGGGATAGTGATGTTTCCTAAACCCAGTGATAGACACCTAAGATTAATATCCATAGTGAGAGATATTAATCATTTTAACCCTATTCAGATATAGAGATGGTGAATAACCCTTATCGGGTATATGGAATTCACATCTGTCTTGTGTGACTATCGGTGTTTTATATCCTTATTGATGGCTAGTGATGGTTCTTACCTCTAGTTATTTATTTAAAATATTTCTAGCTATATTTGAAATTTGGTTATCCCTAATGAGGGATAATAAAAGATCTCATTCCTAGTAGGATATATACAAGATTATTAAAAATGTTGTGTGATAATGGAAGATCATAACCTAGTGATGAATCAGAAAATGGCCTTGGGAAATTATTGTTCATGGATTATAACTCATCGTATTATGTCTTACCATAGAGGGTTGGTTAATTTTTATAGTCCCATGATGAGTATCCACCGAAAAAATCAAATTGAAAAAAACACTACATATTATATGGTATTACGTGAAGGGTCTCCCAAGTGAAGCTTAATGGACAATGGTTTCCCAAGTGCTATGTTCCCCTATTTGTGGTTCGGTCATGTGTATTTACTAATAGAAGGGTCTCTCTTGTGAATTTTATATGTTGTAATGCTTCTTAAGAGAAGGATCCACATTAAAGAATATTATATTACCTATTTTATCTCACCCTAGATGGCGGATGGGTGATAGAGATACATGAATAGGGATTTTAGGGAAGGATAGACTTTAGAGGAGATAAAAACACCTATGTTTCACCCATATATAGTCATTAGAGAATAATTTACCTTGTTAAGGGATATTAAAGGATTACATATGATAATTCTCTCTAATTTATATGATCCCTGAGATAACTATTGGGGGTGGGTGGGTGGTTTTTAAGATATTGGGGTGAGGGGAGACCATACCTACTTTTTAATATACACATATGTACATAGAATACTATAACTAGTGGTATATTTTTAATTAAAACTATGTTATTTGAATATGGGGGTCTAGGTAAAAGAGGTCGTACACTGTAGTGAATCATAGTGTGGCAGATTGAGATGGTTTAAATAAAGAGTATGTCCATAATTATTTATCCAAATGATTTTCGGTGTACTAAAAAAAATTATTAAGTTGGGAATGATTCGATATAAGTAAATTATCACGGTTAGGATACTAGACTAATGATATTAATTTCTTCCCATCATCAATTATATATGATGTTTTATAATGGATAAATTTGAAAAAAATACCCTGTGGAATTTGATTTTTATCCCTCAATACTTTTTTCATTAGAAAAATATGATATATGTATACAATGACCATAGAGAGGATATCAAGTTTTCATCATTATTCTAGGGAATGTGTTTCAATATTCTATATCACTCGATGTGGAAAAAAGGTTGCTTCACATTGAGTTAAAACTATCTTGTCTTCAAACATGGATATACTTATCTACTAAAACCTGACATATGCTTCCAGTGTAAGGATAACATCCTAGATTCTTCATAAATGAATTTGCGATGAATTTACCCATTATAAAATTGATTAATTTGTAACCATTGGGTAAAGGAAGGAAAAAATGTTGATGCTTTAACTAGTAAGTATCACGATACCCTATCCTACGTGAGAAGGGAATGAGGCCTGATCATTATGGATATTTTATTGATGGATATGTAAATTATAAATAATGTGATGAAATATTACCTTTCATAAATTATTTCCATTGAATCCATATATATGGTAACTGAGGAGGCATAGAATTATGATATTTAGCTATATATGATAGTAAGAAATATTTCAAATTTCAACCACATTGAAGATAATGTTATATGATTTGAAAAATATATATGTATATCATCCATATAAAACCATACTAGGATATTTTTATGATAAACATCTCCCGTCATTTTCTATTTCCAAATGAAAAAATATGTATTAATATCATAATGAGCATTATAGGGGTTACAACATGAAGAATGATATTGTGGATTATATGTATTATTGATTTGTACACATTCCAGTAATGGATGAATATCCAAATATATGTGGATGATTAAAAGATTATTAATATTAGTTATAATATCGGATATCATCAACCATTATTTTTTCATCATACATCTAGAAACATTTAAATGATATAAAAACATCTAGGTTGTATTGGATCAACTGATAAAATTAATACAAATCACTTTCAATCAAGGGTATTTATAACTTGATAGTCCTTCCACATTATATCTTTATTATGTGGTATGGTTTTTTGGGATAAAAATTATATTTGAATCAAATTATAATAACAGGTTCAATTGAAAATGAATGTGTATTTTTGAACAAGTATTTGTTAAAAAAAATTATTATAACATTACTTATCATCTTTAAATGATATCCAATCTGAAAGGGCTAATCAAACTATAGATGATTAACTACGATCATTATCTATAGATATAAAATTACTTGGAAAAAATATCATCAGCTTATTGATATATTTTTTATTAATATTTTACACAATTCCATATAATGTTCACTCATTGATGTTCGATATGGTAAAATACATGGAAATACAAAAAGTTATACTCATGTTGGAGTGGGAAATTTGATTGGAAATGATGTTATTGAAGACATTATTAAAACAAACCATTGATAAAAATATTAAAAAACATAACATTTAAATAAATAGATATGATGTTAATAATCAATGAGATGTATATTTTGATGAGAGAAAATTTGTGTTCCTTCAAGTATCTCGATGGATGTGTTTTATGAGATTAATTAATATGAGAAATTTTAGGCCCTGATACTAGAGTACTGTATATCTTATTTCTCTTTTTTGGACTATATAATATCACATCACATTCCAATAAAATGAAAAATAGTTTCATTCAGGGTCCCATATATTGATTTGGTGAAAGAAAATTATTGACTTGTCACATAATCTAAACACCAAAGCTATGAAATTACATCATTTTATTTATTACAAGGAATAAATGTTAGTGATTTTTTTTCATTTATATTATTTGTTAAAATTTAATACTATAATCAATATCAATGTTATTCGGTGGAATACTATTTTTTATGAATTCGTATGAGTTCCAAAATAATTAATGAATCAAAAATATTTTTTTATTTATATTTATAATTTTCGTTGGAGAGTAATTTTTTACATAAACTAATTTGACACCCAAAAAAAATAATTACATATTTAATTTAAATATATGAAATATTATCTTTAGAGAAACATTATAATGAAACAGAAGAAATACTTAATTTTTTGGGTATAATTATTTAATACAAAATGAAGTAAGTTACATGATTCATAAATGTAAAATAATTAGAATCATTATTCAAGGAATAAAAGCATATATAAATAAAAATACCACAAGATTTAAATACATTTCATATTGACATAAATTAAGGATTATAGTTTTTATTACTGTTACATATAGAGTAATACATGTTAAGAAGATGAAAAAAATAAAAAGACTATAAATAAGAGATTGAAATGCACAATTTTGATGAATTGTTTGAGTAAATATATAGGATTTTAATATGATCATTGGGATTACATGTCTAATGTGACTTAATGTAAATTGTGATTATATTTCCATTTATTTTATATGACTTTTTGATTATTTGGGTATTAATCCAATGAAAAAGAATAATAATAATAAATTTGTCAAAAATTAACAATTATTTTATGAAAAAAATAATGTTTTATCCTATATTATTGACTAGTGACTATAAATGAATGTGAACACATTATAAATCTTATGTCAACAGTTGAAATAATGGCATAATGTAGTATACTAATCATTATTAATTCATAATTATTAGATCATGTAAAGACATATCATCAAATGGGTTTTACCAAGTCCATGATCAATATAAAATACAATAAATATCTCTTCAAATAAATCAATTATCATAAAAGTTTAGGCTCATGTAAATTACTATAACATCAATTCATGTTTAATCCCCACGTGTTACTTATACATCTTATTATATCTCCCTTTAGTTTTTTAAATTGGACTTGACATGTTTTTAAAAATTTGGATGATATAATTACGGAATTATTAATTAAATAAATTATATATAATATCATTATTACATATATTTATAGGTTTATAATTTTTTAATTCTTTACCACATCATTTTTTTCTGTTTTTATATAATTATAATGTTTTATTAATTATGATGAAAGTAATTTAATGCCAAGAGGGATAATTTAAAAAGAAAAACTTTTATGGTTATCTTGTATTTTAATAAAAAATATATTTAATTACTAATAAATAAGAATTACCCTAAAATATAATAATATTATATAGACCAAAATAAATTAAATTTTAATTATCAATTTTAACATTAAATTGAATAAGAATGAATTCAATTTTTCTGAAATTTATTTTCTATATGTTATGAGTTCTTATATTAAAATATATATTTTTTTTATAAGTTTTGTAAAAATAAGGCTTTATGGGTGGGTTAACCCTTTGGGGGGATATGGCCAGCCTTTCCAGCTTGGGTGTGTGGTGTATGTGTGTTTAATATAATTTTACCCCCCAAAACCTTATATATATATATATATATTAAAAAATGTAATAGAATGGAGTCCAAATTTTAAATCATAAAGTCTATATTATATAATATGTGTTATTTTTTAATTTTTGTAAATAAAAATATTACCATGGTAAATTGAAAAATATTTAAAAAGTGGTAATAAGTAGAGAACAAGTTAACATAATGATTGATAATATAATAATAATATATCTCTCTATATTTCCTTTTCATGTTTTTGGTGTCAATAATAAATTTATACTCACCATTTTTATTCCAATGTAACCTAACTCCCATTTAATTCAGTATTTACCATTCACCTAACATGACTTTATGAAGAAATACCATGAATTTTTAACCGTAAAAGGAGATCTAATCCACCCATTCCAAGCCACACATTATAACACCCCAATATATTAATTTATATTTTTTCAAATTAATATTAAATTTGACCACATGTTACACATAAAACAATGATAATAAATGAACTACATCATCATAATATAAACATAATTATTAATACCTAGACATTAAATTGGATGATTAAAAAAGTTAACAGTTTTTAAAATTAATTTAAAAAATATTTTCAAATTAAAATTAATTTATATGTTCATCCAATATTTATAGTCAATATAGAAAGACAATATATAAATCATATAAATTTATAATATGTTAATGTAAAAATTATATATTTTTTCTCTAAAATAGTGTTTCAATTATATGTTATGCATTTCATTAATGTGATAAAATAATATCTTAAGAGTGTTAAATTTATTGAAAAATATTGATTATACATATAAAATCAGCAAGACATTTATTATTAAATAGTTATAAGTGATAATAAAATCATATTATTGTTCAATGGTATATTTTTATAAAAACATATTTTTTGTGTGAAAGATATATTAATGTTTATAAAATATATTAGTCATTATTTATTAATTATTTCAATGAAAAATATTTATTATATATTAAATAAAATAAGCATTAATGGTATGAATTGTAACACCCCAAGAATTAAAAAATATATTTATTATAGAAGGAATGGATCACTGAGTATATATAAAAACAACCTTTTTATAATTTATCAATGTAAACATAAGTTTGTAACTTCTGTGAGGAGAATTTAAAAAATCTGACTTACATGGTTGCGATGAGTAAGTTATATTGGGTCGGATAAAAAAACATAATTTTTGGTGAATAGTAATATACTCATATGAATAGTGACATACCATTATGATTAGTGAAATACCCTAATTAATATTAACCTTACCTATGATAGTATATAACAAATATTCATGTTGGAGTATGATATAACTCTGTTTCGGAATAAGTAAATAAATATTTAAAAACTGTTTTTAAGAATAAATTATGATTTTAAGTAAACAAAAATTTAATTATATTTAGGAAATTATTTTGAATAATGGAATTCATTAATGGATTCTAAACGTCGAAAAATGTTTGGTGTTAATTTTTGGGTTTTTTTAAATACTTTTATTTTTAAAAATTGAGAAATACCATAATTTACAAAATGATCTAAATACACTAATTATAGAGTCATGTATGATGTTCTGATGCTGTAGGAATAGTTGATTCAGATTCAATGATATAATTACTATTCTTGGTCATGAAAGACTCTCTATTCCTTTTCTTTCGGTGAAATAATAAATTAATTAATATGAAATTGAGAAATCCCCTCTCCCATCTACTATAAAAAACCCCCATCACTCCCTCTTCTCTTCACTCCTCTCAATACTTGTACCTTCCTCAAATTATATCCAGATATTCCCCCAACATACTCTCCCAATTCCTACACACCTTGGTCACATAAAAGTCTAAAACCTCTCCAGTATAGCAGCTCGCAAGGATGTTTGGTTCAAAAAGATAATTTCTCTTTTGAATTCTTTTTCTTTCCTTTCAAGTTCAATTGTTTTATTTTTAAGTTATTACCTCTTGTTATCCAAATGTTTTGATGACTCCTTAAACTTATATGTATTGTATTTTGTTAATAATAGTTTAATAATTTATCAACATCTCTTTTTTTTACCATTTTTATACAATAGTAAGAACTACATCCGGGATGTTTCAATTTACCACATTTAAGGATGATGGGATATTGATTTATGTTATCATTCTCAATTATGATCATTAAACAATTATTGTAATGGTTTAACTAGATTATTATATATGAGAAAGGATATATTTAAGTTTCTTTAATCCCTTTTTAAAAATTTGATAATTTTATTAGGAAAAATGAGTTCATTGTAATCAAAACCCAAAAATTAACCGAAACAATTTCCATTATGTTATATAAAAAATGAATCCTCGTTCCATGTAAAAAAAATTATATTAATGACCAATAACACCTATAGATGATCATTAATAATATGATAATTCAATTTGGGAGATTTACATCCAGTCTATAAGAACTCCATTACATAATAACAAGTGAACCGATTATGAAAATAAACAAAATGAACACTGCAGAATGAAAAAAATCAATATAATAACATATCAAGAAGGGCATAAATGGACTAAAAAATTATGATAAACTAAATAAATGTCTAATTGGTTTATAAATAATTTATTCATAATCCGAAAATCATATTCTAGGACCTTATGCTCAAGAGCGGAACACATTCAGACTTAAGGTAAGGGATTTCATAATCTCAATTCCATTTTTGTGAGGTTTCCCATATTCACTACTAATAATTTTTCATGGTGTATGTATAATTCCCATTTTTGTAACATATCATTAATATATTTTTTTAGTGTATAAATGTATCAATATAATGTTATTAATTTTAGGTCATACGAATCGATTGATTACAAATTGGTATGTTTTTCCACCCAAAACTCGATTTTCATTCAAGTTACATTTATTATCTAATTACCTCAATGAATATCTTGGGTATTATTATGTACTACTCATAAATTCTATTGTAGGGTTATATAAATGTTCAAAAACCATAATAACTCCTAATATTATGGATTGTTACATGTTTTATATTAAAATTTCAAAATTGTTTCCAAAATACATACCCGATTCGAGGGATATTTTTAAATTATTACCCATTTTCATGTGTACTCAATAATATGTTTTAGGTAACAATTAGTCTTATAAAAACACTAATTTTATCATTATGAATGATCATAGATCATTTCAGGATTAAATAGAACAAATTTCCCTTAACACATTAAAATTCACTTTAATACTTTCTTTTAAATTCTCTGAAATGTTTTATTTATAACAAATATTAAGAACTCATTTTACATGATTTAACATCAGTGGAACATCATTTATGAATGATATATAATTTCAATGGAATAGTATTTTATCTTATGGGATATTAAAGTTTAAAATATGGTTTCATATCAAATATAAATGAATTTTCAAAAGGAATGTTCTTTCAAAAATAGAAAGGATTTTTCTCATCTCTCATTTAATTTTGTTATATATAAGTCTTGTTGACCATATAATTATTTAATATGGTGTATGTACTGCCCTTTGGTATATCATATCAATAGTCTCATTAGAATGTTTATGGATTATTTCCCCAATAATTTTTCAATCGTATCATTTATAAATATATTCTTCTATGTCAAAATCCTCTGTTGAATGTTATACTTAATTGAGGTTTATCTATTACGATATATTCTACAATATGTTATTGAAGGGATTCTGGTTATTATGAATCTAGATGTTCTATTTTGATATCATTAACCATATTATTCTGAATGGTTAGTGATTATGATTAATGAATGGGAAAAGTTAGTTACATTTCATATTATAGATTCAATATGAATGTACATATTGTTTATGTTCATACCCACTAATATTAGGAATAAATTAGAATTTTTATGTGATGGGTGGGGGCCTATATAGCCTCTCGATGTATCAGTAGGTCTCATGAGACCTATAGACGTGGTATTGTCTGAGGCCTTTCACAATGTGATATATGGATTTTGTCTTAGGCCTTAATCATTTTTCGACGTCTGGGTTGAGGCCTTGAAAAAATGATTCATAATGTCCAGCATATGCACTTCCCTCATTCTGAAAAAAGAATTTATGGTTCATGTGGTTAATCAACTAGTGGAATACCCATGATTATGTTTTATTATTCCATTACATACTTAGCTCTTAATCCTACCATAATGTTTTCATGTATTTGATAAAGGCTCATGTTTTTATGTATTCAACATGCCAAATGTTCATGTCATGACATCTTATGTTGTATTTCATACCCTTACTAAATGTTTGATCTCACCCCATTCATTCGTGTTTCCTTCCCCAGGATATGACGAAGAGGTCATTTATTTTCTTTTCCAGGATGCAGTTTATTACTTATGTTATATATCATATTTTGTTTCATTTAAAAATATATGATATCTTCCATCTATGTATCTAGTTTATTCAAAACGACTAGACTTACCGCTATATCGGGATGCTTATACACTATTTATATAAAAATTATATGAAATGAGGCAATGAATCCATGAAACTAGTGTCGGGTCCTAACATTTTGTATCATAGGATGTTTAGTAGAATCATTGGGAACTAGATTTAGAAAATGTTAGTTAAGGAGCAAAGCCCTAATATGGTCTTTGAAGGGAAAAACAAGAGTATCATAGATTTTTGGTATGTAATATTTTATGTGCATATTTATAGAAAATATATCCCTGTATGGATACAAACAATTAGAGGTGGATCTGGCACAAATGTACCTAGAAATGAAAACACGGACAAAGAGTTTCGAGCATGAAACAAGATATCCTAATACACGACAACATGCCTTGCTAAATTCTTGTTTTGAAATTCTTGAGGGATATCGTAAGGATTATTCACATTTAGTTTATCCACCATTGTGGCGGATTTCTGTCCCCAATGTAACCAATGTATATTGTTCTAGTATTTACGATGCATAAATTTATGCTTTGTGTTATAAAACAATTATACTAATAGAGAGTTGATAATTTTATATGGAATTGATTCGATATAGAGCCTAGTTGAAAGAATGATAACTTCACCAATTCACAGGATTCAATGAGTAATATGGAACATATATCTAATGTTCTTAAACCATATTTTCAAAGGAAGATTGTCTCCCATGTTTCTTCATTATATGGAAAAATAATATCATGTGTTAAAAAGGTATTTATAGACTTCTCTGAGTACTATGGATTTGATGCGAAGAAAAATAATAAGATAATGGCAGAGAGATAAGGGGACAAAGGGAATGAATGGAATGAAGTGTTTTTTCAAATGAGATATCTATCGAAAGAATCATCTTGGAAAATACTTGAATGGAATGGTTGTTTTCTACAAGTGCTGAGAAAGAGGACACCATGTTCATGATTTCAAGGTAAAATACGAGTTTCAAATGTTCAATTCTTCAATTTCATGGACATGGGACACTATGTGAATCAATGTCCTAATCATAAAAGTAATATAACCCAAATTCTGATTTAGGATAATGATAAAGTGATGATGCTACCACAAATTAAGTAGAATGATTAATATGGCTATTCAAGAATCATGAAATTTGTATCTATTATTAGTAATGTAATGGTTGTATGAATTATGAGATATATATGGATTGAAAAACAGTACTGTTTCATTGAGGATTTGAATTAATATGATTAATGGTACAAAGGTAATGTGATTCAGTGGAAAGTTGAACGTTATAGAAATGGAAAATTATTGAGGGAAATACAAACATTAATATATATTTGATATTAAGATAATGATGAAGAAATTATTGATTCGTATATGTTTTGAATACCTTGGAACTGATTAATGACTTGTTGAGAAGTGTCCTATGATATTATAAATGAAGTTTATGACAAATTTGGATTAAAGAATATATCAAATAACATGTATCTTAAATAAGTAATATGGAAGAATGCATGTTTCTAATATGGGTTTTAAGGTAATTCATGTTATTACGAAATTTCAAGAGGACACATGATGAAGTTATTAACATGTTTGTAATGTGAATTTTAGAGCTACTTCTTGTTGATTAAAGGATAATGATAATTTCATCTTGTAAACTTAAAGGACTTCATTATAATGTGTTCAATCATTATATTTTGGATTTTTTCATCCATTTATAAAAAATTTTAAGTTGGTCATTGTATGTGATTTATGAGTTACATATATTTCTTCACCAAATTGCATAACATAGGCTATGTGATGAGGTATATATAGTTAAAAAAATAAAAGGAAGATCATAGAAGTAGAAATGTATATTTATACTCATATAAATTAGAATAATTACCCGACGAAAGGAAAATAGTCTTAAATAAAATGTTTTATTATTATCATTATCATTGATAATATCGATGATTTTATTTTTTTAGTTTATTGTTTTGTAGTAAACAACATTCATCTGAAAATTTCTTCTATAAGTTCCATCAATGCTTCATAGTTAGATATTTCTCTCATGTCCAATATTTTTCATCCAACTAATGTCACCTCATTCAAATGAATACTTTTTTAGGAGACCAACTCACCTCCATTAGCCATTTTTCAGAGGTTATTTTATTAATCCTAATTACAGTGTGAGTTTACATTAGGAAATTTTCCAGTATATACCATTAAATCTTTAGGATCAATTTCAAATTATGAGGATGAAATTTTTGTATGGAACGAATAATGTAATACCCCAAAAATTTACAAATAGATTTATTATAGAATTCATGGATCACTGATCACTACAAACACCATCTTTTTATAACCAATCCATGTAAACATATGTTTTACACTTTTGTGATGTAAATTTCATAAATCTAATATACACATTTTCGAGGAGAATGTTATTTGGTGTTTGAAAAAAAAACTAATTTTTTAGTGAATAGTAACTTACAATTATTAATAGAAAACTACCCTTATGAATAGTGATATACCCTAATGAATGTTAACCTTTCCTATTATAGTATATAAATAAAATTCAAGTTGGAGTATGATATACCTATGTTCTAGAATATGTAAATAAAAATTTTAAAATTGTTTTTAGAAAAAAAATTTATTTTAATTAAATATTAAATTAATAAGATTTTGGAAATTATTTTTGAAAATTGGAATTAAATTTTGGATTCTATACGTCAAAATATATTTTTGGTGAATTTATGGGATTTTTTTGAAATACTTGAATTTTTTATGAATTGTGAAATACCATAATAAAAAAAATCTAAATACCCTAATTATAGAGTCATGTATGATGTTATGCTGATTTAAGCCCAATTGATTCAAATTTATAAGATAGAATTACTTTTCATGGTCATTTAAGACTCACTTTTAATTGTCTTAAAAGGAAAAAGTAAATTACATAATATGAAATACAGAAATCCCCTCTCCCCTCAAATATAGAAACCCCCATCAATCCCTCTCCTATTCACTCCACTCCAGCCATGTGCCCTCCCCAAATTCTATCCAAATATCCATATAACCTCCTCTTCCTCGTCCATCAAATAGTGGACTCATTAAAAGGCCAACACCTCTCCAATAAAGACGCTCTCAAGGATGTTTGGTTCAAGAGGAGAATTCCACATTTAAATTTGTTCCCTTTCCTTTCAAGTTCATTTGAATTCCTTTTCTATTATTACCTCTCCATATCCAAATGTTGTGATGAATCAATTACCATACATGTTTTGTAATTTTTTCATGATAGTTTAATAATTTATCATAATCTCTTCCTTTTACATTCTTTTATACCAGTTATAAGAAAACCATCCTAGAAGTGTCAATTTACCACATTCCAGGACGGTGGGCTTTCAATTTCTATTATCATTCTCAATTCTGGTCATGAATCCATTACAGTTATGAATGAACCCGATTATTATATAAGTAATATACCCTATGTAAGATTATATAATCAAATTGTACAAATGTTTTCAAGTTATTAAGAAAAATGATTTGGCTGTCATCAAAACCCACATATTAAATGAAACAATTAGCACTAAAGTTCTAAATAATAATTAATCCTTAGGCCATGTAACCAAACTATAAAAATGAAAACTAACACAAATATATTATATTAAATTATATGAGAATTAAATTTTTGAGATTTAAATCCATTCCCCATGAACTCCATTACTTAAGAACAAGTGAACCTATTATGAAAATAATGAAAATAGAACACATCAAAACGACAAAATTCAATATATTAACTTATCAAGAAGGGAATAAATGAACATAAAATAATTATTATAATCTAGATAAATTTAGATTAGGTAATGAAATATGTTATTAATATGCCTAATTTTATATTACATGACCTTATGTTCAAGAGCGGAACACATTCGGACTTCATGTATGGGGTTTCTTTATATCACTTCCATTTTTGTGAGGTTTCCAGTAGTCACTACTAATACATGTGAATGGTGTATGTGAAATTAACATTGATGTATCATATTATTCATGTCTTTATTTTCATGGTATTCAATATATAATTTTAATATTATTAATTTTGGAGCATACTAATCGATTGATTATAATGTGGTAAGGGATTTTTCACCCGAACCTCCATTTTCATTTGGGTTACATTTATTTCATAATTACCTACATGAAACACATGTGTATTGTTATGTGCCCATAATAAATATTTTATGTTTCTTATATATATTTTCTCCAACCATAATCATTCCTTATTTTATTTATAGTTATATGTTTTTAAATGAACATTTAAAATTGAATCAGAAATACATGCCTGATTCAATGGATATTTTCATTTTATTACCTATTTTAAAGTGTACCAAAAAATATGATATAACAGACCATTATTTTTATATTAAGACTCAATTTGTTGTGAAATTTTATCTTTGATAAATTCAGGATTTTGGAGAAATTATGTGCCTTTCTACTTTAAAATTCACATTAATACATTCCTTAAAATGATCTAAAAGGTTTTATTTATAAAGAATCATAATAATTCTTTATTCATGATTTCACTTCAGTGGGACATCATTTATGACTAAAATATAATTTCAATGTTTTGGTATTTTATTTTATGGGATATTCATTTTTAAAATATGATTTCTTGGAAAATATAAATGATTTTCCAATTGGAATATTATTTCAAAATTAAAAAGGGTTCTTCTCATTTCTCATTAACATTTATGATATATATACCATGTTCACCACTTATTTATTTCATGTGGTGTATGTACTGACCTTTCGTATATCATATCAATAGTCTCGTTTTTCTCATGATATTCTAAGGTATTATGATTTGAATTTTTCAAGGTAGTATGAGACACTTTAGATTGTTTAAGGATTATTTCCTCAAGAATTTCTAAATGGTCTTATTTATAAATTTATTCATCCATGTCAAAATCATTTGTTTAATTTTGTAATTAATTGAGATTTATCTATTACAATATCATGTAAAATATGTTGTTGAAGGGTTTCTAGTTATTCTGACAATAGATGTTCTATTTTCATATCATTCACTATTTTATTATTGATTTGTTAGAGTTTTTGTTTAATGAATGGGAAAAGTTAGATAAATTTCATATGATAGTTTCAATATGAATGTGTATGTTTTTTATGTATATACCTGCTCATATGAAGAATGTATTGGAATTTTAATATGACTGGTGTCGCCTGTTATATCCCCTTGATGCATGAGTATTTATCATGATACAAAAGGACATGGAATTGGATGAGGCCTTTCTCAATATGGTATATGGATTTAGGCCAAGTCCATAATCATTTTTATGCATCTTGGTTGTGTCCTGGACAATATGTTTCAGAATGTCTGTCATATGCAATTACATAATTATGAAAATAGATTTTATTGTACAAGTGGTTATACAACTATTATTATACCCATTATTATTTTTTATTATGGAATTACTTAGCTCTTATCCCTACCATAATGTGTTCACATTTTTATGAAAGGCACATGTTCTTATGCATTCAACATTCCTAATGATTATGTTATGAATTCTTATACTGTTTTTCTTACCATTACGAAGCATTTGATCTCACCCCTTTCATTTTTTCCTTCCCTGGGTTTAAGAATAAGAGATCATTTATTGTGTTTTTAGCGATGCAGTTTACTGTCTTTTGTTATGCATCATATTTTCTTTCATTTCAAAATGTAATTTGGGAACCAGGTATATATATAACATAATCAAGAATACTAAACTGATCATTCCTTTGATATTCTAATTCCTTTTTTTATACCAATTTATCCAAATAATTATGTGGCTCAGGAGTACTGGGTTCAGGTCCTTACATGAATTAGGTTAGAAGGAATATAATGAGAATAAATTAATATTAATGTTGAATTTTTTTTTCAAAATATGTTCCTTAAAAGATTTTTTAATGTGAATAAAAAATATTTTATACAAATGTAGATATTTAATTTTTTTAATTGAATTTTTTTAGATTCATCATATATAAATTTTATTAAGTTAAATTTTCGGAAAACTTGATAATTTTTCGATTTTTTAGAATAGTGACAATAATTTTATGATGAATTCCATAAATATTTTTACCATATAAAAAATAATATTTATTTCAAAAATTCAAAAACGCATTTTACAAAGCATTATATTTTTAAGGATTAAATTAAATCATTTCAAAATATTATTCTATATTTATATAGCAATTGAATCTCTTTTTGAATGAATGTTTATATTTTATTGTCATAAAAAGTATTTTTTTTCTTTGAATTTATTGTTGGGATAATAATTTCAATCCACATTTATAATTTTTACAATTTCATAGAAACATAGTTATATTAAATATATTCCAAAAAATTAATGGGAAATGTAAATCCTGATGTGTCTTTTTCAAAAATATATATATGTGCATTTTTTCATTAAAAATACTTATTTTTTAAAAAAGTAATTAAATGATTTTCGTAATTATTTTAGAATTATTTTACCCAAAATTTAAATTCTGAACTCTATAATATTCATTAAATATTTTTAATAATAAATTTCAAATTTTTGTGTGAGGATAATTACACTTTTATTCCTAATAAATAGTTACCATGTTAAACTTTTGTCTACCCGATATGGTTATATTTTGTTAATGAGAGACTCAATATAAGAGATTAAAAAAACATATATCATTATAATAATATTATTTGTGTTTATTAAAATCATAATAGATATTATCATTTAATTTGTTTTACAATGGTTCCAATTTCCCCCAAAAATTAATATATATAATTTTAATGTTTGTTTTATCTTTAAGAGTGTCACTTCTCGCACATATAAAAATAAACCACCTATAATAATTTATCGACAAAAATGGGGAACATTATAATGGAAATTATCTCCACCAATACCTTCCTTATTATCCTATCTATATATATGATGTTTTAAAATTTAAAAAATTAAAATAATTTGAGTCTTAAAGGGAATGAAAAATGATGATACCAATTGATGAGATATTTGTTTTGACCAAATTCATTAGTGTTTATTTATTCTTCTTAAATAATTATTAAAAATTATATCCACACTATGAAAATTATATTCTTATTTTTACTATATTAAAATTATATTAATATTATAAAAAATTGATATCTACCTCTTTTTTGTCCTATGGGTAATGAATACGTCATTAGTGTTTACATGGGCACTACCATATCCTTGGAGAAAAGGGTTTCATTTTTTATCACCAACACATATGGATGTTTATGAAGATAAAAATAATAGAAATATATGGTATTTATGGAATATTATTGTTATATGAAAATGATATATTATCTACCTATTAACCCTTTGGTATGTTTGAAAATGATCATGTAGCTTGTGTGTATGTATGGAAAACCACCTATATGAAAGAATATGATTTATTTTGAATTCCATAAAACCATGGATGATAAAATGTTGAATATAATGATTAAATTCGATATGTTGAAAATGAATAAAATAATATTAATAAAATAATTTATAAATTTTATTTCATTTTTATATATATGAAAAGGCGAAAATTACATTCATCTGTATATAAAAACTATAATCTCTATGAAATAACCCCACTCATATATTATAAATTCATTACATATATGTTTTAAAATAAAACATTAATGAATATTTATGTGATAATTTACGTTTTTTTATTATTTTTTAATTATAATTTACTATTTACCCATTTTCCACAAAAAATCACCAATGAAAATGTTTTATATTATGAAAAAAATTTCCTCAAACCATTTGATATAATATAAATCGATAGATTGACTAAACAAGAAACTCTAATATATGAACTAAAAGGAATAATTTTAAAATAATAAAAATAAAAATTCTTCTAAAAAAATTATTTAATTTATATAATTTTTTTTTTGTATTGGAAAATTCATGCAAGGTGAATCATTACTTGAGATTTTGGTTTTCAACTCAAATTTTCTTATTTGGGACATGATTTGAATTATGCACATCTATTAATTTATATGATTAATATAAAATCCGAATTAAAATTTATTTCATGAAACACTTTGTACTAATGTTATTCTCTATTACTAATCATTTTTACTAAAATGGAGATTTGGATTCTATAATTTATTTATTATTATTTTCATTAAAATGTTGTATTAAAATAATAAACTATTTATCATAAATATAAATTGTGTTTTATTTTTATTAAATATTTCCTTATTTAAAATTTATTGTTTTATAAATTGATATTTAACTATCATTAAATTTAATTAAAATGGAGTTAGTTTTTTTCAATTAAATATTCTCTATTTGGGAAACTTTTTCATCTTTTTACAAAAGTATAAAAAAATTAGTTATAATGGTGTATAATTCAAATTAAAGGAATTTTATTATGATTGTTAAAGATCCCACGTCTATTATTCTTTTTATAATGATATAAAATTTTAAATTTCTATTGTAACCCAAATATTTTTCTGATGGGGGATGATCTAGAGATAACCCTAAAATGTATTTGGCAAAGTGACAGTGTTAATTAAATGTCATTTATTCATATGATATTTACTAAAATTAATTTTGATTGTAATCCCAACTAAGGGCTATAGTATGGTTACTGTATGGATCATGTTAAAAGATTAATACATGGGATTATATTTTTTCCATGGGGTTTTATGAATATAATATAATTTTTAAAAAAAATGTATATATTCTTTTAAATGTGAATGGTTTGTTTTGATGAAATATATTTTTATAGGTTCTCATGTTTTCTCAAGATTTATGTAATGAATTGACTCATCAGGGTCCTCTTAGCCAGTGGAAGACTGAGATAACACAAAATAAAGACCACATCCAATATGATAGGGGTGGTTATGGGTTTCGATAAGAAATAATATAAAATATTAGTTCTATTCATAATGTACCAATAATCATGCACTCGACCATCTCAATGCATTTCAAAGAGTAATTGCAAAAAAATTAATATATTGACTATATCAATGCATGATATTTTAGCTATATAATACAAAAATCAATGTAGATAAAAATATTTTGAATTATTATTAATGAAAAATAACCCCAATAGATTTAAATGTGGGAACACAGACTGAATAAAACATTAATGAATATAGCGAGGGAGATCTCGACTCTAGATCTCAATGTCTAACCACTAAATATGGTCAATTTCAAATTTTTCTACTATGATCTATAGATAAAAGGTACACTATAGTAACATTAAATATGTATATTATCATTATAAGACACTATATGTGCATGAAAATCCCATTCAGGGGAGAGTATATAGATACGCTGTAGGATACCCTAAAATCTGAAATAAAATATCCTGAAGAGAGTTATCTAATCATTTTAGGAGTATGTCAATCAAAATATGAAACAACAATAATAATCACTAGAACATACATAACCCATGTATGGTCAAAAATAATCCCATAAGAAAAGGGAATTGATATCTCAGTCTCCAAAACTCATCAATGAATCACGAGTTTATCAATAACTCTAAATGTTTATTTCAGATGCCCAATATAATGGTAAACATCATAGGAATACATATAATGTTTCCCACAGCTCTGCAATGTCATCTACAAAAATTGGATCCATATATATGAACCATTCACGCCATATAATATAAATATATAGGTTTTGAGGGTCCCACTCCTCTATTATCCTCTCCATGGCTGTAAGAGACACTACTCTTGTGGAGGACCTCATTTCCACCACTGATTGAATGCTTGGGATTTCCATTAAACTTGATAGAGGATCCACACGACTGTATAATAGGAATTCATAGAGAAAATGTTTTCAATTAAATTTCTATTAAATTTAATTATTTTAAACCCAAAAAAGTGTTACTCTATGATGAATTGCTTCATTTTTACGATAAATGTGCAATTTTGATCTGAACAGTAAAAATGGGTCATTTCGGATTTTTGAACTTTTTAGATTATTTATGTAGTTTGGCCATATCATTATCTACACTAATCCAAATTCTAAAATTATTTCCTTTATATATTATAAACATCTGAGACATCATTTACTATTTTCTGACCAATAGCTGAATCGACCATATGGAAGCACCAAATTATCTCACAAGATGGATCAAAAAAATTGTTTGTAGTTCTGCCTAGTTTTGGTGTGGGATCCATAACTCATTCATGGTAGGACACATTGTTGTGAAATTCGGTGGGGGATGAGAATGTAGTATTCGAGAATCATTAATGCAAGAAAGGCCACGTGAATTGGCCATTTAAGGGGTCATTAAATCAGCTTAATTCGGAGGATTGTGATTTGGAGAGTCTGACAGGATAGAATAAATTTTCAGAGTAAAACGGCCATAACTCTCAGACAAAATGTCCAAATCTGCTGAGATTTGATGGAAAACGTCCAAGTGAATTATGAACAACACTCAAGAATGTATGAATGCTTGAATATTTCATTTAATGGTACTAAAACACGTTAACATTCGGGGGAAAAATTATATCTATAAAAGGAGGAGAGCTCCACCCTCACAAAGCATCTCTCATTTCCTCCACATTCCTTCTAGAACACCATGGAGGAGAACTTTTCAGATATCTCTTTAATTTAATTTCTTTTTCATAGTTTTTAATTCCTACTTCTTCCCCATTCATCTCGATTACCCTTACCATGATGGGGTAAGAATTTGGAGTGATTGGGGAAGGGTTGGTTTTCTAAATTGTAATGCTTGAGTTCTTGGATGCAATTGAAAAAATTTATTTCTTCATCAAGGTTGTTTTCAAATTCTTATAGTGGATTTTATTTTCAAGTGCGATCATTCTGGAATATTAATTCCATTATTTTTTTTCCTTGGTAAAATAATCATAATATCCCTATACTAATTTATCATTTATATACGGTGGAATAGACAAGGTATTAGTGGTGAAGTACTCGGTGATCGTCAATACGTGTAAAATGTGAAGTGAATGTTCTTGATTGTTTGGTATAAAAAATCCCAATCGGGTACTTCCAATTTAAATTAAGGTTATTCAATACAACTATTTTACACATGGAAGGATTGTTGACCAAACTGAGATCTTGGTAATGTTTTCTCTCACCGTCATTATTTCACCAAGGAAGTGAGAGGAAATGATTGTGGGAAGTCTCTTTAATCAACAATGTAGAAGAGGTTTTAATTAAATTGAACAATGATAGAATTAAAATTAGGAAACTGAACCCGGCCTAATAACCTTTTTAATATCATAGTTTTTCAATTATTTGAATTTCAAATTTACTTTCAAAAGAACAACATCTTTACCCTCATTTTAAAGTGAATACTCGTTTTGTGTGCACTCCACTACGGGAGATATCATAGTTCAAAAAAATTACTACATTTTAACTTAGAAAATAATTGTTTTGCCAAACCCTATGATATGTGTGCGTCAAAATTGGCATCTTTTCTGGGGAGGTAGTGCCACAAACTAATTGTAAATATTTGACTTTTTCAGTTTTAAAAAAAATTAAAAAATATTTATTTCCATATTGTTTTCAAATGATTATTTTGTTAATTCATGGAACAATTACCCACCATTACGAGAACGAATTATTGAATCACCTTTCTCTATTGAGTATAAAGTTTCTTTCCTGGCTAAACAAATTCAGTGAGCTCAGTTCCAAATCATCACACCAGATGAAATCAAGGATCTCATTGAAAACCATAAAGAGATCCTCGAATAAAAAGAGTTGGAGGGATTGGACAGAGAATTAATTGAACTTCTTGAGTATTTTCTTAAATTTTATCAAGAAATGATCAATATGAAACACCATGAAGAGGATGTTATCGATGATCTTGAATCCCAATTCAGAATAATTTGTAATAAAGTTCAAAACCTAGAGACCTCAATGTAGTGGATAGCGGAACAAGTACATGCATCCCAAGATCATCAACTTGAGCCAGAACAAGAACCAGAACCAAAAAAATTGATGAAAGAAGTATCCCCAAAAATCTATTAGGATGAAGAACCCATGGAGGCCTTGATTAAATTAAAAGACGATGCATTGATCGGAACTCAATCAATGTTGGAGGACAACGATGAAGAATATTTAACTATTGAAATTCTTATGGGAGATCAAAATGATCTTGATAACATCTCGAATGAGTGTGAGGAACTTCTTGATCCAACTATTGATCATAATGTAGATGATTCAAATAACATTTAAGGAAGAATCCAACCATGTAGTGTAATTTGAAGAGAAGATAGAGGAGTCTGACTATCTACCTCTATCAAGGGAAATTCAACTCTAAGAGCCACCTCCCATTGAAGAAGGAATTGAATCCAAACAAGCTCAGGGAGTTAATATTTTCATAAACTCATTATCTTTTGATTTTTTTGAAACTAAATTGAGTATTAACTCCCCTTCATTTAATTTTTCAGATTCACCAAACACATGTCTTTCTTTAGAGGAAGATGATAAAAAAGAAGAGTCATCCATGGAATAACATCTAGAGCTCCCCAAACCTATTGAACATTTAATGGAGGGAGTACCTAAGAAGATCAAAGTTAATTTTTTGTTAGAATATTGGACACAATATACTTACATTTAAAGGGAAGTATTTGATATTGATTCTTCATGCTTTAATTTTTTTAAAATAGAGTTAAAATCTGACATTCCATATGATTTTTTCCCAGATGTATCATACCTTCAGAACACACTGGAGAATAAAGAAGATGTTGTTCATGTAGAACACAAGAAAGAGGAGGACTCATTCATTGTCCCAATCCCACCATGCATGTTGTATATTAATAAAAAGAGGGTGGAGTTAGTGCATTTTATCGATGGAGTCCTCATGAAAAAATAAGAAGTTCATCCTGGAAAGAAAATTTTTTGTTGGTTCATGAGCAAGAAACCTAACCCACCGTCAGATTGGGGATAACCAATTTGAACTTCCCCTCTGGAGGTAGTCAAAACTGTAGGATTGAAATAATGATGTAGATGCTCAATATACAAGAGGGGGTGAATTGTATACTTTAAAATAAAATTAGACAAGGAAAAATCTATGTTTAACAAAGTTAAACTAAGCAAATTCACAATCCCTCTACTCACCAATTTGAGAATTGGATCCAATTTTTACAATATGATATTCTACCTTAAAGCGTATAGAATCTAAACTAATCTGAGTACAATTGTATGGAGATATAAGAGAGTTATACATTCCTTACAATAAAAAATTGCAGTGGAAAACAAGTAGTAAAAACTACAAGTAACAAGATATAAATATTTTAACCCAAAGAGAAAGGTATCCAACAACCTTGGATAAAGGTCCCTTGATTTATACTTTCAAAAAATATGTCTTACCCATACTAGGGAAATACCTCAATACGAAGATTGGTGTTTATGTCTTTCTATCCCCGCAAGCCCTCAACTTCAAGGTACTTGGAACCTCTGTCTTCCTCAACAAGGAAGCCCTCGAACTTCAAGGAACTCGACACCTCTGTCTTTCAATACCTGGAATCCCTCGAATGTAATCACCAACATTCAGAGTCTCACGAAGCAATATGAACTAGTGGTTCAGTATGCACAAAGAATGATAATATTCTCTCTCTAGAAATCACATTAACATTGTGTGGTATCTAGAGTGATCAACTTGTTATTGATCTCTTTAAAATGAGCTCCTATTTATAGGCTCCTTTGGAACGATTGGCTCCCTCCTCCAACGGTCATATTTTCGTTGAATATCGGAGGTAATTATACACATGTCACTAAACCAATGGTTAATTAGAAAAAGAATGGACTACATCATATTATAACAAAAAATGTGAAACTGAAAGCAAGACATCGTTTTACAATGAAACAATTATAAGCATAAGAAAAACTAGAATTAGGAATGTAAGTGAATACAATTTCAGAGAATAACCAAAAATGGAATTCAAGGTCTATGTTAAAAAAATGTTCAGATTCTATTTAATAGGAATTCAGAACCTGAAATCTATAGAAGTCCAGAGTCATAATTTTTAAGGAAATTCAGAGTCTGGTTTCACCAGAGTTCAAAATCTGAACTTGCAAAAGTTCAGAGTTGAACTTCATAAGAGTTAAGAGTTTAACTCAAGAAAGATCAGAGTCGAACTCATGAAATTTTGGAGTCGAACTCATGAATGTTCGGAGTCGAACTTCATAAGAGTTTGGAGTCGAACTCCTAAGAGTTCGGAGTCGAACTCATGAATGTTCGGAGTCGAACATCTTAATAGTTCGGAGTCTAACTCATGAAAGTTCATATCTAGAATTAGGAGTGGAACTTAATTATAGTCCACATCTAGAATTCATAGTGGAACTTCATTACAGTTCACATCCATAATTCATAGTGGAACTTCATTACAGTTCACATCCCGAATTTGTATCCTATAAAAAATAATACTCCAATTCTTAACATTATATGATTCTGGGGTTTTGGGTATGAATCTGGTTTTTTTACTTAAGAAAAATATGGATATGTATAACAAAAAATAGGATAGTGTAAATTTACATAAAAAATAAATTTTTCTTATGGAATTAAAAATAGTTTTTCATTAGTATAAGGTTTTTGTGATTTTTAAAACAAGAAGGAATGGAAATTTCATAAGGAAAACCTTATTGAATCAACTAAAACCCAGGGCCCACTTGGGGGATTAAACAAAGAATTATCCTTCTTTTCTCATTCAAATTATATTTTCATTTCTTTTTATAAAATTTTTATGTAATCTTTTTACTTTTTTAGGTTTTCAAAGAGCAACACATAAGAGCTCAAGTCAATGTTTCACTACGAATAAGTCAAGTTGTACCTCTTCTTTATACTTACTTGTTTGTTTTGAATCAATAAAAAATATTCATACATGTTAATCCACTTCAATTCATTAAGGTCACTACATCATTTAAGTGTGGTGGGAGGGAAAATTTTTAGTTTATGATTTTCATTTGTTGTGATTTTCTTCAAAAGCGTATTTTCAAATTTTTTGGTGTTTATTTTTCAATTTTTGGTGTGTTTTTGAAAATTATGAGTTGAAATGATTATCATTTCCATTTTTTAAAAACATGACAATGAGTGAACCAATCTATTACATGAAACTGAGCTAAAATGAATGGTGAAATGACTTTGTTTCAAGTTCAAATATTTTGAAATTTCATGAAAAATACACTGATTTTTGAAACCCATGCCATATTTTGCTATCTATATCTTTGAAATAACTTTCCTATGAGGCTTCTGAACCATTTTTGTCCTTATATATTCATTCTCCACATTTCATGGGTGAACTAGACCATGCTTACTTAAACCAGAATTTTATATATTCCTTTCAATACGCGAGGGTTTGGGTTATATGTGTTTTAAATGATTGAGGCATTTATTTGGTTTTAAGCCCCCATTTAAAAATTATCCTTTTCATTATGGAACACCTTTACATTTATCCTTCATTGTATCCCGAAGTATCCACAAATATCCTGTTAGGTTAGCCAAATTAAAAGCTAATTTTCCCTATCTAACCTACTCTTGAAGTGAAATTGCATGATCTATTTGAACTTAAGTGTGGGGGATGATGTCTTGTGGTGTACAACCTCATTTGGTGATACTTTTTGTGGAATATGAAATGTTGAAGAGTTGATGTTGTAACACCCCGAGATTTTATGAAGAATATTCTTTTTAATTTCATTAATGTCTTGTGTTGTACGCTACACCAAAAGAAGCATGCACAACACGCATCCTTGACTTGCCTTTCATTACACGCAATCGCGACCTTCCTTGATAGCGTGTGTAGTACGCAAAACCAAGTTTCACTAAACAACGATATGCTATTAAAACTAGTCATTAAGAATAGTAATAACCACCTTTTAAAATATTGAAAATTTATTTTTCAAAATGGACTTCATTTTTGCATTCGGAATATCGAAATTAGCTTAGGGTGAAATTTTGGTACTTTTCGGATAACTTTCATATTTTGATGAATAGTGAAAATTACTAAATTTTAATTAAAAACAACTTTTTCAATCGAAATTATTAATAGTGATAAATTATTAATTTGAGTGGTTTTAAAGTATATTTAGAATATATTTTTTACAATTTAATACAATGATGGTCATTGGATGTAACTTCACATTTAAACCAGTTATAAACAAGTTTCAATCTTTTGATAGTTATTATCTCTTAAAAACACGCTATTTGTTTTGACAACGGGAATTAATTTCTAAATTAGTTAAGGCAACTGATATGTTTTGAATTTGTAAAAATAGACATCATTTTTGAGTTCATAATATCAAATATAGCCTAGGCCTAATTTTTGGTATTTTTTTGAAAACTTTCAATTTTTGATGAATAGTGAAACCACTAAGTGGTAGTTAAAAAAACTGAATTTTTCATAAAACATAATTTTACCGCTTCTGTAAGTGGAATTTCAAAAATCCGAGAGACACGGTTGATGTCAGTAAATAAAATGTGGTTCAATGAGAAGAAATAATTTTTTGGTGATTAGTAACTTTTTATTTTTTTTACCACGGTTACAAGTAAATAGGGTAATTAAGGGTAGAAATGATATTATTATTACCCTAACACATGTCCTAATTCTATTGGACAAGTTTAATTCGACAAAACACAAACTGAGGAATAAAATATGACCATTTATCCCCACTTGGATTAGATTAGGACATTTATTATTAATTTATTTAAAGATGCGTTAAGAGTTAAAATCAAATTTTATTTACTAAAACATTTTCAATATGGGGTCATACATAAGATAAATTCGACTATAAATATTCCTTAGAAAGATAAAAAGAGTTCCTACATAATGGTATTTTATTTTTAATTTTTAGACATTATATAATTTAAATTATTTATGACACAACGATGATGCAGTAATTATCTTATTAATGAAATATTGACATAATTGATGTTATAAATACCCAAATAAATATAATTTGAGACTTTATATGAATTAAACTAATTTTCTAGGTTAACATGACATGTTAGTATTGATTTAATTAACTTTTTTCGAACTTATAATTCTGTTATGATTTTCACAAAAATCAATTACTAAATAGTGTCAAAATTGACATAAAATAGTATTTAAAACAAATATTATATTATTAATTTTTATTTTATACCTAAAAATCTAAGGTTCGACAAAATGACTTATATAAGATTATATATATTAATAATAAACAACTTGGGGTTCTTTTGGATTCTTATAGTATCTTTATTAGCCATATAGTGTAAGAACACAAGAAGACAGAGTAAAAGTAAAATTATTTAACTTAATGTTAAATCTAAATGATAAGGTTCAAATAAGAACCTAAAATTTTCTAAATTCTATTGGATGATAGGATTTCGACCCATACCCACCTTATCTTCGAAATATATCAATTTGGTGCTATTTAAAACCGAAATTGACTTTATAATAAAATAATATTTTTAGTTATTTCAAAGGTGCCCCTCTCCTCCCTTATAAAAGGGCACCTCCTCCCTCTCTTCCTCACACCACGTTAAGCCTTCATGCTCGGCCAACCCCTGCCACTTTCTCCTATACACTTCCCTAGAAACATCCTAGAGGTTCTGGTCTTCTTCAAAAACCAATTTTAGTGCCCTAAAAGGAGGTCTCAAAGAAGCACTTCAAAGAAGAGGTAATGTCCGTTACCGATTCTTTCATCTTTATTTCTTCTTCCAATTTTTCTCCTAAGGTTGTTTCATTATGAAGTAATAACATCAGTATCACTCATATCCTGATATGTTATTATAAGTATGAAACAACCCTATTTCACCATCTATCCATCCTACGGAAAAAGAAATCACAGCGCGTGCGTACGTACGGAATACCGTCTCCACGCCGCGGTCTAATCTATTTTCCACCACCACCTTACTTGGATGGGTATAATGGTGTAAATAATGACTATATATGATTATTATAAAGTGATATTGATACCAAAATAGTATACATACACTTAAACACAAGTTCACGATCATGAGAACGATATCATCGCTCGTGCGTACGTACGGACTACCGTCTCCACGACGCGATGAGATTCATTCTCCACATTAACCATTCATGAATGATTATAATGTATATATAATGAATAATAATGAAATATATGACATGTTAAATCTACTGTATTAATGTATATATATATATATATGTATGTCATCTACTTACTTCCATTCAAGACAATAAGGAATGGAATATAGCGTTCAAACGTACGTACGGACTACCGTCTCCATGAACGGTGTGTTTAATTTCATTTATATATCTATTATATATATATATACTGAATATATATGATATATAAATCATGTTTTATATTATGGAAGTAATTAAATCATTATAATTAAAAATAATGTCAATAAAAACAAGTCCAAAACACCTACGATAAATGAAACGATTTTACCCAAAACGCTTCTTTAACATGGAATTTACAAAAGAATGAGTAATATAAAGTCATAAGAGAACCATATATGATATCATAACAATGAATATGATTCTTTAATAAGTTAATGACATTATTTAAATCATTATAAAGGAGGTTCAGATACGTACAAAGCATATCAGACATAAGGTAAGGGAATATATCACAATCTCATTTTATCCAAGATTGTTTATAATTTGGTATTTACTGGGGTGTATTTTATCATCCACATCCATGTTTCCTCAATATGTCATATTATTTGCATCCATGTACAATTTTTTAAAACCAATTTTACCCTTCGGTGAGTTTTTAGTAAAAGATATGAAATTAATCTTTTGTCGTTTTTCGTACGAGGTAATTTTTTGACTTTTCTGACAAAAGTATGAGAAGAATGTTTTTTTAACTTATACGGTATGAATGGATTTTGAAAACATTATTTCCAAGAAGCTTCCTTTACAATTTTTCATGTTTATTTTTAATCAGCTTATTTTAGTTTAAAATTGTATGACATGTTAAGAAAGGAAAATGTTTTTGAAGTAGAAAGGATATTTTCCTCAAGAATGGAGTTCAAGTGTTTTATCAAAATTATTTTCCATATAAGATAATAAAGGGATCTGTTTTATCCCAATTATTACATTGATTTGATTATGTTGTGATGGAATTATTTTTATGAATTCCTTTATCTTATATGAATTGTTTTATGATGTCATGATGTTTAAGAATCCCATTTTCATTACATGGGTTATGCATTGATGTATGTTTTAAGATTTTGTGGAACACATAAGAATGGTATCACTATGAGATGGGTGGAGCCTATATCTCTCTCCAATGAATTGGGTAAAGATTTTATATCTCATGAGATAAAAATGGCTGGAATGGTAGGTTATACCTGTTCATTGAAACAGGACTGAAACGAGGGTGACTCGGTTCAAAAAGGGACTTTGTCCAGTAAGATAGTCTTGGAAATTAGTCTTGACTAACAAGAAATGATTCACTATGATTATTTGTGTATGAAAGAAAGTTTCATGTTTTAAATTATGATTATTGTGATTACATTTCACTGCCATGATATATCCCATGTTATGAAATTATGCTCTCTTTTGCAGTTTAAGATTTCCAAAATGTTATGTTCTTATGAATATGATGTGATTGATATTTCTTTTGTTTACCCTTACTGAGCATTTGAGCTCACCATTTTATGTTTTCTTTTCCCCAGGATATAAAGAAAGGTTTTAAGTTAAAAAAAGAAGATCTTTATGGGAGATGTTGAAGATCTTTCACCACGATTAGAAGATTATATTCCGAGTTTCCAAAGACACTAAACTATTACGATCCTTGTGTGTGTGTTTTTGTTATGTACTATGTATTCCGCAAAAGTAATATAATGTCCATGTACGTCTAGTTTTGGGTCTCTACAGTTGGTATCAGAGGAAAGGTTTAGTCAACCTTTGGAAACTAGGATGTGAGAACGTTAGTGAGATCTCTAGAGATATTTCTAAGGTATGTCTAGGGATGTCCCTAAGGATAAGTATACGTATAAGATACAGTCCAAGAATTACGGTAATTATCAAAGAATTTAACCTAAGAAGTTAGATATTGAGGATACTCCCCCTTTATAATGTTGTTTTCCCTAGCATGATTTTTGCCCTTCACACTAGTCTTTTTGGGTTTTAGACGATGGCTGGAACCCAAAAAAACCATGTTGATCAATGCAATGGACAATGCAATGATTTTCCTCCTGAACAAACAAATGTTATGGTAGATGGAGTGAAAAATCATAGTGCTATACTTACACAAGCTATGAATCATTCTGGACCTCCAAATGAGGAGAGAAGGGAACAATATTCTATTGAGTCCTTCATGAGGCAACGTCAACCTTCTTTCAGTGGGACATCCGATCCACTTGTTGCTGACGAATGGATCAGTACCACTGAAAATATATTTTCAGTTCCTCAATGTTCTGAACATGATAAATTCATCTTAGTAGTATATCGTTTTGAAGGTGAATCTTATCAATGTGGAATATTATCAAGATTACGAGGTCAAGAGATGAAATTGAGTCCATGGAATGGGACGAGTTCAAGAACTTGTTTTTCAGTAAGTAATTCCATCGTATTCTTCAAACAAAGACGGAAAAGGAGTTTCTAGAACTAAAGCAAAAGGATGATGATTCTGTTGGTATATACGAAGCGGATTTTACAAGACTTACAAGGTATGCATCTGGCATTATCATCCAACCTAAAAGTAAATTTGATCAATTTTTCAGTGGCTTAAAACCAAGTCTTCGAATGGCATTAGCTATAAGAGACATAAGTAGATATGAAGAAATTGTGCGTTGTGCTATCAAGGTAGAAATGGAAGGTGGTGTTACATATCCATCCCATGGTTTTGACAAGAAACGAAAGATGGAGTTCAAGGAGAAATCTCAGAATAATGGTGAAAAGAATATGAATGTTTCCTTATGTTCAAAGTGTGGGAAGAAGCATGGTGGAGATTGCCTTAAAGGGACTAGAAAATGTTTTAAGTGTGTAAAAGAAGGTCATCGAGCAGCTGAGTGTCTACGTAATGGAAAAAGGGTTTCTAATGATGTGAATAAAGAAAAAACTGCAGAGAACGCACCACCAAAACTTCAATGATTCAAGTGCAAGGAAATGGGGAATTATGCTAACAAATGCCCTAATCCAAGGGTTAGTGATGATCAACATGAGAAACCACTAAAGGCAAAGGACAAAGGGAAGTCACATGCGATCACTATTGGCGATGATGAATATGAAAATGATGTGGTGGAATAATTAAGTTTTTATGTAACGGGATTCCAAAATAGTGTTGTATATAGTATCGTGGAATATTAGAATATTTATGTATTGGTCTATTGTGGTTTTCAATAATTTTATTGGACCAGTAACCATGGAAAGTGATTGAGATATTTTTGGAAGAAGAATGATATACGCATAATGAAGGGAAACAAGAAAATGATATATTTGACAGTATTCATGAGCTCATGATTGATATAAGGACTAACAGATATCATGGTTTGAGTATATACAATTTTGAGGATTTTTGTATGTGGATGGTGTTAACTTTTAACTGCTTTCATGATTTCACTAAGGTTCAATGGGTATTTCAGAAAATACATGATTAGGGACTTTGAATGTTTGGAATGTGACAAAAAAAACATATCTTATGATATATGGGGATCAACGATGGTATTAAATCTCTGGTAATCATTTTCACTATGTTATGAGAGTGGACTGCAGTATTATGGATAAGTCTAAAGATTGGAATGGATTTTGTTGGACATAAGTTAGTATTGTTTAAGGATAGTAGTTTTTTCGATATTATTGATGGGATGTTATAGTAATGTTGTTTTAGAAAAAGGACAACCTGCAGGACGGGCGACAGCCCATCACGTCGGACAAGGCTATGGGAATCGAACCCACAAACGAAGTGCGACTGGTCTTTATCGCCTACCAATGGGCTACAAAAATTCCCCGGATAGTAGAAACTAGTTTTATTTTATTAAGCAGTACGATATATGAAGTATAAGTTCATTTTTGAAACCATATACGATTAACCATAAGATGGACTTATAACTTTTTGCTAACCGTTTGTTTGAAAGAGATGGAATGACCCATCATTCAGTCACATGATCTGCTAACACATCACAAATGACAAATTCAACTTCATTTCTTTAAGAGATGAAGTGGAAATTGTCCAAAGAATGACAAACGGTGAGACTTTACCAAAATCACGAAGGTATTTCTTCTAATTCCAATTTCATCAACATTAGGGAAATAATCTTGAAAACAAAAAATGTTGTCTTAGTGATCTTATATCTGATGAATCAGATGGTACCTTAGACCGTCACAAATTTATGGCTTTGTGATTGCTAGCTTTTCCATAGCCATGTTCTCTACCACTCTCCATCAGAACATGATGGTTAGATTTCTCTTCCATATCCATATTTTCACCTATGTGGAAACCCAGTGATTAGATTATTTGGGTAATCGTTACATTTCATACTTTTGTTTTTAATGATTGGTTTTGGTATTCCTTTTTACGATGTGGGTTTCGATTAAAGAAACCTTCGAATAGTAAACCATTTATATCCCCGACGAATTTCGAGGGTGAAATTCACTTTAAGGGGTGTAGAATGTAACACGCCGAGATTTTATGAAAAATATTCTTTTTAATTTCATTAATGTCTTGTGTTGTACGCTACACCAAAAGGATCTTTCACAACACGCATCCTTGACTTGCCTTTCATTACAAGCAATTTTAACCTTCCTTGACAGCGTGTGCAGTACGCAATACCGAGTTTCACTAAACAACGATTTGCTATTAAAACTAGCCGTTATGAATAGTAATAACCACTTTTTGAAATTTTGTAAACTTATTTTTCAAAATGGAATTCATTTTTGGATTTGGAATTTAGAAATTAGCTTAGGGTAAAATTTTGGTACTTTTCAGATAACTTTCATATTTTGATGAATAGTGAAAATTACTAAATTTTAATTAAAAACAACATTTTCAATCGAAATAATTAATAGTGATAAATTATTAATTTGAGTGGTTTTAACATATATTTTGAATATATTTTTTCTATTTAATACAATGATGGTCATTGGATGTAATTCCACATTTAAACCAGTTATAAAAAAGTTTCAATCTTTTGATAGTTATTATCTTTTAAAAACACGGTATTTATTTTGACGACGGGAATTAATTTTTAAATTAGTTAATACAACTGATATATTTTTAATTTGGTAAAATAGAGATCATTTTTGAGTTCATAATATCAAATATAGATTAGGCCTAATTTTTGGTATTTTTCTGAAAACTTTCAATTTTTGATGAATAGTGAAACCACTAAGTGGTAGATAAAAAAACTGAATTTTTCATAAAATGTAATTTTACCGCTTCTGTGAGTGGAATTTCAAAAATCCAAGAGACACGATTGATGTCAGTAACTAAAATGTGGTTCAATGAGATGAAAATAATTTTTTGGTGAATAGTAATTTTTTCTTTTTTTTACCACGGTTAAAAGTAAATAGTGTAAATAAGGGTAGAAATGATATTATTATTACCCTAACACATGTCCTAATTCAATTGGAAAAGTGTAATTCGACAAAAAACAAACTTAGGAATAAAATATGACCATTTAGGCCCACATGGATTAGATTAGGACATTTATTATTAATTTATTTAAAGAAGGGTTAAAAGAGTTAAAATCAATTTTTTTTAACTACATATTTTTTAATATGGGGTTATACATAAGCTAAATTCGACTATAAATATTAATTAGAAAGATAAAACAATTTCCTACATAATAGTATTTTATTTTTAATTTTTAGACATTAAATAATTTAATTTATATATGACACAACGATGATACAGTAATTATCTTATTAATGAAATATTGACATAATTGATGATATAAATACCCAAATAAATATAATTTGAGACTTTTTATGAATTCCACTAATTTTCTAGGTTAACATGACATGTTAGTATTGATTTAATTAACTTTTTTAGAACCTATAATTCTGTTATGATTTTCACAAAAATCAATTACTAAATAGTGTCAAAATTGACATAAAATAGTTTTTAAAAGAAAAATTATATTATTAATTGTTATTTTATTCCTAAAAATATATGGTTCGGCCAAATGACTTAGATAAAGTTATATATATTAATAATAAACAACTTGGGTTTAGTTTGGCTTCTTATAGTAAGTTTATTAACCTTATAGTGTAAGAACACAAGAAGACACGGTAAAAGTAAAATTATTTAACTTAATGTTAAATCTAAATGATAAGGTTAAAATAGGAACCTAAACTTGTCTAAATTATATTGGATGAGCGTATTTCGACCCATCCCCACCTTAGCTTAGAAATATATCAATTTGGAGCTATTTAAAACCGAATGTGACTTTATAATTAAATAATATGTTTAGTTATTCCAAATGTGCCCCTCTCCTCCCTTATAAAAGGGAACCTCCTCCATCTCTTCCTCACACCACATTGAGCCTTCAAGCTCGGCCAACCCCTTCCACTTTCTCCTATCCACATCACTAGAAACATCCTAGAGGTTCTGGTCTTCTTCAAAGACCCATTTTAGTGCCCTAAAAGGAGGTTTCAAAGAAGCACTTCAAAGAAGAGGTAATGTCCGTTACCGATTCATTCATCTATATTTCTTCTTCCACTTCTTCTTCTTAGGTTGTTTCATTATGAAGTAATAACATCAGTATCACTCATATACTGATATGTTATTATAAGTATTAAACAGCCCTATTTCACCATCTATCCATCCTACGGAAAAAGAAATCACCACTCGTGCGTACGTACGGAATACCATCTCCACGCCGTGGTGTAATCTATTTTCCACCACCACCTTACTTGGATGGGTATAATGGTGAAAATAATGACTATATATGATTATTATAAAGTGATATTTATATTGAAATAGTATACATACACTTCAACACAAGTTCACTATCATGAGAACGATATCATGGCTCGTGCGTACGTACGGACTACCGTCTCCACGACGCGATGAGGTTCATTCTCCACATTAACCATTCATGAATGATTATAATGAATATATAATGAATAATAATGAAATATATGACATATTATATCTACTAGATTTATGTATATATATATTTATGTCATCTACTTACTTCCATTCAAGACAATAAAGAGAGGAAAAAAGCGTTCATGCGTACGTACGGACTACCGTCTCCATGAACGGTGTGTTTCATTTCATTTATATATCTATTATATATATATATATACTGAATATATATGATATATAAATCATGTTTTATATTCTGGAATTAAGTCAATCATTATATAATTAATAATAATGTCAAGAACAACAAGTCCAAAACACCTACGATAAATGAAGCGATTTTACCCAAAACGCTTCATTAACATGGAATTTACAAAAGAACGGGTAATATAGAGTCATAAGAGAACCATATATGATATCATAAAAATGAATATGATTCTGTAATAAGTTAATGACATTATTTAAATCACTATACAGGAGGTTCGGATACGTACAAAGCATATCAGACATAAGGTAAGGGAATATATCACAATCTCATTTTATCCGAGATTGTTTATACTTTGGTATTTACTGGGGTGTATTTTATCATCCACATCCATGTTTCCTCAATATGTAATATTATTTCTATCCACGTACAATTGTTTAAATCCAATTTTACCCTTCGGTGATTTTTTAGTAAAAGATATGAAAGGAATCTTTTGTCGTTTTTCGTACGAGGTACTTTTTTGACTTTTCCGACAAAAGTATGAGAAGAGTGTTTTTTTTAACTTATACAGCTTGAATTGATTTTTAAAACATTATTTCCAAGAAGCTTCCTTTACAAGTTTTCATGTTTATTTTTAATCAACTTCTTTTAGTTTAAAATTGTATGACATGTTAAGAAAGGAAAATGTTTTTGAAATAGAAAGGATATTTTCCTCATAAATGGAGTTCAAGTGTTTTATCAAAATTATGTTCCATATAAGATAATAAAGGTTTTATCCCTATTATTACATTGATTTGATTATGTTGTGATGGAATTATTTTTATGAATTCCTTTATCTTATATGAATTGTTTTATGATTTCATGATATTTAAGAATCCCATTTTTATTACATGGGTTATGCAATGATGTATGTTTTAAGATTTTCTGGCACACATAAGTATGGAATCATTATGAGATGGGTGGGACTTATATCTCCCTCCAATTCATTGGGTAACGATTTTATATCTCATGAGATAGACATGGCTGGAATGGTAGGTTATACCGGTTCAGTGAAACAGAACTGAAACGAGGGTGACTCGGTTCAGAAAAGGACTTTGTCCACTAAGATAGTCTTGGCAATGAGTCTTGACTAACAAGAAATGATTCTCTATGATAATGTGTGTATTCCACAATGTTTCATGTTTTAAGTTATGATTATTGTGATTACATTTCACTGCCATGATTTATCCCATGTTATGAAATTATGCTCTCTTTTGCAGGTTAAGATTTCTAAAATGTTATGTTCTTATGAATATGATGTGACTGATATTTCTTTTGTTTACCCTTACTGAGCATTTGAGCTCACCATTTTATGTTTACTTTTCCCCAGGATATAAAGAAAGGTTTTAGGTAAAAAAAGAATACCTTTATGGGAGATGTTGAAGATCTTTCACCACGATTAGAAGATTATATTCCGAGTTTCCAAAGACACTAAACTATTACGATCCTTGTGATTTTGCTTTTTTTATGTACTAAGTATTCCACAAAAGTAATGTAATGTCCATGTACGTCTAGTTTCGGGTCTCTACAGTTGGTATCAGAAGAAAGTTTTAGTCAACCTTTGGTAACTAGGATGTGAGAACGTTAGTGAGATCCCTAGAGATATTTCTAATGTATGTCTAGGGATGTCCCTAAGGATAAGTATACGTATAAGATACAGTCCAAGAACTACAGTAACGATCATAGAATTTAACCTAAGAAGTTAGATATTGAGGATACTCACCCTTTATAATGTTGTTTTCACTAGCATTATTTTTTCCACTCACACTATTCTTTTTGGGTTTTAGACGATGGCTGGAACCCGACGGAATCGTGTTGATCAATGAAATGGACAATGCAATGACTGTCCTCCTGAACAAACAAATGTTATGGTAGATGGAGTGAAAAATCTTATTGCTATACTTACACAAGCTATGAATCATTTTGAACTTCCAAATGAGCAGAGAAGGGAACAGTATTCTATTAAGTCCTTCATGAGGCAATGTCCACCTTCTTTCAGTGGGACTTCTGATCCACTTATTGCTGAAGAATGGATCAGTACCACTGAAAGTATGTTTACAGTTCTTCAATGTTCTGAACATGATAAAGACATCTTAGTATTATATCGTTTGGAAGGTGAAGCTGATCAGTGGTGGAATCTTATCAAGAATATGAGGCCAAGAGATGAAATTAATTCCATGGAATGGGACGAGTTCAAGAACTTGTTTTTCAGTAAGTATTTCCCTCGTATTCTTCGAAAAAAGATAGAAAAGGAGTTTTTGAACTAATGCAAAAGGATGATGAATCTGTTGGTATATACGAAGCGAATTTTACAAGACTTTCAAGGTATGCATCTGGCATTATCATCCAACCTGAAAGTAAAGTTGATCGATTTTTCAGTGGCTTAAAACCAAGTCTTCGAAGGGAATTAGCTATAAGAGACTTCAGTAGCTATGAAGAAATTGTGCGTTGTTCTATCAAGTTAGAAATGGAAGTTGGTGTTACATATCCATCTCATGGTTTTGACATGAAAAGAAAGATGGAGTTCGAGGAGAAATCTCAGAATAATGGTGAAAAGAAGATGAATGTTTCCTTATGCTCAAAGTGTGGGAAGAAGCATGGTGGAGATTGTCTTAAAGGGACTAGAAAATGTTTTAAGTGTGGAAAAGAAGTTCATCGAGCAACTGAGTGTCGAAGTAATGGAAAACGGGTTTCTAATGATGTCAATAATGCAAACACTGCAAAGAACGCACCACCAACACTTCAATGCTTCAAGTGCAAGGAAATGGGGCATTATGCTAATAAATTCCCTAATCCAAGGGTTTGTGATGATAAACATGAGCAAACACTTAAGGCAAAGGACAAAGGGAAGTCACATACGATCACTATTGGAAATGTTGAATATGAAAACGATGTGGTGGAATGATTAAGTGTTTATGTAATGGGATTCCAAAATAGTGTTGTATATTGTATCGTGGAATATTGGAATATTTATGTATTGGTATATTGTGGTTTTCAATAATTTTATGGTACCAGTAACCATGGAAAGTGATTGAGATATTTTTGGAAAAAGAATTATATGCGCATAATGAAGGGAAACGAGAAAATGAAATATTTCACAGTATTCATGAGCTCATGATTGTTATAAGGACTAAGTGATATCATGGTTTGAGTATATTGAATTTTGAGGATTTTGGTATGTGGAAGGTGTTAACTTTTAACTGCATTCATGTTTTCACTAAGGTTCAATGGGTATTCAAGAGAATACATGATTAAGGACTTTGAATGTTTGGAATGTGACCAACAAAACATATCTTATGATATATGGGGATCAACGATGGTATTAAATCTCTGGTAATCGTTTTCACTATGTTATGAGAGTGGAGTGCAGTATTATGGGTAGGACTAAAGATTGGAATGGATTATGTTGGACATAATTTAATATTGTTTAAGGATAGAAGTTTTTTCGATATTATTGATGGGATCTTATAGTAATGTAGATTTAGAAAAAGGACAACCTGCAGGACGGGCGACAGCCCATCACGTCGGACAAGGCTATGGGAATCGAACCCACAACCGAAGTGCGACTAGTCTTTATCACCTACAACTGGCCTACAGGAATTCCCTGGTTAGTAGAAACTAGTTTTATTTTATTAAGAGGTATGATATATGAAGTATAAGTTCATTTTTGGAACCATATACGATTAACCATAAGATGGACTTATAACTTTTTCTATCCTTTTGATTGAAAGAGATGGAATGACCCATCATTCTATCACATGATCTGCTAACACATCACAAATGACAAATTCAACTTCATTTCTTTAAGAGATGAAGTGGAAATTGTCCAAAGAACGACAAACGATGAGACTATACCAAAATAATGAATGTATTTCTTCTAATTCAAATTTCATCAACTTTAGAGAAATGATCTTGAAAACCAAAAACGATGTCTTAGTGCTGTTATATCTGATTAATCAGATGGTACCTTAGATCATCACAAATTTATGGCTTTGTGATTTCTAGCTTTTCCATATCCATGTTCTCTACCACTGTCCATTAGAACATGATGGTTAGATTTCTCTTCCATATCCATATTTTCACCTATAAGGAAACCCAGTGATTAGTTTATTTGGGTAACCTTTACGTTTCATACATTTGTTTTTAATGATTGGCTTTGGTATTCCTTTTTATGATGTGGGTTTCGATTAAAGAAACTTTCGAATAGTAAACCATTTATAACCCCGATGAATTTTGAGGGCGAAATTCATTTTAAGGGGGGTAGAATGTAACAACCCGAGATTTTATGAAAAATATTCTTTTTAATTTCATTAATTTCTTGTGTTGTACGCTACACCAAAAGGAGCTTTCACAACACGCATCCTTGACTTTCCTTTTCATTACACGCAATCGCGACCTTCCTTGATAGTGTGTGTAGTACGCAATACCGAGTTTCACTAAACAACGATATGCTATTAAAACTAGCCGTTATTAATAGTAATAACCACTTTTTGAAATTTTGTAAATTTATTTTTCAAAATGGAATTTATTTTTGGATTTGGAATATCGAAATTAGCTTAGGGTGAAATTTTGGTACTTTTCGGATAACTTTCATATTTTGATGAATACTGAAAATTACTAAATTTTAATTAAAAACAAATTTTTCAATCGAAATAATTAATAGTGATAAATTATTAATTTGAGTGGTTTTAAAGTATATTTAGAATATATTTTTAATATTTAATACAATGATGGTCATTGGATATAATTTCACATTTAAACAATTTATAAACAAGTTTCAATCTTTTGATAGTTATTATCTTTTAAAAACACGCTATTTGTTTTGACGACGGGAATTAATTTTTAAATTAGTTAATGCAACTGATATGTTTTGAATTTGGTAAAATAGACATCATTTTTGAGTTCATCATATCAAATATAGCTTAGGCCTAATTTTTGGTATTTTTCTGAAAACTTTCAATTTTTGATGAATAGTGAAACCACTAAGTGGTAGTTAAAAAACTGAATTTTTCATAAAACTTAATTTTACCGCTTCTGTGAGTGGAATTTAAAAAATCTGAGAGACACGATTGATGTCAGTAACTAAAATCTGGATCAATGAGATGAAAATAATTTTTTGGTGAATAGTAATTTTTCTTTTTTTTACCACGGTTAAAAGTAAATAGGGTAATTAAGGGTAGAAATGATATTATTATTACCCTAACAATTGTCCTAATTCTATTGTACAAATGTATTTCGACCAAAAACAAACTTAGGAATAAAATATGACCATTTAAGCCCACTTGGATTAGATTAGGACATTTATTATAAATTTATTTAAAGAAGGGTTAAAAGAGTTAAAGTCAATATTTTTTTACTAAAACATTTTTAATATGGGTTTATACATAAGATAAATTCGACTATAAATATTAATTAGAAAGATAAACAGATTTCCTACATAATGGTATTTTATATATAATTTTTAGACATTAAATAATTTAATTTATTTATGACACAACGATGATGCAGTAATTATCTTATTAATGAAATATTGACATAATTGATGTTATAAATACCTAAATAAATATAATTTGAGACTTTTAATGAATTAAACTAATTTTCTAGGTTAACATGACATGTTAGTATTGATTTAATTAACTTTGTTCGAACCTATCATTCTGTTATGATTTTCACAAAAAACAATTACTAAATAGTGTCAAACTTGACATAAAATAGTTTTTATAACTAATATTATATTATTAATTGTTATTTTATTCCTAAAAATCTAAGGATCGTCCAAATGACATAGATAAGGTTATATATATTAATAATAAACAACTTGAGGTTCGTTTGGCTTCTTATAGTAAGTTTATTAACATTATAGTGTAAGAACACAAGAAGACACGGTAAAAGTAAAATTATTTAACTTAATATTAAATCTAAATGATAAGGTTAAAATAGGAACCTAAACTTGTCTAAATTCTATTGGATGAGAGTATTTCTACCCATCCCCACCTTAGATTCTAAATATATCAATTTGGAGCTATTTATAACTGAACGTGACTTTATAATAAAATAATATTTTTACTTATCGCAAAGGTGCCCCTCTCCTCCCTTATAAAAGGGCACCTCCTCCCTCTCTTCCTCACACCACTTTGAGCCTTCACGCTCGGCCAAAACCTGCCACTTTCTCCTATCCACTTCCCTAGAAACAACATAGAGGTTTTTTTCTTCTTCAAAGACTCATTTTAGTGCCCTAAAAGGTGTTCTCAAAGAAGCACTTCAAAGAAGAGGTAATGTCCGTTACCGATTCTTTCATCTTTATTTCTTCTTCCACTTCTTCTTATTAGGTTGTTTAATTATGAAGTAATAACATCAGTATCACTAATATACTGATATGTTATTATAATTATGAAACAACCCTATTTCACTATCTATCCATCCTACAGAAAATGAAATCACCGCGCGTTCGTACGTACGGAATACCGTCTCCACGCCGTGGTGTAATCAGTTTTCGACCACCACCTTACATAGATGGGTATAATGGTGTAAATAATGAATATATATGATTATTATAAAGTGATATTTATACTGAAATAGTATACATACACTTCAACACAAGTTCACGATCATGAGAATGATATCATCGCTCATGCGTACGTACGGACTACCGTCTCCAAGACGCGATGAGATTCATTCTCCACATTAACCATTCATGAATGATTATAAAGTAATTATAATGAATAGTAATGAAATATATGACATTTTAAATCTACTGGATTTATTTATATATATATATATGTATGTCATCTACTTACTTCCATTCAAGACAATAAGGAAAGGAAAACAGCGTTCATGCGTACGTACGGACTACCGTCTCCATGAACGGTGTGATTCATTTCATTTATCTATATATTATATATATATATATATATATATTCTGAATATATATGATATATAAATCATGTTTTATATTCTTGAATTAAGTAAATCATGATATAAGTAATAATAATGTCAAGAACAACAAGTCCAAAACACCTACGATAAATGAAACGATTTTACCCAAAACGCATCTTTAACATGGAATTTACAAAAGAACCGGTAATATAAAGTTATAAGAGAACCATATATGATATCATAAAAATTAATATAATTCATTAATAAGTTAATGACATTATTTAAATCATTATACAGGAGATTCAGATACGTACAAATCATATCGGACATAAGGTAAGGGAATATATCACAATATCATTTTATCCGAGATTGTTTATACTTTGGTGTTTACTGGGGTGTATTTTATCATCCACATCCATGTTTCCTCAATATGTAATATTATTTCCATCCACGTACAATTTTTTAAATCCAATTTTACCCTTCGGTGAGTTTTTAGTAAAAGGTATGAAAGGAATCATCTGTTGTTTTTCGTACGAGGTACTTTTTTCACTTTTCCGACAAAAGTATGAGAAGAATGTTTTTTTAACTTATACGACATGAATGGATTTTTAAAACATTATTTCCAAGAAGCTTCCTTTACAAGTTTTTAAGTTTATTTTTAATCAACTTCTTTTAGTTTAAAATTGTATGACATCTTAAGAAAGGAAAATGTTTATTAAATAGAAAGGATATTTTCCTCAAGAATGGAGTTCAAGTGTTTTATCAAAATTATTTTCCATCTATGATAATAAAGGGTTCTGTTTTATCCCTATTATTACATTGATTTGATTATGTTGTGATGGAATTATTTTTATGAATTCATTTATCTTATATGAATTGTTTTATGATGTCATGATGTTTAAGAATCCCATTTTATTACATGGGTTATGCAATGATGTATGTTTTAAGATTTTGTAGCACACATAAGAATGGTATCATTATGAGATGGGCGGGACCTATATATCCCTCTAATGCATTGCGTAAAGATTTTATATCTCATGAGATAGACATGGCTGGAATGGTAGGTTATACCGGTTCAGTGAAACAGGACTGAAACGAGGGTGACTCGGTTCAGAAAGGGACTTTGTCCACTAAGATAGTCTTGGCAATGAGACTTGACTAACAAGAAATGATTCTCTATGATTATGTGTTTATGACACAAAGTTTCATTTTTTACGTTATAATTATTGTTATTACATTTCACTGCCATAATTTATCCCATGTTATGAAATTATGCTCTCTTTTGCAGGTTTAGATTTCCAAAATGTTATGTTCTTTTGAATATGATGTGATTGATATTTCTTTTGTTTACCCTTACTGAGCATTTGAGCTCACACTTTTATGTTTTCTTTTCCCAAGGATATAAAGAAAGGTTTTAGGTTAAAAAAAGAAGATCTTTATGGGAGATGTTGGAGATCTTTCACCACGATTAGAAGATTACATTCCGAGTTTCCAAAGTCACTAAACTATTACGATCCTTGTGTGTGTGTTTTTGTTATGTACTATGTATTCCGTAAAAGTAATGTAATGTCTATGTACGTCTAGTTTCGGGTCTCTACAGATGTTTCTACTGAATATTTCATTTTGTTAAAATTTGTGTCTTTCTGGAGCTTTCATGATAAGAGATGTTGTACCTTTCTAGAGATTCCGATGTAAAAAAATTGTTCTTATCTTAAGATTTCAAGAAAAATCATGTTTGAAAAGATTGAAATTTTATCTACTAAAATCCTGAGATGATTGAATGATGATGGAGCCTATTTTCTACAATGGGGAAGAGAAGGATACCATATTTGAGTGGAAATTAGAATCTTTCAATTTTACATCAAAAAGAGCCAAGCCCTCCCTTTTCGGCCTCAAAATTTGTAACATCTAAATCCTACCAAACGGAATCCACATAACAACCCTGAAAATTCCTCATGAGAAACACATGTCCTTGACTCATATAGGGTGGAGGATTAAGAATTTATCAAACCTATGGTGACTCTTGTGTGAGTTTGGATGAGAAAAGCCTTGTTCAACATTTATATTTGTGAGATGAGAGAAAATTCATGTGAGGTAGGTGTTTTGTGTTCATGGGATAATAAATGAAATGTAAATATATTAAAATATAAAATGGAGAACATGAAAAAATGGTTTTTAATGATTCATGATATATTTTTGTTTCTTGTAATTGATTTCATAGATCTCATTGAAATTTGTTTTGTATTTGATTTGATTTGATTTTTATTTGTCAAGGAGTCCAAGTTCTATGTGTGGGGGAATTGAAAGAGAAAATATTTTCAATTTAATTTATATTGAATTTAATTGTTTTATACCCAAAAAAGTTTTACTCTTAGATGAATTTCTTCATTTTTATGATATTGGTGTTATTTTGAGATAAATAGTAAAAATGGGCCATTTCAGGTTTTTAACATTTTTAAATTATTTCTATATGTTGGCCATAACATTATCAACACAAATATAAATTTCAAAATTCTTTATTTTTAAGATTTTGCACATCCAGGTATTAATTTACTATTTTTGGATTAATAGTTGAATCGGCTGCATGGAAGCTCCAAAGAAGCTCACAAGTTGGATCAAGAAAATTGTTTTTCGTTCTTCCTAGTTTTGGTGTGGGCTCCATAACTCATTAATGGTAGGACCAATTGTTGTGAAATTTGGGGGGGGTCGCAAAAGGAGTTTTGTATATTATCTAGTCAAGTAAAGGTAGCTTTAATTGGTTATTTAATGGGTAATTAAATCACCCTAATCTGGAGGTTATCGATTTGGAGAGTCTGACAGGACAGAATAAATTCTCAGATTAAACCCGCCATAACTCTCAGAATAAATGTCCAAATCCACTGAGATTTTGAGGGGAAACTCCCAAGAGAATTATGAACAACATTAAAGAAGGTATAAATTCGTTAATATGTCATTTAATAGGGATAAAACGCTTTTACATTCGGGGGAAAATTTATGGCTATAAAAGGAGGAGAGCTCCACCCTCTCAAAGCATCTCTCATTTCCATCCCATTCATTCTGGGATACCTTGGAGGAGAAATTTTCGGATTTCTCTTTGATTTCATTAATTTTTCATAGTTTTTTTATTCCTTATTCTTCCCTATTCATCTCAATTACCCTTACCATGGTGGGTTAAACATTTGGAGTGATTGAGGAAGTGTTGGTTTTCTACATTGTAATGTTTGAGTTCTCCGACGCAATTGAATAAATTTCTTTCTTCTTCAATGTCATTTTCAATTTCATATAGAGTATTTTATTTTCAAATGAGATAATTCATTAATATTAATTGTTTTATTGATTTTAACCTTTGTCAAATAATAATAATATCCCTCCACTAATTTCTATTTCATATACAATGGATGAGACCAGGGATTAGTGGTGAAGTACTCGACGATCGTCAGTACGTGTAAAAGGTGTAGTGAATTTTGTTGATTTTTTGGGATAAACAAAACCCAATCAGGTATTTCCCATTTAAATTAAGGATATTAAATACAAATATTTTACACATGGAAGGATATTTTACCAAACAAAGATCTTGGTAATGTTTTCTGTCACCACCATTATTTTAACAAGGAAGTGAGAGGAAATGATTGTGGAAACTCACATTAATCCAAAAAGTATAAGATGTTTGAATTAAATTTAACAGGAATAGCATTACAATTTGGAAAATGATCCCAACCTAATCACCATTTTAATATCATAGTTTTTAAATCATTTGAATTTCAAATTTCCTTTCAAAAGAACAACATTTTCACCCTCGTTTTAAAGTGACATCCCGTTTTGTGAGAAATATTCTTCGAGTGACATCCTAGGTCAACCAAATTACTACATTTTAACATAGGATATAATTGTTTTTCCACACCATATGACAGGTGTGTGTTAATAATGTTCAAATTATACCTATAATAGAAGTACTAGGAACCTCATTCTTGTATTGACATGGGTGTACTGGCATCGGTAAAAATATTACAATCAAAAGTCATTAGTACCATCATCAATCACCTTTATAAATAGTTTCCCACTCAAAAAACTCACATTCTGTGTCATATTCCTCCTTAATTATTCCCTCCACAATATATATGTAAAAATACATAAGATAATCAACTCACAGTCAAATTCGTATTCTCAATGAATGATATATTGGAGAAAGAAGTTGAGTTATGTAATAAATGTGATATATAGGGGTATACATGTTTTTTGACCTCACATCATAACCTCTACATGTTCTACTCTGGATGAATCATTGATGCAATTCCAAGATTCCCATCGTTCATAATTTGTATACAATATGTCTCATCCACCCAAGACTACCAATTTTTCATTTTACAGTTAATTTGCACTTCTTATTATTCCTATGTACAAAATAATGTACAATGTTGTTTAAGGGTAACATGATGTTCCCTTGTTCCCCTTGAAAATCCTATATACTCCCAGAGTACACTATGTGTTTGGATAAAATCCCAACAATCATGTGATACACATTCCCATCATGCGGTTCTAACAATGAATAATAGCGAATATTTAGATAAAGATATCCATATATGAAAAAATAGATTACACCATCGTAATCCTTTCTCAAAAAACATATGTTAATATTTTTACCATAAGAAATCAGTAACTATGTGAAAAATACATTTCTTTGTTATATGTACATTCATTTCTTAGTGGGATAGAGTTACAAATGGAGAAAAGGTAATCATCATTTCTGTTGAAACATTAATCTAAATTTCTTGGTCATGTTATTGATGAAGGTTCACCAATCATATGTCATTCGAATGTGGTACGATAGAAAAACCACTTTGATAATAATAATAATAATATTATTATTATTTTACATAATAATAATAATAATTTTTTTATTATTATTTTACATAATATTAAAAAAATTATATTTTATGTAAATGAGGATCCTCTTTACTTTCTCATGTTTGAGTCAAATGAAACTTCATTGGATTCTAGGTTAACCACTTTTCACATTTCTTCGTAACTCAAAATTATTATTCCTAGAAAAAAATTAACTCTCCCCACCTCTCGCATATCAAGAGAACATAATGGTCGGGGAGGGGGTATTTCATGTGGTTCATGTGGAAGTACAATGGTTTTCAGTTCAACACATGGGATGCCACCTATAATATTAGTGTAGGTCTTGGTATTTCACACTACCAGTACCACTAATGTGGGATGTACAATAGTCACCCTTCACAGGAACCACCACAAACTTACAGTGCATGGGAGGTGTATATTATGCTGAAGAAGAAAATAAACTATTTTCTATATTCTTTTTTAATTCCACCACATCTATCACTGATGATCAGGCATATAGTTCTGACCACATAAAATCCATCAATGGTGGATGGATAATGTCCACTAGATCCAATTGTAAAATAAACATGTCATTCCACTCCACAAATTAATGAATCCAAGAAAAACAATAATTTGGATCCACCAACAATCATCATCCTAACATCTATCACACAACTCCATTTTTTGATAATTATCTCGATATCTATCCAAATCCTTATGTTTTAGTTACTTTTTAAAAAAATCTATAATCATTCAGGGGTTTTCAAATATCATTGATGCCAAAATAAAATGATATTCTAATAATGAACATGAAAAAGATTATGGGGTGAAATAAAAAAACATATAGTAAGTCTTGAATGATTTTCATTTTCCATTTGTGATCAAAAAAGTAATTAATGAATGACATGAGTTATCATATAAATAAATCTAGTAACAAACAATCTATAATTATATGAAGGAGTAATAGGAATTATTTGTAAAACCAAACACATGAGATCGATCTGAAAATTATTTTTGAAGATTATAAATTTGATCTTTTCTAAAATATTAAAAAATGATAAGAAAATAATTATAACAACATATTTAGATAATAAATAAATAGTTATAGATTAATTTTTTTTAACATTTTCATCGACGATTTAGAATCATTCATATAACATCATGTGATTTTACAATATCATTGTCATTGATCTGCTTATCTAGTTTATTTCCTCTAATGGATCTCCCCCCCTTGCCCATAATAAACACCGAGGGTTATATGGATTAAACATGTGTTTTTTCAAAACATGATACATAAAGTGGTTTTTTATGTCAATGGTTTTTTAATTAAGAATATGAAGCATTTATTTAAATTATTAAATGACCCCCCCATTGTTCACCTCCCACGAAATATTCTATGCAGACCGACATTATGTCATCCCTAAGGTAAAAAATGAACTTTAGATTAAATTTTTTTCTTGAATTTTATATCGGATATTCTATTTTGGAGTCATGAAATTATTTCATAAAAACATCGTATTCATGATATAATGTATTTTATATGTATTGCATCCATAATGGGCCCATCAAGCCTTGAAATTTCGAACTGTCATATCAGTTATCTCTAAAAATATAATGATAAATATATAACTATATTATATGGAAAAAGAGATATTACACACCTCCCACACTCAGGGGGTTTTATTCTAAAAAGATAAATCCTACTCTGTAGAAAAATGAGATCTCATTTAGGTCACTCACTCCAATGATCTCTCTAAAGGGTTCCCATGTTTTTAAATGCGATTTTATCATGGAAGAAATTTAGACAAGGATGGTCTTATTTTTCCATTCCCATTGCTAACAAAATCCCCAATGAGGTAACTACCTCCAACATGTCCAACTTATCTGGGTCGAAATAGTGCAATGAGTTGTGTTCATTTATCCTCAGTGACAACACATGGAAAATAACAAGAACTAAAACAAACAATAGTAGTGGGGGTAGTAAGTAAACCACATCTCTATATAATTTTATTAGTAGGAAAACTATATTAGAACATCAGAGATTGACTAAATCTTATAAAAAATCCATATTATCATTAATGATTTGAGATCTATCAGAATAAACAATCTCCATATTGATAAATATAAGGTCTCCACTATCAGTACTGAAGGGACACCAATTTTATTCGAGAAATCCTTATCCACCCTTAGATAAACATCATACTTCACAAGCATCAATTCATTGATCTCTAGGACCCAAAATAGTGTTTCCAACTAGTTTTAACCATCACAGTAGTGACCCACCAAGTCACCTGAATCAGTGTAATTAAACATAAATGGTTTTTTTACATGGAAAAAATTATAGATTAGAAAATATATTCAATTATACAACTGATTCCCTAAGGACTACTTAATTCTATTCACACTCTTATCATTAATTTAAAATCATTGACTAAAATGATTGTCAATGAAATTCCATGAAGGCGAGAAACCTAATGTACTCACAAGTATTCCAGACAATAAAATATGGTCTTTTATCAGATTTATAGAAATTGGTACAAAATAAAATGTAAGTCTATGATCAGACATATTGCATTATGATCTCTAATTTAGTATGGGACAACCTTCAAAAAATATACAAGATAACACCGCACAACCACTTCCATATAGGAAAGTATTTATCAACCAATATTTTGTTGAGAAAAAAATAGATTATATTAGGCACATGATAGAACAGATTAAGCCTATAGGTAGATACTGATTGATCCAGGACGATCCAAAAAACACCTGAATTTACTACTAATGTAATGTAACCAAATATATACCTCCAATTTTATGACTATAGTTACCATCATACATCATTGGAAGGATGATGTTTTCCCCACATTCATGTAATCTATTACGAACATGTACAATTGGTATCTGGACTTCTAGTATCTCTCAATTGATATCCCCATGTTGTTCATCCCGAAATCAGTATTGAATAATTTGGGAAAACCCATCAAATATATATATAATGGGAAATTAATTTGAAATTTACCCTTTCACTTTATAAACACTTCAAAAATATATGAGTTCATATCATCTACTACACTAAGGGTGAAAACATCAAATTCATGCATAATAATTTTTTAGAAAAGAAAAATTACCTCATCATTATCATTCTTTGATTACTTTCCACTATGATATGAGACATAATTACCAAGACATGAAATCACTAAAACACATTCTATTAATATTCAAATGATCAGGATGGTTGACAACTAAACTATACTGAGTATAACAGTGATGGGTTTAGCCACTACAACGGAATTATACTGAGCGAAGTAGTCTCTCCAACCAATGTCATTATATTGTGGCTTCCTACTGTGTTACAAAAATGATGCTACATTAGATGATAGTCATTTTTTAACATAATAAAACCTATATAATTGGGGTCACTAGACTCCCAGCCATGAATAAATATCTTCTCATTCCAAAATTTCATCCAAAACAAGGATATTTACTAACATAGTATAATAATGAAATTTCCATAAAAATATATGTTAAAGGAACTCATCCTTCACACCTCGACACTATGTTTTGGGGTCACTAAGATTCCAAAAAAAAATTAAATCATGTCACCAGAGAAAATATATGTAGAGCCATGTTTTTATATCCCATACATGTCCAAATTCATTTTTAAAATCGTAAAATTGGCCTATATAGATTACATGCATCACCCTAGTGAAATCTTACTAACAATACCACAGTCAATCAAGGTTACATAGAAGTTCAAATACAAACAACCTGATCCATCTAGTCCTAAACTGTTAGGATGGGGGGTTCAGGATAAATAGGAATATTCGTAGATATCCATCACTATAACAAATAATTAATACTCATCATGGGTTCATCATACACAAATACCTCCGGAGAAAATTGTTGTTCCACATAGTTAACTAGTTTCACAATATAACCACCCATTGTGTTAGGGTCAATACATCATGGAAAACCTAAACCACCATCTCGAGACAATCATTAATAGAATAAGGTTCTGGATCTATATGGAATATATGAGGTTCATAATAACGATACTTATGGAATTATATAAGACCACACTCACTATCATCAAATCCTTATAGAGTTCTCTATTACTCTACATGTAGTCAATCATCAACCTGGATCTTTAGATTTGGGTATTCACACAATACGAAAGGGTTTAGACCAATTCAGTGACATCCTAAAGGTAACACCTCTTGTATGAGTCCATGAACGAAGGCCTTATTGTTGATTTATTCATCATCCATACTATATTTCAAAATATAATATGGATTTTATCATTGACATGTTTTCAATGTTATCAACAAATAAATTGGTGAAAGATAATATATAGGTAGGTGATCAGGACGTAAATGGATATCTAGAGACATTATCCTATATAATGAATTTTCCATTTAATTTAAAAGAAACCAATGTCTAGGTATACTAATGAATTAATCAAGTAATCAAATACCCAATTATGGTATAAATCGACCACCACACTGACACTTGTTTCCATGTCCAGAAATCCATATTCAAGACAATTTGAATCGAATACCCTAAGTCCACACAATCATTGTATAAGGGAAATCTAAAAAAATCCATTGTAATCAACTAATTAGATACCACTATATAATATCATATTCATCTAGTACCCACATGGTCGGTTAAATGTAGAGTAGTCATAACCCCACCACACCACCAATAGGTCACAAACTAGTGAAAAATGCATAGAATTAAATATAATAAAATGGGGGAAAATGCCCAATGTACTAGTACTCGTGATCCATACCTTATCAATGAAATCTGGAGAGGATTAATAAATAAATTTAACGTCTAGAGTAAATACTTTCCTGAAATAACCCATTAGGAAATCATAAGTAAAAATAAAAAAGGAAAATACACATAACAAGAATGTAAAATACAGTCAGAATTATAAATTGAATGTAGAAATACACAAAACTAAATTCATTTTAAAGAGCAGAATGAGGGAGATCATGGCTCCATATCCCAAAGTCTGACCATCCAACACAATCATCCATAAACATGTACTATATAGCTCAGCTGATACTAGGTCCACCGTAGTCATATTAAATATCCATGTCATCAGAATAAGAATTAATAAATATATTAAAATCCCTAGTATAGATGATTATATACATACTCAATAGAACACCAGTAAAAAACATAGGGAAATTCATCAAGATATAGTTTTAATTTAATTACCTTAGTGACATGACAATATATAATTATTATAAATACACCATTATAAATAAAAAACCAATAACATAGATATTCTCATAAAGAAATCCAAACAATTAGGGAGGGGATATCTCTCGTTAAATATCATACCTAAGAATAAAAAGATATATAATAGATCCAATGGTCAATCTCTAACATGAAAGAACATGAAAATATATATAAGAATCTATTTAAATGTGTATTCCACTAACCATTTCTATATATGTTAATGGGATCCACAACTCCAACCAAGGAATTACACATAACCATGCTATAATATATGAGGGGGGGCAATTAATAGTATTATTCTCTACATCACAAGGATTTTCATCATTTTTAGAGGACCCACATGCCATTGTATCTCATATACGGGGTTTTTATAGTCTAATATATTGACGACATGCACAATTCATATTATGGGGTTGTTCCAAATATACAATAGAAAATAATTTTAGGAACCTAAACCCTTCTCTAATGAAGGAATACTAACCATAGTAATACATCAGTGATAACAATTTATCCCTACCATCATCAAGACACACATGAAGAATCATCATGTTGAAATTGAATTTCATAGTATCTTCCAATCCTTAATGATTTCTACCATCATGTTCATTGTGGAAAAGAACACTGGATTGACACTCTAAGCCCACAATTCTATACAGAATTAATGATATAAAATATGATGAAATTTGAAATATGGAAAATAGGATATATATGAGGGTCCACATGAAATGTGGGTCCACCTAATCACAAATCTATGTTCTTATTTTGCACTTCATCAATGACCTACCATACTAGATAATGGGTAGAGGTGGTACTTTCCCTGTCTCTTCAAATTAAGGATTTCCTATATGCATATGGTCATGAAAGTGTCATTCTGGTCAAGCCCACATAACATGATATTCCTAGGTGCTAGGTTATTTCCTTGGTGCTGAGCCATCCTAGTTTACCCCAAGGTATGCCCTATTAAACCAAAAGTACATTCCATGTGGGGAAAAAATACTGATGAATGGAAAAGTATTATAGTCTGTTTTCTTAGATAAAAATATAAAATTACTGATTTTTTACTATAATCCTCCATTAATTTCCAAATAGATCAGGTGTTTTTTATGCCGTTGAAAAAAATTTCTATGTGATATTAAATTTCCTAAATTTTAATGCAAGTGAAAAAAAGTATTTCATTGTAACTTATATATGTAAGTCACTTCATGGGTCCAATCTACGAGTTCAGAAAGCTACTCTCAATTTCTCTTGAAAGGTATACCACATTGCCATGGTCATGCTAATGTAGTCATATCCACAATCTTATATCATTAGATGATGTTATGATTAAAAATACATTTTTATAATATTAATAATAATTATATTATTATTATTATTATTATAAAAAATTATTGAATAGAGGACCCTCCCTCCATTATCATAGTAGATTCATGCCACACACCACCTTGATTCAATATTCCTCCACAAATTATTCCTCTTTAAATCAAAATTAAACTAATTTAAAAAATTAAAGGTAACTCTCCCCACCCCACTCCTATCCAAATTATAGCACGAGGGTTGGATGTTGATCATGTAATAGGCAAGTGACTAATAACACATCATATAGATGGTAACCCCAAATATTTGTAGTGGTCTCACCATAACCCATCATTATCACCTTTGATGTCGGATGACCATCGATTACCCTGAGAAACGACTACCACATGCCTCCATTGCACGAGAGGGGAGAAATCAAACCATCATGCAGAGTCTACATCTGTCACTCGTCATCACTTTCTCTAACTTGAAAAATATACTAAAATAAATGTCTATTTGTGACCACACCAAATCTACTACTTTTAGACTAATTCTAGTCACCAAATCCTCTTGAGAAACGATCTTATTGCACTACACCACTAATTACATAATCAAACTAACAATGATCCTTGATCTGTATTTATTCCATGTATGAACTAATATTGTACAAATATATGATCATGTGTTTTCTTGTAAGGTTATGTTTAGTTAATTTGTGTATAAAAATTGAAACCACACCATGGGGTGGTTCTTTTATGTTTTTGAAGGATGGATTTAGGGGGGTTGTAGCCTGGCTGTAGGTCAAATACAAATCATGTATTTATTTTCAAACCATGAATTTGAATAAAATAAAATTATTGGTCTATCATTTCCATTAAAATTTTATTTATATTTTTCATTGAAGGGAAAACCTAGATTATTAGAAAATATGTAATGATTAAATGCCATGAAAAACAACTGGTACTATGTTTTCAAAAAGTGGTATGGCCTATTATTTTTATCTAATTCCCTACTCCATTGTTCTCAAACTCAGAAGTGGTCCATTATTGGATCATATTATCCGTTCTTAAAACAAGGCCCAGAGATATGTTCTTGGATTTACATCCAAATAATGATATTTTTTCCATGTTGGGTAGAATCATGTAAGCACTTCATGCCACTAGATCATTTATTCATTCTTCTTCATGTCGACAATGTTATTTTGTTGTGATTTTTGTTCAGTATTTTCATGGTGAATATATATTTATCCCTTTTCATATGATCTAGATCAATCCAATGATCTATATTTGAAGATTGTTTTACATTTTTATTATGGTAGGTGGTATATAGATTTTCATAAAAGAGGTTTTTTCTATCTAAATATTTCCTTCATGTCACTCACCAAACATTCCAACTGTTAATGATGAATTAAATGATAAACCTTAAATTATTATTCCAACCCTTTGGTTCACCCTAGTAGCACCTAATTATGGTTATAGGCTGAAAACATCAACCTGTGCATCCTATGATGTGTTTACTTATATCTACCCTATGTAAAACCACCCATATGGATGCAGAGAATCACCATCCTTATAGTGGGAACCATTTATATTAATAATTATAATAAGAGAGGCAAATTCCTCATTTTACTGGTATTAATATGTTATTGAAGGTGATAAATGATTGGAAAAGTTGAATGTAAAATGATATGGATATTTCATTGTGATTTTTCTTTATTATTTGTGACACATTACAATGTTATTACACCTGATACATATCTGCATAGAACCAAATCATTTTAAAGGAATGGAATATATTACAACATAGTATGGAAGAAGTTTATTTTATAAGTCAAATAAATGTAACATCTCATTATTAAATCAGATCAACATAATGGTATCAAATCTATTACATCTCATTGTGGCACTGATTAATAATAAAGGTATGAAACTTGTTACATCCTACTATCTAACCTTCCCATTATGTTGTTACGAAACTGATTACATATCAGTATGGAACTGAAATATTCCATATGTATAAAACCTATTACATTACATAATTTCAACAACTAGGGTATATATACTTGGAATACATTCCCCTAGGACTGATTATATATGATATGTAATCATTCATAAGGATCATGTTATCGGAACAATAACTTTCAGGTACCTTTACAAAATTAGATACAGGATACAATACTTATACACTTAAGGGCCTATCCCACATTACTTTGTTACTCTATCACATATGGATTATATCGAGATTGTTAATACCATCTTTTGATTATATATATATATATATATATTCACCTTTTTTATCCTCATTATTCTATTTGATATTCCATGGTAATATTTTGTATACCTTGCATTACATCAAACCGATTATACCTTAAAGAAATATTATTTTTTATAAAAAGGAAGGAGTTGATATAGAAATGTTTGGTGTGGCCTACAAAGTATATCTCACACCCTATTCGGGACACTATTTGGTAACAGAACATTATTTTTGGATATAGGTAGGGATTGGAGAAAGTACCCATTTACAGAATCTTGATTGGCTGTAGTAGGGGAGTGTGGAAGCACCAGACCAATCTATGGATCCTGATGCTATATTTAGAAAGTCATTTTGGGGATTCTTGATTATTTTAATATAGCTCTATGTATGTGTTCAAATATCATGATTCCTATTACAGTATGATTATAGTCATGAAATTATGACCTTTTTATATGATACATTATGTTTCTACAATTGGATTCTTATTATTATCTTCATAATGTTATACTTCATCATTTATTGTTTTCATTTACTATGACTCCGAAATTTTGAATTTATTATAGAAAAATGCCACAATAAAAATTATGGTATTGTCTCCCAAAATTTACACTATATACCCTCACTAAAATTGAGAATTCTCAAGATTATGGGGATGCATGAAGGCGGCCATGTGATCCACTAGAACATGGAAATATCTTGTGGATCATGGATTGGGATGTTACAAATTTTAACAAGAGTATTATTTTCTTTGGGAAAATATTTTGAGATTGTATAATGGAATCTATGAAATGTTATAATTTTGTAATGTGAAAGGTCCTAGTAGTAGCTAACTCATGTATAGGAGAAAAGAAATATTACATGAAATGGGACTTGATGTTCTCATTTATGACTGTTAGAGTTCAATTTACTCCACCATTGGGTGATACACAAGATATGAGATGGTATTATTATTATGATGCCAAATTATATATTGTCCTTGGCCTCATATAGAAAGAATGAATTGAACATGAATCAATCTAGTCACCATTTAGGATTAATACATCATGATTTATATCATTCTTTGTATGCTTTATTTTGGGACTACATGATACTTTATCTATGTACCGTCAGTGATATATCTGTAATGCAACAAACATTTATGAAAGAAATATGATGATAGAATAGAATTTTTAATTTATGTGTCTTCATCAAGATAATGGTTTTCTATTGTTGTATATGTTTATTATGGACCCTAATCTAATAAATGTTTATATGATCAACTAAAGTGATTTGGGTTACAATGAATGTAATATTAGTTTACCTTTAATACATGAATCTCACTGTTAATTTCGTGTGTTCATGAACCTCTATTAATTGGGAATGAAGATTCATCACGAAAAAATAATATTTTATTAACAATTACATTATCCTATTGAATGCAATGGTTTTGGAAGTAGTTATATAAAATACAAATTTCTATTTCTATATAATATACATTTATATATTGGGAATGATATTTGAACTAACTGGTAAATTATATGAAATTAGGAATTGCAAAAATATTTAAATTTAATATAGTCTCCATTAAATGTTGATGAAAATTAAAAGTAAAATGAGTTTTCCCCTAAAACATGAAATTAAAATTCCATTTAAATGGACATTTACAACGAAACATATATCTACACTCAGACTCGTCCATAATATTTGGTATTATTAAGTGTCCCAAATTTTGTTTATGATAGTTAATATCACACAAACTTTTTTTAGGGGACAAATGATGATTTTTTATTTTATGTAGGAAGTATTATAATGAAAAAAAATCTTTTAATATTAATAGTAAATTAATAAAATCATATATGAGTTGTGTTCTTGGAACATCAAGAGTTATGACCTCATGAATTCCTCAACTCATGTTCCATTGGTGTAGTGATTGAAATTCATTAGAGGTGGAGGGAACATGACCTGTAATGTGACATATAGTAGGGAAACATTTCGAAACTCTTTCTATTCCTATTTTGGGTGATGATACCCTATTTGGAGGGGAGTATCTGTGTCTTATATAGAGTAAACATTGACCTCAATGACCCACCAATTTTATTGGAGAGTTTATGTGAGAGATTTAGTAATAACCTACACCTACTTTTTTAGGGAATTTCGGCCTCCACGATATAGAGTTATGGATTGAGACTATCTTATATATATACAAGAACCTTGAGAAATTACCATAGATGTGATTAGAGATCTTAAATTATACTCTTCAATGATCCATAAATAATTGGAGGGATATTCATAAACATGATGACCATTAATCATAATCTATTAATAAGATATCAATTCATTATTCTATTTAAATTTTTTCTTTAGGCTATTATGGGTGAGCATATTCTGGAGTTTATGAACATGATGATTTCTTACATGAATATTATTCATTATAAAAAACATTTCAAATAGAATAGTCTATTTTTAATGGTTTTAACTCTTATGAGACAACAAAATCTTGGTATTTGAGGATGGGCTCAAACAACCTATTTTACCAGAGGTGTTGTTTTACAATTGAATACCATATCTAACATTATGAATTTTGATTTTATTGTAGAACATAATGCATGGGAAGTTGTATGTCTGGGTTAAAGTGGAAAACATTGTATACACAATAGTGAAGTATCAAGTTGTATAAAGCCTCACATTGAGGCCTCTCCTGAGGAAAATACATGTCAAAGTGCAGGTACTGGATTTTTGTATTCTATGATTTGTGTGGAATATAGGGGAATAAGAAACCTTAGTGTGAGTGAGACCTATTTGAGTTTCTAAACTATATAATTATTTTCCATTTAAATAATTGTATACAGTTTTCTCTTAGTGTCCAATGAGGGTTTATTATTACTGGCTCAATGTTCTAGAGAAGTATTAGCTACTCCACAATAGGCATGTAGCTGGAGTGCTTCCAGCTAGTACATGTTCAGAGGTTGTTATGGATGGTAAATAAAGAAACTAGTTTTTTAGCATCAACAGAGTTGTCCTTAACAATACAGTATTTTTGTGTCATCGGACCATGAAAGAGGCTAGGTTTTGGTAGTTTGGTTTGTTTTATTGGTTAAAATTACATATAAATCTATATTTTGATGTATTATTTTTTAAAATATACAATGGTGTTATTTTTTATATAAATGGGCATAAATTTATTTTATATCCACAGATATTTTGGTAATTCTTATGTTTGATATTTAATTCCTATATCGGATTAAAATACACGAACCTCTATTGGTTACACATTTTTAGAGTGCAACCAAATTTTTGAGAGTGTTTCCCTATGATAAGTGGTTATTTCTTTTTATGGAACTTCTTCGTCCTTGAGATGAGGAGATTTGATTCCATATTTGTGGTGGAATAGATAATTACTTATCATGCTTAAATTTATTTTTATTTTAAAGGGAATCATATAAATCACCATTGGGAGGTTTTCATATTCATAATTTTGAATTTGTTGCTCATGTGGGTGGAGTTAGATAAATAATCATTGGTTGAGCAGCATGAGAAGTCCAACTAATATCCTTTCTAGATGATCATGGAATATATTTTTTTAATTTCCCTCCTATAGTAAATCATTTCTTGGAAAACTTCTCAAACATATTTTATCGTTTATATTTAATGTGGGAGGTGGAATTCTCTATAGTGCTCATTCAATGATATGCACCTTTTTCAATTAATCAATAGATGATATACATTACTATTTTTTAGGATCTCAAGAGATTATGGGAGGCTTTAGATGATAAGGGTATTATACACCTAGTATATATCCATAGGTTTGACATATAATTTTCACTGTGAATGAGGAAATAATCTTCTAATATTGAGTGGATTACATGAAGTTGAATATGTATATAATGATGAACGGATATCGTTTTCCCAGTATAAATGACATCATTGATCATGTCTAATAGTTTTTGTCATGTTCAATGTTTAGCTGAGGTCAAGCTATCAGCAAGTTCGTATTGGACCCTCGAATATAACATGTAAAATGTTTCATAGAAATTATGGTCTTAATAATCATATGGTGATATTTTTTAATATCATGACTATGCTGGATGATTCCTTGGCACTAATGATTTTGGTTTCCTACCATTTTTGTATTCATTTATAATATTATTCAAAGAATAAATACTAATATATTATTTTTCTTGAAACAAACATGGAAGGAATCATGATTACAATTTGAATACAATAATATAAAACCATATCTATTCTATGATTAGTAAATTGATCTTTTGGAACAATAAATTCCACTTCCTAGGTCACATAGTCTATTATTAAGAAATATCAATTAACCCAGAGTTGGTGGGAGCCATAATAAACTGTGATAAATGAAAAACAAATTACATAAATAATTTATTGGGGATATCTTGATATTACCGGATATTTATATTGAACATATTTTTCTTTGGATCATCCCCCAAGTGATTAATTAAAAAGGGTTTTAATTTTTTCATTGTGAAAGCCCATAATATTTCCTCCCAGAATCTGAAATTGATATTTACAAGAGGACTAATCATGATTCTTCAAGCGATATGATGAATACATTTAATTTATTGTGATGCACCATGCATCAGGCATGTAATAGTTTTGATGCTAGATGATTAAGTCATTTTGAACGGGAATCTTCAGGTGAGACCATGTGGGAAAAATTACCCTACACATGATTTGGATTTAGAAAAAATATTTCATGCCTTCTATTAGTTTTTACATTTTTTTCTTGGATAGCATATTGTTGTGTCTAAAAAACCCCAAATATGAATGTATATTTTCCAGAAGCCTGACCTAAACCATTGGTATAAAAGTTGAGATGAATACAATAAATCATTAAATTTTGATCTTTCATATATGTAATTTAAGGGATGATCTACATTAATGTACTTATACAGATGATATTTTGGATGAAATTAGTGATTGGATGTTTGTGTCTTACATTTTATAAGTATATATAAGTACAATAACATATTGGATAGTCTTTACTTGAATAATTATACGTGACCTCTTCAGTTATGGAGATTGTGATTACGAGGTACCCATTTTATCCCAGGGGATTAGTTCAAGGGGGGGGTTTTCATTATATGACATTCAATAATTATTGATCATTGATGTGGATGTTGTATTACACATCTATCCCCATTTATATTATCTTAAAAACATCTGTTATGAATTGATATAAGATTCTCATCCATATACTTAGGAGGTACATCATTGGATTAAAATGATGTATTGTGTCCTACACAAATAGTACATATGATCATGAAGGAAATATGATGTGGAGATTTTAATTACATTGTGTACCACATGTTATTACATATATGTAGAACACTATCTCATACATGGTCCTTTTCATCCATTTACCATTCATATGAGGAAATTGTAATAAGTCACTATGGATTTTGTGACTCTCTTACTAATATCCTCTTATGTTAAATATGTAGTATTGGTGATCATGGATAGGATCATGATGGTATCCCACTATTTACATATTATATAGATCATATAATGTGATAGCATGGGAAAATCTGTGTGCCAAATAATATATGTTTACTTGTTGTTCTTCTAACAATAATTTCATATAGGGGCACGCATTTCACATCGATGTTCTGGAAGGGGTCCCATAAATCATTAGGTACTCAAGTAATTTTTTGAAAACCATTCACCCTCAAAAGGTTATTCATTTTGAATGGTTGATACAGGTGTTAGAGGATATTCTTTGATAATCTGCCCCTGATTTTCGAGGATGTTTGTGAAAAATATACCACTTGTCATGTTTTAAATAGTAAAATATTTTAGGTGACTGTACATTTATCTCCCTCTCGGGCCTAATATGGTTGAATATTATGTTCACTATTATGAATGTTTCTGGAAGGTGAGGTGGAAATACATGGACCTTGTCTCATTCAGCATACATAGGAATACGTTATATTTGATTCATAAGAGAATGGATATAGATCTTTCTAGGTAGAAATAATATGGTGACCATTTCTAAGGAACTATTGAGTTTGAGATCAGATATCAAGTATTATTTTCTGCATCCAATTGACTAGGGAATATATATTTTAAGATTAATGGTTATCTATCACAATTTTTTTAGACATATGGACATTTTTGTAATGTTTAGACAAATTTCATAACAAATAGTACGTCATAATAGTTATTGGTCTATGGAGGATGTTTTTTAATTTTCATATTTACATAATTATTATTCTAATCCATAACATGTTTTCCATAATTTTGAGGTGGAAATTTATGTTGATTTATAATTTGAGAATAATATCATGGACTGTAGAACTATGTATCTAAATGGAAGACCATTTTATTTAGTAAGGGATCTATGGTAGAGAGTCTATAAATAGGATTAGAACAAGGAGTGAGAGGAAAATATACATGTTCAGTGGATGGATTTATTCCCATATGATGGTGTTCTGACCATGGAAGGGATAATCAAAGTTGATTTTTGTTTAGGGGGAAAATGTGGAATATAATAGTTTTTCAAAAATGGTATGGTTCTTTTAGTTTTTTGATAAACCCTTTTTATATTGCTTTTTGGTTTATAGCAGAAAAAAACCTATGGAGGGTTATTTTTTGAATGGAGGGAAATATGGGGGGTAGAAAAAAGATATATTAAAATTGATAATTTTCAAGTGTCATGGAATAATAAATCAAATGAGAAATAAATTATGAACTCATAATAAATGTGTAGAGAATGGAACAAAACATAGTGTTTGACTATATTTGTAGAAATGTTCAATTGACTATCATGGATTGAATTTGATAAATTTATGAGTTATAAAAAAATAAATACAATATTTAATAATATACAATTACAAAAATGAGGATGAGAATATAAAAATTAGAACAACCAACAATGACAAATTAATTAATTGATTTTTTTAATGAATTAATTCATCTCCATCTCATACTTTAATCATTGATAAACCAAAAAAAAAATTCTGATTTAGATATTACATTGATAATTTGTGTCAAAGATTCTCTATAATGACGTAGTTGAACATTATTCTATGTCATTCATCAATAAAAAAATTTCTTTGACCATCATCACAGATATAAATACCTATTTTGTCATCCCCAAAGGATCTTTCCACCTCCTCCTTTATAAACTCTTAGGGTTATTCAGCTAACCCAATTGTATTTTCATATCATGGTATTAAAATGGGATTTATAGTTTTATATATAATAAAAGGATATAAATATTGAATTTATTTATTTAATTGAAATCACTCTCTAATTCAAATCCACCACTTAATTTCTAATTTTGGTTATCCATTGTTTTCCCCTTGGGTAAAATTGAAACTCCAAATTTATTGGTTGTCTCAAATTTATGATTTAATTGAATGTTTAGATATTTTATAATTATTTCATAAAAATTATGTTCTTTTTATATATTATATTTAATGTTATTATTTTATCTATACTAGGCTTCACATGCATTGTAATTTCATGTCGTCCCAGCACCCAACAATGAAAATATTCATTGAAATTATTTTATGTCCTACATGGAAAATATAATTTATTACAATTTCCATCATGGTTTCAACGTTATTTCATTGTGTAGTTGTTTTTTTCATTATGAAAAGGATTATATTGAAATTTTATTGTCAATAATTTTATAATTTTAATTTATAATTTAAAAAAAAGAATAGATTTTGGTTCTTCACTGAACTAATGTGTTTCATTAGTTTTTATATGAGAAACAGTTCTATTTTTTCATTATCTCATATTTTCATTGTTTTTTATTATGGATAAGGTTGATTTGAAAAATACAGTATATCATTCAATAAAGATTTTTATTTTTCCTTTAATAAGGAAAACATATCATTTTGATCAAGTTATTCAAGTACTAGAAAAATGAAATTTCTGATGAATACATATAATTTGATGTATAATGATTTCCCAAATTTGATAAACCTGTAAACATAAATATCATTTAATTAAGAAAATGAAACCCTACTTTTTTTAAATTAATGATTATTTATTGATTAAATATGATTTTAAATATTTTGCTTCAATGAAATTTTTTAAATAATTTACTTTATCACTAGATCTAGGTTTATAGATTATGGGATTTATTATAGGTATAAGTTAATTTTTTTTAGATAAAAGTAAAATTTAGGATTTTTCATATTATTATATTTTAAAACTTATACTTTTATGGCAATTAATTATATTTATTTCCAATTGATAACATTTTAGGCTTAATGAGATGGCTGTTTAAGATGAATGAAGATATTTTTGGAAAAATTAGTGGATTTAATAGGAATACTTGATTGGGGTATATTAATAAACCATTTGATTATCTTGTGATTTACTATAATGGATATTTGGGATGAATTTATTTATATTGTTCACAAAATATACATATTACCTTTATTTATAATACAATTTATAATGTTGAAGTAATTATAGAAAATTATGATAAAGGATTATCAGATTTATCGAACATTATTTGATTAAGGAGAATGGAAAATTAAGGCTTGTATGTGAATTTAAATCAGGAATTATTATTAATTTTTATTTTTAAATTATATTTTTTTAATTCTATATAGCTATTTATAATATTTATGGAAAATATTAGATTAATTTTTTTTGAATTCATGAAGATAGAATATAGAATATATAATTTTAAAATTTTATATTATGATAATTAATGTTCATTGGAGAAAAATTTTATTTAGAAAAAGGTATAATATGAGATATGATAATTGAAATCTTTTGGTTAAATTTACTTTTTGGAATATATTGAAAATTACAATTTTTAGTTATTTATTGTTTTATTTTAGTTGAATATTGGTTGTTACTTTTGAGATATTTGGGTTTTTATAATTATTTCATCATGAATTAATTTCTTAATTCTATGGTAAACCATTTTTTGTCACTATAAATTGGATAAATGACAAATAATAAATTATCAGGATTTTTTAAATTATGAACCATTGAAATATATTCTTACTGTATTAGGAATATAAAATTATGCATTATAGAATATTAATGTTATATGAAGAATAGGATAAAAATAGAAATGAAATCTAATACTATCTATGTAATTATAAAAATAATTCTACCCGGTAAAGGATGATGAATTGATCATATATTATGATAAGAATTATCACTCAAATATCACGATGTGATTTACGAACAATTTCAGACATATGGGTCTCATAATGGTAAATTCATGTCACATAAGTATTTAATAAATGATATGCATCATATCACATACTGAGTCATAATTTTTCTTTTAGAAATTACTTGTTGTATATAATTATTTAAATTTTTTTATATTTATCTTATACTCATTGGAAATGATCCTCAAAATGGTTTTAATAATTTTTCATAGACATAATATAATTTTGTATGGATGAAATTTATTTTATAGGGGTACAATGTATAACCCCATGATTTTAGTATATATACATTTACATGAATACAATGTTTGATATATTGTACCATATACAACACCATTATCAAATAAACCACACCATTTTTATTTAAATATGGCCCCTAAAAAATGGATAAGGGATTAACATATATTAATAAGAAAAACCACAATATGAATTTTATGTAGAAATGATATAATATTAAAAAATTATTCAATAATGACAATTAAATAATTACTTGTTTTTGAATTATTTGAATTATATCATTTAATATTAATAATATAAATTTTTTACAAGGGATAATATACTATAAAATAATGTTTTATTTATAGTTTATATATTACATATATAATATAATTTTTTTCATATTTAAAGAGTTAAAATTGTAAAAATATTACTGTTTATAAAAATAAAACCATTCATAATTAGAATTTCATTGTAAAAAATAGGTATTTTTCATAGAATTGTTTTTACTTCAATTATTAATTGTTATAAGAGTAAATTTAATGAATATATATTGATTAATGATTTTGATAATATTTATTGATATTATATTCAATATTGAAATTTATTATCATCTAGTTGTTGTTGCTAGGAATAGAACAAGAAACAATTATCTGATGCATAAAAACATTTTTTAAACAGTTATTATATATTTTACAGTCATAAATTTAATTTATTTTCAATGACCTTTAAAAATGTATTTTATAAAATTAAATTAATAATTGTATTAATGATATTTATTTTTATAATGTAAAATTATCATATCTATTTAAAATGATTTATTTATTAATGAATTGTGGAAAATGATATTATTGAAAATAAAAAATCTTTTTTGGAGATCATCATGTTTAATGATAGAGTTAAAATATCAAAACACATTTGGATCCACCAAATTTGTGATTATAATGTAAAATAATAAATTTAGTGGAAATTATTTTAATATTTAAATCACATCATTAAATTTGTTGAACTATAGTTATACATTATTCTAATTACTAGCTCTTTGGGATATTAACATTTAATATTTTTGTTGGATGGTCCATTAAAATTTTTAATGGTTTTAATTATTACTTTTATGTCATTATCAGTCAATGATTTTTTATTCACCTCTACTCGGGTCTCATCTAAATGAATATGTGAAACTTCATTTTTTTCAAAAACATATATATTTTTTAAAAAACAATTGTCATCTGGGTGTTATTTTTTTATATTTGAATTTATTTAAATCACTTATTGAATGTTACTCTAAAATAATGAATCCGATTTTTGGAATCATATAGTTGAAACATGGTAAAGTGGTTAATTTCATTTTTGATCAAAATGAAATGTTTTCATTGAAAAGTTTTGGACTAATGTCTAGGTAAATAGTATTATGAGGGGGTCAAAATAGGATATAATTTTTCAAATATCTCCAATAATTTTGAAAAATGAATTTTTATTGTATTTAATCATTAAAAATATTTAAATTGAAATTTGGTCACTAGAGGTTGACATTATAATGGAAATTACATTACATAATTGTTAATTTCATTTGACTTTTAGGAGTTACACTCCCCTAAAATACAATTGGGACCAAACTATACTAATTTACCCACACCATAAACACTATAGATTAAAAAAATTACATCATAGTTCTTTTATCTTTTTTATCGCTAATTTACTTGTCCTAGAAGATTTCAGTTATAAGAAAAAGGTGGATATCCACATGGTATGTATATGATATAAACAAATTAATTCAATTTTAGTTCTTCTGGAAGTTAATTCAAATTTTTTTAACAATTATATTATAAATAAATCTAAACCATAACTATAATTTTTTTATTATTATTAAATTTATAAATATATGTAATATATCTTTCATATCCTAATAGAAATGAAAACATAATCTGTGCATATGTGCGGACTACCACCTCCATGAAGTGATATATTTTATTTTACATCACTCCATCATGTGGGTTGTTATAGTGATGGAAGTAATAAATATTTGTGATAGATATGAAATCATAATTATTTTTTAAATATATTATATTATCAACCTTCTCACCCTTCTATTTAATGGAGAATTATAACATCGATCCTGTATAAGGGCTACAACCGAATTGAAGAATTGTATTTTTTATTTATTCCTTATATGTATTGTATTAATAATGTATTAATGGAATAAATATCACATTTATAATATTATTTTGTTTTAAAAAAACATTCTGACACTATTTTCATTTTATCCATTACTAATGTGAAAATGTTGTTCTTTTATATATTCAAACTATATTCTCTATGAAATGATGAACATACTTTTTCATGGAGACCATTAATTTTTTTTCATAAAATTATATTTTATATTTAATAATTATTATTATAAAATGAATATAAATAAATATATAATGTTATCAATACCGATTTGATCTCAATCAATATACTAATTTTAATTATCGTGATTAGTACCAAAATACTCAAAATATATAAATATAAGAATATAATATATAGAAATTTTATAAATAAGGTAAATTAATGAAATGAAATAAACAAAATTAAAATAATATGATAGGAAAAAAAATTCAGTTATATTATTAATAAAAATTTATATTTATGAATTAGAAAGACATATGTGTTGAGTTGGGACATAATATAATATTTTTTCATCAGAAATGACTTTTTAGGACATGATTCAAATTATTCACATAAATTAATTGATGTGGTGTAAGTAATTACATTTTGAGAGATTATGTAATAAATATATTCATACACCTTGTTTTTGATGTTCTTTATCCCATTATTTTATTTGAGGATATTTTAATATATAAATATGTAAGATAATTCTCTACAAATACTAGTTTTAAATGAGTTATGCTCAAACTCTTATGTTTCAATTATAATTATAATATTCTAATATTTCATTTAGTCATAATTTTGTAATATTAATGTGTTCATATTCATTATAATTTAATTTTGTTACATTTTTTTTAAAAAGGAATCATATATGCATTCTATATATGGGATAACATTGTAACATTTTACAAAACTACACTAAAATGTTTATATATGTTTAATTTATCACCACATTTTCTATGTTATCATTGTTTTTATTCATTAATAAGATTATACAATATGATTATATGGTTTTACATAGAATAATATTTTTTAAAATTTTATTATAATCATAGATGAATTCATGTGAAAGGTTTATTTGATCTCATTTTATGAAATAACATAAATTTTATTCTATAATAATTTTGAATTACAATATTTAGGAATTTCAATGTTGAATTGAATGAAAATATGCCTTTAATTAATGTTACAGTCAAAATACATTTATAATTATGGTGGGTGATCACAATATTTCGATGATGATTGGTGAGTATTATATATCACTCTAATAAATTATGTAATGTGATAGAGTTAACTATTTATTTGTTACTCGTAAGTGTAAAATTTGAATTAAACATTATAGATGTTAATTTATAATAGTTTTGGAAGGATTATTTTGAGGATAATTTTATAATATTAAAACATTGTTTTATATATTTTTAATTTTTATTTTATAATATTCTTATGTTTTCGAAAAAAAATGTATAAAATATTTTAAATGTAAAGGGATTACTTTTAGGAAAAACAAATATCATGGTTTCTAATATTTTCCTAGTATTTCTCCTTTGGTTATTCTATGATCACTATGGGTATTATATATTTTACATGAGAAAATGTTGATTTTAACATGTTATTATTTAATATTTTATTTTCAAACTGTCTATTCATAAAAGGGTAATAATTATGTGGTCATCATGACAATCACTATATTAACCAGTGTTATTTACATTATAACAATAAATGAGAAATGATTTTATAAACATGTGTTTTCATAATTTATTCATAGGGATAAGAAAATGTATGACAATATATGATGTCAATATCAAATTGGTTGAATATAGACTTTAATAATGAATAAATATCATTTATATGATGTTCCTCATTTGTAGAAATATTTTCCTTCTTGATGAATGCAAGACTTTTGATATTTAATTTTTCCATAGTTACCTAGAACTATATACATAAATGACCATTTACATATAATAATGAAAATTTATTTTTAAATAATCATATTTATTGATTCATTATGTATGGGTTGTCAATGGTGGAATCAAATCCAATATGTAAAGAATATTTTTTGCACTAGATCTGGATATACAATTTTAGGTAGTTATTCTCCAATCCGTTAGTTCTCTCATGATCATCATAAAATATTTCCTTTAAAAATGTAACTATTTTAATTTCATTAATTAATATAATGAGGTTGAAGACCATTAATTTTGGGATTTCAATGTGAAATGGCATGATTAATTTAATAAAATGAAATCATCAACATTACTTTAATTATAGTTATAATATAAATATATCTTAAAGCACATTAATCAATATAATTATATTGATTTAATATAATATTCTTATAGAAACAATATCATCCTAATATAACATTTAGTTCTTAGTCATTCATTGGTTATAAAATATTTCTGTTTCGGTTGCCTTTACAAAATACATGAATCATTCTATAGTGTTTCCATGAAGAATTTTTATTATAAAATTAATAATTTTAATGAGAAGTAATATTGATGAATTTTATTTTTAAATTATAATGTAAAAATGTATATAATTATATTCGTTAAAAAGTCAACTCTTTTTTATCAAAACAAAATTAAAAAAATTGATATTTTAACTTATCTATATAAAATATCAATTTATGTTCCCAAAGAACCTAATTAGACTCTATAATTATATAATACATACCAATGTGACCATTATGAACATTTATGATATTATAAAAAAAATATAGGAACAGTTATAAGAACCTCTGTAATGAAGTTATAATAGAACAAACATGAAAATCATGTCCAAAATATTAATTAATTATAAAAACTGATTAACAAAAAGGTAATAAATTTATATATATGATTGGTATTAAGTTAAATAAATATAAATATGGATATAATATTTTTAAATTTTAATGACCACAATGTGATAAGTAATAAATAATTTGAGCACAAATGAGGAATGTAAAATATCAAAAGGATATTTTCTTTTTTTTCTAAAGGTGATCACATGCACCGTGGGGTCCTAATATCTTCATGTTTACTCATATAATTTTATGAATATTACCATTTCACTCCCTCGTATGGTTTTATAGTAACATGATGATTTATTTAATTTTTATGATACTTTATTAGGGTTCTCAAGCAACCATGAGGCCCGACTATAGAACATCATAGCGTTTTTATAGATCATCATCATTCTATTTAAAACCATGGTGTTGTTTTTCATTGAATTTTTAGAGGGTCTTTTTCTAAAATTATGTGATATCATTATTAAAATATTGTTCATTAGCCTATATCTGTAACAACCTTAAATTTCACAGTACATTATTTATTCAAAATAATTCAATAACATTCACTACAAACAACACCGAGTTCAAGCGCACCACGACATAACAATATAGTCGTTCAAAAGAGGTTAGGAATAGTATTGACTGTATTTTGAATTTTATGTACTCCATATAATTTTAACATCCATATTATGTGTTTGATAGACATAATATAAGAACAAATTCAATTTTTTAGATAAAGAAAGTATTTTTCAGAAAATGAAATTTTACCGCCTTTTAAGGGTCAACCCTTTTTAGATCCAAGATTTGGAACTTTAATGTATTCAATTTGACAAAATAAACTTCTTATTTAGAATAGGGAGATAATAATTTAGTTTTGATATATTTTTTTTCTGATAACATTAATATATTTTTCAATAGTGAAAAATAATAAATTTTAATTAAAAACAACTATTTTAATTGAAATAATTTATACTATTAAATTATTAATTTTATTGGTTTTGAAGTATAAATAGATTATATTTTTATAATTTAATACAAATTTGGTCATTATAATTAATTTCACTTTGAAATTGGACATAAACAAGGGACAATCATTAGATAGATATTGTTACTTTAAAATACACTATTTATTCTAACAATGGGAAATAATTTTAAAATAATTAATGAAAATTATATTTTTTTATTTTGTTAAAATATAAATAATTTTTGAATTTGGAATATCAAATATATCTTAGGCTAATGTTTTTGTATTTTTCTGAGAAACATAAATTTTTGATGAATAGTGAAAAGCACTGAGTTATTGGTTAAAACCGAATTTTTATTTAAAATATTCATTATTTTATTTAAATTTATTTCAGGTCAAAATAGATACATAATACCTATATATGTTCAAAATAATTCATTGGAGTCATTTTATAATTAGTTTAGATATATAAAAATTTTATTGGCCTTTTTACCGTCTTTTAGACACCTCATAGGAGTGTCTGCAAATTTGCATAAAACATAACTTTACCACTTATATGAGTTGAATTTAAAAAATATGAGAGACACGATTATCCCTAGAAAGTAAAACATTGTTCAATAAAATGAAAATAATTTTTGGTGAATAGTAACTTTTGACTTATTTACCGCGGTTAAAGATAAATAGAGTAATTCAAGATAAATAAATATTTTAGTAATTCAAAATTACATTAACACGTGTCCTAACCTTATTTTATGAGTAATGGCCGACCATTGGAATCCTTGGGTCGATTTTGGGACCCCATGGAGCCACATACGAATGATAATGACACTTTATATTAATTAATTTAAAGTAAAGGAAAAATTGACAAAAACCAAACTCTTTTAGTAATTAATTTTTATTCAGTGTTTTATAAATTATCTTTTTGACTATAAATATTAATTGGAAATATAGAAATATTTTCTACATCATGGAATTTTTTTATAATTTTTAGACATCTATTAAATTAAATTATTTATCACACAATAATGAGGCAGTATTTACCTCATAAATAAATGATTTAAATACATTAGATTATAAATATTTATATAATATCCAAAACATGTCCAATTCTTATTGGATGATTTTATATCGACCATGAGTCATCTTATATTTGACCCTAATTATTTATGGACCTTTAGAAACTGAATATAAATATATAATAAAATAATATTTTCACATTTTATTAAAGAGCCCATCCTCCTCCTTATACAAGGAGACCACTTCTAACCAATTGTTCACACTTCTCAAGCCTTGGGATTGTCCAAAGTCTGCCAAATTAAGCTCCCTACATCCCTCTCCTCATCCTAGTAGCCTTACCTTAGGCAGAAGGCACTTCAAGATTTCCTTTTGGTTCAAACCAAAGGATGTTACCCAAATGAAAGGTAACAAATTCTCTTAACTTCTATTCATTTATTTTAATTCTACAACCCCTAAATTCTTTTTATTATTTTCTATTATAACAAAAAAATTATCCTAAATATATAATTTGATGTTTTTATGTGAATTTTTAGAACTACACTTATACACACCTCCGTCTAATTGGTGAAGAACATAATGTTTCTGCGAATGGCTAACTAACACCTCACGAAACAATGATTGATCAATTACATCCTACCACCTCTCAAGGTGGCCATTATGATGGACCAACAATTATATATTATTTATATTATGTTTTTTTTCTTCATGATTCTGTATTTTTCTTTTACATAATACCATAATGTTTTCTATTTTGGGAAAACACGCTAATTTCATTTGAGATAGTGCTGACTACTGTCCCCTCAAAATTATATGACTCCTTAGTACCATATGTGGGACGTATAATGGATGGACTTAATTATATTATATATGATATTATACTATAATTATAATATACCTATGTATAATTATGTTTTAATTCAATTAAAACAATAAATAGAAATTAAAGTAGCATTGATGAGTACGCACGACTTACCGTCTCCATGATCGGTGCATTTAATTGCTTACCCAAAAATGATATGTACTTTTATAAATACATGTATATAATGGTTATATATGATATATATGAAATCTAAATCATGAATATCATTCTGTATATAATGAAAATTTTTACCATGTGAACAACTTATAACTATAAGGTGTTCATTTTTGACTCAAGTGCCAAATATCGACAAAAATAAAGTTATTAACAAAAATGATTACATAATGATTATAACATGGTAAAAAGTGAAATAAAAGGAATAATAAACTTGAAAAAGGTTCTTAAAAAAGTATAATTAATATTAGTTTATTATTCCGGATATTAAATAACGAATGAGTCAAGTTAGACACGAGGTAAGGGGTTTCTTATCTCACTTTTAATTTTGTGAGCTTTCCATTGATCACCACTTATTTATTGCATGTGATGTGTTATATACTTCCATTTGATATATATTTTCATGATTATATTTATATTCATAAAATTATGTGATTCATTTGGTGGTTATTGACTATTGTTCATACTAATTGATTGATTACAATGAGGTAACAGTAAATTTCAGAATCTTATTATTATACGAGGTTGTTTATACGTAATTATTTACTGGGACCTCTTTATCATACACATCCATGTTTATTAAAAATGTATTTCAAAAATAGAATTACTATTTAATAGAGAATGGGGTAAATTTATTTATACTTATATTTGACCTTAAAAGTTTTGAAAGGAATCTTTCTGTCGTTTTCCAAACAAGGTACTTTATGACCTTTTGACAAAATTAAGGTAAGAATGTTTTTTTACTTATACGATGAGTGTGGCTATTTTATGATGTTATAACATCGTCGTATAATCCCTTACAATATTATACGAATATTTTCAAAATAAAAGTTTTCATTATAATTATGTGACTTTCTAAGTTTTTCAAAATATAAATAGATATCTCTCTAAAAAAGGATTTGATTTCATCTATGTCATAATCCATTAATGGATTTTAATTTTATTTGATGTTGATTTATTATGATACAAAACATCCATATTGTATTGAAGATTTTGTGATATGTTTGACTATGGATGTGCTATTCGTATACCATTCATGGTTATTGGTAAAATTATTGACATTTTGTATGTCAGTTTAAATAGGAATGTTTATGATATAATTCAAACTTTTTAGGATAAATGTATTGGACTCGTATGTTCCGGGTTGGGGTCTAGTAAATGTAAGCCCCCTGGGTGGGGGGTAGGTTACAGAAGACCCTCTAGGTTGGAGTCCGATTATAGAGGCTCTCCAGGATGGAGTCCAGTTACCGATGATCTCCGGGACAGAGTCTGGTTTGAGAGGGTCTTCGGGTTGGAGTCCGGTTATAGAGGTCCTCCGAGATGGAGTCTAGTTACAGAGGATCTCCGGGATGGGGTCTAGTTACAGTTACCCCTAGGTCCTATAACAAGGCCTTGACACATAAATTCAAGTCTGGTATTATAAATTCCCTCATTATGAAAATAATATCGATGGTTCATGTGGTCATTCGACTAATAAATACCGATGATTATGTTTTATTATGGAATTATTTACTCACCTCATATTCCTTCCATAAATGTATTCATGTTTATTATTGGTAAAGGAATGTGGTTTCAATTATTCACCATTAATATTATTTATGTTATCTTTTGATGTATTGCTTACAGATTCTTAGAGTTTGAGCTCACCCCTTTCAGTGTTTTATTTTTCCCAGGATTCCAAGAAGTGTACAGTGAATGATATTCAGGGATATGCTACGAGAATAATGGAATTCATAAATGATTAATAATGTTGTGTTGTATGTTATAATGTTTAATGTAACATTCATGTATGTAATCTGTTTTCCATGACTTCTAAACTGATCGGTCCTTCGAGACTTGATTCCTTGTAATAATGACAATGCATTAAAAAAATGCACCGACTCTGTGTAACTGGGGTTAGGGTGTTACAGTTGGTATTAGAGAATGTTTAGAAATAATGTTGGTAAATAGATTTAGATAAACTCTAATTGTAACACCTATCCCTAAGATGTACTTTGAGTATTAGTATATAAGAACTTCCTAGAATTTTGGTAATGTAGAGATTTATTGAGTTTTTTAAGAAAATACATCCCTATCTGGATACAAGCTGGTAGAGGTAGATCTAGCACAGATGTACCTAGGGGAAAACCCCAAAAACACCGCTTTGAGTTGGACTCATATGGGAACCAGTGCACGACAATGGGCCTTGCTACATTCTTGGTTACGACACTCCTGACGAATATGCTTAGGATAATTCTCATTTTCGTTACAAATCATTATGAAGGCTTTATGAGTATATACTTCCTCAATGAAATCATTTTTATGGTTATGGATTATATCCATAAACTATTCAATTTATGGTTAGTGTTTTACAAGTTTGGAATTATGTATTTCGATTCATAAACTAATCTAGTTTATGCCATTATATACAAATGGCGCCCAGTAGAAGGAATGTGAACTACAGCAATATGTATGATCTAAACTGTGAGAAGGATCATATCTTTCACTATACTAAGCCAACATTTAAAGTGGAAGTAATCTCCCATTTATTCTCAACATATGAAGAAATTCTGTCATGTGTTAATAAGTTTATTAATTAATTCCTTGAGTCCTATGGCATCGAAGGGAAGAAAGAGAAGGAAAGGCTGGAAGAGAGAAAGATAGGTAAAGGGAAGTTGGAAGAAGAAGGATTTTACCATATGTGATAATTGTGAAAAGAACCACCTCTGTAAATTCATGAAGGGAATGGGAGTTGGTTATAAGTGTGGAGAAAATGTACACCAAGTACGTGATTGCAAGGGTAAGAAAAAAGCTTCCATAGTACAGTGTTTAATCTGCATGGAGTTGGGACACTACGCGAATCAATGTCCAAATCATCAGTGTATACCGTAAATGCTGCTATTAGAATATAATAAAGTTATGATACTACTGAAGATGAATAGGAATGATTAAATTTCTTACATTTTTATTAATGTATTGTGTCATTTGGGTATTTTATATATGGTGTACATGTTATGAGAATTATAGACTATATAAGGATTGTACTGCAGTACTATTTCATTAAGGACATGAGATTGTGTGGAACAAAGAAAAGTGACTCAATTGTCGGTTATATTTGTGGAAGATATATGGTTGAGAAAATGATAAACCATAATTTGGTTCTGATACCGAGGTATAGATTTTGGAATAAGATGTGGTTGATTTGGATAAATTATATTGGATATTCTTGACTTCCTTAGAACAGATTAATAGTTTGTTTATTTCATCATTGTTGGAATATTCAATATTTTGGATATAAAGAATATATCAAGTATTATATAAAGTATAAGGGGGAATTAATTTAATAAATAAGGTTTTATGGTAAGTCAGGGTGTTACCAACTTTAAAATAAATATATGTTGAAGGTGTTATCATTTTATTACATGGAAAAAATGAGCTATATTGTGATTAACTTCCTTATGAATTCTGGACTGTGAGTTTGGATAGATTTATTGTGGATAATTCTAATGGTTGTAATGTATTTAGATACTATTGTTAATGTTATTTTTGGATTTTTGTATAAAGGACAACACACAGACTGTGTGACAACCTGTCACATCGTAAAAAGTTATGGGAATCGAACCAACAACCATAGTGCGATTGGGATTTATTGCTTAACACTGGACTACGTGAAGTATCTAGATTATATAATGTAGTTTCTTTTTTTAAAGCGCATGATAGGTGAATTAAAAATTCATATTTTTGTAACCCTAAACGAATAGGATAAGTAGAATATAATTTTTTGGTTATATTATCTTTTAATGTGAAAGATGAGTTTGTGATAGAAATTAGTTAATGGATGGAACTATACTTTTCAAGTATATATATATATATACATATTTTTCTTCACATATTCTATGAAGAAGTTAATTCTTAAATAATGGGTAATAGATATTAATACTAAAAATTTGTTTTCCTAATACCTTATGTTTTGTTGAAACGATGATATTTTAAATCACCATAGATTGATTGCTTTGAGGCCATCATTTCAATAATTGTTTGTGACTGATGAACTTAGTCACTCCATATAAATATTTACAGTTTTCTTTCAATTATTTGTCTCTAATTACCAACATTGTTCTCCTAATCTAGATCTTAATTTGGTGACGACTTTTTCATTCCTCTTTTCCTCTTATTAAGACTACATTTTATTAACCTAATTTCTGATGTGGGTTTTCCAACAAAGGTGTTTTATATTTTCAACCATCTATTTTTGAAGAACATTTTCAAATTGTGAGTACACAATATATTGATGTTGGGAAGATGGTAACAGCCCAAGATTTCATAGTACTTTATTTCATCAAAGTAGTTCAAAAACATGCACTACACGCAACACTGAGTTCAAGCGCACCACGAATTACCAATCTAGCCATTCAAAAAAGTTTATGAATATTATTAACTCAAATATGAATTTTATATACTACATATAATTTTATCATCCATATTATGTGTTTCTTAGACATAATATATGAAAAAATTAATTTTATTTTGATAATGGAAGTATTTTTCAGAAAATGTAATTATACCGCCTTTTAAGGGAGAATCATTTTTGGATCCAATATTTGACACTTTTATGTATTAAATTTGACAAAATAAACATATTCATTAGAATCATGAGATAAAACATTAGTTTTCATAAATGTTTGATAGTTTTCTGATAACATTCATATTTTGGTAAATAGTGAAAATTGAGAAATTTTAATTAAAAAAACTTTTTCAATAGAAATAATTTATAGTGCTAAATTATGCACTTGATTGGAATTGAAATATAATTATATTATATTGTTATCATTTAATACCATTTAGGTCATTATAATTCATTTCACATTGAAATTGGACATAAACATGTGTCTATATTTTGATAGATATTATTGCTTAAAAACACGCTATTTATTTTGACAACAAGAATTAATTTTAAATTAATTAATGCACATTATATGTTTATAATTTGGTAAAATAGACATAATTTTTGAATTTGGAATATCAAATTTAGCTTAGGGTGAATTTTTGGTATTTTTTTGAAAAACATCAATTTTTGATAAATAGTGAAAAACACTGAGTTATTGGATAAAACTGACATTTTATTTATATAATTATTTATTTTATTTATATTTATTTTTGATCAAAATAGATAAATAATACCAATATATGATCAAAATAATTAATTGGAGTCATTTTATAATATGTTTATACATATAAAAATTTTATTTAACTTTTTACCTTATTTTACCCACCTCCTAGGAGTATTTCAAAATTTGCATAAAACATAATTTTAACGCTTCTGATAGTTGAAATTCATAAATCCAAGAGACACAGTTAACCTCAGTGTGTAATATGTGGTTCAATAAGATGAAAATAATTTTTGGTGAATAGTAACAGTTGACTTTTTTTCCTGTTAAAGGTAAATAGGGTAATTCATGGTAAAAAAATATTGTAATAATTCCAAATTACCTTAACACATGTCCTAACCTTATTTTATGTGTAATGTTAGACCATGGTCATCCATGGGTGGATTTCAGGACTTCATGGATCCACTTATGAATGATAATGACACTTTAGATTAATTAATTTAATGTAAAGGAAAATTTGACATGAAAAAAATTATTTAAGTAATTAATTTTTATATGGTGTTATATAGGTAATATTTTTGACTATAAATTGTAATTGTAAAGATAAAATTATTAACTACATCATTGTATTTTTTTATAACTTTTAGAAATCGAATAAATTATATTAATTATGACACAATAATGATGTTGTCCACAATGATTCTCCATGGTGTAAACGACGTGTTTATTTCAGGTAGTAAAAGAACGATGGATCAAGCATATAGGTTTATGAGACTGCCATGAAACCTACTTGATGATATATCGAGACAATGGGATTAAATTACACAGTAAGTTTTTGTATGAGGTGATACGTCAATGTGGTGTCAACTTCTTTCTCTTGGGTTCCTTTACCCGTTGCTAGAAAGTAATCTTTGAATTTAGGGAATCCCCCACCTAATTACATCATGAAAGATACCAAGAGGGTCACACACTAAATGTATCCAAGTATCTCAAGTTTAATAATGATTATTCCCGTATGGGGTTTAATAATTATTCAAGGAAGCCTATGTTGTTTTAAATGATGGAAGAAACATAATATAAAACAAGTACATGACCTTTATTATTAAATGTAAATGCCATGTAAATTTATTTTGGAAAGGAAATGAATAAATGAAAACATGATATAAATGTCGTGTAATTTTCAAGGAAAAACAATTACACGCCGTGTATTTATTATTACACGTCGTGTAGTTTTTCAAGTCGGGATTTTGAGGATATAATATCATTTAATCAAATGATATTTATTATAATCAGTGTGAGCGCATGTCAAGGAATTAATTATTTGCATGGGTTTTTTCAATAAGAGTCAATTAAATAAATGAAATGTGTAAAACGTTTATTTATTTTCATAAATCTACAACCACATACTCGATTATAAATATCTCACAACCCCAACACTTTTCCTACACAAGAGAATCATTGTGGACAACATCTCTGGAGAATTCATTCAAGGCCGAAAGAACCTCCTCCTCCAAGAACTCTCTCATGACATAGAGATATCCTTTTCCATCGGATCAAGACGATCTAAGGCGGAAAATGCAATCAAATGCTTCTACACACTAGAACCTGGAGAATCCTTTGGCGGCGTCCAGAGATATGAGGTACACATGTGGATCACCGCTAGAGGGTGTCTACACTTGGCATCTGCAACGCAGCGATGGATCACATCGACAATGTGATCAAGAACATCAACGAAGAAAAAACACCCAAAAGGTACTTCTCTATAATTAATTAAATTAATTATAATCATCTAGTAACAATCCTTGTTTGTGGTTCCGAGACAAACCAACTTCATTGTCTTTTTCGGTGATTCGATCCGTGGATACTGGTGTTTATCGTCGTATTGATCCTGGATTGATCATTGATAATGACAAAAATCCAGGTGGACACATCCACCAACGCACTTCCATTGTGCCCAGAACCTTCAAATGGTTTCAGAGCGAGGTTACAACATTGATTATAGTTATTTAATTTTCGTTGATAATTTACGAATTTGTATTTGATTCAATTAGAAATATAGCGTTCTATTAATCTGAATAAACGAGATATATTATTCCTCCTTAATTTCTCGATTCATATCACAGAAACGACTTTTTAATTTAAATTTTGATTAAAAGAAAAATGAGGAATTCATCTGGAGGATTCTCTCTTTCTGTCTGTACAACAGGGGATTACACGACCTATAATTAAAACTACAGGTTGTGTACTTAGGTTTAATGAACCAGCACTGGTCTGCCAAACCACGCAGTGTGAATTGATTATGCCTATGTATTAATCACGCCGTGTTGACCATAATTGAATGATGTGTGGGAATCGGAGTACACGACATGTATGTTGGAACAACATGCCATGTAGTCCGATCTGGTCCAGCTGAAACTGTGTACAAGGAGAAGTCATGTTCCACGTACACGGGATTTCCATGTCAGTTACCGCGTAAAAATGTTGTACACGCCATGTATGATTCATCTACAAGCCAGGTACTCCAATGCTTCCAAAGTAGAGAAAACATGCCAATGCCCCGGCGTGTACTTTAGAAATAAGGTGAAACGAAATTCACGCCATGTAAATATAAACTACACGCCATGTCCTTTCTAGAAATGGAATTTCACCAGGTCTCCACCAATGTACAAAGACCCGTACAAGCAATATGGATGAGAAGAATCTCAAGGAAATTCAAAAAGGAATTTAAGATAAATAATTTATTAACTATAAGATAATAACTAATTGAATTCGAGTGCGACTTATCTTAAATGAAAGAGTGATTAAAAAAATTTGAATTCCAAATATGCGTAAATGTTGTTTCATGCTATGGATGATCATGATCTAAACCAAATACCCTTTGTATGTGTATGGTTTCCATTAAATTTATTTAATTTAAATTTGTTTTCTTGCAAGACTTCTTCCAATAAAATGTAGGGTATGCGTGCCCATGGTTTCATTAATGTAAAACCACATAATGGAGGATCTATCAGGCCATAGGATATGGTTCAAATCCCAAAGCTGAGGGGAACCCTATGCAATAAGATACAAAGGTGGACAAGTGGGAGATACAAAACATGAACCAACAGGTTCAAGGTGCATTACCTAGTTCAGGTTTAGCTTATAAAAACTGCTAGATATGCTAACCAATAGAAGCCCATGATCATTCCATCTTATTTTATTTATGTCTAATTTCATGGTTTATTTATAATATATGTGTTTTCATGATGACATAATTAAAAAAATGAACAAGCATGCAAAGATGGAATAAAATAAAAATCAGACTATGCGTAAACATTATCAGAACATGATTAATCACATAAGAAAGCATCACTTAATATTAACAAGCATGTGATAATGCAAAACTACGCATAATGAATAAAATCCCTCAATACAATATTATGTCAGACCAAGCCTTCTGTTACCTGATTAAGGGCAACATTCAATAAAACTATGTGTTTGACCAACCCTTGTTGGGAAACATACTTTTATAAAGGAATCCCTTATGAAAGGTTTTAGGTTGACTTAACCATATTACATCAAGAGAAGTATCCCTTGCTAGAATTGATATAATATTAGAGGAAAGAGTTGAGGAAATCCAAGTCAGGATTTCAGGATTGGGGAGTCCACTCAACAGATCAAGGAACTATAAGCTCATAATTGGCAAATACCTGCCTACCTAAATACCTTCAAATAGATTGACCAACCCTTGCTGGGCTTATGCCAAGGGAAATACGGATCCTTGCCACTTGAATGTCAAAGAAATTGTACATTCCATGTTCAATGGTGAGGGCCATTGGTACATGATAAAATAGTGGTAGAATTAATTAATTAATTCATTATTTCTAATAAATTGTAATCAATAATGTACTAATAAATCTGATCTTTTAAATTATAGAATCAATATGAAAAAATCTTCAACCACATTTTCTTTGCGATCAATACTAAATACAGACAATATCCTCACCAGCAGTAACATACAGGAATGGTTTAGGCACTTTCGGGTTATCCTACGCAATGAACAATAGTTTTACATGCTGGAGTCCTTACATCATGATTCTCCTACCCCGAGGCGAGTGATGATGATTTCATGGTCTATGATCAACATTTGAACGTTGCTCCTGACATTCAATGTTTAATGCTATCATCGATGTCCAGTGAGCTCATGAAGTCTCATGAAGACACGGATGCCTATAGCATGCTCGAGAACCTCTGTGGTCTATAACAGGAGAGAGCAAGACAAGAAAGGTTTGAGATACCCAAGGCTCTATTTCAGAGCAATCTTAGAGTGGGAGCCCTAGCCGGGCCTCATGTAGTAAAGATCATTGGATACATTGAGCACTTGTAGGTTCTAGGATTTAAAATCCCCGAAAAACTGGGCACCGATATCATTCTTGCATCACTCCCCCAGAGTTTCTCGAACTTTTTTGTTAATTTCAACATAAACAACATTGAGAAGTCTATATCTGATCATCTTATCCTTACTCTCCATGTAGATAATAACATGAAGCGTGAAAATCCTTCTGTCCATATGGTGAATAAAAGGAATGGGAAGGCAAATAGCTTTAAGTACAAAGCTTCTTCAAGGGATTCCATGAAAACGAATATGAAAGGGGAGGAAAAGGAACATGATTTTGTTTGTTTCGCATGTGGCAATAAGGGCCACTAGAAGAAAAACTGCACCCAACCAAGGAAGCAAGGGGAAGATTCAGGTGCATTTTTTATCGAATGCAATCAATCTGTTTCTAATAATTGGTTATTATATACTGCTTGTGGTTCTCACATCTGTATCAAAATACAGGAACCAAGTAGACTCAAAAAGATTTATTGGGGTGAGGTGGATATACGAGCAGCCAACGGAGCCAGACTCACTATTTTAGCTGTTGGAGACTACCACCTCACATTGCTTACTAGGATGGGCTTGGTTTTCAAATGTTGTTATTATGTGACTCCTATTACTAAAAACATTATTTCAGTATCCAAATTAGATACTAATGGATTCATATTCACGTTTGGAAATGGATGTTTCTACTTTTATAAAGATATCATCTGTTTTGGTAGATCACATTTATATAATGACCTTTATGTGTTAGACTACACAAACCATGTAATGGGAATACTTTGGTGACGTCAAGAGATACGAGGTACACGTGTGGATCACCGCTGGAGGGAGTCTACACATTGATTCTGCGACACAATGATGGATCAGATAGACAACGTGATCAAGAACATCAACGAAGAAAGAACACCCACAATTTATTTCTTTATAATTAATTTAATTAATTATAATCAACCTATAACGATCCTTATTTGTGGATCCGGGACAAAACATATTCTTTGTCTTTTTTGTGATTCGATCCATGGAGACTGGCATTTATCGTCGTATTGATTTAGGATTGGTCATTTATAATGACAAAAAGCCAAGTGGGCACATCCACCCACGCGCTTCCGCAGTTCCCAGAACCTTCAAATGGTATCAGAGCGGGGTTACAACATTGATTATAGTTATTTAATTTTCATTGATAATTTACGCATTTCTATTTGATTTAATTAGAAATATATCGTTCTATTGATCTGAAAAATCGAGATCTATTCTTCCTCCATCGTTTCTCGATTCATATCACATAATCAACTTTTTAATTTTAATTTTGATTAAAATAAAAATGAGAAATTCATCCGGAGGAGTCGCTCTTTATGTCTGTACAACACGGGATTACACGACGTGTAATTAAAACTACATGTGGTGTACATAGGGTCAATGAAACGACACTGGTCTTCCAAACCACGCCGGGTGAATTGATTATGCCTAAGTATTAATCATGCCATGTTGACCAGAATTGAACAATGCGTGGGAACCATAATACAAGGCGTGTATGTTGAAACAACACACCATGTAGTCTGATCCAGTCCAGGTGAAACTGTGTACAAAGAGAAGCCATTATCCGCGTACACGGGATTTCCAAGACAGTTACCACGTAACAAGGAAGTACACGACATGTATGATTCTTCTTCACGTCATGTACTCCAAAATTTCCAAAGCAGAGAAAACACGCCAAAGCCCCACCGTGTACATTGGAAACAAAGTGAAAATAAATACATGCCATGTAAATATAAACTACATCCTGTGTACTTTCCAGAAATGGAATTCCACCAGGTTTCCTCCAATGTCCAAAGACTTGTACAAGGAATATGGATGAGAAAAAATCTCAAGGAAATTCAGAAAGGAATTTATGATAAATAATTGATTAATTATAAGATCATAATTAAATAAATTTGAGTGCAAATTATCTTAAATGAAAGAGTCATTAAAATAATTCGAATTCTAAATATGCGTAAATGTTGTTGCATGCTATGGATGATCATGATCTAGACCAAAGACCCTTTTTATGTGTATGGATTCATTTAAATATATTTAATTTAAATTTGTTGGCCTGCGAGCCTTCATCTAATAAAATTTAGGGCATGTGTGCCCATGTTTTCTTTAATGTAAACCCATGTAATGGAGGATATCTCAAGCCAGAGGAGATGGTTCAAATCCCAATGATAACGCGGAACCGACGTAATAAGATACAAATGTGGACAGGTGGGATCTACAAAACACAAACCAATAGTTCCAAGGTGTTTTACCTAGGTCAGGTTTAGCTTATCAAAAACACTAGATATGCTAACCAATAGAAGCTTATGATCATGCCATATTATTTTATTTATGTCTGATTTCATGGTTTATTTATTATGTATGTGATGTCGCGATCACATAATTAATAAAATGAACAAGCATGCAAAGAAGGAACAAAATAAAAATCAGACTATGCGTAAACATTATCAGAACATGGTTAATCACTTAAGCAAGCACCACTTAATATAGACAAGAATGTGATAATGAAAAACTATGCATAAAGACTAAAATCCCTCAATTCCATATTATGTCATAACAAGCCTTTCATTACCTGATTAATGGAAAGACTCAATAAAACTATGTGTTTGACCAACCCTTGTTGGGAAACTTACTTTTATAAAGGATGCCCTTATGAAAGGTTTCGGGTTGACTTAACCGTATTACATCATGAGAAGTAGCCCTTTCTAGACTGGATGTAATATTAGAGGCAAGATTTGAGGAAATCCATGTCGGGATTTCAGGATTGGGGAGTCCACTCAATAGATCAAGGAACTGTAAGCTCACAGTTGACAAAGACCTGCCTACCTAAATACCATCAAATATCTTGAACAACCATTGTTGGGGTTATGCGAAGGGAAATATGGATCCTTTCCACTAGAATGTCAAAGCAACTGTACATTCCGTGTTCAATGGTGAGGGCCATTCGGACATGATAAAATAGTGGGAGAATTATTTATTTCATTCATTATTTCTCATAAATTGTAATCAAGAAAGTACTACTAAATCTTATCTTTTAAATTGTATAATAAAGATGAAAAACTCATCAACCACATTTTCTCTGCGATCAATAATGGATAAAGACAATATCCTCACCGGTAGTATCTTCTAGGAATGGTTTAGGATCCTTCAGGTTATCCTACTCCATGAATGAATGTTTTACATGATGTAGTCCCCATTTCCAGATTCTACTGCCCCAGGGGCGAGTGATGAATATTTCTCGGTCTATGATCAACATTTGAACAACGCTCTCGATGTTCAATGTTTGATGCTATCATAGATGTCTAGTGAGCTCATGAAGTCTCATGAAGACATGGATGCCTATAGCATGCTCGAGAACCTCCGTGGTCTATACCAGGAGAGAGCAAGACAGGAAAGGTTTGAGATCTCCAAGGCTCTATTTCAGAGAAATCTTGGATAGGGTTCCCCATCTGGGCCTCATGTAGTCAAGCTCATTGTCTACATTGAGCAGTTGTAGGTTCTAGGTCTTAAACTCCCTGAAGAATAGGGCATCGATCTCATTCTTGCATCACTCCCCCAGAGTTTCTCGAACATTTATTTAATTTCAACATGAACAACATTGAGAAGTCTCTATCTGATATTATTATCCTTATTCGCCAAGTAGATAATGACATGAAGCGCGAGAAGCCTTTTGTCCTTATAGTGAATAAAAGGAAAGGGAAGGAGAAGAGATTTAAGCCCTATGTTTCTTCAAGGCCTTCCATGAAAAGGAAGATCAAAGAGGAGGCAAAGGAACAGGATGTTGTTTGTTTCGCATGTGGCAAGAAGGGCCACTGGAATAAAAATTGCACCCATCCAAGGAAGCAAGTGGAAGCTTCAGGTGTGTTTGTTATCTAATTAAATCTATATGTTTCTACTAATTGGTTATTAGATACTTCTTGTGGTTCTCACATTTTTATCAAAATACAAGAACCATGTAGATTCAAATTGATTGATTGAGGTGAGGTGGATCTGCGAGCAGCCAACGGATCCAGACTCGCTGATGTATTTATCGGAGAATAGTATCTCGCATTGCCTATTGAGATGGTATTGGTTTTGAATGGTTGTTATTATGTGACTTCTGTTACTAAAAACATTATTTCAGTATTCGGATTAGGTACTGATGGATTCATATTCATGTTTGGAAATGGATGTTGCTAGTTTTATAAAGATAGCATTTTTTTTTGAAGAGCACATTTATATAACGGCCTTTATGTGTTAGACTACACAAACCAAGTAATCGTAATCGATAAAAAAGTTAATTCACATGACTCATACCACACCCAACTTTGGCATCACCATCTAGGTCATGTCAATGAAAAACGTTTGACAAAACTGCATCAATTTGGGTATTTAGATTATTTCGAACTAAAACAACTTGGTGTATGTCATGCGTGTCTACAAGGAAAAATGACCAAAGCCCCATTTAGTGGGAATGGTGAAAGAGCTAAAGAGCATCTAGAATTAGTTCACATAGATGTGTGTGGACCATTTCCAGTTGAAGCAAGGGGTGGGGTCTTGTACATCATAACTTTTACTGATGATTTTAGTATATATGGATATATCTACTTAATGAGGTATAAGTCAGATTCTTTTGATCGGTTCAAAGAATACAAGAATGAAGTTGAGAACTAGATTGGTATGAAGATTAAGAACCTCTGCTCAGATAGAGGAGGAGAATATCTTAATCAGGACTTCATTGATTTCTTACAGGAGTTTGGGATTCTATCTCAACTCATTCCTCCTTACACAATGCAGTGGAATGGTGTAAGTGAAAGGAGGAACCACACCCTGTTGGACATGGTGAGATCAATGATGAGTCATGCGAGTCTTCCATTATCCTTTTGGGGATATGAATTAAAAACATCAGCGCACATACTAGACCAAGTACCAACTAAATCAGTAAATGGTATTCCATACGAGTTATGGAGTGGACGCAAAGCAATGTTATCAAATTTACATGTGTGGGATAGTGAAGAATTTGTTATGGCCTCATCAGGTAACAGACTTTCACCCTGAGGCACAAATAGTATCTTTATAGGATATCCCACGGAAACAAAGGGATATTCCCTGTACAACCACTTAGAAAAAAAGGTTACAGTGGCAAGACATGACATATTCCATGAGAGGGAGTACATATCCAGAAGAGATTTTGGGAGCGAGATAGACTTCGATGAGGTTGAGGCTCAAGATACACATGAGTTGGTACAAGAACAGATTCCACAAAGCCCCATGGTTGAACAATATATTCCAGAGACACATGAACTGTGTATGAACACGAGAGAGGTGAGAGAACCAGAACGATATGGTTTTCTTGTCACCGAGGATGGTGACCCATTATTAGTTGACAATGATGATCCTCTTACCTACAAGGAAGTAGTTGAAGGCATAGACGTTGACAAGTGGCAAGAAGCCATGAATTCTGAATTGGATTCCAGGTACCAAAACCATGTTTGGATTTTGGTAGATCCTCCAGTTGATGTGAAGCCTATTGGTAATAAATGGGTATTCAATAAGAAAATGCACATGGAGGGTAAAGTCAGCAACTATAAGGCACGACTGGTTGCAAATGGTAATAGACAACGTCAAGGAATTGACTATAATGAAACCTTTTCACATGTTGAGATTCTAAAATCCATCAGAATCCTATTTTCCATTGCCACTTACCATGACTATGAAATTTTTCAAATGGATGTCAAAATAGATTTCCTTAATGGGAACCTCCAGGAAGATGTCTACATGACACAACCTGAAGGGTTTGTTACTCCAACGGATTCCAACAATGTATGAAAGTTGCAGAAATCCATTTATGGATTAAATCAAGCATCAAGGTCATGGAACATTCATTTTGATGAAGCAATAACAGAATTTGTAATTTTTAAGAACGAATGTGAGCCTTGTGTCTACAAGACGTTTAGTGGGAGTGCAGTCGTTTTCTTAATAGTATATGTTGATGACATATTACTAATTGGAAATGAAGTACCTATCTTATAGTCTGTTAAGCCATGGTTGCATAAATTCTTCTCCATGAAAGTATTGAGCGAGGAAAATATCTTCTTGGGATCAAGATCCATCGTGATAGATCAAAGAGAATTCTGGGCCTGAGTCAAAGTACATACATTGACACGATACTGAAGAGATTCAGTATGGAACAATCCAAGAGGGGATTGTTTCCAATGTCACATGGAATTCATATGTCCAAGAAAATGTGTCCTCAGAAACATGAAGAAATAAATAGAATGTCAAGGATCCCTTACACATACGCGATTGGGTCAGTATTTTATGTAATTCTATGTGTGAGGATAGATGTTGCTTACGCATTAAGTGCGGTAAGAAGATATCAAGCAGATCCAGGAGACTGCCATTGGATGGCAGTCATGACTATCCTTAGGTATCTGAGGCGTACTAAGGATATGTCTCTAGTTTATGGAGGAGATGAGGAACTAGTCATCAAAGGACATGTAGGTACTAGTTTCCAAACTGATCAAGATGACATGAAGTCGGATACTGGATACATCTTTAGTTTGAATGGAGGTGTAATGAGCTGGAAGAGCTCAAAGAAAAGTGTGGTGGCAGATTCTACAGTGGAGTCCGAATATATCACAGCTTCTGAGGCACCTAAAGAAGAAGTATAGATGGGAAGCTTTGTCCAAGAGATGGATGTAGTACTGAGTAGTAAAGATCCTATCACACTCTATTGTGATAATACTGCAACGGAGGCACTTGGAAAAGAGCCAAGGTCACATCTGTGGACAAAGCACATACATCAGAAGTATCTTCTCTTGAGTTATTTTTCTCAGAGAGGTGAAGTTGCAGTGAATAGTATATCCACAGAAGAAAATGTGGTGGACCCCTTGACTAAATCATTGATTCACCAGAAACATGATCATCATGTAAGGTTTAGCCGACTAAAAGTCGTAGGAAGTTGTCTGTAGTCCAAGTGGGAGTTTGTAAGGGTTGGTGTACTGAGAACCAACTGTATTGTACTTTGATTACATAAATGTTCACTTATTATATTTTTCATTGTCCGGCATGAATACAATATAATAATGTCATGCAATATTTGTTGCATTAATAAGGTCATGGCATATCCCCGCTATGATGAGAAACTTGAAATGCTATAATAATATTTTTAAATAAAGTTCTATAGTTGGATGACATACTATGATAGGACACATAATATATATACTGTCTTGTGCGAGTACTCATAAGAAGATGAGACTCTCTCTCATTGAGTTCTCACTTGGTAATCTCCATGATGGGAGATTATGAGAACAGACCCGCAAGTATCAATTATGCATGTCTTGGTGTCATCAGAGATTGCTATCTACGAGCGTGTGTAATGGTCCTTAGATAAGTAGATTATTATTAAACCATGTCATGACTCACACACATAGACTTACTGACGAAAACTGTCAGGCAGACAGTTGGTGGAAAGTAGGGTACGTTGGGTGCGTCACGAGTGAGATGTTGTTAATGGATAAGTCGATGAAGGATTTTTCCCTTCCATTTATGGAATTTGATATCTCGGACCTTTGATTGAAATAGAACTTTTTCATTAAATTACATGGCCATGGTGTAACGCCGAGTTTATTTCGGGTAGTCAAAGAACGACAGATCAAGCATATAGGTTTATGACACTTCCATGAAAACTGCATGATGAGATATCGAGACAATGGGATTAAATTACACAGTAAGCATTCGTATGAGGTGATACGTCAATGCAGCATCAACATATTTCTCTTGGGTGCCTTGACCCGTTGCTAGATAGTAATCTTGGACGTTAGGCAAGCCCGCCTAATGCCAATGAGAAAGAGGCCTAGAGGGTCACAAACTAAGTGTATCCAAGTATCTCAAGTTGAATAATGATTAATCTCATACCTGGTTTTATAATTATTCAAGGAATCCTAAGTTTTTTTTAAATGATAGAGGAAAATGAAAATAAAACACGTACACGTCGTGTATTATTAAACGTACATGTCATATAGTTTTATTTTGGAATGGAAATGAATAAATGTAAAAAAATATACACGTCGTGTACATTTAATCTACTTGCCATGTAGTTTTCAATGAAAAACAAGTACACGCCGTGTATTTATTATCACATTCCATGCGGTTCTTATAGTCGGGATTTTGAGGATATAATATCGTTTTATTAAATGATATTTATTATAATCATTGTGAGCGCATGTCAAGGATATAATTATTCAACATGGGGGTTTTCAATAAGAGTTAATGAAATAAATGAAACGCGTAACGCCTTTATTTGTTATCATAACTCTAAAACCTCAAACTCGATTATAAATATCCTCACAACCCCAACTCTTTAAATACACAGGAGAATCGTTGTGCACAACATCTTGGGAGACTTATTTCAAGGCCGAACGAACCTCTTCCTCTAAGAACGCTCTGAAGACCGAGAGTGATCTTATTCGATCGGATCGAGACGATCTAAGGCAGACAATGCAAGAAAATTCTTCTCCATGATAGCACCAAGAGAATCCTTTGGCGACTTCCAGAGATACGAGGTACACGTGTGGATCACCTCTAGAGGGAGTCTACACTTGGCTTCTGTGACACAATGATGGATCACATCAACAACATGATCAATAAAATCAACAGAGAAAGAACACCCAAAAGGTATTTCATTATAATTAATTAAATTAATTATAATCAACCTTTAACGATCATTGATTGTGGTTATGGGACAAACCATCTTCTTTGTCTTTTTTGTGATTCTATCCGTTGAGATTGTCATTTATCATCGTATTGATCCTGGATTGACCATTGATAATGAAAAAAAGCCAAGTGGGCACATCGACCCACTCGCTTCTGCTGCGCCTGGAACCTTAAAAAATATCATGTAGGAAACACCATGAGGAATATCTATTTTAATTACATGATAATGAATGAATATTTTCATTTAAAATTCCCTATTGCTACCCTAATATAATCAATTCCAGCTTTTCTAGTGCTTAACCCATTAAGGCCGACCATGGAGAGGCAATCCATAGTGAGGACTAACCCACAATGGAAACCTCATGGGGTGACTAAAAGTGTTCATCCCAATCATGTGGATCTATATAAATCCTCCAAATTGATAATCAAACCTTGAGAAATCCTATATTGATGTTCAGTCTCATGTGACCCATAGAGACAGATAATTTTCTTAAATAGATATTACATCAATAAAGAATAATTTTCAATACTTTTCACAATAATATATTCCTGTTAATTATAGTAGTTTATTGTATTTAGAAACATGTATATGTATCGAAATATGTAATTAATGATATTCATAATTTACCATTCAGTTGATCATAACTATCCCCATTAATTGAAAAATAATTTAAAAAAAATCAATATATCATAGGTAAGGGAAATATAAGAAAGTGTGACCTAATATTCTTATTATGGGTAACCAAAAGTGATATCAATAAATGATAGAAATTGATAATATTAAATTAATATGGGTTAAATAACTTGAGGTAAACATTATAATACTATACACATCAATACATATATTATAATCATGAATCATTGAATAAGACTTTATGAATTGAAAGGCATAACACATAACAATATAAATTTATGAATATTTATTCATAATATAAGAAAACATATCATAAGTTTAATATATAATTTTATGTCTTTATAATAAGAAAAAAACACAATTTCCTTAATGAATCCTCACTTCCAACCAATTTATAATGGATTCAATTCACTCATATGTATAATATTTCCTTAGTCAAAGTTCACTATCAACACTCTTATATTGGAAAAATTCCCTTAATGAACTGTGATCACTCCCGATTTATAGCTTTATTATAGTATGATATATCCATATGTAAATAATTAATTAATGTTATATTATAGACCGAACCAATATTATTTTAAAATGTAACCACCTATACTTATTTATTACAGAACCACCTGTCACATAATGAAAAAAATACCTATTTGTGCCAAATTGTTATAAAACATTTATGAAATTATTATTTCGTAATGTGTGTAATTTAATCAATTTTCGAAAAATGTCAAAAAACAGTCATAAATAATATGGTGAAATAATTAATATGCTAAAATTGGATTATATACCCATTTAATCATTGAAAAAATCAAATTATGTTGTTATATATTAATTGTTTTTATTATGCCAATATAAATGTACTTCATGAAATTAAAAATGTTAATTTGATTATCATACAAAAATCCAAAAAATTATAAATCAATAATGAAAATATATATTGTTAATACATCCATATAATAATATGAATTAGTTATAATGGAAATATTATTCAACATATTGATGAATTTTGATCATTTGTTGTTTGTTAAAATAAAAATTGATGTCAAAATTTTTTGAAAAATTAAAATGATAGACATTTGGAAAATGAAAATAAAATTATTTCTGAAACATGATAAATATGGATAAATATTATTAAATATGAAATTAAATAATATCTTCTGAACATACTATAATTGAAAAAAAAACATCCTTAAAACATTTCATTGACTGAGGAAAAGTAGTAAAAGATTCCCACCAAAATGAAAAACATTGTTACATTTCAATAAAATCTTTCATTCAGTTAAAGGAACACATAAAAAGAGAAAATGGAATGGAAAAATTTTAATATCTATATATAAACATTGGAGAATAAAATATATAATATTTTTCAGTGATATATCATATAATTTCATTATAGGAAAACTTAATCATAAACAATATTGGTAAAGATGAGAAAGAAACATAATACTATAAGTAAAAGTAAATATTGTTTTTAAGTGTTATATCCTAGTTTATAATATATTTAAATACATTATAAATCAATAGTTGGACAATATTGATAACTATTTAACCATAATTTGTTTTTCTGACATCTTATCACCTATTATATAACAATATTTAATTATCAACATCTTTTAATCTTTTAACTACTTTATGTTTAATGTGTGTTATTTATATAGGTATTTGTGCCTTAACATTATTACAGGTTCTTTAACACATAAAACATTTATCATGATATAAATATCATATATAACCATTATAATAATATTTATCACCATTTAAATTAACATCTGATGAAAAATTAAATATATAACTATGTAGAGTTAATAGTCTATACGTACACTTGAGTCGAATTTTAATTTTTTAGTAGATAATAAAAATAAAGGATATTATTTTTTAATATATACAGAATAATTATTTTAAAATAAAAATATATATATAGCATAAATATATAATGTTAACCAATAATTCAATGTGATGGTGGAAAATGAGTCATAACGCTACTTGGAAGTGACAGTCCATAAGTATGCAAGATTGATAAATTCTTCTCCCATTGGTTTAGGAAGTGAGGGTAAATATGGGTCTAATAATCAAAAAAAAAATATTTATATTTATATTATATTAGATTCATAATTTTTTGGATTACTACTTTTTATAGGAAGCAAATGAAAATTCAAAACTGAATGATCTTGGTTAAGATCTATACATTTTCATTTATAGAATTCATTTCCATTTATCAACGTACATTAATGTATTATTATTATTAGATGTAAATATGATATAGGATTAATATTATGATTTTGTAATTTTTCTGGGGGGGATTACATTAATGATATCTCAAATTGTTTAGATAAGGATGGAGAAGTGGAGCAATTTATTAATTGAGTGGATAGTCACATATTAAATTTTGTAAAAGAGTTAAATTATTTAAATTAATTTTCATGGGAATGAGAAGAAAAATAGATAATGTTTTTAATATTTTATAATGTAACATTGATTTATTTTTAAACATTAACAATTAGATACATTTTGGATGAGTGCTTCACTTTCCTTCATGGTTTAAACTCCCAGATAAATTTTGTTTAACATTTATCCTGCCAAAAAAATTATTCTATTTATATTATTCACTATGATAAAATAATAATTTGAAACAAATAAATTATATGTAATATTTTTATTCCATATATGGAATCTATTTTAACACATTCAATTTAATTTATTAGTATTTTTAAATTTTACTTAAGCATACAAACCGTAAATAAAACATTTTTTCAGAAAATAAATTTCTATTCATAAAATTTAATTTACCTATTTTCTATTCCCTCTATAAAATAAAATAATTTTTTAAATTTTATATTGTATATATAATATTTAAATTTTATATATAAAATTAATAAATATTCACTAAAATAATTTTATAAAATAAAATAATAATGATAAAATTTGAATTTTTTTAGAACAATTTTATTATAGACTTAATGATATCATATTCAAAAAATTAAATATAATAATGAAAACTATTTCAATAAATATATTACTTGTTTTAAATTAGTATTATTTTAATTTATTTTGCAAAAAAAATATAATTATAAATTATATTAATAATGAATGATAATTTTTAAAAAATACCACATTTGCACTATTCACTTGAAAATAAATGTTTTCATGTAATTAATAACAGTACATGCTAATGTAAAATAGAAATGATGATTCCAAAAAAATATTATTCATTTAATAAAATAAAATTTCTAAAATATTGTATATATTAATTATAAATGTTTCATGTTAAAATTTGGAAATTATTATTTTGGAATAAAATATATTTTTGATGTGTAACATGAAATTTATTATAATTGAGTACATATATATTAATAATTAAACCATATATTTGAATTCATAAAAAATTATACATATTTCACATAATATGGTTATTAATTTTAATACCTCAATATTTAAAAACTATGTCTTATGATTTACTATATTTATGTTTATATAAAATTTGGTTGCATGTAAGGAAATATCTCTAATCATCATGTTTTTTCAAGGGATATACATATAAATTCAAGGGGTGTCACAATTTGGCCCCCATAAAATGAATTTTTAAATAGAAAGTATATTACTCTAGTAAAAAATGATAATATAACTACCTTATCACATCCTATATTCCACAAGTATCTTCCTAGGATATCTAATTCATACAATGAACATTAATATGTTATGTAATCCTATTCCTAAGCGATTAATCAATATGTTATATGATTTAAAATAAGTATTAATTATAATAAATATAATTCATCATTTGATTAATAATTGGGTTCAATATATGGGGAGGATTATTTATATACTTTCTCAAGATATTGACATACAATAAGTGATGAACCAGAGACATGGTTTATGGGAGTTCTAATCGATAAGCTACACTACCTACTATATCATGCATCTCAAATTGTCAATTATAAGATGGGATCAGCTATAACATCAATATAATTATCACATGATACATTCATGGAGTGTTTCCTATTAAATCCATTGAACCAAATTCATATTCTAGGTCTTAGAAATGATTGTCAGTATGGATCTTATGTATACTTGGAGATATATTGATTTAATACTAAATGAATCTAAACATATCTATATTTTCATCATCTATCACATATACCAATAGATTCCAATATAATACAACATCTTATTACATCATAGTTATATAAATATTTACATGGAATATTTAATAAGGAGTCATCCAAATTCTAAATACAATGTAATAATTATATGAAAAATATACTATATGATGGAATTTATTCCAATAAAATATGAAATCCATGAAAAATATCTCAGTATATATTCATGGGATTCAATGGTACTCTTATATTGAACATATTTTCTATGATGATATTTAGTACTAAAACAAAACTCTATATCTAGAGAATTCAAAAAATATTTCTAGAAAATCACGGTAAATCTTTTTTATCTTCCAGATAAAATAGAATGTGATACTCCTTTGAACCATTCTACATCCATAACTTTTATCCATGATATTTGACAATGAGTGAAAATTCTAAAATATAAATTATCTTTCTTGAAATGAAAAATTTATCCACTATAAACAAATAATATTAAGGGGCCTAGATTTTATGGGTACTATAATGATGAATTCCATGTATATGTTTTTTCATTAGGGCATATTTAATTGTTGTATCATCCACTTATACTTTTATCTCTGACCGTTAACATGTAGGAATACAAAGAACTATTATACATACTCATTAGTATGCCACTTCATGTTTTCTCCAAAGAGATACTACTTTTGATATTAATATATCATTATAAATTAGTATGAATAAATAAGGTTAGAATATGCGATATGTCAAATTTTTTATACAAAAACTCCAGAATGATTGGAATCATACTCAGTTCTTGAAAATTTCTTTTCAATAAATATAATGGTTCTACATGTGATAATTTGTCAACTTATTTTGTAGATATATATAGTCAATTTATGACTGATTAATCTTTACATGGATAAAAGGTTGAACAATACTTTTTGGAAGATAATATTTCATCTCTTACTTTATATATTCAATGTCAACCATTTGAAAATCATTAAATATTAGATATTTCATAATCCTAATCCTTGATAAGATATCTTTACCATTTCAGCTCAAACCATCATCCATCATTTTCTATTTTCCCTGGTGGAAACTTATTGAGAATTCATAATCCATAATCACCGTCATCTATTAACCTAATTAAATATTGAACACTTTCTGGTTGAGTATATTCATGAAATATTTTTGATCAGTTTATAAATCAAAAAAATTTCTATAATTAAAACTCAACAATGTAAGTTAAACAAATATTACTACTACTAAATAAAAATTATTATTTAAGTATTTATATTTTGTAACCATATATTTTACAGTTTAATAATTCATCCCTATATAATTATATGTAATAACACATCGTAAATCATTTTTAATTAATCATTGTTAATAACTGACACTTCACCATTTATATGTAGTGTTATAATAAGTTCACTGACCAACATTATATTTAGATAGATGATGTTTTATTCACATTTATAATTCCAATGTAACATAACTCCATAATGATATTACATGATGATAAGATTATATATTTTTTATGAATCAATCACAATTCATCAATAATATCATCCAAATCATTGAAAAAATCGATCTCATTCAATGTGTTTTGTCTAGATTAATGTATAATAATATTTTTCAATCAATGTTCCACAAATATTCCATCACATGAGATTACATTGAATAAAAAACAATATATTTCCCAAAATCACATTTCATAAAAATTAAATATAGATTATACATCATTAGTATACAAATTTCAATACTTATGTTATTATAATACTCTTACCTTCACTTAGAATATATATGTATATATCCTAAAATCAATAACCCAAAATTATATAGGTAGTATAATGAGATTATATACTTCAACTCCTTGGGGATTTCATATGAATTTTTAAGAAAAAATAGAATCACTATAAATTCATTGTTCATGTAAATTAAATGGAATGTTTTCACTGGTATATCTTCAGCATTGACCTTAAATTATTAGTATCCATCTACAAACTCACTCTAGTAAAAATATCATTCACATTTTAATTGATTAAAAATATCACCTATATAGGGAAAACATTACTTATTATTGATCATGATCTTATTACATTACTGATAACAAATAGATAGTCACATTGATTCATCATTCTATATAATAAAATATACATGTGGAACCCTTTATGAATCACACAGATTAATGGATCCTTTATAATTTTTTCCTATAGTTTCTTCTACTATAATTCTGTCCAAATTTATTATTTTGAATATGGATTCTGTGAAATATGTGTATCAATAGTTATGAATCCTATTGTAATCATATCTTTATGATTTAATAAATTTGTTGGAAACTATTAAAAAAAGGCCACAGACAAACTATGATAGTATAAAAATGTTTTTAAGGATTATTTATTCTAAACCATATCTGAAAAATAACCCTATTTAATTACAATCGTGAATCATAAAACTGATGTAATTTTCATTGGTGTATTACACTTTCCCTCACATGAATCGAAAATTATATGTTTATTTTTTTATAAAATTTCACATCACATCCTCACCAAATGATATATGCATTATGAAATGGAATCCAATAAATGAACCAAGTTACATATAATTTAATGACATGAAGAATAAACAGATTATCTGGTTGAACATTCCAAAATTACTTGATTAGATATCTATGATAGACTTGTGATGTGATAATCGTACCTATTATAGGACAACCCGGGTCAACCTAACCATATACTCGGTCTGGAAATCAATATTGATGTGAGGATGTTAAATAAAACAATTATTTAATATAATTAATTTATATAAAAATCATGAGTATTTTGTAGAAAAAAATATACATCCTAATCTATAAAATCATAGAAAACACACAAAATATAATTTATAAATATAGAATTATAAAAAATTCCCAATGTGACCAATAGTCACTTCAAAACCAACAATAATCTATTGAAGCAACTAAAAGGAAAGTCAAAATAACATAAGAAGATATTCTACATACATTGATAATGAAATAAAACATCAACCTCCAACCAAAGGAATATTTGGTGTTTAGAAAGAATCAAAGTAGGATACCACCACTGAGTCTACTAAAGATATAATACATATAATATTTCAATTATATGATAAAATATTTTTACTAATATATTTAATAAATCCCAAATACATTTTTAATAATTTCCCTTTGATTTTTCATAAAATCATTTTATATTCAAAATCTAGATGAATAAAAGGTTGAAGTGATCATCCCAAAAAAACTGATATCGCATATGGTAATCAAGAAAACACATATCTATGGAATACCATTATGATATATCATGTGATTCAACAATAAATAAAAACATTTGATCAACAATCCAATATAAAGACCATCATGTTATAAGAAGACATGAAGGAACAATCACATTATATTTTGTTCTCTATCCTTTATATATTAACTGGTATACATGAATGATCATAAAATTGGAATAATATTGGATCCCAAAAAAAATAATTCCTTAACTAGTATTTATATAATTATAAATCAACCACAAGTGGTTACACACACACACTAAGGTGACACATTTATATTTAGCAACACACCCATGGTTTGAAAAGTTCAATGATTATGAAAATTATTTCCATAATGTTCCTCATAATTTTACAAAACATTTTAAAATCAATTATAATTAACATAAATTTTTGAAAACCTATTTCTAAATCAAGAAAATCTATTTTAAAGGTAGATACCCATTAAAAATATTTACCCTTCCAAAATACAATATGACATCAATCAAATCAATATTAATGGAAACCCTAAAGATATATATATCAAGAAAAATATAAAATGCATCAAATTGACTGATTATATAGAAAAAACCAACCGCATAATTGTATAAAACTAGTATACATTGACAATGGTGATTGGAAACATTGAGATCAGCCTTCGAAAGATAAGGAATCAAAAGAAACTAAAACGGATCAATGGAATACAAAAATCATATATTGAATCAAAATCATAAATGTAGTCTACATAATAGATGTTCCCAAGAAAATGTTTTACTAGAAGGATAGCTTAATCAATTATGTGTATCACAATTACCACGATGACCGATCAATTAATGTATCCACCTATAAAAAATGGAATCACCCAAAATCATCTAGAATGAGTTATGGGTCAATATATGGAAGGTTATAGTTAGAATAAAAAATAATTCATTGGGCCTATGCCTAAAACCTATTCAGCAGTGATATTAACATGGAATGGAATCCCATACAACTTTTTGTATACCACGCTGACTTAAATGAAAAAAATATTCCTTTTATTTTTATTCAAAACCTATTTTTTTCAATTACATGATGTAAAACCATTACCTGGAATATAACAATTTCACACCCGAATATGATTTTGTATAAAATTCGTGAAGACCATTACATAGAATTTAATCCCATTACACACAAGGTAATTTCCTACAAGACAGAAAAAATCCTAGTGTCTAGAAGGAAAACATTAAAGGACTCAGGATGATCTCCTATCATGGGATGAAGTCCACAATTCCTTTAAAACATTTATAATTAGTCATGAGAAATTCAAATAAACACACATCCATGATATTTCGATTATTTTATATACAAATGTATCTCCATCCCTAAGAATATAACATACCAATATTTTATTGTATGAATAATCATAAATAAATATCATTTTTTCAATATCATACATTGCCTAAATATTTATTTCATATATTATAATTTATATAAATAATAGAGGGAATACAAAATAGAAGTTATAAATGATGAATGAATGATATAAGAGGTTGTTTTTAAAAAAATTATCTAATACTATTAATGAAATATTTACAAGACCTTTGCGATAGTAATACGACCAATAGGTATACTAATTTGGACAATGAAATAGTAACCTCACCTATGAATGTATAAATAAAATTTTAGAATATTATAAATCTAATTATATCATATTTTAAGTAAATATATATTTTTACAAATTATTAATTAAGTGTTGATATTTTGTTAAAATAATATTTTTTATTTTTATTTTTATAATTAATGTAATGATATAAAAGAAACATTATTTTCATAAAATTTATTCATAAATTAATTTTCTCATTATCATCAAATTACTATAACCAAAGTCCTTTATTGATTTTTTAATGAAAAAATACTCAACCGATAAAACCATATTGATTTTATTTTATTTTATTTTTAAATTCATTTTGTTTCTTTTCTATAGACTAATCACCACATCTGTACAAACATGCAGGTTAATTTAAATATCTTATATACATTGCAATTTTATTATGTCATTGTAAAATCCAGCATGAGTCCTCATATCCTTTCCCCTTTTATTCTAATAATGAAAACATCATCAGAAAGGTACTGATTTACCACAATCATGGATGACATGATTTCATTTTTCATTGACACATTCATGTATAGTCATAAGACCATTTATAATGGTCATGAAAGATTATAATAAATATATGAAAAATTATTTTACTTTTTCTATCTAGTATATATTCATATTATTAACTATTAAATCAAAACTAGATCATAGAAATGGAAAAATGCCAAAATAGTGTAAATTATTATAACTAATGTCTTATCTAACGATTCATTTCATCAATATAATTTAATGAAATATTTGACCATTTAAAATTATGTAGGATCATTAGTGACATATAATTTCAAATTAGGAAAACTATTAACTCTTTACATGATTATCCATACATGTATACAATTAAAATAGTCATAAAATCAAATGAAACAAATGCCCTCGAATGATAAACTTCTGTAATATAAATCATACAAAAGGCCATAAATGAACATATTACAATTATAATAAATAAAATTAATGTATAAAAGGTTCTTATATAATTAATTAATATTTTTAATAGAATTATCAATGGAATTAATATCAATTGAAGACCACATTCATATAATAGGTAAGGAATTCTCCATAAATGTCACGACCCGACCCTACCTGGGATCAAGCCTCAACTACCATAGGCCCGCCTCGATAGGCCAGGGGTTGGCGACCAGTGCCGAAGGCACAAAAACTCGGGGAGGCCTTTGCCTAAGTACCTGTACACACGCACACAATAAACTCAATAAAAAGGTGCAGAGTAGAAGATAAGACAAGTAGAGTAAAAAGAAAGGGAAACTGCTATATAAATACCACAAAGTGCATCGACCTCTACAAGTACAACATACAAACTGAAAGGAAAAGGGGAAAAACACGCGCCCATCCAAAAAAGGTGCCACAACCCGGAAAAACATAAACAAAAAGGGAGCAACTGACGGGTCTCCCACCTGGAACCCGACCACGACCACCGCACGCGGTCCAAGCTCCCATGCTCCTACGCTCCACTGAAGTCACGATCCACCTGTCCGTCGTGTGCAAAGGCACACCAAGTGCGGGAAAAGCCCAAGAATGGGTGAGTATAAAAATACTCATTAGGATACCCCGAAGGCTCTAGGGAGAAAAAAAGGAGGTACCGAAGTGTGAGCAGTAGAGCGAACAAGCAAAGTAGAGGAGTACAACCGAATGTGAAGTAAAGAGTACAGTAAAGAGACCAGCTCAACCCAACAATAGGAAAGAAGGTAGACTCATCCAGGAACAAGGAGCTGGAAACGGTGAGAAGAAGAACTTCTCGTCGAGTCTTCGCTACCTATAGTAGGAGTGTAGACTAGTCCAACCATGAGAAGCTAGACACGGAAAGCACGTGGCATACCCCGTGCGTCTTCGCCTCTCATGGAAGAAGAGTAACCAAAACCCATGGAGTGGGTACTCGTGCGAGGTATATACGAATCCATATGCTCTGTCGAGAAGCCCAAACAACGCCGTAAGGGGATATCCATCCCATAGCTCAGCCCAAGGAAGAGTCTCCAACAGTCCTAGAAGAAACTCCATCGATGTCGAGCATCCCGCACGTCTGCCCTGAACCGAAATCCAAGGGGCTCAATCACCACACCTTGACACTATCTGCTTTGGGCGGCACTGACTCGCCCACATGGTTTTAGATCGCGTCACAAGAATGCATCTTGGTGGGGAAAGCGCCGCTCGTACTTGAGAGTTCCGGGGGAACGTCAAACCACAACTCGTCACTGCCCCGCAGTCGAGAGGTCTCCTCAATGTCAAGCTGTTCCATCACCGACCCGTACAACCAAGGTTCCCGCTCTGGTGGTCACGGAGGAGAGCCTCAGACTAGTCTAGTCTAGTGGACTGAGTCTAGAATGCCAACCGGTGTCCCCACTGCCCAGCCCTGCTGGAGGGTAATTCGTAACCACATATCGGGTGACCCACTGCCCAGCCCTGGTGGAGGGTAAACACTAATACATCATCAAGCGACACACTGCCCAGCCCCGCTGGAGGGTAAACCATAATAAGATACTGGGCGACCCACTGCCCAGCCCTGCTAGAGGGTAAACCGTAATACATCTACAGGCGACCCACTGCCCAGCCCCGCTGGAGGGTAGACCTTAATACATCATCGGTGAACCACTTCCCAGCACTGCTGGAGGGTAGACCTTAACATTTCATCAGGCGACCCACTTCCCAGCCATGCTGGAGGGTAGAACTTAACATAAGTTGACATGCGACCCACTACCCAGCCTTGTTAGAGGGTAGACCTGGAACTAGACGACGGGCGACCCACTGCCCAGCCCTGCTGGAGGGTAGGCCCTAAGTGGTCGTCGGGTGACACACTGCCCAGTCTCTGCTGGAGGGTAGACCGTAAAAGTCAGTGAGCAACCCACTGCCCATCCCTGCTAGAGGGTAAACCCGAAGAAGTCGATGAGTAACCCCCTACCCAGCCCCACTGGAGGGTAAAACTCCGAAATTCTCTGGCCATCTCTACTGGAGGGTACAACATTGTCCAACCGAACATTGAGTGGGTATCACGCAACCACCCAACTCCAGAACAACGCATCCAAAGGGGTTCAACGCCTGTTCCATCACTAGGTGTCACTAGCACCTCTACCGGCCGATCCATCGAGAACGAAACAAGGGGAGACCGCTCAACCCTACTGGACAGACAAAAGAGCACCAGGCCAAGGGAATCTCCACCCTTCTGGTCAAACAATCAAGCACAAAGATAGGGGAAAACTCCACCCTGCTGGTCAAACAAACGAGCACAAAGGGACCCACTACGTCGCGAGAGGTTGAAGTACGTAAAACAGATCATGGCATGCACGTGGGGCCCACACGACGTGTGGCCCCAAGTCAACCACAACTGAGTGCACGAACATCCTCAGGTAAAAACAAAACGTACCTCCAAGCGCTCTCGTATACTCCCAGAGTATACGTCGTTCCAGCCCATAGGCTATCATGCACCCAACACCCAACGTCAACGCGAAGGCGTGATGTATCAACTCCACCTAAAGGGCCCAGGCACGGCCAAACACATCTTGTGAACCACTTACATCACTCTCCCAAGAGTGAATGATCCCATGCCAAGGGCCCGCTACAAACATGGTAGGGCGAACCACCACCGGAGCACCTTTCATGCCTCCACATTTAACAAGATCGTGTATAATTCTCCGCACAACCAAAAAGATCGCACCGTTGTAATACTCGCAGAAAAACACGCGAGATCGACTACTTACTTGCCTCCAACGGATATCGGACGAAAAAGTCACTAACACCGCCTCATGCCCGAACGACGTCCTGTGATCCCGAGCCTCGGCCCCGAAAATAGTCGGGCGCATCGCACCATTGTGATCCCCTCGGGAAAACACATCAAAATCACTACTCACTTGAGTTTAATGGATATCCGGAGAAAAAGGTACATCCCGGTGCACCGCACACGAGCGGTGCCATGTGGGACCCACATACCAGTCCCGAAACGCAACGAACGGATCGCACCGTTGCGATCCTCTCGAAAAAGTACATGAAAAGGACTACTCACTTGTCCAAAACGGTCGCCCGGTAATAAAGCTGTAAATCACCGTCAACTCCCGAAACGGCCCTCTCGAGGCCCGCACCATCATGCGGAATTACAATTGGAAGACTACGCCAACGCGATGCCCTCGGTAAAACACCCAAAATCGACTGCTCGCACGCCCCGAATGGACGCCCGACGAGAAAGTCGCTAAATGTTGCTCGCACCTCATGGACGGGCCGTGGGGCCCACGCCTCAACTCAGGTTTCAATTCCAAAAACCTCCCTGGAAAGCTCCGCCCCGGTGCCAGGGTTCCAACGCCACTGATGGTGCTCAAAACGTACATCGGATGCGTCTGCGCCGTCCAAAACAAGGTTTTCCGGAAGAACGCTTGTCCACTTAAAGATGGATCGCATCTCCGAGACCCCTCGTTTCGGGAATTAAAAATTTCCAAAACCATCTCAAAAACTCTGCATTGATGCAAGCTCCTCACTTCCATAGACGGCGCGCAAAACGGATGCCCATAGCCCGAAATACGGGCATCCGAAGACTGAGGGGCATAGCCCCTTGGGCCTGACCGGCCCGGTCCGTCGGTCCGCCCTGCTTGGGCCGGCCCGGGCCGGCCGGCCTGCTGGACCGCGGCCCAGCCGGTGGGCCCGGTCCACCTAGCCGTGGGCCGCCGCTCCGCGGCTCACTCCCCTTCACACCCACGCGCCAGCCGCGTGGGATTCTCCATCGACCGGCCACGAGGTCCGATCGCACGTTCCATGCAATGACCTGCAAAGTGCGGGTCGTTGTTGCGCCGCACGGGGCTGCCGCCTCGCAGCCCCTCTCCCTCTCGCTGGTGCCCTGTTGGCGCCACCGGCCTGCCGTCGTCGGTCCAGCGTCGTCACGGCCTTCCGAATCCGCGGCCACTACGCCGCCTTCCGAAGCCACGGCTGCCGCGCCGCCTGCCCGGAGTCGAACCCCTCCGCCGCGCCAACTCGCCGGACCGCCCTGCCGACCGCCGGAAACCGCAAAACCACCCCCAACTTCGCCGGGCCGCTGCAGACGCGTCGGAGCTCTGATTTCACAGCTGAAAGGTGTGTTGGAAATCTCGGATCATGCTCTATTAATCTATGGGTTTTGTTCAAAGATCAGGCGGAAATTAGACGGTATAAATCGGGCTCGAAAAAATGCGGGAATTTATAAACGGAGACAAAATAAAACTCCTACCTCGTGGGGCTTCGCCCGATGCTTCCCGCGCGATCTGCCCCGCGTCGTTGCCTCACTAGAGTTGGCTCGCTAGAGCTCACCTCTCCAGAGATCGCCAGAATTGAGGAGGGAAGGGGAGGGGGTGTGAGGGAGGAGAAGGGGAAGAGACGAGGGAGGGGTGCGTTTAAGTAAAATTAATTAACAATTTAATTAATTTAAAACCCCCGAAAAGACCTGCATCCGAAACTCCCGACGGGGTCGATGATAAGCCTCCCCTAGGGTAAACACCACCTCCTGAGGACAACAGCGATCTCGGAATTTTAATCCAAGACCCCGTTCAAAAGTTATAAAATTTAACATCCGAAGCCGCTAAATTACGAAAACACCCTTGGGGCCATTTTTCACAAACGGCCCGTGCCCGATAAACATATTCCCCTACTAGGGTAAATGACACGCTCCGATCTCAACAATGCCCTCAGTTTTCCAATCCGAGACACCTTTAAGAGATACTAGCATTTCTCCATTAAACAAATTTATTTATTTATTTAATCCGTTTAACATTCCAGAAGCGGGCGAGGGGTCCAAACATCCCGGGCCGACATGTTTTATGTCATTCCAAGGGTAAACACCCCATTCTGAACCCATCCGTACAGTCGGATCTCTGATCCAGAACTCCGTTTAGGTGTTATCCCATTTATTTAGCGTTTTCAGTGTGAACGCACTGAAAATTTAATTCCGGCCACTCCGGGGCTCGGAATCTCATGCCGTCTGAAGGCTCTGCTCTGGAATATCATCAAGAATATTCGAAAGACTTTCGTAGCAAAAACCAGGTTCTTACTTCATTCCCTCCTTCAAACATTTTTTCATCGAACAGCAAACCTAGGGAGAAACACAGGGTACTAAGCCCACACCTAGCCTCCTCATACGCAGAAGAACCCACGCACACCTCTACGTCACTGCACACAGACCAAAGTATTGATCTGTTCCTGCGAGGTAGGCTCTTGCTGATGTCGTGCACCCACTACAGACATTGCGGTTAGGGAAAGGTGGTAGACCACCTCGCCATCCCTTTTCATGGTCTCAAACGACCCGAAGGCTCTCGGGGTAGCTCAACTCCCCAAACGAACCTCTACATCGCACGCCGCGACTGGAATCACCACCCGCACCTGAAACAAGACCCGGTGATGCCCTCCGTCAGAATATCCATATGGTGAAACACCCAAGGATATCTGGTCATGAAAGACTCCACAACTGAGGCTCTCTTGAACGATCGATGAGCGATGGAGTCGACAACATCGACTAAAGGAAAAGGTCCCCCGCCTTTTTCCTTACCAACACAGGGTTGCACCCGACGCCCTACGTCACCCTGGAAATGCCTCAAACGAGTGGAAGGGAGGGAAAACCTTTCACATGCAGAGCCTAACAATGCTACTGCAAATGGAGAAGAGTCGCAAGGGGTGCCTCTCACCATCCCATGCTCTGCAGGATCGTAGACATCAAAGCTCGCGGCTGTCCGTGATCCCAACCGTCAGCTCCTGGAGCCTGATGTGGACCGCCTAGTGGTGATGGGAAGACCTCATACCATCACACCCCACCACCAGCTCCTCCCTCTCCTCTTCTAGAACCACCTCTCTGGGAACAACTCCGATCACGATGCTGCCACTGCCGTGGTGGTGCACCTGCTGCCTACCCGAAGAATTCAGCAACTCGGGTCGGCCAGTCTCGTGGAAAGTAACCTCGCCCGTCACAAGCATTACACCGACTCTCTCTGGGCCACGCTGGTGCCCTCCGGCGCCACTGTGGTGTACGACCACAGCCCGGGATCCACTCACGGAAGGGCATCCTCGGCTGATGCCCTGCGCCTTTTCGCCACAATGGTATACGACCACGTCTCCGAAACCGGGAGTGGGAAGGCCACCTGCATCGAGATCCTGTCCTCCGGCGCCTACTAGTTATGCTAGACGTCCCGGCTCTATCGTGCCCACTTCCACTACCAACCGCAAAACATGACATGAAGCCCTCTGTCACCAGCGCCTGCTCTAGCACCCCATCATATGTGGAAATACCCAAGGTTACTATGAAAGCACTAATCTCTCGGCGGAGACCATGCTCAAACTTCTGCGCTCGGAGGTTGTCTTCATTGACCAAGTCCGGGTAAAAGAATGCACGGTCTTCAAAACTAGCCGCGTACTCGGCCACCATCATCCCTCCCTGCTGAAACTACAGGAGATCCTGAATCCAAACAGAGTGAAATAAGGAGGAGAAAAACTCCTCACGGAGCAACAACTGAAAGTCATCGAACGAAAACGACGACTCATCAAGAAACTGAGTCACAAGACTCTACCAACGCCAAGCTGATCCATGAAAAAGGGTGGCTGCCAAATCCAATCTCTGATCTGTCGACGTCTGCACAAGCCTGAAAAGGCTAACCACCGCCTCTAGCCAAACCTCTGCTACATGAGGGTCCGGCTCACCACTAAACCTCAGTGGTCTCTACCGCTGGAACTCACAGAGCGCGCTCAACCTGCGCTCAAACTCAGCCTGCTCTGGCTGAAACTGTCTGCTGCTCAACAGGTGGGGGTGCTACTACCGGCCCACCCGGATAAAGGGGCTTGCAAGATGGGTCCTAGATTGTGGCCTCGTAGCTCACAGGGTCTTCCTCGCGTACCCAGGCTGTTATGTTGGCTGGCTGTGTTCGCGGAGACATCCTGAATATTATCAAGGAGAGCCGCGGTCAGATGAGCCTATATGTATATACCACAACAACAACGATGGGGAGCTGACTCAAGAAGGACAGTCAAGACTCCGTCCTATGTGATGCACAAAAAAATTTCCCTGCAACAATTGTCTCAGCATGCTGAGTCGACAAGCGGGTTATCAAGGTCCTGGTGAATGGATACGTCGGCCGCCGCACCATCACTGGACTCCCTGGCCTGAGAGCCTCTCTCGAGACATGTTAACATGGTTTACCTAATTCCCAACCAATTACTCTTTTAGGGACGTCCACACACCACCCCAAGGAACGATCCACCTATGATACCACTTTGTCACGACCCGACCCTACCCAGGCTCAAGCCGCAACTACTCTAGGCCTGCCTCCATAGGCCAGGGGTTCGAGACCAGCGCCGAAGGAACAACAACTTGGGGAGGCCTTTTCCTAATTACCTGTACACACGCACGCATCAAACTCAATGCAAAAGTGCAGAGTGGAAGAAATGACAAGAAGAGTAAATAAGAAAGGGAAACTACTATATAAATACCACAATGTGCATCGACCTCTACAAGTAAAACGTACAAACTGAAAGGAAAAGGGGAAAAACACATGCCCAACAAAAAAAAGGTGCCACAACCTGGCAACAGGTAAACAAAAAGGGAAAAACTGACGGGTCTCCCACCTGGAACCCGGCCATGACCACCGCACGTGGTCCAAGCTCCCAAGCTCCTACGCTCCACCGAAGTCACGCTCCACCAGTCTGTCGTCTACAAGGGCATGCCAAGTGAGGGAAAAGCCCAAGCAAGGGTGAGTATAAAAATACTCAGTAGGATCCCCTGAAGGCTCGTGGGAGCAACAAAGGAGGTACTAAAGGGTGAGCAGTGGAGCGAACAAGAAATGTAGAGGAGTATAACCGAAGGTGTAGTAAAGAGTATAGTAAAGAGTCCAGCTCAACCCAACAAGAGGAAAGAAGGTAGACTCGTCCAGGCACAAGGAGCTAGAAACAGTGAGAAGACGAACTTCTCGTCGAGTCTTCGCTACCTATAGCAGGAGAGTAGACTCTTCCAACAATGAGAAGCTAGACACGGAAAGCACGTGGCATACCCCGCGCGTCTTCGCCTCTCCTGGAAGGAGAGTAACCAAACCCCAAGGAGTGGGTACTCGTACGAGGTATATACGAATCCATATGCTCAGTCGAGAAGCCCGAAAAATGCCATAAGAGGATCTCCATCCCGTAGCTCAGCCCAAGGAAGAGTCGCCAATAGTCCCAGAAGGAACTCCATCGATGCCCAGCATCCCGCACGTCTGCCCTGAACCGCAAGCCAAGGGGCTCAATCACCACATCTTGACACTATCTTCTTTGGGCGGCACTGACTCACCCGCACAGTTTTAGATCGCATCAAAAGAACGCGTCTTGGTGGGGAAAGCTCCCCCCGTACTTGAGAGTTCCAGGGGAAAATCAAACCACAACTCGTCACTACCCCGCAGTCGAGAGGTCTCCTTAAAGTCAAGTTGATCCATCACCAACCCGTACAACCATGTTCCCCGCCTCGGTGGTCACAGAGGAAATCCACAGACTAGCTTAGTCAAGAGGACTGAGTCTGGAATGCCAACCGGTGTCCCCACTGACCAGCCCTGCTGGAGGGTAATTCGTAACAAGATATCAGGTGACCCACTGCCCAGCCCTGCTGGAGGGTAAACCCTAATACATCATCAGGTGACCTGCTGCCTAGCCCCGCTGGAGTGTAAACCATAAAAAGATATTGGGTGACCCACTTCCCAACCCTGCTGAAGGGTAAACCATAATACATCAACAGTAGACCCACTACCCAGCCCCGCTGGAGGGTAGACCATAATACATCATCGGTGACCCACTTCCCAGCCCTGCTGGAGGGTAGACCTTAACATATCATCAGGCGAACCACTTCCCAGCCCCGCTGGAGGGTAGACCTTAACATAAGTCGACATGCAACCCACTGCCCAGCCTTGCTGGAGGGTAGACCTGGAACTAGACGACGGGCGACCCACTGCCCAGCCCTGCTGGAGGGTAGGACTTAAGAGGTCGTTGGGTGACCCACTGCCCAGTCTCTTCTTGGGGGTAGACCCTAAATGTCAGTGCGCAACCCACTACCCAGCCCTGCTGGAGGGTAAACCCTAAAGAAGTCGACGAGTAACCCACTGCCTAGCCCCGCTGGAGGGTAAAACTCAGAAATGCTCTGGCCATATCTACTGGAGGGTACATCACTGGCCAACCGAACATGTAGTTGGTATCGTGCAACCACCCAACTCCAGCACAACTCACCCAAAGGGGTTCAGCACCTGTTCCATCACTAGGTGTCACTAGCACCGCTACCAGTCGATCCATCAAGAACAAAACCAGGGGGAGACCGCCCAACCCTAATGGTCATACAAAAGAGCACTAGGACAGGGGAAACTCCACCCTGCTGGTTAAACAAACAAGCACATGCTAGGGGAAAACTACACCCTGTTGGTCAAACAAACGATCACAGAGGGACCCTCTACGTCGCGAGAGGTCGAAGTACGTAAAATAGATCATGGCACGCACGTGGGGCCCACACGACGTGTGGCCCCAAGTCAACCCCAACTGAGCGCACGAACATCCACAGATACAAACAAAACTAACCTCCAAGCGCTCTCGTATACTCCCAGAGTATACCTCGTTCAAGCCCATAGGCTATCAAGCACCCGACACCCAGCGTCAACACGAAGGAATGACGTAACAACTCCACCTCAAAGGCACAGGCATGACTATCCACATCTTGTGAACCACTTACACCACTCTCCCAAGAGTGCGCGATCACATTCCAAGGGCTCGCTACAAATAAGGTAGGGCGAACCACAACCGGAGCACCATTCATGCTTCCACATTTAAAAAGATCATGTATAATGATCCACACAACAAAACGGATCGCACCGTTGTAATCCTCACGGAAAAACACACGATATCGACTACTTACTCACCTCTAAGAGATATCCGATGAAAAAGTCACCAACACCGCCTCACGCCCGAATGGTGTCCCGTGATCCTGAGCCTCAGCCCTGAAAAAAGTCGGGCGCATCGCACCATTGCGATCCCCTTGGGAAAACATGTCAAAAGCACTACTCAATTGAGTGCAACGGATATCCGTAGAAAAAGGTGCATCCCGGCACACCACACACGAGCGGTACCACATGGGACCCACATCCCGGTCCCGAATCTCAACGAACGGATCACACCATTGCAATCCTCTCGAAAAAGTACACGAAAAGGACTACTCACTTTTCTAAAACGGTCGCCCGGTGATAAATCTGGAAATCACCATCAACTCCCGAAACGGCCCTCGTGGGGCCCGCACCATCGTGCGGAATTACAGCGGTCTGACTGCGCCAACACGATGCCCTCGGTAAAACACCCAAAATCGACTACTCGCACGCCTCGAACGAATGCCCGACGACAAAGTCGCTAAACGCTGCTCGCAGCTCAAGGACGGGCCGTGGGGGCCACGCCTCAACTCAGGTTTCAATGCCTGAAACTTCCCTGTAATGCTCCGCCCCTATTCTAGGGTTCCAACGCCACTGACGGCGCTCAAAACGGACGTCGGAGGCGTCTGCGCCGTCCAAAACAAGGTTTTCCGGAAGAACGCTCGTCCACATAGAGACGGCGCGCAAAACGGACGTCTGTAGCCTGAAATACGGGCGTCCGAAGACGGAGGGGCAAAGCCCCTTGGTCCGGACCAGCCCGGTCCGGCCGGTCCACCCTGCTTGGGCCGGACCACGCCGGTCGGCCCGCTGGACCACGGCCCAGCAGCTAGGCCCGGTCCAGCCGAGCCGCGGGCCGCCGCTCCGCGGCCCGCTCTCCTTCACACCGGCGCGCCCGCCGCGCGGCATTCTCCACTGACCGGCCGCGAGGGCCGGTCGTACGTTCCACGCAACGACCCGCAAAGTGCGGGTCGTTGTTGCGCCGCACGGGACCGCCGCCTCGCGGCCCCTCTCCCTTTCGTCGGCGCCCTGTCGGCGCCACCGGCCTGCCGCCGCCGCTCCAAGCGCCGTCGCGACCTTCCGAAGCCGCGGCCGTCGCGCCGCCTTCCGAAGCCACGACTGCCGCACCGCCTTCCGAAGCCACTGCCACTGCACCGCGAGCCGAACCCCTCCGCCGCGCCAACTCTCCGGACCACCCTGCCGACCGCCGAAAACCGCAAAACCACCCGCAACTTCTCCGGGCCGCTGCGGACGCCTCGGAGCTCCGATATCACATCTGAATGGTGCTTCGGAAAGCTCGGATCGAGCTCTACTAATCTACGGGATTTGTTTGAAGATCGGGTGGCAAGTCGATGGTATAAATCGGGCTCAAAAAAATGCAGGAATTTAAAAACGGAGTCAAAATAAAACTCCTACCTCATGGGGCTTCGCCCGACGCTTCCCGCGCGATCTGCCCCACGCCGTTGCCTCACCAGAGTTGGATCACTGGAGCTCGCCTCGCCGGAGATCGCCGGAATGGAGGAGGGAAGGGGAGAGGGTGTGAGGGAGGAGAAGGGGAAGAGTAGAGGGAGGGGTGCGTTTAAGTAAAATTAATTAAAAAAAATATTTAATTTAAACCCCCTGAAAAGACCCGCATCCGAAACTCCCGACGGGGTCAAGGTTAAGCCCCCCCTAGGGGAAAAACCACCTCCCGAGCACAACGGCGGTCTAAGAACTTTAATCTGAGACCCCATTCAAAAGTTATAAAATTTAACATTCGAAGCTGCTAAATTACAAAAACGCCCCTGGGGCCATTTTTCACAAACAGCCCGCGCCCACAAAACTTATACCCCTAATAGGGTAAATAGCACGCTCTGAACTCAACGGTGCCCTCGTTATTCCAATACGAGCCACCATTTAAGAGATAATAGCATTTCGCCATTAAATTAATTAATTAATTTATTTAATCCGTTTAACATTCCAGAAGCTGGCGAGGGGTCCAGACATCCCGCGTCGACATGTTTTATGTCATTCCTAGGGTAAACACCCCATTCCGGACCCATCCGTACACTCTGATCTCCTATCTGGAACTCTGTTTAGGAGTTATCCCATTTATTTTGTGTTTCTAGTGTGAACGCAATGAAAATTTAATTCTGGCCACTCTGGGGCTCGGAATCGCACACCGTCTGAAGGATCTTCTCTGGAATATCATCAAGAATATTCCAAAGTCTTTCGTAGAAAAACCCGGGTTCTTACACTAAACATCCATTTTTTAGCAGAGATATGTTTTATTTGTCATTACCCTAATGAAATTATTAATTATTTTTATATAAATCATATAAATTATGTGTATATGTTATAAAACCATTTATCAATATCATATGATTATTCTTTTATGTGTAATTCATGGTTTGTAAATTGTCCATTTCATTTCCTACCAACAAGCAATGCCGATTAAAGGTATCTTCCCAATTTATTCCCCATTTTCTTGTACCATGAATAATTTATATTAAGCTACAAATATTTTTATAAAATACATAATTTTATCCTGAAAAATAATCATTTTTCATTTTTGGTTTCATACATACAATTATTCCTCATTCATTTTTAAGTTATAATTAGTATTTTCCCTTAAAATGCTCTAATGTGGATCATTTCAAAATATTATTAAATGATCATTTTTCATGATATCACCCTAGTTACTAAAAATATAGCATTATAAATTCCTATTTTAAATTATTAAGGTCCATTTATGATTTAAATCCATTCTTTCTTGGAGAACATCACGATATTCATGTTGGGTATGCTCTACTCACAACTTATTCTTTGTGTGTGGTGTTTATATTATTGTCATTCATTTGTGATCAACATTAATTTTATGTTTCATTAAAAATCCATATTTTAGGTATCATTGATTTTATTATTTCCTTATATGTGTACCATTTTTACATATGCTTTATTATTTGATTGTTATTTTAATTTTGGAAATGTGGATGAATTTGTATACTCAATGCAATACAGATTTTTTGATAAGTCATTTAGGTCAGGAATTGAATCTATGAATGAAGAATTATTTATACAATTAGTGATTATTTGGGTCCTTTATATCCCCTTGAAACATATATAGGTCTCATGGGATAAAATATTTGGCGAAATAAAAATTGTGTTTGTCTCCAAAATAGAGTTAGATGGGGTTCTACCCACAAATATAAATCGTCTTGATTGTATAATTGTTCATGTTATAGATATTTGGCTTATAAATAATAAAGAAATTCTCCATTCAGTATTATTTTATAACATTGTGTGTGGTTTTATTCCTGGTAAAATCTATTGATTAATTATTATTGAATTGATGGAATTTTTTCATATTATATAACATTTCATATTGTTTATTTCAAATTTACATTACTTCACATTTTATTATTTTATACAAACCATTCCATGAATTTGAGTTCACCATTGGATTTTTTCCTTCCACCGGTTGAGATGATTATATAATTGAATAATTTACATGTTTTACTTCATTTTATATTGTTATGTTCTATATATAATCATCCATTTAATAAGAATTCAATTATATATCTTGTTCATAGAATACTATGAAACTGATCGATCCTTAGTTATGTGATCTCTTGTATCTATTACATTTGTAATAAAATGACCCATGACTCTTGGACACAATGTACTATATTGTTACTATTGGTATTAGAATATTATTAATAGAATCCATGGGAAATATATTTAAAAACATAGCTCTGGGAACATAACACTATGATAGAATTTGAGGATAACGAAAAAATAACATTATATTATCTTTTTTGTTAGATATTTTGTGGATCTTCCTAGAACTAAATCCTAAACTGCTTTCTATAAGTTAATTTTGTTCATGAAAAAATATACATAGGGGCATCAAAAATAACATTTTTTCGGTCCTAACTCGACGTAACATGAAACGTGAAAATGATCCATAATGTGCATCTTTTTTACCTCTGTTATGGGATATTCTTAGGATAATTCACATTCTCCATAAAAACCATTATTAATAATTCAAAAGTAAATATTTTCCCAATGAAACAATTCTTATAATTATGTAATTTTCTGTTAAAAATATTGATGTTATATTATGTTTCATTTTAGTTCTAAATTAGGCATTTTCAATCATAACATAATTTAGTGTATTTTAGTGTTTTTAAATAGAACCTAATGGATGAAAATGAATCAATATCCATGTAAAAATATAGGGATTTACCTTTATATCAGGTCAATATAGTTAGTGTTGGAGATAGAAAGACCATGGACATACTCTAATAGCATAATAAAGTTGTGAAGAATAATTATACTACAACAGTGTTTGATCATTTCATGTGGAGAGACCCCCATCTTCTAGGTGGAATACTAATCCAGTTCTAGGTGTGTAGTTGACCATGTCACATTAAAAGTTATTTCTATAATTGGAATTCAATGAAAATGAAAAGGTAGAAATTTAAAGGTATATCCTCATGGGAGATGCTGATCAATGTTTGTATTTAATCTAGAATACTAATGAAGAATATTAAATTGAATAAATGTAATGGAGAAATTTTAATGAAACATTCTTAGACAAATACATCCCTTTTGGGAAACAAACTAAAATTAAGACAAAACTATTTATATACAATAATAATGAAAAAGATATTTTTTCATAATATGAGGAATGCTTCAATAAACTATACAGGTATGTTATATATTACAAACAAGATTCAAAAGATAGGGATGATCAATTCATTGATGGTCATAAAGAAAGTACTCAAAAACAACTACACTCAAAGATATTCTCTTTATATGTTGAAATTGTATTATGTTATATCAAAATAGATAACAAATTTGTTATATTATATATTTTAAAGTGAAATAATGTGAATAATATGTTATCTAATATCCATGGAAATTTTGAAGTATCATAGAATAGTAAGGGAATGAAGTGTTTTACATTATGACACAATTGTGTAAATAATCATTATAACGACCCATAAATTGCATACATTGTTATCAATTCAGAATTGAAGCATGCTTATTACAAAATATAACAAAACCATTATAGGACCATACAGGTGTAGTTTATTTAGAAACTGGGAAACATAAACCATTGGTACATAATGAATCTACATTGTCTCCCGTTTATTTCATCATATCTAAATTCCCTTTTGGCATATCCTACATAATACCCTTCTTACTGACTTGGTGAAAAGAAAAAATACAAAAGGGAAAGCTCAAATTCTCATTAAGGGTAAACAAATGAAATATCACTCATATCATATTCATAAGAACATAACATTTTTAAAATCTTAACATGAAAAATAGATCATAATATCATAACAAGGGATAAATCATAGTAGTGAAATTTAATCCTAATAATAATAACAAAAATCATGAATCATTTTGGCATAAAAACATAATCATATAAAATCATTTCTTATTAGTCAATACTCATTTACAAGACTATCATAGTGGACAAAGCCCATTTCTAAACCGTGTTCACTCCTCATTCCAGTCATGTATCAGTGAAACAGTTTAACATTCCGTTCTGACCATGTATATCTCATGAGATATAAATATTTACCCAATGCATTGGACGAAGATATAGGTCCCACCCATCTCATATTGAAATCATTCTTACGTGTGCCACAACATAAGAATAAATATTTCTTCAAAACCCAAAGAATAAAATGGGTTTCTTAAACATCATCCCATCATAACATAATCAATATAAAACAAATGGATATCATTTCATCATTAGATAAGTGAAACCATGTAAATAATAGAGATATTATACTTGAAACACACACATATGAAATAATGTCATCTTATATAGAAAATGGTTTTGATAAAACACTGGAAATGAATTCTTGAGAAAAATATCCTTTCTTCATCATAGTCATTTTCTTTTCTCAACATTCCATGCAATTTTAAAAGAAAATGATTTTTTTGAAAATAATGATTAAATCATGTAGAGAAAGCTTCATGAAAAAAAGGCGTTATGTAATTGTAAAAATTTGTTCATGCCCTATCATTTATAAGAACATTCTACTCGTACTTTTAACAGAAAAGTCATAAAGTAACTCGTATGGTAAACGAAAAAATGATTCCTTCCATAACACAAAGTAAAAGTCAAAGAGGGGTAAACATGACTTTAAAAATACATGGAAGAATATTAAACATATTATGTAAAAAAAATTAAAGACATGGATGAAAAATATAATGCTAGTAAATACTTACGTATTATCAATCTCAGATAAAAATTAGATTGCAAAATTATCCCTTACCTTATGTCTGATATGCTTCGCACGTATCCAAACCTCCAATATAATGATTTAAATAATGTCATTGACTTATTACGTAATCATATTAATTCTTATGATATCATATATGGTCGTATTCTTATCTTCTTATTAGTAATATTTCATTACTACTTGTTATTCGGGTGATCACTGATTTATGTTCTTATTCATGTTTTGTCGAATAAATTCATATTCCTATTATCAAGCTATAGATAAATCATTTTAATAATGGTATTAGTGTAATATATATCATATTTATTTATTCTATTCATTTATATAATCATTATTCAATGAAAATCATGTAAAATGAGTCGCATCACATCGTGGAGATGGTAGGTCGTACGTACGCACGAGCAATTATATCATTTTTTTGATACTAAAATAGCATATAATTGGATGGTATATCATATATAAAGAATCATAATAAGGTTATATTTATTATTTATATAATATATACTCATTTTCATACACTTCCAAATGATGAAATTTTTGAATAACAAATTGGACCACGATGTGGAGATGGTAAGCCATATGTACGCACGTGCGGTGACTTTTTCATTCATAGGATAGATAAAATAACTAATATGGTTGTAAAATTTATATAATAACATCACTGTATATAGAAGATACTGGAGTTATTATTTTAGATTGGAAACAAAAAAAAGGAGAATGTGGAAGAAGAAAGGATCTTGAAATAGGTGGTGAGATATTTACCTCTTCTTCGGGTTCTTCCTTTTGATTTGATCAAAAGGGTTCCATAAGATCGAATTATGACTAAAGGAAGGCCTCTAGGATGAATTTAGGATAGTTGAGAGGGTATATGGTCTGGTTTTGGATGAGCCATGTGGATTTGGATGTTTTAATTAGAGATAAGTGGGATTTTCTTTTTTCAAGATGGATGAGGGGAACCTTAGGAAAAACATAAAATATTATTTTGTAATAAATTAATATTTGGTTTATAATGGCTCTAAAGTGCCTTATTTTGAGGCTAGGGTGGGGATGTGTCAAACTCCACTCAACCAGTAGGTTTTAGTCATGGTTAGGTTACATTTTAACCTTATCATTTAGATTTAACTCTATGTTAAATAATTTAATGTTTATTGTGTCTTCTTGTATTATTACACAATATGGTTAATAAACAAACTATAAACTTCCAATATAACCCCAATTGGTTCATTAATGTCATATATATTATTATGTAAGTCTTTTTTCCGAACCATAGATTTTTAGGTAGATAATATCGATTAATAATTTAATATTTGTTTCCAAAACTATTTTATGTCAATTTAGATACTATTTGAATTTTGTTTTTCTAAATTCATAACAGAATTATTACTTAGAAAAAAATGCATTTAATCAACCTTAATATGATATATTAACCTAGAAAATTAGTGTAATTCATAAAAAGTCTCATATTACTTTTATTTGGGTATTTAAAATATCAATTATGTTAATATTTCATTAATAAGGTTATTACTACATCATCATTGTGTCATAAATAAATTAAATTATTTAAATTATAAAAAATATAAATAAAATACCATTATTTAGGAAATCCTTTTAGATTTTTAATTAATATTTATGTCAAATTTATCTTCTGTATAACCCTATATAAAAATGTATTACTTATTAGACTTCAATTTTAATTATTTTAACTCTTCTTTGTATTAAATAATAATAAATGTCCTAATCTAATTCAATTGGACCTAAATAGAAATAGTTTACTCCTAAGGTTTCTTTTGGTCAAATTAAACTTATCCAATAGAATTAGGACATGTGTTAGGGTAATAATAATGTCATATTTACCATTAATTACCCTATTTAATTTTAAGCTTGGTAAATAAATGTAAAAAGTTACTATTCACCAAAAAATATATTTATTTTATTGAATGAAATTTTGTGACTTGATATAAACCATGTCTCTCAGAGTTTCTAAATTCAACTCACAGAATTGGTAAATATATGTTTTATGAAAATTTGCAAATTCTCCTTGGAGGTGGGTAAAATACGGTAAAAATATCAATAAAATTTTTATATATCTAATATTATTATAAAATGACTCCAATGAATTATATTGAACGTATATAGGTATTATGTATATATTTGGACCAAAAATAAATTTAAATAAAATAAATAATTATTTAAATAAAAATTTGGTTTTAAACTATAACTCAATGTTTTTAACTATTCATAAAAAAATTGAATGTTTTTAGAAAAATACCAAAAAATAACCCTAATCTAATTTAGAAATTCTGAATGCAAAAATGAAGTCCATTTTGACAGATAAAATTAATAAAATTTCAAAAATTGGGTATTACTATTCATAATGGCTAGTTAATTTAATATTTTAATAACATTTCGTTGTTTAGTGAAACTCGGTATTGTGTACAACACAAGCTATTGGACAAGGTTGCTCTTGCGTGTAACGCAAGACAAGAAAATTTTGTGTGTATTGAAAGATTTATTTGGTGTTGCTTATAACATAATACATAAAAACAAAATACTTCTCATAAAATCTCTTGGGTGTTACATTCAACCCCCTTAAAAAAAATTTGACCTCGAAATTCGTCACTTCGTCACAAACATATGTGGATACCTCTCCCTCATCATATCCTAATGTTTCAATCTAGGTTCTTCTAATTGGTGGTTCCTCTATAAAAAATTAACCAAGTGAGTGGTCTTGTTTCGTAGAACTTTTTCTCTACGATCCAGAATCTATATTGGCTATTTTTCTTAAGAAAGCTCTTCATACAATGGTACAACTTTTGAACATAGTACATGTGAAGGATCAGGTATGTACTTTCTCAGGAGAGATACATGGAATATATCATGAAATTGAGAGAGATTTGGTGGAACCGCCAATCAGTAAACTACCTTCCCAACAAGATCTAGTATCTCAAAAGCACCAATATAACTAGGGCTCAGCTTGCCCTTCTTTCCAAATCTCATTACTCTCATCCAAGGAGATATTCATAAGAAAACGTAACTACCACTACAAACTCTAGGTCATTTCTTCGGTTGTAAGAATAACTTTTTTGTCGACTCTGATCTTCTCTTATGTGTTATTGAATAGATCATACATTTTCTTCAATCTCATCATCAAGATCATGTCCTAATAGCTTTCTTTCCCCAACTTCAGCCCAACAAGTTGGAGTTCTGCATTTTTTTCCTTATAGAGCTTCATAAGGAGCCATATGAATATTGTAGTGAAAGATATTATTATATTAAAATTACACCAAAGGTAGGTGTTGATCCCGACAACCATTGAAATGCATAGATAAATCTCTCAACATGTCATCTACAGTTTAAATTGTCCTCCAAGAGTAACCGTCTATCAGAGGATGATAAGCAGTTCTGATACTCAAATCTGTATCTAGCGTATGCCGAAGACTTTTCCAGAACTTCGAGGTAAACCTCAGATCCCGATCAGATATAATGGAAAGGTGTACTCCATGCATTCTTACCACTTCCTTCACATATATCTTTCCAAGCTGATTAGGAGAGAAATATTCTCTAATAGAAATGATGTGTGATGACTTTGTAAGAAGATCAACTATAACCAAGATAGAATTATACCCTTTGGATGTTTTAGGAAGTCCAGTGACAAAGTCCATAGTGATGTTTTCCCATTCCAATCTTGTGTGGGTAATGGTTGTAACATCCCCTTATACCCAAGAAGATCAGGAGACAGGCTAGCCTGCTCGCATTAAAATTAATTAAAATGTAAATAGAACAGAGAGTGTTCAGTAAGAAGGTCTACGGAGGCGAGTGTAATAATCACCACGATAATCAGCCTGAACAAGGCTATTACAAAACATAGGTGATATGAAAGACCAACACAAGCTCACCTCTTGAATTTCCCTTTTGGAAAGAGCATCCGCAACATGATTAGCCTCACGGTAGACATGAAGAACATCAAGGGAAATCTTTTCTACAAGACGTAGGCAATCAACCCAAGCAGGTAACATCTTCCAAGGAACGTTCTTTGATCGTTCTCTAAGGATCTGAACTGCAATAGACGAATCCGACTCAAGCCATAAGTCATGTCATCCGTATTGGACAACATATCTAATAGCATTTATCATAGCCCATAGCTCTGCTCAATTGCAAATCCATTGCCAATGAAATGGAAAAAGAATCCTTTGATAGAGCCTCTATGATTACGGAAGACTCCACCACATCCGGAGGGACCAGGCGCCCCAGCAGCCGCTCCATAAACATTAACCTTCAGCCATCGAGAAATGGGTGGAATCCATCTAATAGATTTCATCATCAATAGTTTCTTTTCCCTGCCAGTAACACCAAGAGACCTCAACAGCACAAGATCAGATACATCATTATTCATCATTCCAGTGTGAATCCTAGAAGAATTTCGAACCACACGATGAATGGCCATTACACCATCATGAACAGAGGGTTTTATATTGTTTAACATCAAGGAATTTTTTACCTTCCATAAAAAGGAAATCAAGCATGCCGAGGCTGCCAAAAATAGTCCATGAACCTGCTCAATGCACTTGGTTTGGCAAATGGATTGTAGAAGCTCCCCAACTGATGCAGAACTAAGACAGAATTTGATGATTCCATGGATTAACATCCCCTTATACTTATGTCTCTCAGCTTTAACTTGCTGACAAACCAAGCATCGAGAGACATATTCAGCAACATCTCTTTTTCATGCCATCCCACCAGAAGTACTTGTTCAAGTCCTTATACATTGTGGTGCTTCCAGGGTGAATAGATAATGAAGAACTATAAGATTCATCCAATATTTCCTTCTTTAATTCGGGGATGGGAGGAACACAAACCCGATTCTGGAACCTTATTGTTTCATCACAATCAATGTGGAATTCAGGAACGCTTCTCACCTTCTTTTGTAACTCTGTATCTTCTTTCTGTGCATCTTTAAACTTCAAATGTATAGATGGTTGAACATTAATTTGAGAAAGATAGGATTTTTTCCATTCTTTTATAATTCCAAGATCGATCCTTTGAAAATCCATAAATATTAGATATTTTTTGACCCTCGTCATGGATATGCCAACATGGTCCTGTCGACTTAATGTGTCTTCCACCTTGTTTGCTTTCCCAGGGTGGTAATGAATTGAGTAGTCGCAATCCTTAATCAGCTCCATCCATATTCTTTGGCACATATTCTGCTCCTTTTGTGTGAAAATATACTATAAACTTTTGTGTTCAGTATAAATATCACAACTTTCACCATAATGATAATGCCTCCAAATATATAAAGAAAATATTTCCGTAGCTAATTCCAAATCATGAGTTGGGTTATTTTTCTCATGGATTTTCAACTGTCGTGAGGCCTAAGCTATCACCATATCATTTTGCATAAGAACATGCCCCAATCCCTTCTTAGATACATTACTGTATATCACAAACTTTTCTCCACTATAAGGCAGTGTGAGCATAGGTGCACTTGATAACCTTTTTTTAACTCCTTGAAATTCTCTTCACACTCCTCTTCCAAATGAACCTAACTCCTTTTCGAGTCAACCTGGTGAGTGGATTAGATAATTGTGAATTTTTTTTCAAAAAACGTCAAAAATATCCTGCCAAACCAAGAAAACATCAGATCTCAGTTTCTATTATTGGTCTTGATCATCTTTCGATAACCTCGGTTTTTTCTAGATCCCCAAATATCCCCTCTTGAGATTATGTGACCCAAAAAGGAAAATATTTGAATCCAAAATTCACACTTGGTAAATTTGGCATAAGTATTCTCTTTTCTTAGGTTATTTAATACAATTATCAAATGATCTTCAAGTTATTCATTTCACTTTGAATAGACAAGAATATCGTCTCTAAAGACTACAAAAAACTGATCAAGATAGTCCCTAAAGACTCTATTCATTATATCCATGAAGATAGTAGGGGAATTCGTAATAAAAAATGGCATCACTATAAATTCATATTGTCTATTCATTTTATATAAAGACATCTTTGGTATATCCTCCTTTTTTACCCTTAATTGATGATACCATGAACAAAGATAATTTTTGGAAATATTTTGAGCTCAGCGTATTTGGTCAAATAATTCATCAATGTGTGGGAGAGGATATTTTTTTCTGATAGTGATCTTTTTATGTTCCTAATAATCAATGCATAGTCTCATTTATCCATCTTTCTTCTTAACAAACAGACCAGGTTCTACCCATGGTGATGCACTAAGGCGTATGAATCCCTTATCATGATTCTACTGGAGTTGCTTCTTCAATTCCTACAACTCAGTTGGGGCCATTCTATATGGTTTCATTGAAATAGGCATAGACACAGGTATCAGTTCTATTGAAAACTCAAACGTCATGATTTGGTGGGAGACCTAGAAATTCCTCCAGAAAAACATAATCAAAATCCCATAGAATGGTCATGTTTTTAATCGTGAGTTTCTCTCTTACCATTTGAGATAAATAACATACATTTATTGGAATCAAGACCCATAAGATATATGATATTTCAACTGGAAGGTTATATTCATCCTTTCATCGATTGATGACCATAGATTGATCTGGAATATGAAATGTGACTTCCATTATTTGGAAATCAATATGATCTCCATATAAAGATATCCAATCCATGCCAAGAATCACATCAAATTCCACTATAGGAAGGATCTCAATATTTACAGGAAGCACTTTCCCACAAACATAAATTGGAGATGAATTATAATCTTTTGATGCAACTGTTATTCCATTAGGAGTTTTCACAACCAACTCAATAAATAATTTTTGAGGTAGTGCGGTGATACCCTTGGAGAATTCTTCTGAAATAAAAGAGTGTGTGGATCCAGAATGAAATATAACTTTTTCTACTTTAGATTGGATAGTAAGTGTAACTTTCATCACTTCGTTATCGTACTCCCCATCACCAATTGAAATTGCATGTGACATTCCATTTTCTTTGGCCTTAAGAGTTTGTTGACGTCGATCATCATCAACAACCGTTGGATTAGGGCATTGATTAGCATAATGCCCCATTTCCTGGCACTTGTATCATTGATGATTAGTTGTACATTCTGTGTAGACTTTTCTTTGTTCACATCACTAGACATGTCTTTCCCATCATTGCGTTATTCAAATGCCTGATGACCTTATCTTCCACATTTGAAACATTTACATGTCTCTTTAAGACAATTCCCTCCATGTTTCTTTCCACACATTAAGCATAAGGGAAAAATCATATTCTTTTTAGTGTAGTCTTTAGATTTCCCTTTGAATTCCATTTTCCACTTCTTATCATATCCATATGACTGATGGGTTACTCCAATCTCCATCTCAAACATGAGAGCACATCGAACAACTTCCTCATAGATATTGATAACCCTTATGGCTAACGCCCTTCAAAGAGATTGTTTTAAGCCACTAAAGAATCGATCGATCTTACTCTCAGGTTGGATAATAATTCCTAAAGCATACATTGATGGTCTTGTAAAATTTTATTCGTATGTACCAACAGATTCATCATCATTTTTCATTAGTTAAATAAACTATTTCTCCATATTTTTTTTGAAGAATACGAGGGATGTACTTATTGAAAAATAAGTTCCTGAACTCGTCCAATTCCATGGACTCAATTTTACCTCATTGACTCATATTATTGACATGATTCAACCATTTATCAGCTTCACCTTTCAAATGATATACTCCTATGATGAATTTATCATGTTCAGAACATTGTAGAACTGAAAATATCTTTTCAGTGGCACATATCCATTGTTCAGTGACGAATGGATCAGTAGACTCATCGAATGGGGGTGGACGTTGTCGCATGAAGGATTCAAAAGAATTTTTCTCCTTCCTTTTCTCATTTGGAAGTCCTGCATGATTCATATATTTAGAGTGTTGTGTGAACATGGATACAAGATTTTTCATTCTAGCTCCCATAACATTTGGTTGCTCAGGGGGTCAATCATTTCATTTCCCATCACATTCAGCATTAACACGATTCCTTCGGGTTGCAGCCATTGACTAAAACCAATAAGGATAGTGCGAGAAACAATAATCATAATAGGAAAACCACCCAATCAAGAATAAAATTTCACACATAAGGTCTTATCATAGGTTATCCATGGACATTTCTAAAACACTAATATTGTGTTCTATTCTTATACATATCCTTAGGGTTCTTACTAAGGCTTTCAAATCCTAGTTTCCAAAGGTTGACTGTAAATTTCCTCTAATACCAACTATAATGACCCATACATTACATAAATTGTTATTACATAAGAAATAGATCATACTTATTGCAACATATAACATAACCATGATAGGACCATATAGGTATAGTGTTTTTAGAAAATGGGAAACATAAATAACTAGTTCCTAAATAATCTACTTTTTCTCCCGTTTATTTCATTAAATCTAGAGTCCCTTTTGGAATATCCTACTTAATACCCTTATTCATAAACTAGGGAAAAGAAAACATATAAAAGGGTGTGATCCAATTATCAGTAAGGGTAAAAAATGGAAATATCAATCATATCATATTCATAAGAACAAACAAATTTTTGACATTCATAACCTACATAAGAGATCATAATATCAAAACATGGGATAAATCATAGTAGTGAAATTTAATCCAAATAACCATAACATAAAACATGAAACTTTATGGAATACACACATAATCATAGAAAATCATTTCTAATTAGTCAAGACTCATTTCCAAGGCTATCATAGTGGAAAAAGTCCATTTCTAAACTGAGTTCACTCCTCGTTCCAATCCTGTATCACGGAACTGGATTTACATTATGTTCCAGCCATGTATAACTCATGAGATATAATTCTTTACCCAATGAATTTGAGGGAGATATATGTCCCACCCATCTCATAATGATATAATTTTTACATGTGCCACAACAGAAGCATAAATCATTCATCATAACCCTATGAATAAAATGGCTTTCAAAAACATCATCCCATCATAACATAATCAATATAAAACTAATGCATATAATTTTTATCATATGAAAAGTGAAACCATTTAAATCATAGATACATTATACTTGAATCATAATCATATGAAATAATGTCATCTTATATGGAAATTGGTTTTGATGAAACACATGAAATGAATTCTTGACGAAAAATCATTTCTTCTTCAAAATCATTTTCTTTTCACAAAATGCCATGTAATTTTAAAAGAAAAGGATTTTCTGAAAATATTAATGAAATATTATATAGTATGGTCCATGAAAATACGACATTATCAAACCTTAAAAATACATTCATGTCATATAGTTAAAAAAACATTCTCCTCATACTTTTAATGGAAAAGTCAAAAAGTACAACGTATGGAAAAAAAAGAATGATTCCATCAATAACAAAAAGTAAAATAAACGAGTGGTAAACATGATAATGAAAATACATGTAATAATATTAAAGACGTTATGGAAAACATTTTATGGACATTGATGAAAAATATAACTCCAGAAAATACTTACGTATAATCAATATCTGATAAAAATGAGATTTCAAAATTATCCTTTACCTTAGGTCCGATATGCATCATACATATCTGAACCTCATGTATAATAATTTAAATAATTTAATTGACTTATTACGGAATCATATTCATTGTTATGATATCATATATGGTCATATTCGTATCTTCTTATTAGTAATATTATATTCCTACTTGTTATTCGGGTGTTCATTGCTTTATGTTCTTATGCAAGTTTTGTCGAATAAATTCTTATTCCTCTTTTCAGGTTATAGATACCTCTTTTAAAGAACAGTATTAGTTTAATATATATCCTATTTATTCATTCAATTAACATATATAATCATTATTCAATGAATATGATGTACAATGAGTCACATCACATTGTGGAGACGGTAGGTCATACGTACGCACACGCGATGATATAATTTTGTTGATATTAAAATCATATATAATTGGACGGTATATCAAATATAAAGAATCATAATAATTTTATATTTATTATTTATATCATTTATTCTCATTATCAAACCCATCCAAATGATGAAATGTTTGAATATCAAACTACACCACGACGTGGAGACGGTTAGCTGTATGTACACACGTGTGGCGACTTTTTCATTCATAGGAATGATAAAATAACTAATATGGTTATAAAATTTTTATAATAACATCACAGTATATAGAATATACTAAATTTATTATTTTAGAATATAAAAAACAATGATGGAGGATGTCGAAGATGAAAGGATCTTCAAATAGGTGGTGAGATATTTACCTCTTATTCGGGTTCTTCCTTTTGATTTGATCAAAAGGGACACTTAGGATTGATTTCTGACTAACGGAAGGACTCTATAATGAAGGGAGGAAAATTGATATGGTATTTGGGCAGGGTTTTTCTTTGAAACGAGGCTTTGGAGGTGTGAAATATATAGAAGGGGAGTTATCTTTTTTAAGAGGGGTGAGGGGCACCATAGGAAAAACATAAAATCTAATTTTATAATAAATTAATATTCTGTTTCTAATGGCTCCAATGTGACTTATTTTGAGTCTAGGGTGAGAATGGGTCGAAATAAATTCATCCTATAGGTTTTAGACAAGTTTAGGTTACCATTTTAACCTTATCATTTATATTTAACTCTATGTTAAATAATTTAACTTATACCGTGTCTTCTTGTATTCTTACTCTATATGGTTAATAAAAATACTATAAACTGCCATCAGAACCCCAATTTGTTCATTAATGTCATATATATTATTATATAAGTCTTTTGGATGAACCTAATATTTTTAGGAATAGAATGTGAATTAATAATTTAATATTTTTTTAAAAAACTCTTTTATGTCATCAATGACACTAATTGGTATTATGTTTTTTCTAAACCTATAACAACATTATTACATCGAAAAAAATTCATCTAACCAACCCTAATATGTTATTTTATCCTAGAAAATTATATTAATTCATATAATGTCACAAATTACATTTATTTGGGTATTTATAATATCAATTATTTTTATATTTCATTAATAAGGTAATTACATCATCATTATTGTGTCATAAATAAATAAAATTATTTAATATGTAAAATTATAAAAAAGATACCATTATTTAGGAAATAGATTTATCTTTCTATTTAATATATTTATAGTAGAATTTATTTTATGTATAACCCTATATTAAAAATGTGTTACTTATTAAACTTGTATTTTAATTCTTTTAACTCTTCTTTGAATTAAATAATAATAAATTTCCTAATCTAATCCAAGTTGACATAAATGGTCATATTTTATTCCTATGGTTGTTTTGGGTCGAATTACACTTATACAATAGAATTATTACATGTGTTAGGGTAATAATAATATCATTTTTACCCATAATTACCATATTTACTTTTAATTGTGGTAAATAAATGTAAAAAAGTTACTATTCAAAAAAAAATTATTTTTATCTTATTGAACCAAATTTTAATCCTTGATATTAACCGTTTCTCTTGGATTTTCTAAATGAAACTCACAGAAGCGGTAAAATGTTATTTTATGTAAATTTGTAAATTCTTCTAGGAGGTGGGTAAAAGACGGTAAAACATTTAATAGTGTTTGTATATATCTAAAATTATTATAAAATGACTCCAATGAATTAAATTTAACTTATATAGGTATAATTTATGTATTTTGACCTAAAATAAATATAAATAAAATAAATAATTATTTAAATAAAAATTCTGTTTTAAACAATAACTCTGTGTTTTTCACTTTTAACCAAAAATAAAATGTTTTCATAAAAATACCAAAAATTCACCCTAAGCTAATTTCGATATTCTGAATCAAAAAATGAAAACCATTTTGAAATATAAAATTAATAATATTTCAAAAAGTTTGTATTACTATTCATAACGGCAAGTTTATATAATATTTTAATAACATATCGTTTTTAGTGAAACTCGGTATTGCGTACAGTGCTAGCAATCGAGGAAGGTTGCTCTTACATGTAACGCAAGCCATAAAAGTGTCGTTTGTAGTGAAATATTACTTTGGTGTTTCATATAACATAATACATAAAAACAAATTACTTCTCATAAAATCTCAGGGTGTTACAATCATCTTGTAAAATTCTTGAAATGAACGGGGTTTTGAAATAAGTTTATTTAATATGGTCATTGAGCACATAAGTACAATGGGAAGAAACAAATTAATGTTATTCAATGCATAAATTATATTGAAATCGGGAATTAATCAATTAATTATCCCCTGAGTCTAGGGAATAATCCATTGAAGCACCCAAGGGGTGATTACCAAGCTTATATGATCACTGTAGTTGATGTAGAAGTAACCAAAAATATGGTGGATGGTATATTAATATATTCCTAAAATATATCCAATGATCTATTCAATTCTATATCATCAAATTCTTTTATATCTACATTCATTTCAAAAAAATTGGGCACTTCATTTATTTTGACGAGGGAGTTTATAGTTAAATCTCTTATATGATGTCTCATTATAGAATTTTTTCTTGTAAGACCCATTTATGAACCAAAATTATGCATTAATTATTTTCCTTATCATCAAACCAATGGATTATGTTGATATAATCCATAGTAGAGACTATATTTCAAATCATGTAAATTTTTTTCCAATAATAAGGAAACTACGATTTGTGAAGAAGATGTAGAATCCTTATTATTTTGTTCATAAACATCATCATATGGTTCTTAACTATAACCACCCTAGTGCCACCATTGAATGAATATATTGGGAAGGAAGATAAAATGAAGTCTATGGATGTTAAATTTCATCATAAAATTGAGAATGTATTAATTATACAGGAATAAATTGATTTATTTCTTAAGGAATTACCTTGTCACCACACAAATAGTGAAGATTAATTTTCCATTGATATAATCCCTAATGAAAGGCCATTATCAAAGACTCCATATATAATAGAAATTATAGAATTTGTGATGCTAAAGAAACAGCTAAAGTAGTTGAGTAATAATGCATTCATTCTCCCTAGAATTTCTCCCTAGGGAGCCACTATTCATTTTTATAATAATAATGATGGATCTCTACAGATGTGCATTTTTTATATAGAAATCAATGAAATTAAAATAAAAAAATAGTATCATATGACTCAAATTGATGATTTATTTGATCAATATCCTTTGAGGTCTATATATTTCAATTATAGGACTATATTATGTAAATAATTAATTACGTATAAAGAAAGAAGATATTCAAAACAATGATTTTTGAAAATGTTATAATTTTATGTGTTTATAGTAATTACATTTGGATAGAATAATAAACCAACTGTTTTAATAGATCAAATTAATACAGTTTTCATGAAATATAATAAATAAATTTACTGAATTTATTGATTATATGTTGGGGTAATCCAAAACCTATGAGAATCATGAAAATTACATTTATATATTTTTGAATACTATGATATGAAAATTAATATATAGTATATTTAGAATGTGTGAATTCTAAAATCAAATACATCACTCCCATGGCCCTATTGTATATAAGGATGGAATATACTACACCTGGCAAAGACTATAGCATTCCATTAATGGTCTACCCCAATAATCATAACTCAGGAACATTGCTTTATTGATTTAGTATGTTACTATATTCTTTCAATTCAGAATTGTGCCCAATTGGCTATCTCATTAACCAATCTCACACTTAAATTGGTTATTGTCTTATAGAAAAAAGAATGTATATAATGTTTCAAATTATTTAGGAGAATACTGTTAAATTCCCCAATATTTACTCTTCCATTATGAAATGATTGTTTTGTGATATACTCTGATGCATCAAAGAATGTACTAGGTTGTTTCATTATGAAAAATGATAAATTTATTACATATGAATCAAAGCTGTTGAAGGCTCATGAACAAAATTATCCAAATCATAATCTTTAGTAAGAAACGGTAATCCTTTTTCTCTAAATATATGGTGACAATATCTATATGGTGAAAGATATGATATATATAAATATCCCAAGAGTTTGGAATATATTTTTACATATAACGAACTCATCATGAGGAGTGGGATATGGATCGAGTTTATCAATGATTGTGATTGATCAATATGCTTCCACCTAGTAAAGGAAAATACGATAGCATAAGCATTAATATGAATAGATCATGGAATTATGACCCAAATTATGATTGTGAAATATCCTATATATTTGTATTTGGTAAAAATAGATATGGGAGTTTTTATGGAAATTTAAACATCATTTCTATTTTAAATTATTTCTAACCAATATTTACTAGTGAAGATAAAATGCTCTAAATACAATCATATGATTATTCAAAATAAAATTAGTGTCGTTAAGGAAAGATGATTGGATGACTTCATATATGAGGATGGAATTATAAAATTTGTAAAGTGGTTATGATTCCAACTAGTACTATTGCGTAATTGGGATCTATTAGATGATAGTCATAGATCAAATTTCACCACACATCCTACTAGTACAAAAATATATAGATATCCAAAGGAATACTTTTAGGAGGATAACACGTAGTGTTAAATTGGTGACTATATAGCAAGAAGCCATGTTTTTATAAAGTTAAGTCTTTGAAAAACCATCGTTATTTATCCATGAAACCTATATGAACTCTTATGTTGATGTGGGAAGAGATTACTATAGACCTAGTCACAATATTACCAGAAATTCCAAGAAAGAATGATATGACATGGGTAATAGTTGATAGACAAGAAAATATACAAAATTTCCCTCAATATGGAATGGGTTACCACCTGAGTGCGTATATATAGCCAATACTAATGACAATTTAACACTTCATGGAGTAGCATTGTTGACGGTGTTCTATTGAGATCCTCATTTGAAATCACTATTTTGGAAGAGTCTTCATGAGTTCCTTGATAATAAGATTCATGTGAGTACTTATTATCCCCCTAAAATAGAATTACACTCTAAAATGAGTTTTCAAAAAATTTCATACAAGTTTAGATCATTATCACATGGCATTAATGTTATGTTGGATCATAATTTACAATTGGTATAATTTCCACTACTAGAAAATGGGTCTATACCCACGGTTTTGCAAAAAACCATGGGTATAGGGAAATTATGTGAACCAATACCCACGGTCGTGCCAAAAACCGTGGGTATAGTTTTCTTTTAAGGCCTATACCCACGGGTTTGGAGAAAACCATGGGTATAGTGTATTTTATGAAGACCTATACCGACGATTCATCAATATCGTGGGTATTGAGATTTTTTTGAAGAGCTATAGCCACGGTTCTAATGATCCGTGGGAATAGCATTCCCGCATTGTGGTCGGGAAAGAAAATTAAGTGGTGCATGAAAAAATATTTGAAGGAAGACATTTATTCATAGGATAGATTAACATATTTATGTAATTATAAATATATATTTAAAAAAATTCTGTAGCTATGTAGGTAAAACATTCTCTGCGGCTGCTGTAGGTCGCGTTTATCGATTCATGTCAATTACATTTTTCAAAATGTCGATCATGTTAATACATATAGGCAGATGTATATACATATAAAAAGTAAAATTTATAGCCCAGATAGTCCCTTGGTGAGGCGCGACCTTGATGCGCGTTGTGAGGCACATGTTCGAATCTTTCCATCATCCACATTTTTTAGAACGCGGTTTTTATTAATATACATATTTAGATGTATGTATATATATCGAATAAAAAGGATATCTCAGTTGGTCTCTTGGTGAGGTGTGGCCGTGAGGCGCGGGTTCAAGTCCCCCCCTGAGCCATATTTTTGAATTTAAATACCCCATGGTTTTCAAACTGTGGGGTCTATTGTGTGCCATGCTGGAATAGCGTGGTCTACAATTTGACAAGCCTATACCCACATTTTAGAAAAACTGTGTTTATAGGATGAGACCACTATTGCGACGCCTTTCCATCCCACGGTTCCCAAAACCCTGGGTGTAGCCTATACCCATAGTTTTGGGGGCTATACCCACAGTTTTCAACTGTGGGTATAGGTTTTTTTTCTAGTAGTATTCCATAAAATAATAGATTCGTTTTTTATAATAAAAATGGTGCCAATAGAAAATTTATATGGAATGCGAGGTTCAACTCCAACTTATTGGGAGGATGTTGGTGTGGGGAAACATATTGGAACCAAAATAATTGATGAGAATGCTCCAATTATAAATAATATTATTGATAATATCAAAAAATATCAATTTTGGAAAAAGAGTTATGATGATATATGGAGAATGGATTTGTAATTTTGACAGCGTTTTAATGTCTTTATGAATTTCTAAATTGATGGTTGTCTTATGGATCAAAATTAAAGGGAATTAGACCCCCACGTTCTCCAGACCATTTGATATTTTGAAATTAATTTGTGATATATCATAAAAATTATAAATTCATACAAGTCCTTCTATGGTTCACGACGTGTTCCCCATATCATTGATAATTTATGTACATTCCAAACCCACCAATTATAATTACCTAAAATGAAATATTATGATAACATGATTAATGTTACTATGAAGTGACCATTGAAATTCATGAAAGAAGTAGTAAGTATTGATAAATCTGATAACTCAATAGGTAACGGTTATTTGAAGAAACCATAAAATTGAAGATGCAATTTAAGAAACTGGGTATTTTATGAATAAGAACCTCCAACTTCATTATATAATGTATTATACATGAAAAGATTCATGGAAAAAATTTTGGAAGGAGGGAAGACTATTTCACATATTTATTTTTGTGTATATATAAAATAAAATAAATCAAATTCATATAAAAGATTTCATTTCACAAGGAATTATACCATATAGTTTATATCATAAATAATCACATAGAGGATATGAAAGAAACATTATAAATGAATAATGAATGAAATAAGAGGGTTTTTCATCAAATTAAGTATCAAATATTAATGAAATAGTAATATCACTATTGGAATATTATTGTGACCCATAGTAAATATAATTTGGACAATATAATAGTAACCTCACCAGTCAATGTATAAATAAAATATTGGAATCATATAAATGTTAATATGATTTAATTATAGGATAGTACAAGTAACTAAATATATTAGAAGTAATTAATTAAGTGTCAATATTATTTTATAAACATAACTATTTATTTTAAATTTTATAATTTTTATGTTGATTTAAAAGAAAATTTATTTTCAAAAAATTTATTGATTCATTAATATTTTTCTTCTTATGATTATAAAAAAATTACGAGACTTTAATTAATTTTTCAAAGTGTTATCAAACTAGTTATAAATTTAAATTGGTAACTACAAATTAAATGGAGATTTTAACTAAAAAAACTTATCATATTTAGAAAATTATTTTCTTAAATTAGAGTTCATATGAATTCTACATGATAAAAAATGGTTAGGGAAAACATTGTGATTTTCCTAAAATAGTTTAATTATTTGTGAATAGTAAACTATAGTAATTTATCATATATATTAAATAAAGAATTATTGAGTCATAGAAGATGTATTATAGATATTTTACCAAAATGAAGAAATATACTTCACTATTTTTATATATTTAGTTATAATGATTAAACTACACATAGTCTTGAGCCAATATAATAATCAAATAAAAAAATAACCAAAGAAAACCCTCTCCTCCAATATAAATACCCCCTCCAACACCTCTTCAATTAAAACATACTAGTCCTCGGATCATACCCAATTTCAACCCAATCATATTCCCAAGACTCTTACTCGCGCACAATAGTTTTTGGTTTCAATGAAATAACAAAACAAAAGTCCTTTAAAGAGGATCCCACGGAGAAGAATACAGTGCTAAAAACCTCTTTCCATTTTTTTATTTTCATTTCAATTTATTTTATTTTCTTTTGTTATGCTCTTTTAAAAAACAAATAGTAAAAATTTATAATAAATACATTATATTATATATATTTTAAATTTAATATTTAAATTTAAAATCCTCTATCGTGTCCATTATCCCATAAAAATTTATCTTAAAAATTAAAAACTCATCTCAAATGTGTCGATTCACAGCCTTCAAAGATGTTAAGTTTTCTTTTTTCATTTATGCCTAGATGACTGGAAATAAAACCATTTTATATACTTTAAAAAAACTATAATACATATATATTACTTATAATTTAATATTATCAAACCAATATATATATATATATATATATATATATAATAATAATTAATAAAATAGAACTAGTAAGCATTGAACCAAAATATGCGCAAATAATCTAAACATTTATAAATTACATTTTATCAAATGATTCATTGTCATATCATATAAATTAATGAAATATATAACCATTTAATATTTTGGAGGTTCACTAATAACATATAATTTCAATTTTAAAAAACTATTCTAATTTTAAATGATTTTATAAACAAGTATGCAAGTAAATTGATTGTGAAAACCATATAAATGAAAGCTACAAAATGATAAAATTGAATATTATGACTCATCAAAAATGAACTTTTTAGAATTATATTAAGTCAATAAATGGTATAAAATTATCTTAATTAAAAATTAATTAATTTAATATGTTTATCTAGGATATTATGAATAATTTCATAACACTTTCAAATATTAGTTATGGGATTCTCTTAAAACTTCCATTTTTCATTCAGGTAAATTTTTTTCCCTACATAACCTAATTTAATTATTAATTAATTTTATATAAAACATTTAATTTATGAATATATTTTATAAAACCATCTATCTATATTGTTATATTTTTAATTGATGGGTAATGCATGTTTTATAGGGTATCTTTTTCAATTCATCTCAGCAAGCAATCCCAATTAAGCGGATATTACAAATTTCACATCAATTTTAATGTACCATCCATAATATACTTAAATACAGAAATATTTAACTAATATTAACTCATTTTTTCATAAAAAATTGTTTTTTATTTCTTGTTTTATTCAAACTATAATTCTTTTTTTCATTTTCATAACTCTTTAGTATATTCCGAAAAAATTGTACTAAAGTAGCACATTTATAATGTTTTTTAAACTCTCCATTTATATTATTTCACTTCCATTGGAAATAATGTTTCTTGATCTATGTTTTTAATGACATTGGGAATAATATTTAGAATGTATAATTTATGAAACATGACCCTACGATAATCATTAAGGATATGCATATAATATAATCCAAGAATTTTAGTACGTTATAGACAATTTGTGTTTTCCGATAAATACATCCTTGTATATATAATACAAACGAACATGATTATTTCATAGATATTCATAGGGGAAAAAACATCACAAGGTGCATTGGGCCGAACTCGGCATAACCTGGTACAGAACAACGAGCCTTACAATGCACCTATTTGGAAACTCCCAAGGGATATGATTTGATAAATTCACATTATTTTTAAAAACCATTATGAAGGATTTAAAAGTAAATATGAACCTAAGGGAACTATATTTATTATTACAAAATTCAGTGTTCATAAATTTCAATTTTTTGTTATGTTTTTTTCTAGTTTAATTTTATTCCAAATGATTCATAACCTAATTAAGAATATTCCATAATTTAAAAATGGTACAATATAAAAGGAAATGAATGAATACCTATGGAAAATGTATGGACATCCATTCTGATCAAGAAAAACCAGTTACTTTTGGAGTAGAGAATATCATGAATATGTTCTTATATCTTACTCATGATATAGTTAATAACAACATGAAACCTATTTTAGATATTTTCATGTTGATGACGAACCCATATATTAGCACTACAATAGATCCCCCAGTATCTGGTTAGTGGATCAAATTCCTTTAGACGACATATCTAGCATTGGGACACAGTGAAAAAGAAAAGGTAGTCCCAATAGTGTATTTCCTCAAGGTAAATGTTTGTATAGGGTGTTAATTGTTCTAAAATACTGAGGAATAATAAATAGAAAAAATTGAATGACTCACATTTATGGAAACATTTTTCAAAAAATAAATCCCTCATTGTAAGAAAAAAGAAATTAAGATAAAATCAATTCTACAAAAAATAATTCGAAGAAAATAATGTTACATAATATAAGGCTTCCATGACATGACTATCGTGGAATTATATAGATTATATACTTGGTTCGATTGAAAATATTGATAATTTCATTAATGGTGTTAAATATAGTCTCTAAATGGTAGTGGAAAATCAAAAAAAATTATCGTAGGACAAAATATTATTATGTGACATAACATTAGAGAATAAATTTTTTGTATCCTATCTTATGAATATAGATTAAGATATGTAGTGGTGTTTTTATTACCATTTAAATGAATAAGAATTAATGAAAAATGGAATGAATAAGTTCCCCTTATATGAAAATTGTTGAAAGAATATTCCTGATAAATTCATGAACTACATGGGAGATTACTATTAGTGTATAAAAAATTGTCATGAAGATAGTTATTGTAAGTGGAAGAAACAAATAAATGATGTTTAATGATTCAAATATATTTTAATATGGAATTTTTCAAGTCATTGTACCAGTATTCTGAGTAATACATAATTTAGAAGGCTAAGGGGATATGTACACGCTTAATCGATCACCATATCTGATGTCGAAGTAAAAAATGTTGTATTGGATGGTATATTAACAATATCATCAAATATTGATAATGATTAATTTGATTCTGGATCGTCACACACTTTTATATTTATGCTATTTTTTACGACAATTTTGCATTTTTCATTAGATATAACAATAGAGTTATTGGTCAAATGTATTAAGGGAAGACTCATTGTAATTAAATGTGTCAGTCGGCCACCATTTTGACAAATAATCAATCATTATTTTTTGACCTTATCATTATAACTATCATTTAATATTATATAATCCTCATTATATTCTATCTTTGAATATATGAGTCTAAAATTTATTATATGAATATGGAAAATATTATTAATCCATTATATTTAGATCTGAAATGACATCATCTGATCCATTTCTAAATCAACCCCAATATCTCTATAGAATGTAATTATTGAAAATTATGTGAAAAAACGTCTAGGGATGTGTAATGTCAAAATATAATTTTGAATGTACAAATTCTACATTAATACATTGATTTATATCATACCAATTTACCTGGACCCATCAGAGGGTGAAGTTGAATTTTGATTGATCTAATAGTTGATGCAATACCAATATCAAACAGTCTTTATATAAAGTTCATTGTGGAATTAATGGAGATGATGAAATAGAAAGAGGATTGGATTAATGAGAGATTTATTCACATAAGTGTTTCTCCATGGGGATCCCATGTTCTTCTTATAATGAAGAAAGATGGATCTATTAGTCGAGGAATTTATTATATATAAATCAATGATTTAAAAGTAATGGAAATATATCATATATCAAAAATCGATGATTTATTTGATCAAATTCCATGGGATCAACCATTTTCATAGATTCAACATCATTCAAGATATCATAAATTCATTTAAATATGTATGATATTCTAAAGAAAACATTTAGAAAAAGGTATTTACATTACGTGTTTATAGTAATTCCATGTGGACTATCAAATCCACTGTAAGTATTCACAGATATAATGGATAGAGTATTGATGTAATGTACTATAATTTTTTTGTTATTTATTGATGATATCTTGGTGTACTCCAAAATCTATTACGATGATGACAACCACATATGGATTGCTCTAGAGAATCTTTGAAGAAAATGATTATTTTGGATGTTTAATAAATGTGAATTTTATGTAAAAATAGTATGTTTTATTAAACATACTTTCTCTTGAGATGGAATCACTATTGATACTACAATGATAAAGGTAGTAAATAAATGGAATATTCCAATCATCATAACTGAGTTACAAAGTATTATTGGTTTAGTCGATTACTATTGGTGCATTATTTTCAAAATTTTCCCCAATTTGATAACTCATTAACTAAACTCACAAATAACGGGGTTATGTTCATATGGAAAAAATAATGTACAATGTTTCTGAATAATTTTGATGAATCTTGGTTAATGATCCTATTTTGACTATTCCATTAGGAAATGAAGGGACTTGGATGTACAATGATGCATCGAAGAAAGGACTCTGGTGTTTCGTTTTGAAAAAAATACAATCGTATTGAATATGCATCAATTTAGGTGTAGACCAATGAATAATATTATCCAACTCATGATATTTAGTTAGCAATCACAATATTTTCTATAAATAAATGGATATAGTCTATCTATGTTGAATGATGTGAGATATACACAGATCAAATGTGTTATAAATATATATTTACATAGAATGAACTCAACATGAGATAGAAGAGATTACTAATGTTAATAAAAATTTATTATTGATCCATACGCTGCCTCATAGGAAAAATGATAAGGCAGTAGATTCCATAAGCTCGAATTATCATGGACTTCTAACAAAAATGAGGATTAATAACGATCATATATTCATGTGTTATATATAAAATGTTATGATAATTTTTATGTAAATATAATCATTACTAATTTTTGAAATAATTACTAAACCATCATTAATGGCGAAGATAAAAATATCTCAATCAAATGATTTTAAAATTCAATTGAATATTAAATCCGTTAAGGATGGATGATTGGAAGTCTTCATGAGTGATAATGGAATTATAAAATGTTGCAAGATCTTATGTGTCCCATCAATACTGGTGATAAAAAGTGAACTATTAGATGATTATCAGGGCTCAATATTCTCTCTCCACCCTTGTAGTACAAAAATATATACAGTTATAAAGGAACAATTTTCATTTGATAATTCAATATAGGAAATTGCCAACCATGTTCCAAAATTCCTAGTTTGTTAGTAAGTGATGGTTGAGAGACAAGATCATAGAGTGGTCATGCATCCTCTATATGTTCTTATGTGGAAGTGGGATGACATTATGTTGGAAGTCTCTAGATAATAGGCCTCATTTGTGTAATTATAAACACCCTTAAACTGATGGACAATCTTAATGGAATATTTAAAAATTTAAAGACATGCTCAATAGCATCATAAGTTTTTATATAATAATATTGTTTTATGTCTATTATTATTAAAAAATAATAAATTAATTTGACATTAATGTGGAAATTTTTTCAGATTGTGTACATAACACATAACAACATGCTTCGTTGAAAACATACGTTGCACAATGATTTGAGTTATACAAAAAAATTACATAATATTATTATTATTTTAAATGGTAGTTAACTGTTGGAAATTTTAATGGAGGGAATGAATAGAACTAACTACAATATAATTCTACATTTTTTTAAATGTTTTACATTTTCAAATAAATATTATAGGCATAAAATGAGAATGAATCCTATTTTTAGCATGAAATACTCTAATATTATTTAAAGGGCTGGTTTAACACCTTTTGAGGGAGAAACCTTTTTAAATATAGTTTTCTAACATTTATATGTTTAATTTTACAAAATAATTTTTTATAATAGAATCATCAAACGGTCCAAATTTTGAAAATAGGTTCCATTTTTTCAGACATTATGAATCGTAACATCAGTAATTATTTTATTTACCATACCTAAAGGGTAATTATTGTCAATAAGGGTAAAAAATAATATAATAATAATAATAAATCACCTTAAGACGTGTGATAATACTATTGGATGAGACATATCTAAACATGGAAATCCTGTGGTCGATTTTGGGACACCATAGAGCCACTTAGATTTGAAAATGGAATTTTATAAAAATTAATATAGTGTAACGAAAAATATGACATAAACATGTATCTTTTAGTAAAACAATTTTTATATGTTTATATATAAATGATATTTTCTATTATAAATTTTCATTAGAAATATCAATGTATTTTATAAATCATGGTATTTTATTTATAATTTTTAGATGTTATATAAATAAATTTATTTATGACACAATTATAATGTTGTCATTACCTTATTAATGACCGATTTAAATAAATTCGATTATAAATATTATAATAAAATTATTTTGAAACTTTTTTTTCGATCCACTAATTTTATGGATAATTAGTAGTTTTTATATTTGAATTGATGATGTTTTTTTTTTGAATTAATCATTTTTTATGGATTTTTAAGAAGTCATGAATTGAATAGTTTAAAAATTGAAAAAAATGAGTTTTTAAAACAAATAATATATTTTAAAATTATATAATTGACCAAAAATCTAATATTTAGCCAAATTCCTTGTATAATGATGAAAATTGCATTGAATAACCACTCTAGGTTATATTAAAATTTTATAGAATATATATTATCCATATAGTATGAATATACATGAAGATGTGGTAAGACTAAAAATATTTAACAAATGGTTAAAACTAAATTATATGGTTATAAGTGTGACCTATACTTTTCTAAATAAAAACTGGTTGATTGGTCTTCAACCCGGAATCATCTTATATTTGATGTAACTAACTATGGGAGAATTTGAAACCGATAATCAATTTTTAATAAAAAATATTTCAATACATCCCTAATGTGTCTCTCAACCCTCTTATAAAATGGAATCACCTATACCCATTTAATGACACCACTCAAGCACCTTGAATCATCCAACCACTAAAAATATAAGGTTCTATAATCTATCTATTCATCCTATAATCATTAGCTTGATCCGAAGGAAATTCAAAAAGCATTTTGGCTCAAATCAAAGTGAGTTACCCATTTTAAGAAGTAGTTTCATCTCTAATGTTCTTTTCAATTGTTTTACATCATCACTACATATAAAATTTTTATTATTTTATTAGATAAAAAACATTATCATAAACATACTATAATGTTTTCATGATGATTATTCGAACTACACTTACACACAGCAACATCTAACGCATATGAACATACTATTTCTCTGTACGGTGATCTCCTACCTCACGAAACGATGATTGTTTGATTTACCTTAAAACCTATAACGATGTCCATTATGATTAAAGATTATTTATATATGATATATATTATATTTATATTTTCTTTATGATACATTATTTTTTATTTACAGACATACCATTATGATTTTCTTGATGTGTAAATATGCTAATTTCATTTGAGGATGTGCAGACTACCGCCCCTCAAAGTGATATGACTCGTTCATTCCATAAATGGAACGTATAAAGGAAGGAGGTACTAAAATTATGTAACTTATATATCATATTATATTATACATTAATTATAATATTTCTATGTATCATTTATTTTTATATCATTAATATGAGAAAAAATGAATGAATGTTCATGCTTATGTATATCTTACCATCTCCTGGAACAGTGCATTTAATTTCATAAATCCAAATGTTATAATCCATTATAAATAAAAATATACTATATATATATATGATATTTACGTCATGAAAAAGTCTAGTGATAATTTACACATAACCCCATAGAAAATTTGTAATTATAACAATATCATTATCATTGAAGTTCCCAATATCGACAAAACTATCGATATTTACATAAATAATTATGTAATTTTATTAACATGGTATTAAGTGATATAAAAAGAATAATAAACAGGGAAAATTTTCTTATGAAAGTATATATTAAATTAATTGTATTAATTAAGAAGAACAAAGAAAATACGTGATAAGTTAGACTCAATGACAGGAACATCGTCTCAATCTCCATTCATTGAGGCATGTTTTGATAATATACACCACCGTGTGTTACATAGTTTATAATAAATACCATTGAATTTTACTACATTTAATGGGAATATTTTATATAAAAATGTTTTTACTAAATGAAAAAGGAAATTTTTTAACGTATGCGGGGATAATGACCTCTCAATCATCGTAATCGTAATTTAGCTTCCTCTATATGCCTTAATGTTTTTAAAAGGAAAATGAATACCTTAATATATTTTAGGGTGTTTTGGTATTAAAAATGGTATTGGAAATGGATTTATTATTTCAATATCTTGAAATGATTTCAAATAAAATATTATTAATGAAATTTTGATGTTTGCATGATTTTATGTGTTATTATTATATAATGCTACTTGTACATTTGATAGGTGGTAACATGATAAACCAATGATGGATGGTTGTGTGATAAAAAAATGATGTGTAGTTCTATGATAAAACATGTGTGGGTGGTTACGTTATAACCTAAAATCATAGGGTGTGGATGTCAGACATATGGCAATTCAATTTTGTGATATGTGTGGATGTCGACTGTATGGTTGTTCCATTTAAGTATGTTTTTGTCAAAAGTTTCCATTATATGCTATATGTTTCTCTGTATTGGATTTTTTTAATCTTTTGGCTAGATAATGGGTAATCAAAGATCTTATATTCAGTGATGAATATTTACTACTTCTTAATGGTTAAATGTATTACATTATAATATTGTATTCATGTTTTTCGTTTTCTCCCAAGACTAACATTTTTCTTTCATTTTGTGTCCCTTTATGAGATTTCTATTCTCTCCAAAGTTTGGAAATGTTTTTCATATGACATAAAGATGATTAAAGTTAGGGATGGGATCACGGAAATGTTATGCTGTTAAAACATGAATCGATGTCATATTTCATTTAAAAGAGTTTTTTGTTTTATTAAAAAAATTATAGTGAGAAGAAGTGTATAATGTTAATATTCCAGATGTTATGTATAAGATAAAAAATATTTCTATAAATATTTAAATCTGAAACATCCTCGATGTGAATTAAAGTCAAATTATCATCTTATCTTAAGATTAATTAATGTTTAAGGCTGGGACCATATAGTTTGTATCAGAGGTTAGTTTAGATGAAATTAGGAGTTAGAATATAGTTTATAGAATATTCATAAAATATTTTTAATTTATTTCAAAATAGAAATGATATATAATATTAGTATTTTCACATTTCTTCTTTAAAGATATGTACGTGTAGATTGCCTTTTTGTAGAGAAATCATGAAAGCTGTGATAGGAGGGCATATTGAAGGAAATGACTTTACAAATCAACATCGTGAGAACGATGGAATCAGAAGGGAATAGTTTCTTATAGTAATGTCTCTACTAAATCAATGATAAATAATGGTGGTGTCCACATACGAAATCAACTAGACCAACTACAAAGGCCTATATCAATCATAGATCATTTCATGAGGCATCAACCCCTATTATTCAGAGGACCATCTAAGCATGTTAGAGATAATGGGTGGATTGATGTATTAGAAATGATTTTTGATGTATTGGGTTGTTTAGAAAATCAAGAGGCTAGTCTTGATGTTTATCGCTATGAAGTTGAATTTGATCAGTGGTGTTCAATGATTATTAATATAAAAGGAAGTGAAGAGATTGGTGCCATTGATTATGAACAATTTAAGAATATATTCCTTAAAAAATATTTTCCTATGGTTGTTCTACATATAATAAGAATGAAATTATTGTAATTGAGATAGAAATCGGATTATTTTGTGGGTGTATATGATGAAAATTTCACCTGTTTGTCCCGGTACATCCCATATTTTATCTAGGATATTGATTGTAAGATTAATCTGTTTTACATAGGATTGAAACTGAAATATCAAAGGGAGTCAGATTCTCATGTGTTCAAAAGGAATGTGAAACTTGTCCAATGAGGTGAAAAGGTAGAAATGGGGTTCTATGATGATCATGATTCACATGAGATAAAACAAAAGAATAAATCACGTTCGTATGAAATGGGAAATAATTCGTCTACTAAAACTGGAGGTAAGAAAAAAAAATTACAACTTTTGAGAATTGTGGTAAAGACAATCCTAGAGAATATCCCCCAATTTCCACGAAGTTCTTCTAATGTGGTAATACTAGTCATATTTCTCATAAATATAAGGATGATGATTAGTCATGAAATGATCAACCATTAGAAAGATACCATAGTTGAAATGAGTTCGGACATTATGCCAATGTGTGTCCATTGTTGATTACCCACGATGGAAACTAGCAAGATCAAAAGACATAGGGCATGGAAAAATCATTTTCAACTACTACGATTGATGTGAGATCGTCAAATGATGTGGTGAAATATATGTTATAGATTTCATCATAAAATTCAAATACTTTATATAACTATGGATCTTTACATTCATTCATTTCTAAGACCTATTCATGTAAATTAGTTATAGGAACTCATTAAAGTGATATAAATATTTTGGGAAAACTCCTGGAGGATGTATTAAAGAGAAAAATATTTATAGTAATCTTACAATTATAATTATTGGGTAGTATTTCCTTAAAATCTTGTTGAATTTTCCATAGTATAATTTGATATCATTTTGTGTATGAAATTTAATTTTGATTATCATTCTAATATATATATTAAATCCAATAATGTTATATTCAATGATTTCAAACCAATTATAACATATCAATATGCTAAAATATTGATTATTGATGACATTGAATGTTATGTGGTTCATGTTGATTGAATGAATGAAATAATTTTTATTGGTCAAATTATTGTAGTGAATGAATTCACATATGTATTTCTTGATGAATTCCATATTATTGTTATCTATTGGTATTTTTTAATTTTTAATTGACTTAGTGTCAGATACAAAACCTATTTCTAAACACCCTTATCAAATGGAATATGTTGAAATGATGGAATTAATAAATCAGTTACATGAATTACATGACAAATGGTTCATTCGACCTACAAATTCATTATGGGGTACTATGGTATTATTTATGAAAATAAATGATGTTTCTATTAGATTTTTTATTCATTAAAACACCTTGAATAACATCACCATTAAGAACTAGTATATTCTACCTCATATCAATGATTTTTTTTATCAGCATCAGTGAGCTCAGTATTTTTCAAAGATTTATTTTTATGTCTGGGTACCATCAGCAGATAGTGAAGGAGTTTGATATTTCAAAGGAATATTTTTCAATGAGATATGGGCATTAGGAATTTTTAGATATACCATATGGGTTATTTAATGAACCTATTGAGTTTTGGAATCTCATGAATGGAGTTTTACAAGGTCCACTAAGTCGAATATCCTAAATGGGGGGGGGGGGTGAATCTGGGTATGCCAGATTAAAACAATTTCTTGTTTGGATCTTGTTTCGTTGTTAGAAAAAACTCAATTCTCTCTTGCTCCCATAGTAATATATGGAAAAAATGTAAAATAGTGTACATTGAACAATGTTTTTTAGTTGTTTCACCCTCACAGGGATACAACCAGGTAGAATACAATGACACTATGATGATTTTCCAAATTTACTAAGGCTTACTGCCAATAATGAGTACAATATTCATGCCAGATCTTGTTTTCCTAGGATCACTATCATTACAAGGTTTAGGTTTTTCCCACTACATTTCCATGGGTCACCCCCTATGCATCTTTTTCTGGATCACTACATATGGAAAGGGTCACTCTCTTCCTTTTCCTTTGGTCACTGCTCTTGTAATGAAATCCACACACATTTTATAGACATATAGGTCATACAATGTTTATGAACATGTCGGTTTGTTAATTTTCATGAATTCTTGCATGTTCAACTATTGGTAGATGCTCTGTTGAAGTTCATTTAACACCCATATATGAAGTACACCTTCCAGAGTACTGGTATGTTCTGGAAATACCATTCATAAACAATTGGAAGGTTTTTTAATATCACTTAGGCAAATAAAGACCCACCTTGTCTCTCCCACATACTGAGTACCAGGATTGTATTGTGGTCACCTCCTCCGCATACTATTTCCACCGATGCGAATTTCCCTTCATCCGCCGAATGTTTCTACCTTTTTGGTCGCATACTGCCACCACCTACCGATTCTGAGATCATCCCCTATAAATCACCCGCTGTCCATGAAATGTTCTCTTTTCGTCGAATGCCAACGCTTCCACGTACTAGATCTATCCCTCCACATATTTCCTATTGAATTCACTCCCATTCATACCATATATACCTTCCCCATGTGTCAAGTCTTGTGTGGATACAAATTTCATGATATATCCTAAGTCGGAATTTATTTCTCCGAAAACATTTCTTCCTTCGCAGGATTATCTGTCGTGAACCACCTTCGATCATTTCCAAAATACCAGATAAAAGGATGTTATAATTACATTAGATAATTACAGTAATATATGGGATTAATGATTCATATATTGGAAAAGTTGACCACAATGTACGCTAACTCTATATTTATATAATCATCAATCCAGCATTCACCTTTTACCATTCTTTCTACAATTGCGAACTGCAAGCCTCCAGAACAGAGTTTTTCATACGCGCTTGATGTAAAACCATTGGTCCAACATGGTCAATCATTTCCACCGACATCAATCCACCCATGTACTAGATTTCCTTCCAATACAAACTATTTTTGGTTTTCCTGATCCTCATCGGTGTACTATTCATGTCACTCTGTGTATCGTTCCTTGAACATTGTACGTGGCCAATGAATTATGGTATGTTTTTTTCACAATTTTCTAATATTCTTCAACGTTCTTCATATAATTCACTATTATTATGAAATCATTCCACTTCCAATATCAAAATCCAAATTTTGAGTCACCAAAATTTTGTGAAGGGTGGAAAATTGCGCCACTATAAAAATCTTTCTTTGATAAACACCAACCATAATCATTTGCAGTCATCTGCATTTGTCAAAAAAACCAACAACACCAAAACATACTAAGAGGATGCCTTAAGTGTTTTTTCCAAAAAATATACCCCTTTGGGTTTGTTGAGAACACTTCCCAAAATAATTATTTAACATTTTGATATCTCATTAAAACTTATTCCAACATTAACCATTACTCGCCTTATGTGATTAAGATAGTGATATAGGAATCAATCAATGAATACTCTTGTCCTACTTGAGCGACTATTTTCATGAGAAATAAGTGTATAATGACTATTTAATCAATGAATCACTTTATTTCTTATCACCAATTGCTTCCAATAAACATATTTCATCACAAACCACATACATCGTGATATTGAATTATTGATCGATCTTATCTAGCATTGTCAGATTTAATGATCCACTTAATTTAAAACTCAACCAATAACATCAGATCAGGCTTAACTCCCCCAATATCAATGCTCCTCTTAATAGCTTTTCCCCATGTCTTGTTACCCCTATAATAGTATGACTTTCTCTCCCTTTGTCAATGAACCTGATGGGCACATCAATGTTGTCTACAACAGGGTAAATAACTCATGTAACTACATTATGGAAAAATACATCATACCTCAGGAAGAGGGGGACCCACATACACTATTTTTCAAGTGTGGGAAGTAGACTGGGATCCGAGATCCAGTCGATGCCTTTAAAATTATTCCTTGGTTATTGCCTTTTTATGAATATCTACTACTTTTTTCTGTAGGAACATACTCCAATATCACAATCCCTTTACCTACATTCTTCATGTTAAACTAATATTTAATTTCAATTTTCATTGTATATGAGTGAAAGACTGGAATTTTTCTCAAATTTATAGTAGATGAATTATCACAATGGATTTTGATCGGAGATTAAACTTTATTTCCCATATCATCAAGTTGTTGTTTCGACCAAAATAGTTATCTACATGCTTCAGTAGCCATAATGGATTCTGCTTCTACGGTGCTCAAATAAATGCAATCATATATCATACTTAACCATGAAATACATAATACTCAAAGATAAATGGAACATACTTATGTTGATTTCATATCTTCTGATGAACCATCCCAATCCACATCTGTATATCCCAATAAATCTGGCTATGATTTGTCAATATACATTAGGCCTATATCCAATGTTACCTTCATATAATGAATAATTTTTTCTATTGAAATCATGTGGCTCCCGTTTTATTTCTTTGATAACTCACTTCTTGGCATTTGGAAAATATTATATCAGGCCATGCCGACGTCATGTACAATAGACATCCAATAGTTTCCTGTATTATGTGATATTAACTAGATTGCCTTCATTATATCATGACTATTTCAACTAGGAAGTGTCCAGAGTCTTAATCTCTTGAGAATTATCCATTCCAAACATTCTAAATAGCTCATTGGAATATTTATATTAGAAATAAAATTTCCATTCATTCCATGTGTCACCTGTAATATAAGGAAAAATTTCACCTCTCGAATCATCAACATTTCGAACTCACTTTTCATGGTTTTAGAAAAAAAAATTCATTGTGCTTCATCTGATCCACCAATGATTATTCCATAGACATAAACTAGCACCATCACCCTTGTAATATTTCCATTGTTGTAATAAAAATTTTAATCAACTCTTCCATTCTAAAAAAGGTATATAAAAATTGATCGTGCCTTCAATTCCATGCTCTTGCAGCTTGTATGAAACCATATAAATAATTCTTCAGTAAAAAAACTACGTTCTCATATTCATGAAAAAGAAAACCATCGGGTAGCACAATGTATACTTCTTCTTCAAGAACACCATTCATAAATGCAGACCTAACATCCATCTAGAAAAAAATTAATTTTTCATTGCACATCTATGGAAACAGATAATGTAATTTTCTCTAGCCTTGTAACAGGTTAAAATGTTTCATCGACTTCTATACCCTCTATCTTTGAGTTCCTTTTACACATATGTTCTGCTTTGTTTCGGATCACCAAACATTCTTCATTCATTTTGTCATGAAGTAAACATTTTCTCCCTATGAAATTTTTGTCATCTGGTCTCAACACAATTTCCCATATTGGATTCTTCGAAATTTGGTCCTGCTCTTAAATCATTTCTTGAAACCAATTCTCACCCCTAGATGACTTATTAATGCATTTAGGATCCAATTGTGATAATTATGATTCATTTTTTAGAGAATTCATACTTCTTGTTTAAGATGGTGATATCTAATCACCAATTACATCCTTCCTATCAATTGCATCTCTTCTTGCTGGTCTCTGGGAATACACTGATTTATTCACATCATCTTAGTCTTCTTTTGAATAAATATTTGGACACAGGGAATCTCCTGATCTTCCCATCTCTTCATCACTATCCTCCTGCTTCTGATCATTTACTTACTGGGGATTCTGTTCATTTTCTATAATAGTCACATCATGACATTCATCTATCTTTATAAACTTCAAATTTATGCATTTATACACTTTTCATTTTTTGAGTATCTATGAAATATCACATCATCCCCATGGGATTGAAATTTCCTATGTTTCTATTTATTGAGAATGAAACATTTACATCAGATTATTCAAATGTACTTTAATGAAGGCTTATTTCCATACCATAACTCATATAGATCCATCCCTTATTTTATAAAACTAGTACTCACCCGTGCTTTTTCACGGCGCATTCAATTACTGGTTTTACATTTAATAAGGTATTAATATTTATAAAATTTGAGAGGAAAAAGTAATTTTGAATAAATTATAATTAGAATTTAATGGTGTATGATAAGGGAATATGAGTGCATAGAATATGAAGTCACAATTCAAATAGTTGACAAAGAAAAATGATAGTGTAAAAGTACATGAATTTTTAAATTTTGAGGAAGAATATTTGAATTAATTTTCAATTTTGATCACAATAACTATAATGTGTGCAGTATAATAAAAATTGAAATATATATCAAAGATAATACAGTGGTTGTAATAATAAAATAGAAAAATGTGAAAATAATTGAAATAATAATAAATTGGATTTGTGGCTTATTTGGGGAAAAACCAAGACGCTATTCATCATGTATATGGAACAGTATGGAATGAGGGACATATAGGTCAGAGAAAAATATGAAACAAAACATGAAATTGAATAAAATAAATAGATGATGACCGATTCGACATCAAATTCATATTATTTGAGAACATGAAGTTGAATAAAAAATAGATAAAGACAAATTGAATATGGTTGTCTCTTCACTAAATGTCAACAGTTTGGAGTAGTATATCTATATTTAGTAACCAATCCCGGAATTTTCATGTCATGATCATTTAGCTACACATTCACATAACCATAATTTGGATTTTTTCCAATTTTAATTTTTGGAAAATAAATCAATACAAGAATGAAATTATATTCTCTATATGTTCATTCTGGTAATTCATAACAAAATACATAATTTTTATATACATGTCATCATGAATTAATGAAAAAATGTGATTATATACATAAAACGTTTTATCATAAAATATGAATAATCATTCCTTTTATGTACATAAATTCACTTAGTAGAATATTTATTAACAAAAAATAATGTTTTGTATGATAAAAATATGTAAATTAATGAATATTGAAACACTTTCATATTGCATACTCTAAAGTGAAGTCCTATGCATAAATTAATTCATATAAAAGTCAAGTATTTCATGGATATAAATGCATTACCTAAAATGTAATCGTGCAACTGAAAAAATATCCATACAACTATATATGCACTTACAAAACAGATAAAATGCATGCCTAAATGATACAAAGTATTGGAGGAACAGTTGGATAATAATAGGAAAATATGAAATTATTTATTTATATAATGTTTCTATGTCAAATAATACAAGGGATCTTTTGAGTATTCAAAAAGCAGTAAAAATAATAACTGTTACATAGAGTGAGGGGCCATGAAGGATGATTTTGTGCTGGAAATTAGAGTATCTTCGGCATATCCGTATCATTTCAAAGAGGCCTCACTTTTGATTCACCCATATCATTTAAGAACATGACCTCAAGAATTAATGTTTTTCCTGCAAAAACATATGCAACCCCTCCAGTTAGTCGCACACAAGATAAATGAACAGGAAATAAAAGATATTGAAGATAAAAAACAACAACATGGATTGTTTTTACAGCTTACCAATCCTGATTAAGTGGAGGGGAAGCCATATATCATTTCCTTGAATGGAGATAGTCAAACATGATAAGCATCATCGGAAGAGAGCATCCAACCACTCCATATTACCTGACAATATGAAATTGAATCAAAAAAATAAATGAAGAAATATTAAATGTTGATGTTTCATAACTCAATTTCAAGAATGTTGTGTTCTTGGATTTAAATCTCATTCAAACATATTCAAATAAGTGCATACATATTAGGAAATCCAAAAATCTCCTTACAATATGGTTGTAACCATCTCTGCTTTTGTTTAATGGGTGATTTTCACCCAAATATTGAGTCTTTTCCTATTATCATTAAAACAAATCCAGCATAATTATTATAATATATTGATATGTTTGTACATATACTAATTTTCCAATAAGGGAGCATAGAATAAATTCCATGGGAGTTATCTATACCTTGCCACATTCATTCCAACCAACTATTGAAATTCCTTTATCCAGGTATGATCAAAACAGAATCTGGTCAGCAAAAAATATAAAAACCTGTTACAGAGAGAATATAAAAAGAAAATAGCTATAGTGTACTACTGTTTGATGCTAATCGAATGTGTAGAAAACGAAATCTCTTTAAAAATCTACATGTGTGTAAATAAATCTATTTGATGTAATTTGTGTCTGTGAACTGCACGGTGTGAATTGTTTCTCTAGATGGAAGAGAGTTTTAAGATCTCCAGGTGGGAGATAGTTCATATACTGCAGAGTATTCTTCTAATAATACGAGATTAATATTCATATAATTAAATAAGAAACAATATTTTTGAATAAAAAATGAATTGTTAGTCAAAAAGAACACAGTGATTGAAATAATTAAACTGACAAATATAAAAATAATTGAATTACATATGGCAACATGAAAAAACATCCAGCATCAGGAAAAACCATCATGAAAAACCATCCATTAACATGAAAAAACATACTAATCAAAAACCATCCAGTAACATGAGATGAATTGGTAATTAAAAACTGATGAAAACCATCGAGAATCTTGAAAAATGTAAAATACAACAAAACTCATAGATTGAATTAACGTCCAACATGAAATATACATGATAATAAATATGTAGGAAAACTTCCAGCAGCAAAAATCTGCATCATAAATTTCCAGTAGCAATAACCTCCAGCATAATAATAAACACCCAGTATTCTTCTCCTCTAGCATGAGTAACGTCCATCAGAATGAAATACTCCCAACATGAAAAACTGAATGAAAAACGTCCACCATGAAACAAATATGTAATATATAACCTATATATATGTTGAAACAAATATGTAATATAACACAAAGATTAAGGTTAATCAAACAATTTGATGTTTATAGAAATCAAAAAACACAGTTTCACTCAACATAATGAATGATAATATACCTCAATTACATTATACACCATCAACTCCATCGTCCTCATATTCTAATATAGATATGATTTATCTCAGTAATGTTCTGGATGAAATCATGTCTATATAAGAAAAAACTCATCCACAATAATGATGAAATTGTGGAGTTTATGAGTTTCCTAATTATAAAAAATGTATTAGATTGTACATGAATATGATGTGAAATTATACACACCATAGATTTTGGGTTCAAGAATAGTCCCATTGCGTCACTAGTTGAGGTTTTTTGTTGGTCTTCAATTTATTTGTAGTTTTTTATTTGGTCCTATCTTGGATCTCTATCCATCCAGGGTAGTTAATTCCGAGTATTATGTGGCCACAGATTTATCAGTGGGTTCACTAATAGGGGACCCATATTCAGCAGATGACTATTTCAAAGATTTCATGTCAACAAATTAAAAACTTCGGAAATTTATCAGAATCCTATTTCATAGGCCTATCATTAATGTTTAAAAATAATATGTCAGTAATGTGATATTAATTTTTTAGAAAAAAATTAGAAACATTTAATGATATGGTACCTGGATATAATCAACCCCAATGCTTACTATTGAGGACCCACTTGTTTTATCTTCCTATATAGTAACGAAGATAACTGAAATGTTTTGTTATTTTACGCTTTCAATGGAAATAAGTAATAATAATACACTTACCTGATTGTTTTCTAAGGTTTCAATAAATATTTTGTTTTAGATTTCATTATTATTAATTTAAATCACTTTGTAGTTGTTATGTTCAGAAGAATGATATAGTTCTGAACTATCTATGTCCCATCCCAAAACATGTTTCTTCGATGAGAACACATTTCCTGAAGACAATAGAAATCACACATCAAAATCCTGAAAAATAAAATATCCACTAAGTCTACATCATGAAAAAAACAAATCAATATTTGTAGTATGAATTCACATATAAAAATAGTAGTATAACAATGAATGTTCTGACAGACCCTGAGGAATCAAGTACCATCTCTACCTGAACAATTTCATATGAAAAATGATATGAATTCTATATTTAATGGAATAGGTTGAACTTATCGTACTATACAGAAGGCTTTGTTGCAATGAGGAAATCACGATAATCCCTCCTAAGAATGATTTTTGAAGAAAGAATGTAATGTTAATGAAATTCATGTAAACTGTGAGATGTTAATTAAGAGAATAACATAAAGTTGAGTTGTATGCATCGATGAAGATAATGAAAGAACCATTAACAATATCATTAATTGTATCACTGTTTGGAATATGTAATACTGTCAGAACTAAAAAACAGATATGTAACATAGTTAAATCAATAGAAATTAAACACTATGAACTAAATAGAAAACTGGCATTAGTATTCTCGTCACCTGTTTGATGAAAGAATGTCTATTAGGTGATAGAAAAATAACATAATAGAATAAATGTATGGGATTCTTTATAACTGTAAGACATGTTATGAAGAAAGGTATGATGATACTACATGAATATAATAAATAGTTATCTGGACTAATAGTATTTACTAATGGTTAGTAAAAGAATTCAAAAACTTACTATATCTCAACAGCCAAGAGGTGATTTGTATGAGGTCAACACGTGAATAGCATTAGTGAACATGGGAATGATTGATGATAGGAAGACATGTATAGGATGTGCCTACCAAAAATAAGAGATCAATTGACGGTTTATAATGATAAATATCTAAAAAAATTAAGTGAATCAAACAACAAATACGTAAAAAAATAGATCCTCCAAATCATTCACAAATTAGAAATTTAATCCCAAATGATATTATTTAATGTATCCAAAACATTCAAATATCTACTACCAAATACTAAAATTAACTAATTGGAGTGATACCGAATTCATCATTCCACTTAACTGGTTTTATCTTCCGTGTCTGTAGTCTGCCTAAAATTTCAAAACAACATCAAGATAAAGTATTAAAGAATTAGATAAAGGAAATATTCAATACATAGAAAACATATGAAACATATAAAGTGATAAGTAATTAGTTGTTGGAACCTTGTGAGCATTTAATAGAAATTTTAAGAGACAACATGAAAAATGAATGCACTGGTAAATAAATTCACGACTACTGTGAAATGATAATTTAGAGAATAAAATGTAGTTAAATTGCATGTATCAGATAGTTAAAAATATTCCTTCAAATACCAATATTTAGCACCCTAAAAACATATTCACCAAAAAATAAGTATGAAACTAGAGAATTGATTACCTAACCATATATCATAAAACAAATGAAAAACACAAACTAATTCAACAGTCATTGCATGCTAGATTAAATCAGACTAAATCAGAAACCCAAATATGATAAATTTAATCAAAATCAGACAATCAAAAAATATTTAATTAAATCAAACATTAATGAATGTAATGGATCATACCTAAAGAGAGAGGATGATGTGTGTGTGAATACGAAATTCTGGAAGGCTATGGAGATGGTAAGGAGACTTTCATTGAAATTGAAAACCAAATAATCGTTTGAATACCAGCCTGAAATTGGAAATTGTAGGGTGGGGGTGTAGGACTAGACAACATGTTGTTACAATCAGTAAATATGGAATTAAATCAAAGATTAAAAAAGGTAATGGAGTTTTCATAAGAACACTTGGATGTAGCGCAATCATGTTTAAAGGGAATTGCGAGCCAATTACGAACCTTGGATGTCTGAGTACGTGTATCAAAAGGATGGCAGACCATGCTGTAACTAGTTCAAGGAGGAATACGATGTGTGAAGAAAATGATCTTCAAGAAAGACAGGAGGTACGCTTAGACCACATCAAAATTCTGCGGTAACCCTAGGTAGCGAATATACCGATCTCGACAGCAAGAGATAATGGAATAAAACGCCGAGACTGCTGTGGAAATCAGGAGGAGGTGAGACTTTAGTTGAAATTGAAAACCTAATAATCATGTGAATACCAGCCTAAAATTGAAAATTGTAAGGGGGAGATGGACTGGACTGAAAGTTTTTACAATCAGAAAATATGGAATTAAATCAAACAATAAAGAAGGGAATGGTGTTTTCCGAAGAACACTTGGATGTAGCACAATCTTATTTAAATGTAATCGTGAGCCGATTACGATCCTTGGAAGTCTGAGTGCGCCTTTCAATAGGATGGAGGACAATGTTGCAACCAGTGCAAGGAGGAATATTATGTGTGAAGAAAATGATCTTCAAGAAATCCTAGAGGTAGACTTCCACCGCATCGGGTTTCAGCGGTAACCCTAGGTAGCGAATATATCGATCACGACCGCAAGCGAGAATGGAATAAAATGTTGAGACTACGGTAGAAATTATGAGGAGGTGAACGGGGGAAAAATCATGGAGACGGCATGGCATCGGGGAGGAATTGCAAAGTAGAAGAGGGTTTGATAGGAAGAGAACATGGAGAATAGGGCTCCATAGGTTGGGAGATCAAACCTGATCGGGAGAGGGTATTATCGGAATAGAAACACAAATTAGAAAGAGGATTTCGGCGGAATGGGAAATCAGAGGAATGAAACGTTAGGGTTAATCGACGTGGAGAAATATAATGAAGGAACATGGCATGGATGAAAGCCAGGATTAATAGATATATAATGGGAATCGTGATCCAATTACGAACCTTGGATGTCCGAGTGCGCATTTCAACAGGATGGCGGACAATGCTACAACCAGTGCAAGGAAGAATTTGATGTGTGAAGACAATGATCTTCAAGAAATCCTGGAGGTAGACAATGATCATTTCAGGTTTCTTCGGTAACCCTAGGTAGCGAATATATCGATCACGGCCGAATGCAAGAAAGGAATAAAACATCGAGACTACAGTAGAAATCAGGAGGAGGTGCTCGGGGGAAAAAATCATGGAGACAGAACGGCAACGGGGAGAAATTGCAGCGCATGAGAGGGTTTGAGGGGAAGATAACGGGAATAAGAGGGCCCCGTAGGTCGGGAGATGAAACCAGATCGGGATGGGGTATGTGGTGAATAGAAACAGAAATTAGAAAGGGGAATTAGGCGGCGTGGGAAATCAGAGGAATGACACGTTAGGTTTAATCGACGTGGAGAAAAATAAAGAAGGTATGTGGCATGGATAAAATCCAAAATTAGTAGAAATTGAATAAGTAATGCTATATTGGAAGTGTAAACTACTTTCATCACTGCTTCTTTACAAAATTTCTTCAAAGGACTTTCTCAAGGAGCATTGTTCTGGCCATGTTGTGGAAAATCCAATTTCTTCTCTCAATTACTCCATCATGTTGTGGAGTTATTTCACTGAATCATGATGCATTATCCCTTTTTTTCAATATAATCCTCCACTTGTCTATTTTTGAACTCTGTTTCATTATCTGTTCGAATCGTTCCTATTTTTTTTAAAAGCATTTATTCACATTATCGTCAATATATATTAATTAAATGAACACTTCAGATTTGTGGGTGATTTTTGAAACCCATTCTATTCTTCTATGGTCATCAATGAATAGAACATAATATCTCATCCCATCAATAGCCTTTGATGAAAATGTCCCACACCCATCAATTTTCACCAGCTTAAGCAATATTGTTTACTTTTTCTCTTTTTGCTTATATGTCTTTAGAATGATCTTCACCTATTGGCAGGCATCACACATATGAGTATAGTCACGTGATAATATATGGAGATTTTGAAATACATTATATATTACCAGATCATCCAGAGAACCATGTCTTATATTTCGAAGACTCTTATTCCATAAATTGTATTCTTCATCCTTGGAACAAAAGAACATATTTTATTATCCACTCACGAGGTAGATATTACCTATAATACGCTTTTAATGTAGCAAAACAGCACCATTCGTTAACTTGATGATACATAACTTCTATGAAATATGTATGGCATGTCCTATGACACCCAATTGACTAACAGTAATAATGTTTTGACTAATCCCCTCAATAACAAGGACATCTACCCGTCTCATGTCTTTTCTTCTAAAATTTGATTTTCCTGGACCAATAATGTTCAATCCCTCTGTATTTCTGAATCATACAATACATTTTTTATCATACCTGATTCTGGTTACTAGATTCTTATTTCCATCATATAGGAAGTGCATCATGTGTCAATTATCTATATCCTTGTGTGATCTGTTGACTTGAACCCAATTTTACTACAAAGGCCTTCTCAACGCTGTTCTTTTTGACCCAATCCTCTTAATTCATAACCATAATGGAGTGACAATATTGATCTTCCTTAGTATATGATTCGTCAGCTTCAACATGCATAGATGCAAATAGATTTTGAATTTTACTCTCACTTGAAGATTATTTTGGTTGCTTCTTAGGAACAAATTTAATTTTCCACAACACATTTTTATGCATTTTTTATGTGCAATATCGTTCCATTTGTGCGAGTCCATTACACCTGAATCAATAGACATCATATGATGACTTATAATTTTGAGCTCCATATGACCTCCTATGTTTTTATTGTTCTCTTTGGTACCTCTTTTATATGGAACATACATTTTGAGAGTGTCCAATCTTACCACAATAATAGAATCTTATGGGATGTACATTCCTATGTTTCAATGATGTAGCACTACATGTGCATTAGGTTCTCTGAATGTTCTTATTCTACTTCATGCCCAAGCCAAGAATCAATATTGGACTGGGTAACTATGGTTTGACATGATCCATAACTTCTTTTTTTTAAATCAATCCCCATACCATCCTTGCCATTCAGAGTGGATGTGTGCTTCTGTTCTGATGGACCACTCTGCACAAATATCATCATCTCTGTTGCTTGTTTGATATTCTTTCTTAGTATTTTTTTCATCATGTGTTCATCACAGACTGATGACTTATTCTTCTAGTTGATTGATACTCTTGATTTGGTATTTTCATGTTTTACTCAAACAATCAATTTCAATTTTCTATTCTTCAATTTTAATATTGTACTCAACCACCTATTCAGAGCATTCTGGCATTGAAGACCTTAGCTATTCAATTTCATCATTCGACTGAGAATTCTCTTCCTCATGCTTCTGCATAAAGTGTTTTTCATCACAGACAACATTGTTAACTTTCATCATTTTGGCTATCAAAATATCTACCACTTTAACGGAATCTTCTCATTTAGCATGAAGATCAACTCTTCATTCAATTTATCCATTTTCATTATCACATTATTCTCTAGTTAAATAATTTCTAAATACTTCCACAAAAAATAAATATTATGATCTGTGTAGTCCTCTATCTCTTTTGAATCAAATTATTCTAAAATTTTATCCACTTTTGAAAGACGATTTTTCTTTTTGAATAACATTCTCCTAGTATATATACTCCCTTTATCATTTGATCAATAATTTTATTAGAGAATTTTATCATTTTCATTATTTTGATCATAAAATATTTTAGGAAAATTTTCTGGAAAATGACCAATATTTCCACATATAATGCATGAATATAGAATATTACATTTGAAACTCTTTTTTCCCTTATGCAGATTAGATGAGAGGAATGACCTGACATCATCCATATTTCCTTCCTCATGACAATATTCAGTAGATAGATTCTTCATTGCCTTGAATGCCACTTCCTTAGGATTTCTCATTTTTCCACTACATCATTATCATCATTTCTCATTTCAAATGCTACAAAGGTACTGTGTAGTTCATCTTGTGTCAGCCCTTTTCGATCATTGTATTCATACATAGAAACATTCATATGGAACAGTGGTGGATGTTTTCTAAATATTAATTTCACAATAATTATATCATCAATGGCTTATCCATAACTATGAATGTCTCCCAAAATAATATTTATCCTATCAATGAATAAATCAACAATCTCATTGGGATTCATTCTAAGATCCTCATACTTGTTCCATTGAACCTGTAACATTTCTAATCTAACATTTTTTCCCTCATTAACATTCAATAATATTTCCCACATTCCTTGTAATGTTTTACGAGAAATCAATTGTGTATAAATTTCATTTGATAGGGAACCCCCTGAAGCATTGATCCCTTTAGCTTCAGCATCCAATTATCTTATTTCATCTTCTCTTAAATCACCACAGTTAATGTCATCTAATATTACATGAATGTATGATTTAAATACATCCATCTCTACTGATCAGAAGTAGTGTTGCATCCAATTCATCCATAGTTGAATATTATTTCCAATGAAGATCTAAATTCTGTTATACTTGACCACCTCCATTTCTTCTTAATGAGAGAGAACCTTTGACATTCATCCTTTCAATCTTATACAAATTTTTAGGTCCAAAATGTCAAATACCTTAAGATGGGGTTGAATCAGTGTATGAATGATTAACACCACTTCTCGTTCGGATATTGTTTCGTTGATAGAAAAAACCCAATTCACTATTCCTCCACTAGATATATACATAAATATATGAAATCATACCCAGGAAACACTGATTTTTACATTTTTTCACCCTCACTGGGCTATGTCTAAGCAGCATACAACATCAATGTGTAGATGTACCAAATTCGTTAAGGCTTATTGCTAATAATGAGTACAATATTCTGGCCAGATCTTCTATGCTCAGGCTCACTATCATTACAAGGTTTGGGGTCTTCTCACTATATTCCCAGGTGTCACTCCCTATGGCATATCCTATGGCTCACTACGAGTGGAAAATACCACATTTTTCCTCTTCCTTCTCTCAGTACACTAGGAATTGAATCTACTCATAGTTTCTGGACTTGTAAATCAAACACAGTATATGGAATTGTAGTTCTATTCATTTTCATGAATTCATACATTCTAAACTATTGGTAGATGCTCCGTTGAAGTTCATTTTTATCTGTAGATGAATTCTACATTCCAGAGTACTTCTGGGTACTGGAAATTCCGTTTGCAAACTGACATGATAATTTTTCAAGCTCCATTGTTCAAATAAAGATCCACCTTGTCTATCCCACACACTGAGTACATGGTTTGGCATGAGGTCTCCTCCTATGTGTATTTCTACTTCCGCTGAGAACCGCCCTTCATCTGTGGACATCCTCTGCCTTCACAATCGCCTACCGCCACCACATACCAATTCCGCAAACCTATTCTGCGAATCACCCTCTATCCACAAGATTTTATCTATTCACGGACTTCCTTCGAATCCGTGTACCACAACAATCCATCCTCATACCGCTTGTGGAATTCAAACTCTCGCATACAGGTGATTCCTTCCATGTGTACCAAGTCATAAGTGGATTCCGATTTCCACTTAAAACCTTCAACGTAATTTCTACATCATGAACCACTTGATTCTTCGTAGGATTAGCCCTCACAAACCACCTTCGGACTATGAAAAAATCCTATATCAAAAATATGTTATAATGATATTTGATCTCCACAGTAATATATGGGATTAATGATTAATATATAGGAAATGAAATCATAAAAATCCACAAAATCATGATTTATAAGATCTTCAATCCATTCGTCAACGCTTACCATACCCTATGCCACCGCAAGCCACCCGCAAAACGTTTTTCATATGTGGTCCATGTAATACCTTTGATCCTATAAAGTTGAATTCTTCTACTGACATCAATCAACCATCATACCACACTGACTTCCACTGCAATCTATTTTCAGTTATTACGAACCACTCTATAATACCGTTCCTAACACTCCACATACCATTCCAGGAATGTGGTACAATTCTAATGAATTATGGTATTCGCTTCTCACACGTTACAGATTTTCTTAAACAATTTTCTTACAGTTCACTCTTATGAAGAAATCCTTCATTTTATAATATCAATCTCCCAATTTTAAGGACCCAATATTTTGAAAACAATGTAAAACTATTACACTATATAGATCTGTCTTCATTAAACACCAACTATACACATTTTTGGTCATTTGGATTTGTCATCAAATACAAACACACCCAAATCGTACCAAGAGTATGGTTATGGATTTTTTTTCCAAACACATTCATTAGTTTATAGATCATTTTTTGGTTGTTTTTATTGATTATATCTTTGTATATTCTCAAATCCCAGAGGAAAATGAAATTCAGATAAGGATTAATTTGCAAAACATAAAAGGAAATAATGTTTTTGGAATGTTTCTTAAGAGTTATTTTTTGTAGAAAATAATTTCTTTATATTATTATATTTTTTTCAAAATGTTGAATTACTATTGAACCATATAAAACAAAAGTTGTTGAATAGTGTAAAAGACCTACCAATATCATAGAGAATCGTAGTTTTCTTGGTTTATCTAGTTATTACCAATGGTTTTTTGAAATCATTTGTTGGTTATCTAGCCCCATTACTAAGATTACACCTAATGGAGTTATGTTTGTCTGGACATAAGAATGTGATGATTCTTTTTAGGAACTGAAAAGAAGGTGGGTAAATGAAATAGTTTTGGCATTACCTTCCAGGAATGGCGAATTTTGTATATACAATGATTTATCATTGAAATGACTTGGATGGGTCCTAATTTAGAATGTTTAGGTAATGTATTATTCATCATGTTAGTTGAAACCCCATGAGGAAAATTACCATACACATGATTCGGAATTAGCTACTGTTGTTTTTTTCATTAACATTTGGAGGAATCATTTGTATGGAATTAAATGTGAAATATATACTAATCAAAAAATATTGAGGTATATATTAACATAGAAATAATTAAAAATGACACAAAGGGGATGACAAAATTAACCAAATATTATTATTTCATGATCTATTACCATCCCAGAAAGGAAAATAATGTGGTTGACGCTTTGAGTTGAAAGAGAAATTCCACATTAACAATGCTATATTTGGAACAAGATCCATTGATTTTGGATTAGATGAATTTTATATTAGATATTTTGGGTGAAGGGAGTTTCTATGTTTTTTAGATGTTAGTGAAATAATCCATATCAGATAGATTTAAGAATGTTAAAAAAAAACACAATGATTTGTAGAAAAATGTTGAATTGTTTCAGAAAAATATGTTACCTAAATTTATCATTGATAAGAATCATGTTTTATGGTTTTGTACGATATTATGTGTGGCTTTTGACTCATAGTTAAAGTTTGAGTTGTTATGTAATGCTAATTTTTCTCTATTTTTATTTCATCCTAGTAGTACAAAAATGTATAGAGATCATCATGAATATTTCTAGTGGAATTGAATAGAAACTAATATTGCAGAACATACTATGAAGTGTTTCATATGTCAACATGTTAAATCAGAGTGGTAGTTACCAAAAGAGATGATTTATCATTTTCCAGTGTCATATTAGAAATGGGAACATGTGTTCAAGGATTTCATAGTGGGGTTTTCAGAAAAATATCAAAGTAACAATGTAATATGGGTTATTATTTATTGAATGATGAAATCATCTCATTTACATCATATTCGAGATAATTTTCTCCTATATCAACTTTCTCGATAGTATATTAAAGAGATAATCAGGTTCCTTGGAGTTGTCCTCTCCATTGTACTTGATCATGATCTTGAGGTAACTTCTTACTTTAGGAAGGAGCTTACGAAGTCATTGGGAACTGGATTAAAATTCAGTACAAATTCTCATCCTCAGTCAATTGGGAAGTCAGAACGAACAATTCAGACCTAGTACGACATGCTACATGATTGTTCAATGGATTACTAGGAAATTTGGGAACAACATCTTTCATTGGTTTATTTTTCCTATAATAACTATTTTCATTCTAGAATACAGATTGTACCATTTGATGCATTATATGGAAATCATTTTCGTACTCTATATTTTTGTGATTAACTAGTAGAAAGAATGATGATGATACCATAATTTGTAGAAGAGATGGACTAAAGATTAATTGATTTATATTCCCATGTGTAATTCTGATAGCAGGCAGAAAAGTTATGTGTGTAACAAAATAAAGGGTATTTCATTCGAGGTAGGAGATCATGTCTTTCACAATGTTTCTCATAGGAATGGTATGATGATTTTCGATAAAACGTGAATGCTTAGTATATGGTTTATTAGACTCTAAGAAATCCTAGAGAATGTTGGATCAGTTGTCTAGAAGTTGGATTTACTTCCATGTTTTTCCCTTCTACACGATGTATTTCATGTTTCAATGTTGATAATGGGTATTTCAGATCCATCTCATGTTTTTTTGTATTGGGGATGTTTAGTTCGAAGAGAATATTTTTTATAAAGAACAAACAGTACAAATTTTTGACCATATAAAAAATTATTGCAGAATATGGTGATTCATTATGTAATGGTTTTGAGTAATCTATGTATGGTTGGTGAGGTAATGTGGTAATCTAAAAATTATATGAAAGAGAAATACCCTCCCATATATGATAAATAAATAAAATTGTAGGGAAACAATTTCTAAAAGGGTGAAATGTAGTAGCATAAAAAGTATTTATAAAATAATACTTTTTCATATATATTATTATATTATAATAGAATATTATTCTTATGTTAAATATTACATTTTCATTTATACCATACATAACACGCAACAACGGGTTTTTTTTGAAATTTTATGTTGCACACCATATTGAGTTATACAAAAAAATAATATATTATTTTTATTATTTTAAATGGTAATTAACACCTAGAAGTTATAATGGTTGTAATGAACAAAACTTACTAAAATTTGATTAGTCATGTATTTTAAATTTTTTACTTTTATTCAAAAAAAATTAGTGGCTTAAAATTATAATGAATCCTATATTATGTGTGAAATATTCTAATATTTTTTAAAAGGTCGATTTACATACTTTTGAGGGTGAAACATTTTTACTTATATTTTTTTCACTTATATATGTTAAAATTGACACACAAAAAAATTTCTTATTTAAAATAGTATCATCAAATATTAAATTGGATGAAAAATTGATATTTTTATGACATAATTCACATTTTATGAATATGGAAAATAATGCATTTTCATTCAAAACAGTCATTTAATATAATTTATTTATATAGATAGATTATTATTTAAATTAATATTAAAGTGCATTTGGATTATTTTTTTCTCATTTAATCCAATTTTGTTCATTGGATGTACTTTCTCTTTGATATTGGATAATAACACATGTTAATATTGTGATAGTTTTTTTTCTTAAAAACCTACTTTTTGGTTTTGACAACATGAAATAATTTTAAATTAATTTATTCTAATTATATGTTTTGAATATGTAAAAATGGATTAAATTTTTGAAATCATAATGTCCAAATTGTGTAAATAGATACCATTTAATTATTTGACATTATGAATAGTTACATCATTAATTATTTTATTTACGATGGTAAAAGGGTAAATCTGGTACATATGGGTAAAAATTATATTATAATAATATTAAACTTCCCTAACACATTCCATAATCATATTTGAAGAGATAAGTCTGAATAGGGGATTCCTTGGGTCTTTTTGTGACCCCATGGGGCAATGTAGATGTAAAATTTTCATTTTATAAGAATTGTATTAATGTAAAGATAAATGAAATGTAAACATGTCACTTTTAGTAAAACAATTTTTATATAGTTTTATATTTGTGATATTTTCAACTATAAATTATCCTTAGAAAGATAATACAATTTTCTACATCATGGAAGTTTATTAATAATCATTATATATATAATAAATACATTTATTTATGAAACAATGTGGATTTAGTGATTTCTTTATAAATGAATTTTTTTAATAAATGAGATTATAATTATTTTGAAACTTTTTATGCCATAAATGAATTTTACGGATGTAAATGACCTATTATTTTTAAATTATTGGCCTTTTTTGATATAATAAAGTTTCAATGGATTTTTAAAATGTCATCATATGAATTGTATAAAAATTGACATAAAAGAGTTTTTTCAAAAAATACTAATTTTTTAAATGCTATAATATTCCAAAAAATATAAGATTTAGCCAAATGAAATTGAAAATATTGAAAATAACATTAATTAACCACTTGGGAATCTTTTGGAATTTTATTGTAACTATATTAACCATATAGTATGAATATACAAAATTAAATAGTAAGAGTCAAATTAGTTAACTAAGTGTTGAAGCTAAATGATAAGGTTACATTGGGGCATAGACTTGTCTAAAACCATTTTTTGATAGTTTTTAGACCCAAATGAAGGTTATATTTGAACTAAATGACTTATTGACCATTTTAATTTGAATATCCTTTTATAATAAAATAATATTTCTATATCATCCTTAATTGCTCCAACTCCCCCTTATAAAAGGGCATGACCTCTAGACAATTGATAACACCTTAAAATGCCCTTGTATCATCCAAAATCTTACTAAATAATCTCAATAAATCTATTTATTTTTCTTAGAGGCCTTAAATGTTGAATAAGGAAATTCAAGAATTCCTTTTGGTTCAAATAAAATGGAGTTACCCGTTTAAAGAGGTAGGATCTTCTCTAATGTTTGTTCCCATTATTTTCAATCCTCACACATTATTCTATTCTAATTAATTGATTTCATAAAAATTGATGTTTTCTAAATATACTATGATGTTGTTATAATATGTATTCTAACTACACTTACACACACCTCTACCTAATGGATACAAAACATACTGTTTCTGTGTACGAAAAACTACTGCGTCAAAAAATGATGATTTTTTAATTTTCCCATACCACCTCTCATGGAGGACATTATGACATCACTGTATTTATATGTGATATATATTATCATTATATATTCCCTATGATACTGTGATTTTTAATTATAATCATTCCATCATGATTTTCATGAATTTTAAATATGATAAATGATTTTGAGGAAGCGCGGACTACAGCCCCCTCAAAGTGATATGACTTGTTCATTTCATACATGAAAATGTATAAAAGATGGAGATAATGAAAATTTGTAACATATATATCAGATGATATTATACTATGATTATTATATACTTATGTATCATTAAGTTTTCATATCTTTATTATGACAAATAAATTAAATTAGTGATAATGCATATGTAGGGCTTACTGTCTCCATTAACAATGAATTTAATTTCTTATCTCCAAAGGATACAAACTATTATTGTAACACCCCAAGATTTTATGATAATTATTCTTTTTAATTTCATTGATGACTTTTTTTGTATGCTTCACCAATATTATATTGTGTTATACGCAACACCGTACTAGATTGTAATATACGCAAACACTGTACTTGGCTTGTGTTGTACGCAAGAGCGACATTCCTCAATAGCCCGTGTTGTTCACAATACTGAGTTTCACTAAAAAACAATATATTGTTATAATATTATAATAAAATAGCTGTTATGAATACTATTAACTGGATTTTTAATTAAATAACATTATAATTCATTTTAAAAATTTTACAGAATGAGGAATGAGAACAGAATCATTTTTTCGGATAAAAGATGTATTTTTAAAAAAATGCAGTTATGCCACCTTTTGATGGAAAACCCATTTTAAATCTAATTTTTGAAAAGTTTATAATTTTAATTTTAAATAATAAAATTCATATTTTGAATCATTATATAAAAATTTACATTAGATAACATTTTGATATTTTTCTGACAACGTTATTATTTTGATGAATTGTAAAAACAAGCTAAATTTAACTTAAAAACAACATTTTTCATTGAGATAATATATGTGGTTAAATTATAATATTAATTTTTTTTAATTTATAAATAGAATATATTTTAACAATATAATATAATTTATTTCATTATCATTGATTTTACATTGAATTTTTATGTTAAATCAATTCAATCTTTTGAAATGTTTTAAACTAAAACCAGTTTTTTCGATAAAAGGGTCAATTTTAAATTAACTAATGCAACTTATATGTTTTGAATTTGGTAAAATTGATTCCATATCATGAAACAGTAGGTCCAAATTATGTCAAAATGATAATATTTTTTGGGCATTATGAATAGTGACTACGTTAAATTTTATTTACCAATGTTAAAGGTAAATTAAGTAATTAAGGGTAAAAATAATATTATGAAATTACCCTAACACTAGTCTTAATATAATTGGATGATTATATTTCGTCATAAAATATAATTGGGTATAAATGGTATCAATTACAAACCACTTTAAAGTGATTAAGACCTTTAATTTACTTTATTTAAATGAATATTAAATATGTCCCACTAATACTTTAATAAAAAAATTATTTTTAATATAAGGTTATACAGAATATATATTCTGTTATAAATACTCATATTAAAGATAAATTTTTTTCATTATCATGTTAATTTATTTGTAATTTTTATGAAATTTATAATTACCTTAATAGCTTATTCATTAATGATGTAGAAATTATTTATTTACAAAAAAACAATAATATAGTATTTATTAGAACAATAATACCCATAAAAGGACATAAAACCTGACCAAAACTTATTGGTTGTGTAAATATGAACCATAACCATCCAAACGTCAAATTTATAACTATTTGGATATTTATAAAAGCGATTATGACATTTATTGGTTTTTATTTTAAATGATGTCAAAGTTGTCACGTTCATAATTTAATAAATATATCATTTTAAAAGGTGGGTGTTTTAGAAGTTAAATTTTACTAAAAGTAATTTTATGAAATCTATTATATTTATATTCATCATAGTATTTTATTTTTAATTTTTATGCAAAAATAACTATATTAAATAATTATAAAATAATGGTGTTGTAATTATTTTATTAAGAGAAATATCAAATAAATGGTCATAAAAATATTAAAATAAATATTATATGAACAAATTAACATTATCCAAGAATATTATAGATTACAATGATAATTTAGTAACCTATTAAATATTTTGGTTCAAATATAATCTATGTGTGTATTTTTTTAAATTCAAATAAATGAACAATGCCAAAATTTACACTATTTGTATTTTATAAAAATAACATATTATTAAATTATTTAAAAATCAGAAATTTTTTAAAAAATTAGAAATTGAAAATTATATGGGCTACAAGGTTATAAAGTATCCAATTATGGTAAATTTACCACATATAATTATGTATTTATAACAATTTAAAATTTGGAATATTATTACCACAAATAAGATTTAATAAATTAAATAAGGATAAATCAAATTGATAAGGATTAAAAGTATTTCAAAAAAAAATTAATTTGATTATTTGATGATATAACAACCATATATTACCTAATATAATAATTTCTGTCACTTTGGGAGTTTTTATGTGGTGTTTTATTTTATTATTAATTAATGGTTTTGAGGGTTCTAAAAGTGCCCCTCTCATCTCTTATAAAAGGGAACCTCACCCGTCTCCTCATCATACCATTTTTAGCCTTCATACTCGTCAAAACACTGAAAATTTAATTTATCCAATTACCTAGAAACCTACTAAAGGTTCGGGTCTTCTTCCAAGACCAACTTTAGTTCCCTTAGAGGAGGTTAAGAGGAGGCGCATCGAAGAAGAGGTAATCTCTTCTACCGATTATTTCAAATTTCTTTATTCTTATACATCCTCTTCAATAGTTGTTTCATTATTAAGTAATAAAATAAGTATAACTAAAATACTGATATGTTTTTATATATAAGAAACAACACTATTTCACCTTCTATCCATCCTACGAAAAATGAAATCACCGGGTGTGCGTACGTAATGAATAACGTCACCACATAGTGGTGTAATCTATTTTTTCCCCACACCTTACATGGATGGGTATAATGGTGTAAATAATATCTATATATGGTTTTTATAAACTTATACTAATTCTTAGATATTATATCATCCCCTCTAATTTCATTCAATCATTATGGGAACGATATCATCGCTAATGCGTATGTACAGATTACCATCTCCACGACGCGATGAGATTCATTTTCCATGTTAACAATTAAAAAATTATTATAATGTATATATAATAAATAATAATGAAATATATGACATATTAATGATACTGGATTTATCTATATGTTATTTACTTACTTACATTCAATTTAATAAGGAAACAAAAACAACGTCCATGCGTACGTTCGACCTACCGCCTCCAGGAACGGTGTATTTCTTTCTATTTATCGATCTATTATAGATATGTATATTCGGAATATATGTTATATAAAATTAATTTTTACATTCTAGAAATATGTAATCATGATCTATTTAATCATATAAATAATTACAAGTCAAAACACAGATGATAAATCAATCGATTTTACCCAAAACACAACTTTAACATGGAATTATCAAATGAACGTGTAATATAAAGTCGTAAGTGAATCATATATGATATAAAAAATATTATTATGATTCTGTTTCTAGTTAATAATGTAGAGACCCGAAGCATGACGTACAAGGACATTACATTACTTTTTTGGAATACTAAGTACATAACAAAAATACACACACAAGGATCGTAATAGTTTAGTGTCTTTGGAAACTCGGAATATAATCTTCTAATCGTGGTGAAAGATCTTCAACATCTCCCATAAATATCTTCCTTTTTTTAACCTAAAACCTTTCTTTATATCCTGGGGAAAAGAAAACATAAAAGGGTGAGCTCAAATGCTATGTAAGGGGAAACAAAATAAATATCAATCACATCATTTTCATAAGAAGATAACTTTTGGATATCTTAACCTGTAAAAGAGATCATGATTTCATAACCTGAGATAACTCATGGAAGTGAAATTTAATCACAATAATCATAACATAAAACATTAAACTTTTTTTAATATACATATAATCATAGAGAATCATTTCTTGTTAGTCAAGACTCATTGCCAAGTCTATCTTAGTGGACAAAGTCCCTTTCTGAACCGAGTCACCCTCGTTTCAGTCGTGTTTTACTGAACCAGTATAACCTACCGTTCCATCCATGTCAATCTCATGAGATATAAAATCTTTAACCAATGCATTGGAGGGAGATATAGGTCCCACAGATCTCATAATGATACCATTCTTATGTGTGCCACAAAATCATAAATCATACATCATTGCATAACCCATGTAATAAAAATGGGATTCTTAAACATCATGACATCATAAAACAATTCATAAAGGAATTCATAAAAATTACTCCATCACCACATAATCAAATCAATGTAATAATAGAGATAAAACAGAACCCTTTATTATCTTATATGGAAAATATTTTTGATAAAACACTTGAACTCCATTCTTGAGGAGAATATCCTTTCTACTTCAAAAACATTTTCCTTTCTGAACATGTCATACAATTTTAAACTAAAAAATGTTGATTAAAAATAAACTTGAAAACATGTAATGGAAGCTTCTTGGAAATTATTTTTTAAAAATCAATTCATGACGTATATGTTAAAAAAAACATTTTTCATACTTTTGACGGAAATTTCAAAAAGTACCTCGTACGAAAAACGACAAAAGATTTCTTTCATATCTTTTACTAAAAACTCACCGAAGGGTAAAATTGGATTTAAACAATTGTACGTGGATGGAAATAATATTAAATATTGAGGAAACATGGATGTGGATTATAAAATACACCCCAGTAAATACCAAAGTATAAACAATCTCGGATAAAATGAGATTGTGATATATTCCCTTACCTTAGGTCCGATTTGCTTCATAAGTGTCCGAACCTCCTCTTCTTTGAAGTGCATCTTTGAGACCTCCTTTTAGGGTACTAAAATGGGTCTTTGAAGAAGACCAGGATCTCTAGGATGTCTCTAGGAAAGTGTACAGGAGAAAGTGGTAGGGGTTGGCCGAGCATGAAGGCTCAAAGTGGTGTGAAGAAAAGAGGGAGGAGGTGCCCTTTTATAAGGGAGGAGAGGGGCAGCTTTGGAATAACAAAAACTATTATTTTATTATAAAGTCAAGTTCGGATTTAAATAGCTCCAAATTGATATATTTCGAAGATAAGGTGGGGATGGGTCGAAATCTTCTCATCCAATAGAATTTAGACAAGTTTAAGTTCCTATTTTAACCTTATTATTTAGATTTAACATTAAGTTAGATAATTTTACTTTTACTGTGTCTTCTTGTGTTCTTACACTATATGGTTAATAAACATACTATAAGAAGACAAACAAACCCCAATTTTTTTATTATTAACATATATAACCTTATCTAAGTCATTTGGCTGAGCCTTAGATTTTTAGGAATAAAATAACAATTAATAATATAATATTTGTTTTAAAATCAATTTTATGTCAATTTTGATACTATTTAGTAATTGATTTTTTAGAAAATCATAACAGAATGATATGTTCTAAAAAAGTTAATTAAATCAATACTAACATTTCATATTAACCTAAAAAATTAGTGTATTTCATAAAAAGTCTTAAATTAGTTTTTATTTTGGGATTTATAACATCAATTATGTCAATATTTCATTAATAAGATAATTACTGCATCATCTTTGTGTCAAAAATAAATTAAATTATATGATGTCTAAAAATTACTAATAAAATATCATTATGTAGTAAATATTTTTATCTTTCTAATTAATATTTAAAATCGAATTTATCTTATGTATAACCTTATATTAAAAATGTTTTAGTAAATAAAAATTGATTTTAACTCTTAAAACTCTTCTTTAAATAAATTAATAATAAATGTCCTAATCTAATCCATGTGGGCCTAAATGATCATAAATTATTCCTAAGTTTGTTTTTGGTCTAATTACACTTGTCCAATAGAATTAGGACATGTGTTAGGGTAATAATAATATCATTTCTACCCTTAATTACCCTATTTACTTTTAACCGTGGTAAAAAAAAGTAAAAAGTTACTATTCACCAAAAAATTATTTTCATCACATTAAACCACATTTTACTTACTGACATCAACCTTGTCTCTTGGATTTTTGAAATTCCACCTACAGAAGCGGTAAAATTAAGTTTTATGAAAAATTCAGTTTTTTTAACTACCACTTAGTGGTTTCACTATTCATAAAAAATTGAAAGTTTTCAGAAAAATACCAAAAATTAGGCCTAAGAAATATTTGATATTATGAACTCAAAAATGATGTCTATTTTACAAAATTAAAAAAATATCAGTTGCATTACCTAATTTAAAAATTAATTCCTGTCGTCCAAAAAAATAGCGTGTTTTTAAGAGATAATAACTATCAAAAGATTGAAACTTGTTTATAGCTGGTTTAAATGTGAAATTACATCCAATGACCATCATTGTATTAAATTGTAAAAATATATTCTAAATATACTTTAAAACCACTAAAATTAATAATTTATCACTATTAATTATTTCGATTGAAAAAGTTGTTTTTAATTAAAATTTAGTAATTTCCACTATTCATCAAAATATGAAAGTTATCCGAAAATTAACAAAATTTCACCATAAGATAATTTTGATATTCCGAATCCAAAAATGAAGTCCATTTTGATAAATAAAATATAAAAATTTTCAAAAAGTGGTTATTACTATTCATAACTGCTAGTTTTAATAATATTTTAATAGCATATCGTTGTTTAGTGAAACTCATTATTGCGTACTACACACGCTATCAAGGAAGGTCGTGATTGCGTGTAATGAAAGGCAAGTCAAGGATACGTGTTGTGTAAGCTCCTTTTGGTGTAGCGTACAACACAAGACATTAATGAAATTAAAAAGAATATTTTTCATAAAATCTCGGGGTGTTACATTCTACCCCCCTTAAAATGAATTTCGCCCTCGAAATTCGTCAGGGTTATAAATGGTTTACTCTTCGAAAGATTCTTTAATAGTAACCCACATCGTAAAAAGGAATACCAAAACCAATCTTTAAAAACAAAAGTATAAAAAGTAACAGTTACCCAAATAAACTAATCATTGGTGAAAATATGGATATGGAAGAGAAATATAACCATCATGTTCTGATGGAGAGTGGTAGAGAACATGGCTATGGAAAAGCTAGCAATCACAAAGCCATAAATTTGGGACGATCTAAGGTACCATCTGATTAATCAGATATAAGATCACTATGACAACATTTTTGGTTTTCAAGATCATTTTCCTAAAGTTGATGAAATTGGAATTAGAAGAAATACTTTCGTGATTTTGGTATAGTTTCACTGTTTGTCCTTCTTTGGACAATTTCCACTTCATCTCTTAAAGAAATGAAGTTGAATTTGTCATTCATGATGTGTTAGCAGATCATGTGATAGAATGATGGGTCATTCCATCTCTTTCAAACAAAAGGTTAGCAAAAGTTATAAGTCCATCTTATGGTTAATCGTATATGGTTTCAAAAATGAACTTATACTTCATATATCATACCGCTTAATAAAATAAAACTAGTTTCTACTAACCAGGGACTTCATATAGGCCAGTGGTAGGCGATAAAGGCCAGTCGCACTTCGGTTGTGGGTTCGATTCCCACAGCCTTGTCGCCCGTCCTGCTGGTTGTCCTTTTTCTAAAACTGTATTACTATAACATCACATCAATAATATTGAAAAAACTTCTATCCTTAAACAATACTAACTTATGTCCAACATAATCCATTCCAATCTTTAGGCTTATCCATAATACTGCAGTCCACTCTCATAACATAGTGAAAACGATTACCATAGATTTAATACCATCATTGATCCCCATATATTATAAGATGTGTTTTGTTGGTCACATTCCAAACATTCAAAGTCCTTAATCATGTATTCACTTGAATACCCACTGAACCATAGTGAAAACATGAATGCAGTTAAAAGTTAACATCTTCCACATACCAAAATCCTCAAAATTCTATATACTCAAACCATGATATCACTTAGTCCTTATATCAATCATGAGCTCATGAATACTGTCAAATATTTCATTTTCTCGTTTCCCTTCATTATGCGCATATCGTTCTTTTTCCAAAAATATCTCAATCACTTTCTATGGTTACTGGTACCATAAAATTATTGAAAACCACAATAGACGAATACATAAATATTCCAATATTCCACGATACTATATACAACACTATTTTGGAATCCCATTACATAAACACTTAATCATTCCACCACATCGTTGTCATATTCAACATCACCAATAGTGATCACATGTGACTTCCCGTTGTCCTTTGCCTTAAGTGGTTTCTCATGTTGATCATCACTAACCATTGGATTAGGGAATTTATTAGCATAATGCCCCATTTCCTTAGACTTTAAGCATTGACGTGTCGATGGTGCGTTCTCTGCAGTGTTTGCTTTATTCACATCATTATAAACGCTTTTTCCATTACTTCGACACTCAGTTGCTCGATGACCTTCTTTTACACACTTAAAACATTTTCTAGTCCCTTTAAGACAATCTCCACCATGATTCTTTCCACACTTTGAGCATAAGGAAACATTCATCTTCTTTTCACCATTATTCTGAGATTTCTCATTGAAGTCCATCTTTAATTTCATATCAAAACCAAGAGATGGATATGTAACACCAACTTCCATTTCTACCTTGATAGAACAACGCACAATTTCTTCATAGCTACTGAAGTCTCTTATAGCTAATTCCCTTCATAGACTTGGTTTTAAGCCATTGAAAAATCGATCAACTTTACATTCAGGTTGGATGATAATTCCAGATGCATACTTTGCAAGTCTTGTAAAATTCGCTTCGTATATACCAATAGATTCATCATCCTTTTGATTTAGTTCAAGAAACTCCTTTTCCATATTTGTTCGAAGAATACTAGGGAAGTACTTACTGAAAAACAAGTTCTTGAACTCATCCCATTCCATGGACTCAATTTCATCTCTTGGCCTCGTACTCTTGATAAGATTCCACCATTGATTAGCTTCAACTTCCAAACGATATACTGCTATGATGACTTTATCATGTTCATTACATTTAAGAACTGAAAATATCTTTTCAGTGGTACTGATCCATTGTTCAGCAACAAGTGGCTCGGAAGTCCCACTGAAAGAAGGTGGACATTGCCTCATGAAGGACTCAATAGAATATTGTTCACTTCTCTGCTCATTTGGAAGTCCAGAATGATTCATATCTTGTGTAAGTATAGTAATAAAATTCTTCACCCCATCTCCCATAACATTTGTTTGTTCAGGAGGACAATCATTGCATTTTCCATTGCATTGATCAACACAGTTCCTTTGGGTTCCAGCCATCATCAAAAACCCAAAAATAATAGTCTGAGGGGAAAAAATAATTATAGGGAAAACAGCATTATAAAGGGGGAGTATCCTCAATATCTAACTTCTTAGGTTTAATTCTATGATCGTTACCGTAGTTCTAGGACTGTATCTTTTACGTATACTTATCGTTAGGGATATCCCTAGACATAACTTAGAAATATCTCTAGGGATCTCACTAACACTTTCGCATCTTAGTTTCCAAAGGTTGACTAAAACTCCCTCTGATACCAACTGTAGAGACCCGAATCTTGACGTACATGGACATAACATTACTTTTGCGGAATACATAGTACATACCAAAAACACACACACAAGGATCGTAATAGTTTAGTGTCTCTGGAAACTCGGAATATAATCTTCTAATCGTGGTGAAAGATCTTCAACATCTCCCATAAAGATCTTCCTTTTTTTAATCTAAAACCTTTCTTTATATCCTGGGGAAAAGAAAACATAAAAGGGTGAGCTCAAATGCTCAGTAAGGGTAATCAAAAGAAATATCAATCACATAATTTTCATAAGAACATAACTTTTGGTAATCTTAACCTGTAAAAGAGATCATGATCTCACAACCTGGGATAACTCATGGGAGTGAAATATAATCACAATAATCGTAACATAAAACATTAAACTTTGTGGCATACACACATAATCATAGATAATAATTTCTTGTTAGTCAAGACTCATTTCCAAGACTATCTTAGTGGACAAAGTCCCTTTCTGAACCGAGTCACCCTCGTTTCAGTCCTGTTTCACTGAACCGGTATAACCTACCGTTACAGCCATGTCTATCTCATGAGATATAAAATCTTTACCCAATTCATTGGAGGGAGATATAGGTCCCACCCATCTCATAATGATAACATTCTTATGTGTGCCACAAAATCATAAATCATACATCATTGCATAACCCATGTAATAAAAATGGGATTCTTAAACATCATGACATCATAAAACAATTCATAAAGGAATTAATAAAAATTATTCCATCACAACATAATGAAATCAATGTAATAATAGGAATAAAATAGAACCCTTTATTATCTTATATGGAAAATAATTTTGATAAAACACTTGAACTCCATTCTTGAGGAAAATATCCTTTCTACTTTAAAAACATTTTCCTTTCTTAACATGTCATACAATTTTAAAATAAAAAAAGTTGATTAAAAATATACTTGAAAACTTGTAATGGAAGCTTCTTGGAAATTATTTTTTAAAAATCCATACATGTCGTACATGTTAATAAAACATTCTTCATACTTTTTTCGGACGAAAAACAACAAAAGATTCCTTTAATATCTTTTACTAAAAACTCACCGAATGGTTAAATTGGATTTAAACAATTGTACGTGGATGGAAATAATATTACATATTGAGGAAACATGGATGTGGATTATAAAATACACCCCAATAAATACCAAAGTATAAACAATCTCGGATAAAATTATATTGTGATATATTCCCTTACCTTAGGTCCGATTTGCTTCATAAGTGTCCGAACCTCCTCTTCTTTGAAGTGATTCTTTGAGACCTCCTTCTAGGGGACCAAAATGGGAATTTGAAGAAGACCAGGACCTCTAGGATATCTCTAGGGAGTGGAGAGGAGAAAGTGGCAGGGGTTGGCCGAGCTTGAAGGCTCAAAGTGGTGTGAGGATGAGAGGGAGGAGGTGCCCTTTTATAAGGGAGTAGAAGGGCACCATTGGAATAACTAAAAATATTATTTTATTATAAAGTCAAGTTAGGTTTTAAATAGTTCCGAATTGATATATTTCGAAGATAAGGTGAGGATGGGCCAAAATCCTCTCATCCAATAGAATTTAGACAAGTTTAGGTTTCTATTTTAACCTTATCATTTAGATTTAACATTAAGTTAAATAATTTTACTTTTACCGTGTCTTCTTGTGTTCTTACACTATAAGGTTAATAAACATAATATAAGAAGCCATAAGAACCCCAATTTGTTTATTATTAATATATATAACCTTATCTAAGTCATTTGTCCGAATATTAGATTTTTATGAATAAAATAAAATTTAATAATATAATATTTGTTTTAAAAACTATTTTATGTCAATTTTGACACTATTTAGTAATTGATTTTTGTGAAAATCATAATAGAATGATAAGTTCGAAAAAAGTTAATTAAATCAACAATAACATGTCATATTAACCTAGAAAATTAGTGGAATTCATAAAAAGTCTTAAATTACATTTATTTTGCTATTTATAACATCAATTATGTCAATATATCATTAATAAGATAATTACTGCATCATCTTTGTGTCATAAATAAATTAAATTATGTGAGGTCTAAAAATTAAAAATAAAATGCTAGGGAAAACAACATTATAAAGGGGGAGTATCCTCAATATCTAATTCTTAGGTTAAATTCTATGATCGTTACCATAGTTCAAGGACTGTATCTTATACGTATACTTATCCTTAGGGATATCCCTAGACATACCTTAGAAATATCTCTAGGGATCTCACTAACGCTTTCGCATCTTAGTTTCCAAAGGTTGACTAAACCTCCATCTGATACCAACTGTAGAGACCCGAAGCTTGACGTACATGGACATTACATTACTTTTGCAGAATACTTAGTACATAACAAAAACACACACACAAGGATCATAATAGTTTAGTGTCTTTGGAAACTCGGAATATAATCTTCTAATCGTGGTGAAAGATCTTCAACATCTCCCATAAAGATCTTCCTTTTTTTACCTAGATCCTTTCTTTATATCCTGGGGAAAATAAAACATAAAAGGGTGATCTCAAATGATCAGTAAGTGTAATCAAAAGAAATATCAATCACAAAATTTTCATAAGAACATATCTTTTGGATATCTTAACCTGCAAAAGAGATCATGATCTCATAACCTGAGATAACTCATGGCAGTGAAATGTAATCAAAATAATCATAACATAAAACATTAAACTTTGTGGCATACACAAATAATTATAGAGAATCATTTCTTGTTAGTCAAGACTCATTTCCAAGACTATCTTAGTGGACAAAGTCCCTTTCTGAACCGAGTCACCCTCGTTTCAGTCCTGTTTCACTGAACCGGTATAACCTACCGTTCCAGCCATGTCAATCTCTTGAGATATAAAATCATTTCCCAATGCATTGGAGGGAGATATAGGTCCCACCCATCTCATAATGATAACATTCTTATGTGTGCCACAAAATCATAAATCATACATCATTGCATAACCCATGTAATAAAAATGGGATTCTTAAACATCATGACATCATAAAACAATTCATAAAGGAATTCATAAAAATTATTCCATCACAACATAATCAAATCAATGTAATAATAGGGATAAAATAGATCCCTTTATTATCGTATATGGAAAATAATTTTGATAAAACACTTGAACTCCATTCTTGAGGAAAATATCCTTTCTACTTCAAAAACATTTTCCTTTCTTAACATGTCATACAATTTTAAACAAAAAAAAGTTGATTAAAAATAAACATGAAAACTTGTAATGGAAGATTCTTGGAAATTATTTTTTAAAAATACATTCATGTCGTATATGTTAAAAAAACATTCTTCATACTTTTTTCGGAAATTTCAAAAAGTACCTCGTACGAAAAACGACAAAAGATTCCTTTCATATCTTTTACTAAAATTCACCGAAGGGTAAAATTGGATTTAAACAATTGTACGTGGATGGAAATAATATTACATATTGAGGAAACATGTATGAGGATTATAAAATACACCCCAGTAAATACCAAAGTATAAAAAATCTCAGATAAAATGAGATTGTGATATATTCCCTTACCTTAGGTCTGATTTTCTTCATAAGTGTCTGAACCTCCTCTTCTTTGAAGTGATTCTTTGAGAACTCCTTCTAGGGAACTAAAATGGGAATTTGAAGAAGACGAGGACCTCTAGGATATCTCTAGGGAGTGTAGAGGAGAAAGTGGTAGGGGTTGGCCGAGCTTGAAGGCTCAAAGTGGTGTGAGGATGAGAGGGAGGAGGTGCCCTTTTATAAGGGAGTAGAGGGGCACCATTGGAATAACAAAAAATATTATTTTATTATAAAGTCACGTTCGGTTTTAAATAGCTCCAAATTGATATATTTAGAAGCTAAGGTGAGGATGGGCCGAAATCCTCTCATCCAATAGAATTTAGACAAGTTTAGTTTCCTATTTTAACCTTATCATTTAGATTTAACATTAAGTTAAATAATTTTACTTTTACCGTGTCTTCTTGTGTTCTTACACTATAAGGTTAATAAACATAATATAAGAAGCCATAAGAACCCCAATTTGTTTATTATTAATATATATAACCTTATATAAGTAATTTGGCCGAATATTAGATTTTTAGGAATAAAATAACATTTAATAATATAATATTTGTTTTAAAAACTATTTTATGTCAATTTTGACACTATTTAGTAATTGATTTTTGTGAAAATCATAATGGAATGATAAGTTCGAATAAAGTTAATTAAATTAACAATAACATGTCATATTAACCTAGAAAATTAGTGGAATTCATAAAAAGTCTAAAATTACATTTATTTTGCTATTTATAACATCAATTATGTCAATATTTCATTAATAAGATAATTACTGCATCATATTTGTGTCATAAATAAATTAAATTATGTGAGGTCTAAAAATTACAAATAAAATACCATTATGTAGGAAATCTTTTTTTCTTTCTAACGAGTATTTAAAATCGAATTTATCTTATGTATAACCCTATATTAAAAATGTTTTAGTAAATAAACTTTGATTTTAACTCTTTTAACTCTTCTTTAAATAAATTAATAATAAATCTCCTAATCTAATCCATGTGGGCCTAAATGGTCATATTTTATTCCTATGTTTGATTTTGGTCGAATTACACTTGTCCAATAGAATTAGGACATGTGTTAGGGTAATAATAATATCATTTCTACCCTTAATTACCCTATTTACTTTTAACCGTGGTAAAAAAAATTAAAAAGTTACTATTCACCAAAAAATTATTTTCATCTCATTGAACCACATTTTACTTACTGACATCAACCGTGTTTCTCAGATTTTTGAAATTCCACTCACAGAAGCGGTAAAATTATGTTTTATGAAAAATTCAGTATTTTTTAACTACCACTTAGTGGCTTCACTATTCATCAAAAATTCCATGTTTTCAGAAAAATACAAAAAATTTGGCCAAACCTATATTTGATATTATGAACTCAAAAATAATGTCTATTTTACCAAATTCAAAACATATCAGTTGCATTAACTAATTTAAAAATTAATTCCCGTCGTCAAAACAAATAGCGTGTTTTTAAGAGATAATAATTATCAAAAGATTGAAACTTGTTTATAGCTGGTCTAAATGTGAAATTACATCCAATGACCATCATTGTATTAAATTGTAAAAATATTTTCTAAATATACTTTAAAACCACTAAAATTAATAATTTATCACTATTAATTATTTCAATTGAAAAATTTCTTTTTAATTAAAATTTAGTAGTTTCCACTATTCATCAAAATATGAAAGTCATCCGAAAATTACCAAAATTTCTCCCTAAGATAATTTCGATATTACGAATCCAAAAATGATGTCCATTTTGAAAAATAAAATTTACAAAATTTCAAAAAGTGGTTATTAATATTCATAACGGCTAGTTTTAATAATATTTTAATAGCATATCGTTGTTTAGTGAAACTCAGTATTGCGTACTACACACGCTATCAAGGAAGGTCGCGATTGTGTGTAACGAAAGACAAGTCAAGGATGCGTGTTGTGCAAGATCCTTTTGGTGTAGCGTAAAACACAAGACATTAATGAAATTAAAAACAATATTTTTCATAAAATCTTGGGATGTTACAAATAATATGTTTAAACCCACTATACAGGGGTCTCAGATACATACAGAAGAAATTGGACATAAGGTAATTGATAATTTTTCAATCTCATTTTTATCCGAGACTGCTTATACGTATGTATTTACTGGGGTTATATTTTTCATCTATGTTAATAAAAATTATTTTCATAAACTATTTAATATTTTTACATTTATGTTTATGGACATGTTTACCATTATTTGACTTTTACATTGTGTTATGGAAGGATCCTTTCTTTTGTTTACCATATGAGGAATTTTTTGAGTTTTCCGGAAAAAGTATGAGGAGAATATTTTTTTAACTTATACGGTATGGTTGGATTTTTATGGTTTCATATGCCTTATTTTCGTGAATCTTCCTGTACAAGATTTCATGATTATTTTCAATAAAATAGTTTTCTTATAAAATTCCATGTCATTTTGGGAAAAGAATATGATTTTCAAGAAGAAAAGATATTTTCCTCAAGAATTTATTCCAAGTGTTTTATCAATCCTATTTTCCATCTATGATGACATTATTAAATCTATTTATATTTCAATTCTAATGTTTCTATTATTTACATGTTTTTATTTTGTCTTATGATTAAATGATATCCATTTGCTTTATATGGATTATGTAATGATGGGATGATGTTTATGAAACCCATTTTATTCTCAGGGTTATGATTAATGATTTATGATTATTTGGGGGCACATGTAAAAATGATTTCATTATGAGATTGGTGGGACCTATATATACCTCTAATGAATTGGGTAAATTTTTATATCTCATGAGATAGACATGGCTGGAACGGAAATAAAATCCGGTTAAGTAATACAGGGATGGAACGGCATATTAACCCGATTAAGCAATGGTATTTGTCCACTATGATGGTCTTAGAAGGAATTCCATGGCTACTATGGAAATCATATAATGTGATTAATGGTTTTCTATAATTACGTGTTTTATTCCCATTCCATATTATCATGATTAATGTTCCTTTATGATCTATGCCTTATGTAATGTCATGATTTATGTTGTTGCTCAAGATTTTGATGTTTTATGTTCATGTTTTTACGTTAAAATTTTTATGGATTGTTTTTATGTTCTCTATGATTACACTTCTTGAGAATTTGCGCTCACCCATTTGATTTCTTCTTTTCCTCAGGATATAAATAAATGTTTTAGGTAAGAATACAAAAAGGGAATATATTTATGGGAGATGTTGGAGATCTATCACCTTTATTAGAAGATTATGATCTGAGTTTCCCAAGAAAATAAACTGATACTGTCTTTGCACATCTGTTTTTTTTTTCATGTATTAAGTATTCCGAAAAAGTAATGTAATGTCTATTTAAATCATTCTTTGGGTCTCTACAGTTGGTATTAGAGTGGAGGTTTAGTTATCCTATGGAAATAGGATCCGAAAACATTAGTGAGATCCCTAGAGATATTTCTAAGGTATGTCTAGGGATGTAACTATGGTTTAGTATAACTATAGGTTAGAGTCCTAAATTTTTTATTAATATCATTAATAACCTAGTTTAAACCTAAGGGTCATTGATTAAATAATGTTTGATAAGTTAGACATTTTATGATTATATGGTTCCTCATTATTTTAACTTTTTCTTACATAATGTTTTTTGATTTTAGTCAATGGAAGGAACCAGAAGGAATTGAATCAATATTGTATCCAATGGAAAAATTGTTGACTATGAGCAATGAAATTGTGTAATTCCATTAATGAAAGGTATTGTGATTATACCAAATCAGTCATCACGATATATGATTAATAACATGAAATTTAGTTGTATTCCAAATTCATCAAATAAGAGGAAGATGGAATTTTATGCATGTTCCCATAGTGAGGAGAATAGTAAAAGGAAGACAGATATTTCTATAGAAGGGCAGAAGAACCCTGATGAATACATCAAATGGAGCAGACATTTTTATCTGTGTGGGGAGAAGGGTTATAGAATGATAGACTATTTTGGAGTCCAATGTCTTATTGGTGGAGAACATGGGCATTACCCAACTCAATTTGCTGACCAAAGAGGCTACATCAAAATCAAGGAAGGACTTATTTAATGACAATAATTTAAGAGGATGGATTACATGTTTATGTATTGGTATTTAAGAATAATGTTTTTGAGGTACATTTATGGTATATTGGAATATCTATGTGCTGGTCCATAGTGGTTATCCATAAGAATATTGTACTTATAACCATGATAAGTTATTGAAATATTTATGGAAATTAGCTGATATTTGAATAATGAAGGGATAATTAGAAAATAAGATTTTTGATAGTATTAATGCGTTTATGACATATATAAGGACAAAGTGACCTCATGGTTTGAGTATATAGTAATTTTGGGATTTTGGTATGTGGAAATAGTTGACTTTTGATAGTATTCATGTTTACACTAAGGTTCTATAGTAATTCAGGCTTCAAGAGAATACATGATTAAGGTATTCACATGTTTGGAATGTGACCAATATGATATATATTATAATATATGGGTTGATAAATGATTGTATTCACATGCTCAGTAGATGACATTTCTAGTAATCAGTTACTTTATACTAGGAGATTAGATAAAATTATTTTGGATAGGCCTAAAGAATAGAATAGATTGAGTTGGACATCAGATATTAATGTTTATGACTAGAAACATTTTTCGATATTATTTTTGGAATGTTATAATGGTGATGTTTTAAAAAAATGACAACCTATTGGACAGACGATAACCCGTAACGTTGGAGAGGGTTATGTGAATCGAACCCCCAACCGAAGTGAGACAAGCCTTTATCGCTTACCACTAGACTACAAGAAGTCCCTTGTTAGTAGAAACTAGTTTTATTGAATTAAATGTTATGATAGATGAAGTATAAGTCCATATTTGGAAACAAATATGACTAATCTCACCATAGATAGATTTATGTATATTTAATAACTTCTGCTAACATTATGTTTGAGACAGATGGAATGACCGATCATTATATCGCATCATCTGCTAAAAATTCAGGAATGAAAAATTAAAATTCATTTATTTAAATAAGATATTATGTAGAAATTGTTCGTTGAATTACCAATGACGATATTACACTGAAATCAAGTAAGTATTTCTCCTTATGTAAAAATTCATCAATGTTAGGGAAATGATCGTGAAAATCAAAAATTATTTCCTAGTACTCTCATATCAGATGAATCAGATGGTTCCATAGATCATCACAAATTTATGGATTTTTGATTTTTTACTTTTTTATATCCATGTTCTCTACCACTCTTCATCAAAAAATGACGGTTAGATTTCTCTTTTATATCCATATATTCACCTATATTATCCAATGTGGAAACTGAGTGATGATTTACTTTGGGTATCCATTATGTTTCTAACCTTACTTTTTAAAATGATGTTTTAGTATTCCATTTTACGATGTTGGTTTCTATGAATGAAACTTTAATGCAGAAACCCATTTATAAACCCGACGAATTTTGAGGTCGAAATTCATTTTAAGGGGGGTAGAATGTAACACTTCTAGATTTTATGAGAATTATTATTTTTAATTTCGTTGATGTATTTTGTTGTATGCTTCACCAAGATTATATTGGGATATACTGAACACTATAATAGCTTTTATTATACGCAAAAACTATTCCTTGATTGTGTTGCATGCAAAAGCTACCTTCCTCAATTGCGTGTGTTGTACACAAAACTGAGTTTCACTAAACAAAGATATATTGTTATAAAATTATTATGAACATATAGTTATGAACAGTATTAACCACATTTTATATTTTATAACATTATAATTCATCTTACAGATTTTCTAGAATACAGTATGAGAACAAAATCCATTTTTCGGATAAAAGAAGTATTTTTTAAAAAAATACAGTTTTTCCACCTATTGATGGCACACCCATTTTATATATAATTTTTCACAAGTTTATAAGTTCAATCATACAAAATTATATTCTTATTTTGAATCAGGATATAAAAATTTTTAGTGGATAATGTTTTGATATTTTTCTCACATTGTTCTTATTTTGATGAATTTTAAAAACACGCTAAATAATACTTTAAAACAAATATTTTCATCGAGATGGTTTATATTATTAAATTAGAATAGTAAATTGTTCTAAAATGTAAATAGAATATATTTTTACCATTTTATATAATTTATTACATTATCATTGATTTTACATTGAATTCACAGGTTAAATCAATTCAATCTTTTGCAATGTTTTAAAAAAACCCATTTTTTCGACAATGGGATTAATTTTAAATTAATTACTGAAACTTATGTGTTTTGAATATGAGAATAAGTATTCCATATTTGGAATCATTAGGTCCAAATTATGTTAATATTCTAATTTTTATTTTTTTCAATTACGAATAGTAACTACAGTAAATTTTATTTACCACAGTTATAAGTTAATTAGGTAATTAAGGATAAAAATTATATAATAAAATTATCCTAAAAATTGTCTTCATATAATTTGATGATTATATTTCGTCATAAAATATACTTGGGTCTAAATTCTATCTATTAGAAACCACTTTTATGTGACTAAGACCTTTAATTTATTTTATTTAAATGAATGTGAAATATGTATCACTCAAACGTTAATAATTAAATTATTTTTAATATCAGGTTATAGAGAATAAAAATTCAGTTATAATTACTCATTTGTAAGATAAATGTTTTTTATTTATCATGGTAATTTATTTTTTATTTTTAATAAATATATATTTACCTTATTATATTATACATTAATGATGCAGAAATAGTTTATTTTGTGGAAAATCAATAATACAATTTTTATTAGACTACTAATACCCATAAAACGCCAAAAACACTAGACCAAAATATATTGTTCGTGTATATATGAACCATAATCATCCAAACGTCTAATTGTTGACCATTTGGAGCTTTATAAAAGTGATTATGACATTTTTATTTTTTAATTTTAAATGAAGTCAATGTTTTCACCTTCATAATTTAATAAATATATCATTTTAAAAGTTCGGTGTTTTAGAAGATAAATTATAATAAAAGTAAAATTATTAAATATATTTTATTTATATTCATCATAGTATTTTATTTTTAATCGTTATGAAAAAATTAGTATATTAAATAATTATACAACAGTGCTGTAGTGATTATTTTATTAATAGAAATAAAAAATAAATGGTTTTAAAAATATTAAAATAAATATTATATGAACTAATTAACATGCTCCATGAACTTTCATGATTAATATGACATGTTAGGAACCCATTAAATATTTTTATTCTAATATATTCTACATGTGTATTTTAATTAAACTCAAATAATTGAATAATGTCAAAATTTACACTATTGGTATTTTATAAAAATAACATATTATTAAAATTCTTAAAAATGAAAAAAATATTTAAAAAATTTCAAATTGAAAATTATATTGTCAAAAAGGTTATAATGTATAAAATTATTGAAAATTTACCACATATAAGTATGTATTTATAACAATATAAAATTTTGATTATTATTACCACAAATAAGATTAAATAAATTAAATAAAGAAAAATCAAATAAGGATAAATCCAATTGATAAGGTTTAAAATAATTTACCAACATGTCTAAATTTGATTGGTTAATGATATTACAACCCTATCTTACCTCATATCTTAATTTGATTCACTTTGGCCATTTTTATGTGGGGTTTTATATTTTTATTAATTAATATTTTTGAGGTTTCCAAAAGTGCTCGTCTCTTCTCTTATAAAAGGGAACCTCATATCTCTCCTCCTAACACCATTTTTAGCCTTAATTCTTGGAAAAACCTTTCCAATTTTACTTCTCCACTTCCCTAGAAACCTACTAGAGGTTCGTGTCTTCTTCCAAGACTAAATTTTGTGACCTAAGAGGAGGTTAAGAGGAGGCGCGTCAATAAAGAGATAATCTCTTCTACCGATTCTTTCAAGTTTCTTTATTCTTGTACTTCGACATCATTAGGTGTTTCATTTTAATGTAATAAAATCAGTATATCTAATATAATTATATTTTATTATAAATATGGTACAACCCTATTTCATCTTCTACCCATCCTACAAAAAACTAAATCACCGCTCGTGCGTACATACGAAATACCATCTCCACGTCGTGGTGTAATATATTTTTCCACCACCACATTACTTGGATGGCTATAATGGTGTAATGAATAACTATATATGGTTATTATAAAATGAAACTAATTCTGAGATATTATATCAACCGCCCTAAATCCATTCAATAATTATGGGAAGAATATCATCACTAATGTGTACGTATGGCCAACCGTCTCCATGAACGGTGTAATGGATAAGGTAAGGGATAATTTTGAAATCTCATTTTTATCTGAGATTGCTTATACGTAAGTATTTAATGGGGTTATATTTTTCATCCATGTCCATAAAAATGTTTTTCATAAAGCGTTTAATATTCTTCCATGTATTTTTAAGGTCATGTTTACCCCTCTTTGACTTTTACATTGTGTTATGGAAGGAATCTATCTTTTTTTTACCATAAGTTGAACTATTTGAATTTTTTGAAAAAAGAATGAGGAGAATGTTATTTTAACATATACGGCTTTATTAGATATTTATGATTTCATAACGCCTTATTTTCAAGAAGCTTCCTCTATAAGATTTAATGTGTACTTTCAATAAAATCATTTTATTTTAAAATTGTGTGGAATTTTGTGAATGGAAAATGATTTTGTAGAAGAAAGGGTATTTTCAACAATAATTAATTCCAAGTGTTTTATCAAAACTATTTTCCATCTAAGATGACATTATTTAATCTATTTATGTTTCAAGTATATTCTTTCTATTATTTAGATGGTTTGAATTATTCTTATGATAAAATGATATCCATTTGTTTTATATGGATTCTGTTATGATGGGATGATGTTTAGGAAACCCATTTTATTATTTGGGATATGATGAATAATTTATGATTATTTTGTGGAAAACGTATGAATGATTTCATTATGAGATGGGTGGGACCTATATCTCCCTCCAATGAATAAGGTAAAGATATATATCTTATGAGATAGACATGGATGTAATGACAAGTAAAATCAGATTCAGTAATATTGGGATGAAACGGAATGTAAACCTAGTTCAGTAATGGACTGTGTCCACTATGATGGTGTTGGCAGGAATTCCTTGGCTACTATGGAAATCATATCATGTGCATAATGGTCTTCCACAATTACATGTTTTATTCCCATTCTATTTTATCATGATTATTGTTCCTTTATAATATATTTCTTATGTAATGTCATGATTTATGCCATTGATCAAGATTTTGATGTTTTAAGTTCTTTTTTATACATTAAAATTTTTATGGATTGTTTTTTTGTTTTCAATGTTAACCCTTACTGAGCAATTTAGCTCACCCTTTTTATGTTTTCTTTTCCTCTGGATATAAATAAATGATTTATTTAAGAAAAAAAAGGGAATATATTTATGGGAGATATTGGAGATCTTTCACCCTGATTAGAGGATCATGTTCTGAGTTTCCGAAGAAACATAACAAATACGGTCATTGGGAATCTTTTTTGTCAGATATTACGTATTTCGTAAAAGTAATGTAATGTCTGCGTACGTCAAGAATTGGGTATCTAAAATTATAAATACATATATACCTTATATATATATATGATATTTATATCATGAATACTATTATTTAGAAAATATACATTTTACAATATATACAATTTGTAATTATAACAAGATTATTTTCAACTCATGCACCCAATATCGAAAAATCAACCGATATAACATAAATAATTATGTAATTTATATAAAATGGTAATAAGTGATATAATTTGAATAATAAACATTAAAAAGTATCTTAAAAATTTTAAATTAACATAATTTTATTATTCATGAATAACACAGATGATATGTGAAAAATTAGACTTATGGTAAGGGACTTCGTCACAATCTCCATTCATTGGGGAATGTTTTGATAATATAAATCTCTATATTTTACCCGGTTTATAGATATATCATTTGATTCTTACATCATTTAAAGGGAATATTTTGTCTATTAATTACTTTATGAATCAACAAAAGGAGTGTTGTTAATGTATATGGCCAGAATGTCATATCTGCACCATAGTCATTATTTCACTTCCTCTATAAGCTATAATGTTCTTAAAAGAAAAATATGCCCCTTTTTACCTTTTTGTGGATTTGTTATTAAAAATGGCCATTTAAATCGATTGAGTTTCTCAATATCTTGAAATAATTTTTCATGATTGCAATGAAATATTATTAGTGAAGTGTTTATATTTGCAATATTTTATGTGTTTAGATTATATAATGGTAATTAGACATTTGACGAGTGGTTACATGAAAATCCATTTGTGGGCAGTTACATGATATATCAAATTGAGGGTGGTCCTGGGATAAACCATGTATGGGTGATTGTGTTTTAATCTCTAATTGATTGGGTAAGGATGTCAGACGTATGGCTATTCCATTCTGTGATATGTGTGGAAGATGATCATATGGTTATTCCAATTTAGTATGTTTATTTACCATGTTACATTTATATGTTATATGATTCTTTATATGGGCTTATGGTAATCTTTTTGTTATAGAAATGGAAGGAAAATAACTAATATTCATTGAATTATATTTTCAACTTCTTAAGGGTGAAAAGTAATACATTAAAATAACATATTCATGGTTTTTATGTCATCAAAACTCTAATATTTTTCATTATTTATGTATCACTTTCTAATATTTTTATTCTTAACAAATGTTTTTAATTGTTTTTCGCAGAACATAATAAAGAATGGATTCATGGATAATATTAAGAAAAAGTTATACTGTTAAAACATGACTCGATGTCAAATTTCATGTGAAGATAATTTTTGTTTTATGAAAAAAGGATAGCGATTAGAACTATCTACATATAATATTAAATATCGTATTTATATGATATAACTTAATTCTCTAAATCACTAAACCTGAAGAGATCCTTGGTGTGATTTAATGTCAAATTATCGTCTTATCTCCACATTAATTAATGATTAAGGATGGGGCCTTATATATTTAGATCAGGCTAACATAAATTTAAACGTATGTGGGATTAGTATTTATATATGATAGAATTTTCTAAAAATAATAGTTTTAATTATAGTGAATAAATGGCACTATATGAATAATTTTATTATAATTTATTTTGAACACCAACTTGATGGGAGGAAGTTAATGAGACAAAACTTATAAGATAAAAAAATATATATGATAAAACATCAATCTTTAAGACTATTCAAGATAATATTAATTCAAATCCATCGAGTAAAAAGTGTTATGTTATTAATCGGTGAAGAGATTTTGAATTTTGGGTGGGAGGTCATGTCTTTCCTAAACTACTTCCACACAAGGGTGTATTAAGGTTTTTTATGAAAGGTAAACAGATCCTCATGATCATCATACCATTTGAAATTATAGAAAAAATTAGAACCATAACATAATGAATATAAATTCCACCAAGTATCCCCAATGGACCCGACTTGTTGGATATATCATTTTTATATTACATTACAGACCCATCATATGTACTCGCCTACGTAGAAAAAAACTAAAAATATTTTTGTTAATACAAATAACCTATCGAAATTCATTACACAAAAGGGAAAGTATTGAGAAAAAGGATGAATCATAACTATTTCATTGGAGATACAATAAAAAGGAATACTAAAATTGGGAACTTATTTTTGTTACAAAGAAGAACCACCCTAATCTATCTACATGGAAATTATTCTGGAATATTTTTGAAAAACAATATCCGAAGAAGGGAAGAATATAAAACCCCATGAAATTATAATGTTTTTTAAAATATATAAATACAATTAATTAAAGAAATTACATTTCACAATGAAATATTTCAAAGAGTATGAATCTTATAAAATCACATTGAGAAATCAAAAATATATTAAAAATTTAAGAATGAGTAAAATATGTGTTTTTTCTAGAAATTAATGAAAACATATTAATTAAATTGCAACATGTCATTTACGATAGTAATATAACCCTTAAGAATAGAAATTTGGCTGGAATAATAGTTACCTCACCCATTAAAGTGTAAATAAAATTTACGCTTCCTATAAATGGTAATATTATATATTTATATCATAGTATAAGTGATTAATTGTTATAAAAAATATTAATTAAGTGTTGATATTTTTATAAATTTAAATTTTTATTTTCAATTTTTAATTTATTATAATTTTTAAATAAAAACTAATTTTCAAAAAAATTATTAATAATTTATTAATTTGTTTTCATTATTATAATAATATAATTTTATGAAACCCTAATTAATATTTCAATGTGGTAAAAATAAGTTTTAATTTAAAATTTGTATTTTCCATTTAAATAATGATTTTATTTTAAAATTATGTATAATATGTTTAGAGAGTTTTTTTAATAAAATGAATTTATTTTTTTTAAAATCTGGACATATAAAAATTGTTATATTTATTTTGGAATTTTATTAATTAGATGATTTTTTAGTCAAAACATAAATAAGTTAATTTACATTATTTAATAAATTCATGATTTATTGATTTATTGATTATGTATTGATGATGTACGACCATAATATAGAAAATCACTATATTTTATAATATATTTATTTGTAATAAAAAAATTATTTATCACATTAGGGGAAATAATAAACAAATGAATAAAATATTCAAAAAATACCCCTCAGCTCCCCTATAAATTCCACCTATGAAAACAACTTTTCATTACAGATCATGGGACTTGTAGCCTATCAAATTTATACTCAATTAACATCTCATGACTCTTCCTAAAGTAAAAAAAATTCACTCTAAAAAATACCTTAATCAATGTTATTTAAGAAGGATCTTAGGGTGAAGAATTCAAGAGGTAAAAACCTCTTTCGATTTTCGTTTTTTTCTTTTCAGTTTTTTTCTATTACATTATTATTATATCCTCATCCAATTGATTTATAAATTATTTATAATTATATTATATTATATATATATTATTTTTATATTTTCAATTGAAAATTCACCATAAAGTCTCGTCCTCATTAAACATTTATTCTAAAAATGAAAACATCATATTGGTGGTGTCGACTTACCGCCTTTAGGGAGGACATGTTTTCATTTTCCATTTCCTCATTACTGTATGGTTATAAAATTATTTAACATCATGAAAATTATTATGATATATTTATTACATCTTATTTAATGTTTTGTAACTATTATATATGCATAATACTAATTAATAAAACTATTCATGTTCGTGATGAATGAAAAAACACCCAAATAATCTAAATGATTATAAATAACATTTTTTGAAATGATTAATCCACATAATATATAAATGAATGAAATATATAAGCATTTAATATTATTGGGGTTCATTAATAACATATAATATCAATTTTGGATAGTTATTCTCATTTTTATGATATTCCATTCATGTATACAAGTAAACTGGTCATGATAACCAAGGAAACTAACACTCCTGAACATTAAAATTGCATCTTATAAATCATAAATATAGACATAAATGAACAAAATAAAAATTTTCTAAATAAAATATATCTATAAAAATTTTTTAGTTAATTTATTATTTTATTTATTTGACAATGTAAGACAATAATATCATGTGAATAACACAATTAGAAATAATGAAAGGGTATTTTCCATGGACCAACATGTGTCATTTGAGTTATGATTTCTCACTATTTACCTTAATATAATTATAAATTAATTGTACATGTTCTAATCCCTCATATCTAGATCATTGTATTTTTCTTTGACGTGTAGTGAAACTATTATAAGTTTTCCTTTTCAATTCCTCCTGATAAAAAATCTCGGTTAAAGGAAACTTCCCAATTTCATACCCATTTTTAACTTACATCCATAATAGTTTTTGAGCTATGAAAAATTTTCTAAAGCCTCATATTTTATCATGAAAAACAATCCCTACTCATTTCAGGTTTTATAAAAACAAGTTTTCTTTTTTCCATTTTAACTTTTATTCTGCATTTTACCTCAATCTGTACTAAAGTGCCTAATTTATATTGTTTATTGAACACTGATTTTACTTGATTTATATTTAAATGGAATTAGTTAATCATGATAAATTATTATATTAGATTATAAATATTCATGTATGATTGAAATACATTTTTTCATGGATACCATTATGATATCCCCTTCCATTATTATTTATTCACCCCATATTCATAGTGTGTGGTATATATTCATCAATTTAATTTTTAATCATTAATAATTGAATATTTCATTTAGTATCCACATTTAACGTATCTTGGATATTATTATTGGATTATCAATGTATAATTTTTACATATTATTTCTTCTTTGAAGGTTGTTTTAATTTGGGAAATGGTGATGAGTCAATATCTTATACACAATAAAAATAAATTGATAATTCATGATGTTCATGAATTAAATCTATGTTTGAAAACCTATTTTGACTTATAGTGATAGGTGGGGGTCGTTATAACCCCAAAATGCATCGACAGGTATCACGCGACTAAACTAATAGAAACAAACCCTTTGTGTTTGTTTCCAAAAAAATCAGATGGGTTTTACACATATACATAAGCTGCATTCATAGATTAATTATGTATTTCCTACATATATGATGTCCAATTAATTATAATTTTCTTCATTAAAGATTCAGTCATTTATTTCTAAGTGGATCTCACCATGATAAAATCTATGGATTTATTATCATAATATTGAAGGCATGTGTTTTTCAGGTTATTTACCTTACCATATTGTATATTCCCTATTTACTATACCTCAAATATTATTATTTCATATAACACGTACTGAGAGTTTCAGATCAGCCTTGAATTTTTACTGATCCCAAGGTTCTTATGTTAAAATCCTTGCATATTTTTCAAGAAGTAAATTATTTTTTTTATGTTCTATGATTAATTACCCATGTAATAATGGAATAATGTATACAACTATATTATTAATCAAATCCAAAATGATCAATCCTTGGGGATGTGATCTGTTGTATCTATTCCATTGTTATAAAATGACCACTGACCCTAGGATATAAATTTTGGGGATTTTACAAATATTCACACAAACACACCAAACATTTATCATTAACAATGAATAATCAATTGAGTACCTAAAATTTTACTCCTATGTAAACATCTTCCCAACACAAAACCATAATTTCCCCATGAATCCATCATATTCCTAGAATCAAAAAAGTTGATGGAAACAACTAACTCATAACAAATACAACACCCACTTATTATGGATTTCCCTATCCACACATCCATTGTAGTTATACTAATGTAATAATTTTCATCATGTTTTAGGATTCCTTAGCGATCTATAATATGAATTTCTTGCACAACCTATGTTGTGTAATTATGAATATCAAAAACTTCCCCTCCAATCACATGGGAAGGATACGGTACATACATAATTTGATGGGAACATGAATCGAGAAACACATCATGGATAGATGTCGAGACACTCTGCATGTCCACCTAATAGTCCACAACTCCCAGTCATCCAATCACGTTAAAGGGGAAAATAAACCATGGTGCAAACCAACCATGATTACCAAACCGACAATGTCCCATTGAAAGTAAAACTGTATAAAAATATATTATAGTCCTAAAAATATAATGGATGATGATATTATTTCAATTTTTTTATAATGACTCCAAGATATTTTTAATCTCTTAAATATCATTTTAACCTTATCTTTCATCTCTAAAAGAAATCATGACCAAATAAATGTACGCCCTCCAAAATCTGCCTATCAAAAGAGAGATCTAAATGTCTGTTATTTTAAATCCTCGAAAGGGTTCTATATTTATCATATCAAAATAACCATTTTTTGGTGAAAATTTAACTAGGGGAAAATTATTTAACTTGGATCTACCAAAATCAATCACACGGGAAACAAGAATATCCTCATGAACCAAAATATATATCTACATGTTGATCAATATATCCGAGAATGATAATCCATTTTCAATATAATATAGGGACTCATAAACTATATAAAACTATTCAAAAACCCATACATTATCCTTGTGAGCAAATAAAAAACAAATTCTGAGGGAAACCCACACATGGATCAATATCCCATTGAATTACATGTCCCTAAGATGTTCCACATTCATCATCTCTTCGATAGGTATAAAATTATTTTCTTACCTTTGTTCATCAATGATCACCAAAATCCTACACATCCCACTTGATGTTTGTGGAACACTAATGAAAAAATATATTGGAATATCAACAGAAATTCAAACTGTAATGGGAAAGGGGTGAAAAAACCCACATGTTTATAGTGTTCTACTATAAATATTTGTCACGTTGGACATCATGATACATAATATGAAATCACTAATCTCATCCCCTACCAACATTTCTAATGTCTCGGGTTAGGATACATCTTGGTTGCTCCATGGTTTTTAGAATTATATGACTTGGGGAAACATTTCATTGACCCCTTTTATTGGGAAAAGAGACCAACCAAATTCCGATATAATAATAAAGATCCACTAGGAGACTGGGAGTACTCACATGAGACCACCTCCCCCCTAAAATATATTACCCAAGATTTTGAACAAGTTTTTTGTCTCCATCTTGAGCTGAAATCATTCTTATAATGATGAGACACCTATCATCGAAGCCATGTACACATGTACATGAACCTATTATACTCTAATGATTATATTAGTAATCAAAATCATAAGTTGAAACTCCTCCACCAATTACATTATGTCTTTATCTGTTAATTTCTTTTTCAACTCGTCATTAAGAACATTTCCATTCCTACAAATGTATATAATATCCTATTTAAACAACTGATGATATTTTAACCAGAATCCCTATTTAATGTTTATATATCTTGGTGTAACAAAATATTTCATGATATTCTGAGCATAATACATAGTAAAATACTCTCCAAAGAGATAAGGGTAAAAAATATTGAGTTCTTTCATAACATCAGCAAACCCGATAGTTTAGATATAGTTTTTCTCTTCATGAGGGATGAAATGGAATGATCCATTGGAGACCAAATGTTTTCCTTACATTAAGAGACAACTGAACCCCACACTAGATCCATCAAAGAAACATCATAATGCAATCCAAATTTATTAATAATTAAAACTAGTGGTGAATTAAACCTCTCATTTATCTCAAAAATAGATATCTAAAAATTATTATTCTATTCGATCCTTACACCCTTACTTGATGAAGTAGTCATAAAATACTCGACCTTGGGGAAATATAATTGAAAATTTTTATAGTAAACAAAAAAACCAAAAATTATTCTGATCTTTAACTTTTTTCTATGATTCTCCCAATAAATAACACCATGTATATTTTTTGGATCCATAATCATTCCCCTCATTATTATAACATTCCCAAGATAATTAATTTCCCATATAAAAAACTCACATATGTAGAGACTACAATATAGATGATGTTAAATGATAGTTCAAAAAATGATATCAAAATGGTCCATATTCTTCTCCACTATCATGGAGAAGAGAAATATATCATCAATGAACACAATAATGAATAGTCCATAAATCATTGAATGGTATGGTTTATAAAATATGTATACACCGCACGAGCACTAATCAAAACAAATGGAATAAAATGAACCTAAAAAGGACCACATCTTCTTATAAACAATGACCTAGGTATATCATATTCCAATAACCACAACTAGTTGTACCCCATCCCAAATTGAATCTCTTAAAACCTCAATTCACCATGTATATGGTCAAAAACATCATCAATCCATGGTAAATTATATTTTTTCTTATAGTCAACTGATTCAAATTCCATAAGTAAATATAATAAACAAGATTATTTTCATCATTCCTCATTATGTTCCATCAGATAAGATATACTAGAAATGGGAATCGTACAAGGGATAATGTAAATAGTAATCTCAACCTCTCTCTACCTACGTAAAACATTTAAATCATATTGAATTCCCTTGGAGTATAAACACACCACTGTAAAAAGTAAACCAAAAAAAGGGTCAACAGACTCTAGAAACAACTCTAACCTCTAGCATGTGATTACCCTATCACCCATAACAACATTCCATAAACATCCCGATCTGTAGTCCCTAAAACAATAAATGATATGAGTGAACCTTTATATAGATAAGAACTATACAAGATATATATAGCCATATTCTTCAGATATAACAATAATCTTTCAATCCATTTGGATAATAAAGTCCAATAATTCAATATAAGGAACTGAAACATCTCATAAAACCTTAAATTTAGATATAAACAACTAAAATTTTGGTCTCATTAAACATAGTTTAGACCTTTTTACCAAATGTTTGGAAAGAACCAAAAAATAAATCATATGTTCTAAATGCAATACAAATACATAAAACATTATTTATAACAAAAAAAATTTTAATTCCTATATCATGTAAATATATCACTATTTAATAAGAAAATGAACACCATTATTCAAAATATAGACGGCCCTATGTTAGCTTCCTTCGGTTCATACTCCACTAAATATATATGTACATCCACATCTAATTCATAAGAATTTATAGCCTAATATGTATCCACCTTAGAATAATGATATAACCCACAAACATTAGAAGACATATTATGAACCTAAAACCCCTTGTCGAATATGGATCATGCCTTATATCCCTAGTATATCCTACCACAAAAAAAATTTTGATTCACTTATCTTCCAAATTGATGAAAAATATTTTTATCGTCTACGATATTCATCTTATTAAAAATATGCTACGAAAAACGATAGAGACTACTATTCTATTGTTTTTATAGTGACCCCCAATTTTTTAGTGATGAAAACATGCTACATTTAGACTTACTTTTTGGGATAAATATACACAAGGGATAACAATTTCACCAACCGATGCCCACCAAAACCTATCTTCCCATTTGTTTTTGACTCACCAAAGGATTCTTTTAAAACCACATCCAAAAACATAGGATGAACTGTTAGAATCAACATTGACTTAATATCAGGACTCATCCCCAATAGAAAACACCAATCCTTTCTGAAATCATTAATAAAATGTTTCTGGATTGTTTTTATGTTCTCAATGTTAACACTTACTGTGAAATTTAGCTCACCCTTTTTATGTTTTCTTTTCCTCTAGAAATAAATAAAGGTTTTAGTTATGAAAAAAAAGTTTAGATATTTATAGGAGATGTTGGAGATCTTTCACCCTGATTACAGGATCATGTTTCGAGTTTCAGAAGAATCTAAACAAATATGGTCTTTGGGTTTCTATTTTTTCATGTATTAAGTATTTCTTAAAACTAATATAATGTCTATGTATGTCTATATTTGGGTATCTACAATTATAAATACATATATACCTTATATATATGATATTTACATCATGAATACTATTCTTTTGACAATGTACATTTTACCACATGGACTATTTGTAATTATAACAAGATTATTTTCAACTCATGCACCCAATATCGACAAAACAACCGATATAACATAAATAATAATGTAATTTTTTTTAAAATGGTAATAAGTGATATAAAGTAAATAATAAACATTAAAATGTATCTTAAAATTTTTTAAATTAACATAAGTTTATTATTCATGAATAACAAAGAACATATGTGACAAATTAGTCTTAAGGGGCTTTGTCACAATCCCCATTCATTGGGGAATGTTTTGATATTATAAATCTCCATATTTTACACGGTTTATACATATCTAATTTGATTTTTACATCATTTAAAGAGAATATTTTATCTACGAATTAAATTATGAATCAACGAAAGGGGTGTTTTAAATGTATGTGGAGAGAATGACCTCTCTGTCAACATAATCATTTTTTGGCTTCCTCTATAAGCCTTAATGTTCTTAAAAGGAAAAGATATCCTTTTTCACTTTTTTGTGTTTTGGTATTAAAAATGGTGATTGAAATCGATTGAGTGTTTCAATATCTTGAAATAATTTTTCATGATTGAAATGAAATATTATTAGTGAAATGTTTATATTTGCAATATTTTATGTTTTTAGATTATATAATGGTAATTAGACATTTTACGAGTGGTTACATGATAATCCATTTATGATTGGTAACATGATAAACCAAATTACAGGTGGTCCTATGATAAACCAAGTATGGGTGGCTATGTTTTAATCTCTAATTGATTGGGTAAAGATATCAGACGTATGGCTATTATATTTAGTTATATGTGTGAAAGTTGACCATATGGTTATTCCAATTTATTATGTTTATTTACCATGATAAATTTATATGTTATATGATTTTTTATTTGTGCCTATGGTAATCTTTTTGTTACAGAAATGGCATGCAATAAACTAATATTCAGTGAATTATATTTTCAACTTCTTAATGGTTAAAAGTAGTACATTAAACTAATTTATTAATGGTTTTTATGTCATCACAAGTCTAATATATTTTATTATTTATGTATCCCTTACTAATATTTTTATTCTTAACCAAGGTTTTTATATGTTTTTCACAGAACATAATGAAGAACGGATTCAAGGACGATATTATGGAAAATTTATCCTGTTAAAAAATGAATTGAGGTCAAATTTCATTTTAAAGAGTATTTTTGTTTTATGAAAAAAGGATAGTGTGTAAAAGTGTCAACATGTAATATTAAAGAAGTTATTTATATGTTATAACCTAATTCTCTAAATCACTAAAACTAAGAAGAAACTTAGTGTGTATTAATTTCAAATTATCGTCTTGTATTAATATTAATTAATGATTAAAGATTGGGGCCTTATATGTTTAGATAAGGCTAACATAAATTTAAATGTATGTGGGATCAGTATTTATATATGATAGAATTTTCTAAAAATAATTGTTTCAATTATAGTAATTAAATGAAACTATATGAATAATTATATTGTAATTGAATTTGAACTCCAACTTGATTGGAGGAAGTTAGTGAGACAAAACTTATATGCTGAAAACATATAAATGATAAAACATCAATTTTTAAGACTAATCAAGATAATATTAATTCAAATACATCGATTAAAAAGTGATATGTTCTTAATCGGAGAAAGGATTTAGTATTTTGGGTGGGAGATCATGTCTTTCATAAACTATCTCCATAGAAGGGTGTATTATGGTTTGTTAAAAAAGGTAAACAAATAATCATGATCATCATAACATTTGAAATTATAGATAAAATTGGAGCAATACAATAATGAATAGAAATTCCACCATGTACCACCAATGGACCCGACCTGTTCCACGTATCATTTTTATAGTACTATCCAAAACCATCATATGTACTCACCTACGTAGAAAAAAACTACAAATCAATTTATTAATAAAAATAATCTATCGAAATTCACGAAACAAAAGGAAAAGTATTGATAAAAAGGATGAATCATAAATATTTCATTAGAGAAAGAATAAAAAGGAATAATAAACATGGGAACTTATTTTTGTTATAAAGAAGAACCACCCTAATCTATTTACAGGGAAATTATTCTGTAATTTTTTTTGAAAAACAATATCCGAAGGAGGGAAGAATATAAAACCCCACGAAATTATAGTGTGTATTATCATATATAAATACAATTAATTAATGAAATTAAAATTCACAAATAATTATTTTAGACAGTATGAATCCAATAAAATCACATAGAGAAATCAATAATATATTAAAAATTTAAGAATGAGTGAAATACGATTTTTTTCTCTAGAAATTAATGAAAACATATTAATTAAATTGCAACATGTCCTTTAGGATAGTAATATAACCATTAAGAATAGAAATTTGGCTGGAATAATAGTTACCTCACCAATTAATATATAAATAAAATTTACGCATCTTATAAATGGTAATATTATATATTTATATCATACTATATGTGAATAAATGTTATAAAAATGTTAATTAAGTGTTGATATTTTTATAAATGTAAATGTTTATTTTCAATTTTCAATTTATTATAATGTTTAAATGAAAATTATTTTTCAAAATATTTATTAATAAATTAATACATTTTTTCATTATAATATTAATATAATTTTATGAAACCTTAATTAATATTTCAATGTGGTAAAAATAAGTTTTAATTTTAATATTTGTATTTTCCATGTAAATAATGATTTTATTTTTAAAATATGTATAATATATTTAGAGATTTGTTTCATAAAATGAATTTATTTTTAAAAAATCTTGATATAAATAACGGTTATATTTATTTAGGGATTTTTTTAATTTGATGATTTTTTAGTGAAAACATAAATACGTTAATTTACAGTATTTAATAAATTCATGATTTATTGAGTTATTGATGATGTATTGATGATGTAAGACCATAATATATAAATTCTCTACATTTTCTAATATATTTAATCATAATTATAAAACTATTTATTACCAATGGTTTTTTGAAATCATTTGTTGGTTTTCTGGCCCCCTTATTAAGATTACACCTAAAGGAGTTATGTTCATATGGACAAAAGAATGTGATGATTATTTTTAGGAACTGAAAAGAAGGTTGATAAATGCAATAGTTTTGGCATTACCTTCCATGAATGGTGAATTTTTTATATATAGTTATTTATCATTGAAATGACTTGGATGGGTCCTAATTTAGAATGATCAGGTAATGTATTATTCATCATATTAGTTGAAACCTCATGAGAAAAATTACCATACACATGATTCGGAATTAGCTACTATTTTTTTCTTTATCATTTGGAGGAATCATTTGTATGGAATTGAATATGAAATATATACTAATCAAAAAATATTGAAATATATATTCACATAGAAATATTTAAAAATGAGACGAAAGGGATGACTAAAATTAACCAAATATTATTATTGCATGATCTATTACCATCCCAGAAAGGAAAATAATGTGGTTGACGCTTTGAGTTGAAAGAGAAATTCCACATTAACAATGCTAAGTTTGGAACAAGATCCATTGATTTTGGATTTGATGAATTTTATATTAGATGTTTTGGTTGAAGTGAATTTATATTTTTTGTTTTAGATGGTAGTGAAATAATCTTTATCATATAGAATTAAGAATGTGAAAAAAAGTCAATGAGTTGTAGAAAAAGGTTGAATTGTTTTAGAAGAATATGTTACCTAAATTTAACATTGATTAGAATAATGTTTTGGGGTTTTGAATGATATTATGTGTGACTTTTGACTCATTGTTAATTTTTGAGTTGTTATGTAATGCTCATATTTCGCTGTTTTTATTTCATCCTTGTAGTACTAAAATGTACAGAGATCATCATGAGTATTTCTAGTGGGATTGAATGGAAACTGATATTGCAGAACTTAATATGAAGTGTTTGATATGTCAGCATGTTAAAGAGGAGTGGTAGATACCAAAAGAGATGATTTATCCTTTTTCAGTGTCATAGTAGAAATGGGAACATGTGTCCATTGATTTCATAGTGGAGTTTTCAGAAAAATCTCAAGGTAACAATGTAATATGGGTTATTATTTATCGAATGATGAAATCATCTCATTTTCATCGTCTTCGATATACTTTTCCCCTATATCAACTTTCTTGATAGTATATTAATGAGATAATATTGTTCCTTGGAGTTCGCCTCTCCATTGTACTTGATCGTGATCTTGAGTTAACTTCTTACATTTGGAAGGAGCTTAAGAAGTCATTGGGAACTAAATTACAATTCATTACATCTTCTCATCCTCAGTCAATTGGGCAGTAATAACGAACAATTCAGACCTAGTACGATATGCTACATGCTTGTTCAATGGATTACTAGGGAAGTTGGGACCAAGATCATTCATTGGTCTATTTTTCCTATAATAACTATTTTCAATCTAGAAAACAGATTGCACCATTTAATGCATTATGTGGAAATCATTTTCATACTCTATATTTTTGTGATTAACTAGGCGAAACAATTATTATGATACCATAATTATTAGAAGCGATGGAATAAAGATTAATTGATTTATATACCCACGTGTAATTATCATAGCAGGCAGAAAAGTTATGTGAGTAACCAAAGAAAGGGTATTTCATTCGAGGTAGGTGATCATGTATTTCAGAATGTTTCTCAATGGAATGGTATGATGATATTCGGTAAAAAGTGAAAGCTTAGTATGAGGTTTATTAGACCCTAAGAAATACTAGATAATGTTGAATCAGTTCTCTAAAGGTTGGATTTACTTCCTTGTTTATCCATTGTACACAATGTATTTCATGTTTCAATGTTGATAAAGGGTATTGCAGATCCATCTCATGTTTTTGGTATAGGGGAAGTCTGGTTCGAAGAGAATATTTTTTTTAAAGAACAACCGGTAAAAAATTTTGACCATATAAATAATATTTTCAGAACATGGTGCTTCATCAAGTAATGGTTTTAAGGAATCTATGTATGGTTGTGGAGGTAATGTGGTAATATGAATATTCTATGAAAGAGAAATACCCTCCCATATATGATAAATAAATAAAATTGCAGGGACACAATATCCAAAAGGGTGAAATGTAGTAGCATCCAAAGTATTTATAAAATAATAATTTTCATATATATTATTAAATAAGAATAGAATGTTATTTTTATGTTAAATATTACATTTTCACTAATAGCATACATAACATGCAACAATGGGTTTCTTTGATATTTTATGTTGCACACAACATTGAGTTATACCAAAAAATAGTATAATAGTATTATTATTTTAAATGGTAATTAACACCTAGACGTTATAATGGTTTTAATGAACAAAACTATCTAAAATATGATTAGTCATGTATTTTAAATTATTTACTTTTATTCAAAAAAATTAATGGCTTAAAATTATAATGAATCCAATATTATGCATGAAATATTCTAATATTTTTTAAAAGGTCGATTTACATACTTTTGAGGGTGAATCATTTTTAATTATATTATTTGTCACTTTTATATGTTAAATTTTACACAAAAAAATTTATTATTTACAATAGGATCATCATATATTAAATTGGTTGAAAAATTGACATATTTATGATATAATTCATATTTTATGAATATGGAAATTAATGCATTTTAATTCAAAACAGCCATTTAATATAATTTATTTATATAGATAGATTATTATTTAAATTAATTTTAAAGTGTATTTAATTATGTTTTTCTCATTTAATCCAATTTTGTTCATTGGATGTACTTTCTAATTGATATTGGAAATTAACATATGTTAATCTTGTGATAGTTATTATTTCTTAAAAACCTGCTTTTTGGTTTTGACAACATGAAATAATTTTAAATTAATTTATTCTAATTATATGTTTTGAATATGTTAAAATTGATTAAATTTTTGGAATCATGATGTCCAAATTGTGTAAATAGATACCTTTTAATTATTTGACATTATGAATAGTAACATCATTAATTATTTTATTTACCTTGGTAAAGGGGTAAATCTGGTACATAAGGGTAAAAATTATATTATAATAATATTAAACATCCCTAACACATGCCCTAATCATATATGAAGAGATAAGTCCAAATATGGTCATCCTGGGGTCTTTTTGTGACCCCATGGAGCAATGTCGATGTAAAATTTTCATTTTATAAGAATTTTGTTAATGTAAAGATAAATTAAATATAAACATGTAACTTTTAGTAAAACAGTTTTTATATGGTGTTATATTTGTGATATTTTCAACTATAAATTATCATTAGAAAGATAAAACAATTTTATACGTCATATAAGTTTATTAATAATCATTATATGTCTAATAAATAAATTTATTTATGAAACAATGTTGATGTAGTGATTTCTTTATAAATGAGTTTTTTAAATAAAAGAGATTATAATAATTTTGAAATTTTTTATGCCATACATGAATTTTAGGGATGTAAATGACCTATTATTATTATATTATTGGCGTTTTTTTGAAATAATCAAGTTATAATGGATTTTTAAAATGTCCTGATACGAATAGTATAAAAATTGAAATAAAAGAGTTTTTTCAAAAAATACTAATTTTTTAAATTCTATAATATTCCTAAAAATATAATATTTAGCCAAATGAAATTGAAAATATTGAAAATAACATTAATTAACCACTTGAGGATCTTTTGGAATTTTATTGTAACTATATTAACCATATAGTATGAATATAAAAAATGAAATAGTAAGAGTCAAAGTATTTAACTAAGTGTTGAAGCAAAATGATATGGTTACGGTGGGGCCTAGACTTGTCTAAAAGAATTTTATGATGTTTTTCAGAGCCAAATGAAGGTTATATTTGATCTAAATGACATTGTGACCATTATAATCTGAATATTCATTTATAATAAAATTATATTTCCATATCATCCTTAAGTTCTCCAACTACCTCTTATAAAAGGGCATGACCTCTAGACAATTGATAAGACCTTGAAATGCCCTTGTATCATCCAAAATATTACTAAATAATCTCCATAAATCTCTATCTTTTTCATAGAGGCCTTAACTGTTGAAGAAGGAAATTCAAGAATGCCTTTTGGTTAAAATCAAATGGAGTTACCCATTTTAAGATGTATCAACTTCTCTAAAGTTCATTCCCATTATTTTCAATCCTTACACATTATTCTATTATAATTAATTGATTTCATAAAAATATATGTTTTCTAAATATACTATGATGTTGGTATAGTATGGATTCAAAATAAAATTACACACACCTCTATCTAATGGATACAAACATTCTGTTTCTGTGTATGAAAAACTGCTACGTCAAAAAACGATGATTTTTTCATTTTCTCATTCCACCTCTCATGGAGGAAATTATGACGCCACTGTATTTATATATGATATATTTTATAATTATATATTACCTATGATACTTTTATTTTTAATTATAATCATACCATCATGATTTTCATGAATTTTAAATATGATAAATGAATTTGAGGAAGTGCAGACTACCTCCCCCTCAAAGTGATATGACTTTTTCATTCCATACATGAAAATGTATAAAAGATGGAGATAATGAAATTTTGTAACATATATATCAGATGAAATTATACTATCATTATTATATACTTATGTATCATTTAGTTTTCATATCATTAATATGATAAATAAATTAAAGTAGTGTTCATGCGTACGTACGACTTACTGTCTCCATTAATAATGAATTTAATTTCATATCTCCAATGGTTAAAGACTATTATTGTAAAACCCTAGGATTTTATGATAATTATTCTTTTTAATTTCATTGATGTCTTTTTTTTGTATGCTTCAACAATATTAGATTGCGTTATACTCAACACCGTACTAGATTGTAGTATATGCAAACACTGTTATTGGCTTGTGTTTCACGCAAGAGCGGCATTCCTCAATAGCGTGTGTTGTACGCAATACTGAGTTTTACTAAACAAAAATATATTTTTATAATATTATAATGAACTATCCATTATGAATAGTATTAACTGAATTTTTAATTTTATAACATTATAATTCATCTTACACATTTTCTAGAATGAGGCATGATAACAAAATCAATTTTCAGATAAATTATGTATTTTAAAAAAATGCAGTTATGCCACCTTTTGATGGCACACCCATATTAAATCTAAATTTTGAAAACTTTATAATTTTAATTTTAAAAAATAAAATTCTTATTTTGAATCATTATAAAAAAATTTACATTTGATAACATTTTGATATTTTTCTTACAACGTTATTATTTTGATGAATTGTAAAAACACGCTAAATTTAACTTAAAAACAACTTTTTTCATCGAGATAATTTATATGGTTAAATAATAATATTAAATTTTTTTAATGTATAAATAGAATATATTTTTACAATTTAATATAATTTATTTCATTATCAATGATTTTACATTGAAGTCGTATGTTAAATCAATTCAATATTTTCCATTGTTTTAAACAAAAACCCGTTTTTTCAAAAAAAGGATTAATTTTAAATTAACTACTGCAACTTCTATGTTTTGAATTTGGAAAATAGATTCCATATCTAGAAAAAGTAGGTACAAATTATGTCACAAGGATATTATTTATTTTTGTGCATTATGAATAGTAACTACAGTAAATTTTATTTACCAAAGTTAAAGGTAAATTATGTAATTAAGGGTAAAAATAAAATTATAAAATTACCCTAACACTTGTCTTAATATAATTAGATGATTATATTTCGTCCTAAAATATACTTGGGTCAAAATGTTATCAATTAGAAACCACATGAAAGTGATTAAGACCTTTAATTTACTTTATTTAAATGAATATTAAATATGTCTCTCTAAAATTTTAATTATAAAATTATCAATAATATAAGGTTATACAGAATATAAATTCTTTTATAAATAATCATATGAAAGATAAAATGTTTTTCCTTATCCTGTTAATTTATTTTTAATTTTTATGAAATTTATAATTACCTTCATAGCTTATTTTTTAATGATGGAGAAATTATTTATTTACTATAAAAACAATAATATAGTATTTATTAGACCAATAATACCCATAAAAGGCCCTAAAACCTGACCAAAACTTATTTTTCATGTACATATGAACCATAACCATCCAAACGGCGAATTGATGACTATTTGGAGCTTTATAAAACTGATTATGACATTTATTGTTTTTTATTTTAAATTATGTCAAAGTTGTCACCTTCATAATTTAATAAATATATCATTTTAAAAGGTGGGTTTTGTGGAAGTTAAATTAAACTAAAAATAATTTTATGAATTCTATTAGATTTATATTCATCATAGTATTTTATTTTTAATTTTTCTGCAAAAATAACTATATTAAATAATTATAAACAAATGGTGTAGTAATTATTTTATTAAGAGAAATATCAAATAAATGGTTATAAAAATATTATAATAAATAATATATGAACTAATTAACATGATCCAAGAATTTTATAGATTACTATGAAATTTTATTAACCTATTAAATATTTTTGTTTGAATATATTCTATGGGTGTATTTTTTTAAATTCAAATAAATGAATAATGTCAACATTTACACTATTTGTATTTTATAAAAATAACATACTATAAAATTATTAAAAAATCACAAAAATATTTAAAAAATTAAAAAATGAAAATTATATGGTCTACAAGGTTATAATATATTAAATTATGGGCAATTCACTACATATAATTATGTATTTATATCAATTTAAAATTTCAAATATTATTACCACATATAAGATTTAATAAATTAAGTAAGGATAAATCAAATTGATAAGGATAAAAAATAAATTACAAAAATAAATTTGATTTGATTTTTTGATGATATTACAACCATATATAACCTAATATAATATTTTTTGTAACTTTGGGTGTTTTTATGTTGTGTTTTATTTTATTATTAATTAATATTTTTGAGGGTTCTAATAGTACCCCTCTCATCTCTTATAAAAGGGCACCTCATCCCTCCCCTCATCATACAATTTTTAGACTTCATGATCGGCTAAACACTGACAATTTCACATATCCAATTACCTAGAAAGCTACTAGAGGTCTGGGTCTTCTTCCAAGACCAACTTTAGTGCCCTTAGTGGAGGTTTAGAGGAGGTGCATCGAAGAAGAGGTAATCTCTTCAATCGATTATTTCAAGTTTCTTTATTCTTATACATCCACTTCTATAGTTGTTTCATTAGGAAGTAATAAAATCAGTATAACTAAAATACTCATATGTTGTTATAAATATGTAACAACACTATTTCACCTTCTACCCATCCTACGAAAAACGAAATCACCGGATGTGCGTACGTACGGAATTCCGTATCCACATAGTGGTGTAATCTATTTTTCCACCACACCTTACTTGGATGGGTATAATGGTTTCAAGAATATCTATATATGGCTATTATAAACTGATAATAATTCTTAAATATTATATCATCCCCTCTAATTCCATTCAATAATTATGGAAATGATATCATCGCTCGTGCGTATGTACGGATTACCGTCTCCACGACACGATGAGATTCATTTTCCATGTTAACCATTAAAGAATGATTATAAAGTATATATAATAAATAATAATGAAATTTATGACATATTAATGATATTGGATTTATCTATATGTTATTTACTTACTTCCATTCAATTTAATAAAGAAACTAAGACAACGTTCACGCGTGCGTTCGACCTACTGTCTCCATGAACGGTGTATTTCATTCCATTTATCGATCTATTATAGATATGTATATTCTGAATATATGTTATATATATATCAAGTTTTACAATCTAGAAATATGTAATCATGTTCTATGTAATCATATAAATAATTACAAGTCAAAACACAGATGATAAATGAAACGATTTTACTCAAAACACTACTTTAACATGGAATTATCAAATGAACGGGTAATATAAAGTCATAAGTGAATCATATATGATATAAAAAATATTATTATGGTTCTGTTACTAGTAAATAATATGTTTAAACCCACTATACAGGGGTCTCATACACATACACAAGAAATTGGACATCAGGTAAGGTATAATTTTGCAATCTCATTTTTATCCGAGATTCATTATAAGTAAGAATTTACTAGGGTTATATTTTTCATCTATTTCCATAAAAATGATTTTCATAAACTATTTAATATTATTCCATGTATTTTTAAGGTCATGTTTACCATTATTGGACTTTTACATTGTGTTATGGAAGGATCATTTCTTTTGATTACCATACGAGGAACTTTTTGATTTTCCGAAAAAAGTTCGGGGAAAATATTTTTTCAACTTATACGGTATGAATGGATTTTTACAGTTTCATATGCCTTATTTTCATGAAGCTTCATGTACAATATTTCATGCTTATGTTCAATAAAATAGTTTTCTTTTAAAAGTGCGTGTCATTTTGGGAAAATAATATTATTTTCAAGAGGAAATGATATTTTCCTCAAGAATTCATTCCATGTGTTTTATCAAACCAATTTTCCATCTTTGATGACATTATTAAATCTATTTATTTTTCAAGTATAATGTTTCTATTATTTACATGTTTTGATTTTTTCTTATGATTTAATGATATCCATTTGATTTATATGGATTATGTAATGATGGGACGATGTTTATGAAACCCATTTTATTCACAGGGTTATGATGAATGATTTCTGATTATTTTGTGGCACACATAAAAATGATTTCATTATGAGATGGGTGGGACCTATATCTCCCTCTAATGAATTGGGTAAATATTTATTTCTCATGAGATAGACATGGCAGGAATAGAAATATAATTTGGTTAAGTAATACAGGGCTAGAACGGCATATAAACCTGGTTAAGTAATGGAATTTGTCCACTATGACGGTCTTGTCAGGAATGCCATGACTACTATGGAAATAATATAATGTGATTAATGGTTTTCCACAATTACCTATTTAATTCCAACGCCATATTATCATGGTTAATGTTCCTTTATGATATATTCCTTATGTACTGTCATGATTTATGTTGTTTCTCAAGATTTTGATGTTTTATGTTCAGGTTTTTACGTTAAAATTTTTATGGATTGTTTTTATATTCTCTGTGATTACACTGATTGAGAATTTTAACTCACCCATTTTATGTGTTCTTTTCCCCATGATATAAATAATCGTTTTAGGTATGAATACAACAAGGGAAGATATTTATGGGAGATGTTGGAGATCTTTCACCTTGATTATAAGATTATGATATGAGTTTCCAAAGACACTAAACTAATACGGTCTTGCGGATATATTTTTGTCATGTGTTAAGTATTCTATAAATGTAATGTAATGTCTATGTACATCATGCTTTGGGTCTCTATAGTTGGTATCAGAGTGGAGTTTTAGTTATACATTGGAAACTGTGATGCGAAAACTTTAGTGAGATCCCTAGAGATATTTCTAAGGTATGTCTAGAGATGTAACTATGGTTTAGTATAACTATAGGTTACAGTCCTAATTTTTTTTGAATATCATGAATAATCTAGGGTGAGCCTAAGGGGTCATTGATTAAAGAATGTGTGATAATTTAGACATTTTATGATTATTTGGTTCCTCGTTATTTTAACTTTTTCTAACACCATGTTTTTTGATTTTAGTCAATCGAGGGTACTAGAAGGAATTGGATCAACATTGAATCCAATGGAAAAATTATTGACTATGAGCAATGAAATCGTGTAATTCCTTTAATTAAAGATATTGTGATTATGCCAAATTAGTCATCGCGATATATGATTAATAACGTGTAATTTAGTTGTATTTCTAATTCATCAAATGAGAGGAAGATGGAATTTTATGCATGTTCCCAAAGTGAGGAGCATAGTAAAAGGAAGATTGATATTTCTAAATAAGGGAAGAAGAACCTTGATTAATACTTCAAATGGAGAAAAAGTTGTTATCTGTGTGGGGAGAAGGGTCATAGACTGACAGACTATTTTGGAGTTCAATGTCTTATCGGTGGAGAACATGGGCACTACCCAACTAAATTCCCTGACCTAAGGGGCTACATCAAAATCAAGGAAGGACTTATTTAATGATAATCATTGAAGAGGATGGATTTCAGTGTTTATGTATTGGTATTTACGAAAAATGTTGTTGAGGTACTTTTATGGTATATTGGAATATCCATGTGTTTGTCCATAGTGGTTTTCCATAAGAATATTATTCCAATAACCATGAAAAGGTATTGAAATATTTTTGGAAAGCAGATGATATGTGCATAATGAAGGGATAATGAGAAAATAATATTTTTGATAGTATTAATGAGTTGATGACATATATAAGGACAAAGTGACTTCATGGTTTGATTATATAGAAATTTTGGGATTTTGGAATGTGGAAAGAGTTGACTTTTGATAGTATTCATGTTTTCACTAAGGTTTTATGGTAATTCATGCTTCAAGAGAATACATGATTAAGGTATTCCGATTTTTGGAATGTGACCAATATGATATGACTTAAAATATATGGGGTGATAAATGATGTTATTAAAATGCTCGTTAGATGAAATTTCTAGTTATCAGTTACTTTATACTAGGAGATTGGATAAAATTATTTTGGATAAGCCTAAAGAATGGAATAGAATGAGTTGGACATCAGATATTATTGTTTATGAGTAGAACCTTTTTTAGATATTATTTCTAGAATTTTATAATGGTGAAGTTTTAGAAAAATGACAACCTACTGGAGACGAGATAACCCATAACGTTGAAGAGGGTTATGTGAATCGAACCCCCAACCGAAGTGAGACAAGCCTTTATCACATACTTCTAGACTAAAAGAAGCCCCTGGTTAGTAGAAACTAGTTTTATTAAATTAATTGTTATGATAGATGAAGTATAATTCCATATTTGGAAACATATACGACTAATCTCACCATACATGGACTTATGTATATTTAATAACATTTGTTAACATTATGTTTTAGACAGATGGAATGACCGATCATTCTGTTGCATAATCAGCTAATAATTCAAGAATGAAAAATTTAACTTCATTTCATTAAATAATAGATTAAGTGGAAATTGTTCATGGAATGGCCAACAATGATATTACACCGAAATCAAGTAAGTATTTCTCCTTATGTAAAAATTCATCAACGTTAGGGAAATGATCTTGAAAACCAAAAATTATTTCCTAGTACTCTCCTATATGATGAATCAGATGGTGCCCTAGATCATCACAAATTTAGGGATTTGTGATTGTTTTCTTTTTTATATCCATGTTTTCTACCACTCTTCACCCAAAAAGGACGGTTAGATTTCTCTTTTATATCCATATTTTCACCTATATTCTCCTATGTGAAACCCCAATGATGATTTAATTTGGGTATCCAATATGTTTCTAACCTTACTTTTTAAAATGATGTTTTAGTATTCCATTTTACGATGTGGGTTTCTATGAACGAAACTTTAATGCCGAAACCATTTATAACCCCGACGAATTTCGAGGGAGAAATTCATTTTAAGGGGGCTAGAATGTAACACTTCGAGATTTTATGAGAATTAATATTTTTAATTTCGTTGATTTCATTTGTAGTATGCTTCAATAAGATTATATTGTGCTATAAAAATAATTTATTAGCTCTTAGTATACACAAAAACTATTCCTTGATTGTGTTGCACGCAAAAGCGACCTTCCTCAATTGCGTGTGTTGTACGCAAAACTGAGTTTCACTAAACAACAATATATTGTTATAAAATTATTATGAAAATATAGTTATGAACAGTATTAACCTCATTTTGAATTTTATAACATTAAAAATAACTTTTCATATTTTCTAGAATATAGTATGAGAACAAAATAAATTTTTCAGATAAAAGAAGTATTTTTCAAAAAATGCAGTTTTTCCACCTATTGATGGATCACCCATTTTATATCTAATTTTTTGACAAGTTTAGAAGTTCAATATTACGAAATTATATGCTTATTTTGAATCAGGATATAAAAATTTATAGTGGATAACGTTTTGATATATTTCTCACAATGTTCTTATTTTGATGAATTGTAAAACACGCTAAATTTTACTTTAAAACATCTTTTTTCATCCAGATGATTTATATGGTTAAATTATAATTGTAAATTGATATAAGTATAAATAGAATATATTTCTACCATTTAATATAATTTATTTCATTATTATCTATTTTACATTGAATTCGTAGGTTAAATAAATTCAATCTTTTGCAATGTTTTAAACAAAAACCAATTTTTTCGACAATGGGATTAATTTTAAATTAATTACTACAACTTCTGTGTTTTGAATATGGAAAAATTTATTCCATATTTGGAATCATTATGTCCAAATTATGTTAATATTCTACTTTTTATTTTTGGGAATTATGAATAATAACTACATTAAATTTTATTTACCACAGCTTAAGGTAATTTAGGTAATTAAGGGTAAAAATAATATAATAAAATTACCCTAAAAATTGTCTTAATATAATTTAATTATCATATTTCGTCTTAAAATATATTTGGGTCTAAATGTTATCTTTTATAAACCACTTGTATGTGATTAAGACCTTTAATTTATTTTATTTAAATGAATGTGAAATATGTATCACTCAAACTTTAATAATTAAATTATTTTTAATATCAGGTTATAGAGTATAAAAATTCTGTTATAAATACTCATTTGAACTATAAATTTTTTGTATTTATCATTGTAATTTATTTTTTATTTTTATGAAATATATACATACCTTAATATCTTATAAATTAATGATGCAGAAATTATTTATTTATTGGAATATAAATAATATAGTTTTTATTAGACTACAAATACCCATAAAATCCCAAAAACAGCTGACCAAAACTTATTGGTCGTGTATATATAAACCATAATCTTCCAAAAGTCTAATGTTTTACCATTTGGAGCTTTATAAAAGTGATTATGACATTTATATTTTCTTATTTTAAATGAAGTAAAAGTTGTCACCTTCATAATTTTAAAAATATATCATTTTAGAAGTTAGGTTTTTTAGGACATAAATTCTAATAAAATTAATATTATGAAATATATTATATTTATATTCATCATAGTATTTTATTTTTTATTTTTATGCAAAAAATAAGTATATTAAATAATTATACAACAATGATGTAGTGATTATTTTATTAAGAGAAATAACAAATAAATGGTTTTAAAAATATTAAAATAAATATTATATGAACTAATTAACATGCTCCATTAATTTTGAAGATTAATATCACATGTTATAAACCTATTAAATATTTTTATTCTAATATATTCTATATTTATATTTTAATTAAACTAAAATAATTGAATAATGTCAAAATTTACACTATTGGTATTTTATAAAAATAACATATTATAAAAATCATTAAAAATGAAAAAAATGTGAAACAAATTAAAAATTGAAAATTATATGGTCGAAAATGTTATAAAGTATACAATTATTGAAAATTTACCACATATAAGTATGTATTTATAACAATTTAAAATTTAGAATATTATTACCACAAATAAGATTAAATAAATTAAAAAAAGATAAATCAAATAAGGATAAATCAAATTGATAAGGTCTAAAATAATATACCAACATGTCTACATTTTATTGGTTCATGATATTACAACCCTATCATACCTCATATCCGAATTTGATTCACTTTGGTCTTTTTTATGTGGGGTTTTATATTTTTATTAATTAATATTTTTATGGTTTCCAAAAGTGCACCTCTCTTCTCGTATAAAAGGGAACCTCATCTCTCTCATCCTCACACCATTTTTAGCCTTAATTCTTGGGAAAACCTTGCCAATTTTACTTCTCCACTTCCCTAGAATCCTACTAGAGGTCCGGGTCTTCTTCCAAGACCAACTTTAGTGACCTAAGAGGAGGTTAAGAGGAGGCGCGTCAATGAAGAGATAATCTCTTCAACTGATTCGTTCAAGTTTCTTTATTCTTTTACTTTGTCATCTTTAGTTGTTTCATTATAAAGTATTAAAATCAGCATAACTAATATACTTATATGTTATTATAAATATGATACAACCCTATTTCACCTTCTACCCATCCTACAAAAAACTAAATCACCGCCTGTGCATACGTACGAAATACCATCTCCACGCTGTGGTGTAATCTATTTTTCCACCACAACCTTACATGGATGGGTATAATGGTGTAATGAATAACTATATATGGTTATTATAACATGATACTAATTCTGAGATATTATATCAACCACTCTAATTCCATTCAATAATTATGGGAACAATATCATCACTCGTGTGTACGTACGGCCTGCCATCTCCATGAACGATGTATGAGATAAGGTAAGGGATAATTTGGCAATCTCATTTTTATCTAAGATTTATTATACGTAAGTATTTACTGTGGTTATATTTTCATCCATGTCCATAAAAATGTTTTTCATAAAGTGATTAATATTCTTCCAAGTATGTTTACAGTCATGTTTACCCCTCTTTGACTTTTACATTGTTTTATGGAAGGAATCTGTCTTTTTTTACGATAGAAGGATCTTTTTGACATTTCCGGAAAAAGTACGAGGATAATGTTTTTTTAACATATACTGTATTATTGGATATTTATGGTTTCATAATGCCTTATTTTCAAGAAGCTTCGTCTACAAGATTTCATATGTATTTTTAATAAAATCATTTTATTTTAAAATTGTGTGGTATTTAGTGAAAGGAAAATGATTTTGTAGAAGAAAGGATATTTTTCTCAAGAATTCAATCCAATTGTTTTATCAAAACTATTTCCCATCTAAGATGACATTAATTAATCTATTTATGTTTCAAGTATATTTTTTCTATTATTTACATGGTTTGATTTATTCTTATGATAAAATGATATCCATTTTTTTTATATGGATTATGTTATGATGGGATGATGTTTATAAAACCCATTTTATTGTTTGGGTTATGATGAATGATTTATGATTATTTTTTGGCACACGTAGGAATGATTTCAATATGTGATGGGTGGGACATATATCTCTCTCCAATTAATAAGGTAAAGATATATATAACTCATTAGATAGACATGGATGGAAAGACAAGTAAAATCATATTCAGTAATACTGGGACGAAACGGCATGTAAACCCAGTTCAGTAATGGACTTTGTCCACAATGAGGGTTTTGGAAGGTATTCCATGGATACTATAGAAATCATATCATGTGCATAATGTTTTTCCACAATTAAATGTTTTATTCCCATTACATTTTATCATGATTACTGTTCCTTTATAATCTATTCCTTATGTACTGTCAAGATTTATTCCATTGCTCAAGATTTTGATGTTTTATGTTCTTGTTTATATATTCAAATGATTATGGATTGTTTTTATGTTTTCAATGTTAACCCTTACTGAGCAATTTAGCTCACCCTTTTTATGTTTTCTTTTCCTCTGGATATAAATAATGGTTTTAGTTAAGAAAACAAAAAGGGATGATATTTATGCGAGATATTGGAAATCTTTTACCCTTATTAGAGGATCATGTTCTGAGTTTCCAATGAAACTAAACAAATACGGTCTTTGGGAATCTATTTTTGTCATGTATTATGTATTTTGTAAAAGTAATGTAATGTCTACGTACATCAATAATTGTGTCACTAAAATTATAAATACATATATACCTTATATATATATTATATTTACATCATGAATACTATTCATTAGATAATGTACATTTTACCACATGGACAATTTGTAATTATAACAAGATTATTTTCGACTCATGCACCCAATATCGAAAAAACAACCGATATAACATAAATAATTATGTAATTTATATAAAATGGTAATAAGTGATATAAAGTGAATAATAAACATTAAAAAGTATCATAATTTTTTATAAATTAACATATTTTTATTATTCACGAATAACAAGGAAGATACGTGACAAATTAGACTTAAGGCAAGGGACTTCGTCACAATCTCCATTCATTTGGGAATTTTTTGATTATATAAATCTCCATATTTTACATGGTTTATACATATCTCCTTTGATATTTAAATCAATTAATGGGAATATTTTATCTATGAATTACATTATGAATCCACAAAAGGAGTGTTTTTAATGTATGTGGCGAGAATGACCTCTCTGCCACCATAATCATTATTTGGATTCCACTATACGCCTTCATGTTTGTAAAAGAAAATGATATCCCTTTTTACCTTTTTGGGATTTTGGTATAAAAAATGACCATTGAAATCGATTTAGTATTTCAATATCTTGAAATAATTTTTCGTGATTGCAATAAAATATTATTAGTGAAATGATTATATTTTCATTATTTTATCTATTTATATTATATAATGGTAATTAGACATTTCAGTATTGATTGCATGATACTCCATTTATGGGTGGTTACAGGTTAAATAAAATTACGGGTGGTCCTATGATAAACCAAGTATGGGTGGTTATGTTCTAATCTCTAATTTATTGGCTAAGGATGTCAGACGTAAGGCTATTCCATTTAGTGATATGTGTGGAAGTTTCCCATATGGTTATTCCAATTTAGTATGTTTATTACCCATGTTACATTTATATGTTATATGCATCTTTATATGGGCGTACGGTAATCTTTTTGTAACAGAAATGGAATGAAATGAACTAATATTCATTGAATTATATTTTCAACTTCTTAAAGGTGAATAGTAATAAATTAAAAAAAATGTATTCATGGTTTTTATGTCATCACAACTCAAATATTTTTCATTCATTATGTATCCCTTACTAATATTTTTATTCTTAACCAATGTTTTTAAATGTTTTTCACAGAACATAATGAAGAATGGATTCAGGGATGATATTAAGGAAACTTTATGTTGTTAAAACATGAATCGATGTCAAATTTCATTAGGAAGAGTATTTTTGTTTTATAAAAAAAGGATAGTGATTAGATGTGTCGACATATAATATTAAAGATTTTATTTATATGTTATAACCTAATTCTCTAAATCACTAAACCTGATAAGATCATTGGTGTGATTTAATGTCCAATTATTGTCTTATCTCAACATTAATTAATGATTATGGATGGGGCGTTATATATTTAGATCAGGCTAACATAAATTTAAATGTATGTGGGATCAGTATTTATATATGATATAATTTTCTAAAAATAATAGTTTCAATTGTAGTACATAAATGGAACTATATGAATAATTATATTATAATTGATTTTGAACACCAACTTTATGGGAGGAAGTTAATGATACAAAACAAATATGCTAAAAACATATAAATGATAAAACATCAATCATTAAGACTATTCAAGATAATATTAATTGAAATCCATCGACTAAAAAGTTCTATGTTCTTAATCTGTAAAAGGATTTTGAATTTTGGGTGGGAGATCATGTCTTTCATAAACTATCTACATAGAATGGTCTATTAAGGTTTGTTAAGAAGGTAAACAGATCCTCATGATCATCATACCATTTGAAATTATAGAAAAAATTGGAACAATAACATAATGAATGTAAATTAAAACAAGTATCTCCAATGGAAATGACACGTTGGACATATAATTTTTATATTACTTTCCAGACCCATCATATGTACTCACCTACGTAAAAAAAACTACAAATACTTTTATTAATACAAATAACCAGTCGAAATTCATGACACAAAAGGGAAATTGTCGAGAAAAAGAATGAATCATAACTATTTCATTGGAGAATGCATAAAAATGAATAATAAAATTTGGAACTTATTTTTGTTATAGAGAAGAACCACCCTAATCTATTTACAGGGAACGTATTCTAGAATATTTTCGAAAAACAATATCCAAAGGAGGGATGAATATAAAACCCCTTGAAATTATAGTGTGTATTATCATATATAAATTCAATTAATTAAAGAAATTACATTTCACAATTATTTATTTCAGATAGTATGAATCTTATAAAATAACATAGAGAAATCAAAAATATATTAAAAATTTAAGAATGAGTGTAATAAGTGTTTTGTTCTAGAAATTAATAAAAACATATTAATTAAATTGCAACATTACCTTTAGGATAGTAATATAACCGTTAAGAATAGAAATTTGTCTGGAATAATAGTTACCTCACCAATTAATGAGTAAATAAAATTTATGCATCTTATAAATGGTAATATTATATATTTATATCATAGTATAAGTGATTAAATGTAATAAAAAATATTAATTAAGTGTTGATAATTTTATATGTGGAAATGTTTATTATCAATTTTCAATTTATTATAATTTTTAAATAAAAAATAATTTTAAAAAAATTTATTAATAAATTAATACATTCTTTCATTATTATAATATTATAATTTTATGAAACCCTAATTAATATTTCAATGTGGTAAAAATAATTTTTAATTTAAAATTTGTATTTTCCATGTAAATAATGATTTTATATTAAAATTATGTATAATATATTTAGAGAATTTTTTTCTTAAAATGAATTTATTTTTTTAAATTCTAGACTTATAAAAATGGTTATATTTATTTTGGGATTTTATTAATTTGATGATTTTCTAGTGAAAACATAAATATGTTAATTAACAGTATTTAATAAATTCAATATTTGTTGAGTTATTGATGATGTATTGATGATGTAATACCATAATATAGAAATTCCCTACATTTTCTAATATATTTATTTGTAATAATAAAACTATTTATTACATTTGGTGAAAATAATAAACAAATGAATAAAATATTAAAAAAATACCCCTCACTCGACTATAAATTCCACCTGTGAAAACAACTGTTCATCACAGATCATGGGACTTGTAGCCTATCCAATTTCTACTCAATTCACATCTAATGTCTCTTCATAATGTAAAAAAATTTCACCTTAAAAAATACCTTAACCAATGTTCCTTAAGGAGGATCTTAGTGTGATAAATTCAAGAGGTAAAAACCACTTTCGATTTTCATTATTTTCTTTTCAAATTTTTTATATTCCATTATTATATCCTCAAAAAATCAACTTATAAATTATTTATAATTATAGTATCTTATATATATATATTTTTTTTATATTGTCAATTGAAAATTCACCATCAAGTCTCTTCTTCTTTAAACATTTATTCTAAAAATGAAAACATCATATTGGAGGTGTCGACTTACCGCCTTCAAGGAGGACATGTTTTCATTTTCCATTTCCTCATTACAGTATGGTTATAAAATTATTTAACATCTTGAAAATAATTATGATATATTTATTACATCTTATTTAATGTATTGTAACTAGTATATATGCATAATACTAATTAATAAAACTAGTCATGTTCGTGATGAATGAAAAAACACCCAAATAATCTAAATGATTATCAATAACATTTTATGAAATGATTCATCCACATAATATATAAATGAATGAAATATATAACCATTTAATATTCTAGGGGTTCATTAATAACATATAATTTCAATTTTCGATAGTTATTCTCATTTTTATGATATTCTATACATGTATACAAGTAAACTGGTCATGATAACCAAGGAAACTAACACTCCTGAACATTAAAATTGTATCTTATAAATCATAAATATGGACATAAATGAACAAAATAAAATTTTTCTAAATAACAAATATGTATAAAATTTTGGTAATTAATTAATTATTTTATTGATTTGACAATGTAAGACAATAATATCATTTGAATAACACAATTAGACATAATGAAAGGGTTTTTCCATGAACTAACATGTATCATTTGAGTTACGTTTTCTCACTATTTACCATCATCTAATTTTAAATTAAGTGTAAATGTTCTAAACCCTCATATCCAGATCATTGTATTTTTCGTTGATGGGTAATGCAACTATTATAAGTATTCATTTTCAATTCCTCCTGATATAAAATCTCGGTTAAAGGAAACTTCCCAATTTCTTACCCATTTTTAACTTACATCCAAAATATTTTTTTAGCTATGAATAATTTTCTAAAGTATCAAATTTTATCATGAAAAACTATCCCTATTAATTTCAGGTTTTATAAAAACAATTTTTCTTTTCTCCGTTTTAAATTTTATTCTGTATTTTTCCTCAATCTGTACTAAAGTGCCTAATTTATATAGATTATTGAACACTCCTTTTACTTGATTTCTCTTTAGATGGAATTTGTTTATCATGATAAATTACTATATTAGATTGTGAATATTCGTGTGTGATTGAAATACATTTTTACATGGATACCATTATGATATTCCATTTTGTTATTATTTATTCACCCCATATTCGTAGTGTGTGGTTTATATTCATAAATTTAATTTTTAATCATTAATCATTGAATATTTCATTTAGTATCCACATTTAACGTATCTTGGTTATTATTATTGGATTATCCATGTACAATTTTTACATATTATTTCTTCATTGAAGGTTGTTTTAATTTGGGAAATGGCGATTAGTCAATATCCAATACACAATACAGATAAATTTATAATTCATGATGTTCATGAATTAAATCGATGTTTGAAAACATATTTTGACGTATAGTGATAGGTGGGGGTCGTTATAATGCCAAAATGCATCGACAGGTATCATGAGACTAAGCTAATAAAAACAAACCATTTGTGTTTGTTTCAAATAAAATCATATGGGTTTTACACATAGAAATAAGATTCTTTCATAGATTAATTATTTATTTCCAAGAAACATGATGTCCAATTAATTATAATTTTGCTCATTAAATATTTAGTCATTTATTTATAATTGGTTTTCACCATGATAAAATCTATGGATGCATTATCATAATATTGAAGGCATGTGTTTTTCAAATTATTTAACTTCCCATATTGTATATTCCATATTTACTATACCACAAATATCATTATTTCATATAACACGTACTGAGAGTTTGAGATCAACCTTGACTTTTTGCTGATCCCAAGGTTCTGATGTTAAGATCCTTGCATATTTTCAAGAAGTACATTATATTATTTTTTATGTTCTATGATTAATTACCCATGTAATAATGGAATCATGAATACAACTATTTTATTAAACAAAACCAAAATGATCAATCCGTGGGGATATGATATGTTAAATCTATTACATTGTAATAAAATGACCACTGACCCTAGGATATTAATGTTGGGGATTTTACAAATATTCACACAAACAAACCAAACATTTATCATTAACAATGAATAATCAAGTGAGTACATAAATGTTTACTACTGTGTAACCATCTTCCTAACACAAAAACATTATTTCCCCATGAATCCATTATATTCTTGGACTCAAAATAGATGAAGGAAACAACTAAATCATAACAAATACAACTCCCACATATTATGGATTTCCCTATCCACACTTCCATTATAGTTATACTGATGTAATAATTTTTTTCATGTTTTAGGATTCCTTAGTGATCCATAATATGAATCGGATGCACAACCTATGTTGTGTCATTATGAATATCAATAACTTCCCCTCCAATCACATGGGAAGGATATGGTGCATAGCTAATTTGATGGGAACATGAATGAGAAACACATCATGGATAGATGTCAAGACACTATACATGTCCAACTAATAGGCCACAACTCCTAGTCATCCAATCACGTTAAAGGGGAAAACAAACCATGGTGCAAACCAACAATGATTACCAAAATGACAATGTCCCATTGAATGTAAAACTATATACAAATTTATTATAGTCCTAAAAATATAATGGATGATGATAATATTTCACATTATTTTTAAAATGACTCTAAGATATTATTAATCTCTTAAATATCATTTTAACCATATCTTTCATCTCTAAACGAAATCTCAACCCAATAAATGTACGCTCTCCAAAATCCGCATATAAAAAGATATATCTAAATGTCTGTTCTTTTAAAGCCTCGAAGGGTTCTATATTTATCATATCAAAATAACCATTTTTTGGGAACATTTAACTAGGGGAAAATTATTTAACATGGATCCACCAAAATCAGTCACACGGGAAAGAAGAATATTCTCATGAACAAAAATATATATCTATATGTTGATCAATATATCCAAGAATGATAATCTATTTTCAATATAATATAGGGACTCATCACCAATATAAAACTATTCAAAAACCCATACATTATCCTTGGGTGAAAATAAAAAACAACCTCTCAGGGAAACCCACCCATGGATCACTATCCCATGGAAGTAAAAGTCCCTGAGATGTTCCACATTCATCATCTCCTTGATAGGTATAAAATAAATTCATTACATTAGTTCATCAATGATCACAAAAATCCTACACATCCCACTTGAAGTTTGTGGAACACTAAAGAAAAAATACATTTGAATATCTACAGTCATTCAAACTATAATGGGAAAGGGTTGAAATAAACACACATGTTTATAGTGTTCTACTATAAATATTTGTAACGTTGGACATCATGATACAAAATATGAAATCACTCATCTCATCCCCTACCATCAATTCTAATGTCTCGGGTTAGGATATACCTTGGTAGCTCTATGGTTTGTAAAATTATATGACATGGGGAAACATTTCATTGACCCCTTTTATTGGTAAAATAGACCAACAATATTCCGATATAAGAATAAAGAGCCACTAGGAGGCTGGGAGTACTCACATGAGACCACCTCCCCACTGAAATATATTACCCAAGATTTTGAACATTTTTTATGTATCCTTCTTGAGGTGAACTCATTCTTATAATGATGATCCACCTATCATCGAAGCCATGTACACATGTACATGAACTGATACTACTATTATGATTATCTTAGTAATCAAAATCATAAGAGGCAACTCCTCCACTAATTACATTATGTCTTTATTTGTTAATTTTTCTCTCAACTCGTCATTAAGAACATTTCCATTCCTACGGATGTATATAATATCTTAATTATACAACTGATGGTATTTTAAACAGAATCCCTATTTCATGATTATATATCTCGGTGTAACAAAATATTTCATGCTATTATGAGAATAATACATAGTAATCTACTCTCCAAAGAGATAAGGCTACAAAATATTGAGTTCTTTCATAACATCACCAAACCCGATAGTTTAGATAGGGTTTTTCTCTTCATGAGGGTCAAACTGGAATGATCCGTGGGAGATCACATGTTTTCTTTACATCAAGAAACTGGTGAACCACACACTAGATGCATCTAAGAAACATCATAATGCAATCCCAATTTTGAAATAATTAAAACTAGTGGTGAATTAAACCTCTCATTTATCTAAAAAATAGATATAAAAAAATTATTATTCTATTCCATCCTTACACCCTTACTGAATGAAGTAGTCATCAAATATTTGATCTTGGGGAAATCTTATGGAATATATTATAGTAATCAACAAAACCAAAAATGTTTCTGATCTTGAACATGTTTCTATGATTCTCCTAATAAATAACACCATGTATATTTTTTGGATCCATAATCATTCCCCTCATTATTATAAAATTCCCTTAATAATTCATTTCCCATATAAAAAACTCAAAATTTAGAGACTACCATATAGATGATGTTAAATGATAGTTCAAAAAATGATATCAAAATGGTTCATATTCTCCTCCCCTATCTTGGAGAACAAAAAAATATCATCAATGAACCCAATAATAAACAGTCCATAAGTCATTGAATGGTTTGGTTTATAAAATCCGTATACACCGCACAAGCACTACTCAAACCAAATGGAATAAATTGATCCTAAAAAGGCCCACATCTTTTTATAAACAATGACTTTGGTATATCATAATCCCATAACCACAACTAGTTGTACCCTGACCCAAATTGAATCTCATAAAACCTCAATGCACAACGTAGATGGTCAAAAACATCATTAATACATGGTAAATTATATATTTTCTTATAGTCACCTCATTCAAATTCCAAAACTAAATACAGTATACCAGAATATTTTCTCCATTCCTCGGTATGTTCCATCAGATAAGATATACTAGAAATGGGAATCGTACAAGGGATTACGTAAATAGTAATCTCAACCTCTCTCTACCTAGGTAAAACATTTAAATTATATTGAATCACCTTGTAGTATATACACACCAATATAAAAAGAAAACCACAAAAAGGGTAAAAAAACTCAAGAAACAACTCTAACCCCTAATACGCGATTTCCCTATCACCCAGAACAACATTCCATAAACATTCCGATCTATAGCCCCTAAAACACTAAATGATATGAGTGAAAATTTCTTTAGATAAGAGCTATAAAAGATAGATATAGCCATATTTTTCAGATATAACACTAATATTCCAATCCAGTTGGATAATAAATTCGAATAATTCAATATAAAGAACTAAAACATCTCATACAACATTAAATTTGGATATAACCAACTAAAATTTTGGTCTCATTAAACATAGTTTAGACCATTTTACCAAATGTTTGGACAGATCCAAAAAATAAATCATATGTTCCAAATTAAATACAAACAAATCAAAAATTATTTATAAAATATATTAATTTTTCAAATCCTATATCAACTAAATATATCACTATTTAAGACAAAAATAAACACCATTAATCAAAATACAGACCGCCCTACATTAGTTTCCTCCAGTTCATACTCCACTACATATATATGTCCATCCACATCTCGTTCATAAGAATTTATAGCCAAATATGTATCCACCTTAGAATAATGATATTACCCACTAACCTTTGAAGACATATTATGAACCTAAAACCCCTAGTAGAATATGGATCATTCCTTATAACCCTAGTATATCCTACCACAAAATAAATTTTGATTCACTTATCTTCCACATTGATGAAAAATATTTAGATCATCCATGCTATTCGTCTTATTAAAAATATGCTACCAAAAATGATAGAGTCTACTATTCAATGTTTTTCTGGAGACCCCATATTTTTTCATGATGAAAACATGCTATATTTACACTTCCTTTTTGGCATAAATATACACAAGGGATAATAATTTCACCAACCAATGCCCACCAAAATCCTATCTTCAGATTTATTTCTTACTCAACAAAGGATTCTTTTTCAACCACATCCACAAACGTAGTATGAAATGTTAGAATCAACATTGAACTAATATCAGGACTCATCCCCAATAAGAAATACTAATCCATTAGGAATTCATTAATAAAATGTTTATGGATTGTTTTTATGTTCTTAATGTTAACCCTTACTGAGTAATTGATCTCACCCTTTTTATGTTTTCTTTTCCTCTAGATATAAATAAAGGTTTTAGTTATGAAAACAAAAAGGTAAGATATTAATAGGAGATGTTGGAGATCTTTCACCCTGATTATAGGATCATGTTCCAGGTTTCTGAAGAAGCTAAAAAAATATGGTCTTTGGGTATCTATTTTTTTCATGTATTATGTATTTCCTAAAACTAATGTAATATCTATGTACGTCAATATTTGGGTCTCTACAATTATAAATACATATATACCATATATATATGATATTTACATCATGACTACTATTCTTTTGACAATGTACATTTTACCACATGGACTATTTGTAATTATAACAAGATTTTTTTCGACTCATGCACCCAATATCGACAAAACAACTGATATAACATAAAAAATTATTTAATTTTTTAACAATGTCAATAAGTTATATAATGTGAATAATATACATTAAAAAGTATCTTAAAAAATTTTAAATTGTCATAATTTTATTATTCATGAATAACAAGGAACATACGTGAAAAATTAGACTTAAGTTAAGTGACTTTGTCACAATCTCCATTCATTGGGGAATGTTTTGATAATATAAATCATAATATTTTACACGGTTTTTACATATCTCATTTGACTTTTACATTATTTAATGGGAATCCTTTATCTACGAATTACATTATGAATCAACAAAAAGGGTTTTTTTAATGTATGTGGTGAGAATGACCTCTCTTCCACCATAATCATTATTTTGATTCCTTTATAAGCCTTAATGTTCTTAAAATGAAAAGATATCGTTTTTAAACTTTTTGGGGTTTTGGTATTAAAAATGGTCATTAAAATCGATTCAGTATTTCAATATCCTGAAATAATTTTTCGTGATTGCAATGAAATATTATTAGTGAAATTTTTATATTTTCAATATTTTATGCATTTAGATTATACAATGGTAATTAGACATTGGACGAGTGGTTACATGATAATCCATTAATGGGTGGTTAAATTATAAATCAAATTACGGGTGGTCCTGTGATAAACCAAGTATGGGTGGTTATGTTTTAATCTCTAATTGATTAGGTAAGGATGCCAGATGTATGGCTATTACATTTTGTTATATGTGTGAAAGTTAACCATATGGTGATTCCAATTTAGCATACTAATTTCCCATGTTACATTTATATGTTTTATGATTTTTTATATGTGCTTATGGTAAACATTGTGTTAAAGAAATGGCATGCAATGAACTACTATTATGTGAATTATATTTTCAAATTATTAAAGGTTAAAAGTAATACATTAAAATAATGTATTCATGGTTTTTATGTCATTACAAGTCTAATATTTTTCATTCTTTATGTATCCCTTACTAATATTTTTATTCTTAACCAATGTTTTTAAATGTTTTTAACAGAACAGAATGAAGAATGGCTTCAAGGATGATATTATGGAAAATTTATCCTGTTAAAAAATGAATTGATGTCAAATTTCATTGTAAAAAGTATTTTTGTTTTATGAAAAAAGGATATTGTGTAAAAGTGTCAACGTGTAATATTAAAGTTGTTATTTATATGTTATAACCTAATTATCTAGATCACTAAAACTGAGAAGAACCTTAGTGTGAATTAAGGTTAAATTATCGTCTTATCTCGATATTAATTATTGATTAAATATGGGTACTTATATGTTTAGATCAGGCTAAAATTAATTTAAATGTATATGGGATCAGTATTTATATATGATAGAATTTTCTAAAAAAAATAGTTTCAATTATAGTACGCAAATGGAATTATATGAATAATTATATTCTAAATGAATTTGAGAACCAACTTGATGGGAGGAAGTTAGTGAGACAAAACTTATAGGCTGAAAACATATAAATGATAAAACATCAATCTTTAAGACTATTCAAGATAATATTAATTCAAATACATCATGTAAAAAGTGATATGTTCTTAATCGGAGAAAGGATTTTGAATTTTGTGTGGGAGATCATGTCTTTCATAAACTATCTCCACAGAAGGGTGTATTATGGTTCGTTAAAAACGATTAACAAATACTCATGATCATCATACCATTTGAAATTATAGAAAAAACAAGATCCATAACATAATGAATAGAAATTCCACCATGTATCCCCAATGGACCCGACCTATTCCACATATCCTTTTTATAGTACTTTCTAAAACCATCATATGTACTCTCCTACGTATAAAAAAACTAAAAATCTATTTATTGATAAAAATAACCTATCGAAATTCATGACACAAAAAGGAAATTATTGAGAAAAAGGATGAATAAAAACTATTTCATTGGAGAAAGTATAAAAAGGAATAACAAACATGGGAACTTATTTTTGTTATAAAGAAGAACCACACTAATCTATTTACAGTGAAATTATTCTGGATTTTTTTTTTGAAAAACAATATCTAAAGGAGGGAAGAATATAAAACCCCATGAAATTATCGTGTGTATTATCATATATAAATAAAATTAATTAATGAAATTAAATTTCAAAAATAATTATATTAGATAGTATGAATCTTATAAAATCACATAGAGAAATCAATAATATATGAAAAATTTATGAATGAGTGAAATACGAGTTTGTTTTCTAGAAATTAATGAAAAAATATTAATTAAATTGCAACATGTCCTTTAGAATAGTTATATAACCCTTAAGAATATAAATTTGGATGGAATAATAGTTACCTCACTAATTAAAATATAAATAAAATTTATGCATCTTATAAATGGTAATATTATATATTTATATCATAGTATAAGTGAATAAATGTTTTAAAAATTATAAATTAAGTGTTGATATTTTTATAAATGTATATGTTTATTTTTAATTTGCAATTTATTATAATTTTTATATGAAAATTAATTTTCAAAAAATTTATTATTAAATTAATAAATTTTTTCATTATTATAATAATATAATTTTATGAAACCTTAATTAATATCTCAATGTGGTAAAAATAAGTTTTAATTTTAATATTTGTATTTTCCATGTAAATAATGATTTTATTTTAAAATTATGTATAATATATTTAGAGAATTTTTTTTCATAAAATGAATTTTTTTTTTAAATGTGGACATATAAAAATGGTTATATTTATTTTGGGATTTTTTTAATTTGATGATTTTTAGTGAAAACATAAATACTTTAATTTACAGTATTTAATAAATTCATGATTTATTGAGTTATTGATGATGTATTGACAATGTATGACAATAATATAGGAATTCTCTACATTTTCTAATATATTTATTCATAATAATAAAACTATTTATTTCCTTAGGGGGAAATAATAGTCAAATGAATAAAATATTCAAAAAATACCCCTAAGCCCCACTATAATTTCCACCCGTGAAAACATCTTTTCATCACAGATCATGGGACTTGTAGCCTATCCAGTTTATACTCAATTCACATCTCATGTCTCTTCGTATAGTGAAAAAATCACTCTAAAAAATACCTTATCTAATGTTCCTTAAGGAGGATCTTAGGGTGGAGAATTCAAGAGGTAAAAACCTCTTTCCATTTTTTTTTATTTTCTTTTCATTTTATTTTCTATTCCATTTTTATTATACCCTCAACTAATAAATTTATAAAATATTGATAATTATAGTATCTTATATATATTTTATTTTTATATTGTCAATTGAAAATTCAACATCATGTCACTTCTCCTTTAAAAATTTATTCTAAAAATGAAAACATCATATTGGAGGTGTCCATTTACCGCATTGAGGGAGGACATATTTTCATTTTCATTATCCTCATTACTGTATGGTTATAAAATATTTTAACATCTGGAAAAAGATTATAATATATTTAATACATCTTATTTAATGTTTTGTAACTAGTATATATGCATAATAATAATTAATAAAAGTAGTCATGCTTGTGATGAATGAAAAAACACCCAAATAATCTAAATGATTATCAAAAACATTTAATGAAAAGATTGATCCACATAATATATAAATTAATGAAATATATAATCATTTAATATTCTAGGGGTTTATTAATAACATATAATTTCAATTTTGGATAGTTATTCTCATTTTTACGATATTCCATACATGTATACAAGTATACTGATCATGATAACCAATGAAACTAACACTCCTGAACTTTAAAATTGTATCTTATAAATCATAAATATGGACATAATTGAACAAAATAAAAATTTACTAAATAAAATATATGTATAAAATTTTCGTAATGAATTGATTATTTTTTTGATTGGATAATGTATGACAATAATATCATGTGAATAACACATTTAGACATAATTAATGGGATTGTCCCTGAACAAAAATGTGTCATTTGAGTTATGGTTTCTCACTATTTACCCTAATATAATTATAAATTACATGTACATGATCTAAAACCTCATATCCAGATCATTCAATTTTTATTTTATGGGTTATGCATCTATTTTACGGTTTCCTTATCAATTCCTCCTAATAAAAAATCTCGGTTAAAGGGAACATCCCAATTTCTTACCAATTTTTAAATGACAACCATAATATTTTTTGAGCTTTGAATAATTTTCTAATGTCTCAAAATTTATCCTGGAAAACTATCCCTATTCATTTCAGGTTTGATAAAAACAATTTTATTTTATCCATTTTAAATTTTATTCAGTATTTTTCCTCAATTTGTAATAAAGTGCCTAATTTCAATACTTTATTGAACACTCCTTTTACTTGATTTCGCATCAGATGGAATGAGTTAATCATGATAAATTATTATATTACATTATGAATATTCATTTATAATTGAAATACGTTCTATCATGGACACCATTTTGATATTCCCTTCTGTTATTATTTATTCACCCCGTATTCGTAGTGTGTGGTTTATATTCTTTAATTAAATTTTTAATCATTAATCATTAAATATTTAATTTAGTAACCACATTTAACGTATCTTGGATATTATTATTGTATTATCCTTGTAAAATTTTTACATATTATTTCTTCTTTCAAGGTTGTTTTAATTTGGGAAATGGTGATGAATCAATATCCTATACACAATACAGATAAATTGATAAATCATGTTGTCCATGAATTAAATATCAGTTTGAAAACATATTTTGACTTGTAGTGATAGGTGGGGGTTGTTATAACCCCAAAATGCATCGATAGGTATCACGAGACTAAACTAATAGAAACAAACCCTTTTTTTGTTTCCAAAAAAATCAGATGGGTTTTATACATAGACATAAGCTTCTATCATGGATTAATTATTTATTTCTAAGATACACGATGTCCAATTAATTATAATTTTCTTCATTAAATATTCATTCATTTATTTCCAAGTGGTTTTCACCATGATAAAAACTATAGAATCATTATCATAATATTGAAGGCATGTGTTTTTCAGATTATTTACCTTCCAATAATGTATGTTCCCTATCTACTATACCTCAAATATAATTATTTCATATAACACGTACTGAGAGTTTGAGATCAGCCTTGAATTTTTATTGATCCCAAGGTTATGAAGTTGAAATCCTCGCATATTTTTCAAGAAGTACATTATTTTATTTTTTTATGTTATATGTTTAATTACCAATGTAATAATGGAATCATGTATATATATATTTTATTAAACAAAACCAAAATTATCAATCAATGGGGATGTGATCTGTTGTATATATTCCACTATTATAAAATGACCACTAACCCTAGGTTATAAATGTTGGGGATTTTAATAATATTCGCACAAACACACCAAACATTTATCATTAATAATGAATAATCAAGTGAGTACTTAAATTATTTCTTCTGTGTAACCATCTTCCCAACACAAAATCATTATTTCCCCATGAATCCATCATATTCCTGGACTTAAAAAAGTTGAAGGCAACAAATAACACATAAAAAATAAAACTCCCACTTATTATGAATTTCCCTATCCACACATCCATTGTATTAATACTGAAGTAATAGTTTTTTTTCATGTTTTAGGATTCCTTATTGATCCATAATATGAATTGGCCGCACACCCTTTGTTGTTTCATTATGAATATCATCAAATTCCCCTCCAATCACATGGGAAGGATATGTCACATACCTAATTTATGGGAACATGAATCAAGAAACACCTCATGGATAAATGTCAAGTCACTCTGCATGTCAAACTATTAGGCAAGAACTCCCAGTCATCCAATCAGGTTAAAGGGGAAAACAAACCTTGGTGAAAACCAACCATGATTACCAAACTGAAAATTTCCCATTGAAAGAAAAACTGTATAAAAATTTATTATAGTCCTAAAAATATAATTGATGATGATAATATTTCACATTATATTTCTAATGACTCCAAGATATTATTAATCTCTTAAATATCATTTTATCCTTATCAGTCATCTCTAGATGAAATCTTAACCCAATCAAGGTACGCTCTCCATAATCCGCCTATCATAAGAGAGATCTAAATGTATGTTATTTTAAAGCCTCCAAGGGTTCTATATTTATCATATCAAAATATCCATTTTTTTGAAAATTTAACTAGGGGAAAATTATTTAAATTGGATCCACCAAAATCAATCACACGGGAAACATGAATATCCTCATGATCCAAAATATATATCTATATATTGATCAATATATCCGATAATGATAATCCATTTTCAATATAATATAGGGACTCATCACCTCTATAAAACTATTCAAAAACCCATACATTATCCTTGGGTGTGAATAAAAAACAACCTCTGGGGGAAACCCACCCAAGGATCAATATCCCATGGAAGTACAAGTCCCTGAGATGTTCCACATTCCTCATCTCCTCAATAGGCATAAAATTTATTCATTACATTAGTTCATCCATGATCACCAAAATCCTACACATCCCACTTGATGTTTGTGGAACACTAATGAAAAATTGCATTGCAATATCAATAGTCATTCAAACTGTAATGGGAAAGGGTTGAAATAAACCCACATCTTTATAGTGTTCTACTGTAAATATTTTTTACGTTGGACATCATGATACAAAATATGAAATCACCCATCTCATCCCCTACCAACATGTCTAATGTCTCGGGTTAGGATACATCTTGGTAGCTTTGTGGTTAGTATAATTATATGACTTGGGGAAACATTTCATTGACCCCTTTTATTGTGAAAATAGACCAACCATATTCAGATATAAGAATAAAGTGCCACCGGGAGACTGGGAGAACTCACATGAGACCACCTCCCCCCTAAAATATATTACCCAAGATTTAGAACATGTTTTTTGTCTCCTTCTTGAGCTGAACTCATTCTTATAATGATGAGCCACCTGTCATCGAAGCCATGTGAACATGTACATGAACCTATTCTACTCTAAGGATTATCTTAGTAATCAAAATCATAAGAGGCAACTCCTCCACAATTTACTTTATGTCTTTATTTGTTTATTTTTTCTCAAATCGTCCTTAAGAACATTTCCATTCCTACAAATGTATATAATATCTTAATTACAGAACTAATGGTATTTTAACCAGAATCCATATTTCATGTTTATATATCTTGGTGTAACAAAATATTTTATGCTATTATGAGAATAATACATAGTAAACTACTCTCCAAAGAGATAAGGCAACAAAATAATGAGTTATTTCATAACATCACCAAAACTGGTAGTTTAGATAGTGTTTTTCTCTTCATGAGGGATGAACTGGAATGATACATTGAAGACATCATGTTGCCCTTACATCAAGACACAGCTGAACCCCACAATAGAAGCATCGAAGAAACATCATAATGAAATCCCAATTTTTAAATACTTTAAACTACTGGTGAATTAAACCTCTCATTTATCTCATAAATAGATATCTAAAAAATATTATTCTATTCCATCCTTACACCCATACTGGATGAAGTAGTCATCAAATATTCGATCTTGGGGAAATCTTATTCAAAAATTTTATAGTAAACAACAAAACCAAAAAAAAATTATAATCTTGAACTTTTTTCTATGATTCTCCTAATAAATAACACCATGTATATTTTTTGGATCCATAATCCTTCTCCTCATTATTATAACATTCCCATGATAATTAATTTCCCATATAGAAAACTCACATATGTAGAGACTACCATATAGATGATGTTAAATGATAGTTCAAAAAATGATATCAAAATGGTCCATATTCTCCTCCACTCTCTTTGAGAAAAAAAAATTATCATCAATGAACACAATAATAAACAGTCCACAAATCATTGAATGGATTGTTTTATAAAATATGTACACACCACACGAGCACTAATCAAACCAAATGAAATAAATTGAACCTAAAAAGGACCACATCTTCATATAAATAATGACTTAGCTATATCATATTACCATAACAACAACTAGTGCTACCCCAACCCAAATTGAATCTTTTAAAAACATCATGCACCACGTAGTTGGTCAAAAACATCCTCAATCCATGGTAAATTATATTTTTTCTTATAGTCACCTGATTCAAATTCCAAAAGTAAATATAATATATGAGAATATTTTCATCATTCCTAGGTATGTTCCATCAGATAAGATATACCAGAAATGGGAATCATACAAGGGATATTGTAAATATTAATCTAAAACTCTCTCTACCTAGGTAAAACATTTAAATCATCTTGAATTCCCTTGGAGTATTTACACACCACTATAAAAAGTAAACCAAAAAAAGGGTCAACAGACTCTAGAAACAACTCTAACCCCTCGCATGTGATTACCCTATCACCTAGAACAACATTCCATAAACATCCCGATATGTAGTCCCTAAAACACTAAATTCTATGAATGAACCATTCTATAGATAAGAACTATAAAAGATAGATATAGTCATATTTTTGGATATAACACTAATCCTCCAATCCATTTGGATAATCAAGTTTAAGAATTCAATATAAAGAACAGAAACATCTCATACAACCTTAAATTTAGATATAAAAAACTAAAATTTTGGTCTCATAAAACATTGATTAGACATTTTTACTAAATGTTTGGAATGTTCCAACAAATAAATCATATGTCCTAAATGTAATACAAACACATCAAACATTATTTATAACATAAAATAATTTGTAAAGCCTATATCAAGTATATATATCACTATTTAAGAAAAAAATAAACACCATTACTCAAACTATAGATGGCCCTACGTTAGTTTCCCCCGGTTCATACTCCACTACATATATATGTCCATCCACATCTCATTCATAAGAATTTACCGCCTAATACGTATCCACCTTAGAATAATGATATAACCCACAAACCTTAGAAGACATTTTATGAACCAAAACCCCTAGTAGAATATGGATCATGCCTTATATCCCTATATATCCTACCAAAAAATAATGTTTGATTCATTTATCTTCCACATTGATGAAAATATTTGGAGCGTGAACGCTATTCAATTTATTAAAAATATGCTACCAAAAATGATATAGTCTATTTTTCTATTGTTTTTCTGGAGCCCCCAAATTTTTTCATGATGAAAACATGCTACATTTACACTTCCTTTTAGGCTTAAATATACACAATGGATAATAATTTCCCCAAATGATGCCCACCAAAACCTATATTCCCATTTATTTCTGACTCAAAAAGGTATTCTTTTTTAACCACATCCAAAGAAGTAGGATGAAATGTTAGAATATACATTGACCTAAAATCAGGACTCATCCCCAATAGAAAACACTAATACTTTAGGAATTCATTATTAAAATGCTCCTGTTCGAGATGCACTGACTGATCCAAACCTATAGATCACTCCAAAATATTATGCTCCCCCTAATTAAATATCTAAAAATCTCATGTATTTTCTGTATGTAAGATCTCAAAAAAAATTATTATTAATTTTATTAGATGGAATATCAGGTATGGTCCATATTTATATTAGATTAATAAATAAATTTTTCCAATTTCTCTCATAGTCCCTTAATCACATACCAGGAAAACACCACATTTTCTTCATCCATATTATTCATGAATGTTAATATAATATCAATACACTCAATCCAATCCTCATATTCCTACGGTCCTTGGTCACTAAAAATATGGGTGATTTATTCTTAGTAAAATTTGAGACATTATACACCACACATACAAGGGTACCAACTCCAACTTGTGCCAATGTCTAAATAGTGCATATTCAAACTTCAACTAAATAATGGTCCATTAGTGTAATATCAGGAAGTAACTTTCTGAAAGGTAACTCTATCAAATTTTGATGATCTATTCTTATAAAATATGTCTAAAATAATATAATTACCAATTAGATCATGATCACACTCAATAGTCTTTGTTGCACCTATAAAAATAAAATAATTCATAAAAACAACCATAATTAATATTTATTAGGAATTATTCTCTAGAAAAATACATATCACAAAAAAATTTAGTCAAATTAAAATATACTACCCATATGGATCATTTAGATGACCCAATACTCTTAGTCTCATGCATTCTAGATGTCCCTTACCACTGATAATAACATGAGTTTAGTTATGGAATTGAGTAATTCCAACACTATTCCCTAACATTCTATATGAATTATAAGGCTCCTAAGTCTTGTTTACACATGAAACAGTACCAAACTAAAGAAGTGTTAACAAACATCTATAATATAATTTCCTCTGATACACTTTTATAACATAACATCTCTAGTCTACTGGACAATATACCTGAATCATCGATCACATGCTGAGGTGATTAAAGGCAAATGAACAATTCACGAATATAATAAGAAAATTCAAAAAACCATAGTTATATATAAATTAAATGTAAAATCATGATCTATATAATCCATGAAAAAATATGTAGATCATAAAGTGTCATTATATTAACACCAGCAAGTGTCTATATGACGAATATTCACTTCAAACTAACTCAAACTTAAGGTTACAAAAACCATAGAACTTGACATGCATTATGATGTTGTTCATGTTTCCTAAATCTTATAATAAATCATAAACTATCACCTGAAAGAATTTTTTTTGGTGTGACCACAATGGAAAACAAGATACCACCTAGAGTCAATACAATTTCAAATATCTTGAATGAGAAATATATTTCTTAGGGAAAAAGTTTCACATAATATTTTCATAAATACCAAATCCATTAGTAAATCACATCACTTTCATTTTCGGTAAATAAATTCATATTATCAAATGAGAAATATAACATGTACAGATATTCCAATGGATGAAATATAAATGCATTATAATGTTTGAAATTATACATGTATCCATGGGTTACCATTATGTGATGTCATGTGTTCTAACAACACATTAAAAAATGTGAGCAACAATCCACGATAAATCCTTTCATGTGTTAAAATCCATAAATGTTGAAGAACAATATAATTTTTTATCTAATTTAAGATAAAATACATACAATACAAAAAATTTCCAAAATTAGAAAAAATGTTTGACACAACAGGTATCGATCCCTTCTATATTTTGTATATATCAACCAAACAACCACTAGTGGATCCACACAAACTATGGACGATGATGTTTATTTCATAGAAAACCCAAGGAATATATTGATCCATGATTTTCAATGGAAATTTCAAAACCAAAGTCACAATTTTATAAAATAACTCAATGGCAGTCCAATCGACATTGATAATCATTATCCTATTTCTAAATCAGGAAAATCTATTTTCATTGAAAAACACCATTAAAATTATTTCCATTATAAGAAATACATGATAACTATATATCACTCTAAATTAATTATCAAAGTAAATAAAATTATCTATATCAATAATTAGTTAATAAAAATAACTCATTTTTTAGAAAAACATTTATTATAATGGTATAAACATCGTCACCTTTTACAATACTGATTTGAAACAACAAGAAGGGATTTCAAAAGGAAATGAACAAATAAGAATTGGAATGGATCTATAAAAAACACAACCAATATCATATATGAAACCTTACTGAATATAATGAAATATTAAAAAAAAATTAAATAAATATACTAATGGAATTCATACCTAGATAGGGGTCCCATAACAACCCTTGAGGGTATATTTCCAAATAATGTGATCTGGAGGGAGTAAATAACCCAAAAAAACTTTGGTTGATCTCTGAGTTATGGGGGAGAAGGTTACATAAGGATGGAAAACAAATCATCTTTCCAATTAAAAAAACCTATAGTTCATGAAGATGAAAAATCATTTAATACAGTTATTCTTCATTTAATACACGAAGAATGAAATCATCGATAAAATGTTCAATTTTCATTAAAAACAATGATTTTTTCCATTACATGATTGGAAACAAGTACCTCACATAATATCCTTTAACACCCATAACATCATTCATAACATAATCTGAGTGACCATTAAATGGAGTGTAACCCCTCCACACATCATGTAATTAAAAGAGATAAAAAAACCTATTTTATAGTAGAAAAACTTCAATGAACTCGAAAAACTCTCCAAACATGGGTAGAACCCTACAAATACATTATAACAATTGTAGAGAAAATCCCTTAATTCAAAATAATATTTATCCTTGAATTTTATTGAATTTCACCATTAGAGGCTCTCCAACCCGTGAATATATCAAATTCATATAAAAACGAATGTAAAAAATAATAAACACGAGAGTTCCGTGAATTCATATTATGAAATTTTAATATAATTATGTGATTTTTATTGATATTATTAAATATATTAATTGGGCATATAATAAATTCATGGATACTATTCATTATATAAATGAATTTATATGACTATTCTCATATAATATACTTCAATATTTGAGCATACATATCAACTCCATTGACTTCATCCTTTTATTTATTAGCCATTACGAAAACAAAATATGCTAGATTTTTTCCAATCATTAATTATCATATTGATAAATTTTTTCACCATGTGATTTTAAAAATAAATCCATGTTCAATATCATATATGACATAAAACAACGAAGCTAACTAAAACCCCATTATTTAAATATAACCATTATATCACAGTTGTTAAATTGGTGGGTATGGATAGGATTAATTAATATTTGAATTATAAAACAAAATGCAATGAATATATATTTATTGATAAATTATTATGAAATTAGAACTCAATTAAAATGAATATTTTTTAAAAAAAAAATTAATTTTCTTAAAAATGAATTGTATATATTTTTATAAGAAATTTTAAAAATTAATTTCCTGTAAATTTATAAAAATTGTTCTAGAAATTGAAAATAAATTTATAAATAATCTTATTAAAATTAATTAATATTGAAATAGTGGTATTTTTAAAAATGATTTCTTTTTCAATGAATATAGAAAATTTGTGATTTTTCCAATACATTAATTTACATTAATTAATTATAGTAAAATATATGATCCATTATATGATGAAATTTATATAAATTTGACATAAAAATCCACATATTTTTATTCCATTAATTATTTTTTAAGAAAAAAATATCATGATTTTTTTATAGGATTATTATTTTTGCTCAAAGCATGGTTGTCTCTAAACTTTTTTTATGTTAAAAAAAGGTTATCGATCATAATAAATAAAAATTACAACTATAGGTTGTGGATTAAATTAAATTTATATAAAATAACTATATTTATATCAGTATAAATTCATATTATGGTTATTTAGAGTCGTGTAGTTAATATATTATAATATATTGCATGAAAAATGCAGTTAATGGAAAAAACAACATTTTATCAAATTCTTTGTCTATAAATTTAAATTATTTATTTAAGGGAATCTAATTTGATAAAATATATTATATATATTTAATTTTAATAATAATTAATATTATTTAAAATTTTCAACAAAATTTTCTATTCTAATCACTTGTAAAAATACTAAAGTTTATTTACTGTAGATCTAGTTATGTTGGGGAATTAAGTGTCATGTGTGCTTCTATTAAAATTATGTTACAAAAAATATATGCTTTCTATTTGAAAATTTTTATTTAATATATATAATATGTTGTTACAAAATATATAATATTGATTGTTTTGATTTCGTATTTATTTGATAAATTACCAAGGTAAAAATTTGATAAAGTGGGGAAAATTAAATGGTAAATGTGGGTAACCATAATGGTAAAGGGAATAATCTATTTAAAACATTTATATATTAAATTTTTTTATGTGTTACAGATAATAGAATCCCTAAAATACTTCATTTAATAATTATTAATTAAATTTTATTGATAATAAATTCTAATTATTGAATAGATATTTGCAATTACAAAAATGGAACTCATTTCATCATTTATTGACATTTCAAAAGAATTTTGGTTTGGAATTTACCTAACTATATTCAATATATAATTCACGTCCAATGACTTATTGAACATTTATTTATTAAAAATATCATTTTTGAGGGGATTATATGTGAAAATAAAAAAGGGTTTTTCTAGGGAATATTTATAAATCATAAACGAGCGTTTGGTTTTTATTTCTTAGTCCTCCAACCTAAAATATTATTCAACCATGATGATATTGTGACATATATATATTTTTAAATTCAGGATATGTGATTGATTGAACTTAATAACAAACTTCAGTATCCTCTTCCATCATTTGGAAAATGAATCAATTTTTCGTTTATAGGACAAACTGCCACCTCATGAACCAATGTGATTCATTATCTATCAATTATATTCAATAATAATTATAATTATTTATATCATATATATATATATATATTCATTTATTATAAAACATTGTGGAAATATAATATAATGTATATTTTATTACATTTCCTTTACATTATAGATGATGAAATATTTGGTGTGTACATGTCTATTATAGCCACCACAAGTGATGTGATGTGTATTACATTACTTACTCACATGGATGGTATATTTAAATATAAATAAATATATTATGATATATGTTATTTATGTATAAATATATTTAATTAAAATAACACTAAGATTCCATCCATCGTGATCATAAAAAATTGAAATGTTGTTCATTCATATGTATGACTTACCATTTCCATGATTATAAATTCATCCATTTTTCATTTCCATATTTGATCATTGGAATTAAAGTTATAATTTATATAAATCATTATAATAATATAATGTAATTTATTGTATATATTATTAAATATTTACCTCACATTCCAATGTAATCATGCCTATGTCATTTTGGACTTATGAGAAAAATATCATCAAAATGATCGACTTGAACATAATGGAATATGTAATGGAAAATAACATGTTATCAAATGTAATAAAAATGATAAAAATTAATATTTTTCCTAAAATATTAAATAATTAAAAAAATTATATTATTCAAGAGGTAAATAATTTAATTGATTATTTAGACTATAGGTAAATGATTTCATTTCAATTTCCCATTTTGGGGGATATTATACTTTTCTGCACCTAATTTAATTCATATTTTGTATGTCATCCACATTTAAAAATTATGTCATTGATTACTCCAAATTAATTATATTTTATTTTACTTTTAAATATACTTTATTTAGGGGTACATGATATTATTTCTACAAAGGGACAATTTGATTATTAACTCAATTTCATTCAGTAGTTTATAGTTCGACTAAAATGTATTTGTTATATGCTGATTATGTGGTAATGGACATATATATTATTTTATTTATTAAATTTTTTATAATATTTATATATTTTAACATTATTTTTTCATGGATTAAATATCCCATCAAAATTTATGATATCTTCATGTGTTTTCATTATCCCATTCCTTTTTTAGATGTTCCTTGTCATACAACATGAATTTAATGATTGTTGTACCTAAATCCATGTAAATTTATTTTTCTTTATTAACAATGTAATTCATGATATTTACATGTAAATATCATAATATTTATTTCAATTTAAGTTGAGTATAATTTTATATAGTCGTAAAAGAATTATTTCTAAATCATATTTCCCACTATGATTTTCTACGTTTATGTTTCAACCGGGTAAAATATTGAACTATTATTTTCATAAAAAAATAAACTTTTTTATCCACTCTTTTTGAATATATGTTACATGTTTCTTTTCATTTCCAATAATTATATTCAAAAAAAACTCAAATATATTACTTTATATGTAATTCTTCTCTTATATCATCATTCAGATCATAAATCATTCTATTACATAACAATATTTTATTTAAAAATCATAGAATGCTTTTTCCATTATCCAAATATATTTAATGAAATATTTTTGGATTTTTTATTTTTTAAATTTTTTTAAATGGATTATTTCAATAACTCTATGAATAAAGTATTCTTTTACTTTATTTAAAAAAGTGAGAAAGTAATAATTTTTTAATATATACAGAATGTAGTTGAATATCATCTTTCATAACTGTTAAATTCATCAAATAATCATTTACTTTTTTTCAGTTGTTTCTTTCAAATAAAATGGTTTCAATATTTTCTATATTATTAGATTTTAAATATTTTAATTTAAGTTAAAATTTTCATTATTTCAATGAAAATTATAATGTGATCCTTTAAATATAGATTCAATAAACCAAAATACATTTGAGGTTATGGATTTATTATAAATTCTTTTTTAATGTCTCCACATATATAACATTCTCAATATTCCTCACTTTCATGGTGTTATATATTCTATAATATCATTTCTCCCGTTCCATCTTTAGGAAATTATTTTTTATTATGATATGGTGAAGGATTATGAACCCCATTTTCATTCCCTGGGAAATTATTTGGTATAGGAATTATGATGGATTTTCAATTTTTAGAATTCATAATAATATAAATGTTTTTAATAGTGTCCACTGATAGTGCTCCATTGCACTGGGAAATGTATTTCACTATTGAGATGTAATGAATCTTATTATGTAGTATGAAAATTCCATTATGAGACTCTTTCCACCATGTGATATCGTATTCAAAGTTAGCCCAGGCTTATTCTTGTGTCATGTTACTTATTTCGTAACCATTCCAATGTTTTCATGATATTATTTGACCATTATATTTTTTTACTCAGAAATTTTTTATCCATGATCCTTATATTTTATGATATAATGTTATACAATTGAATCAGACGTTATGTTTCCTTATCATGTTTAATCTCTTAATATCATTTTATTCTTATCTGTGACTTCTTTAATTTCTATTTTTATGTTTTTCTTGGATCTCAAATGGATTTATGTTCTCAGTCTGGAGAATTAAAAAATTATGATTTCATGTATTTCATTATTTTGATGTTTTATATACCTTATCAATACAATAAACCAAGTCTCATGATATCTGATTTTTAAATGTAGATCATTTATATCAAAATTAATGTAATAATATTTAAAAAATATATTTGGTTAATATTGTTTTTATCAAATAATGTACATGTTATTTTTTATTTTTCGTATTAGAAAACATTAATATAAACAATGTGATATGTTTGGGTATATGAAAACACCATAAATTTTTTTAATGAAGAGATTATATATTATTAATTTTAATACATCCATATTGGATACAAAGTATGGATTTAGTTGTGGAATAGTTGAAACTATTGGTAATTACGTTTGAAAATATTTGATTTATTATTTCAAAACCACAATTTTGATTCATTATTAGTGTTCCCATATTGTTGACCTAGTTTGACATTCCTATGGGATATATATAAATTAATTCAAATTTTATTTTTGACTATTATGTTGAATGAGATAATAAAACCCATGGAAAACTATGATTTTCACTAAGTGATTTTGGATAAACCTAATGTGTTTTTTATCGATAATTTAAATGTATATGATATGATTAACAAAACAAAATTCCCAATTTAGGATTTAAATAAATGAAAATATAGATAAATAATTTTATTTTAAGGATGTTTAAAATAATATATCTTTTGTGATTATTATTTCTTTTAGTATAAAAATATTATAATAAGAATAATACCTTTATATTTTATAAAAAATGTTTAATGGTAATATTAAAAATTACTGTTAATATATTTTTTATATTATATTAATTGTATTTAATTAATATATGGGAACATATATTTTATCGATAACTATTAGATGAAAATGTGATTTATTGTTTAATTGATGAATTTTATTGTGTAAGAAGTTAACTAATTTGGTAAACTCCTATAATTATGTTAAAATGAATATTAATTGAATTTTGTAGAGTAATTAATTTTATATTAACATTAGAAAGGGTATACCAATTTATCATTTTTAGGTTGGTTTATTTTATTTATTTATATAAATACCATATCTTGAAAATTATATTACATGTGAAAATAAACATTTGGATTGATACATTATAAATGATTGATGTAATTGTGTGGGATATTTTAATTTTATCATGTAGAAATATGGTATGAGATAATAAAAATATTTGAAATTCAATGTTATTATGGTATATTTTATTGAATTTTTTTGTTAATTTTTTACTAAATGTTCTATATTAATTTTGGGGAGTTATTCAATATTTAATGATTAATGTTGTAGTCATACTTATAATAATTTAGTAATTTTTAGATCTATCTTACTATCTTCATGCTATTTTGGTTTTTCTAATGTATAAATATAGGAGGAGCAACTAGTTATCTTATGGTGGAATTATATGATCCATTAAAATATTATTATATTACTTCTCAAACAAAAATTTCATTTTTAATAATCATTATATGAAAATAGATGACGATGTTGTGGAAATTGATTAATGGATAAAATTATATTTATCTAGTAAGAATATTTGGTTTTGTTCTCAATCAAAAAAGGTGTTCCCAGATGACCAAACATTGGATACTGAGATAAAAATCAAATTATGTGGATAAATTATATTAATGTGGGGAATAAATAAACATGGTTTTATTTGAAAAGGAATACTATGTATAATACAATATTGGACATGAAACACTAATCCTAATGAAACTGTGACTAATTAAATATGACCACACTAACAAAACTATTAAATTTAAGGTATTGAATTTGATTAAACTTTTACTTATATTTTTATAAATTCCATGCTCAATATCAATATATTGACTTTTTTTGGAAATATAAACTCATTTTTTAATAAATACATTTTGTCCTAAAAATATGTTTTTTAAATGAGTTTAGTGTTTTTTAGAAAAAATATAATAATTATTATAATGAAATATTAGAGAAATTGATTGATAAAATTAACTATAAATTTAATAAATCAATTAAAAAGTAACATAGTATGACTCGTTTGATTTTTTTTTTGTAAAAATAATCATCTTTTAGTAAAATTTGATGTTACCGAATTTTTGAATACAGTGTATTATTTTCATTAAATATTTTGATTTAACAATAAAATTATATGTTTTATTTTGGATTATTATGAAACATTAACCAATTTATTTATAATATGGTAATTAATTCCATTTTAATGATTAATTTTCATGTTTCTTATAAGTATAAAATTATTTTTAAAAACGTTATTTTATGAAAACTATTTTTCTCTCAGTAATTATTATCAATTTTAATCTATTAAAAAAATTAATGAATGAGAAAATTAAATTTATATATTATATATAAATTTTTATTAATAGTATATTATATGAATTTAATTTCTAGTCATATAGTTAATTTAAGATCCTCTATTTCCTGAGAAATTCATTTTCATATGAAATTCATTCTACGGAGTTTTGCATCTATGATTTTAAAACTATTTTTCCACTATGATTAATTGAAATTTATAAAACAGAGGTAAATATTTAAAATTATAGTTATTTATACTATCATAAATATCTTGTAACAATTATTTTATTGTTAGTATGTAAGGATACATTTTGTTTTCTAAAAACATGTTTCTTCGGTGAATTTTAAAATGGTAAAAGTGAGTAACAATAAATGTAATAGTTGAAACATGTTGAAAAGAAATATTGTTGTGGGGTGGGGTATATTGACCGTGTATTACCTCTGAATAACAATTTATCAAATCATTTGGCACTTTTATTGTAGGTGACTTCAAAATATTTAATAGTTCTGAGTACTTTCAAAAATGTCACTTCACCGCCTCTAGAAAAGGGAACCTCCTCTATGGTTTTAATAAAACATAAAATTCATAATGGTTCATATAATTTCTAAAAAAAATAAAATTATAAATTATATTCCAAATTCTTCTTTGAATTTTTTGAATAAAAAACCTACAATGGAATCATATTCATGAAAATAGAATGATCCTTTATAAAGAAGAGGTTTGATTCATAACAATTAGATTTTATTATATTTATTCGACCACATTGTTAAAATAATATACAAACATGAGGATATATTATAGTTATTATATCCCATATATAAATATTTTATTATATATTTGATATAAACTATATCCATACACACTCCCATAAATTGGGAATCAAAACTGTCATTCGAGTATGTGGGTGACTATTGCCTCTTGATCTGATGAAATTTATATTCCATACTCATCATTAAAATCTATTTTTTTATTATGGACATAATTTATATCTATAATATATATTATTTAGATATACATATTTCTAGAAATTTAATTTAAAATATTTTTATTTACATTTCCATTCATTGAATGATGATAGTGACATTCATGCATACATGTGGATTACCACCTCCAAAAAAGTGGTGTGATTCACTTTTCATTACCTTATCACATGGATGTTACATAAAATTTATTTAAGGAAATTATATGGTATTTAATATTTTATTTTCTTTATTTGAATTTAAAATAATAGTTAGCTTTTTCTTCATGACTGTTGAATAATGGATACATTACTCATGTGTATATAAGAAATAGAATTTTTTTAAATGAAACAAATTTTATATTACTTATAAATATTTTATAATTGGTATTTAAATAATAAAATAATTATTAATACCATAATTATTAAATGTTAATTTCTTTCTCGAGATGATGTGATTATAACCACGTTGACTATTGTCAACCTGCCTTTTTCATTTTTAACATATGAGCCAAATTTCATCAAAATATTTTACTTGAACTTATAATATTTTTTAATTTAATATAGTAAAAAAATAAATTCATTAAAATGTATAATAAAATAGAAAATGGTTCTTATATTTTTAAATAAATTTCAGAAGATTATTATTCTTGTTTAAAAGAATGTATGTGATGATTCAAACTCTATATTAGTGATTTTGGGTCAAAATCAATTATTTTTAATATATTCTTGTTATGAAACTAATTTATATTATATTGTATATATACTATCATTTTTAAATATTATATACCTATTACTTCATAATATATTGTGTTTTTAGGTACAATTTATTTTACAGCATCCTATGGGATATGATTTGAAATCTACCAAATTGTAGGTGTTTTAAAACTAAACTTCCATTAACGAGATTACACATCTACATTCTCATTTTTTTGTTGAAATTATTATATGTGATTTTTTCTCTAAAATGTTCTATAGTGTATTTCATATTGTTTTAATTTTTATTTTCATTAATTGGAATATTTACTTCATGGATTAATTATCACCTAAAAATTTTATATCTTTGTGGGTGTTTTCTTTTTCTCAATACATTTTTCTTGAGATTTCATCCATGTGAAGAACCATAATTTAATTTAATTATATAATTATTTTCTCATGAATTAATTTTTAAATTATATTAATTTTTTTCATGGGATTTATATTTATATATAATAATATGTATTCCATGGACATTAATATTTAATGATTCCAATGTAGTAATGTACACATATTATAAAATAATTTTTTAGACATTTTATGTTAAAGGATCCCATTGGAGGATTTTTTTTAAATATTTTATTTAAAAACATTCATTTTACTAAACATTTAATTAATTTTTATTACCTGTATGGATTCTATTTCCCCCATATCAAATAATTAATCTTCATGAAATCTAATATTAGGTAACACTAATATTTTATATTATATTCAATTTTAAATCCTTCCCTTAGATAAATTTATTTTATAAAAAAATATAAATTTCGTTTCATTTGATTTACTTGTTTATTAATTACATTTTATCCATTATATAATTTTAAAAATATTGTATCACGAAAATAATTTTTCCATTTTTTGAGTGACATTCTATTTGATTTTATTTACAAAAGTTTTAAAAAATAATTTAACTTATACAAAATATAACGAATATTGCACTTTCATTCCAACTAAATTTATGGAATCTTACTTTATAATCTTCCATGTTATTTTTTCATTGGAATAATTATATATAATACTATGAAAATATTTTTATTTTGATGCTTTCATTTCAAATTTAAAATATGGTTTTTGTAATAAAATATTCTATTTCATCTTGTCATAAAATTATAATTAATGATAATAACCATTAATTAATTTACTGTTTCAAAATACATGTTGGGAAAAAATCCCTCAAGGTGCCCTCATAGTATATTTAGGGTGTGATTGTGTTTGGAGTCAAATATGTGTTAATGCGAATGAGAATGGAAGGTTTTTTCCGAAGTATGTGTTTCTAGTGGCTCTTGAAGGAAATATTTTGGACCGTACATTGTGGTACATGGATCTTTGATGGAAATCAATAATGGAATGAAACTGTGAAGCCTGAGTCGCTGACCGTGAAAGGGAATGGTTCCAGGGGAGAAACATATTCATGAAAAAGTCATTTTTTATGTATAAATGATTAAGGTATGCAGGATGGAATTTTGTTCATGGAAACATGTGATAATATGAGAATCCTCAAAAGGTGTAGTTCATGAGAACATGATGGTGATTTGGTGAGTTCCACAAGAAGAATGGATGTACAAAGACCGTGTAGGGAAGAAAGGTTCAGGGGAGAAGTGAAATGTGGTGATGACATTACCACATTGATGATTGGGTTATTTTTATATTAGCATAATTTTCCAATCTTTTTCCTATATAAGTACCTCTAATCCAAAATTAAGAGAGATAAATTTTCATAAGAAAACAACTTCTCACTAGGAATTCACCGATATCTAAAGTTGTTTTGGGGAAATATGTTTCTGAATGATAAGTGGTTCATGAGAAGAATTCCACAAATAAAGAATGTGTTTGTGGAAATAGTTCACGAAGGGGTGTGCATGGAACCATAACCCACAATCGAAAATGGAATAAAAATGGTGAAGTGGTTCATAGAGAATAATCAATTATAAAAAGTGGGAGTTCACCCATTAATTTAGTCTTGTACGTAGATTTGGTTTCAGAAATATGTTCGTGGTGGTAGTTGCAGAGGTGGTATATGGTAGTGAAAGAAGGGGAAATACATAGAACACGTGGTCCACCTATCATATGTGCAACATGGTTCATGGAAGAAGTAGGTGGATCCTGAAGGAACTTTAATTGTTCAAAAAAGTATCATTAGATAACTAATACTATACAATAATTAGGATTTCAACTCTCGATGAAAAAATAACTTCAACATGGAATCTACATAATTGATAATGTATGCTTTGAAACAAATGAATGGACCAATATGTCCATAAATTTTGAGTGGATCGCTCTGAAGATCAGTGAGTAACGGAATAAGAATTTAGTTCTCTTTCCCACTAACAAAGAGCCATATGAAGAGATATATTGAGTGACCTTTGGGAAGGATGTTAGAAAAACCCAAATCATGTAAAACCAGTGAGCCTGGGAACAAAATTTCTAGCACAAGAATTTTAAATTGGCAGTGATACGTAGGGAATTTGATACAATCTGCACATCACAGAAATATGCTCTTTAGATGTACCCAATGAGGGTGAAACCTGTTGAATTACCTATATACATGTGTATTCTTTGTTTCATTACATTCATTGCATTATAATCAGATGAAAATTAAAAGGATGTAAACAACATTGACTATAAATAGTATAAGAAATTGTAATTTTAATAATGAGGTCATGATCTAGTGGGGCATGAAGAAGATTAAAAAGAATATCCATAACTGGATTCACCCCCTCTCAGGTTATCTACAACCCATTTGAACCAATCAATACTCTATATAGGTATCTTATATATTTATTTATCTCATTATCCCTTACATTGATTAGCTAATACATTATATATGATGATTTCTCAAGTTCCTTCTTCAATAAAAATATTTTTATTATGATATGAGTTGAAATTATAAAACAATTTTCAATATATTTGAAATTCCAATTATAATGGCATATTATATATTTTATTTGTATTTCATACATAAACATGTTTATTTTATGAAGGGTGATCCAACATAGAAGACTAATTATTTGGGTAAATTTTATATATCAAGATATTTTTTGGGGATATGGATAATTTCAAATTCATTATTGGACTTCATCCTCCATTTGATGTTGTCTTCATAGTTACACAAGAAATATGACTATGTCATTAAAGATTTTTTTTAATCATTAAAATGTTTCCCTGATCATTTGATAAGATTCAAATTATGTTATTTATCCATTTGATTATTCATAATCTCTCTCTTTTTAAATATAAAATTATAAAACGCACTAAAATGTTATGTTTTATTGTCATAATCATCACTTCATTGGATTTCGTTGGCGGACCAAATTTTTTAAATATCCCATAAGATTTTTTACGATGTTTTTGGATATGAAATAAATTCTGGTTTATACAATGGAGAATGGGAAAAATAAAAAGGTTATAGCTCAATTTCATTAAATTATTTATTTACCTAGAATTCAATAGTCACAAGGACTCAAGATATATCAGTTCTAATTATTTTTATTTTATTCTAAAAATCATGCAATATTATGTGTAATAGGATTTGGATACTAAATTAGTCATGAAAATTGAATCATATGATGATTAAACACAAATACATTCTTTTTAAATCTAAGAACACCTAGTTTTAACCCCTTAAATCAAATATATATATATATATATATTCAAATTCATTATAATGTTAATAATTATGAATTTGAACTAATAAAATCATATCCCCCAGGAAATTTAGAATTTGAAAAATATTCGGGAACACTCACTATGAAACTAGATGATGGTTGAAATATATTTAAAAAATTATTTTAGGGGTTAGTGCATTAAATTAAACTATTTAAAAACCATTCCACATGCAGTATCCATACATATATATGTTATCCTAGGGACTACACACTTTTCATTACCATATATTGGATTTTCTTTTATAGTTATTCTTATCCCAGGGGTTATGAATAATGATTCCATAGTAGTTTAAAAACATAAATAAACCATACTATTATATTGATTATAGTAAACCATATATTTCATATATAAATATTAAATAATTTTTTATGAATATTAATATAAATTTAATATATCACATTCCTAGAGAATTTAGTGTTTAGTGACTTTGAACAAAAGTATTTTAGAAAAAATTGTAAATTAAATATTTATATCATTCGACATTTAGGCCTTCAGATAAAAATCCTTTTAATCACGTAAGAAATATTAAAACATTATATATAACATGTGAGAAGAAAAATAAGGAAATATCAATTGATATATAAGGATAAATATATGAAATATCAATAAATTATCATAAGTGAGTATATGTTAAGATAAATAATATGATGACACAAACATAACAATAGATAATTGTACAAAACGATTTAGATATCATAATCGTGAATCAAGGAATAATTTTTTTTTCAATTATCAATCACAAGACATAAGAGTGTGGAATCCTGAATAATCAACCAAGTGATGAGAAAACATTTCAGAAGCATAATACCTAATTATTTGAAACTCACATAGGAATATAAATTCAATTTTTTATCCAACACTAAATTCTTATACTATAAAAGTTGATTTTGTTCACTCCCAATTCCATCATTACCATAGTCAAGAATTACTCGCAGGTCTATATTTTTGTATTAAGACTCTTATAGACCAAGTTTCACTCTCTATTTGTGTTGTTATTATCTAATGAGATATTCATTGTAACCCAATACACATGTGGGATATAACTGAACCACCTAACCATGGTATATAATGTGACTAAACATCCCTGGAATACAACAATATAGCGCTTCACAAAATGAAAAATATCCATATGTGTTCTAGAGGATAATAAATAATTCATCATATCATTATACCTTCTCCCATTTTTTTGATATATGATTCATAATAATTTCATTATCATAATCATAAACCATCTAGATAATTAACAATGATTATACAAATAGATTATATACCTATATATAATATTTATAAATGAAATAAAATAAATTTATTTAAATGAAAAATTGAAACATATTATTTAATCTTTAATTAAATAATTATTAATGATGGGGAGGAAATCAGTTTGTATGATTTCCGTTAGATCAATGATTCCTTCATAATTATATGTAATTGCCTAAACTACATTATTTTAAATAAGATAAGAAATAATATTTAATAATTTTGAAACAAAAATAAATATAGATTAAAAAATATTTCAAATATATATTGGAAATATTAAAATCTTTTTTCAAAACAATTTAATGAAAATATGGAAATATTTGAAATTATTCTCAACTATATGAAAAAGCATGATAGGTTTTACTTAAAAAACTATTTTGGTCTCCTGAGTACTTAAAATGTCGAAAAATACCAGAAAAAGTTAATTCATTAAAAAACTAGAGGATAATAAAATTAAAAATACTTGGGAGATGTAAAATATATAATTTAACTTAATAAAAAAATTTTCATAAAAAATCATTGTAGGGATGTGATTGTAATATAAAACCATCAAATCATGTCTATATTTCATATATCTGAACTAACCTCTATTAAAATAATTTTATAATTATGAAACAAAAATAAATGATCCATAATCATACTTATAATAACATAAGTAACTTACATATATCATCTTATCTATAACTCATTAATAACAATTTATTATCATCATCATTGTTTTAACTACTTTTATTCTTAGATGTTTTTGTTCTAGTATTACGGATCATAATTTCTGATCATGTTTCCAACATATTTAAAATTTTATAAATAATATATATTTCATTACTATAAATATTATATTAATATCTTTAATTTTTAATAAATTTGTAATAGAAAATTAATTAAATCAAATTGTGGAGATGTTAGTCTATATGTACACAAGAGAGATTTTTCCATTTATTGATGGATTGAATGATTGTTAGGTAATTTTCAATTGATCTATATAGAATCATTATTATAACATAAATATACTAAAAAATCTTTATATAACATTATTTTAACGAACCATGAATGATGTTGGTGGAAAACGAGTCGTATCAATATCTAGATGTGGTAGTACTCCCATATGGATGCGTGAGACTTTCATCTCATATAGGATTGAAAAGAAGTCACAAATGCTTTTTAAAACATCTTAATGACATCCCTATAAATTTATTTTATGAGTTTCATAATTTTTTATTGATAAAATACTTTTTTAGGGTAAATAAAAAAATATAATGGAATGATTTTATATAATACCTACACAACATATTTGAGATATATATTTTGGTGTACTCGATAAGAATTAATGGGTTGGAGATACGTGAATATCAAGAGATCGTGGATGAAGGGATGAATTCTAGGACTTTTTTGAGCTATTACTCTGTATTATATTGGGAACAGATTTTTTTTAATAATGGTGGTGAAATATCCCCTTTTATAAGTTATTGCAGGTACAAAAATGGAATTCAATGAATATTTTAGTGAATTATGTGCATTTTAAGGTGAATGTAATTAAAATGGATATTAATTAGATTATAGGATAATTAAATCATGAAAATATTTTCATTAATTAATATATTTATAGGTGTGTGTGGGATTCCTATCTTTATCCCTTCATATAACACCCCCTCCTCGTACCCTCTATAACACATATTTAAACATTTACCATGGTAAAATATATTTATATTGTTTACGATTCACTATGAAAAAAATTAAGTTAAATTTGTTAAAATATTTTAAATATTATGAATGTAAATATTTTAACAATATTAACATATTATATTTTTAATTTTGGTATAATTCAGTTTTCATTATGTTTATGAACAGCAAAGAAAACCAAATTTCTAAAAATTATTATTTTTGGAATAAAACATAATTTACTTACATTTACTTATAAAATCCAAAAAATAAATGATATGAAATTATATTTAATATATATTATGTTATTTTTATTAGGAATTTTAGTAAATTGATTTTTACATAATTTCTAATAAAAACACATTGTGACCATAAAAACATTATTTTAGAAAAAATCTCTTTTTATGACCAAAATTTATCTTATGATCAAATAAATTATATTTATGATTCTTATATAGTGAATTTTTTTATTTTTAGTTAAATAAGAATTATTAAATTTTAATTTAAACTTCCATACATGGTGTTACATTTAATTTAAAATAAATGAATTTTTTACATAAATTTATATTATTTATATTCAATAAATAATAAATCTTTTCCATGCTATATTATAATTTAAACCCAAGATAAATTTTACATTTTTCTTATATAATTTATATTAATATTATTATTTTATTTTTGGAGAACCATATATTTTTTAATAATGTTCACATACAAACTATTTTTGAATAAAAATATTTTTGAACTGTAAAATGTCATTACTGAAAATTGAGTACTAATTTATTTTCCAATATTAACTATATTTTCATTAATAAAACATTTATATATATTTATTACAATGTGGTTTCTAATGTTCATACATACCTATTAAATGTTAATTTATAATAGTGTACTCGATAATGGTTAATATATACTCAGGTTTGAAACTATGGAACGATATCAAATAATTCATGTTTTATTTCAACGGATATTCATATAAAACTTTTGGGTGTCAAATTATACCCATCATATTATTAATTTATCCCCCACATTTTCTTCACAATTAAAATTAATTTGATGATATATCTTCTTCATCGTATCCATGGTTTCTTATCTAACATACTCAAATTTCTTATTCTTATAATGAATATGAAAATGGTTAGTAGTCCTATTTAATAGACCATTATATATATATGATCTTATATTTATAAGTTCCATTCAGTCGAAAATATATCATACTACAATGGAGTATCCTCTGTGTTCAGAAAATGTAGTGGATTAGGTATGTACTTCCATAGGATATATTCATATGACATATCTTAAACAAGAGAGATTATTGGGGGAGTGCCATAGTATAAATGAAATTTTTTACTCAATGAAGAATCTTAAAGGGACCAATATACAAATTTCATAAAATTAAATTTTACATGAATCTTATAACTCAATTTTTGGGATAACATAAATATCTATATTTTTTATATTAACATAATATAAAATTTAATTCCTTCTCAATTAAATTCTTTAATTTAGCCCGTATTTAATTAATTTTATAATTTGAGGCAGGATATAGAGTTTGAAAAAAAAATTTATTAATGATATATTTTTTTGTGGTTAATGCACATCATGGAATGGATATACACTATACATTATAATCATTTATGATGTTGTAGTTGATTCAAATAAAATTAATGAACCATGTCCTCGGTCCAAACCAAATGATCAGGGTAGACATGGATTGAAACCATTAGTGAAAAATATTATACATCATCATAATCATTAATTTTATGAAAAATTATAAAATATTATATAAATTGAAAAAATTCTTGAGAAAATAAATTACCCCACATCTTACATGTTTTAAATACTATTTATGATGTTAAATTCCTCAAAGAACCAAGAATCAATATTTTTTAAGAAAATTAACTGAAGATGAACTATATTTTTATTCTAACCTATCATGAACCCCTAGATTTACCCATTATATTTTTTTATTATATTTACGGAATGCCAGGAATTATCTTTGCTATTTATAATGTGGTCTTGGTAATTGATATAGATCAATCAGTGAGGGATGTTATAGATGATGGCTTACTACAAACTTATTTCCTTCATTTCCCTTTATTTTGAATCGTTTTGTAGATTTACCCACTCTAATAAATCATAAATACTTCCGCACGCATGGAATTATAGTTTCATTAAGTAGTCATGAAATATGGAGGCTATGACTATGTGTTCTGTTTGAGTTTTTTTTCTTCAATTCATTAATGTCCTTTTTTCTTTTTGCATATGGTTTCAATACAAAAAATTTGTGTCCAAATTTTGAGGATGTTGAATGATATTTTTATTATATTAATTTTTACATGTTAATATATATATATATTCATATACTTAATCCATTTCTATATATTGTTGATTATAGCCAGTTTGGTTGTGAGTGCTTAGTGATTGTCATCACTTGTGTGAAATTGTTTGTTTCAACTAGTGGATTATTATGGATGAATTATCTAGTATGTGATTTACCTAATTAATAAAGATAATTTATTCATTTTCCACGATACAGGATGTAGGTAAGGTCCACATGATGATTTAGATAGGAATACTATAATCCCCACCATACGGCCAATAAAGAGAGAGGAGTAAGTTGATGAATCTCTTTGTTTTTATTCATCCAATGAAATAAGGTAAAATATTGGAAACCATGATTTCATTACATTAGGACTATCCAAACCCACTCTAATCACATCATTAAAATGTTTTTCAATGTCATTAAATTAAAAATTAAATTTTTATTCTCAAAATTTCAACCCAAACTTGAGATAATTTATTCACAAAAGAACTAATAATGTGCCAAATATGATTTATTTTCAGTCTTATTTTTGTGACTACCGAGGAAAGCTCTTATTCTATTGTTTTTAATAAATGTTTTCCCCAATAACTACATAGCATTTTATGTCACATAGTTTTATTGTTGTAACATCATACTAACATTAAATTTTCAATATTAATATTGATTAATTATGTAACTCTTCTATCAATTGTAAGAATCCTTGAGGTAAAGTTGAATTTATATAACCTTATCATTCATTTCCATAACTTGTTGTGGTCTTATTAGTATTATTTCTATAAAATCCATGTGTTTTTGATTTATACAAATCTTTATATAGAGTTAATCATAATACTTTATTTGAATAATTGAGTGAAATCAATTATTTAATGAAAAAAATGACTAGACGTGGTTGTCGATCCCAACAACCATTGATATGTAGAAGAAAATATCTAAATATGTACTATAGTTTTTGAGTTGTCCTATAAAATTAACCATATTTTAATGGTAAAAAATAGTATTAGTACAGTACTCCATATCCATAATATGAGGTATTATTCTGAAAAAACATTATGTAAAACAGGGATCTCAATCAGATACATTACTATTTGGTATTAAATGAAATCATGTCACATCCTTAGATAATGTCCCAGAACACATATATATAGTGATATAATCTCTAAATGAAATTATGTGTCTAGAAAGAAAAAGACTATCCACTACATCCCAAATATAATTGAATATATTAGTTTTTTATACTGTATAATGACGAGAGCAATGGTGATGTTTTCCTATTTATATTCTAACATGGTAAATGGTTGTAATATCCCCAATAATTGTACCTCTTAACCATAGCATGCTAACACACTATTCACAAAGATAAGAAGTCAGAAACATCAATCTTCATGTTTATCCCACTAGGAATATTCTTTCAAATTTTAATACATCATTGTACATACAATATTATTAATGTGTTATGAGTTATGAGATATTTCAAATAGTTCCGTTTTTTGGTCTATAGTTTCCATAAAACAGATTTTCTTATCAAAATATTTTATTCAATCAGAATCAATGTTAAATTAATGAAATACTATATCCAATTTTTGTATATCCACATGATCCTTATTTGAATCATTAATCTTACCATTTAAATATGGTTGAACAATCATCTAAGAAAGAACATATATTTAACCTTCCATCAATATTTTATTGTAAAACAATGTCATGTATGTAAATATTTGATGATTCATGATCCTAATCATAGAAAATTTTGAATAACCCATTCAAAAATAACATTTCAATCCTTGTTCACATTATAATGTGGTAGTTTGTTTTGAAGTCATAATAATTAATCAAATCCAACTATTTTTTGGCTCATATTTAACTCTTTCTGGGATAATTGATAATTTAAATTATAATACTTATTATATATGAAAAACAATTTTCAATAATGAAAATTACTCAATGTGATTAATGTAATTATTACCACCATTAACTCCAACTCTTTAGTATTATAATATTTTCCATGATCCTTTATATGGAGTGAGGCACAAGCTATCACACTAAAATTATATAAAAAAAACAGGCCAACTCTCATAAGATGAATCACTATAAATAATAAACCATTTTCCATTTTATGGTTGTTTTAGTTTAGTTTAATTTAAAAAATGTATCTTTAGTCCCAATAAATCCTCTTCACATTCATTATTTGAGAGGTAATTAACACCCTTCCTTTAAATGTGGGGATTTTATTAGATAGTGATGATAAATCATTAAAATATATTACATTTTATACTGTCAGTTTATGAAACCTATTGTACTAATTCTTGTATATTACGGTATGAAAATTATCAAGAACATATATCATTCATATATCCACTCATATATCATTCTTCGTGATTATATTACCCAAAATAAATAATTTTATATTCAAAATTCAAGCACCATAAATGTTTTATACAACATCTTCATCTGTATTGTATTAAGAACAATACCCATATGATCTTCATGATATTTCATTCACATTAAATATATTATAATATCATATATAAAGACTACCGTGAAGTGATAAGGGTATTATATAATGACACTAATCATTAAATCCTTGCGTATTTTTGGGGTATTAGTAAGGACATATAAAATCAGTATAAATTCATTGCATTAAATTCTAAAAAATAAACTTTTCATTGTTATTTATTCACTCTTATCCCTCAATATTTTATATCCACATCTATGATCAAAAATAGAAATATATTGACCATGACATAATTGTTCAAAATAGTCATTGTTATGGGGTATATAAAACATATTATGGATTTGGATGTTTTAATGATACCAATATTAAATTCATAGCCACATTGAATTGTCGTTCTCCAAAAAAATGTATATCCCCCACAAGATGAAGTACATTAGTGAATGAATGTAATTTAAGGTATATCCTATTGATTTTTTTAGTAATTGATTAATATTCATTTATATTCTATATGGATTCATAGAAATAGTTATATGAGTGTGTTCGAGTTCATAGAAAACATTACATCTTGATTCTATTGAAGATAATGTTACTCTTCTAAAAATAAATCTTTAAACACCCATACAATATGAATATTTTTTTACGATTAGTTTCTCATTTTAAATATTTTATTAATAAAAATTTTCTATAGGAATAATGAATTAATAAAGAGAAATAATTTACAATGAACATTAAATTATTCCTCATTCTGATAGAAAATCAAAGGTTTTTTTGAGTTATATAATGATTCATCCCTTACTAGAAAACTAATATGTTAATTATTTAATGAAATACAATAGATATTCCATATCATTGAAAATTAAACTATAGGAGTAATTAATTAATTAATGGATGAAAAATATCACAATCATAATTCAGACATGAATTATCGAGTTTAGATTTAATCATTGTATCGTATGGATTTTTTATAGTTAATTTAACATATGTTAATTTTGGGATTAAATAAAAATTATTTAGTTAATTTGATGATTTTAATGATTTCATAAAAGTATTATCAAATAAGATACTTTAATATTGGTTCATAAATGTATCCACATCAAACTAATTATTCATTCCCAAATCCTTAAATGAGATATAAAAATAAACTTCCACAACTTATCTATATATATGGTATGAATAACTATACTGATAGGTTACCCTAAATCCATGGGTTGTATCAAACCATGTATGTCAATCTAGGAGTCTCAGTATATATATGTGAGAAAGAGAGGGTCCCTTACCATATTTCTTATGCTGCTCTGACCTTGATAATAAAGACCTGAATAATAGAATTAGGTTTATTAATTAATAATTCTAGAACTCTAGCGTGTTGGGATAATGTTATTGATCGTATGCTACTAAGACCTCTAATGGTTGATGAAATGGTGGTGACTATGAAAACCCTTAAACAATACATCAAGGAATACCAAAATCTACAATAGAGTTAGGAAAACAATAATAGATTAGACCTTGAGTTCAAAGTCAGAGACATGTTATTTCTACACATATCTCCATGGTTGAATGTCATGAGGTTTGGGAAGAAAGGAAATTTTATTCCCATGTACATCGACCCCTTCAAGATTCTTGATCATGGCGGGGTTGTGGCATATCCCTAGCACTTGAACCTTCCATGTCCAATGTACATGATTCCTTTCATGTATCCCACATAAATAATTACATTCAAAACCATTCAAATGTACTCCTTTTAAAGGTGGTATAGTTGGAGAATGATTATTCTTATGAGTAGAATCCATTGAAAATCTTGGATCATAGAGATATAGTTATTTATAATAAGAATACTCACTTATTCAAAGTACTATGGCAGAACCACGAGTAATAATTTCTACATGGGAACTGGAGGAGATAATGAAGGAAAAGTACTTGCACCTGTTCATGGCTTAGAATGTAAAAAATTAAAATTTTGAGGGTGAAATTTCCTACGGTAGGAATAATGTAACAACCTAATGTTTTATCAGTGGAAAATATCTTCTTATAAGTATGTCATATAATCACATCAAATCACATGAAAACGAACTATTATGTACTATTAGACCTTTAAATGTAATAATGTCACTAATGTATTTTGAATTTTCAAAATGTGTCATACCCGGTTTCATTTAATATGATATTTATAGTCTAATAGAATCAACATTGTTTTTGATAAATAGTAAAATTTCCTTGTGAAGAGTGAAAAACCATTATTAATAGTAATTAAAAGACATTTATCCAAAAATTATATACATCACACATGAATTTAAATATTCAATTTAGACATCTTATAAGTGAAAAAATAATAATTGTATAAGTATAGGTACTTTTGTTAGTAATAAAAATTTTAGGTACAATTTTATGATTAATTAAAAAAATATAAATGGAAAATTACTTTCATAAAATGTAATCATTAATTTTTATTTTTATTTTCCAAAGGTTTTAAGATAGTTGTATGAGACCTCGATGAAATTTTCAGGGCGTTATAAAACGTGTTTTAGTTTTAATATTGTTTTTTTCGAATAAATTATGATTTTATTTAAAAATTAAATTAATACTATTAAGAATGTTATTTTCGAAAAATAAAGCAAATTTTTTCATTATTGACATTGTAAAAATTTTTGGGTTAATTTTTGGGATTTTTTAATAATACATGAATTTTTTTTGAATAATAAATAACGCAAATTCAAAATAAATTCTAAAAGAGAATTTAAGAATAATGCTTGAGTCATTAATGATGTAAATTACCATTGGTTGGAACACAAATGAACATATTATAATTTTTAACCACAATAATCAAACACTATTTCTTTTCTTGATCAAAATAATTAAATAATGAATTAAACAACCAAAATTCACTCCTCTTCTCCAAAATAAAAACCACCTACGATACCCTCTTCTCTTTACTCATCTCAAGACTTATTTCCTTCCTATAATCTTCAAAAATCACTCCCCAATATTATCCCTAAAATAAAAAATCCTCTCTCATTAAGATTCTCTCAAAAGATATAAACTCGTGAGATAAAATTCCACATTCAAATTACTTTATTTTCCTTCATGTTGTTTTATTTTCTTTTTTCATTCCTAACATTCATTCAAAAAATGGAATGATTACTCCCGTAACATAAAACTATTGAAATTATTTTATTATTATGTTATAGTTAATCATAATCTCCCCTTCCCCTCCATTTATTCTAAAAATGAAAATATCATTAAGATGTGTTGATTTATCACATTCAAGGACGAATAGTTTTCAATTTCCAATAAAATAATATAAACATTTTTTAAAACAATTTTAATATCTCAACCAGATAATAAAATATGTATTTTATTATATTTAATGTTCATTAATCCTTATAAATTAATGAAGTAAAATAATAATACAAACATGTTAATTGGGAGGGAAATCTCCACATTACTCTAAGAGTTTATCATTAATGAATTATTTAATTATTCAGCTTTACTCCAAGTAATCAATGTAAATTTAAAAAAATGTAATAATATTTATTTTCATTAATGAAATAAATCTTTATTTTTGTACAAAAACACTCACCATACATGTTTTTCTATTTACGTATATAAGTAAACTGATCTTAAAAAAAATGGACCAAAACATTGTAATTAAACCTCAAAACCATTAAAAAAGAATATGAATGAACTAAAAATGTAACATCCCAGGTAAATAAAGTATAAAACATTCTCATATTTATTAATATTTCCGAATTAAATATTAATTTTATTTTAAAGGGTTTTCTATGTTCGATAGCGTACCCGATACGCAATAAAGAGTTTCATTGAAATCTTACGTTGCACACTAGTAATAAAATAATATTATTTTAAATGGTAGTTAACATGTAGATGTTGTATTAGCAGGAATGAATATAAATAACTAAAATCTGATTGTATATGTTTTTTTTAAATGTTTCTACATCTATCCAATAAACGATAAAGGCTTAAAATACGAAAAGAATTCAATTTTAGGCATATATACTCTAATTTTCACTAAAGGTCCACTTATCACCTTTTGATAGTGAACCGCCATTAAATATTTTTTTGGTAACTCTTATAAATTATATTGGACCAAATAAAACTCTTCTTTATAATCGGGACATCAAAATTTACTTTGTCTAAATTTTTGGTATTTTTCCGATAAAATTCATTTTTTAATGAATAGTGAAAAATGTTGTATTTTAATTGAAAACCTTTTTTTAATATAATATATTTATATTATTATATTATATTTTGATTTGGATTTATAGTTGAATTAGAATATATTATTACCATTTAATCCAATAGTTGTCGTTGGAATTAATTTCACTTTGAAATTGGACTTAAACTAGTGTCAATCTTTTGATACATATTGTTTCATAAAAACACGCTATTTGCTCTGACAATGGGAATTAATTATTAAATTAATTAATGAAACATATATGTTTTAAATTTTTTAAAATAGACATCATTTTTTAATTTTTTAATATCGAATAAATCTTAGGGTGAAGTTTTGGTATTTTTCTGAAAAACTTCAATTTTTGATAAATAGTGAAACCACTAAGTGGTACTTAAAAAAACTGATTTTTCGTTTAAATGAAATTTTACCACCTCTGTGTTTTGAATTTCAAAAATCTGACATAAATTTTTGTCATTAAAAAGTAAAATGTGTTCAATGGGAATAAAATAATATTTTTTGATGAATAGTAACTTTTATGTTTTTAATCGCGATTAGAGGTAATTAGTGTAATTTAAGGTAAGAATAATGTTTTAATAATATGAAATGAACATGAAACATGTCCTACCATTATTGGATGTGTCATGGAAGACCGATAAAATCCCCGGGTCAACTTGGGGACCCCATGGAGACACTTTGGAAGGAAAATGACATTAATATCTTATTATTTAATGTTAAAGTAAAAATGTCACAAACATGAGTAGTTTTACTAAAATAATTTTTTTAAATGTGGTTATACAAGTCATATTTGTGACTATAAATATTCATTATAAAGCTAAAACGATTTCCTAAATCATGATATTTGTTTTATAATTTTTAGACATTAAAAAAAGTAAATTATTTATGACATCATGATGATGCATCGATTACCTCATTATTTAACTATTTAAATAAAATGAAAAAATAATGTAAAATCTAAGACCTAAACATGTCAAAAACCTATTGGATGAGTATATTTCGAACTCCTATAACCCTATCCTCTAAATATATAATTTTGGGACCTTTTAAATCCAAAAATCATTTTATGATAATGTAACCTTTTATAACATTCCAAGAGTGCCCCTCCTCTCCTCTTATAAAAGGCCCCCACCTCTACCACCTTACCCACACATCCAAAGCCTTTGGCTCGGCCAAACCCTGCCCATTTTGTTTCTCTAAATCCCTTTCTTACTCCTAGAAGCCTCACATTGGTCAGAAGTCTTCCCAAAGATGCCTTTGAGCTCAAATCAAAGAGAGTTACCTGATTTTAAGGTAATGTCTTCACTTGTGTTCTTTTGGTTTATTTTGCTTCTCCAACCCCCTAAATTATTTTTATTCATTTATTTTGTAACAACTCCAGTATCTTAATTATACTAGGATATTTTTATAAGAATAATTCTAGCTACACTTACACACACTTATATCTAATGGTTAAAGAACATACTGTTTCTGTGGATGGCGAATTTCTGCCTCACGAAATGATGATTGTTCAATATTAATCTAACACCTTCATAGGTGGCCATTAAGATGTCACTATTTTTATATATGATATATAATATGTTTATTTTTTCCTTAATCTTCTTCATTTTTCATTTATGGCATACCTTTATGGCTTCCATTATGGGTATACGCAATATCTTCATTTTAGGAAATTCGGACTACCACCCCCTCAAAGTGATTTGATTCGTTAATGCCATATGTGGGACGTATAAAGGATGGATTTAAAGTTATTATATATTATGTTATAATAGAATTATAATATACCTTTATATCATTAATATTTCTTTCCATTAAATTATGATATATAAATGAAAGTATCGTTCATGCGTACGTACGTCTTACCATCTCCATGAACGGTGCATTTCATTTCTTATCCCCAAATGAAATGTACTATTATAAGTACATATATATAATGGATATATATGATGTATGTTACATCTAAATGATTTATAAAATTCTGGAATTAAAATATACATATCACTGATTTAGTTTTAATTCCATTAATATGACATAGAAATAAAAGTAGCATTCATGCGTACGTACGACATACTGTCTCCATGAACGGTGCATTTCATTTCTTACCTCTAAATGATTATGTAATATTTTAGATACATGTATATTATGAATATATATGATATATATGATATCTAAATCATGAATATCATTCTAGATATAATGAACCATTGACCACACGAACAACATGTAATTGTAAGAAGTCCACTTTCGGCTTAAGAACAAAATATCGACAAAACAGACATTATTAACTTCAATGACTACATAATGTTTATAACATGGTAATAAGTGATATATAAGTAATAATGAACTTGAAAAAGGTTCTTAAGCAAGTAAAAATTAATTCATGTTTATTATTCAGGACGTTAAAGAACGATCGAGTCAAGTCGGACCCGAGGTAAGGGAATTCGTCTCAATCTCCTTTCATTGTGGCATATTTTATTTTATACACAACAGTATTTTATAAGGTGTATAAACCCCTTTGACATTTAATTTTATTCAAAAGGAATCTTTTTATATGAAGCATTTTACTAAATGACAAAAATTAATGTTTCTTTTAATGGTCATGGTGAGAATGACCTTTTCCACCGCCACGAGTATTATTTTGTCTTTGGCTTCCTCAACAAGCTGTAATGTTTTTTAAAATGAAATAAAAATCATCTACTATTTTATTTATTTTGGTATTTAAAATGGTTTTTATAATGGATTTTATATGTCAATATATTTAAGTGTTATATTGTGATCAAAGTGTGTAAATGTTTTCTTTCCATTATATTTGTTGTATGTCTTATGATTTTATAATGGTACATGGACATTTGATGGGTGGTTATGGGATAAACCATATGACGGGTGGTGCCGTGAATACCAAGACGGGTGGTTACATTATAACCTCCAATGCATTGGGTATGGAAGTCGGCCATATGACAATTCCGTTAAGTGATATGTGTGGAAGTCGACTGTATGGTTATTCCATTTACGTAATTTTATGTCCCAAGTTACCTTTATATGTTATGTGATCATTATATGGGTTTTATGAATATATTTTGGTTAAAAAAGGGTAAGTAATGATCTTTTATTCAGTGAAGAGTTTTTACTACTTTATAACGGTGAATGGTATTACTTTGATAAAGTATATATGGTTTACTTGTTGTTTTCAAAAACTAACAGTTTTCATTCATTGTGTATCCCTTACTGAGCTTTTTTATGCTCACCCCAAGTTTTTTTGAAATGTTTTTCACAGGACATAATGTGGAATATGGTCAAGAATGAGATCAATGGATAGTCATGATATCTAAACCATTTAACTAGGAATGTCTCTTTTTAAGAGTTTATATTTTATGGAAACTTAGTAGAAGTGTCTACTTTGTAATCTTTTGAGATGTAAATGTTATGTCCTAATTATCTAAAACACTAAACCTGAAAAGATCCTCAATTTAAATTATTAATTTAATTCAATATTAAGTAATGTTTAAGGTCGTTGCCTTATAGTTGGTATCAGAGGTGGGTTTAGATAACTTTAGGAGTTAGAATTCTATAAAATTATTTTCCAAAATTTTTAAATGGTCAAATTGAAATGATAGAGCATTTAAAGATTTCCATGTTTTTTCGCCTAATATATTTCTATGATAAGAATGGTTTTCCATAGAGGAAATAGAGATGAATTTCTAGGAAGTAATACAGAGTATAATGACCTTTCGATTCAGCAACCAGAGATGGTCGGAATCAGAATTGAGCAGTTTACTGCACTGATGGCTCAGTTGAATCAGGCGAGAAATGGGGGTTGTGTTTATTGATGATATTTTGGTGTTTTATAAAAGTAAATAGGAGCATTAAATTCATTTAAGGGTTATCTTTCATACCATAAAAGAAAATAAATTGTATGGAAAATTTATAAAGTGTGAGTTTTGGTTACAAAATTTTTTTTTCCTTGGTCACATTGTTTCAAAAGATGGCATAACTGTTGATCCTACTAAAACAAAAGTTGTTGAAGAATGGACAAGACACAAAAATGTAACTGAGATCCGTAGTTTCCTTGGTTTTTCAGGTTACTACCAAAGGTTATTTTAAAATTTTCACGGTTATCTTGTCCAATGACTAAGCTTACTCAGAAGGGTGTTAGGTTTATCTGGGAAAAATAATTTGATGATTGTTTTCAGGAATTGAAAAGACGATTGGTGAATGCTTCATTTTTGGAACTTACTTACAGGAATGGTGAGTTTGTTATCTACAGTGATGATTAATTAAAAGGACATGGTTACGTCCTAATGCAGAATGATCAGGTAATTGCATATGCTTCACATCAATTGAAAACTCATGAGGTAAATTAACCTACACATGATTTGGAATTAGCTGTTGTTGTTTTTTCTCTAAAAATTTGGAGGCATCATTTGTATGGAGTAAAGTGTGAAATATATACTGATAAAAAATGTTTAAAGTATATATTCACTCATAAATAATTGGACATGAAAAAGAGGATACAGCTGGAATTAATCAATGATTATGATTGTACAATTCATTACCATCCGGGAAAAGCAAATAAAGTGGTTGATGCTTTGAGTCGAAAAAGTAATGCTTCATTAACCATGCTACATTTGGAAAGAGAAACATTGGTTTTTGATTTGATGAACTTTGGAATATATGTTGTTGGTGAATGAAGTTCTTCTGTTTTGTTTCAGGTATCAGTGAGATCATCCCTATCAGACAGAATTAAGCAAGAACAGAGGGAAGACAATGAGTTTCCTAAAAAGGTCGAGCTGGTTCAGAAGGGTAAGTTTACTGAATTCAACATTGATAATGATTGTGTTTTGAGGTTTGGGAAGAGATTATGTGTGCCTTGTGATTCACAGTTGAAGAGAGATTTTTTATGTGAAGCTCATAGTTCTCAGTTTTCAGTCCTTCATGGAAGTACATTGTTGTATAGAGATCTTCGGGAGTATTACTGGTGGGACGAAATGAAAAGGGATATTTCTAATTTTACTGTGAAGTGTTTGACTTGTCAACATGTAAAAGTAGAGCTGCAGTTACCGAACGGGATGATTCAGCCTTTACCAGTGCCAGAGTGGAAATGGGAAGACATATCCATGGACTTTGTTGTGGAATTACCGAAGACATCTCGAGGTAATAATGCAATATGGGTTATTTTTTATTGCTGGACTAAATCGGCTCATTTCGTTCCTATTATAGATACATTCTATCTAGATCAACGTTCTTGATTGTATCTTAAAGAGATAGTCAGGTTACACGGAGTTCCCCTCGCCATTGTGTCTGATCGTGATCCCATGTTTAGTTATATCTTTTTTAAAGGCCTTCAGAAGTCGTTGGGTACTGAATTAAATTTTAGTATAGCTTTTCATCCACAATCAGATGGGCAGTCAGAATGAACAATTCATACCATGGAGGATATGCTATGAGCTTGTTATATGGATTATCAGGGAATTTGGGACCAACATCTTTTTTTGGTTGAGTTTTCATATAATAACAGTTTTCATTCTAGTATACAGATGGCACCGTTTGAGGCATTATATGGGAAGCGGTGTCGAACTCCAGCTTGTTGGGATGATATTGGTGAAAGGAAGCTGGTGGGACCAGAATTGGTAGAAGAGATGGTACAAAAAGTTTAGCTGATTCAGAAACACATGAGAACAGCTCAGAGCAGATAGAAAAGTTATGTGGATAACCGAAGGAATGATCTATCTTTCAAGGTAGGTGAGCATGTTTTCCTCAAGGTTTCTCTATGTAAAAGTGTTATGTGATTTGGTAAGAAAGGAAAGCTGAGTCCATGGTTCATTGGACCATATGAAATTATGGAGAGAGTTGGATTAGTTGCATATAGAGTGGAATTACCTCCGATGTTTTCTCATGTACACAATGTTTTTCATGTTTCGATGTTGAGAAAGTATATGCCAGATCCATCTCATGTATTGATCCCAGAGGTAGTTCAGTTGGAAGAGAATCTCTCTTATGAAGAACAACCAGTCCAGATTCTTGACCGAAGAGAGAAAGTGTTGCGAAATAAGGTAATTCACCAGGTAAGTGTTTTGTGGAAAAACCATATGGTTGATGGGAATCTAAAAATTCTATGAGGGATAAATACCCCCACTTAATTTGATATGTGAATAAAATTGTGAGGACGCAATTCCCAAAAGGGGGAAGGATGTAACATCCCAAGTAAATAAAGAATAAACCATTCTCAAATTTATTAATATTTATGAAATGAATATTAATTTTACTTTAAAGGGGTTTCTATGTTCGATACCGTACCCGATACGCAACAAAGAGTTTCTTTGAAATCTTACGATGCACACTAGTAATAAAATAATATTATTTTAAATGGTAGTTAATATGTAGCAGTTGTATTGGTGGAAATGAATATAAATAACTAAAATATGATTATATATGTTTTTTTAAATGTTATTACATTACTCCAATAAAATATAAAGGCTTAAAATATGAAAAGAATTCAATTTTAGGCATATATACTCTAATTTTCACTAAAGGTCCACTTATCGCCTTTTGATGTTGAACCGTCATTAAATACAGTTTTGTTCACTCTTATAAATTCTATTGGACCAAATAAAACTCTTCTTTAGAATCGGGACATCAATATTTACATTGTGTAAAATTTTGGTATTTTTCCGATAAACTTCATTTTTAATGAATAGTGAAAAATGTTGTATTTTAATTCAAAACCTATTTTTAATCTAATTTATTTATATTATTAGCTAGAATTTGATTTGGTTTTAGAGTTTAATTATAATATATTTTTACCATTTAATCCAATAGTGGACATTGTAATTAATTTCTCTTTGAAATTGGACTTAAACCAGTGTCAATCTTTCGATACATATTGTTTCATAAAAACACGCTATTTTCTCTAACAGTGGGAATTAATTATTAAATTAATTAATGAAACATATATGTTTTTAATTTTTCAAAATAGACATCATTTTTTTATTCGGAATATCAAATATAGCTTAGGGTGATGTTTTTGTATTTTTCTGAAAAACTTCAATTTTTGATGAATAGTGAAACCACTAAGTGGTACTTAAAAAACAGATTTTTTGTTTAAATGAAATTTAACCACCTATGTGTTTTGAATTTCAAAAATCCAACATAAATTTTTGTCATTAATAATTAAAATGTGGTTCAATGGGATTAAAATAATTTTTTGGTGAATAATAACTTTTAAGTTTTTTATCTCGATTAGAGGTAATTAGTGTAATTTAAGGTAAGAATAATGTTTTAATAATATTAAATGAACATGACACATTTCCTAACCATATTTTATGTGTCCGAGCCGACCAATACAATCCATGGGACAACATGGGGACCCCATGGCGCCACTTTGGATGGAAAATGACATTAATATCATTTTATTTAATGTTAAACTAAAAATGTCACAAACATGAGTTGTTTTACTAAAACAATTTTGATAAATGGGGTTATACGAGTCATATTTTTTAATATAAGTATTCATTAAAAAGATAAAATGATTTCATACATCATGATATTTTTTTTAAATTTTTAGACATTAAATAAATTAAATTATTTATGATATCATGATGATGCAGTGATTACCTAATTATTTAACGATTTAAATAAAATGAAAAGATAATGTAAAATCTAAGACCTACACATGAAAAAAACCTATTGGATGAGTATATTTAGAACTAATATCACCTTATCCGAGAAATATATAATTTTGGGACTTTTTAAATCCGAAAAGCATTTTATGATAAAGTATCCTTTTATAACATTCCTAGAGTTCCCCTCCGCTCCTCTTATAAAAGGCCCCCACCTCTACCACCTTACCCACACTTCCAATGCCTTTTATTTGGCCAAACCCTTCCCATTTTGTTTCTCCATATCCCTATATTACTCTTAGAAGGCTCACATTGGGCAGAAGACTTCCCAAGGAAGCCTTTGAGCTCAAATCAAAGAGAGTTACCAGATTTTATGGTAATGTTTTCACTTGTGTTCTTCTGTATTATTTTGCTTCTCCAACCCCATAAACTCTTTTTATTCATTTATTTTGTAACAAATCCAGTATCTTAAATATGCTTGGATGTTGTTATAAGAACCATTATATCTACACATACACACACCTACATCTAATGGTTAAAGAACATACTGTTTCTGTGGATGGCGAATTCATGCCTAACAAAACGATGATTGTTCAATATTCTTCTAACACCTTAAAAGGTGGCCATTAAGATGTCACTATGATTATATATGATATATGATATGTTTATGTTTTCCTTAAGCTTTTTTATTTTTCATTTATGCATACCTTTATGGCTTACATTATGGTTATACGCGATATCTTCATTTTAGGAAGTGTGGACTACCGCCCCCTAAAAGTGATTTGATTCGTTAATGCCATATGTGGGATGTATAAAGGATTGATTTAAAGTTATTATATATGATGTTATACTAGAATTATAATATACCTTTATATCAGTATTATTTATTTCCATTAAAGTATGAGATATAAATGAAAGTAGCATTCATGCGTACGTACGGCTTACCGTCTCCATGAACGGTGCATTTCATTTCTTATCCACAAATGTAATGTACTATTACAAGTACATATATATAATGGATATATATGGTGTATGTTACATGTAAATTATTAATATAATTCTGGGATTAAAATATACATATCTCTCATTAATTTTTAATTCCATTAATATGACATAGAAATGAAAGTAGTGTTCATGCGTACGTATGGCTTACCATCTCCATGAACGGTGAATTTTATTTCTTACCTCTAAATGATTATGTAATATTATAAATACATGTATATTCAGGATATATATGATATATATGATATCCCAATCATTAATATCATTCTGGATATAATGAACCTTTGACCACATGAACAACATGTAATTGTAAGATGTCCACTTTTGACTTAAGAACCAAATATCGAAAAAACAAACATTATTAACTTAAATGTTTACATAATGTTTATAACATGGTAATAAGTGATATAAAAGTAATAATCAACTTGAAAAGGTTCTTAAGAAAGTAGAAATTAACTCATGTTTATTATTCAGGACGTTAAAGAACGGTTGAGTCAAGTCGAACCCAAGGTAAGGGACTTCATCTCTATCTCCTTTAATTGAGGCATATTTTGTTTTATACACAACTTTATTTTATGTGGTGTATAAACCACTTTTACTTTTAATTTTATTTAGAAGGAATCTTTTTATATGAAGAATTTTACTAAACGAGAAAAATTAATGTTTCTTTTAACGTACGTGGTGACATTGACCTTTTCCGCCGCCGCGAGTATTATTTGGTCTTTGAAATCCTCAACAAGATGTGTTTTTTTTAAATGAAATAAATACCATATAATCTTTTATGTATTTTGCTATTGAAAATGGATTTTATAATGGATTTTTTATGTCAATATATTTGTTATATTGTGATCAAAGTGTGGAAATGTTTTCTTTACGTTATATTTGTTGTATGTCGTATGATTTTATAATGGTACTTGGAAATTTGAAGGGTGGTTACGTGATAAACCATATGACGGGTGGTGCCATGAATACCAGGACGGGTGGTTATGTTATAACCTTCAATGAAATGGGTATGGAAACTGGTCGTATGGCTATTCCATTTAGAGATATGTGTGGAAGTCGACCGTATGGTTATTCCATTTAAGTATGTTTATATCCCATGTTACATTTATATGTTATGTGATCTTTATATGGGTTTTATGGTAATATTTTGGTTACAAAAGGGTATGAAATGATCTTTTATTAAGTGAAGAGTTTTTACAACTTCATAAAGGTGAAAGGTATTACTTTGATAAAGTATACATGGTTTACTTATTGTTTTGAAAAACTAAGAGTTTTCATTAATTGTGAATCCCTTACTGAGATTTTTTATGCTGACCCCATGTTTTTTTGAAATGTATTTCACAGGACATAATGTGGAATAGGGTCACGAATGGGATCAAGGGAAATTCATGCTATCTATAACATGGAACTAGAAATGTTTCTTTTTAAGAGTTTTTATTTTATGGAAACTTAATAGAAGTGTCTAATTTGTAATCTTTTGAGATGTAAATGTTATGTCCTAATTCTCTAAAACTCTAAACCTGAAAAGATACTCAATGTGAGTTATTTATTTAATTCAATATTAAGTAAGGTTTAAGGTTGGGGCCTTATAAATAAGGTTATAATAAAACATTTACATGTAAAAAAGGTTCTATAATTATTAATTAATGAACCTAACATGACTATTCTGGTAATTAATATCAAGGGTATAACACCATCTGACTTAAGGTAAGAAATCCTATCTTTCTCACATTTAATTAACAATATCCTCAACGTTATTCAATTTTACTTATAATTACTAATGATAGGGTATGATTTCTCACCTGCCACATACTGACGTAATTATTTATAAAAGATGAGAAATTCCATTCTCTCTCATTATGATCTCTTATGTACACCTGATATCATGTAGAAATTCAGTAAAGGATTTTACCCGAATATCCTTTATTTATCCGAGTTGCTCTATCATTACTTTAAAAAAAAGTTGTCTTTTTTTTATGAAAAATTTATATGTACTGATTATATTCCTGATATTCATGATTTAATATACACCCATCGTTCTCTTCTATGGATATTCGTGCTTTTAAATTATTCCCTCCTTGATACTTCCCAATGAGGAAATTTTATTTAAGGGAACATCCTAAACTTTTTAACCAATGTCAAGATCAGTCTACTAATTTGTCAAATCCACCATTGTGGTTATAAAATCAGACTTATTTTTATGAAAAACTTATTTTTTAACTTCTTGTTTTTTATAAAATATTTTTCCATTTTGTAATTTAAATGCTCTTTTGTATTTTCCTTAAAATCATACTAAAATATTTTTATGCTATGAATTTCCTAATTAATCATTTCACATTTTGTAACTACTGATTTACATGAAATTCTGTGATATGTTCCTATTTTACATTAATTATTTGCATGTATTATTTAATTCATTCCTTGCATGGACACTTTTATGATACGCCCATTGATTATGATTTATGACATGGATGTTAAACCCATTTCACTCCATGGGATCTCTTAAATTTATATATGATTGATTATTTATGATTATTTATTTGTTAAGCATATTCATGAACAGGTTATAATGGGTGATCACAGATAGCACTCTAATGTATTGGGTAAGTTTAGTCTCGTGATATGTATTGTGCAACGGTCTTGGTGGTTATCCTTGATATGGGATCCTCAATATAAAGGGAGGATTGAATCATGATAAAATCATGACCAATATTGGGCCACAATACTATGAATTTGTGTTTATATAATAAAATGATTATATGTTATGATTCTATATTCCATTTTACATCATTATGTCATTATCACAAACCATTGTTTAAATTACTTATTCTAATATTTAATCCCATACTGGCTTTTAGGTCATCCCTTTGTTGTTGTGATCTCCAGGGTACCCTAGGCAGATGTAAGGGCTCAAATGAAGTTTAGATATCATTTTGAAGATTAAATTGGGATGTATTTTTTTGGTCCCATGTTTTCTGTTTTTTGTACCCAGTCTTCAAAGGCAATAGAAAACACAATCCTTGGCATGTACAAAAATGTTTTATTATGCTAAAAATCATGTAGTGATATGAGTAATAGGATGGGGTCTCTATATTCAACACTTGGATGTGGAAGAAGATCATTGGTGGAATCGTGATAGTAATCTAATCGAAGAGGATGAAAATGAATATATATAATGGGAATTTTTTAAGAATTTATTTTTTTGTAATTACTTAATTCATACTATACATATAATAATGGATAAGAAATTCATAGACTGTTATCAATTTAGGATAAATCCAGTGGCTCTTATTAGGGAAACATTACAAGACATGAATGGTATTCATCTATTTTTATCAATTTCCTTTTTTGAAATATTGTTAAATTATTTAATTTCTAAAAATAATTATCTAAAAGTCATTAACATTAGGATAAAATAGTACAAATAAACATATCGTTCTATATAAACTTAATTTTGAAATGGGAATTAGTGATTCCTGCAATTAAAATGGATTTAAAAAAGGAATGTTGGATTGACATGAAAAAGTTTATATATCACATAGGGAAAAGAAATAATATTAATATAAATGAAATATATGTTGGATATAAAATTAATATAATTTAATGAATGTAATGAATATCTTATTGAAATATGGAATGGTGGGTCATTATTATTGTGACTATTGAATGATGTTAAATAGCCTACATAATTAAATTGTGGAAATTAAAATTAAAACTATTACACCATAAATCCTCCTATTATTCAAATAAAAGAAGTATGGGTATTATATAATCCAATTCATAAATTTGATGGTTAATTATGCTTTCTTCCTCAATAACCACTTACACACGTAAAATGTATATTTTAGGAGATCATGACTTATGAAGTTGGTATCATAGATAAAGTGGTGAAATGCCCACTATTCAACAACTATATAATTGATAATGTATTCAATAATTTAATATCAACCCATAAATTTATATCTATGTAATTTCATCTGGTTATCTAGTGACCTCCAACATGATTATATGTTATGTTTTATGAGAAACACATAATGGAACAATGTTCATAGCTGATTTCTATGGTTTTTAGATGATTGGTTTTAATGGGAATGTGTTTTCTGTAAAACTATTTATTATCAAAGTAGTTCAATTTTATGTTATTATAAAAATTATCTTGATTTCCTAACAAGTATCCCATGTTAATTTATTATAATGGAATTTTATATTTCATTTTATGAATGATGCTATGTTAATTTATCACTTGGATGATAAATAAGAACATCAAATGGAAATTAATTCTATTTAATGAGGGTCAAAATTCCAATACTTGAATGATATATTACTTATATGGTTCATTATAAGTACACCACCAATGATTATTAATGTTTTACAATAGTATATCAAGGCAATTACAATGTAATTGTCTATTATACTTCAATATTTGATGTTTAGTTTTGATAAAACACATACTAATTGAAATAAAAATTTCAACGAATATTATAGAATTTCCCAAATTGAATTTCATGAATTATATTTGGAACACTATGGGAGTAATTTTGAACGACTCATATTTCCTTTTGTTTCCCATGTAATGTAGTTATATTATTTTTTAATGATGAATTATGGGTCAATTTCTCAATACATTGATTATCCAGAACCCAAAAAGATCCCTATCAATAAATATTATCATCATTCCAATATAAATGATATATTTGATAAAATATGATAATCTCAATACATTTTTGAAATTGAACTCCATTATTGATAACATCAATGATGGTTACAATGGATGGAATACAAAACTGTTCTTTATAGTGTATGTGCATTATGAGTTTAGTGATTACAATTGGACATAATAACTCCACTATTGTCATTGTATAAGTAATGAGTAGTGACATTATAAAATTCCATGATAAATTTATTATCATCCATATATATGGTATTGTTATATATTAATTGATCAATTAAGTGAGTGAATATCATTTATAAATTCTTCTAATGACCCAAAGAAGGGATAAGTTGTATAAAAAATTTACCAACATTCATTTCCTAACTCATAACCTTTCATTCATGGGTCATATAAATATAGTGTGAGATTATATCGATGGATCTTTCAATGAATTAAAATGTTACCAAATGTTAATGATCATTAATGATGACATAAATACATAGTTTCATTGGGTTTGAAACATATCACTAATGCAATGTGAGATAACCCTCAATTATATCTAATCCACTCACAATGTGGACTCAAAATATTTTTATGATGATACGGTTAAATGACTATGAATAGAATTTGAATGGCATGAAATGAAGTTTGGATAGTTCCCATGTACTCATATAACCTTGTAATGTAATAGTGATTGAATTATTTATTGATTCATTTAAAATTTTATTGAGATTAATTCCCTTGATGAATGATATGGTTATATAATATGCCTCATAGAAATATAAAACACCTGATAAATATATCCCAACTCATGATTTGGTGTTGAATTTTTATTATTTTCCATAATTATATGAGGAATTATTTTAATAGTGAATGGTTTGATATATATATTTATCATAATATTAGGAATTATATTTTCATAAATAAATATCAGAATATGTTTTAGAGAAGATACTTTGAGATAATTAATGACTATGAAATCGATATATATTACCACAATGAGAAATTGAACACAGTGGAAGATTAAATGAGTTAAATGGTTCATAATATCCTATCAATGATCTGGTTATAAAAATATACAATATTTCTAGATTCTCAAATAGTTGATATTAATATAATAATGGAAGGGGAGAAATCTTATCAGCCACAAATGACTGTCCAACAATCTCTCCAATATATGATTATTTTGGAATTGATTGAATATGTTTAGTTATACTATAAGGTGAGAAATTATCCTATGTTTAACATTGATTGTGATGGAATTATATAATTCATGTTTCATGATTTTTTCATGTTACTACCAAATATAATGAATTAGATATTAAATTTAGCCCTACATTCATCAATCGGTATGCAGCTTAGATGTAAAAAATATATATTCTTTTAAGTGTAATTTGTGTGGGACCACTAGAAAATTAAATTTATATAGTATGTATCATAGGAATCAGTATGTCCTCATGTTAGGGATGGGAAAATTAAGTATAAGGTTAAGATATAACCATTACTAATACATAAATTTATGTGTGAAAAAATTACCATGTATTTAGTTTTTGGACTCCAAATAATATTTAAATGGAAAAATTATATTTGGTTTGTATTAAATCATCATAAAAAGGTAGAATAGAATATTTTCCACAAAGAATATTATTCTCTTATTGATCTATATAGGATATATTTTATAGGTGTTTTAGAGTATCATGGAATACAACATTCTATTTTCATTGATTTATTTATGATATTTAAATCAATTATTTAGATATATCATAAACATGATCTGGTACATTTTTTCGATTATGAACTAAAAACATACATTGAATGATGTCCAGTCTAAGATAACCATTCAAAAACAAAAATATAGTTTTAAATATTATTATCTATATTTCAATGGTGGATGGGACAAACATTTTCTCAAATTCTTGTATTTTTCCTACAATTGACTTTAATTGAGTATTCATACATATAATTAAGAAACACACTATGGCATGATGTAAAGAACACTAAAATGCAAGGATGAGGCTATGGAAATAATGCTATTGTGAGCTAATATATATGATGAAAAAGGAGAGAATGTGAGGGAAATTCATCATAAAATATGGAAATATAAAATGAATTTGAAAATTTAAGTTGTGTATTGTCAACAAGAACAAGATTGTTAATTTGGTGAGGTCACCCATGGGATTTTGGATTTAATATTAGTCTCTATTTGGGGAGAGTTCATAGTTGTTTTCAGATGAACTAGGTGCAACAGTTTTAGTTTTTGAGGTATTCGTTTATTTTATCTTGGTCCTTGTTCTTTTCTAGATGGATGTTAAGAGGATGAGGTGGCTAGGAAATTTTTTAGTAACACTCCAAGTGGGATATTTTTATGGATTATGTTTTTAGGAAGGTTTATCACCTTGAGTTTGATGAGTATTGGTCTTAAAAGGAGTGTGGTATGGGATTTTTTCTAGTTCATATGGTTAATGCCCATAGTTAGTTTATCTATGCAGTATTTTTGTAGGGGTCGGACAGTTTGTGAACTATTTAACAAACCATATAGCATACGTGGGCATTCCATCTAGCACTATGTAGTGGCTAATTTCAGATTCCTGACATATTTTTAAAAACCGTGCAAAATAACCCTGAGACCCGCTCGGGAAGGGGTATTTCTGTGACTTTCTACTTATGTTTAGTGAGGTTTCTTCCCTTGGATACCCCTGTCCAAATATTAAGATGTGGATGCATCCCATGGAGAATTTTGGATCCTCTAACACCTCCAAGGTGAATTTTATGTTGTTTCTTAGTGATTCTGCACCCTAATCAAATGGTTTTGGGTTCACAATATTTTTTTTTTGATTTTTGTGAATTTTTCCTTCTTTAACATACCCTAATTAACGTTTTTGTCTGATTTAGGAATTATGGGTGGCGTGAAATTGTGGGTTTTTTCATATAGGGTTACAGTTTATGATATTAGCTATCGGAATCCTTGTGTTGTGTTCTCTGGTGTACGTCACTGATACGCCATGGAATTTATGTAGGTTTTCCCATGCACTAGCCTTTTTAATTTAAGAATCATTAGTTTCATGGTTTTCACACCATATATATATGTTAAATGTAACCGTGTGTCCTTAGACAAATTGTTTGATGTGAAAAATGGTATTTTATTCCTTGTCATATGATAAATAGATTTTTTTGTTAAATAATGCACAAAAAGTGTTCTATTAAATCCCTAATTGGATTTTAGGTGTGATTTGTGATAAAAATGATTGGTTTGGGTTTTTAAATATAATGGAAACACAGTAAATGTACATTAGGGATCCTTGTATGGGTTTCCCATATATTTTTGGTTTTTATAGAAGAATCTGTATTGGATTCTATGGTGATTTTAAATGTATTTAAAGTTATTGGCTTGTTTTGAATTTTTATAACAAATGATTTTTTTGTAAATGTGTCAGGTAAATTTTTCATATAAATTTTTTAAATAATTTAAAATGCTAAATTTTATGATTAAACGGTTTGGAAAGGTGTTTTTTTATCAATGAATAATTTTGTTTTCTAATAAAATTTTTAAAGGCCAATTAGGAATCATTTTAAAAATAATCAAAAAGTAGTTATTACAAAAACCCATGTATGATTTTTATCATGCCCTATCTACATGTAGTGGATGGGAGGTCTTAGTTGTGGAATCCTCAATATCCAATATCAGGGATCCTCCATGGGAACCCTTTGTGATCTCTTTATTTTATATCATGATATTAATCCTTGGAGAGACTCGAGGTGAGGCAAGTGGTAGAATTTTATTATTTAAATATTGTGATTAGATGCTTAGCTACCATCAGATGTCTCTCCCACACTAAAAACATGATATATGGTAACCTAGATTATTGAGAAATTTCCTATGAATGATTTTTTCACTGGTCGGTCATGGTATTATCCTATGTCCCATAGTAGTTGGATATATTGGGTTTATTGCTTAGGGATTTTCCCCCGAGGAACCCTAGGAAATGATGGATGAGTAAATTGAATGTTTTAATTTCAATGAGTGTATAATTATACCATAGATGGTAATTATTTATTTTATTATTCTGGATTATTCCAGAACAACGATGTTCACCCATGTCTATTGGATTTCAGTTTCTTGTAGTGATTAATGTTACACTTGTAGGTATATATACATTACCCATATTGTGTGATTAATATAGTTCCTACATGACTATTGTTATTCATGGATGGTGTTGGGATGGTTTTAATAATTTTTACGAAATTTTATTTCACGTATGGTGTTTTCCATCATTTTTCTAGATGAAAAACATGCACATCACTTTCTAATTGAAAATTATGGCGGCATAATAATTATATTAATCTAGTTTTGGAAATGAGTAAGGGTAATGATTTGTACAATTTATTTAGTAAAAAGTCGAGAAAACTATAACATTATATATTTTAGTTCAAAATTGAAATTTATGTTTCTTTTAATTTAATGTTTGTGCATTGGGAATAGATTATCATGATATCCTACTGATTTTTAATACACACACCTATTGTTTTTTTTCTGTTTTTATACCTTGTACACGTCTATAATTGAGTTCGTTCACCTTACGTGATGTGTGATAATTATTTTGAAGAGTTACCAACATTTTCACTATGATATTGTGTTGTATTCTTTTCTTGATTCTTTTTTTTTGTGATTTTGTTGAAATTTTTTAAATTTTGTATAAAAGATAGAAAACTCATTTTTTTCAAATAATCGACTGCCTGTTAATTTTTTCTGAATCTTTCAGAATTTATTTAGATGAAAAAACACTCCATATTAATCTGTAATGATCCCTATCACCAGTTGTCCACCAATGAGGATTAGGAATTCCCTTCAGGCATTTCCACGAATTGGCTCGGGTGACCGGTTCATGGTTACCAGGATTAGTTCATAACAAAACTGTATTATAAGGAGGTCACCTCTTTTTAGAACCTTTATTTTTCAATATTCCAATTGTTACATGGGGATTTCAAGGAATATTGAGTATGTTTTGTTGGAAATTAGGGGTATGTGGGATAAGAGAATCCAGAACTCTTGCTCTCTCCAATCCTCAGGATTCCATTGGTTGCCATGTTTTGTTTTTTTGGGTCATTAGGTATTGTTTGGTGACTAATATATGATAAGGGGAGTTTGGAAAATTGTCATCATGAGCTCACAATGCTCAAAATTCCATTTGGATCAGGGGAATGATCTTATAAATCTATCTATGTTGGTGGGGTTTTTGGCATAAGGCCGAAAAATATGTGGTCATGTCACCCACCAACTCAAGTTTCTTATTTCTATTTCCCTTAGACATTTGAATAATTATAATGATAAATTATTTGAAAATACATTCATGAGAATTATATAAAATTTGTTTATAACTGAATGATTTCATTTTAAAAAGTGGAAAAATAGGTTCTCCAAAAACATATTAGATAATGCATTGGAATGTTGGGTTTTTATAAATTAGGTATTGGGTTATTGTTGAATTAGACTTCTTGGATATTTTGAAATATATTTTCACCAGATGAATTGTTTTTGGAAATGGGTATGGAACTGATGGTGTTTAATGAAAATGGATTTTGTGATTTGAAATTTATTTTAAACACACCTACATTGGTGAAATGGGATTGGCTGATTTTCTGTAAATTGTTTTTGAATTAGGTAAAAATGAATTTTTATGGAAATATATGGAACATTATTTTAAAGAATGGTAAGATGGGTTATTATGTAAAATATAAAAATAATTTTATATTGGTGGTGACTGTGCCTTTTGAAAAATATGATTTTTAAAATTGGGTGAAAGAATTGTTTTTGAAAATGGAATTTTTTTTTCAGTTTGGTGTTTTGATGGGTGATCACATGCTCAATTTTGTATAGATATATGTATGGATTCCCAATATGGAATGTCATTTGTGAACTCTAGGTGGCACGGGAATGCACATGTAAGTGGGACTCAATGAAGCACCATTAGTGATTTGAAAAATCAACCAAGTTTGTTTTCTTTTTCAATAGAATTTAATGATGAAAAATTGAGGTGTTCTATAAATTAGATGTGGTGATTCATGGTATTATATTTCATAAAATTTTGATTTATTCATTATTCCCCCTCATGATTTGGAAGTGATAATCTGGTTGTATATTAATATGTATTCTCAATTGTGCCTAATTATTGGTGCTATATCGAATTGGTTTCAAATGATTTTTTGGATTGTGTGATGTGGCTATAGATAATTCTGTATTGGCATTCTATCTAGTATAACAACCAAAGGATTCATTTCAAAGGTTATCACCATCTATTAAAATGATGGATTAGACCATTTGGTTGAATAAGGAATTTTTTGGGCACAATTTAATTTTCCTTCCTATTTTGGTAATTTTTTCTGTTGTGGTGGTTGTTCTTGATAATGTTGATGTCATTGTCCATGTTCCTTGTCCATTTTTCTGCTCGTTTTGAATTAGGGAGATTTATTTTGTGTATCCATTAGTTCTAACTTTGATAAAGGTGTGTTGTCTGAGGGAGTGTGTTTTGATTTGCGTCACAATCCATGTTTTTTCCTAAGAGTGATAGGAGGCCCATGTGGAACATAGGTAATGAGTTCATGATAGGTATTAGTAGCTCTAGACAAAGAGGAAGTGGAATCATCTACCATTAGAGATCCTTCCATAGGTCCCTAAGTGAACCTGAGATGTAGTATGGAATCCCAATTGTGTGGGAATTCTAGTTAAGTCTCTTTCTCTACCATTATGGTGAGGCAGTTTTGTTATTTAACTTATAATGGGGTTTCATCACTGTAAATCCCATCTAGTGGTAAAGAGTGTGGTGGAAATACCCCTCACACAATTCCTATGAATATGATTTCTGAAATTCAAGTCTTCGATCAGTGTCCTTGGGTGGACCACCCATGTGAATTCAGGGTTGTATTTGTTTTACCGATTTATAGGTGAAGACTAATAGGTATTTTTCATTTGTGGTTTTAGTTGTCTGGTCATTGGGCCTCCTCCCGCATTGCCTTTAGTAGTGGACGTTATATGGATATACGAGATGTTTTTTGTCAATTCATATTATCTCCGTTTAGGAGTGGGTAGAGTAAATATTATTGATGTGTTCTCCTCAAATTGGGTCCCTCTACGATTGGCTTGGTTTGCTGATCTAGGATAATTTTAGTTATCCATTGTGAAAAAATTCAAGGTTTTAGTCCATTTCGATTCTCGTTTGGTCATTTTATGTGTTTTATAATTGTGGGGAAAACCACCTCAGTTATCTTATAGATTTATATTAACGATTTTTGAAGTGATATTTTTTTCTAATTGTGGGGAGTTTATTCAGACTTCCCCTAGAATCATTGAATTTCCTAAGTGCTCTTTGTTTTCGTTGGTCATTGGGTTCATTGGGAGAAGTCCAAATAATTTTCTTTTTCCCAAATGGAATAGATTGATCCTTATGTTTATTAATGGGGCATGGTTATGGATTCCCGTCTTGTTTCTTGTGTGATGCATTTGTTCCATTAATAGTGGATGATATTTCCTTTTCATAAGATGTTGTATCATGTTGATAAAGAAATCCTTAAGCATTAATCAATTATTTGGAATGTGTTAGAGGTTTGGGTGGGTAAAATGTGATAATAGTTGGATGAATTGTCCCATGTGGGTTTTTATATTCAACATTCGACCCACTCCATGGAGGGTTCTTAGTTTTTTTCTCAGGAACCAGGTGGGACAAGTTTGAATTTATTAGGTATTCATTCCATTTATCCTTGGCCTTATTCATTTTTAGATGGATATTATGAGGATGGGTTTGCATGTCATGTTTGTTTTTAACACTCATAGTGGAGTCTTTTTTTAGGGTAAGATTGTGGGATGGTATATCACATTGAGTTAGATGAGTTGTGGGGTAAAAAGTGTATTATTGGGGTCTTTTCCTCGGTCATGTATTTAAAATTCATGGTTTGTTTTACCAAGAAGTAAGTGTTTAAGGGTTCTCATGGTTTTCCCATTTTTTATCAAATAAAACATATTATGTGTGTATCCCACTAAACAATCGATAGTGTCTAAGTTCAAATTTTGTAAACTATTTGATAAACAATAAGAGCTAACTGTGCAACCCACTTAGGGAATGGGTATTGTTGGATTTTCAACTTCTTTTTAATTGTGGGTTCTTCCCCTAAACACAACAATCAAAATCCCCTCAACATGGCTGCCACCCATTGATCATTTTTTCTCTTCCAGGATCCTCTACTGTGATTTGTATATGGTATATTGGTGATTCTTCAACTGGCTCAAATGATCATGGCTCATCTCCCCATCTCTATTGATTTTCTATCATTTTCCTTTCGTCATCAAGCACTAGTGGCCATGTTTTGATGATTTTCGTGCCTAGTGTGGTGCTAAATTTCTGTTTCTATTCATCTTGGGTTCCACATGATAGATAACAGCTCTTCGACCCCTAGTTGTGTGTTCATGGGTGCGCGTCATCAATGAACACACCATGGATTTGATGTAGGTTTTTCCATGCACATTCCTTTTTTATTTACGAATTTTTGTTTCATTATTTTAGCACCTTCGATATATGAAAAATGTAACGGCGTGACCATTGGTTAAATAGTATTTTGTGCAATGAGGTGTTCTATTCCTTTTTATTGTTTAAATATAATTATTTTTTTATATAATGCACACCATGTGTTTAACTAAATTCTTGGTTGTATTTTATTGGTGATTTTTTATAAGAATGAAATGTTTTGGATTTTTAAATAAATTGGATTCATGAGAAATGATGTTTGAGGATCCTTGTATGGGATTCCAAGTAGTTTTGGTTTTTATAAAAGTATTTTTATTTGATTATATACTGCATTGGAATGTATTTCAAGTTATTGGCCAGTTTGGAATTTTTATAATACTTTATTTTCCTTGAAAGTGTAGTGTAAATTTCCAATAAGAATTGTTTAAATGATTTGAAATGTAAAATGGTGTGTTTAGACCCATTTCAAATGTGGATCTGTTTCTTTGATAAATTATGATTTGTGGGAAAATTATTAATTGATCATTTGTTAACATTGTGAAAATAATGAAATGTTCTAATTACAAAAAACCCATTGGATGTTTATCATTACTTATCTACATGTAATGGATGGGATGTTATAGTCGAGGAATCCTTGATATCGATTATCAGGGTTCCTAGATGGGAATCCTTTGTTATGTCTATATTTTAGGGCATGAGATTATTCATTGGGGAGACTCATGGTGATGCATGTTTTGCATTGTTATTATTTAAATGTTGTGATTATATACTCAGTTGGAATCAATTGGATCACCCAAATTACATACATGAGTAATGTGATCCTTCCATATTGAGAAATTTTTTATGAATGATTTTTTCACTATTAGGTAATGATATTGACTAGTGTCCCGTAATAGGTGGATATGTTTGGTGTATTGGTGTGGGATTTTCCCTAGTACTACCCTATGAATGGATGTACGAGTGTATTCGGTGATTTTATATCATCAACATTGGAATTATACCATAGATGGGTTCCCACATATTGATATATTCTACATTATTCTTGAACTCTGAGGTTTACCCATGCCCACTGGCTTTTAGTTACTTGTAGTGATTAATGTGATAGTTGTATGTATATTTAGATTACCTTTATTGTGTGATTAATATAAAACCTTCTTGTGTATTGTTTTTATTGGAATGTGATGGGATGCTTTTAATTATGTTTTTGAATTATTTTCATGTAATTTATTTTACCCTCTTTGTGCATGATGAAAAACATGCACAACAATTTCCCCTTTAACATACTAACGGTGCACTAATTTGATGAGTCACATATTGGAAATGATTAAGGGAAATTATATGTACATTGTTATTATGTAAAATGTGTATAAAACCATAGTGAAATATATTTTAATTCAAACATGTAATTGGTGCCACTTTACTTTTAAAAGAATTTCAATGGGAATATAATTCTGAGCTATCCTACTGATTTTCAATACTCACAACTATTGTTCTTTTTTATTTTTATCCCATGTACAAGAAATATATTTGAGTTTAGTCTCCTTGATTAATGAGTGATAATTGTGTTGTAGAGTGTCCAATATGGTCTCATGAAGATAGTTTCATATTATGTTCTTGTTGGTTGTTTTGTGATTTTGTTGTAAATTTTCAGGCTATTTAATAAATACAGTTATCTAATTTTTATACAAATATTCTGATGATTGGTCGTATTTTTATTTTTGTTTATTGAGTTATTAATGTGACAAATTATTCCCTCTTGTACTGTGATGGTTCCCACCACTAGTTTCATGCACAGGGGGATCAACAATGCCCTTCAGTCCTTTCCACATATTAACTCAGGTGACCATTTTCTGGTCGACTTAGGTTAGCTCATGAAAAAATGGTTTTAGAGGGGGGTTTTCCCTTTTGATTACATTTCTTTTCAAAGCACCCATTATTACTTTGGGATGTTAGTGTATACGGGGTAGATTTTTTCAGTCATGAGGGGTAGGTGTGATAAGAGTATCGTGGACTCATTCTCATTCCAATACTCAGGTTTCAATGGGATGTTCAGTTTTGTTTGTTTTTGGGACTTTAGAAATTGTTGAGTGATTAGGATATGACAAGGGGTTGGGAAAATGGTCTTTGTGAGCTTTTAGGGACCAGAGTTCCATGTAGATCTAGGGAATAATCCTTGAAATCTTTCTGTGTTGGTGTTGTGTAAGGCATATGGCTGCCAACTATATGGCCCTGTCACCCACCGACATTAGATTTTATTTTATGGCACCCTTGGAGCACTCATTAATTCTGAAGAATAATAATTTCAAAATAATTTCATTGGAATTATGAAAAATTGACTTTTAACAGTATGATTGTATTTTGAAAAGTGGAAAATATGTTTTTTTAAACTACATTAAGAAAGGTTGTTGAATGTTGGGTAATTGTAAAATAAGGCTTAGTATTTTTTTTGAATTAGATTTTGTGGAATATTGAATAGTATTTTCACTATATGAATTGGTTTTGGAAATGGGTTTTTAATGGATGATTTTTTCTAAAAAGATTTTTTGTGATTCGAAATGGGTTTTAAACTACACAATTATTGTGAAATGGGATTGGTTGAATATTTGGATAATAGTTATGAATGGGGTGAAAATGATTTTTGATAGATGTTTATGGGAATTAATAACCATGTTTGGTAGATGGTTTATTGTGTTAAATCTAAAGAAAATGTTTAATGTGTGTTGTTTTTTCCATTATAAGGTCTTTGATTTTTAGATGGTGCTAATGGTTAGTTTTTGTAAATGAGAATTCATTATTTTTAGCCTTTGGAGATTTCTTGGGTTCTATCATGCACAATTGTGTATGGATATGTGAATGGATTCTTTATATGTTGTGGTGGTTGGGCTATCTAGGGGGAACATTAATGTGCATTTGAGTGGGACTCGATTAAGCACAATTGGTTATTGTGAAAATCGACCAAGTTTGTTTTATTTTACGATAGTGTTTGATGATGAAAAATTGTGGTGTTTTGAAACAAGTGGTTGTGTGGGTTTGTATTTTATTTCATAGAAGTATCATTTATTCAGTATTCTCTATCATGATCTAGAATTAATACTCTTATTTTTTCTGGATATGGAATAATGTTGGTGGCTTGGTATTGGAGAAATTTCCAATGAGTTTTTAATGATATGATGGATTTTGTGATGTTGCTATGGATATTTATCTAATGAAAAGCTATCAAGTAGAGAAACATAAGGATTCATTTAAAAGGATAACTTCACCTATTCAAATGATGCCACAACATGTTTTTTGTAATAAAGAGTTATTTGGGTATGATTGAAAATGCCATAATATTATTTTAGTTTTGTCAGATGAAGTGGTTGTTCTTGGTAATATTTATTTATATTTCCATGTTCCCAATCCATTTTGATCCACATTTAAAGTGAGGGATAATTCTGTTTTGTATCTATGTGTTCTAGTTTTGATAAAGGTGTGATGTTTAAGGATGTGTGTTTTGTGTTTCATCACAATGTGTGTTTCTATCTGGGAGTGTTAGGTGGCCCATGTGGAACCGCGAATGCCAGATAGTGGACGCATCAACCACCAGAGCAACAAATACTGGTCTCGGAGTGAAGCTGATACATAGTCAATAATCCTAGTAGTGTGGAATATCTAGTTATATTTGGGCATCCACCTTTACGGTGAGGTAGTTTTGGCATTTTCTAATCTAGGTTTTCATCACTGTAAATTGTCTTCGGTTGCAAAAAGTGTGGTGGACAGAGAACTCACACAATGTCTATGAATATTCTTTCAAAAATTAATGTTTTCGTTTTTTGTCTTTTGGTGTACTACCCATGCGAATTGGGTTTGATATTGGTTTTTCCTATTTGTAGGTGAATAGTGATCAGTAGTTTTTTGTTGTGGTTTCAATTGTCTATTTATGGCCCCCTCTCTCCCTGCCCTAGTAAGAGGTGGTTTTTGGGATGTACATGATGGTTTGTCTTGGTTCCTGTTCCCTCCATTCAGGAGTGGGTAGATTAAATATTTTTCCCCTATTCTCCTTAACTTTGGTCCCTCTCAGATTGGGTAGGTATGTTGATGTGGGATAGTTTTTGTTTTCCTTTGTGTGAAATTCCCAATTCTAGTTCATTTTTACTTTTTATATAGTCAATCTATGGGTTTTATAATGGTGTGGAGACCCACTTCATTCATTATATATCTTTATTTTATGGATTTTCCCTTTTCTAGTTGTTTTCTAGTGGAGGGGAGTCTGTTATAGCCTCCCCTAGAATCATAGGATTTCCTGTGCACTCATTATTTTGGGTGGTCATTGTTTTAATTGGGATAAGGACCGATAATTTAGTTTTCATTCATGAATTGTGTGGCTTTATTCGTTCATTGATTCATGGGATTTTGTTATGGATAGTTATCTTCTTTCATGAAAGGGGAATATGTTTGGTTAATGGTGTATGAGATATCAATGGATTAAGATTTTTGATTGTGTTGATATATAATCCCTAGTCATTAATCATTCAGTTAGAATGTCGGATGGATTTACAGGGGAGTAAAGCATTAATGGTGTGGAGAATTGACACAAGTGGATTTCTGGATCCTTCATTGGTAGTGTTTTCGGGACAGTTCTTAATTTTTTTCTCAGGACATAGGTGGGACGTGTTTTAATTTTTTAAGAATCAATTCCTTTCAACATTGGCCTTATTCTTTGTTAGAGGGATTTCATAAGGTGGAGGTGTGTTATAAAATTGAGTTTGTAACACTCTTAGTGGAACCTTTTTAGGGGGTATGTTTTTTTATGGATTGTCTCATTGAGTAAGATGATTTTTTTGGGTGAAAATGTTTATTTTAGGGGACTTCTTTGAGGTCTCACATTTAACCCGTGTTATTAGTTCAGATGTGTAGTAACTATGAAGGGGGTTTCATGGTTTATGAACAGTTTAACAAAAAATGCATCATAAGTGTGAATCCCCTCCATCACTAGGAAATTTCTAATTTCTTGTTTTTCACACTGTTTGATAAACTGTGTGATCTAATCCTCCAACCCACTCGAGAATGGTTATTTTGGTCACTTCTTCTTCATTTTTTGTGGGGTTTATTCCCCTGGACACCCCATTTATAATCCTCCAAACTGACACCACCCATTTATAATTTTTGATCCTCCAAAATCATGAAAGGTTTTTTATAAGGTTTCTATGTAATTTTTCACCCTGATCAAAATTATAGTGCTCCTATCTATTTCCCCATAAGTTATCAGCCATTTTTTGTTCCACAGCTATCTCTGGTGGATATTTTTGGAATATATGGGTATCTAGGGTGGTCTTAAATTGTTATTTCTCAGAATTGATTGTTCCAATTGATTGATATTGGCTCTTAGAACCCTATTGGTGAGTTTTTGGGTGTTCTTTGTTTATGCCCCATTGATTTGAGGTAGGTTTTTACAAGAAATTGAATTTTTAATATAAGAATCGTTATTTTTATGATTTTCAATCCTTCCATACATGCTAAATGTAACTGTGACCTTTAATTAAATTTATTGGTGTGTATGGTGGTGTTATATTCATTATTATGTGTCAAATTGAATTATTTTTGTTAAATAATACAATCTGTGTTCTTTAAATTTTTAATTGGATTATATGGGTAATTTGGGATATAAAATTAATTGTTTTGGTTATTAAATATATTAGAAACATGTTAAATGATGTTGGGGGGTCCTTGTATAGTTTTATTGAGTAGATTAAGTTTTTTTTAATAAAGTATTTCTTGGATTTTGTTGTGTTTGGGTATGTATTACTAGTTAGTGGCATGTTCAACATTTTTTTACGAAATGGTATTAATTGAATGTGTATTGTAAAATTTTTATGGGAGTTTTTTAAATAATTTTAAATGGTAAATAGCACAGTTTCACCCTTTTGAAAGGGGTATTTTTATCTTTTATTAATGTTTTTTTGTGAGAAACTTTTTAATTTCCCATTAGGATATATAGGGAAATGATAATGACTCTTTATTACAAAACCCATGTTGGATTTTTATCATGACTCATCTACATGTATGGATGGGAGGTAATTTTTGATGAATCCTGAGGGTCCATTATCGCGGTTACTCAATGGGAACCCTTTTTGATGCATTTATTTTATTGATTGATATTAATCCATTGGGAGACTCCTAATGAGGCCTGTTGTGGAATTTTATTATATATATGTTGTCATTGGATGCTTAGAGGGAATCAATCAGCTCACATCCATTATATACATAAGTCATGGGAAATTAAATTTTGAGAGAATTTTTTAATAATTATTGATTCACTGGTAAGACACAGTACACAATAGTGGCCCATAGATGGTGGATATATTGGATTTATTGATATGGTATTTTTCCTCAGCCTACCTTAAGAGATGATGGATGATCGAATTGAGAATTTTTATTTCATCATGTGTGGAATGATACCATATATGAGGTCTCATATATTGGTGTCTTCTATATTATTCTTTATCTCCTAGTTTCACACATGTCTATGGGATTCATGTTACTCGTAGTGATGAATGTGACACTTGTATATATATTTACATTTCCCTTGTGGTGTCATCAATATATTTCAATCTTTTTTAAATTTTTCCATTTATTTTTATGGGAGATTATAAAAAGGATTTTGAAAATTATATTCATGTAATGTGTATTTACCTCTTTGTGCATGATGAAAAATATAGACATCACTTTCCCTTGGAAAATAATAATGGCACACTAATGAGATGAATCTAGTTTTGGAAATGGGTAAGGGAAATGAGTTGTACTGAATTTTTATGTGAAATGTATATAAACCCATATATTTATATATTGTAGTTCAAAAAATAAATCTATGTTTCTATCAATTTTAATGATTTGCATTTGTAATAGATTATTGGGCTAGCATACCTAGTTTTATTACTCACTCCTATAGTTGCTCTTCTGTTTTTAGCTCTTATGTAGGTTTAAGATTGAGTTCCATAACCTTGGGTGACAATCGATCATTGTGTTAGTGAGTGACAAGTATGTCCACATAAAGATAATTATGTCTTCATATATTGTTGGTTTTTTATTGATGTGGTTGTAAGTTTTTAATTTCTATATAAAATATGTTATTCTAATTTTTATTCAAGAAATATAATGGTTGGTCCTTTATCTATATTTTTCTATATTAATTTTGGGGATAAATCATTCACTATTTTAATTTAATGATTCCCAACACTAGTTTTTAGCCCATGGGGATCATTAATGCACTACGGGCCTCGCCATGAATCAGCATGGTTGACCGGTTTAGGGTCGACCTATGATGGTTCATAAAAGGTGAAAATATACTCCTAAAAATATATCATTACTATAATGTTACTTGATTCTGAAAAATGGAATGTATAACCAGGGATATATTGGTCCCTTTAAAATTATTTATCATATTACGATATTAGATTAATTTTTAGCGCTACCACTCAATCTTCCTCTATTTTAAGATGTGTTCGAAGTATCTCTCATGAGGAATTACATACCAAATCATTAGGAAGTACAAAAAATAAGGTCATTCCACTAAAACAATATATTGACTATGACGAAAAATTAGTGGAGATTAAGGATCATAAGAAAAAGGATTTAAGAAATAATAACATTTACATTGTCAATGTTTTATTGAGAATTGATAAATTTGAAGAATCTATGTGAGAACCTTCTGATGTGATTAAAAAATAAAATGTATTAATATCTATGTGATGTCATTTTGGAGGGATGAATTCATTTTTTGGGGGATATAATGTAATACCTCAATAATTTAATATACATATTTTTCTACATAAAATATTTTTCGATGTCTTTCTATTCACACACCCCTAGGAATATATAAACTATTATATTTTATAAAATAATCTTTCAGAATTAAAATTGGTAGTTATGAATAGAAAAATAAATTTTTTGACTACTTTATTCACAAAATAAATTATTTGGTAAATAGTTTATTAAAAATAAAAATATAATTTATTTTAATCAGGATGGTTTTATTTGTCTAGAAATCAATATTTTAGAACATATTATATCTTTTTATTAATAAATTAAATTTACAAAATTTTGTGAATTATATTAATAAATTATATATATTATTTATTAAATAAATTTTTTTATCATTCATGTAAATTTTTTATATGGTATAAGAAAACATCAATATTTTCCCTTAAAAATTTATTTCTCTTTAAAATGGTTTACATCATGTTTTCAGCACATATTTTGAAACTAATTTCAACCATTTATAGAATTTTATTATAAATAAATGTATTAAATATTTGTAATTGTATTCAAAATATGGTCAATTAGTCCCTTTGGTCTATATAAATATTTAACATAGTCATTCTTATCACCCTATTTTGTGTACAATGATTAAAATGAGGTTAAAACATATCAATATGTTTATAAAAATATTACTAAAACATTTCATTAATAATTTGGATATCTGGATTTCAACCATTTCTATCCATTATTTGAATATACGTTAACATGGTAACATATTTCTATTATTATGACCGTAATATTAAACTAATTAAAGAATAAATAAAAATTTCCACCGCAATGACATTAATATCTGAGAAAAGTTTTACATAAAGAAAAAATATTGATTATTAAAAATCAAGATGTTCATTTTTAATGTTAAATTATATTTATCATTATTTTAAATGATTTTAAATTTTTAGTGATCATATAATTGCAGTAAATTTTTATGAATGACTGAAACACTAATTCTTCTATAATTAAAGAGAAAAACAACTAGTTTTTAAAATATTAAATGACATCTAATATGATGGTTTTACTTGATTTAAACAATCTTGTAGATAAAATTAATATATTACTTATGTGAAAAATTATTATATCTAAATTTTTTATTTATCTTGGTGTCAATATACTCAATATAAAGGAATATTTCTAAAAATATCTCAATTGGAAATTTATATAAAATAATATATTATTAAATGATTTAAAACTAAAAATAATTTAACATTTCCAATAGATTGGAATATAGTTTAATATAAAAACCATGTTCCATTTGTGAGTCAATTAACAATTTTTGGTGTCATTTATAACATTAAATATTTATATATTTTTATAGTGGTTACGTTCAAAACATGTTAATGAAGAGGTTAATAAAAATGTTTTCATCAAAACGGAACCAAAAGAAATCAAAATTTAATAAGATGATATTATATCATAACATGGATATTTTAAAGAAAAATAATCTACCTTTTGATGTTTTTATAAGTATTAAATATTTTATTAAATTACATGGGTACCCTCTACCTCACTTATAAATTGAAACATCTCTTTTCTCTTATTTAAGTCACTATGTACATTTATGAGTGACAAACCACTTCCCATTTACCTTCTCAGCAGCCATAAACAAAATGTTGGGGGATATATATTCTTAAAAGAATATTTAATGGGACTTTAATAAAGTATATAACGAAGGTTAACTGAAAGATAGGATTTTTTTAACGCATACGAGCAAAGATGAGACACAATGTTCCAAATATCTATTTCAATAAAATTTTAATTATATATTTTTATTATTGATTATATTTTGAATAAATTATATGATAATTATATAATAAATTTATTTCATTTTTCATATATTATGACATTCTCTGATGAAAATAAATAATAAATTAATTTTATTCACATTTTGTGGTCAATATATCTAAAGAATGTTTTTATAAAAACTATACTTTATTTAACTCTTCATTCAAAAACCATTTTTTTCTATATTCCTATTTTTTTAAAATGATTTCAATAATTGTGTAAAATATCATAGGATTTTTTCAAATTCATTTTTACCCATTAGTACATTTATTCATAATTTCTTAAATGGAGTCTACTAATCAGATTCTGAATGAGGTAATTTCTACATTTGACAAATACTCTAAATTAAATTGTTTCACTCACCTTATAAAACATGAAAATAATGCCCCTCCATAATGAAAAATCAATTCATTTATTATTCCATACCATTATGGAATTTTATTTTTGAATTAAAATATTTTACATAATATTTGGTAAACTTTTATATTTAAATATATTATTTAAATATTAGATGATTATTTTCCTACGAAAATCTTTCATTGATTCTAATAAAGAAATTTTCATATTTTATAACAATTTTTATGTTCGTTATGTTATACTGAAAATATGATCTATAGAAACCATCATTAAACATTCTTTGGATGGTTTATAAGTATGATGATGAGATGATTACAAAATCAATTTAATTTCATTGGGTTATGAATTGAGAAAATAAGTAATATTTAAGAATCATATTTTCTTTGCATGAGTTTTGATATGATTAAATGAGGAATGTTATGACACTTATGAACATATTTGTATGGTTTTAATTATATCATCTGAGGATTGAAATTTTTTATCCATTTAAATCATTGTGTAATTTTTTATATATCATTTTATATTTATATATTACAAGTCCATGTTATTGATCCACTATGTGAAACAAGTCTATGTTCTTATTCTGCTATGAAAAACTGGGGATAATTATGGATCACCTCTAGTATAATGGCCTTCATAGTCAGACATGGAAAATAAAATATTTTCACTAATTATAATGGTTCCAAATATTTATCACAAGATCATATGGTTTTTGATTGATTGATGTATATTTCTTACTCTTAATGTTCATATTTTTTAAATGATAAATCTTAACTCCATTACTCATGTTTATTATCTTTTATAGATTTGTTATGAATTTTTCCAGTTATAGTCTTGATCTATGAACTTTATTCTTACATTATGATTTAATATGACATTTAACTATTATACCCCATGATTTCCAATTCTAATCATAATATATCACCCTTTTTTATGATTAATTTTACCATGTTATGAAGAAATATCGATGTAGTGTTTCCCATGAAGTGAACAATATGTGAATAAAAATATTTTATATAATGAATAATTTTCCTAAATAACTTGTTTAAATATCTAGTCTGTAAATAAAATAATCCATCTAGTTTCAATAATTGTTTGAATTATCGTATATGGAGTATTAATTTAATGCGATTTAATATTTATGTATATAAATCCCAAGCCTTTACAATAAACTATATCCACTTGTATTTTATAAATATGGATGTATTTTAATATGTAATAAAAACTCATTTTCTTAACACAAAATTATATTTTATCATATACACATGTTAATCTGATGTTTTCGCAGTGTTTTTTTCCCATTATTCATTTGAAACAGTTACAAATCCTTTCTTCTAATATCAACTAAATTTACCCATTGAATAAATATATATATATTAAAAAATTTGTTATGAATATTCAATACATAAAAAAAATATACTCACATAATGGATGTATTTGATTATTATCTATTTAAAAATGGATACCTATTAATTGCTACATAAAATATTTAAATCATTTACCATTATGTTCATTACGAAAATAATGATTCATAGACATTACATACATAAAACACTTCTCCATGACATGGTGTTGGAAAAATAATAAATAGTGGGATTCAATGGATGGTAAGGGTAAAAATTATTAATATCAATAAAGGATCATATATGATCATAATATAAGGATAATATTATTATAACATTAGAAAAAATTAAAAAATAATACCCAATAATTCATATATCATAATATTATACCATGGAATCAAGTTTTATCAATCAAAATTAACTGTGGAAAATATTTTGGATTCATTAATAATCAATTATAATCCAGGAAATAATATCATAATAAAAATAGATAAAAGGATTGAATTTTCAAAATCATATAATTTAGTTCTTTAGGAATCCTTCTCTACCGAGAATATCAAATTGGTTTCGTTTAACAACCCATTTCATCATTTACTTTGCCATGGTTCACTCACAGGACTATCTTTTTGGAAAACTCCCCTTACTAAAATTGGTTAACACCACATTCTAGTCCCTATCTATCACATGTGATATACATAATTATCTAATTCATTTTAGGGATATAAGAAACCCACTCCTCCTAGGTTAATAACATAACAAATCATCAATGTTTTTTAATGGAAACACCTGTCAAATTATTGAGACCATACATGGGTGTGCAATAATATCATAAATAATCATCAAATAATAATATCATACCAAGTGTAATGGATATGAGTTTCAAAAAAAATTCATATTCATAATTGTTCACATTCTATAGATAATTAAATTGGTATAAATAGATTATTTTCCCATGATATAAATAGAAACATCATATGATGTTATTATATATGAGAATTACATTATATGATCACCTAAAAATTTCTTAAGTGTATTTCCATTTAAAATTTGGGAATGCATACGTAACACAAAATAAATTCAAAATTATTTAGGGAAAACTTATCTTTGAATATAGGAAAATATTTTTTTAATAAATAATTATTTAAATTAGTTTTCATGATCTCAAGAGTGTTTTTCATATGGTTTATGTTAAAAAACATCATTTTATATTTATTATAATAAGAAAAATATAACACATTAAGAAAATGATAAATAATTATTACTTGTCAAACATCATGAATTAATTTAACTATAGTAAAAAATAAAATTAATTAATTCTTTAAGAATAGTTCAAAAATTCTTTTATGCATTTCAATTAAAATATATACACTAACGAAAATATTATTTACTAATGTAAAAATAAGGTGGTATTTCAATAAAAACATTTTTTCTGAATCCGGAGTACATAAAGAGTGGAAAATGATGGAAAATATATGAAATATATATAAATAACTATATGAAATTAAATTGAAAAGATTTGGTAGAGATAGATCTTATAATTTAATATTCAGAAAAATTAATCATAAAGAATCTCATTTATATTGAAATTTTAACAAAAAACCCCTCACCTCAAGTCCACCGTTTTCTATAAGTACACTAACCTCATATAATATAAATTTGAATTTATTATAATTTTATAATATCAAAATAATAATACCTATAATATCATATATGGATTATTAATAATATATCATCTGTCTTTCTTTTACAATCATTTATTATCATCATTATTTTGAGTGTTAAGGGATACATTTTTCTTGTATATTTTGGTTCATCAGTTATGTTACCCACACTATGATCACAATTATTTCATATATATATGTCATATAATTCAATAAATATCATATATAAAATTTATATTCTTTTATTATCAATTTATATATTTTGACGAAGAAAAATGTATTAGGTGAATACATTCATATTGTCATTTGTATGTACACACATGATACATTTCAAGATTTCGATAGATAGAATATATTAAAGGTAAATATTAATTATTATTTATATAGTATTTATTATAAAATAAATATAATAAAAACAATTAATACTAAAAAATGAATAATGGTTTTGAAATCTAATTTGTATCTCTAAGTGGAGGCAGAAATGCACACATACACACTAGTAAATATTTCTTCTTTAATTGTATTGTAATGTGAATGTATGTGGTTTTGAAACTATACCAACAAGATATTCATAAATTTATCATTATTTATTTATCTTATTATTATGTATACTAAAATTCTATATTAATTAGAATAAAAATAAAATTTTATTAGAATGGTAAAAATCAATACATCATCATTGAGAAACCTTTTTTACATACTCATTAACAGAAGAATTATTTGTCATATGAATGTACCATAAAACCTTGGATAAAATAAAGTATTATTGGAGGTTTTTTTAAAAGATATTCATTGAAATATTATGAAATGATGGTGTTAATATATGTGATGAAGTTATTCCCTACTATATTTAGGGGTGGGACACATGTGTAAAATCTAAAATGTTCTCAATATTAAAAAAATGATACTAATAAATTTTATAAATTTTGTATATTTAGAATAAGTAATATCTTTTAAAATATTATATTTATATAATTATCAAACTATAATATTATCATAGTGTAATAAATGTGATAAAATCTAATTTTCGAAAAATGGTTATTTAAAAGTTGAACGTAATTTACATAAATTTCATTTCCTGTAAAATCATTCACGTGATTGTTAAAATAAAACACTGAATATATAATCTCTTAAATATTATTAGATAAATAAATTAATATATATTAATTTAAATAATTATGATAAAAATTTATTTAGTTCATAAAAACTATTTTTTAGACCAATGTGTTTTTATGTAAAAAATAAATTATACCAAAATAAAGTATTATGATGATTACATTGTAATTAATTTTATTTTCCCAAAATAATCTATACATATATTAATTTAAATTAGTATTAGCAATATAATGGGACATTAACATGAAAATAAATAAATTCTTTTCAAAAATCATTATTCTTTATTAATCATTGACTAATTTTAGAAAAATTATTAAAATTAACATTAATATAACATTATACAAGATTATTTTATGTGTGATATTATTTTTTGAAAATAAAATAGTCAAAATAAGTTATAATGTTCATTTGAAAATACATAATAAAAAGTATTTTTCATGAATTTTTTTTGGGGAGTAAACTTATTTTACTTAAAAATGACGATAAATTATTTTTCCTTAATAAATATATTATTAGAAATAAAAAAATATAAATATTTTATATAATTTATTTATTATTTTTCATACTAAGAGATTTAATACAATTTTTTACTATTTCATTATATCAGAGTTCATATAAACTCGAGTTTTGATGTTTGTAAATATATCAAATTGTTTATGATTAATTTCAATGTAAATATATTTTGATAAAATATGGGGTTTCAACAATAATATGTCTAAAAAATATCCTTTGTATTTAAAAATAATCCTTCCATTCCATCCACATGTCTTCCTCATGACTGTTTTGTCAATTTGAGATAATTCCAAAGACCAATATTTTTGTCTTCAATCTTATTTCAGAACCATTAAATAAGATATCAAAAGCCTCCACCAATGTATGTCGATGAATTTCATCAGAGAACAAAAATAATTACCAGAACCCCATGGTCATGAATTCCCTTGATAAATGGACTATTCAATTCATACTCCATAGAGTCCATGTCCATTTGGTTTTTAATAATCATGAATTCCTTCCATGACGAGGACCCTAATTAATGTAATAGTGTATAGAACTCTCCCAACTCAGTGATTGATTGCTTCTGTATTCCAAAAGACATGTCAAAAATGAAATTCCCCCATTAGTAAGATCATAACATCTCAAATTGGATTTCATATTTCAGATACCTTCATATCCCTCCATATCTATCGGTATATATGGATATGACTAGATGGTGTTATCCCATATTTTTATGACCCATGGAGGTACCAATAAAAAAAATCCATTAATGATCCTACAATACTCACCCTAGGAATAATCATAGAATACCCCATTCTAATCCAATTTCACACTCTCATGTAATGTAAAAATCCACAATAATATATTTGTTCTCACAAAAATGATGGTATAAGTAAGGATTGACATATTTTTTACTCTTATAATAAGTAAAATATCAATTCTTAAATAATGAGACACCTACTAGGTGTATGAAAAAACCAATATTCCCATAAAAATTCTTTATATATATGTTATTTGAATCAAATTATACCCACTCTTAATGAATTACCAATAATAAAATTTCTTTTATGAATCAAACTATGAATAACTGATTTGTTCATAGCGATCTCATTTCATTATTCAATTCAAATAATTTATATTCTAACAATATGATATTCATATTAGCGTAAATCCACAACATATCATTATAGGGAAGAAAAAAATGTGTAAGACCTAATAAATAACTTTATGTCCCACATTTATAGCCACACACATCATCACAACTTGATGTTTAACATCATTGCCTGCTTCCTAGTAACATATTGCAACAAACCTTGAAAATGGCCTTACTACATTACATTTAACAAAATGGAAATTTCCTTTCTGAAGACCATAACCTATTTTGATTGAACTAAAATTTATTTTCTTCCTCTTAATAAGGATATTTTGGATTCCTACTCCAGGTTTAAACAATATATTTTTAGATAACCAATTTCTAATCTCATAGAACCATATTCTTTAGGAAGTCACTTACATTCTTCCACGTTTTTCTATATTCCTCATGAACTTAGACATCTCATTATATAAGTGTGTATTCCCGAGGAACCCTAAAAATTTGGTCATATTTCTATTTTAGTCATTCTACATAGAGGACCATGTCACATTCAGAAATCACTGTATTTCATCTATTGGGTTATATTTCTGAAGAAATAATATTCTACTCATTATTCCATATTATATATAAACCACGTTAACATGTCATTCCATAATCAACTCAAGAAAAAAATAGAGGACCTTTCATAACTCTAAATCCATATTTTTTATACCCATTTTCCCTTATCATCCTTATCCCTAGACAATAAACAACATGGATAAGTCCATGTAACATGGAATTAAACTATAATGGCCATACTATGTGGAATTTTTTTAATTATTGTAGAATATATATAAAAACTCTTTTAGGATCAATCTACACTATATAACAAATTATCTATTCATGGATGATTGAGATATAAGAATATTGATAACTCATCACATGTATTTTGGAAGTATTCAAAAATAAATTTTAAATCATTATTAGAGTAAGAGTGTATGACAACGTTCCCCTTATAGTTTGTGATGAGTTCTCCCTTCCATTCTCTCAACCAAAACGCCTAAAAAATCACTAGTATGGAACCACAATGAAGTCCATCCATTGAAAAAAATTACACTGAAATATAATTTCATTTATATGGGAATTATTTGTTCATATCAAATCCAAATATTGATCCAATAAAAAATTTAATAAAAATGGTGAAAATTATATGAAGGATTTGACAAAAATATGGAAATGAGTTCGATTGGATGTTTTCTCAAATCGATTAAATTTTCCATGAAAAAAAATAGATAACATGATGTAAATCTAACATAAAATAAATTTATTTACCCCTATATTAAGGAATTTTTTATGTGTGGGTTATAAAAAGAAAATTTTTGATGAAAATGTGCATATTTTAATAAACAAAATAATTGATTCATTATTCTAATTTTAAAATTAATATTTTATAAATTTATTACATGTGACATTATTCTGATCAGTATTCTTTTTTGATGTTCAATATGTTTTTTAGGTACTCTTTGTAGTGAAAAATTATACCAAATGTGGTGGTATAATCAAAAGTAGTGCATTCAAATTTTTTAACCATATAAACATTTAAGGATAAAATGACCAATATAATGGAAAATGAAATTGTGAGGAATACCAACGAAATGTTAAATTTTTTACCATGGGGATATATTCATGACTCTATAAGAGTTGATTAATTTTATTAAATCCCAACATATTAATGATATGGTGAAGTCACTGGTTTCTGAACCCACCATTAATAGCCCTAGGATTATATTTCAAGAGTTTAATAATAATTAACTATCATATCTATGGGTGGTGGGTTATTTTTTGAGTATTAAATTCTCCTCACCATATAACATTATTATGAGGGATCCTATAATGAAATAACCTCAATATAAGTATTGAATCACAACCCTTAAACATCCAATTGTGGTTTCCAATGAGAAGATACCTCCCATGGTAACTCTTTCTTGAGAATGTAAGAGTGGTATACAATAAAAATGCGCATAAAAATATAGATATGGACAATATTTTAAAATGCATTGATTATTCTCATTATTTCTCTATATAATAATGTAGAGAGTAGTCTTGTATACTTGTTCTCCATAAAAAAATCTTCAAGTATACTCTTGTGGCACAAGCAAAATAATGCTGACATTTATCTATAAAAACTAGGGGAAGGAACATCATTCCACCCATTAACAAGAATTTATCAAGTATATCCCAAAATCTAGTAGAGATATGGGTAATATCATCCACCATGATATATATGATAGTTTCTATATTATGATAGAAAAATGGCTTGTAATCATTTTCCCATGCCATCCATAAATCCAATGTCTATATCCTAGTCATGTCACTGAAGAATGTACATATCTGTACACCACATATTCTACAAGAACAACGATGATTTTTAATATAATCCATTGAATGTTTTGCACAGATTTAATCTATGTCATAATAGACCAATCTGCATAATCGTGTGGAGAATAAATTTTCCTGAATGTATCACTACATAAGGATAATTAGACCATTAAAGATCTCCATAATCCACAGTGTAATATTCCAATAACCTAATATAATTTAGTCTCTATTCATCCCAAATATGATTGTCTAAGAGGAGATAACATAGTTTTCAATCTTTTACCCAAAAACATGGTCATTTTCAACAAATAATCTTTGATAATTTCCTCAAGGCATAGTTTTATCTATCCATGGTTGATTAAGAGACTAATGGACCATCAAAAAAATATGAGTGTATTTTTTTTCTTTATCTTCCACCCAATATTATTTTGACCAGTAGTTCTCGGGGGCTTCCCTTAAAACAATTACATGAAAATTATCCTCTATTATGAAATCATTTATAATTCAATTATAAAAACTGGAGGTCAAAGGATAAATGTTAGAAAATCCCATAAAAATAGCTGTCAAATAAGTTATATAAACTACGTCAACTGCACTAAAAACATAAATTTCTAATATTGAATATAGAATGTATGCAAGGTGGTAAGGTCATGTTCATGTATCACCCAAATATGATAACGATGTAATGGGAATTTGGAATAAATAAATGATGGTAATATCATAATTATCCTTAGGTCCATTTCAACATCCTGATTTGAAATCCCAATGATGTTAATTTAAGAGTTAATGATAGATATAAAAATTATATTTTGTGAAGATCTTCAATAATAAAATGAAAAAACCTCCAAAACTAGCTGTGTAACTTCAATCTAAAATGAGAACCTTGTTCTACTATCTTATCATCTTTTTTACATTCTCTATAGCTCCGAATATGAGGATAGACAAATAGTATGAGAAAATTCAGTAATATTTTCACAAGAGCACAAAGGAACTCTAATAGATTATTCTTGATCATTCATATTATGTGTTTACTCATGGATTGGGTGAGTTTATATCATTTAACATCAATCCATCGTTGGTATATTAGACTCTATATATGAATATTTCCTATAAAATCAATTTTATATCAGACATCATGATACCAAATAATGTTCATAACAGTTGTTTCATGAATCAAAATCCTTTATTATATATGACCTGTATACAGAATGACCTAAATATGCTTCAAATTGATCGGATCTTATGATAATGCTCCTATAAGTTTGTGCTAGAATAAAATTTTAGACAAAAGAATTCCACAATAACAAGATATCCTTTAATAGAGAGAAACTCACAAAATAGAAATTAATTTCACTAAGCATAAACATTACTGAAATAATTCCAGTTAATGAAAAACACATTGGATGTTAATAATTAATAAATTAAAAAGAACAACTGTCCTTTTTCATGGGGGAAATTTTATCCCCACAGAAGCCATTGGAATATTCAGTCACAGAATTGGTTTAGGATGTCTATATGGAGAAACCATTTCATCCCCAACCCTCAATTATGGTTCTATTTTATACTTTTCCTCTAAGGAATTCAGTATATTCCAATTTTGTTAGTGACCTCTGACATTAATCACCACCACAATTTCTCCTATATAATGAAAAACCTATATCATTCAATTAAATTTTCACGGATGATGAATATAAAAACATCTTATTATCCTAGTAGAATTATTAATAATAGTAGACTATTAAATAAATATTATTAATCCTAGTAGGGGTACTTATCCAAAATTACCCACAACTATGCCCCAAGAAATTGGCCATTTGTTTTCCTTATAATTAGGTATAATTAATGAAGATTCATCTCACTATTAAGATAAGTATAAAATGAACCCTACTATTAGATGTGTATCAGTGAATAATATAAAAATGGATGGAATGTTTTCCCAATTTTTAGTTTTCTATGAAACATATGATGCATGTTTTTTAATCTAAAATCAGAGATAGTCTGAAAAAATTGTTGATAAAGATGATGAGTTATTATCCCCTTGATACACACTTTCATAAGATAAAGTGAAATGTGATTCTATATATCACTATAATATTTATGATCTTCTTATCATTTCTATGGTAGATAAACTAGCCCATTATGATGCTATAATCAATCATCTGATATTACTCAATATTTTATTATTGAATAGAGATTTCCCTTGTTAGTCTAATGTTAAAGAAGAAGAAAATGATTCTCCTCCCACTCACACTGACAGGGTTACCCAGACATTGATAGTACAACATGCGATGTTGGTTTCATATGGTTCTTGGATTCTGGTGTACTTGGATATAGTAATGAGGGATATTATACATTTCCACTATAAGGACATCATGTTAATTTATTCTATGAATGTCACCCACATACCATCATGACCTATACGTGAAAAATTATATATATGAGGCAACCAGAAAAACTATTCCATCTACAAAAATTCAGGGTCAATATAAGAATTATAAAGAAAAAATAATATCTGATTCATCATGTATCGTTCCATTCGAATGATGTATATATAATTTTTACATTCCCTGGTGATTAATATAGGGATATCATATCCTAAATGAGCATAATCCACTATTCCCCCAAAAACATTAGGAAAAATATCATCCCAATATCAAATACATTAGATATCTATATCATAATCTATCATATATTGTGTCTAGGTGATACCCAATGATGGGTGCACTCTATGAGAAGAATGTAGAAAACTATGATGTATTTGGAAGAATTATGCGGCAAATGCCTTTTTATGGTACAATAGTATGAAATCTTGAAACATCAGTGTTTTGATATAGCTTCATCATTAATTTCAATATTCATTAATCTCCACAAAATTTTATATGGATGTATTTAACCTATAAATTTTTTTACTATAGGAAAATTATACAGCATATGACTTCATATATGGCTGAAAATATAAGAAACATTCACATGATATGATAATCTCAAAATATAATCTACTTGTGATTTGGATAGATAATTTATATGATTATTTTTAGACACCATTATTAAAATTAATTTATCCAATATTATTCATGGAGTTCTCTTAATTGGAAAAAACATTTAGATAATTCCATTCCATGAAACAAGTCCAAAATACCTCATGCACCTTCTACTCTTGGGAAAAATAATGAAATAGTGTAAATTGTAACTATCATTTTTATTTGAACACTAGTGATTACTGTGAATCCTAATAAGCATCCAAACAACTAGATAAATCCAACTCAGAGAAAAAAACAACAAAACTAACCTCATCGGGAGGAGATGAGTTCAAATGATCTCCCTAGAAATGAATTCTAATGAAATAATACAATTACATTCCAAAAGGACAATATATCATGAAATTATATTATTACATTATAGAATAATAACCTCAAGAAACATGTTTCTAGAAAATATGATGTAGAAACCCTCAATGGTATCTCTATTTATTTCCCTATTCTTCGAATATTGGGCCACACCATCTAGGATTTTTTATTATTTAAGGATGTCCTCTAAAAAGATGACGATTTTAGTGAAGATGCATTGAGAAAATATACAACACATGATTCATAGATAACCACAATATAATCATAGGAAGAATGTTACGTGAATGAATTATCAGTAATATGATCATGAATGTTTCATTAATAGATATCCTAGAATACAATTTATTGGACTCATTCCATCTTAAAGGAACCAAATATTCTACATGTTGTAACCCCAATTCTGCCTATAATATATAATTTTTTTCCTTTTTATATTTCTTTTGGAGGAATTTTTAACAAGAAGAATCATAATATTATTTAGAGGTGGAGTTTTAACTGATTTTCAAATCATATTAGAACCTCTAAAATTTCATTCCCACATCATTAAAAAATATAACACCATGCTACAACATTGATAAATAATAAAAATGGTCACAATAATACATAAAACCATACCTCAAATACAAAATATATTCTATGAAATATGGTATTCATATGGACCTGATTTACTCACACATAAATAGGGAGCCTGAGGAAGAGTCCAATGAATCTGAACGTTTAAACGAAGAATAAATCACAATAATGAGTAATATTTGAAAATTGAACCTACAAAATCAATGTTCCTAGATATAAAAATAGATTAATTACTTTATTGTAAAAAGTATGAACAAGGAGACACTTTTTAATCCTCTTATTGTTATCCAAACCAAATCATAATGGAATATTTATTGATAAAAATATAACCACACGACTATCCTAGATATGTTGAAAGACCATCTAAAATGAACAATCCAGTGACAAATATTTCATCATGTTATGACGTGGTGTGTGTATCTTTGAAACAAAAAGCCTCATCCTAAAATCCATTGGCTAATGAACAAACCCATGTTAAGATAGTTTATGTAGAATAACAAAATAACTATATATATAAATTTTTGGATGGTGTCTCAATTATAAATTTAATCATATATTGACTTCACCATTCAGTAGAGCTCAAAGAAGAACATTTTTAGCATCATCTGTACCCCCAAGAATTATATTTTAATTTCCATACAACTATGGTGTATAATACAAACAATTATTCCGTAGAGTGTCATGTAACTATCTCATTAAAACACAATGATCATGATGATACCATATAGCGGTGTAACATGACACTATACAACTCAGTAAAGGGTGATAATGAAAACATTTATCAATCACTAATTGGAAATTGATATATGATCAATCATATTACCTTTTGTAATTCTTTTATACAATATTGTTTTTATAATGACTTTTCTCCCAAAAATTAAACTTACTAAGAAAATTAAAAAATTGATAATAATCCCATTTTAAAAATAAAAAAGAAATCATTGTCTATAGAACTTTTATCAAACTAAATTGTCAAGGTACTGTAGTAGTATATTACATTTAATGTTATGTTTGGATTTACTTGTATTTATATTCCTGATATTATACTGGATTCATTCTATAAAATCCAAATATACAATAATAGTGGAGTTGTTAGAGTAATATATCATTATGAAGTCCCATTTTATAATATTAAATTCAAATATGATGGGGTGTTTATTTAAATGATTGTAGGAAATAAAATTATCACACAATGAGATATATAGGTCACTTCTCCCAATTGTATATGAATTTTTCCAGTATACTCTTGGAACATACATGGTTATGATTTTTTTTTATTTTTAACAGAATGGATGAAACGATAAAAAATATAATGAACCAAAATTTTTGAATGAATTTAATATCCCCTACCTACAATGTAAAAATTATAACATCTAATAAAATCATATTAGATTGTAATGAGGTTCATCATAAAGAGAATTAAACTTTATGTGAAAATTTCCTACTAAAACAAGATCTCTATATTTTATAAAATATATTCAAGACGTAAAAAATAAACCAATGGTGGGAAGATCCTTCCACATCATTGTTATTATTTGGTGATCCCCTATCACTGAAATTTCTGTGATCTAACATTTCAAAATACTCATCAAAAGGCATTGAATAAACCCTAATATTTTCATATAGATGACAATATTTCACTTCATTCCCAAATAAAAACTATATTTAGGTTTAGGAATAATGAAAGTAAGACATCATATATTATCTACTAGTATTTAATGTTGTTTCATCTACCATGGAAAATTTCCATAGAAAAATAAATCTGGGTAATGAGGAGGACATACATCAAACATTAGGTAGGGCCTCTTTACCACCAGAAGAGTGGGAAATATATATATTTATGTTAAAAAACACCACTTGTTGTTCTCGACTAATTATATAAAGAATAATATGTTGAATTATCATTTTTAAACCCATAATTTAACCTATCCATATGATCATAGTAGTTTCAAGAAAGCTTCAAGAGGACAAATCCTTCCTAAACTATGTTAGTTAAAGCCAATATCGATATTATTATTAAATACAACATTGTCTAGAAATTATATTACAATATATAAATAACTAAAATCATCATTATTTAAAAGATAATGAGTAAATTATAGTGAACACATATTTATGAGTCCTCAACCAGCAATATCGAATGTTTACTTTCTATCCCCAAGAATAGGACCCATGATTGACATAATAGTTGGATTCAAATCATATTTTTATAATGGATGGGTACAAAGTGTAAAAAAATAAGAAGATGTCCTCTTAATAAAAATAATCCACTAATTTCAAAGCACCCCAAGGCAAATTATACTATCATGATATGACCTATAGTTTCAGGATTACAATTTAAACATATCAACTCTCCTTGGCTTTCATCATCAATCCAATTATTGGAACAATTGAGGAATTTTTTGATGATGAAATGTTTATCAAATCCATGAAATTCCAAGATTATATATATGATATTCATATTTTCTAAAAAAATGGTATTTTAGAGATTATAAATAATCCTCAAATGTAATAAATTCAGTTCGATAATAGGATAATTACAAGGTTTCATGATATACCATCCTAGCATCAAGTTTGACCCTGAAATGTCTAGATAAGTCATTGGTGTTTTGAATGACTGAAATCATTAATAAAAGTGAAGTATTCTTCAATCCATTTCAAATATATGATGTATAATAAATAATTTTTCAACAAAAATCCAACCCCTTCAGGAAATTGATGAAGGTGGTAGTCACTTACTGATGGGATTAGGAATGTTAGGAAACCATTAAAATTTGGAAGAGATATTTTCAACACTCAATGGTCCTAACGCCTCTTATAGTAAAGAGGACACTTATCCTATATATGGACACTATGGAGAGATATCATGGTGCATTTCAGTCATAGTAAAACAATATGATAAATGAAAAAATCCTCTATTAACCTAGAATAACCATGATTAATATCTAGGTGTGACATTTTGAAATCAAGTAGAATGGAATCACACTATTAATTATAGAAAAAAAAGAAGAGTCGCTACTTCTAAAATGATGAGGTTTCTATGGTCTATCAAATTTTTCCAGTCAATTACATCATCATTTAACAAATACTGATGATAAATAGGTATTTATCGGTGGTTATACAATAATATTTTCATATTAATGTCATAATATATAATTCAGTCACTCTGGAGGATCTTTTGATTTGTCTCAGGGAAAGTGCTTCACTAAAAAGTGGTCTGGTCAATAAAAAACTCATAGATAATGAGGTTATTACTGTACATGAAACTCACAATACATGGGTAATGAAAATCAGTAACACCTATAGACAACATACAATTAATTTAAAGGAAAACATTAAGATAAATATATTCGGGTTTAAGGACTATCAATGTCTCTCCAATGAATATTGGTCAACCATATTATTTCCATATATGTAATTGTTACACTAAAAATGGGGTAAAGTAATAAACTCTCATCATCAGATTATAGTTATCCTTATATCAATAAGTATCCTATATAAATGTTAATTACATCTTGTAACTATAAATTATGAATATTAATGGTTAATATTCTTTTCATATGGAATATTTGGATCCCCTTCATGTTTATAAGAGGATTGGTGGTAAAAATACCCTTCAATACAATATATAGTCATATCCATTGATGAAAAAATGACCACATTATTGTAATGTATAATGAAATCATGAACTTATTTTATCCATAATTGGATAAAATAAATTATATGTTGAAAGCCACATCTTTTTTACTCAAATAATTATCATAAAAACAGAGGATCTAAATAATTTCATCCCTAACCAAATGAATGGTCATAAAATATCATCTCCCACTTTTTCCACTACAAGATGGATGTACCCTTGAGTTTAGTATAAGTAAATCTTGATATTCCCTTCAAACAAATCCAAAAATTATCGTATCAGACATCTGGTAGAAAACATTAGCCATAATGATGAACCTAATTAATAGAAGATCCACTATATTATAGGATTCGATATATTTCTCTAAAGATTCATTGATGTGAGAGAAACCCTCACTATATTTTTTTTGGTAATGAATTGTTTTGTTTCACTAATCCTTCATGTTCCAATTTCTCCAGTAAAATTTAGAGACATGGATACATCATCCCAAAAACAAAAAATGGTTTCCTAAGGTTCACCTAGAATTTCAATTATTTTCAAAGGAGCTCCATCATCATCTATCAACCACTTGATTAATTAAATACATAAAATTACTCTAGATTTATTTCCATTTATGTAATGGATAATATGAATTTATATATCCAATCTATGGAAAACCAATTTAAAAATATCTTATGTATTAATGAAAACATATCCAAATCGGTTGTGGTTATACCCCATAAGTATATTTATAGAAATAATATCATTATATATTTCATTCCCACCATAATCCACATATCTAGTTTCCCTTAAAAAAACAACTAATGAAAAAAATACCAATTCATTCGATTTAGAATGGATGTATTAAAGTATAGAAATGAGTAAAGCCATAGGTCTCTCAATCATGAAGTGAAAAATTGATCAATATGGACAATTAATATGACACTGTCAAATATACACTATAAAATTTGATATAAATACAATAAATAATTCAAAGATAATATTTTTCACCTGTTATAAAATTTCTCTACCATAACTGATATGGCCATGAATGGGGCCTCATATTTTTCTATCTATATAATTTTAGTTTTTATATCCATTAAATTATGTTTTTCAAATTCAATATATTACTATATGTGAATAGCTCATAGAAAAAAGCATTCCTAGTTGTGACTTTATGATTAAAAATTACTCTATGGGAAGGGATTCAACAAATTCATGACCTTGAAATCCATCAGAATTAGATATCCCTTTCCATTAACATGAATTTACTCATCAATTTATTTATGCATGAATACTAGGTGATAGCCTTCAGAAACTGCATAACACTTCGAATGAACCCATCTATGTTATAATGTAATCTGAAAGGGCTTTTCACATACATATGGTCTATTCCAACTGAGCATAATCATTTTCAAAAAAATAAATTCGGCATATATCACCTCACAAATAATATTTTACATATTAAATATATTGAATTATTTCATATAGGAAAAAAATGAACATATTTAATGATGTCAATATTAATATTCTTGTTCAATTTATAATTACATTATACTCCATCAATCCCTAGTCCTCCTCCCATGACCATAGTATTTAATGCATCATATGCCGACTGTATGATGATAATTTTAATGCGGAAATCATTGGCCATAACCAATAAAAAAAATCACTAAATAATCATAAACCCAAAATAACGTTCCCTATATGTATATTACAAAACATTTCAAACAAATTTTTGTAGGATATGATATAAAAATTAAAATTGTAAAACATATTAAATTTTTTCCATGAAACAAAACAAAATAGTTAACATCCCACCCTCATGATGATAAATTGTGTGTTTAAATTCTTCTTTTCTTGTAAAAAAATTATATATGAAATTGTATTTGGATTTATAGTACTAAAATAATCTCATCCAAAATTCTAATTTTCATGAAATTAAACATCATGGAATGGGTCATTATTTCATGACCCAAAAATACATGGAATACCAACCCCAGCATATGAAATTAAACATCATAGCTAATATACCAATCACATGATGATAAATTACATGATGGAGTTAACCAAAACATGATCCCACACTTATGTGCACATATTATTGAGAATTATTACTATAGTTAAAATTCCTCCAAATGCTCCTCATTCATTACTCTATACTACTCATTGTCAAGAACTTTCTATGAACTCATTTCCCTGTGATAGATTCATCTTTATGTGGAATGACTTGGGGTGTTGTTTTACCATTTCATATAATTACAAAAAAAAATTTCTTAATACTAAATCTAATCTCGATCCCTAAATATAATATCACTTCATGAACTATGTGTGCATTGGTTTATACTCATGTATGATAAGTTGGTTCACATGAATATCATATGTGGCGCCTTTTCAAAAATATATTCAGTGAATAAGGAAATAATATATAATCCTGACCAATGTATATGTGTCACCATATGAGAAATACATGTTGCAATATTAATAATATTTCCTGATTAGTAGTGATTCCAAGATATCTTATACATTTCTTATCCATGGTATTCATTAATGGAAATTACATCCCTCACCATTGTGTGTGTTACATTATTGTGGAGATTCCCATTTTATCCTTCCCATATTCATGAAAAAATCTATGATGAAGAAATAACATTACAATCGTTGTATGGTTTTATAAAAAAGTACACATGGACATATGGTATGGATCTATGTTGAATCATTTTGGTGGAATGCTTCTTCTATAAGTGAATGCTAAAATTATTTTCCATTGGGTATGATATTACAAAATGAAGGGGTTATTTTTTATCTCTAAAGGAATAATTTGTTTAAGAAGTGTTACCCTACCCAGATGTCTTGGATGACCATGATTATGAAATAAAATGACTAATAACAATTTAAATGTTTGATCAACATAGGTACGTTTTTTTAACTAAAATTGGATTCATTCCAATCATCAATGGATACACAATGAATATCATGGTTTCTTTACCTTTGGAAGAGTAGTAGTTTCACTATTAAAAAAGATGTTATAATATGATATCTAAATCATTTTTTCATTATCTATCTAGGCATGTGTCACAAAAAATGAAAAATGTCCTCAATATGAGCAATACCTATATTGCAGCCCTCTATATGGGATTCCTTAATCGTTATCCAGTGTTTAGAGAAAAACTCATTTTCCAATCTAAGGATGCATTTCTATACTGTTATTATATATTTATGACACTATGTCACATTATTCATGAGTTAAAATTATATGCAATGAAAATTGGGAATATTATTCTTTTCCAAATAAAAATACCATCAATAATTCCCATTATCACGATAAAGTATTTTACCAATCCAGAAATGTCACATCTCCCTGTTGGCACTACATTAACGGATGTTCCTGATTCCTTCCCCAACATATGATCTCATCATAGATAGAAATATGTCTATAATTATATATGGATTATTTTTCATTATATTAGCATTTGTGGTGATGCATTTCATCACCATTTTTGGACACAACCTTGGGCTCTCTGAAATTCCATTCAATTTATGTTTAGAAAATGTTTTGAGGAACCTATATATAATTGATGAAACACTCACCCATTGACCCATAACTAAATTTGGGAACATCCTAGTCCCAATTACATCAATTAAAATCATGAGTAATATCATCAAATCCATGGGAAATTAAACCATGGGGTTCATCAGAAATTATAAGATTAAAAATTTGTATAAAAGTATAATAGAAATGAAATAAATATAATTGAAAATTTTCTATGTCACAAGAAATTAAAATTTAAGGAAATGAGTCTATAATAAATTAATCTTAATTCTCCAGATATTCATATAATTTTTTCCAAGGTTCCAATCCATTCCTTTCACCTAGGATGACTTCCTCCTCCCCCGACATGAGAGAAAGATCATTATGGGATTATTTTTAATCAAACTTTCCTCATATTCATGATTATGATAACAAAGTTACCACCCTTTGATATTATTAATTTATTATTACACCTATTATCATAATATATAGATGTGTCTGACGTAAATAAAATTACAGATACCTTTACTTTGTGATGCATCTACCCTACAAAATTGTCAAATCAATATACAGTGGGAATAAAATTCCCACTCATAAATTCTCATTCATCAAATCTAATTAGATTCATACAATTTCATTGTTATCCTCTATTTATCACAAAAATAATGAATCTAATTATCCTGGAGTTTCAATAATGAATAAATATGATCAAATTTATTTCGATGAAATATATCAATAGGCCTGGAATCCGTTCATTGCTACATGAAAATAAACATTCGATCATATGGTTCTCTGTAGATGGAAAATAAATCCCTTATGTTTGGCTTGTTTATGTTACCATTTCCATTATAAGAAAGAAATATATCTATAATAGACACTTCTTATATTGACCCAAAATGGAAAAAATGATATATTACAATATATCTTCATATATCATTATTTTTCTTTTGATCTTCAATAGAAATAATAACCTTACCCATCATATACAAGAATGGTTCATTTAGAGGGCCAATTTTTATTATATCTATTTTTGGAATGATTCCAAATCGTGTAGCATACATAATGACACATATATATTTAATCTTATTCCTACATGAAAAATATATAATCAACAAAATTATTATCTTTACCATAAGATTTATTTTTCTTGATCCACATTTAAAAATATCAATTAACAAGTAAAAAAGCTAGAACCCAACTCTCTTATCGTTCACATGAGGTCAATATTCACTGAATATGTAATTTTCGAACTACATGTGTATAGATTCATACATTCAAATAGCATATTGTGGTTATTGTATATCCTATAAAAATTCAATCCATAAATTCTACTAGGGAAATATTATCATATCTCATATGTTTGGATTATATATATAAGGAAACTTATTTAATTTAATTTCTCACGCATTGTTATTACAATGACCCCAACCATTTCACATTACATAACATGATTTTAATCCTAATTATACTTCATATTATATTCCAAGGATCATATAATCTAGTTTCTAGGATGACTAGGTACATAATAAAAAATTATAAAAAATCATTTTATTTAATCTCTACAATGAGATATTATATTCCATTGTTCTAATTCATCTCTATAGGATAATTTTTGTGATGATATGAACAAAGGGATAAGCTAAAATCCCATTCAGGAAATAACCATAAGAATAAAGCATCATCACAAGGAATAAAAGTCATGCCATGATGATATAAAAAGGAATTTAACATATTGAACCTTAATATATAAACATGGAATCATATAAATATGGATTCATTTAATGGTGTCAGCAACATAAATCATTACATAATTATGAGTCAAGGCTAACCTCCATGATCGTTTCACATAGTAGGGAAAGCCAGGATTACAACAAAGACCATCCCACATAAAATATCATGATATATAACATTACCCAATGAATTAGTGAACTATATTTCACATAACTAATTATACATAATAAATATTAGATAAACATAAAGGGAAGCCATGGAGATAAATGGGTATCAGATTCATGTCATAATGAAAATGAAATTGGAATAACATAAAAATGTTGATGAAAGAATGAAACAAATTATACGTTTAAATTAATAAGGTAATTTAGGGATGTATCATAGTATTTGGTGTCAAGTAGTAGTGACATCAGGAAAAAAATCATTAAATATTTCCAAAAAATATTTTTATGCGTTTTTATGAAAAATTCTATAGTGCCTTTAAACTAGAAAATGGAACATTCCATTATGGAAAATGAAAATAAAATCATTATGGATTTCAAAATAAAAGTATAATTTTATAATGAAAATGGTGTATTAAAACATAAGATATAGTGTACATCACATTGGGAATGAATTCGGGATGTTACCTTAAAACATGTTCGCTTATCAAGAGGTATTGAGGGGGGAATCACTTACAACATGTATATCTCAAAGAGATAATTATTGAAGGGCCATGATGAATTAATTTTAAAAGTTGATTAATAATTTAAAAAATTCACATAAATATATATGATAATTTCATTTTTTTAGTAATAAAGATAAGGAAACCTAATGGAATAGAAGATATTTGGGTAGAATTCCTTACAGATTATCGGTATGATATATGGTGTACTAAACATGGATTCGTTAGAGAGATAGGGCATTCTAATCAATTATAAATAATTAGTTATGTATGGGGGAGGTAAACAATTATACACCATAATAAGGAATTAAACATAAATTCACATAATTTAGTGGGTGATCTTTAGTAAAAATGAAATAGATAGGATTTGTTACTGTAAGTCTGCTTGTGTTCCCCACATGATATTATTGACCCGAATAGCCATATGTGTTTCATTAATTAAGTATTCAAAAACCTATTATATATTTAATGTATTAATTATATCCCATTTATGTTCATTCCTGATGTAACAACCCATGGTTTCATAAAACATTATTTCTTCAAAGTAATTCAATAACTTGCACTACATGCAACACCGAGTTCAACCGCACCATAACATACCAAACTAGCCATTCAAAAGTAGTTTTGATTATTATTAACTGAATTTTTAACTATATATAATCTTTATAATATTAGAATCCTTATTATGATTTTCATAGACATAATGTATGAACTAATTCATTTTTTTCAGATAAAAGATGTATTTTTCAAAAAATGCATTTTTACCACCTTTTAATGGTGAACCCTTTTTATATCCAATATTTCAAAAATTTAAATATTAAATATTACAAAATAATGTTTTTTTAGAATCAGGACAAAAGAATTTAGTTTCAATAAATTTTTCGTGTTTTTCTGATAACATTCATATTTGGGTGAATAATGAAAATTACTATAATTTAACTGAAAACAACTATTTTATTCAAAATAATTTATAGTGAAAATTATAAATTTTAATGTTTTTGAAGTAAAAAAATATTATATTTTTACAATTTAATCCAATCCTAATAATTGTAAGTAATTTCTGTAACACCCCCGGTAAATAAATAATATGAAATTTTCATATTTATCCATATTTTTGAATAATATTTTAATATTACTTTAAATGGAACGCTATTCTTGATGGCTTACCCAATACGCAACAATGGTTTCCTTTGAAATCTTACGTTGCACACCAATAATAAAATAATATTATTTTAAGTGTTAGTTAACACCTAGCCGTTGTAATGACGGGAATGAACAAAACTAACTACAAAATGATTATATATGTTTGTCAAATATTTTTACTTTTTTCAATAAATGTTAGAGGATTAAAAATGCGAATTAATTCAATTTTAAGCGTAAACATTCTAATACTCTTTAAAATGTCGATTAACGGCCTTTTTATGGAGAACCTATTTTAAATCCACTTTTTGAAAATTTTTTGTGTTATATTTGACAAAATAAAATTCTTCTTTAGAATCGAGACATCAAAATTTACTTTGTGTAGATTTTTGGTATTTTCCCGATAAAGTTCATTTTTAATGAATGGTGAAAAATGTTGTATTTTAATTCAAAGCCTCATTTTAATATAATTTATTTATATGATTATATCATTATTTTAATTGTTTTTAAAGTGAAATTCAAATATATTTTTAAAATTTAATCCAATAGTGGTCCTGGGAATTAATTTCTTTTTGAAATTGGACTTAAACTAGTGTCAATCTTTTAATAGATATTGTTTCTTAAAAGCACACTATTTGTTTTGACAGAGGGAATTAATTATTAAATTAATTAATGAACCTTATATGTTTTGAATTTTTTAAAATAGACATCATTTCTGAATTCATAATATCAAATATAGCTTATGGTAAATTTTTGTTATTTTTCGGAATAACATCAATTTTTGATTAATAGTTAAACCACTAAGTGGTAGTTTAAAAACTGATTTTTCGTTTAAATGAAACATTAACACATCTGTGATTTTAATTTCAAAAATCCAACATACTTGGTTGTTATTAAGAAGTAAAATGTGGTTCAATGAGATTAAAATAATTTTTTTAGTGAATAGTATCTTTTATGTTTTATTAATCGTGATTATAGGTAATTAGTGTAATTTAAGGTAGAAATAATGTTTTAATAATATGAAATGACTTTGACACATGTCCTACCTTTATTGGATGTGTCATGGCCGACCAATACAATCCTTGGGAAATCTTGGGGACTCCATGGACCCACTTTGGCTGGAAAATGATATTAATAACTTTTTTTTTAAAGATAAAATTAAAATGTCACAAACATGTGTTGTTTTACGAAAAACAATTATGTGGGGTTATTCAAGTCATATTATTTACTATAAATATTTATTAGAAAGATAATAATATTTCCTAAATCGTGATATTTTTTTATAATTTTTAGACATTAAATAAATTTAATTATTTATGACACCATGATATTGCAACGATTACCTCATTATTTAACGATTTAAATAAAATGAAAAGATAATGTAACATGTAAGACCTACAGCTATCAAAAACCTATTGGATTTTTGGATTTAGAAATATTATCAACTTATCCTCTAAATATATAATTGTGGGACCTTTAAAATCTGAAAATAATTTTATAATAATGTTACTTTTCAAGACTTTCCATGAGTACCCCTCCTCTGCTCTTATAAAAGGCCCCCACCCATACCACCATACCCACACCTCTCAAGCCTTCTTTCACGGCCAAAACCTGCCCATTTTGTCTCTCCACATCCCTCTATTACTCCTAATAGCCTCACATTTGGAGGAAGTCTTTCCATGGAAGCCTTTGAACTCAAATAAAAAAGAGTTACCCGATTTAAAGGTAAAGTCTTCCCTAATGTTCTTTTGTTTTATTTTGATTCCCCAACCCCTATTTTTTTATTCCATTATTTTGTAACAAAAAAAGTATATTAAATATACTTGGATGTTTTTATATGAAGTATTCGATCTACACTTACACACACAATCGTCTAATGGTTAAAGAATATATTGTTTCTATGGATGGATAATTACCGCCTCATGAAACGACGATTGTTCAATATTCAATTAAAACCATTAACGGTGGCCATTACGATGTCACTATATTTTATATATGATATATATGGTTTTTATGTTTTCTATTTGCTTCTGTATTTTATATTTAAAACATACATTTATTCTTTGCATGTTGTGCAAATGCGATAATTTCATATAAGGAAGCGTTGACTACCGCCCCCTCAAGTGATGTGACACGTTCATGTAATACATGGAATGTATAATGAATGAAATTAATGAACATATTTGACCTATATAACATTTATATTATACTAGAATTATAATATATATATATATATCTTATTTATTATTAAATCCATTAATATGAAAAAAAACATGAAAGTAGCGTTCATGCGTACGTACGGCCTACCGTCTCCATGAATGGTGCTTTTCATTTTTTTAATCTACAAATGTTATGTAATAGTATAAAATAAATATGTACTGGATATATATGATATTTTAATCATTAATACAATTCTGGAAATTATTTACTTATAACTACATGGGCAATCATTTTCAAACAAGTTCATTTTTGACTCATGTACCAAACATTGGCAAAAACGTCTGATATGAACTAACATTATTAAAAAATTATTATAACATTATAATATGTGATATTAACTGAATAATAATATTTAAAGGAGGTACTTATGAAATTATAAAATGACCAAATTTTATTATTCAGTAATATAATGAAAGGAACAAGACAAGTCGGACTTGAGGTAAGGGATCCTAACCCTCACATTCTTTTTAAGTACACTCTTTTATGTCATTAATTTAAGCTCATCTATCTTATGATTGGGATGTTATTTTATATTAATCATACTGTAATTTTTATTTTCATGTGATGAGAGACCCTATTTTCTCTCATAAATCTATTTTGGACGTTTTGATTGGCGTCGTTAGGCTGCCGGATTTTCGTAAGAGATCCGACCTCTCTCATTCTTTTTATGTACTCTCCTTTATGTCACTTCTTCTAAGCTCATATTTGTTATGTTGGAGGATGTTATTTTATATTCCTCTTACTGTAATTTTTATTTTCATATGATGAGAGAGCCTATTTTCTCTAATCAATCCATTTTGGATGTTTTGAGTGGCACCGTTATGCTGTCGAATTTTCGTTAGGGATCATACCTCTCTCTTTCTTCTTTTTATGCACTCTCGTTTATGTAATTTATTTTAAGATCGCCTTTATTATATTTGGGGATTTTATTTTATACTCCTATTAGTGTAAATTTTATGTTCATATTATGAGAGACCCTATTTGATCTCATCAAACCATTTTAGGAAGTTTTATGTGGCGTCGTTAGGCTGCCGAGTTTTCGTAAGGGACTTTTCATCTCACTTTTATTCCAATGACATTTATGCTATGTTTGCCACCATTTCATTTGAGTGGTGTATGTACAACCCATTATTATACTATTTTTGTAGAATAATTTCAATTATGGGTATTTACATCTTCATTGTATGGCCCTTCTTCCATGGGGTGTACGTTTTGAAAGTTACCCAAGTTGGTAAGGGAACCTTTCACCCTACACTTTTTAATAGACTTTTTTTGTTATGTCTTTTAATTCACATACTACTATATTGGGATATGTTATTCTATATCCTTATTTATGTAAATTTTATGTCCAAGTTATGAGATACAATTTTCTCTCTCATCAACTCATTTTCTGAATATTAAAATGACGTCGTTAGGCAGTCAGATTTCTGTAAGGGAACTTCTTAACCCACATTCAATTCTTTGGGTTAAACCTATACTTCATGATGTTATTATGCCAAGGTTATGTGTGGAATATCTATGTTGTAATTTCCACAAAACATTGTGTGTATATACTATTTCTACATATAATCATCTCATTGATAAATTCTTACGTCATTTAGATGAAATTGTATCAAAAATCAAAACTCAAGGTCATTACATTGAGTTAAATATCTATGTCAATGGTTTTGTTTTTCCAAGATTATGAGTTAATCTCCCCTGATTCTTTTATACTTAATATCCACTTATATTTGGTGTATTCATATTTTTCACACATAATCATGTAATTGATTTATCCTTAATCTAGGGATACCGACATTGTAAGGGACTTTGTCTCAATCTACTTTCACTGAGGCATATTTTGTTTTATACACAACATTATTTTATATGGTTTATAAACCCCTTTGAATTATACTTTTATTTGGAAGTAATATTTTCTATACGAATCATTTTACTAAATGTCAAAAAGTATGTTTCTTTTTAACATACGTGGTGACAACGACTTTTCCGCCGCCGCGAGTAGTATTTGATCATTTCCTTCCTCAAAAAGAAGGTATATTTTTAAAAGTAAATAAATACCATATACACTTTTATGTATTTTTGTATTTGTATTTGTTATGTCAAAATATTTAAGTGATATATTGTGCTTGAAATGTGGATATTTTTTATTTCCTTTATAATTGTTTTATGTGTTATGATTTTATAATGGTACTTGGACATTTGACGTGAGGTTACGTGATAAACCATATGACAGGGGGTGCCATGAATACCAGGACGGGTGGTTATATTATAACCTCCAATGCATTGGGTATGGAAGTCGACCGTATCACTATTCCATTGAGTGATATGTGTGGAAGTCGACCGTGTGGTTATTCCATTTAAGTATGTTTATGTCCCAAGTTACATTTATATGTTCTGTATATGGGTTTTATGCTAATATTTTGGATACAAATGGGTAGGTAATGATCTTTTATTCATTTAAGAGTTTATGCTACTTCATAATGGTGAAAAATATTACATTGATAAATAATTCATGGTTTATTTGTTGTTTTAAAAGACTAACAGTTTTCCTTCTTTGTGTATCCCTTAATGATATTTTTATGCTAATACCATGTTTTTTTAATTGTTTTTCACATGACATAATGTTGAATAGGTTCAAGTAGGGGATCAAGGAAATGTCAGGCTATCTAAAACATGGAACTAGACATGTTTTTTAGGAGTTTTTATTTTATGGAAACATAGTAGAAGTGTCTACTTTGTAATCTTTTGAGATATAATAGTTATGTCCTAATTGTCTAAAACTCTAAACCTGAAAATATACTCAATGTAAATTATTAATTTAATTAAATATTAAGTCAGGTTTATGGAAGGGGCCTTATAATTTCACTTTGATATTGGACCTAAACAAGTGTCAATATTTTGATAGATATTGTTTCATAAAAATTCGCCTTTTGGTTTTGACAACATCAATTAATTTTAAATTTATTAATGCAACATATATGTTATGAATTTGGTAAAATATACATCATTATTGTATTTGGACTATCAAATATATCTTAGGTTGATTTTTTGGTATTTATCTGAGAAACATCAATTTTTTATGAATAGTGAAAACACTGAGTTATTAGTTAAAACCAACTTTTTATTTAAATAATTATATACTTTATTTAAGTTTATTTTAGGTCAAAAAGGATACATGATACCTATATAAGTTAAATTTAATTCATTGTAGTCAGTTTAAAATAATTTTAGATATATAAAAATTTTATCGAACTTTTTACCGTCTTTTACCCACCTCCTAGGAGAATTTGGAAATTTACATAAAACATAATTTTACCACTTATGTTAGTTAAATTTCGAAAATATGAGGGACCCGGTTAATATCAAGGAGTAAAATGTGGTTCAGTGAGGTAAAAATAATTTTTGGTGAATAGTAACTTTTTACTTTTATTTACCACAGTTAAATGTAAATAGGGTAATTAAGGGTAAAAATGATATTATTATTAACCTAACACATGTCTTAATTCTATTAGATAAATGTAATTCGACCGAAAACAACCTTAGGAATATAATATGACCCTTTATATCCACTTGGATTAGATTAGTACATTTATTATTATTTAATTCATAGAAGAGTTAAAAGAGTTAAAATGAATGTTTAATTACTAAAACATTTTTAATATAGGGTTATACATAAGAAAAATTATATTATAAATTTTCATTAGAAAGATAAAACTATTACTAAATAAGGTTATTCAATATAAATTTTTTTGAGAATAATAAATTAAATTTATTATTGACACAATGATGATGCAGTAATTACCTTATTAATGAAAGAATCAAATAAATGTAATTATAAATATTAAAATAAATATAATTTAAAATATTTTATGACATCCACGAATTTTAGAGGTGAATATGACATGTTATAATTTATTTAATGTATTTTTTTATGTAATCATGCTGTTATTATTTTATCAAAAAACAAATACAAAATTTTTTCAAAATTGACATAAAATTGTTTTTAAAAAAATATTATATTATTAATTGGTATAATGGTCCTTAAAATATAAGGTTCAGCCAAAAGACTTATATAATAATATATATTACATTAATGAACTAATTGGTGTTCGAATGAAATTTTATTGTAGGTTTATTAACCATATAGTGTAAGAATACAAGAAGACACTGTAATAGTTAAATTATTTAACTTAGAGTTAAATCAAAATGATAAGGTGAAACTGGTATCCTAAACATGTCTAAAACCTATTTGTGGAGATTATTTGGACCCATACCCACCCTATACTATAAATTAGTCACTTTGAAGCCATTATAAAACGAATATGAATTTATTATAAAAAAATATTTTTATGTAATTCCTAAAGTGCCCCTCACCCATCTTATAAAAGGGCACTCCACCTTCTCTCTAATTCACATCTTAAAAGAATTTTGGCTCTACAAAACTCTGCCCATGTACTCTCTCAACTATCCTACCTTCATCCTAGAGGCCCTTGTTTAGTCAGAATACCAACATAAGGAGCCCTTTTGATCAAATCAAAAGAAAGAACCCGAAGAATATAAGGTTAAACGTACCCTCGACCAAAGGAAAGTGAAAGGTAAGGGTTAATTTCACAATTTCATTATTATCCGAGTTTGTTTTTACGTAAGTATATACTAAGAAATTATTATTATTCATGTCCATGTTTCATAAAATATTTTCCAAAGGGATTATTTTAAGATACTTATTACAAAAACATCATTTTAAATGTTTTAATGATTTATTCATCTAATCCATTCTCATTAATGTCCATGTTTTCAAAATTGTTTTAAGGATTTATTTATATGGACATGAATGTTTTAATATTTTAATTATATTCAAACGTTTCAAAGTGGTATGGGAAACATTGATTCAAAAATTTATTTAAATGTCTTCCTTTCTAAATTGTGTGACTTTTAAATGTTTTCATGAAAAAGGGATATTTCTCTCAAAGAGTTTTACAAATCATTTTCATCTATGTCAAAATACTTTAATGGATTTTAAACTTGTTTGAAGTTGATTTATTATGATACAAATCTTTCGTATTTTATTGAAGGTTTTGTAATATATTTGACTGTGGATGTGTTGTTTTTATACAATTCATTGAATATGGGTAATGTATTGACATTTTGTAAGCCAGTTTTAATACGAATGATTATGTTATTTTTTAACTGTTTCATACAAGGAATGAATTGGACTTAGTATGTGGAAGGTGGAGCCCGCTATAGATCCTGGATGCATTGGTAGGTATCATGAGACAAACTATTGTCTTGGTACAAGGCCTTGACAAAATATTTTTTTTAGTATTGGCACTAGGCCATGACTATGTGGTTATGATAGTCTGACATTATGCATTACATCATTATGAAAGTGGTTATTGAAATTTCATGTGATTTTTTGACTAGTTGAATATACCTTTTAATAATTTAATGGAATTATTTCATTTCTATTTTTCCATGTTATGCTGATGTTCAAGATTAAGTGGCTTTTGTTTTAGTTATACGTTGCCTTAAATTATTATGATTATTTATGAAGGTTTCCGCTATATTGTTATCCTTACTAAGTATCTGAGCTCACCCCTTTCTATGTTTTAATATTCTCAGGCTTACAATAAGTGTATTATGATTGATAAGCAGGGTTAATCTAGGGGATTAATGGTGTTATCAAAGTATCATTTATGTTGTGTTTTATTTCCTAAAATGTAATTTAATTTCAATGTATGTAATCTAATTTACAATACTGCTAAACTGATCGATCATTCAGGACATGATTCCTTATAATCATTCCAATGTGTTAAAATTATGCACCAACTCTAGGTAACTGGGGTCAGGGCGTTATAGTTGGTATCAGAGGAAGTTTAGCAATAACCTTGGAAACTAGATTTAGATAAACTCTTATTAGAGAACATTACCCTAAGATAGACATTGAGTATTTATAGATTGGAACACCCTAGAATTTTGGTAATCTAGAGATTTTGTGAGTTTTCCAAGAAAATACATCGTTGTCTGGATATGAGAAGGTAGAGGTGGCTGGGGCATAGATGTAACTAGGGGTAAAACCTGAAAACACCACTTTGAGATAGAATCGAACAGGAACTGGAGCACGACAATGGGCCTTGATGCACTTTTGGTTACGACACTCCGAGGGGATATGCTTAGGATAATTCTTGTTTTCTTTAAAAACCACTATGAAGGGTGTATGAGTAAATATCTCCTCAAAGAAAACATTTTTGATATTATGTATTATATCCATAAACTATTCAATATAGGTTAGGTATTTTACATGTTTGGAATTATGAATTGTGATTCATAAACTGACCTAGTTTGTGCAATTGTTTAGAAATGGCGCCCAATAGAAGGGATGAGAAATCCATCAATATGTATGATCCCATGAGTATGAAGGGTCATATCATTCATTTTATTAATCCAAAATTTAGAAGTGAAATAGTCTCCCATGAATTCTCAACCCATGAAGAAATAATATCATGTGTTTGTAAGATAAGTAATGATATCTCTGAGTCCTATGGCTTTGAAGGGAGGCAAGAGAACATAAGGATGGTAGAGAGAAAGATGGATAAAGGGAATATGGGAAATAAGGATTTTCCCATATGTTATAAATGTGAAAATAATCACCTTGCTAAATGAATGAAGGAAATGGTAGTTTGTTATAAGTTTGGAGAAAAAGGACACCAAGTACGTGATTTCAAGGGTATGAAAATGTTATCAAATGTAAAATGCTTCATCTACAAGGTGTTGATATGCTACACGAACCAATGTCCAAATCATCAGAGTATACCCCAAATGATGATATTGTATAATAATCATGTTATGATACTACCATAGTTGAGGAGGAATGATTACAGTTCTTATGTTGTTATTAAAGAATTATGTCATTTGAGTGTTGTATGAACGATGTGCTGGTTATAATAATTATGTTGTATATAAGTACTGTAGTACTATTTCATTATGGACATGATATTGTCTGGAACCAAGAAAAGTGACTCAATAGAATGTTACATTTTTAAAAAATATATGGTTTAGAGAAAGATAAACCATAATATGGTTCTGATACTGAGGTAGTGATTTTGGAATAATACATGATTGATTTGGTTAAATAATATTGGATATTATTGGCTACCATGAAAGGGATCAATGATTTGTACGTTCCATCATTGTTTGAGTATACAACATTTTTGGATAGAAGGATTATATCCAGTATCATATAATGAATAAAGGAGCATGAATTTAATCAATAAGGTTTTATGGTTATTCAGGATGTTGTAGTGTTTTAAAAGAAAACATGATGAAGGTGTTAACATGTTATTAAATGGAAAAAAGGATCTTCATTGCGTTTATCATCCCTATAAAATTTTTATTTTGAGTTTTGAAAGATGTATTTTGGATAAGTGTTGTTGAGATTATTTTTGTATTTTCATAAAAGGACAACTCGGAGGTCGGGCGACAACCCGTCGAGTCCTACAAGGTCACGAGACATGAACCTAGAACTGAAGGGCGACAAGGGTGTATCACCTACCACTGACCCACGTGATATCCTGGATTTAATAATGTTGTTTTTTCTAAAGGGTCTGGTAGATGAATTGTAAATTCATTTTTTTGGAAACCTATATTAATAGGATAAATAGATTATATTTTATAAGTTCAAAATCTTGTAGAGTAAAAGATGAGTTTGTGGTAGAAATTAGTTAAATGATGGAGATCTATGTGAAAAGTATAGATTTTCATTTCTTCACTAATTCTATAAAGAAATAAATTCTTAAATGTTAGGAAAGGCATCTTAAAACAAAAAAAATATTTTATTCTAATACCTTACGTTTTGTTGAACCAATGGTATTTTAAATCATCATACATTGGTGGCATTAAGGCCCACATTTCTACAATTTTTTGGGATCGATGACCTTAATCACACCCTATAAATAATAGTGTTTTTCCTCCAACTATGAGTCTCTAATTTCCACCAAATTTCTCCTACTCGAGATCATAATTTGGTGGTAACTTTTTATTCCCCTTTTCCTCTTAGTAAGACTAAATATTATCAACCCGATTTCCGTTGTGGGTTTTTCCACAATGGAATGTTCTATTTTCAAACTTTTATTTTCGAAGAACAATTTCAAATTATGAGGACGTATTTTATTGAAGGAGGGAATAATGTAACACCCCAATATTTCATAGAACTTTGTTTCTTCAAAGTAATTCAATAGCTTGCACTACACGCAACACCGAGTTCAAGTGCACCATAATATACAAAACAAGCCGTTCAAAAGAGGTTATGAATAGTATTAACTGAATCTTGAACTATATATAATCCATATAATTTTATAATCCATATTATGAGTTTCATAGACATAATATAAGAACTAATTCATTTTTTTCAGATAAAAGATGTATTTTTCAAAAACTGCATTTTTACCCCCTTTTAATGGTGAACCCTTATTTAATCAAATATTTGAAACTTTTATATGTTTAGTTTGACAAAATAGTATACTTTTTTAGAATTAGGAAATAATAATTTAGTTTCAATAAATTTTTGGTGTTTTTCTGATAACATTCCTATATGGGTGAATAGTGAAAAATTCAATATTTTAACTGAAAGTTTTTTAATAAAAATAATTTATAGTGTGAAATTGTACATTTCAATGGTTTGGAAGTTCAAATTGATTATATTTTTACCATTTAATCCAGTTCTATTACTTTTAAGTAATTATTCATTTATATTGGACATAAACAAGTGTCGATCTATTGATAGATATTGTTTCCTTAAAATACGCCTTTTTGATATGACAATAGAATTAATTTTAAATTAATTAATGCAACTTATAGGTTTTGAATTTGGTAAAATAGAAATCAATTTTTAATTGAGACTATCAAATATAGCATAGGCTTACGTTTTGGTATTTTTCTGAGAAACATTAATTTTTGATGAATAGGGAAAACACTGAGTTATTGGTTAAAGTCGAGTTTTTATTTAAATAATTATTTATTTTATTTAAATTTATTTTAGGACATGAAATGTACATAATATATATATATGTTCAATTTAATTCATTGGAGTTAGTTTAAAATTATTTCATATATAAAAAATTAATTGAAATTTTTACCGTTTTTTACGCACCTCCTGGGAGCATTTGTAAATTTACATAAAACATAATTTTACTACATCTGTGAGTTTAATTTCAAAATTCTGAGAGAACCAGTTAATATAAAGAGTAAAATTTTGTTCAATAAGATAAAAATAATTTTTGGTCAATAGTAACTTTTTACTTTTATTTTCCACGGTTAAAAGTACATAGGGTAATTAAGGGTAAAAATGATATTATTATTACCCTAACACATGTACATATTCTATTTTATAATTTCATTTCGACCATAAACAAAATTAGGAATAAAATATGACCCTTTAGGTCCACTTGGATTAGATTCAGACATTTATTATAATTTAATTCGAAGAAGAGTTAAAAGAGTTAAAATCAAAGTTTAATAACTAAATCATTTTTAATATAGGGTAATACATAAGAAAAATTCGATTATAAAAATGTATTATAAAGAAGAGAATATCTAATACATAAGGGTATTTTTTTATAATTTCTATAAATTATATAATTAAATTTCGTAATGACGGAATGATGATGGAGTAATTACTTTATTAATGAAAGAATCAAATAAATGGAATTATAAATATTAAATTAAATATAATATAAAATATTTTATGACATCCAAGAATTTTCTAGGAGAATACGGATTGTAAGTATTGATTTAATGTATATTTTTTTGAGGTAATCATATGGTTATTATTTTATCAAAAAATATTTACCAAAGACTGTCAAAATTGACATAAAAAAGTTTTTTTTAAAAAAATATTATTTTATTAATTGATTTCATGGCCCTAAAAATATAAGTTTATGCTAAAAGACTGATATAATAATATATATGACCTTAATGAACCAATTGGGGTTCGATTAGAAGTTTATTGTATGTTTATTAACCATATAGTGTACAAATACAAGAAGACACAGAAAAAGTTAAATTATTTAACTTATATTTAAAATCTAAATGATAAGGTTAATATGGTAACCTAAACGTTTCTAAAACCAATTGGTTGAGAGTATTTCGACCAATCCACACCCTATATAATAAATAAGTCACATTGGATCCATTATAAACCGAATAAGAAATTATTATAAAATAATATTTTATGTTTTTTCTAACGTGCCACTCAACCCTCTTATAAAAGGGCTCTCCCCCTTCTCTCTAATTCACACCTTCAAAGCCTTTTTGCTCGGCCAAAATCTTCCCAAGTACTCTATCAACTATCCTACCTTCATCCTAGAGGCCCTTCTTTAGTTTGAAAGCCAACTTAATGATCCCTTTTGATCAAATAAAAAGTAATAACCCATAGAAGAGGAGGTTAAACGTACCCTCGACCAAAGGAAAGTGCATGGTGAGGGTTAATTTCAAAATATCATTATTATCTGAGGTTGTTTATTACGTATGTATCTATTGGGACATATTTATTATCCATGTTAATGTTTCATAAAATAGTTTTCAAAGGGATTATTTTAAGAGACTTATTTCTAAAACATCATTTTAAATGTTTTAAAGTTTTATTCTTCTAAACCATTCACATTAATGTCCATGTTTTCAAAATGGTTTTATGTATTTAATTATATGGATAAGAATGTTTTAAAATATTAATTACTTTGAAAATTTTCAAAGTGGTATGGGACACTTTGATTCAAAAATTTATTTAAATGTCTTCCTTTCTAAATTGTGTGACTTTTATATGTTTTCATGAAAAAAGTATATTTCTCTCAAAGAGTTTAACAAATCATTTTCATCTATGTCAAAATCCTTTAATGGATTTTAATCTTGTGTGAATTTGATTTATTATGAAACAAATCTTCTATATTTTTTTTAAGTCTTGTGATATGTTTGACTATGGATGTGTTATTTTTATACCATTAATCGTTTATGGGTAATGTAATGACATTTCATATGCCAGTTTAAATACAAATGTTTATGTTATGATTAAAATTTTTCATATGAGAAATGAATTTTACATAGTAAGTGACAGGTGTAGCCCGCTATAGCACCTTGATGCACCGGTAGGTCTCATGAGAGAAACTACTGTTTTGGTAGAAGGCCTTGACAAAAGCTTATTTGTAGTCTTGGAACAAATCCTTGACAATGTGGTTATGATAGTATGGAATTATGAATTCCATCATTATGAAATTTGTTATTGATACTGCTTGTGATTAATTGACTATAGAATATCAATGTGAATAATTAAATGGAATTATTTCATTTTGTTTTCCATTTTATGTTGAAGTTAATGTTTAAAAGGATTTTGTTTTAGTTATACATTTCCTTAAATGTTTATGCTTATTTATTAAAGTTTACTCTATATTTTTCTCCTTACTGAGCATCTGAGCTCACCCATTTCTATGTTTTAATTTTCTCAGGATTCCAAGAAGTGTATTATGGTTGATAAGTAGGGTTATGCTAGGGGGATAATGACATTACCAAAGGATCATTTGTGTTGTGTTTTATTTTGTAATGTGTAATGTAATGTCCATGTATGTAATATATTTTCCAATACTGCTTAGCTGATCTGTCATTAGGGACTTGATTCATAATAATCATTCCAATGTTTTAAAATAAATCACTGTTTCTGGGTAACTGGGGTCGGGGTGTTACACTTAACCTTTTTGATTGGTTATTTGGTTTAATTTAATTGTTCGAGTACGATTGTTTTCTTGGGATTTCTGATTTGTTTACTTATATTAATGAACTAATAAAAATTTAAGGATGAAAGTTTTTTTACCAAATGTATTTATATTAAAATAGTAAACTTAAAAGAGATTACATGGTTGTAAATTTAATTTGGATACTTTGAGTGAAGTTTATTCATTATAAAAAACATTATTAACAACTTTGGGGTTAATTGAATGGTTTTTGACCACAATGAACATGCATTATTTTATAAATCAAGACCAAGTGTACAAAATGATTTCACGAACCATATATGATATATAATGAATATTTTATGTTATGGTTCAGCCATGAAAATATATTCTTGACCAGAATTGAATATGTTAATTCAAATTGAAAATTCATCATCCTTGACTATGGTAAATTCACACATCTCAGATTGTGTATTTTCTACTAAAATAAAATAAGGGTAAATGATGAGTGATTATTACACATTATATTATCATAAAAAAATATTTAATTTTATGGTACTAGAGTTTTCATAACATTGGATGAGGATAGGTAGTGATATAAATGAAAACAAATGATGTTGACAAGAAAAAGAAAGAAAAGAAAATTGGAATTTTCCTCTTCCTTCAATAATTATTGAGAGCCTCTTAATGGGAGAGGATTTGGTCTATTAAGGTGTCCAAGGGATGTTGGACATGGGATATGAATATTGGGTAGAGATTTGGGCAGAATGTTTGAATGGAACAAGGATTGAGAGGATATAAGAGAAGAGGTAAGGAGGGGTGGTATTTATAGTGGAGGAGAGGCTAGTTTCCATACTATTATAATGAATAGTTTATTATATTTTCAAAAGACAAGAAATTGTGATTATTTTATGACCAATAATAGTAATAAATAAATATGTGTTAGATATTTTGGTGCTTACGTCACTTATGATGTCCAGAATAGTAGATTTAAATTTTAATGTATTTATACGAAAAAATAATTTTTTTAACTATTCACCAAAAAATCATGTATTTTAGAAAAATAACAAATATTCACCCTAAAAATGTTTCAACGTGTAGAATCAAAAAATTAAATCTATTTTAAAAATTATTTTTTTAATTATTATTAATTTAATATTTATTTTCAATCATAGTTTAGTCATAATAAAATTTAATCCATTTATTTTATTATTCCAAGATATAGGAATATCATACTTCCACTTGAATCTTATATATATTCAATCACAAGTATGTGTACTATTAATTATTTTATTTCATTTTTATTAAAGGTATCATTACAATACATAAGGGTATGTTACTATTCAACCAAAAATTTATTTGGTCATATTAGACTCCATAAAACTTACTGATCACAACAGTGTGTGTCAGATTTTTGAAATTCAAATTAATGTAGTGGAAAACTTATATTTAGAGGTCACATAACACTTATATGTTCCTTATGTTTTGATTTCATGTTATTATATGGCATAATAATAAGATGTAAATTTCAATTGAAAAATTTTGGTTCATTACATTCTTCCACCCTTATTAAATTTTGGCTTCGAAATTTTGTTTTAAAATTTAGGCCATAAAGAGGTGCATGTACATTTTCTTTATATCCTCAAAACACCTTCATTCTTTCATATTATCATTGCCTTAATGCAGAAATGGTTCATGAATAAGAATGGTACATCATGATATTTTCAAAATTATCTACATCCTTTTCCTAAAAACACCTATGACATATGGGTTTATATTGATTGAAGCACTCATAAGACATTAAGAAGATATTTATTATATATAGTATTGTAATATCTTTTTGAACTAATTTTTTTTTAAAAAATGTCCGCCATATTCATATTCATATATTTCAAAATAAGGATTTGGTAAACCAATTTTCTTATTTCACATAGTACATAAATCTATGATTTGATACATAAATGATGCTCAGAGGTCTCACTCTTTTGCAGCATCTATAAAATCTTTTACTAATTCATAATTATCACATAATGTGACGAATTTTAAGAGACACAGATGGTACATCCCACACATAGAATGGTATGGATGTTGATGGTGAAGCATTATCCAATAATCCTTAAATGATATTTGAATAAGTCATTCCATTCCTGAGGTATTGGATTCCTCATAATTGTTTTTTCCAGAAACAAGGATATTTGAAATGGTTTCAAAGTCATCTAAGAATGAGATTTTGTTGATCATTCTATGTAGTTCTTCAAGAAGAGGGAGAAGAGTTGTTCATGATCATATAGCTTCCATATTATGACTACGAAATTTTGATTACTATTAGGGGTTTGAGTACTTATTTATTGATCATAAAAAGGAAATTTTAAATGTAAAACCACAATATTTCACAGTACGTTAGTTCTTCAAAGTAATTCAATAACTTACACTACACGAAACATCGTGTTCATGCGCACCACAACTTACAAAACTAGCCGTTCAAATGCAGTTATGAATTTTATTAACATAATTGTGAACATTATATAACCATTATAATTTTAGAGTCCATATTATGAGTTTCATAGACATAATGTAAGGAAAAATTAATTATTTCAGATAAAAGAATTATTTTTAAAATAATGGAATTTTACCGCCTATTAGTGGGAAACCCTTATAAAATCCAATATTTGAAACTTTTATATATTTATTTTAAAAAAATAAAATTCTTCTTTGGTATCGGGACATATGAATTTAGTTTCAATAAATTTTTTGTGTTTTTCTGATAACTTTCATATTTGGGTGAATAGTAAAAAATAATATATTTCTACTAAAAACAACATTTTTAATAAAAATAATTTATAGTGTTCATTTAAATAATTATTTATTTTATTTAATTTTATTTTAGGTCAAAATAGATATATAATAGCAATATAAGATAAATGTAATTCATTTGATTTATCTTATAATAATTTAAGATATATAAAAATTTTATTGAAACTATCACCGTCTTTTACCCACCTCCTAAGAGAATTTGAAAATTTATATAAAACATAATTTTATGGCTTCTGAGAGTTGAATTTATAAAATCCGAGAGAAATTCTTAATATAAAGTTGTAAAATTTGGTTAAATAAGATTGAAATATTTTTTGGTGAATAATAACTTTTTTACTTTTATTTACCACGGTTAAAAGAAAATATGGTAATTAAGGGTAAAAGTGTTATTATTATTACCATAACATATTTACTAACTCTATTGGATCAGTATATTTCGACCAAAAACAACCTTACATATAAAATATTACCCTCTTTTTCCACTTGGATTAGTTTAGGAAATTTATTATTATTTTATTCAAAGAAGAGTTAAAAGAGTTAAAATCAAAGTTTAATAACTAAAACATTTTTAATATAGAGTGATAAATAAAATAAACTCTATTATAAATATTCATTAGAAATATGAAAATATTTACCACATAATGGTATTTTATTTTTATTTTTTAGACATTAAATAATTTAATTTATTTATGACACAATGATGATGTAGTAATTACATAATTATTGAAATATTAAAATAACTGATATTATCGATATCCAAATTACAGAAATTTTAGACATTTTATGAATTAAAATAATTTTATAGGATAAAATGAAATATTCGAGTTTGTTAGATGAAATTTTTTGAAGTAATAATGCTGTTATGGATTTAGCAAAAACAAGATACAAAATAGTGTCAAAATTAACATAAAAGAGTTTTTAAAATATATATTATATTATTAATTGTTATTATATTCCTAAAAATCTATGGTTAGTAAAAATGACATATATAATGATAGATGTATAATTAATTAATCACTTGGGGTACTCTTGGAATTATATATTATGTTTATTAACCATATAATATAAAAATACAAAGAGACATGGTAAATGTCAAACTGTCAATATAAGAGTTAAATCTATATAATAAAGTTAATATAGTTAATAAAAACTGTCTAAAACCTATGGATTGAGTGGTTTTCAACCCATAACCACCTTATCCGTTAAATAATCCATTTTGGATCCATTTGAAATGGAAAATTATTTTATTATAAAATAATATTTCTAACTTTCCCTAAGTTTCCCCTAACCCCTCTTATTAAAGGGAACTTCCCCTTCTCTCAAATTCACACCTTCAATGCCTTTTGGTTCGGCCAAACCATTCCCAAATATCCTATAAAATTCACTCACTACATCCTAGAGGCCCTCCTTTGGTCATAAATCCAACTTAAAGAGCCCTTTTGATCAAATCAAAAGGAAGAACCTAAAAAAGATGTAATAATTTCCCCACCTTCTTTCATGTTCTTTTCTTCTTCCCCTTCTTTTTTCTTTCTTATTTCCATTATAAAATAATAACTCCTTTATAATATATATATTGTGATTTTATTATAAATATGGTACAATCGAATTCATTATTCTATCCATCCTTTGAAAGACATGTCACCATACGTGTATACGTACGGATTACCGTATCCACGTCTCGGTTTAATTGTTATTCGATACATTTTTATTTGGATGGGTATTATAATGTTGTTTAATTCATGTAAATAATAAAATATTACATGATAATGATTCTTTATATACAATATACCATCATGTTATATATTATTTTAACATCAAAAAAATGATATTGTCGCTTGTGCGTACGTACAGATTATTATATCCATGAACACGATGAGATTCATTACCCATCATATCCATTCAAGACTAAACATCATTTGATGATTAAACATAATGTTTAGAGACATGATATCATTCGGGATATGAATATGATACATCCCATCCATAACAAATATGACTCACATAACAAATTATATAATGGAAAATGAATCAATTAACACTTTAAATGACGATAATACAAAGATATTATTAACAATGCAATGTTAAAAGACAGTATATGATATAATATTAATTTATATGATTCTTGTATGATTTAATAACAATTATTTTACCATTATACATTATTTTAACCTATCCTCGACCAAGTAAAAATGATGAAGTAAGGGGGTTCTTATCTCACTTTTAATTCTTTGAGATTTCCATTTTTCACCGCTTTTTTATTGCATGTGGTGTGTGTACTACCCATGATTGTATCCATTGTGTAATATTCATTAATTTATGTTTTTTTACAACATCATTGTATGATCCTTATTTCATGGCTGTATGTTTTGTAATTTACCAAATCGATAAGGGAATTTGATATTTGAATATCTACTCTTTCGGCTTTACGCATACTTTGCTGATTATTTTACTCCACGATTACGTGTGGAATCACTATTCATTTTCATATGTCTTATTTTCCACTTCCCATTCTTTGGATATAATTTTGATACACATAATCACTCCATTTATAAATTCTCATTTCATCAATATGAACTTGATAAGAGTAATTTTAACTCAATCTCAATTTTTTGAGATAAATATCCAATTAATTGGTGTTGTTTTTACAAGAATATGTGTGAATGTACTATGATTTATTTACACTGAATATCCAATCATATTGAGTGTATTTATATTTTTCACACATAATTATGTCATTGATTTATCATTAACCTAAAGATACTGTCTTTATAAGAGGTTTCATCTCAATTTACATTCCATTGAGAATTCATTGTTTTAGTGCACCAAATCACTTTTATATGATGTATATAATGTACTTTGACATAGTATATCATGAATATATTTATTCTCATGATATTACAAAGTATTTAATACCTCAATTATTTGTATTCATGTGTCTCTCTTTTGGTTAGGAACTCTAAATAAAATATCATTTTTAAAATGTTATAAATATTTATTATTATAAATCATTCTCATTAATGTACACATTTTAAAAATGGTTTTAAGGATTTATTTATATGGGCATTAAAGTATAAAAACTAAAATTTCCTTTAAATTTTTCAAATTGGTATCGGACACTTTGATTAAAAAATCTATTTTTAAATTGGTTTTTTACAAATAGTGTGACTTTTATAAGATTTCAAGAAAAAGGAGGATATTTCACTCTAATTGTTTTGATGATTATTTTTATCTATGTCAATATATTTTATTATTATCAATTGAGGATAACCTAAAACAATATAATCTACTATATTGTATCGAGTGAGTTATTTTTGATTGTGGATGTTCTATTTTTATTCCATTCATTGTTTGGGGATATAGTGTTGACATTTCGTATTCTAGTTTTAATAAGAATGTTTATGTTATGTTTCAAACATTTATATGATAAATGAATTGAACTTAGTAAGTGACGGGTGGAGCCTTATATAGTTCCTTGATGCATTGGTAGGTCTCTTGAGACAAACTAGTGTCTTGGAAGAGGGTCATGACAAAATCTTATTTGTAGTCTTGGCACAAGGCCTTGACTATGTGGTTATAATAGTCGGGCATTATGAATTCCATCATTATGACAGGGGTTATTGATATTTAATTTGATTATTCGACTAGTAGAATATCCATTTTAAAAAGTTAAATGGCATTATTTCATTTCATTTCTTCCATATTATTATTAATTTAATCTTTAAAAGGCTTTTGTTTTAGTTATAAATTTCCTTAAATGTTTATGCTTATTTATGAAAGATTATACTATATTGTTATCCTTTCTGATCATCTAAGCTCACCCCTTTCTATGTTTTATTTTTCACAGAATGTGAAGATGTTTTTTATGACTGACCTGTAGGGATAGTCTGAGAGGATATGAGTGTGGACTATAGATACTATGTTGTATTAGTTTTTCACTTTATTATGTAATTTAAGACCTATGAATGTATCTAGTACTTCCAAGGCTACTAAACTGATTGGCCTTTTGTTATTTGATCTTTTATGATCATTCCAATGATACATAATAATGCACTGACTCTGGGATTCTGGGGTCGGGGCATTACAGTTGGTATAAAAGGGAGTTTAGTACAAAACCTAGAAACTAGATTTAGATAAACACTGATTAGAGCACATATCCCTAAGATAGAATTTGAGGACTAAAATAGAAGAACTTTCTAGAATATTAGTATTGTAAGGATTTCGGGAGTTTTCCAAGAAATACATCCATGTCTGGGTACAAGATAGTAGAGGTGGATCTGGCACAGATGTACCTAGGGGTAAAACCCGAAAATAATGCTTTGAGTTAGACTCAGAAAGGAATCGGGGCACGACAATGGGCCTTGTTGCACTATTGGTTATGACACTCATGGGGATCTTCTAAGGATAATTTACATTTTCCTTACAAAATGAATTGAAGGATTTTAATATAAGATGAGAATAAATGACCTTGGTTATTCCTAAGGTATTTCAAATTGAAAATATTATTTTCTGATATACTCAAAATGATTTTATAACTATTGTTACTCACATAATGCTTTCATGTTTTAGTCAATGGATAGATTCCAAGGAAGTCATATTAATATTGATAATGATGCACATGGTGGGAACGGTAGTGGAAACGAGAAAAAAATGGAATGTTGATAGGGGTAAAATATATTATGTTCATGGAAAATCATTTTTAAAAAAATATGATCAACAACACATATATTAACCAACTTTAGGACTCAAAAAAGAGGGGAATGGTTATGAATGATAAGATATCCATTAATGGAGATCACGGAGAAAGTAATCCTCAATTTCTATCATGTTGGAAATTTGGAAGGAGGCACCCACGAAAGTGTCTCAATCGAACAATGAAACGCTTTACATGTGGTAAATAATGACATAAAGTGAAGAATTTCCGAGGAAAAATGAAGAGTTATATGGAAGAAAATAAAAATGGTCCCAAGAATCCATTTATAGTCATTTTCCATAAATGTAGGGGACCTGGCCATTACCCGAGTGAATGACCTATTCTATGGGATATTTTCTTGTTCAAAGAAGAATCAATGTGGAAATAAATGGTTGGAGAAATGTTTAAAAGTATTAGGGCTCCTTTTTGATGGTTTTACTTTGGAATAATTTAATCTTATATTTTTAACCCTGTAGTTGTCATCTAAAAATGATATGTAAGGAAGAATTATCTTCTCTCATGTGGATATAGTTATAAATAACCATTTGGTTTTATATGATCATTGGGATTGAGGAAATTACAAGTTATTATATTTTGGGATGAAAATAAAAGGTATGAGATAACATTTTTTGTTAAATTATGTTATGGTTACATTGATGAATTTATATCATTATGATAATTTTATTAAATATTGTTATTGAAAATGGACTACTTGTAAACCGTGTGAAAACCCATCGCATCAGACAAAGCAGGGGGAATCAAACCCACAACTAGAGTGTGATTGAGATTTATCACCAACCACTAGACTACGTGAAGTCCCTGGTTAGTGTGACTAATTATTATTACGTAAATGATTTTATTGATCAATAATAAGTTGATTTGGGATCTTATGTCATATCAAATGAATACTCGTAGTATAATAAAATGATTTGGTGATTAAGTGATAAATGTTATTTTGGAAGACGTTCGATTTGTTGGGAACACAATATGCCCCAGGAAAATAGAATACTATGGGATTTCATTTGAGGAGTAATGGTGGATTTTATATTTGTTTTTATTATTTATTTATAGTTATTTGGCTTATTTATTGAAATGATTTACCTATAATAGAGAATATGTGATAAGGATAATTAATTTTATATATGTGACTTTGCGAGTAGTTGATGTCATTTGGAGAAACAATTTAACGTGGAATACTACATAAACAAATTATTCTACATTTTGGGTTTCAATATTTGTTTGGATTATATTAAATTATTTTAAGGAGAATTGTTTATTTATTGGTATTTATTTATCATTGGGGTATTGTTGGTTTAAATTTAGAAATTAAGATTTCTGTTTCTTTCTCTAATGGAATATCCTTTTGGGGGATCATCAGATCTTTTACTAACCGTTTTGGTTTTGATTAATCTCTAAAGACAAGGTAAATATATAGTTTATCCTTTGCGGATCATGTGATTCTCTAGAATTTTATTATAGCTCTTCCAGTGTGACCAAGTCTCCTTTACACTCGTCATTTTAAAAAAATGATTTAGTGGTAGAAATTTATTAAATAATTAAAAACTACATAAAAAGTAATTTTATCTCTTTATTTTCTTATTCAATGTCATAAATAAATTCCTCATCTTTATGAAATGTAACTTAAAACAAAAAAAAATGTCCATTTTCTTTTCCTACAGGGAAACTAATGACCCTTTGTCCAATCACAGGTTTGTGGTTTTCTTGTTGTTAACTATCTCCTGATCACGTTTTCTATCCCTCTATATCAGAACTTGACACTAAGTTTATCTTTCATATCCATGTTTTCATAAATCGAATCCTATTCTGGGTTATTGTGGGTGTCATGTTTACTTCACGTTCTTTCTTTTAAAGTGTTATTTTTATTGAATCTTTTTCGTATGTGGGACTTCCATTGTATCACCTAGAAAAATTTTAAAAATTGTGTGGATGAAATTTATTGAAGGAGGGATGAATGTAACACCCCAAGAATTCATAGTACGTTAGTTTTTCAAAGTAATTTAATAACATACACTACACGGAACATCCAGTTCAAGTACACCACGACTTACCAAACTATCCGTTCAAAAGATCTCATGAATAATATTAATATAATTTTTAATATTATATAACTCTTATAATTTTAGAATCCATATTATATGTTTCTTAGTCATAATGTAAGTAGAAATTCATTTTTTAACATAAAAGAAGTATTTTTCAAAAAATCCAATTTTACAGCCATTTTATGGGGAACCCTTTTTAAATCCAATATTTTAAAATTTTATAAATTTAATTTGACAAAATAAACTTTTCATTTGGGTTCAGGACATAATAATTTAGTTTCAATAAATTTTTGGTGTTTTTCTAATAATAATAATATTTGGGTGAATAGTGAAAAATAATATATTTTAACTAAAAACAACTTTTTTAATAAAAATAATTTATAGTGTTCAAATATACATATGAATGGTTTGGATGTATAAGTAGATTATATTTTACCATTTAATCCTATTTTGGTCATTGGAATTACTTTCACTTTGAAATTGCACATAATCAAATGCCAATCTTTTGGTAGTTATTATTTCATAAAAATACGCTTTTTGGTTTTGACAACGGAAATTAATTTTAAAATAATAAATGAAATTTCAATTTATTGAATTTGATAACATAGACATCATTTTTGAATTCATAAAATCAAAATTAACTAATGGTGAATTTTTGGTATGTTTTTGAAAACATCTAATTTTTTATGAATAGTGAAAAACACTGAGTTACCGTTTAAAACCGAATTTTTATTGAAATAAATATTTATTTTATTTAAATTTATTTTAGGTCAAGAAAAATATATAATACCTATAAATGTTCAATGTAAATCATTGGAACAGTCTATAATAATTTTGGATATATATAAATTTTATTTAACTCTTCACCATCCTTTACCCACATCCTAGGAGAATTTGCAATTTCACATAAAACATAATTTTATCGCTTCTGTGAGTTGAGTTTTGATAATCTAAGTGACTAGGTTATTATCAAGGAGTATAATGTGGTTCAATAAGAAAAAAAATAATTTTTAGTGAATAGTAACTTTTTACTTTTATTTACCATTGTAAAAATTAAATAGTGTAATTAAGGGTAAAAATGATATTATTATTACCCTAATACATATCAAAATTCTATTGGATAAGTATAATTCGACCAAAAAACCATAGGAATAAAATATGAACCTCTTTAGTCAACTTGGATTAAATTAGGACATTTATTATTATTTAATTCAAATAATAGTTAAAAGAGTTAAAATCAAAGTTTAATAACTAAAACATTATTAATATAAGGTTATACATAAAATATATTCGATTATAAATATTAATTAGAAAGATAAAAATATTTCATAAATAATGGTATTTTATTTATATTATTTCATATTAAATAATTTAATTTATTTATGACCCAATGATGAAGCAATAATTACGCAATTAATGAAATATTAAAGTAATTGATATTAAAAATATCCAAATAAATGTAATTTGAGACTTTTTATGAATTCCACTAATTTTCTAGGTTAATATGACATATTAGGGTTGGTTATATGAACTTTATTCGAAGTAATAATGCTTTTATAAATTTAGGAAAAACAAAATACCAAATAGTTTCAAAATTGAGTTAAAAGATTTATTAAAACAATTATTATATTATTAATTGATATTCTATTCCTAGAAATCTAAGGATCGGCGAAAGGACATATATAAATATAGGTGTATCATTAATGAACCACATGATCTTATCTTATATTTAAATAGTATGTTTATGAACCAAATAATATAAAAATACAAAGAGACATGGTAAATGTCAAACTATTTATCTAAGCGTTAAATATAAAAAATAAAGTTAATATAGTGACCCAAACCTGTCTAAAACCTATTGTATGAGTGGTTTCTCACCCATCCACACCTTAGCATTTGAATAATCCATTTTTGAGCAATTAGAAACCGAAAAATGAATTTATTATAAAATAATATTTCTAGCTTATCCTAAGGTGCTCCTAACCACGCTTATAAAAGGGCACTTCCCCTTCTCTCACATTTACACCATCAATGCCTTATGGACTAGAAAACCCCGGCCCAAATATCCTCTCAAATTCCCTCACTTAATCATAGAGTCCCTATTTTTGTCAGAAAACCATCTTAAGGATCCCTTTTGATCAAATTTAAATTAAGAACCCAAAGAAGTGGAAATAATTTCACCACCCTCTTTCACGTTCTTTTCTTCTTCCACTTCATCATTCATTGTTATTTACATTCTAAAATAATAAATCCAATATATTATATATATTGTTATGTTATTATAAATATTGTACAGAGTTGTTCATTATTCTATCCATCCTTTTAATGACATGTCACCATACGTGCGTACGTACGGATTACCGTCTCCATGTTGTGGTGTAATTGTTATTCAATACATTATTATTTGGATGGGTATGATAATGACGTGTAATTAATGTATATAATAAAATATAACATGATAAAGATTCTTTATAAATGATTTAACATCCACTTATATATTATTTTAATATCAAAAGAATGTTATTGTCGCTCGTGCGTATGTACGGATTACCGTCTCAACGAACACGATGAGATTCAATTCCCATCATATGAATTCAGGAATAAATTTCCTTTGAAGAATAAAAAAAGGTTTAGAGACATGATATAATTCTGTATATGAATAAGATACATCCCATCCATAACAAATATAACTCACATAACAAAGAATATAATGGAAAACAAATCTGTTAACACCCGAAATGATGATAATATTAATATATTATTAACAAAGCAATGTTAAAAGATCATACATGATATCATATTAATGTATATGATTATTTTATAATTTAATTAAAATTATTTCACTATTATAATGGGTGTTAACCTACCCTCAACCAAGGAAAAAGTACAATGTAAGGCTTTTCTTATCTCACTTTTAATTCCATGAGATTTCTATTGTTCACCACTTATTTATTGCATGTCATGTGTGTACTTCCCATTATTGCATTAGTTGTGTATTATACATTAATTTATTGATATTTACATCATAATTGTTTGATCCTTCTTTCATGGTTGTATGTTTCTTAAGTTACCAAATCCGTAAGTGAATTTGAAATTTCAATTTCCACTCATTCGGCTTTACGCATACTTCATTGATTATTTTACTCTACGATTATGTGTGGAATCACTATTAATTGATTATGTCATAATTTCCACTCCCCTTTCTATGGATAAACTTTTTATACACATAATCACACCATTTATAAATTCCCAGGTCATCTATATTAACTTGATAAGAGAAATTTTAACTCAATCTCAATTTTTTGAGTTAAACATCAAATTCATTGGTGATATTTTTACAAGAATATGTGTGAATATCCTCTGATTTATTTACACTGAATATCCAATAATATTGGGTGTATTTTTATTTTTCACACATTATTATTTCTTTGATTTATCCATAACCTAAAGATACGGTCTTTATAAGAGATTTCATCTTAATTCACATTCCATTGAGACTTATTTTTTGTTATAGACCAAATCACTTTTATATGGTTTATATAATGTACGTTAACATTGTATATCATGAATGGATTTATTCTCATGATATTACAACGTTTTTAATAAATCAATTATTTTAATTCAAGTGTCTCTCTTTTGGTTCGGAACTCTAATTAAATATCATTTTAAAATGTTTTAATGATTTGTTATTCTAAATATTTTTTATTATTTTCCATGTTAAAAAATGGTTTAATGGACTTAATTATATTGGAATTAATGTTTTAAAAATAAAATTCCTTTAAAATTTTTCAAAGTGGTATGGTAAAATTTGACTCAAAAAAATATTTTTATATGGATTCTTGACAAATATTGTTACATTCAAATGATTTCAAGAAAAAGGGGGATATTTATCTCTAATAGTTTTGATGATTATTTTCATCTATGTAAATATACTTCATTATTCTCAATTGAGGTTATTCTAATAAAATAAAATCTTCCATATTGTATCGAATGAGTTATGTTTGACTGTGGATGTTTTATTTTTATACAATTCATGGTTTTTGGAGAAAGTATTGAAATTTTTATGCTACTTTTTATACTAATGTTTATATTATGTTTCAAACGTTTCATATGATGAAAGAATTGGATTTATTATGTGATGTGTGGTGACTGTTGTAGCTCCTCGATGCATCTATAGGTCTCATGAGAAAAACAAGTCTCTTGGAACAAGGCCTTGTCAAAATCATACTTGTATTCTTGGCATAAAGCCTTGACTATGTGGTTATGATAGTTTGGAATTATGCATTCCATAATTATTAAAGTGGTTATTGATATTTCATGTGATTATTCCACTAGTAGAATATCCATGTGAATAAGAAAATGGAATTTATTGATTTCATTTTTTCTATATTATGCTGAAGTAATAGTTTAAAAATATTTTGTTTTAGATATACGTTGCCATAAATGATTATGCTTATTTATAAAAGTTTACACTATATTGTTATCCTTACTGAGCATCTGATCTCACCCCTTTCTATGTTTTATTTTTCCCGGATGTGAAGAAGTATTTTATGACTGACCTACGGGGATAGAGTATGTGGTTTATCTATATAGTTGGAATTTTATGATGGTTTAGTTATGGGGGAGGTGAAAAATCATTCCCCATCATTATGAATTACACATGTAATGGGATAATTTAGACGGTAATCGTGAGTAAAAGGGATATAGAGAGGATCCCTTACCTTAAGTCTGATGGTGTTCTCAACATGATATTGATGTCCTAAATAGTCAAAATAAGATCATTAATTAATAATTCAAAAACCATATATATATGTAAAATATTTATTTTAACCCTTATAAGTTCATTAATGACCATTTTGAGGGGTTAAGTGGATCAATTTCATTGTATACATCATGTTTGTTTTCTTGGTTTTTTTGATCCGATTACTGATTTTCAGTAATGGAAAAAACATATAATATGAACATGGTTTTGCAGAATTGAAATTATAGGAAATTATAAAATAACCAAAATATTAAATGGTTCTAAATGTAATATTTATTACTTGGAGTGAAGTTAAATCATTAAATAAATCATTAGTGATAACCTTTCGATTAATTAGCGGGTTTCTTTTTTCCTTTTTTAACATGTTTGGTTTTATAAATAAAAAACGAGTGTAAAAAAAGGATTTTAGAACTGTAGATGAGACATAATAAATATATTACGTTATGGTTAATTTATAAAAATTGTTTCATGAATAGAATTGAAGATGGTAATTGAAATTGAAAACCCATCATTCTTCAATGTGGTAAATTTACAAATCTCGAATGGTATCGTTACTACTAACATAAAAGAAGGGTTGAGGAAGAATGATCATAACTTATTCAATTATCATAAAAAAATTCCAATACATGTATATAACGGGAGATTTTTAAACATTTCAATGTGTATAAGTAAGGATATAATAGAAAAAAATTACCTTGAAAAGATAAAATAATTAAAAGTAAAGTGAAATATACATCTTGATTCAATTTTCCTTGAGAGCCTCTCTAGGGGAGATGATTTGGTAATTTGCGGAGACCATGGGCTGTTGGATGTGGGGGAGGAATCCCGGGGAGTGACTTGGGAATAATTTAGGGAATAAACAAGGCTTGATAGGAGTGAAGAGAAGAGGTAAGGATGGGTGGTATATATGTTGGAGGTTCGAAAGGTTTTCATAGTATTATAATCATTAGTTTATTATTTTTCCATAAGACAAGAAAGAGTGATGATTCCATGACCAAGAATAATAATAAATGAATTTTAGTTCTATATTTGGGTCATTACATTACTTATGATGTTTGTAATTGTGGATTTATTTTTGAATATAGTTATATTGAAAATTAATTTATGTTACTATTCACAAAAAATTCTTGTATTTCAAAAAAAACCCAAAAATTCATAGTAACCAATTTTCTATGTGTAGAATCTAAAAATAAAATACATTTTTGAAAAATAATTTTATAAAAATAATTTATTTAATATTTAATTAAAATAACAATTTACTCAGAAAACAACAATTTAAAACATTTATTTTCTTATTCCTAGATAAAGGTATATCGTAATTCCACTTGAATCATATTTATATTAAATAATAGTTAAGGTTACTATTCAATATAGTATGTCATTATTAATACGAGATATATTAATATTCATAATGGTATGTTACTATTCACCTAAAATTATTTTGGTAATATTAGAATCCAAATAACATACTGATCGCAACCGTGATGTCAAATTTTTGAAATTCAAATCACAAAAGTGAAAAACTATGAATAAAGGTCACATAGAAAATAGATTTTCACTTTTTTTGATTTAATGTGAATATATGGAATAATAATAGGAAGGAAAATTCCATTTAAAAACATTGGGTCATTTCACTTTTATGTTATATGTTCCCCTATGTAACGTCTTGGATCTGGGTGCACACAATGGGTGTCCCGAACCCAGTTTTTCACAAAACATTAAGCACATTTCCCCAAACTCCAGAGGCTTCTAACTAATAGTGACGGTCTAGGAATGATTGTGGGGAAACTATTCCATAATTTGTTAAAGTGTAGTTGAGTGAAAATAAATATTAACATACAAAAGAGTGAGTATTAAGAAATATAAACATGAAAAGGACAACGAAATTGAAGTAAAAGATAACCAACAGTCATATATATGACGACACAACTTGTCACTAATTCAATGAAAGCGGCCAAAATAGGATACACTGTAATCTCATTCAATACAGCACATGGTATAAAGTACAGCAAACAGAACCACATATGTGCTACAGGAACACAGCATCATCACGATCCTATGCTCGGTCCCATGATCTCTTACTCCTCTGCAACAATCATATACCTGTGTAGGGACCCTTTACCTTATCAACACCTATAGCAATATAATCTGTTTGGGCCCATGACATGGTCCAAATAGGGTGTGAGACATAAATCTCAGTAGGCAACCACCAAAGGCCCGTGACCTACTGCCTGTGAAATGTGCAACAAACGTGTGCAATAATGAAATTCAGCAAACTAGGAAGTACTCAAATGTATTCATTTTTACTAGGCACATAACATTTTATTAATTATTCAAAAATTCAATATAAATTAAATTGTGAGTTTTCGGAGACTCGACCTCCACTGAAGATCTCCTATACTAGTGCCACAACAGAAACCACCACAGGCTATTTAACAAGTGAAATATAACAATAATATAAATACTGTGATTTATCTTGTAAGGTAAAAAATAAGAAAACACCACAGTGAATATTCAATAAAAACATTGTAATCATACATGTGAATCCTTATCCTCAGGTTAACAGAAACAAACCCTCAGGTGATTTCCCTCAGGCATTAAAAATATTTCCCTCAGGCTTACGAGATATCGTCCTCAGTCACAGAAGCTACTACCCTCAGGAATAGGAAACGATACCCTTAGGAGAAATAAAACCATACCCTCAGGCTAATAAAATTATTCCATCATACTAAATAGAACCATGCCCTCAGGATAAACACAACCTTTCCCTCGGGATATAAAAATCCCTTTCATCTTTCTAAACAGATGAAAATCAAGTAACCGGGCTGAGATGAAAGCATAAGTAGGCAATTTATATATGTTTCCTCTCAAGAAAACTCAAAACATGTTTTAATCACTGCATACCCAAGGGTATCCTGACCAAATGGCTAAATAATGGAAACGCCCCCTTAGGGTGGACCTGGATCAAAGTAACAACCCAAAACGGTAGTTTATACTTATTCATTAGATTACCTATGCAATTATAGGTATCATAACAATCAATGTATCATCCATACGACACCCCGAACATGGGCGTGTGGTACAATGTTACACAAAATCAACAAGAAAGTTTGAAATAAACACAAGACCACCTATCTTGATCTCCCCTGATTGATATACGTGAAAGTCACCTCCCGAAACAACCATGAATGGAATAAATATGAGATAAACCATTACCCATTCAAACCTAAATAAAATCCCTTAGGGAAATAATTGTAATGAAATATTCAAGAAGAGGGATCATCATACCTGTGCGGCTCAAACGAGATTGACAGTGGAGGAATCAGAGTTATGGTGAGCGATCATGAGCTCCTCCAAGTCTCGGTCTCATATCCTGTAGCTCCTGGTGAGTCCACTTCATTCTCTATCTAATGAGGAGGCTACAACCTATTTTTAACAAATAAACATAACTACACGACGTTTACTCTCAAGTACACAACATGTAATATTTCGTAACGGTTCCTCTGGCTATTACATTCCACCGCCTCACTATTCTTCTACTAACTAATTACATGGTGTCTATTACTATGTACAGGGCGTGTAGTTAGTTTTTACACCCTTAATCCCTTACAGGCCAACATTCCCTATATTATCATCCCACACAGCCATGGTATGTGGCGTGTGTACAAAAGTACATGGTGTGTAGTTTTTTTACACACAAGCCTACATACCATGTATTCTCATCCCAAAAATCCAAAAGTACACGGCATGTGTAAAAATTTACATGGTGTGTACCAATAAATGTGGAATTTTTCCCATATTTCCCTTGTTTTCTCAAAAACACTTTAGGGAAAGTAAAAGAAGAGACACATACCTCATGAATAAGTACCAGGTTCTTACAAACTACTCCCATTAAAGAAATTCATTCCTGGATTTCCTTTCAAAAGTTTGTGAAGATAAGGAAAAGAAAAATTCTGGCCTCTGAGCATGTATGTTTTTCTCCAACTCTTAGGTTTTTTCCTGTACTCAGCTATGCTGTCATAGCACCCGCACGAGAGGAACTTACCAGATTTAGAGAACCTTTGTGATATTATCAACAATACGAATCAAATATTCATTAAAGGATGCATAAACATGATGTTCAACCTCCTTGGGCTGAGAAATGTGAGACATGTCTGAGGGATAATGGCGTAGATGGGATATGTTGAAGACTTCATGCATGTCCCGATTCCTCTGTGGAAACAACAACCGGTATGCAACCGGCCCGACTCTCGCCAGAATCTCTAATGGCCCTACATACCTCGGTGGATGATTACCCTATCTCCTGATTATACTATGTAGAAACCATCTGCTTCTGAATAAACTTGACCTGCTCTGTAGTCTCCCACACAAGACGTGGTCCCAGTAATGAAATCTCACCTGCATCCAACAATCACAAGGGATATCGGCATGGCCTACCATATAATTCCTCGTAAGGTGTCATCTCAATAGTTTCTTAAAAACTATTATTGTAGGCACACTCGACTAGGGGTATGTGCTTATCTGAAAATCCCCCAATTTCTAAGATGCATGCACACAATATTTCCTCTAGTGCCTATATTGTACGCTCTGACCAACCATCAGTCTGAGGGTGATAAACTTTTCTCAAAAGCACTTGTGTACCCAGTTCCCATTGAAATATTTTCTAGAAACAAGATGTGAAACGGGAATCCCTATATGAAATGATAGAAGAAGGGACCCCATGAAGACGTACTACCTCTCAGATATAAAACATTTGGAGGTCATCAACACTGAAGGTATCCTTGATCGGCAAAAAGTGAGCTACCATCATAAGACTATCCACAACAACCCATACGACATCATAGCCTCGTGGTAACCTCGGAAACTCAGTCATGATGTCCGTAGTGACATAATCCCATTTCCACTCTGTAATGGGTAACTTTTGTGACAGTCTGGTTGGCCTTTGATGATCTACCTTCACCTGCTAATAGGTTGAACATCTCGTAACAAAACCAGCTACCTCTCTTTTCATACCAGGCCACCAATACTAATGTCTAAAGTCATGGTACATTCTGGATACACTAGGGTGCATTTCTCAAACTGAAGCATGAAATTATTGCATAAACTCCACATGTATATCCCATGGAAGCCACACTCATCCATGGATACACAGTACCTCGTCATCGCCTATCGTCCAACTAGGAGGAGGGTTCTCACTTTCCACCGACTCCCATATAACTAGGACGTCTAAATCTGATAGTTGTCTCATACTCAATCTATCCAGGAGGGTATAGGCTATAGATAAGGATTAAAAATAGGTTCTCCCATTACTATCATGAACCTCCAAATTTATATCTGATAACAAATCCATAAGCTGCCACTCACCACTAGCCTCTTGCACTGCCTGTATCTGAGTCTTCCTACTTAGTGCATTAGATACTGCGTTACCCTTACCTGGTGTATAGTAAATAACAATGTCGAAGGATGGTACATATTGAAACCACCTTCACTCTCTAAAAATGATGTCACACAGGGTAAAAAAGTATTTAAGACTTTTCTGGTCCGTAAACACCACAAAGTGTTCTCCCAAGAGATAATGCCTCAATAGAGAACGCAAGAACAACTGCAGGAAACTCAAGATCATGGGTTGGGAAATTCCTCTCATTTGTCCTCAACTACCGAGACCCATACAGAACTACTTGAATTCCCTGCATTATCCCTGCTCCCAGCACAATACCTGATGCATCAAAGTAAACTGTATAGCTCTTCCCTTGCTATGGAAGTATAAGGAATGGTGCTGATTTCACCCTTATTTTCATCTTCTGAAAGGATGTCTCACAAGCTTCAGACCAAACGAACTTCATACACTCCATAGTCAAACCCATCAAAGGCGCTTCTAAGTGGGAGAAGTCAGGTATAACACGATTTTAGTAACCAGCCAGCCCCAATAAACTTCATATTTCAAACATGTTCATAGGCTGCTCCCAGGATTCTACTGATCTCACTTTCTCTGGGACTACACCAACTCCAGCCTCTGAGATAATATGACCTACGAAGTGAATCTGGTCCATCCAAACGTGGCACTTTGAGAGCATAGTATATAAATGTTTTTCTATCAGTGTACTCAGTACGATCTCATGATGGGTGGAATGGTCATGTAAAGTGAGAGAGTACACCAAGATATCATCCACGAAGACTACCACAAAAAAATCCAGATATGGGTGGAACACATGATTCATTAGATCCATGAAAACAACTGGCGCGTTTTTGAGTCCGAACAGCATGACCAAATATTCATATAGACCATATCTACTTTTAAAAAAAATAAGTGGTATGTTTGATGATATAACGTGCAACAGATGATATCCAGATCTCAAGTCAATCTTCGAGAAAACTGTGATCCTCGAAGTTGATCAATATATCAACAATCATCGGTTAGGGATATCAGTTCTTATCCATCTATAGGTTCAATTTCCAATTATCCATAGAGATTCTGAGGGTATCGTCTGCCTTCTTATAGAAAAGGATAGGAGAACCCTAGGGAGAAATACTAGGTTGGATAAAACCCTTGGATTGTAACACCTCTAAATACATCTTGAGTTACTGCAATTCCATTGTAGCCTTCTTATAATGAGGAATGGACATAGGTACCACTGCTAGAACAAGCTCAATAGAGAAGTCCACCTCTCACTCTGGAGGTAGACCTAAAAATTCATCAGGGATGACATCCCTGAAACGATCAACCATTGGATAGAAATCCTTCTGAAAAGTTTCTCAGTCATCCAGATATAAACTTGCAATCTCGGTTGTCACTCAACCTCCCCATGATTCTCGGATCCTTCTTGGATCACCTGGACATCCCATTCACCCTTGTATAGGATCTCTCTGCCCTCAGGCGACGTGAAACTCACCCTATGACGATACAAATCTACAAAGGCCCGAAATGTTACTAACCAGTCCATATCGAGAAAGAAAACATTGGTTGCCATCACTTTGACATTGAGGTCACATAGAAAGTGACACCCACCAACCTCAAGGCGGCACTCCATGCACTGATGCACACCTGTCGTTCTAATTATCAACAGAGTGTCTAGCGTCATGTTATCCGAAAAGTATAAACACATACCCCAAGGATATCCACAATGGGCATAGATATAAAGCTATGTTAAGGACCCATATCGAAAAGTACCAAAAATAAAACAGTGTCAACTAGAATAGTACCACTGACAGTGGAAGGTTTGGGATCCTGCTCCTGTTGGGTATGTTGCACTGCAAATGTCTATCTAGTACCTAGACCCCATGACACAACTTTGATACCCTAAGCTGACCCGCCCTACTGTCTCGGAGATCCTGGGTTATGGATACAAAGGAAACAACCCCCATCTTGGCCTGAACATCCTGACGTATTAAAATTCCCCGACTGGTAAGAAGATGTTGGCCCTGCTCATTCATGCATAGTCTACACAGAACCCCCTTCACTTGTCACAGGTGGGAATTCCTTTCAATAATGCTGATGATGACCCATCTTGCTGCAAGCTCGGTACTCCACTGGGTTATGTGGACACTGAGGTCTCTTGTTCCCCTCTTTACAACACTAATAGAACATTATCTAGCCTCGTGAAGAATTATTCTGGCTGGTACATTACCATGAGATAAATCTATCAACCTCTTCCTCTTGCCAGTAGAAAAAGTAAAAGTGACATGTGCCCAACCGCCCTGGTCCTTGCCACTAAATTCTTGTAGGATCCACTAAGTAATCAATGCCTGGTTGACAATAGCATGCACTATAGGAAACCTGAAAACATTCCCCGGCACATGGATGTCATATCTAAGACCATCTTAAAACCATCTAGCCCTCAATGTCTCATCACCCACTAGAACAGGTGCTAAATTGTATAGCTCAGTGATGGAGGTAGAATAGTCCATCACTGACATGGCTCCCAACTGCAGATTCATGAATTCTGGAGCATGATATTCCCTCAGGGCCTCTAGAATGAAAAGTTCATAGAAGACTGCCTGAAAATCATCCCATGCCATGTCTCGGTGATGCTCAGTCTGGGTGGTCACATCCCACCATCTCTTGACGGAATCACACAACATGTATGTAGAGAGCTTGACCCTCCTCCCATGAGGCATCTCTAGATGCTCGAAAAACTCCTTCATAGAACCCATCCATGACTCCGCAGCCTGTGGTCCGCCATCCACTGAAAATGATGGCGAATGCTGCTGCTGGAATACACATGTTAGCTCTCCCATAGAAGTGTTAACCCGCGATGCTCCCTGAAAGGTCTGCATGGACCACATGAAGCCTTCACAAAACTGTGCATCCACACCTGTGTCTGGAATAATATATGTCACCACATCTGGCACTACTGGAGGATCTATTGGAAGTCCACAACATACCGTATCTGGAGTATAATCGTCACCACTCTCTTATCCAGCAACTTGTGGTCGTCTTTGTGGCATGAATCTACAAGGTCAAACACACTCCTTATATTATGATCATCATGGAGTAAGAAATAGAAACATAAGAATGGAATAAAATAAATAAAACATTCCTGTTTTTTGAAACAAGACTACACGGTGTGTATAATAACTACACAGTGTGTGCCCTTAAATATTTCAGTTGGGAATGTACTTCTCCCAGAACTAGTCATGTAATACCCCACACATGGTGTGTTGGCCTCACACACGCCATGTAATTGAATGTTCTTCCCTTTCCCCAGTCCTTCTGCATGGCCAAGTCCACGCAATACCTCACCATTCATGACTACACGGCATGTCCCGTAGGTACACGGTGTGAACATGACGATCATCGCCGACCCGTTCTGTTCGAGACATGGCCGGATACACGGCTCACACTATACGGTGTGTTAGAGATAGACATGAGATGTAATTGAAAAGATAAAACTGACCCATGTTGTTAGCTACACTGCGGGATCCCAAAATTACACTACACAGCGTGTATAAGCTAAGATTTCTCCAACTGTTTTGTTGTTCACACGGGCGGACATAGGGTCAACATGACATGGTGTGTACTACTGGTACACAACATGTTCCCAGAAAGAAATCACTATCATGTGTCTCTGGCCACACGACCTATGAGAAGGTTAGAGACTACACGACGTGTACATAAGGTACACGACGTGTACTAGAAAAAAATGTTTCTTCCCGAATAGAATAACACATGGAATGTTGTCAAAACTACACGAAATGTATTCTTTGTTCTTCGAGATAGTAAGCCTCAAAAAATACTCTGGATCACAGAAAAAGAATTAAATAATCACAAAAGTGCCAAATCTTGATCCGTGAGAGCCCATACTCCCCATGAATCAATTCATGGCATCTTATACATGTTATAAAAAAGTATACAAGTCAATGATCCACCCAATTATGGTCAATAAGGACCCATAACACCTCACGAACCAATGTTTTCCAATGATTAAAAAAAACCTTATTTAACAAGACACTATCAAAAAAAGGTATTTAATCAAAGCATCTATCACAATAATTTGATTTTTCTAGCACAACATCAATCACAAGAACATGATATTTCTAATGCACTTACATTGAATGGAACTATGCATGAAATGTGATTCTAACATGTGCTTAAATAATGCATGAGATGGCATACCCTCATCTCATTAGGTTGCAACTAAATAGAAACCATGTACAAAATATAAACAACACACCACAAGTGCATCACCCAATGGTGAAATCTAACCAACTGTAATAATTGCAGAAGCAGAAAATTACAACACCAGGAATATTGGATTTTCCCTAGAAATGGGTTACCTACTCCTTGGCCCAGCTTATTACCATGTACCAATTCTTTCATATCCCTGACTATAGGCTCAAAATAGTATGTCAATGAAAATAAACTCCTATGATACCACTTTATATCGTCCCGAATCCGGGTGTCACACAAAAGGTGCCCCAAACTCGGTCGGTCACATGGCCTCCTATGCATTTCCCAAAATTCCAGAGGCTTCCCACTAGCAATGGGGGCCTAGGACTGATAGTGGGGAAACTATGCCCTCATTTGTCAAAGTGTAGAGTAATGGAATTAAATATAAACATACAAAAGTAGAATATGTAAGCAATATAGACATTCATAGGGAAATGGAACTGAAGTAAAAAAGATAGCCAATTTTAATATATATTATGATGCAACATGTTAATAATTATAATAAAGTATCCAAAATAGGATACACTACAATCTGATACAATACAACACATGGTACAATATACCGCAATCAAAACCAAATCAGTGCTTCAGGTACACAGTAGCATCGTGAGCCTAAGTTCGTTCCCATGCTCTCTTACTCCTCTACCAAAATCATTTAAATGTGTAGGGACCCTTTCCGTTTTCGTCACCTGAAGAAATATATATTTTTTTGGGCTCCACACATGACCCAAAGAGGGTGTGAGATATAAATCCCAGTAGGCAACCACCAAATGCATGTTCTCAACTGTCAGTTAAAATGTGCCACATTATTATTCAATAATGAAATGTAGTAAACTAGGATGTGATCAAAAGTAACCATTCCTACCAATTACATGCCATTTTATTAATTCTTCAACAATTCAATGTAATTTAAATTCTGAGTTTTCAGATAATCGGCCCCTACTGAATATCTCTTATACTAGTTCCACAGTAGAAACCGCCATAGTCTATTTAAAAAGTGAAATATAACAATAATACCAATCCTATGATTTATCTTGTGAGGTAAAAGATAATAAATCACCAAAGTGAATATTCAACGTAAACATTTTCCTCATACATGTGAATCCTTACCCTTAGGTAAACAAAAACGAACCCTCATGTGATTTACATCAGGAATAATGAATATTTTCCTCAGGAATATAAGATATCACCCTCATGAACCAAATATACTGCCCTCAGGCATAGAAAACATTTCCCTCAGGGGAAATAAAACCTTGCCTTCAGGTTAATCAATCCTTGCAATCAGGCTAAACAGAACTGTGCCCTTAGGTTAAACAGAACCTTTACCTCAGGCTAAACAGATCCATGCTCTCATGCTATACGGAAGAAAATCAATTAATCGAGATGAGCCCAAAGAATAAGAAATAAATTTATATATGTTTCCTCGTAAGAAAACTCCAAATATCTTATAATCACAATATACCCACCAGTATACTGGACAAACAACTAAACAAGGGAAATGTACCCTCAGGGTTGCCCTAGATCAATTAAACGATCCCAAACAATAGTATCTACTTATTCATTAGATTACCTATGCAATTCTAGGTATCTCAAAAGTCAAAGTCTCATCCATATGACACCACAAAAATGGGCGTGTGGCACAATGGTAAACAAAATCAACTCGAAAATTGGAAATAAACACAAGACCACCTACATTGATCTCCTCTGATTGATATATGTGAAAGGTACCCCCCGAAACAACCATGAACGGCGTAAATCTGAGATAAATGATTACCCATTCAAACCTAAATAACATCCCTTAGGGAAGTAATTTGAAGGTAATATTCAAGAAGATGGAAGACCATACCCACGCGGTTCAAACGAGATCGACAATGGAAGAATAGGGGATACTGTGAGAGATCGGGAGATCCTCCATGTCTTGGTCTCCTCTCCCGCATCTCCTGGTGAGTCCCCGACCTCCATTGTTGAATGAGGAGGAAACTGCCTATTTTAAAAGGAAAAACATAACTACACAGCGTGTACTCTTAGGTACACAACAAGTAATATTTTTTTAACTGTTCCTCTAGTGACTACATTGCATCGCCTCACTGTTAATCTACCGACTGATTACACATAGTGTTTTACTAATTACATGGTGTGTAGTTAGTTTTTACACCCATAATCATAGAAAATCCTACATGTCCTATATTCTCATCCCACACAGCCAAATTACACAGTGTGCGTAAAAAATTACATGGCATGTAGTTAGTTTTTACACCCTAGCCTACACGCCCAATATTATCCTCCCACGCGGCCAATGTACTTGTCTTATATACAAAAGTAAATGGTGTGTACCCATAAATTTGGGATTTTTCCCTTATTTCCCTTGTTTTCTATAAAAAACATACAGAAAAGGAAAAGAAGAGACCTGTAACTCAAGAATAAGAACTGGGTTTGTAGAAAAATCCCCTCTGAAAGAAATTCTTCCTCGAATTTCCCTCCCAAGGATGGTGAATATAAGGCTGGGAACAATTTTGGACACTAAACACGTGCGTTGGTCTCCCACTCCTAGGTTACGTCCTGCACTCGGTTATGCTTCCATATCACCCACACGAGTGGGACTGACCGGCCTCTGAGAACCATCATGCTCCTATTGACAATATGAATCAGATTCTCCACAAATGATGCATATACTTGATGTTCAACCTCCTCAGGCTGGAAATTTTGAGATGAGTCTGAGTGATAATAGTGCAACTGAGATACATGGAAGACGTCGTGCATGGCATGGTACCTCTATGGTAACTGCAACTGATAGGAAACTGGCTTAACTCTCTCCAGAATCTGAAACGACCCTACTCAACTTGGTGAAAGTTTACTGAATCTCCTGATCCGCCTGTGACCCAACCTTGGTGAAACATGCATGAAAAACTAATCTTGGACCAGGAACAATAAGGGTTGTCTACGACAATCAGCATAAGATTTCTGACGAGACTGTGTTGTATCCATCTTCTTCTGAATCAACTGGACTTCCTATAAAGTCTCCTGCATGAGATGTGGTCCCAGTAATGTTATCTCACCTACATCTAACCTGCATAATGGAGATAGGCATGGCGTACCTTATAATGCCTTGTAAGGGTCCTTCCAAATAGTTTCATGAAAAATATTATTTTAGGAAACCTCGACCAGGTGTATGTGATTATCCAAAGATCCCCCAAAGTCCAGGATGCATGCACATAGCATGTCCTCTAACAACAATATTTTACGCTCTGAATGGTCATTAGTATGAGGGTGGTAAGCTATTCTCAAAAGCACTTGTGTGCCCAGTGCCCTCTGAAAACTCAACCAAAAACAATATATAAAATGGGTGTCCCTATATGAAATGATAGAACAAGGGACCCAATGAATACTTACTACCTATCTAATATAAAACATCCCAAGATCGTGAACCCTAAAGGTCTCCTTGGTCGAAAAAGTGAGCTACCTTCATAAGAATATCCACAAAAACACATACGACAACATTGCATCGAGGTGACCTCGACAACCCGGTCATGAATTCCATCATGACATCATCCCATTTCCACTCCGGAATGGGTAACTGTTCAAATAGTCTGGTTGGAGATTGATGATCTGCCTTCACCTACTGACAGGTGGAACATCTCAAAACAAAACCAACTACCTCTCTTTTCATACATGACCACCAATACTGACATCTCCAGTCACTGAACATTTTGGTTACATGAGGTTGCACTTCCAAAGACGAATCATGAAATTTCTGCATCAACTCCTCACGTATATCCCTTGGATCCCACACTCATCCATGGATACATAGTACCTCGTCATCTCCTATCATCTAACCAGGAGAGGGGTCCTCACTTTCCCCCGACTCCCATAGAACTAGGCCTTCTAAATATGATAGTTTTCCCATCCTCGCTCTATCTAGGAGGGTAGAAGTCACATCTAAGGATGAAAAATAGGTTCATACCTGACTATTGTGCACCTCCAAATTCATCTCAGAGAACAAATACATACGCATCCACTCACCACTGGCCTCCTGCACTGGATGTATCTGAGTCTTCCTACACAGTGCATCATATACTGCATTACCATTAATAGGTGTATAGGAAAGATCAATGTCGAAGGACAGTAGGTATTCAACCAACCTTCAATGTCCCAAATTCATGTCACAATGGGTAAAAATGTATTTATGACTATTGTGGTCCGTAAACACCACAATGTTTTCTCCCAAGAGATAATGCATCAACATCGTATGACATGAAAAACTGCAGCCAATTCCATATCATGCGTCGGGTAATTCCTCTCATGTGGCCTCAACTTGCGAGACTCGTATGCAACTACTCAATTTCCCTGCATCAACACTACTCCCACCCACATACCTTATGCATCACAGTAAACTCTATATATCTTCCCTTGATATGGAAGTATTAGGACTGGTGTTGATTTCAACATTCCATTCATCTAGTGAAAGGCTTTCCCGCATGCTTCAGACCAAATGAACATCATACCCTTCATAGTAAAACCCATCAATGGCACTGCTAATCAAGAGAAGTCCTTTACAAAGAACATGTAGTAACCCGCCAGCCCCAAGAAACTCCATATTTCAAACACTTTCATAGGATTCTCCTGGGACACTACTGCTCTAAATTTTTCTAGGTTTACCACTACTCCTTCCTCTATGATAATATGACCCAGAAAGTGAATATGGTCTATGCAACAATGGCACATTGAGAGCTTAGAATGTAAATGATTCTCTCTCAGCGTACTCAGTATGATCTCTAGATTGGTGGCATGGTCGTGTCGAGTGACTGATTACACCAAGATATCATCCACGATGACTACCACAAAATAATCTCGATATTGGAGGAACACGCGATTCATCGGAGCCATAAAAACTGGTGGTGCGTTTGTGTGTTTGTACGACATGACCATGTACTCGTATAGACCATATCTACTCCGAAATGTTGTAAGTGTTATGTCTGATGGTCTAACATGCAACTGATTATATCTAAATCTCAAGTCAATCTTCATGAAAAGTTATGCTCCTGGAAGTTATCAAAATATCATCAATCCTTGGTAAAGGATATCAGTTATTAACTGTCAACTGGTTCAGTTTCCACTAATCAACAAAGAGTATGATGGTACCTTCTACCTTCTTAGGGAAAAGGACATGTGAACCCTAGGGAGAAATACTGGGTCAGATAAAACCCTTGGATTGTAACACCTATAACTGCCACTTGAGCCCCTGAAATTCTGGTGTAGCCATCTTATAAGGAGGAATGAAAATAGTGGCCACTCCAAGAACAAGCTCAATAGAGATATACACCTCTCACTTAAGAGTTAGACCGGAAAAGTTTTCAGGGGACACATACCTGAAATGATAAAAAACCTGGAGGGAAATCCTTCTAAAAATATTCCTGGTCATCCAGATATAAAATCGCAATCTGGGTTATAACCCCACCTCACCCATGATTCTGGGGTCTTTCTTGGATCGCCTAGACAACCCATCCACCCTTGTATATTCACTCTCCTCTCTCTAGTGACGTGAAACTAACCCTACAATGATAGAAAATATACAAAGGTTCGAAATGGTACTAACCGGTCCTTCCTGAGAATGACATCATAGCTCGTCATCTATAAGACATTGAGGTCCCATATAAAGTGACACCCACTAACCTCTTGAGGCACTCCTTGCACTGATGAATACCTGCTGTTTTAATTCTCAACGGAGTGTCTAGCATCATGATATCTGAAGAGAAGAAACACATAGCCCAAGGCTCTCCAAAACGGGAATAGATATAAAGATACGTGTATCACACGTATCGAAACGTACCGATAATTAAACAGAAGAAACTAGAATTGTATCTCTGATAGTGGAATGTTTGGGATCCGGATCCTGTTGGGTATGTTGCACTGCATATGTCTACCCAGTGCCTCGACCCTACGACATAGCCTGGATACCCTAAGCTGACCTACCCTGCTATCTCTGAAATCCCGGTGTCTGGTTACCATGTCCACGACCACCACCTCAGCCTGAACATCCTAATGAATTCCATTTCCCAGACTGGTAAGAAGCTTCATGCCCTACTCCTGCATGTGAAGTCTACACATAACCCCTCTAACAAGTCACTGGTTGAAACTCCTTGAAAAAAATCTGACAGTGACCCATCTTGCTGCAAGCTTGGATCTCTACTGGGTAACGTGGACACTGATGTCTCGTGTTCCCATATTTACCACACTAATAGAACATTATATGGCCTCATGAAGAATTATTATGTCTAGTACTTCCAAAATGATAGAAACCGATCAGCCACCTCCTCTTACGGGTAGAAAGTTTACCAGAGACTAGTGACCAACCACCATGGTCCGTGCCACTAGCTTCCTGTTGGTTCCTCTCAGTAATCAACGCTTGGTTGACAATAACATGCATTGTAGGCAACCAGAAAACATTCACCAGAACATGGATGTCATATCGAGGACCATACTAAAAGCGTCCAACCCTTAATGTCTCATCACCCACAAGAATAGGTGAAAAACGTTGTAGCTCAGTGATGTAGGCAGAATAGTCGATCACTAACATGGCTCCCGACTGCAGATTCATGAACTCTTGAGCTCGATCATCTCTTATCATCTCTATAATGAAAAATTCATAGAATACTATCTAAAAATATTCCAACCCCATGTATCAGTTATGCTCAGTCTGTGTCGACTTGACCTTCTTTGTAGTCTCCTACACAAGACATGGTCCCAACAAAGAAATCTCACCTGCATCCAACAATCATAAGGGAGATCAGCAGGGCCTACCATATAAAGCATCGTAAGGTGTCATCTCAATAGTTTCCTAAAAATTATTATTGTAGGAAAACACTACTAGGGGTATGTGATTATCCGAAGAGCCCCCAATTTCTAGGATGCATGCACACAATATGTCCTCTAGCACATATATTGTCCGCTTTGACCGACCATCAGTCTGAGGGTGATAAAATTTTCTCAAAAGCACTTGTGTACCCAGTTACCACTGAAATATTTTCCAAAAACACTATGTAAAATGGGCATCCCTATCTGAAATGATAGAAGAAGGGACCCCATGAAGACGAACTACCTCTCAGATATACAACATCTGGAGCTCATCAACACCGAAGGTCTCCTCGATCGACAAAAGGTGAGATACCTTCATAAGTCTATCCACAACAACCCATATGACAGCATAGCCTCGTGGTAACCTTGGAAACTCAGTCATGATGCCCGTAGTGACATCATCCCATTTCTACTCTGTAATGGGTAACTGTTGTAACAGTATGGTTGGCCTTTGATGATCTGCCTTCACCTGCTAACAGGTGGAACATCTCGTAACAAAACCAGCTACCTCTCTTCTCATACCCGGCCACCAATACTTATGTCTAAAGTCATGGTACATTCTGGTTACACTAGTGTGCAGTTCCCAAACCAAAGCATGAAATTCTCACATAAACTCCACATGTATATCCCATGAAACCCACACTCGTCCATGGATACAAAGTACCTTGTCATCGCCTATCATCCAACCAGGAGGAGGGTTCTCACTTGACACCGACTCCCATAGATCCCAGACGTCTAAATCTGATAGTTGTCTTGTCCTCACACTATACAGGAGGGTATAAGTCATAGATAAGGATTAAAAATAGGTTCTACCCTTATTATCATGAACCTCCAAATTTATCTCTGAGAACAAATCCATAAGCTGCCACTGACCACTAGCCTCTTGCACTGCCTGTATATGAGACTTCCTACTCAGTGCATTAGCTACTACGTTACCCTTACCAGGTGTATAGGAAATCACAATGTTGAAGGACGGTACATATTAAAACCACATTCATTCTCTAAAAATGAAGTCACACTGTGTAAAAAAGTATTTATGACTTTTCATGGTCTGTAAACACCACAATGTGTTCTCCCAAGAGATAATGCCTCAACAGTGTAATGCAAGAACAATTTCAGGCAACTCAAGATCACAGGTTGGGTAATTCCTCTCATGTGGCCTCATCTTCTGAGACCCATACTGAACTAATTGATTTCCCTAAATCATCCCTACTCCCAGGACAATACCTGATGCATCAATGTAAACTGTATAGCTCTTCCCTTGCCCTGGAAGTATCAGGAATGGTGCTGATTTTATCCTTATTTTTAATCTTCTGAAAGGCTTTCTCGCAAGATTCAGACCAAATGAACATCATAAACTTCTTATTCAAACCCATCAATGGAACTTCTAAGCGGGATAAGTCTGGTATAACACGATTGTAGTAACCATCCATCCCCAAGAAACTATGTATTTCAAACACGTTCTTAGGCTGCTCCCAGGATACTACTGCTCTCACTTTCTCTGGGACTACACCAACTCCTGCCTCTGAGATAATATGACCTAAGAAGTGAATCTAGTCCATCTAAAAGTGGCACTATGATAGCTTATAATATAAATGATTCTCTCTCAGTGTACTCAGTACGATCTCAAGATGGGTGGAATGGTCATGTCATGTGAGAGAGTACACCAAGATATCATCCATGAAGACTACCTCACAAAAATCCAGATATGGGTGGAACACATGATTCATTAGAGCCATGAAAACTACTGGCGCGTTTTTGAGTCCGAACTGCATGACCATGTACTCATATAGAAAATATCTACTTTTAAAGGCAATAAGTGGTATTTTTGATGATATAACGTGCAACAGATGATATCCAGATCTCAAGTCAATCTTCGAGAACACTGTAATCCTCGAAGTTGATCAAAATATCAACAATCCGCAGTTAGGGATATCAGTTCTTATCCATCTATAGGATCAATTTCCAATACTCCATAGAGAGTCTGTGGTTATTGTCTGTCTTCATAGAGAAAAGGACAGGAGAACCCTAGGGAGAAATACTAGGTTGGATAAAACCCTTGTCTTGTAACACCTCTATGTACATCTTGAGTTCCTGCAATTCCAGTGTAGCCATCATATAAAGTGGAATGGACATAAGTGTCACTGCTAGAACAAGCTCAATAGAGAAGTCCATCTCTCGCCCTAGAGGTAGAACTGAAAATTAATCAGGGAAGAAATCCCTGAAATGATCAACCAGTGGATAGAAATCCTTCTGACAAGTTTCTCATTCATCCAGATATAAACTCTCAATCTCGGTTGTCACTCAAACTCGCCCATGATTCTCGGATCCTTCTTGGCTCACCTGGACATCCCATTCTCCCTTGTATAGTATCTCTCCACCCTCATGCAACGTGAAACTCACCCTATGACGATACAAATATACAAAGGCTCGAAATGTTACTTACCAGTCCATCATGAGAATGACATCATTGGTTGCCATCTCTTTGGCATTGAGGTCACATAGAAAGTGACACCCACCAACCTCAAGGGGGAACTCCTTTCACTGATGCACACATGTCGTTCTAATTATCAACAGAGTGTCTAGCGAAATGTTATCCGAAAATTAGAAACACATACCACAAGGATCTCCACAACATGCATAGATATAAAGATATGTGTAGGACCCATATAGAAAAGTACCAAAAATAAAATAGAGGCAACTAGAATAGTACCTCTGACAGTGGAAGGTTTGGGATCCTGCTCCGGTTGGGTATGTTGCACTGCAAATGTCTGTCTAGTACCTAGACGCCATGAAACAACCTTGATACCCTAAGCTGACCCGCCCTGCTGTCTCGGAGATCCTGGGTTATGGCTACAAAGGAAACAACCCCCATCTTGGCCTGAACATCCTGATGTATTATAATTCCCTGACTGGTAAGAAGATGTTGGCCCTGCTCCTTCATACGTAGTCTACACAAAACACCTTTCACAAGTCACTGGTGGAAATTTCTTTCAACAATGCTGATGATGACCCATCTTGCTGCATGCTCGGCACTCTACTGGGTTATGTGGACACTGAGGTCTCTTGTTCTCCTCTTTACAACACTGATAGATCATTATCTAGCCTCATGAAGAATTATTCTGGCTAGTACATTACCCTGAGAGAAATATATCAACCTCTTCCTCTTGCCGGTAGAAAAAGTACTAGTGACATGTTCCCAACCGCCCTGGTCCGCGCCACTAGATACTTTTAGGATCCACTAAGTAATCAATGCCTGGTTGAAAATAAAATGCACTATAAGCAACCTGAAAACATTCCCAGCACTTGGATTTCATATCTAAGATCATCTTAAAACCATCTAGCCCTCAAAGTCTCATCACCCACCAGAACAGGTGAAAAATGCTATAGCTCAGTGATGGAGGTAGAATATTCCATCACTGACATGGCGCTCAACTGCAGATTCATGAATTCTGGAGCTTGATATTCCCTTAGTGTCTCTAGAATTAAAAGTTCATAGAAGACCGCCTAAAAATCTCGCCATGCCATGTCTCGGTGATGCTCAATCTGGGTGGTCACATCCCACCATCTCATGACGGAATCATGCCACAAGTATGTAGCGAGCTTGACCCTCCTCCCATGAGGCATATCTATATGCTCGAAAAACGTCTGCATAGAACCCAGCCATGACTCCGCAGCCTGTGTACCAACATCCACTGAAAATATTGGGGAATGCTGCTGCTGGAATTCACATGTTAGCTCTGCCATAAAAGTGATAACCCGCGGTGCTCCCTGAAAGGTCTGTATGAACCACATGAAGCCTTCACAGAACTGCGCATCCACGCCTATGTCTGGAATAATAGATGTCACCACATCTGGAACTACTGTAGGATCTATTGGAAGTCCACAACATACCGTCTCTAGAGTATAATCATCGCCACTCTCTTAGCCAGCAACTTGTGGTCGTCTCGGTGGAATGAATCTACATGGTCAAACACACTCCTTATATTAAAATCATCATGGACTAAGAACTAGAAACGTAAGAATGGAATAAAAGAAATAAAACATTCCAGTTTTTTGAAACAAGACTACACGGTGTGAATAATAACTACACGACATGTGCTCTTAAGTATTTCATTTGGGCACGTACTTTTTCCAGAACTAGTAATGTAATACCACACACATGGTGTGTTGGCCGAACACACGCCATGTAATTGATTGTTCTTCCATTGACCGAGTCCTTCTATATGGCCAAGTCCACCCAATCCCTCACCATTCATGACTACACGGCGTATCCCACAGGTACTCGGCGTGAACATGATGATCTTTGCCGACCCGTGTTGTTCGAGACATGGCCGGATATACGGATCACACTACACGGTGTGTTAGAGATAGACATGACATGTAATTGAAAAGATAACACTGACCCATTTTGTTAGATACACTGCAGGATCCCAAAATTACACTACACAGCGTGTATAAGCTAAGATTTCTCGATCGGTTTTGTTTTTCACACGGGCAGACACATGGTCAACATGACATGGTGTGTACTACCGGTACATGGCATGCTCCCACAAAAACATCCCTATCCTGTGTCTCTGGACACACGGCCTATGAAACTGTTAGAGACTACATGGCGTGTACATAAGGTACATGACGTTTACTTGAAAAAAATGTTTCTTCTCGAACAGAAGAACACATGGAATATAGTCAAAACTACACGGCATGTATTATTTGTTTTTCTAGACAATATGCCTCAAAAAATACAATGGATCCCAGAAAAATACTTAAATAATCACAAAAGTTCCAAATCATGATCCATGAGAGCCCATACTCCCCACGAATCAATTCATGGAATCTTATACATGTTATAACAAATTAAACAAGTCAATGATCTACCCAATTCTGGTCAATGAGGACCTATAACACGTCACGAACCAATGTTTTCCATTGATTAAAATAAAACCTTACATAACAAGACCCTATCAAAAAAATGTATTTTATCAAAGCATCTATCACAACAACATTCTTTTTCTATCACAACATCTATCACAAGAACATAAAATTTCTAATGCACTTACATTGAATGGAACTATGCATGACATGGGATTCTAACATGTGCATAAATAATGCATGAGATGGCATACCCTCATCTCATTAGGTTGAAACTAAATAGAAACCATCTATAAAATATAAACCGCACACCAGAAGTTCATCACCCAATGGTGAAATCAAATCTACTGTAATAATTGCAGAAGCAGAAAATTGCAACACCAGGAAAATTGGATTTTCCCTAGAAATGGGTTAGCTACTCCTTCGCCTAGCTTATTCGAAAGTACCAATTCCATCATATCCCAGACTATAGGCTCAAAACAGTAAGTCAATGAAAATAAACTCCTCTTATACCACTTTGTAAAATCCCGAATATGGGTGTCACACAACAGGTGCCCCAAACCTGGTCGGTCACATGGCCTCAAGCGCATTTCCCAAAATTCCAGAGGCTTACCACTAGCTACGGGGGCCAACGACTGATAGTGGGGAAACTATGCCCTCATTTGTCAAAGTGTAGTGTAGCGGAATTAAATATAAACATACAGAAGCGGAATTTAACACCCCAAGCTTTTACAATACACTTCTATTTCAATAATGCAATAGCTTGCATTGTATGCAAGTTCGAGTTCTAACACACCGAGACTAATCAAAGTAGCCATTATGCATAGTAATACCCACTTTTTAAAATTATAGAAATTTTATATTTCAAGATGGACTAAATTTTTGTATTCGTAATATCGAAATTATGCTAAGTTAATTTTTTTGTAATTTTCTGAGAACTTTCATTTTTTTTATGAATAGTGAAAAATACTTAAAACAACTTTTTTAATCAAAATAATTTATAGTGATAAATTATACTATAAAGTGGTTTTAAAGTATGATTATAATATATTTTTACAACTTTATCCAATGGTGGTCACTAGAATTAATTTAACAATGAAATTGGACATAAACAATTGTCAATCTTTTGATATATATTGTTTCTTAAAAACACGCTATTTGTTGTGAGAGCGGGAATTGATTATGAAATTAATTAAAGCAACTTATATGTTTGGAATTTTATAAAATATACATCATTTTTGAATTTGGAATATCAATTCTAGATTAGAGTTAAATTTTGGCATTGTTTTGGAAAACTTCAATTTTTGATGAATAGTGAAACCACTATGTGGTAGTTAAAAAACTGATTTTTCTTTTAAATGAAATATTACCACTTCTGTGATTTGATTTTAAAAAATCCAACAATCATGGTAGTCATTAGGAAGTAAAATGTGGTTCAATGGGTTTAAAGTAATTTTTTGGTGAATAGTAACTTTTACGTTTAATTAATCGCGATTATAGGTAATTAGTGAAATTTAAGGTAAATATAATGTTATAATAATAGGAAATGACCTTGACACTTTTCCTACCCCTATAGGATGAGTCATGACCGACCAAGAAAAACAATGTGTAAACTTGGGGACCCCATGGAGCCACTATGGTAGGAAAATGACATTAAAAACTTTTTATTTAATGTTAAAATATAAATGTCAGAAACATGAGTTGTTTTACTAAAAAAAATTTAAATGGGGTTATACAAGTCATAATTTTGACTATAAATATTCATTAGAAATATAAAAAGATTTCATACATCATGATTGTTTTTTTATAATTTTTAGACATTAAATAAATTAAATTATTTATGAAACCATGATGATGCAGCAATTACCTCATTAAATAACGATTTAAATGAAATGAAAAGATAATGTAAAATACAAGGCTTACACTTGTCAAAAACCTAATTGATGAGTAGATTTCGAACCCTTATAACCTTATCCTAGAAATATTTCATTTTGGGACCTTTAGAATCCGAAACGCATTTCATAATAAAGTAACATTTCAATCATTCCAAGAGTGCCCCTTCTCTCCTCTTATAAAAGGCCCCCACCACTACCACCTTATTCACACCTTCAAGCCATTTGGATTGGACAAACTCTGCCCAAATACTCTCCCAACATCCCTATATTACTCCTAGAAGCCTCACTTTGGGCATAACTATTCCCAAAGAAGCCTTTGGATCAAATCAAAAAAGAGTTACCCGATTTTATAGTAATGTCTTCTCTTATGTTATTTTGTTTTATTTTGCTTCTCCAACCACCTATACTGTTTTTATCCATTTCCTTTGTAAAAACACCAATATATGAAATATAATAGTATGTTGTTATAAGAAGTATTCTAGCTAAACTTAAACATACCTACCTTTAATGGTTAACGAACATACTGTTTCTGTGAATGGCGAATTTCTGCCTCACGAAAAGATAATTGTTCAGAACTCATATAACACATTCAAAGGCGGACATTAAGATGTCACTATATTTATATATGATATATAATATGTTTATGTTTTCCTTAAGCTTATGTATTTTTTATTTATGTCATACCTTTATGGTTTCCATTATGGGTAAACGCGATATTTTCATTTTAGGAAGTGTGGACTACCGCCCCCTCAATGTGATTTGAATCGTAAATGACATATGTGGGATGTATAAAGGATGGAGTAAATGATATTATACATTATATTATAATGGAATTATATTATACCTTTATATAAGTATAACTTCATTCCATTAAATACGAAATATAAATGAAAGTAGCGTTCATGCGTACGTACGGCTTACTGTCTCCATCAACGGTGCATTTCATTTCATACCTCTAAATGTTATGTAATATTATAAATGAATGTATATAATGGATATATATGATGTATTTTATATCTACATCATGAATATAATTATGGATATATGGATATTTTACCACATGAACTAAGTGTAATTATAAGAAGTTTATTTTTGACTCAAGTACCTAAGATCGACAAAATGACCGTTATTAACTTAAATAATTACATAATGTTCATAACATGGTAATACGTGATATAAAAGGAATAATGAACTTGAAAAAGTTTCTTAAGTAGGTAGATATTAACTCTAGTTTATTATTCAGGAGGTTAAAGAGCAGTCGAGTCAAGTCGGACACGAGGTAAGGGAACTTCATAACACAATTTCTATTCATTGGGATAATCTCCTACTTTCAAATTATGTCATGATATTATTATGTCATATCTTGTATTTGTACTTTCATTATGTGTACTTATAGTGAATACACATAATAGATCTATTTTATTTAAAAAAAGATCTTGGTATGGACTTCGTCTCAATCTCCTTTCATTGAGGCATATTTTGTTTCATACACAACTTTCTTTTATACGGTGTATAAACCCCTTTGACTTTTACATTTATTCAAAAGGAATATTTTTTTATACGAAGGGTTTTACTAAATGACAAAAAGGGAATATTTTTCTTGCCTTACATATGCGGCGACAACGACTTCTCCGCCGTGACAATTATTTGAGTTTCGGCTTCTTCTCCAAGCCATAAATTTTTTTAAAATGAAAAATAAATTCAATGTTTTAATTTTCAATACTTTTGGTATTGAAAATGGTTTTGAAAGTGTTTTTATTATATCAATGTGTTGTATTGATATCTTTTGATTGAAATGTGGAAATGTTATGTTTATTTTATGCATGTTTTATGTGATATGATTATGTTATGGTTTATGATATGTTTAAACCTGTTCATATGAGGAATGCATTGGACTTAATAAGTGACGGGTAGAGCCCGCTACTGCTCCTCGATGCATCGGTAGGTCTCATAAGACAATCTAGTGTCTTGGAACGAGGACTTGACAAAATCTTAATTGTGGTCTTGGCACGAGTCCTTGGATACATGGTTATGATAGTCTAACATTATGCATTCCATCATTATGAAAGTGGTTATTGATATTTCATGTGATTATTCGACTAGTAGAATATCCATGTGAGTAAGTAAATGGAATTATTTAATTTTATTTTTGCCATATTATGCTGAAGTTAAAGTTTAAAAAGGCTTTTGTTTTAGTTATACATTGCCTTAAATGTTAGTGTTTATTTATGAAAGCATCCACAATATTGTTATCCTTACTGAGCATCTGAGCTCACCCCTTTCAATGTTTTAATATTTTCCAGGATGTGAAGAAGTATTTTATGAATTACCAACAGGGATAGTCAGAAGTGGATATGAGTGTGGTATATGGAGACTTTGTTATTGTAGTTTTTAACTTTATGATGTTATGTAACATTTATGAATGTATCTAGTGTTTCCAAGGCTACTAAACTAATTGGTCTTTTGAGACTTGATCTTTTGTGATCAAGCCAATGTTATGAAGTAACGCACCAAGTCTGGGTAGCTAGGGTCGGGGCGTTACAGTTGGTATCAGAGGCAGTTTAGTACTAACCGTGGAAGCTAGATTTAGATAAACTCTGATTAGAGCGCATAGCCATAAGATAGACTTTGAGGATTAGTATAGAAGAACTTTATAGAATTTTGGTATTATAGAGATTTTGTGAGTTTTACAAGGAATACATCCCTATCTGGATACGAGCAGGTAGAGGAGGATCTGGAATAGATATACCTAGGGATAAAACCCAAAAACACCTCTTTGAGCTAGACTCTAACAGAAACTGGTGCACGACAACGGGCCTTGCTGCACTCTTGGTTATGACACTCCCAGGGGATATGATTAGGATAATTCTCATTTTCATTACAAACCATTATGAAGGGTTTATGATTATATACTTCCTCAATAAAAACAGTTCTTTTTATTCTTATGGATTATATCCATAAATAGTTCAATTTTTGGTAAGTGTTTTACAAGTATGGAATTATGTATATTAACTCATAAACTAATATAGTTTATGCCATTGTTTTGAAATGGCGCCTAGTGGGAGGAATGGAAACAGTATCAATGCACGCACTCCGTGTAGGGATTTCCCTCCTTCTCAAGATAATTATTGTGGATCTGGAGATACAACTGGTGATGATCAACTTATTACCATACTAGGACAACTCACTCGGGTTATTAATAATAACCTTACTCGTATGGAGCACCCTTATTCGCAACGTGGAGGATCAATGTTAGATCGTTTCATGAGGAAACAACCACCAAAATTTAATGGGGGTAAAAATCCATTAGTAGCTGAGCAATAGAGAAACTCCTTAGAGAAAATATTCCATGCCTTGGGGATTAGCGAAATGGAGAAGGTTGTCATGGCAGTTTACCGCCTCACTGGAGATGTCGATCAGTGGTGGTCGCTGATTCAAAACACGAAAGAAGATTATGAAGTATCAAATATGGAATGGAGGGAGTTCAAAGAGATTTTATTAGAAAAATATTTTCCTCGTGACCATCGAGCAGATATGGAAGGGAAATATCTGAGTCTGAGAAAAAAGGAGTATGAGAATGGTGCAAAGTATGAGGCCAACTTTAAAAAGTTAGAAAGACATGCTACGGATTATATACGTAACCCAAGAAGTAATATTGATCGTTTCTTTGATGGGTTACAACCGTTTTCTCCGTCGATCCATAGTCTAAAAATCTTTCACATCATAAGAAGATATTGTCTCATGTGCTATCAAGACAGAAAAGGAATTCTCTAAATCTTATGACAATAAGGTAAAGAAAGAAAAGAAGAGAACGGTGGAACAAGAGACAGATAAACGGAATAAGGAAAAGATGGATTTTCCATCATGCGATAATTGTGTGAAGAATCACACTGGTACTTGCCTGAAAGGAATGGGAGTTTGTTATAAATGTGGAGAAAAAGGTCACCAGGCACGTGATTGCATGGGAAAGAAAAAGGCTGTCAATGTTGAATGCTACAATTGTAGGGAAATGGGGCATTATGCAAATGAATGTCTTAAGCGTCAGGAAAACATATCTCAGAAAAGTCCAAGGGATCAAGGACAATCTATTGTTGTTACTACAGTTGAAGTGGAATAGATAATGTATCGGTGCTTTTGGACTCAAGGATTATATTCTGGTTATAAGAATAATGTGATATATATAAGGATTGTACTGTAGTATTTGTTCATTTCATTAAGGTATTAATATGATGAAGGTAATCATATTTTTAGTATGTGACAATAAGAGAAACTTTACATTGTTTGGGGAATCTGATAAACTGATTTTGGAATTAGGAGACCTTTTAGAGAAAGTCTGGACAGATGTATTTTGGATAACTATAAAGGTTGGGATGGATTAAGTTGAACTTTGAATAGTATTGTTTAAGGTTAAAAAAAATTTGAAGATTATTTTTGGAATATTATAATACTATATTTTTAAGAAAAGGACAACCTGCAGGGTGGGGCATAACCCGTCGCATCGGAAAAAGCTGCAAGAATGGAACCCACAACCATAGTGCGACAGGACTTTACTACCTACCACTAGCCTACAGGAAGTCCCTGGTTATTAAAAAATATTTTTCCTAATCTAAATGGTATGTGTTAATATTTGTAACCTTATACAATTAGGATAAATAGAATATTTTTTAGAGTTAAAGATGGGTTTGTGGTAAAAATTTATTATAGAATGAATGTATACATGACAAGTATGTATAGTCCCTTACGTTCTTAGTAAATCTTCTAAATAAATTCATCAACATTATAAAAGGTAACTTAAAACAAAAACGTTGTCGGTTAAATTTTCCAACTGGGGATTCAATAACCGTTTAACCAATCACAAGTTTGTGATTTTCTTATTGTTAACTTTATCCTAATCCTATTTTCTACAACTCTCTATCAGACCATGCTGGTTTGTTTTTCTTCCATATCCATATTTTCATAGAATCCAAGTATGGGATATCTCGGGTGACCTTTGTACTTCTCTTTCGTTCTTTTAATGTTATATTCTTATTAACCCTATTTCTGATGTGGGTTTTAAACAAAGGTATTTTCTATTTTCAACCTTTTATTTTCGAAGAAAATTTTCAAATTGTGAGGATGCAATTTATTGAAGGATGGGAGAATGTAACACCCCATGCTTTTATGATACACTTCCTTTTCAATAATGCAATAGCTTGCAATGTATGCAAGTTCGAGTTATAACACACTGAGTCTAATGAAAGTATCCTTTAGGAATAGTAATACCCACTTTTTAAAATTATAGAAATTTTATATTTCAAAATGGACTTCATTTTTGTATTCTTAATATCGAAATTATCCTATGTTTATTTTTTTCTAATTTTCTGAGAACGTTCAATTTTTTATGAATAGTGAAAAATACTTAAAACAACTTTTTTAATCAAAATAATTTATTGTGATAAATTTTACTATTAAGTGGTTTTGAAGTATAATTATAATATATTTTTACCATTTTATCCAATGGTGGTCATTAGAATTAATTTAACATTGAAATTGGACACAAACAATTGTCAATCTTTTGATATATATTGTTTCATAAAAACACGCTATTTGTTGTGACAGTAGGAATTAAATATGAAATTAATTATTGCAACTTATATGTTTGGAATTTTATAAAATAGACATCATTTTTGAATTCAGAATATCAATTATATATTAGGGTGAAATTTTGGCATTGTTCTGAAAAACTTCAATTTTTGATGAATAGTGAAACCACTAAGTGGTAGTTAAAAAATTGATTTTTCATTTAAATGAAACATTACCTCTTCTGTGATTTGATTTTCAAAAATCCAACATATATGGTTTTCATTAGGATGTAAAATATGGTTCAATGGGATTAAAATAATTTTTTGGTGAATAGTATCTTTTATGTTTAATTAATCGCGATTAAAGGTAATTAGTGAAATTTAAGATAAATATAATGTAATAATAATAGGAAATGACCATAAAACTTGTCATACCCCTATTTGATGAGTCATGGACGACCAAGACAAACCATGGTTCAACTTGGGGACCCCATGGAGCCACTTTGGTAGGAAAATGACATTAAAAACATTTTATTTAATGTTAAAATAAAAATGTCACATCCATTAGTTGTTTTAATAAAACAATTTTTAAATGGGGTTCTACAAGTCATATATTTTGGCTATAAACATTAATTAGAAAGATAAAAAGATTTCCTACATCATTATATTTTTTTTATAATTTTTAGACATTAAATAAATTATATTATTTATGACATCATGATGATGCAGCGATTACATCATTAATTAACGAATTAAATAAAATGAAAAGATAATGTAAACTCCAAGGCGTACACAAGTCAAAAACCTATTGGATGAGTATATTTAGATCCCTTATCACCTTATACTCGAAAGAAATCATTGTGGGACCTTTAGTATCCGAAAAGCAGTTCATAATGAAGTAACATTTCAATCGTTCCAATAGTTCCCCTTCTCTGTTATAAAATGCCCCCACCACTACCACCTTATTCACAAATTCAAGACATTTGGATTGGCCAAGATCTTCCAAATACTCTCACAACTTCCCTCTATTACTCCTAGAAGCCTCACTTTGGGCATAACTCTTCCCATGGAAGCCTTTGGCTCAAATCAAAAAAGAGTTACCCGATTTTAAGGTAATGTCATCTCTTATTTTATTTTGTTTTATTTTTCTTCTCCAACCCCCTAAACTCTTTTTATCCATTTCTTTTGTAACAACAACAGTATCCTAAATATACTAGGATGTTTTTATAAGAAGTATTCGAGATAAACATACACATACCTACATCTAATGGTTAAAGAACATACTGTTTATGTGACTGGCGAATTTCGGCCTCACGAAACGATGATTGTTCAACACTCATATAACACCTTAAAAGGTGGACATTAAGATGTCACTATATTTATATATGATATATGATATGTTTATGTTTTCCTTATGCTTTTTTATTTTTTTTATGTCATTCCATTATGGTTTCCATTATCAGTAAATGCGATATTTTCATTTTAGGAAGTGCGGGCTACCGCCCCCTGAAAATGATTTGAATCGTTAATTCCATATGTGGGATGTATAAAGGTTGGATTAAATGGTATTATACATTATATTATACTGGAATTATATTATAAATTTATATAATTATAAATTCATTCCATTAAATACGAAATAGAAATGAACGTAGCGTTCATGCGTACGTACGACTTACCGTCTCCATGAACGGTGCATTTCATTTATTACCTCTAAATGTTATGTAATATAATATATGAATGTATATAATGGATATATATGATTTATATTATATCTACATCATGAATATAATTATGGATATATGGATATTTTACCACATGTACATAGTGTAATTATAAGAAGTTTATTTTTGACTCAAGTACCTAAGATCGACAAAACGTCCGTTATTAACTTAAATAATTACATAATATTAATAACATGGAAATAAGTGATATAAAAGTAATAATGAACATGAAAAAGGTTCTTAAGCAGGTAGATATTAACTATAGTTTATTATTCAGGAGGTTAAAGAGTGGTCGAGTCAAGTCAGATACGAGGTAAGGGAACTTCTTAACCCAATTTCTATTCTTCGGGTTAATCTCCTACTTTCAAATTATGTCATGATAAAATTATGTCATATCTTGTATTTGTACTTTATTTATGTGTAAATATAGTTAATACACATAATAGATCTGTTTTATTTAAAAAAAGATATTGGTAAGGACATCGTCTCAATCTCCTTTCATGGAGGCATATTTTGTTTTATACACAACTTTGTTTTATATGGTGTATAAACCCCTTTGACTTTTACATTTATTCAAAAGGAATATTATTTTATATGAATCATTTTACTAAATGACAGAAAGGGAATGTTTTTCTTTATGTACATATGTGGAGACAATTACTTCTCTGCCACCGTGACCATTATATGAGTTTTGGCTTCCTCTACAAGACATAACATTTTTTTAAATGAAAAATAAATACAAAGTTTTAATTTTCATTAATTTTTGCATTGAAAATGGTTTTGAAAGTGTTTTTATTATATCAATGTGTTGTATTGATATCTCTTGATTGAATTGTGGAAATGTTATGTTTCCTTTATGCATGTTTTATGTGATATTATTTTGTTATGGTTTATGATTTGTTTAAACCCGTTCATATGAGGAATGCATTGGACTTAATAAGTGACGGGTGGAGCCCGCTACTGCTCCTCGATGCATCGGTAGGTCTCATGAGAGAAACTAGTGTCTTGGCATGAGGCCTTGAAAAAATATTAATTGTGGTCTTGGCATGAGTCCTTGGCTACGTGGTTATGATAGTCTGGCATTATGCATTCCATCATTATGAAAGTGGTTATTGATATTGCATGTGATTACTCGACTATTAGAATATCTATCTGAGTAAGTAAATGACATTATTTAATTTTATTTTTTCCATATTATGCTGAAGTTAATGTTTAATAAGGATTTTGTTATAGTTATACATTGCCTTAAATGTTAGTGTTAATTTATGAAAGCTTCCGCAATATTGTTATCCTTACCGACCTTCTGAGCTCACCCCTTTCAATGTTTTAATATTTTCTAGGATGTGATGAAGTATTTTATAAATGACCTGTAGGGATAGTTAGAAGAGGATATGAGTGTGGACTATGGAGACTTTGTTATTGTAGTATTTCACTTTATGATGTAATGTAACATTTATGAATTTATCTACTGTTTTCAAGGCTACTAAACTAATCGGTTTTTCGAGAATTGATCTTTTGTGATCATGCCAATGTTACGATGTAACGCACCGACTCTGGATAGCTGGGATCGGGGCGTTACTGTTGGTATCAGAGGCAGTTTAGTACAAACCTTGTAAGCTAGATTTAGATAAACTCTAATTAGATTGCATAGCCATAAGATAGACTTTGATGATTAGTATAGAATAACTTCCTAGAATTTTGGTATTATAGAGATTTTGCGAGTTTTCTGAGGAATACATCCCTGTTCGTATACGACCAGGTAGAGGCGGCTCTGGCACAAATGTACCTATGGGTAAAACCCGAAAACACCTCTAGGATCTAGACTCGAACGGGAACTGGTGCACGACAATGGGCCTTGCTGAACTCTTGGTTACGCCACTCCCGGGGGATATGCTTAGGATAATTCTCATTTTATTTACAAACCATTATGAAGGGTTTATGAGTATATACTTCCTCAAAGAAAAATTTTATTTTTATGATTATGTATTATATCCATAAATAGTTTAATTTATTTAATGTGTTTTACAAGTATGGAATTATGTATTTTAATTCATAAACTAATATAGTTTATTCCATTGTTTAGAAATGGTGCCTAGTGGGAGGAATGGAAACCGTATTAATGCACGCACTCCGTGTAGGGATTTCCCTCCTTCTCAAGATAATTATTGTGGATCTAGAGATACAACTGGTGCTGATCAACTTATTACCACACTGAGACAACACACTCAGGTTATTAATAATAACCTTACTCTTATGGAGCTCTCTGATCCCCAACGTGGAGGATCAATGTTAGATCGTTTCATGAGGTAACAATCACCAACATTTAATGGGGCTAAAAATCCATTAGTAGCTGAGCAATGGATAAACACCTTAGAGAAAATATTCCATGCCTTGGGGAGTAGCGAAAGGGAGAAGGTTGTCATGGCAGTTTACCGCCTCACTGGAGATGCCGATCAGTGGCGGTTGCTGATTCAAAACACAAAGGTAGATGATGAAGTATAGAATATGGAATGGAGGGAGTTGAAAGATATTTTCTTAGAAAAATATTTTCCTCGTGACCATCAAGAAGATATGGAAAGGCAATTTCTGAGTCTGAGACAAAAGGAGGATGAGAATGTCGCAAATTATGAGGCCAACATTACACGGTTAGCGAGACATGCTGTAGATTATATACGTATCCCAAGAAGTAGGATTGATCATTTCTTTGATGGGTTAAAACCGTTTCTCCGTCGATCCTTAGTGTCACAATCTTTCTCATCGTATGAAGATATTGTCTCATGTGCTATCAAGACATAAAAGGAATTCTCTAAATCTTATGACAATAATGTATATAAAGAAAAGAATAGAACGGTGGAACAAGAGACGGATAAACGGAATAATGAAAAACGGATTTTCCATTATGTGATAATTGTTGGAAGAATCACCCCGCTACTTGCCTGAAAGGAATGGGATTTTGTTATAAATGTGGAGAAAAAGGTCACCATGCGCGTGATTGCAAGGGAAATAAAAAGGCTATCAATGTTGCATGCTACAATTGTAGGGAAATGGGGCATTCTGCAAATGAATTTCCTAAGCGTCAGGAAAACTTACCTCATAAAAGACCAAGGGATCAAGGACAATCTTATGCTGTTACTACAGTTGAAGTGGAATAATTAATGTATTGGTGCTTTTGGACTCAAGGATTATATTCTGGCTATAAGAATAATTAAATATATATATGGATTGTACTATAGTACTTGTTCTTTTCATTATGGTCTTAATATGATGAAGTTAATCATATTTTTTGTATGTGACAATAAGAGAAACTTTACTTTGTTTGGGAAATCTGATAAACTGATTTTGGAATTAAGAGACCTTTTAGAGAAAGTCTGGACAAAGGTATTTTGGATAACTATAAAGGTTGGGATGTATTAAGATGAACTTTTAATAGTATTGTTTAAGTTTATAAAATTTTTGAAAATTATTTTTGGAATATTATAATACTATATTTTTAGGAAAAGGACAACCTGCAGTGTGGGGCATAACCTGTCGCATCGGACAAAGCTGCAGGAATCGAACCCACAACCATGGTGCGACAGACCTTTACTACCTACCACTAGCCTACATGAATTCCCTAGTTATTAAAAAATATTTTTCCTAATCTAAATGGTATGTGTTAATATTTGGAACCTTATACAATTAGTATAAATAGAATATTTTTGAGAGTGAAAGATGGGTTTGTGGTAAAAAAATTTAATGAATGAAAGTCTATATGAAAAGTATGTATATTTACTTACGTTCTTAGAAAATCTTCTAAATAAATTCTTCAACATTATAAAAGGTAACTTAAAACAAAAACATTGCTGGTTAACATTTCCAACTGGGGATTCAATGACCGTTTAACCAGTCACATGTTTGTGATTTTCTTATTGTTAACTTTCTCCTAATCCTGTTTTCTACAACTCTTCATCAGACCTTGCTGGTTTGTTTTTCTTCCATATCCATATTTTCAAATATTCCTAGTATAGGCTATCTCGGGTGACCTTTGTACTTCTCTTTATTTCTTTTAATGTTATATTCTTATTAACTATATTTCCGATGTGGGTTTTACACAAAGGTATTTTCTATTTTCAACCTTTTATTTTCAAAGAACATTTTCAAATTGCGAGGACGCAATTTATTAAAGTAGGGTAGAATGTAACACCCCAATATTTTACGATACACTTCCTTTTCAATAATGAAATAGCTTTCATTGTACTCAAGATCGAGTTCTAACACACCAAGACTAATCAAAGTAGCCGTTATGAATAGTAATACCCACTTTTTAAAATTATAGAAATTTTATATTTCCAAATGGAAATCAATTTTTTATTCGTAATATCAAAATTATCCTAAGTTGATTTTTTTTGTTATTTTCTGAGAACATTTAATTTTTTATGAATAGTGAAAAATACTTAAAACCAATTTTTTAATCAAAATAATTTTTAGTGATAAATTATACTATTAAGTGGTTTTAAAGTATAATTATAATATATTTTTACCATTTTATCCAATGGTGGGCATTATAATTAATTTAACATTGAAATTGGACATAAACAATTGTCAATCTTTTGATATATTTTGTTTTTAAAAACACGCTATTTGTTGTGACAGCGGGAATTAATTGTGAAATTAATTAATGCAACTTATATGTTTGGAATTTTATAAAATATACATCATTTTTGAATTCGAAATATCAATTATATATTAGGGTGATATTTTGGCATTGTTCTGAAAAACTTCAATTTTTGATGAATAGTGAAACTACTAAGTGGCAGTTAAAAAACTGATTTTTCGATTAAATGAAACATTACCACTTCTGGGAATTGATTTTCAAAAATCCGACATACATGGTTGTCATTAGGAAGTAAAATGTGGTTCAATGGGATTAAATAATTTTTTGGTGAATAGTAACTTTGATGTTTAATTAATCGCGATTAAAGGTAATTAGTGAAATTTAAGGTAAATATAATATTATAATAATAGAAAATGACCATGACACTTTCCCTACCCCTATTGGATGATTAATGGACGACCAAGAAAACCCATGGGTCAACTTGTGGACCCTATGGAGCCACTTTGGTAGGAAAAAGACATTAAAAACGTTTTATTTAATGTTAAAATAAAAATGTCACAAACATGAGTTGTTTTACTAAATAAAAATTTAAATGGGGTTATACAAGTCATATTTTTTACTATAAATATTTATTAGAAATATAAAAAGATTTCCTACATCATGATATTTTTTTTTATAATTTTAGACATTAAATAAATTCAATTATTTATGACACCATGATGATGCAGCGATTACCTCATTAATTAACGATTTAAATAAAATGAAAACAAAATGTAAAATCCAAGGCTTAAACTAGTCAAAAACCGATTTGATGAGTATATTTCGAACCCATATCACCTTAGCCTAGAAATATATCATTATGAGACCTTTATAATCCGAAAATCATTTCATAATAAAGTAACATTTCAATCCTTCCAAGAGTGCCACTTCTCTCCTCTTATAAAAGGCCCCCACCACTACCACCTTATTCACACCATCAAGCCATTTTGATTGGCCAAACTCTACCCAAATACTCTCCCAACTTTCATATATTACTCCTAGAAGCCTAACATTGGTCAGAACACTTCCCAAGGAATCCTTTTGCTCGAATCAAAAAAAGAGTTACCCGATTTTAAGGTAATGTCTTCTCTTATGTTATTTTGTTTTATTTTTCTTCTCCAAACCACTAAACTCTTTTTATCCATTTATTTTGTAACAGAACTAGTATCCTAAATATACTAGGATTTTTTTATAAGAATGATTCGATCTAAACATACACATACCTACATCTAATGGTTAAAGAACATACTGTTTCTATGAATGGCGAATTTCTGCCTCACGAAACGATGATTGTTCAACACTCATATAACACCTTAAAAAGTGGCCATTAAGATGTAACAATGTTTATATTTGATATATAATATGTTTATGTTTTTCTTTAAGCTTCTTTATTTTTTTTATTTTATACCTTTATGGTTTCCATTATGGGTAAATGCGATATTTTCATTTTAGGAAGTGCGGACTACCGCCCCCTCAAAGTGATTTGAATCGTTAATGCCATATGTGGGATTTATAAAGGATGGAGTAAATGGTATTATACATTATATTATAATGGAATTATATTATACCTTTATATAATTATAACTTCATTCCATTAAATACGAAATAGATATGAAAGTAGCATTCATGCGTACGTACGGCTTACCGTCTCCATGAACGGTGCATTTCATTTCTTACCACTAAATGTTATGTAATATTATAAATTAATGTATATAATGGATATATATGATTTATATTATATCTAAATCGTGAATATAATTATGTATATATGGATATTTTACCACATGAACAAATTGTAATTATAATAAGTTTATTTTTGACTCAAGTACCTAAGATCGACAAAACGACAATTATTAACTTAAATAATTACAAAATGTTTATAACATGGTAATAAGTGATATAAAAGGTATAATGAACTTGAAAAAGGTTCATAAGCAGGTAGATATTAACTCTAGTTTATTATTCAGGAGGTTAAAGAGCGGTCGAGTCAAGTCGGACACGAGGTAAGGGAATTTCTTAACCCAATTTCTATTCTTTGGGTTAATCTCCTACATTCCAATTATGTCATGATATTATTATGTCATATATTGGATTTTTACATTATTTATGTGTACTTATAGTGAATAAACATAATAGATATATTTTATTTAAAAATGACCTTGGTAAGGACTTCGTCTCAATCTCCTTTCATTGAGGCATATTTTGTTTTATACACAACTTTCATTTATATGGTGTATAAACCCCTTTGACTTTTACGTTTATTCAAAAATAATATTTTTTTATACAAATCGTTTTAATAAACGACAAAAAGGGAATGCTTTTCTTGCCGTAAATATGCGGCGACAACGACTTCTTTTCCGCCGTGACAATTATTTGAGTTTCGGCTTCCTCTACAAGCCATAACTTTTTTTTTAAATGAAAAATAAATACAATGTTTTAATTTTCTTTAATTTTGGTATTGAAAATGGTTTTGAAAGTGTTTTTATTATATCAATGTGTTGTATTGATATCTTTTGATTGAAATGTGGAAATTTTATGTTTCCTTTATGCATGTTTTATGTGATATGATTATGTTATGGTTTATGATATGTTTAAACCTGTTCATATGAGGAATGCATTGGACTTAATATGTGACGGGTGGAGCCCACTACAGCTCCCCAATGCATCGGTAGGTCTCATGAGACAAACTAGTGTCTTGTCATGAGGCTTTGAAAAAATCTTAATTGTAGTCTTGGAAAGAGGCCTTGGCTACATGGTTATGATAGTCCGGAATTATGCATTCCATCATTATGAAAGTGGTTATTGATATTGCAAGTGATTATTCGACTAGTAGAATATCCATGTGAGTAAGTAAATGACATTATTTAATTTTATTTTGGCCATATTATGCTGAAGTTAAAGTTTAAAAAGGCTTTTTTTATACATTCCCTTAAATGTTAGTGTTTATTTATGAAAGCTTCCAAAATATTGTTATCCTTACTGTGCATCTGAGCTCACCCCTTTCAACATTCTAATATTTTCCAGGATGTGAAGAAATATTTTATGAATGACCTGCAGGGATAGTCAGAAGAGGATATGAGTGTGGACTATGGAGACTTTGTTATTGTATTTTTTCACTTTATGATGTAATGTAACATTTATGAATGTATCTAGTGTTTCCAAGGCTACTAAACTAATAGGTCTTTCGAGACCTGATCTTTTTTGATCATGCAAATGTTACGAAGTAACGCACCGACTCTGGGTAGCTGGGGTCGGGGCATTACATGGATGAAGTAAGCAATATAGACATTCATAGGGAAATGGAAATGAAGTAAAAAAGATAACCAATTGTAATATATATGATGATGCAACATGTCAATAATTATAATAAAGTAACCACAATAGGATACACTACAATATGATAAAATACAGCACAAGGTACAATATACCGCAATCAAAACCAAATCAGTGCTTCAGGTACACAGCAGCATCGTAAGCCTAAGTTCATTCACATGCTCTCTTACTCCTCTACAACAATAATTTAAATGTATAGGGACCCTTTCCCTTTTCGTCACCTGATGAAATATATATTTTTTGGGCTCCAGACATGACCCAAAGAGGGTGTGAGATATAAATCCCAGTAGGCAACCACCAAATGCATGTGCTCAACTGTCAGTTAAAATGTGCAACATTATTGTGAAATAATTAAATGCAGTAAACATGGATGTGAACAAAAGTAACCATTCCTACCAATTACATGCCATTTTATTTATCATTCAACAATTCAATATAATTTAAATTTTGAGTTTTCAGAGAATCGTCCTTGACTGAATATCTCTTATACTAGTTCCACAGAAGAAACCACCATAGGCTATTTAAAAAGTGAAATATAACAATAATACCAAGCCTATGATTTATCTTGTTAGGTACAAGATAAGAACTCACCAAAGTGAATATTCAACAGAAACATTGACCTCAGACATGTGAATCCTTACCCTCAGGTAAACAAAAACGAACACTCAGGTGATTTACATCAGGCATAACAAATATTTTCCTCAGGAAAACAAGATATCACCCTCATTCACAAAATATACTTCCGTCCGGCATAGAAAACATTTCCCTCAGGTGAAATAAAACCTTTCCTTCAGGTTAATCAATACTTCCAATCAGGCTAAACAGAACCGTGCCCTTAGGCTAAATAGAACCTTGCCCTCAGGCAAAATATATACATGCCCTCATGCTAAAGAGAAGAAAATCAAGTAATCGAGATGAGCCCAAAGAATAAGAAATCAATTTATATGTGTTTCCTCACAAGAAAACTCAAAATATGTTATAATCACAGTATACCCACGAGAATCCTGGATAAACGACTAAACAAGGGTAATGCACCCTCAGGGTTGCCCTGGATCAATGAAATGATCCCAAACACTAGTTTCTACTTATTCATAAGATTACCTATGCAATTATAGGTATCTCAATAGTCAAAGTCTCATCCATATGACACCCCAAAAAAGGGCGTGTGGCACAATGGTACACAAAAACAACTCGAAAATTGTAAATAAACACAAGACCACCTACATTGATCTCCTCTGATTGATATATGTGAAAGGCACCTCCCGAAACAACCATGAACGATGTAAATCTGAGATAAATGATTACCCATTCAAAACTAAATAACATCCCTTAGAGAAGTAATTGGAAGGAAATATTATAGAAGAGGGAAGACCTTACCCACGCAGTTCAAACGAGATCGACAGTAGAAGAATAGGGGTTATAGTGAGAGATCGGGAGATCCTCCAGGTTTTGGCATCCTCTCCCACAGTTCCTGGTGAGTCCCCGGCCTCCATTGTCAAATGAGGAGGAAACTTCCTATTTTAAATGGAAAAACATTACTACACAGTGTGTACTATCAGGTACACAACAAGTAATATTTTTTTAACTCTTCCTCTATCGACTACATTTCATCGCCTCATTGTTAATTTGCCGACTGATTACAAGACGTGTTTTACTAATTACATGGTGTGTAGTTAGTTTTTACACCCATAATCATCGACAAGCCTACATTCCCTGTATTCTCATCCCACATGGCCAAAGTACATGGTGTGCGTACAAAATTACACGACATGTAGTTAGTTTTTACACCCGATCCTACACACCCTATATTATCCTCCCACGTAGCCAACGTACTTGGCTTGTGTACAAATGTAAATGGTGTGTACCAATAAATTTGGGATTTTCCCATATTTCCCTTGTTTTCTAAAAAATCATACAGAAAAGGAAAAGAAGAGACATGTAACTCAAGAATAAGAACTGGGTTCGTAGAATCATCCCCGAATTTCCCTCCCAAGGATGGTGAATATAAGGTTGAGAACAATTATAGACACCAAACACATGTGTTGGTCTCCCACTCCTAGGTTACATTCTGCACTCGGTTATTCTTCCATATCACCCACACGAGTGGGACTGACCGGCCTCAGAGAACCTTCATGCTCCTATCGACAATATGAATCAGATTCTCCACAAATGATGCATATACTTGATGTTCATCCTACTCAGGCTGAAAAATTTGAGATAGTCTAAGTGATAACGGTGCAACTGAGATACATGGATGACGTCGTGCATGGCATGATACCTCTATGGTAACTGCAACTGATAGGAAACTGGCTCAACTCTCTCTAGAATCTGAAACGACCCTACACAACATGGTGAATGTTTACCCAATCTCCTGATCCACCTGTGACCCAACCTCGGTGAACCATGCATTAAAACCCAATCCTGGACTAGGAACAATAAGGGTTGTCTATGACAATCAGCTTAAGATTTTTGATGAGACTATGTTGTATCCATATTCTTCTGAATCAACCGGACTTCCTCTAATGTCTCGTGCATGATATGTGGCCCTAGTAATGTTATCTCACCTACATCCAACCATCATAATGGAGATCGGCATGGAATAAGATACAATTCCTTGTAAGGGTCCCTCTAAATAGTTGCTTGAAAAATATTATTTTAGGAAAACTCGACCAGGTGTATGTAATTTTCCAAAAATCCCCCAATGTTCAAGATGCATGCACATAGAATGTCCTCTAACAACAATATTGTACGGTATGAATGGTCATTAGTCTAAGGGTGATAATCTATTCTCAAAAGCACTTGTGTACCCAGTTCCCTCTGAAAACTCAACCAAAAACAATATGTAAAATGGGTGTCCCTATCTGAAATGATAGAACAAGGGACCCAATGAAGACGTACTACCTATCAAATATAAAACATCCTGAGCTCGTCAACCCTAAAGGTCTCCTTGGTCGAAAAAAATTGAGCCACCTTCATAAAAATATCCACAAAAACCCATACGCCAACATTGCATCGAGGTGACCTCGATAACCTGGTCATGAAGTCCATCGCGATATCGTTCCATTTCCACTCCGGAATGGATAACTATTCTAATAGTCTGGTTGGCGATTGATGCTCCTCCTTCATCTGCTGACAGGTGGAACATCTCGAAACAAAACCAGCTACCTCTATTTTCATACCCGACCACCAATACTGACGTCTCAGGTCACTGAACATTTTGGTTACATGAGGTTGCACTTCCTAAGATGAAGCATGAAATTTCGGCATCAAATCCTCACATATATCCCTTGGATCCCACACTCATCCATGGATACACAGTACCTCGTCATCTCCTATCATCCAACCTGGAGGAGGGTCCTCATTTTCCCATGACTCCCATAGAACTAGGCCTTCGGAATCTGATAGTTGTCTCATCCCCACTCTATCTATGAGTGTAGAAGTCACATCTAAGGATGAAAAATAGGTTCCCCCCTGACTATTGTGCACCACCAAATTCATCTCAGAGAACAAATACATAAGCTTCCACTCACCACTGGCCTCCTGCACTGGCTGTATCTGAGTCTTCCTACACAGTGCATCATATACTACATAACCATTACCAGGTGTATAGAAATGCTCAATGTCGAAGGACAGTAGGTATTAAACCAACCTTCAATGTCCCAAATTCATGTCATGATGGGTAAAAATGTATTTATGACTTTTGTGGTCCGTAAACACCACAATGTTTTCTCCCAAGAGATAATGCCTCAACAACATAACACATGAAAAACTACAGCCAATTCAATATCATGCGTTGGGTAATTCTTCTCATGTGGCATCAACTTGCGAGACCCATATGAAACTACTCAATTTCCTTGCATCAACACTACTCCCACCGAAATACCTTATGCATCACAGTAAACTGTATATATCTTCCATTGATTTGGAACTATTAGGACTGGTGTTGATGTCAACATTCTATTCATCTTCTGAAAGGCTTTCTCGCAAAGGTTCGTACCAAACGAACATCATACCCTTCATATTCAAACCCATAAATGGCACTTCTATGCAAGATAATTCCTTTACAAAGAACATGTAGTAACCAGCCAGCCCCAAGAAACTCCATATTTCAAACATGTTCATAGGATTCTCCTAGGACACTACTGCTCTAACTTTTTCTGGGTCTACCACAGCTCTTGCCTCTATGATAATATGACCCAGAAAGTGAATATGGTCTATCCAAAAATGGCACATTGAGAGCATAGTATGTAAATTATTCTCTCTCAGTGTACTTAGTACGATCTCAGGTTGGGTGGCATGGTCATGTCGAGTGAGAGATTACACCAAGATATCATCCACGATGACTACCACAAAAGAATACAGATATTGGTGGAATACACGATTCATCAGAGCCATGAAAACTGGGGGCACGTTTTTGTGTTTGTATGGCATGACCATGTACTCGTATAGACCATATCTACTCTGAAATGATGTAAGTTGTATGTCTGATGGTCTAACACTCAACTAATGATATCTAAATCTCAAGTCAATCTTCAAGAACAGTCATGCTCCTGGATGTTATCAAAATATAATCAATACTTGGTAAAGGATATCAGTTATTAACTGTCAACTGGTTCAGTTTCAACTAATCAACAAAGAGTTTGAGGGTACTGTTTGCCTTCATTGTGAAAAGGACATGTGAACCCTAGGGGGAAAAACTGGGTCGGATATAACCATTGGATTGTAACACCTATAACTGCCACTTGAGCTCCTGAAATTCTGGTGTAGCCATCTTATAAGGAGGAATGGAAATGGGTTCCACTCATAGAACAAGCTCAATAGAGATATACACCTATCGCTTCAGAGTTAGACCTGAAAATTTTTCAGGGAAGGCATCCCTGAAATGATAAAAAAATGGAGGGAAATCCTTCTGAAAATATTCCTGGTCATCCAGATATAAACTCGCAATCTGGGTTGTAACCACACCTCACCCATGATTCTTGGGTCTTTCTTGTCATGCCTAGACACCCCATTCACCCTTGTATAGGAACTCTCCTCTATCTAGTGATGTGAAACTAACCCTACAATGATAGAAAATATACAATGGTTCGAAATGGTACTAACCCGTCCTTCCTATGAATGACATCATAGCTCATCATCTCTAAGACATTGACGTCCCATAGAAAGTGACACCCACTAACCACTAGGGGAACTCCTTGCACAGATGCACACCTGCTGTTTTAATTCTCAACAGAGTGTCTAGCGTCATGATATCCGATGACAAGAAACACATAGCCCAAGGCTCTCCAAAACGGGAATAGATATAAAGCTATGTTTATCATCCATATCGAAAAGTGCCAATAATTAAATAGAATAAACTAGAATTGTATATCTGATAGTGGAAGGTTTGGGATCCAGCTTTTGTTGGGTATGTTGCACTGCATATGTCTGCCCAGTTCCTTGACCCTGCAACATAGCCTGGCTACCCTGAGCCGACCTACCCTACTCTCTCTAAAATCCTGGTGTCTGTTTACCATGTCCATGACCACCACCTCACCCTGAAAATCCTAACGTATTCCATTTCCCAGACTGGTAAGAAGCTGCTGGCCCTGCTCCTGCAATCAAAGACTACACAAAACACCTCTAACAAGTCACTTGTTGAGACTCCTTGAAAAAATGCTGACAATGACCCATCTTGCTGCAAGACTGGAACTCTACTGGGTAACATGGACACTGATGTCTCGTGTTCCCATCTTTACCACAATAATAGAACATTATATGGCCTTGTGAAGAAATCTTTTGGATAGTACTTCCACAATGATAGAAACACATCATCGTCTTCCTCTTACGGGTAGAAAGAGTACCAGAGACTGGTGACCAACCACCATGGTCCGTGCCACTAGCTTCTGGTAGGTTCCTCTCAGCAATCAACTCCTGGTTGACAATGCCATGCATTTTAGGCAACCTGATAACATTCACCAGCACATGGATGCCATATCGAGGACCATACTAATAGCGTCCTTCCCTTAATGTCTCATCACCCATAAGAACAGGTGAAAAACGTTGTAGCTTAGTGATGTAGGCAGAATAGTCCATCACTGACATGGCTCCTGACTACAGATTCATGAACTCCTGAGCTCGATCATCCCTTAGCATCTCTATAGTGAAAAATTCATAGAATACTATTTGAAAATATTCCCACACCATGTCTCGGTGATGCTCATTCCGAGTGGTCACATCCCACCATCCCTTGGTGGAATCACACATCATGTATGTTTCAAGCATGACCCTCCTCCCAGGAGGTGTCTCAAGATGCTCAGAGATCGTCTTCATAGATCCCACCCATGACTCTGCATCCTGTGGTCCTTCATCCCCTAAAAATGTAGGCGGATTTTGCTACTGGAATAAACATGATAGCTCTGCCATAGATTTATTATCTTGCGGTGCTCCTGGAATGGTCTGCATGAACCACATGAAGCCATCATGGAACTGCGCATTCATGCCTGCATCTGAAATAACGGCTGGAGGCACATCTGGCACAACTGGATGATCCATTGGTTGTCCATGGACTACCATCTCTGGAGTATAATCGTCGCCACTATCATGGAATATAACTCATGGTCCTCATGATGTCATTACTCTATAATGTAAAACACACTACTCAGATTAAGATCATCATGGTCTAAGAACTGGAAATGTAAGAAGGGAACATGAGAAAGGAAACATTCCAGTTTTTCAATATAATACTACACGGTGTGTATAATAACTACATGGTGTGTGCCCTTATGTCTTTCACATGGTCATGTACTTCTCCCAGAACTGGTCGTGTAACATCCCACATAGGGCGTGTTGGCCTTACACACAATGTGTAATTGAATTTTCTTCCCCTTACCAAGTCCTTCTACATGGAACTTCCCACACAGTCTCTCACTGGTAAAGACCACACGGCGTATCCCACAGGTACCCGATGTGTACTAGACGAGCTTCACAGACCCATTTTGTTCAAGACACGACTGGATACATGGCTCACACTACACGAAATGTTTGAGATGGACATGGCGTGTACTTGAAAACATAACACATACCTGTGGTGTTAGATACATGACCTGATCTCAAGATTACACTACACAACATGTTTATAATTGACATGGTGTGTATAAGCTAAGATTTATCCATCCATGTTATTAGTCACATGGACGGACATAGGGTCAACACGACATTGTTTGTACAACAGGCACACGTCATGTGCCCACAAAAACATCCCAATCCCATGTTTCTGGCCACAGGGCCTATGACACATTTTGAGAATACATGGCGTGTACATAAAAAATATTTTCTTCCCAAATAGAACAACACATGGCGTGTAGTCAAAACTATGTGGCGTGTATTCTTCCTTTTTATGTATAGTAAGCCTCAAAAACAACTCCGGATCCCAAAAAAAGACTGAAACGATCACAAAAGTGCCAAATTTTGATCTGTAGGGGCCCATACTACCCATGAATCAATTGTTGGCTTCTTATACATGTTATAACAAGGTAAACAAGTCAATGAACCACCAAATTCTGGTCATTGAGGGCCCATAACACCTCAAGAACCAATTTTTTCCATTCATTTAAACAAATACTTACATAACAATACCCTACCAAATAGAAGGTGTTTATTCAAATAGTCTATCACAACAACATGCACTTTCAAGCACAAAATCTATCACAAAAACATGAAATTTCTAATTCACTTAAATGAAATTGAACTATAAATGACATGTGTTTATAACATGTTTCTAAAATAATGCATGAGATGACATACCCTCATCTCATCTGGTTGCAACTAAATGATACCCATGTATAAAATATAAACAGCACCACATAAGTGCATCACCCAATGGTGAAATAAAATCAACTGTAATAATGGATGAACTAGAAAATTTCAACACAAGAAAAATTGGCTTTTTCCATGACATAGGTTAGCTACTCCCATGCATATCTTATTACCAAGTACCTATTCCATCCAATCCATGACTATAAGCTCCAACTATGTCAATGAAAAGAATCTTCTCAGATACCACTTTGTAACGTCCCGGATCTCACTGCCACACAACGGGTGCCCTGAACCCATTTGGATACATGGCCTCATGTGAATTACCCCAGATGCTAGAGGATGCCAACTAGATGCGAGGGCCTAGGACTGATAGTGGGGAAATTGTTCCCTCATTTCTCAATGTGTAGCACAACAAAAAAATATAAACATACAAAAGAAGAAGCAGTATGAAATATATACCTAAAAAGGATCACGAAACATAAGTAAAAGATAACCAATGGTCATATATATGATGATAAAACATGTCACTAATTCTAAAAAAGTAGCTAAAATAGGATACACTGCAATCTGATACAATACCGCACATGGTACAAAGTATAGCAATGAAAACCAAAGTAGTGTAACAATAACGTAGCAGCATCGTGAGCCTATGCTCAGTCCCATGCTCTCCTACTGCTCTACAACAATATTATACATGTTTGGGGACCCTTTACTTTATCGACACCTGCAGAAATATAATATGTTTGGTCCAAAGACATGACCCAAAGAGGGAATGAGATATAAATCCTAGTAGGAAACCACTAAAAGCATGTTCCCAACTTCTAGTAAAAATGTGCAATAGCAGTGTGCAATAATGAAATGCAGTAAACTAAGGATTACTCAGAAGTTACCATTACTACCCTTTACATGCCTTTTTAATAATTATTCAAAAATTTAATATAATTGAAATTGTGGGTTTTATGAGACTCGTCCTTGGCCGAAAATCTCATATACCAGTGCCTCAACAGAAACCATAATAGGTTTTTTAACAAGCAAAAGATAAAAATAATACCAAGCCCATGATTTATCTTAGTATGTACAACAAAAGAAATCACCATAGTGAATTTTCAACGTAAACAATGTCCTCAGACATGTGAATCCTTACCCTTTGGTGAACAAAAACGAACCCTCATGTGATTACCCTCAGGCATAATGAATATTTCCCTCATGCATACGAGATATCTCCCTCAGGAATAGAAGCTACTGCCCTCATGCATAGGAAACGTTTCCCTCAGAAAAAATAAAACCATTGCCTCATGGTAAAAATACCATGCCCTCAGGCTAAACAGAACCTTGACCTGAGGCTAAATAGAACATTGCCCTCAGGCTGAACATAATATTTCGCTCACGAAAAACTGATGAAATGAAAGTAACAGGGCTAATCCCAAAGCATAAGAAAGAAATTAATATATGATTCCTCTCAAGAAAACACATAACGTGATATAATCTTGGCATCCCCACAGGTATCCTAGCCAAACTTCTAAACAAGGGAAACACACCCTCAGGGTGGCCCTAAATCAAAGCAACAATCCCAAACAGTAGTTTATACATGTTCATTAGATTAACTATGAATTTCTAGGTTTCTCAATAGTAAATGTCTGATCCATATGACACCCCAAACATGGGAGTATGGCACAAAGATACACAAAATCAACTCAATAGTTGGAAAAAACAGAAGACCACATCCCTCAGTCTCCTCTAATTGATATACGTGAAAGGAAACTCCCAAAACATCCCACAACGGTGTAAATATGAGATAAATGATTAAAAATTAAAACCTAAATAACTTCTCATAGGTAACAAATTGGAAGGAAAGATTCAAGAAGAGGGAAGACCTTACTTGAACGGTTGAAACAGGATCCATGACTGAAAAATTTGAGTTTCGGTGAGTGATTAGGAGCTCCTCCAAATCTCAGCCTCCTCTCACACAGCTCCTTCGGAGTCCCCTAACCTCTCTGTCGAATGGGGAGGCTACTGCCTATTTTTAACAAACAAAACATAACTACACAGTGTGTACTCTCAAGTACAAAATGTGTAATATTTTTTAACTGTTCCTCTAGAGGCAACATTGTACGGCCGCTCAGTTCATCTGCCGGCTAATTACATGGTGTGTATTACAAAGTACATGTCGTGTAGTAATTTTTTTACACCCTTAATCACTAAGAAGGCTACATGCCCTATATTTTCATCCCACACATCCAAAGTATTCGACATGTAGTTTTTTTACACCAAATCCTACACGCCCTCTATTCTCATCCCACACAGCCAAAGTACATGGCATGTACCCATAAATTTGGGATTTTGACAATATTTCCCTTTTTTTGTCAAAAACACTGAGGGAAAAAGAAAATAAGAGACCAGTACCTCAAGAATAAGAACCAAGTTTTTATACACTCATTAAAAATTGTGCCTATCTTGATTCCCATAAGTATGTGATACATTGGAAAACAATGATAATTTATCTTATAACTATTAATGATTTATATAGAATCATCAACCCATTTTGGTTATTTCTTGAGAAATTTTGTTCCTTGTTTAGTTACAGAAATGAATTCATTATCTCGTGGGAGGAATTTCCATGAAAACATCTATGTTTTCTTAATTATAATCCAGGATGAAATATCACAAATTTTCATAGGTTTATTTCACAAAGTAATCCTTTATCGAATCAAAATTCAAATGAGGTTCATTCATCATATTCACGGGTTTGATTAGAATATACTATCATATACATATACCATATACTTATGATATGAATCTACGAGTCCTGAGTCCATATAAAAAGATGCTACAATTCCCCAAAAATTATTATTTATCATATTATAGTAATTTACATGAAAAATATTTCATTTTTTCATGAGAATATTTTAAATGACAAGTGAGTCTATTTCACCGGACATTTAACTACACTACACCAAAGAATTCTTTTCGTAACATTATACTCCAGGACATAAAATTCCTCAGACCATGAAATCAAATATAGTAAACCATATTTATTTTCATTTATTATAAAAAACATGAAATTTGTAAGGTTTTATCAGGAAAATAATCTAAGTGACATTTATTATTACTTGAATGATATAAAATTTCCTAATTTAATTTGTGTAACATTAATCAATTTAAAAAATATATAATCCAAATCCATTTAAGAGAGTATGAGAAAGGGGACTTAACATAGGATAAAGAGCCGTTATTACAGAAAAAAACTAGATTTTGGGGTCCCCCATGAGACATGGTTGGCAGTAAATTCACACATATCCTTGAGTGAAAATATGTTTTTCTATGGAAGTCCAGTCTCATGCATTAAAGATAATGGCAACCCCTCTATATTTTAACTATATATGAATAGGGAATGTTAAAAAATTTATTTCTATAGATGTAATTATTCTTATTCATTCAAGATATATTATAGTGTGTGGACCACATGTTCTAGACATTCACACAGTCCATAACCCATATTCACTCCTTTTAAATGGACCCTAATTTTCAAACCATGGTAAACTGAGGCCTATATAGACTCCCTCACATTTCTTTAACTTCAATTCCATTAAATCATAGATCATATCTCATTTATCTCAAATTAGTAAAAACCAATCATTGATATGTTTACTGATTGAATCCATCTTCAAAGGAATCAACTTTTGGGATATGCATTCATTACCACAATTGGAACCTATATATTCTCCTCTAATCAATAATCCCATCTTAATTATATTCATTGTCTTAGAAAAATAATCCTATAATATATATTCACATTGATTTTTTTTACAATAGATCATGTAATATTAATATGATCAATGATAATTGCAACATGTCCTTTTCTATACCATTAATATTGATCCAAAAAGATGAATCCATGATTTAAAAAATCACTGCCATCAATTCAAATGATTATAGAGTATTCTAAACCATAGTACCCAATTGGAATATTGTGTCACACCTTACCTTCATGAATTGAACCAACATCCGGAAACTATACGATTTTCCCCATGGTCAATGTAGCATTACCATGAACACAACATGTATGGGTAAAGGATCTGTGACCTTAATCAATCCCAAAGTATTGTTATAATAAAAAAAATTAAAAATTATAAAATATAAATAAGAAATGTATGATAGAAAAATATTAAAGGGAGTTCTGATTAAAATTCATCTATCTAATCACTTATCATTCAATTAGATTTTTTTTTCAAAAAAAATATGAATGCTAATGAAAAATGTATAATGATTTTGGGGGCCACCATGTGGAACTATAAAAATCTAGCCAATGATTTAAAGACCTTGTGGTCCTACAGATAAATAGTAATTTTATTAATTTTAAAAATATTCACCTGAAAAGTGTTTTTAATACCTAATGAGAAAACATCTTAAGTATGAAACCCTCCATGAATTATAATATTATATTAAAAAGATCATATATCTAGTGATGGAAACCCAAAAAATATTTGATCTCTATCGGTAATTATTGTATTCAACTATATGACATTTTTTATGGATTTGAATACATTCCAAAATTCTGATCAAACCAATGGTCAAGTAATCCTAAATCCAAAATTAGTGTTGCCTTCATGAATCGGAAAAGGTCCTCTAATCTTTGTATGTGCACAAATTTTTACTATGAAAACCATTAGTAAAATTTATTTTGTATTCATCCAAAATATATTTCCCTATATCATCATACAAGAGTTATGATCCCTGGGTAATGATTTACCAAACTCAGAAATAAACCATTAATGGGGATTCAAAATCATCAATTTTTAACATTAATGTATCATACTATTTAGAGAATGTTAAAAAACCCCATTCATGAAATTTTTTCACCTACAAATATAATAAAAAATGGTCGGACAGTGCTGGAAATAAACTAAATTCCCCTTTTCATTATATAATATTTTCCTAATAATTTTATTATACTAAAATCAGGTTTTCACATTTTTCATTCTAGATATAAGATGGAACAAATTGTGGTAAATCTATATAACCATAATATTATAAAATATAGAGTCAATAATATATAACCACAAACATATTTTGTATTTTTTTTGAATTTAATGTCCTAAAATTGAGAAATGAAATGGAAAAAATAATTCAATTAGAAAAATATAAAGGGAGAGTTCTGAAAAATATGAGTCTCTACATGTCGGAAAAATAGTATAAATTATTTTATAAAAATTAGGCATGATGAATTAAAATTACATAAAATTGGTTTTGTAAACAAAATAAATAAGGTGGAATAAAAAAATTCCATGTCCATTATTATTATTTCATAGCAATACGAGTATTAAGAATATGTTTGGGTGATGTAATAAAACAATCAATGATTTTGAGGCCACAGTAAACCCCCACGAGTGATAAAAAATTCTCATTGTGTCCCATTCTTAGGGAAAATTATAGATAAATCTTTCATACCTTTTATAATTGTGTGCTTTCCGGGTACTAAAAACCACCGAATCATTATAATTCTCAGTGAAAATTTCCCCTCCATGAATCAAATATGGTTGAGTATGAAAATCAACCAAATGGGTAACCCTAGTGTACGATATTTTTTGTCCTAAAACTAGCCACATTCAACCACATGGAGGAAATAATCCAAATAGTTGAAATTTGGTGGTTGGTGATATTACATATATTTTTATCCATCTATGACCCATGGATTCATCTAAATAATACAATAGGACTAAATTTAGAATATGGTGATGGTGTTTTATTTGATATCTTTCCTTGATCAATGGTAAGAATGAATTCATCCAAATGGAACAAAATTATTGTATATTAATGGTCACAATGATATAAATAATGAATTGAATATAATATTAATATGTTGACAAAATTTTTTAATTCCAATTTTAAAAAATTGTGTTATTTAACATATAAATCATTTAGTATTTCACATTCGTTACTGGAAAATATAATCAATCAAAAAAGATATATTGGGTTCTCTAATAATACCTTTCAAAAATCAACTAAATAGTTGGGAGATGTACTAATGGAAAACTAATTATATTAATTAAGGATATATTAATACTTTAATATTTTATTTGGTTTATGGACATGAGAATCAAATTTCAGTATCTATTTATAACATTTAACATGTTCAAAACTATTTTTCAGATGTAGGATTTTCACTCTTCTGACATGAGTCTCATATAACAAACATTAAATAATTTAACAAATTTATATTCATGTATAAGTTATCCATCAATAGAATATTTTATATGATATTTTTTAAAACCATCCATGAAATCCACATTATGAATGGAATCATCAGAATAGTTGAGATCACATTCATTTTCAACATGGTTATCTTGATTGGTTAGGATTGTTTGAATTAGTGTATTATTATTTTGACCACAAAAATTTTCTACCGAGAAAAAATTAATGATATAGTCGAGGATATACTCAATAATATATACCATCTAATTGAATAGATATATTAAATGTGAATAAGTAACATCATTCCCATCCAACATTACAAGATCATTAACACCATTTTCTGTACCAATATTATATTCCCTCGTCACTATAGGTGTATAGTTATGACTGAAATTTTTTGTCTGGGAAATTTATTTTCTTAGTGAGAATGCTATAGAAGAATCTCCAACTATGATACACAAGATATATTGGTGGGAGCACTCAGTTAGGGTAGTGTCAGCTAGAAAATCACTCATTATACACATAATAGAACTGCAATCATTAGTTATGCATCTCGCTTCAGTTATTAGTATTATCGATAGCCTTACATCTATATATGAAAAACTTAAAAGTAGAGAACCCTTTTCATGGTGAATAATGATGAAATTGAGGATTATAAGGAAGTAACAACCCATTCAAAGAGATATTGGGACTAAAAAGGCCAAACAACCCCGAAAGGTACAAGATTCATAACGTTCCCAATATTTAGGATTGGGTTTTGTTTGAGGAAGCCCAATGGTGAACAGAGGTTTTATAGTAACATTTTCGTAGCATAACATGGTTTTCTCATCACCTCATTTCATGAGAGGCATTGACAACAATGAGGTTTGGTGGTAACCTTTATTCTTAGTAAATATGAATCATAGATACGCATCCATTTGAGGATCATATAAACTTCATCAAATATTATGTATTTCATGAATATTAGATTATTGCATCCTATGGGAATATAAATATCCACTAATTTCCGTATTTTAATTGGATGTGACCTCTAAACATCCACAAAATACTCTAATACTGGGATACTCAGAAGCTTCATGAGTAAGAGAAGAGATGAATTCCCAAGGTATTATACCTTTTTGAAACAACCTCCCATGGCTTATTGATACCCCACACATGGATGATATTCCTTTCGTGGTGGTCCATTACCGCCAATAAGTAATAAATTTCATTGAGATAGTTGTGGTTTCATGAGGTTATTATTATACAAAAAACCAACACCATGGGAATGAAGGCATTACAATGAGGCAACACCATCCATATTCATGAAACATACCCTTTAGAAAGACCCTCATAATATTATCTAAATTCATACATTGAAACCCCCATATATTTCAAGAGAAAAAAATAATTCACAAAACCCATTTTACTAGACACTTCATGGATCCTCATTTCATATGATCACATTTTTTGAATGGTGAGGTCTCGGGGACCCTATACGAATTTAAAACATGTATAATCACAGCTCAATTATTTTTGTGGCTGATACCTTTGTCTCAAAATATAAACATATTCATACAAACATGATTTCTTATTAATGTTAATCATTGGTATCATAACATCATTACTCATGATTTCAACTCCTCCACATATGCTCTAATACAATTTATCACCCATTTGCGCAAATGTGGGGGGTCATATATGACCTATATGTGGAATTTTCATTGAAAATATGTAGTTATCAGGGTTGAGTTTCCTTATACTAAATCCTCTATTATCTATGACCTGGTCCCCTCCCCCACTAAATTAGTATGATCCATCCTCCTAAAAGATGAATTATGTAGACATAATTTTTTCTGTGTCTCAGTTTTATTCTCTTAAGATAAACAACAACATCACAACACATGACATAAATTTATATCCTTACCCTATGTAAAAAACATGTGATAGGCCTTGTATTATTTATATTGGATAAACCTATACATTTTACCATCAATAATTAGAACATGATGACCCCCGTATGACCATCATGGGATTTCTCCACCCACAAACTATTGGATGAAAATCCACCCCAAGGTTACATCCATAAATAATCCCCATATTATATTACCTCGTTAGAAGGCAAGACACCTGAAATGGGAATATTCATAAAGTAATCCCCCTGCATCACCCCAAGATTGATTCTATTATTATTGGAAGATTCCACAAATAATCTATATACTATCCCTCTTAAATGCTCATTTTGCGACATGAGGATCATTACCACATGATGTTAAACTAACTAGATCAATCCTGTCAAACAACCTGATATTATAGAAATGAACTACATGGGTTTTTATCTCTATCTAATTAACTTGATCTATAGGACACCTCCATGATGATTTATCCTGAGAACCATCAGATAAAAGTGATAAATATTCCCTCCAAGGGACACACCCCCTCGATCCATCTCAACAGGACATTCTAATACATAGCTAGAAGATGATACCATATTAACCCAAATAATTTAAAAATGATGTTCCCATATTGTTTCGGTAATAAATTAATCCTACTCCCATACTATTCTAACAATAATGTAAAATTGTTGCAAAATATTACCAATAATATTTTAAAAATATACCCATCATGCCCCCATTAATATTTTAAAACACCCCCTTCATTTCTCCCAAAAAATTTAAATTAAATTACATAGTCCATGGAAGATGATAAATCTACACCAAAACTTTCCCCAAAAGACTATAACTGTGTACCTATATCAATGATCAATATTACATTACTCTTGTAATAAACATGATATCACGAAAGGAAAAACATTCCTTAGAGCATGCATGCCCACAACATCAATTAATCCTAACCACCTTGAGATTAATTGGGTTCCCTAACTATGATTCCCAAAACATGAGATACAATCTGAAAGAGAAATATTTTCTCAGTTCACATTAATCCCAAAGATTATATATGTGTTTATTTTACTAGTGTTACTATAAATCCTGGCTAAAGGTTACAACCTTAATGAGATAGATGAAAAATAATTAAACATATTCCAACTCGAGATAGTTCCATGAAATAGTTCCTTTAACATGAAATAATCAATTATTGATAATTTGGCCTTGACACAATCTCCATGATGGAATCCATCATAGGATTAACTCATATCCTATCATCCATCTTCAATCAAGGACAAGACATCACCAATGAATGTGAAGTGGGATTATGGGGAACCAAATAATATATGACTCTATAGTAGGATGAGGGAAGAAGCTACACCTCAGGGAAGGTTTCAAAAATAAAAATTGTAATCCAGATGTGAAAATATTCTCCTCAATAAAGGGGACACATAATATCTAGGGAAATGACATATGTACAGTTCAGTAGATCTATATATTTCCCAAAAGGACATACAATTTAAATTTATGTTCCTAAAAATAATTTCACTTGAGGATTTGGTCATTTAACGTTGGAAATTATTTGGTTCTGATACTGTCGACAAGGATTTGTTCATACTTTATGAGGATTGGATGAAGTTGGAGCATTTGGAATCATATTCACAACACTTATAGTAACTGATAAATGTAACTAACTTATAAGACTCAAGATATAGGAATCCATCATCCAAACACTCATAATAATCTTTATATACGGATTTATGATTTGGAAATCCTGTAAAACTACACCTCAATCGTGATATCCCCCGATTCAATAGCTATTGGAAAACCATTACCCATATCACCCACTAAGATCAAATTGAAGAGTATGATCAAAATGCTTTACAGTTTTGTGAAGGAAGTGGTAATTCCAACCCGGGACTCGGCCGCCATTCCCTAGAGGCATCAGATACTCTAGAGAAAACCCCCCACTGAGTGAGTTAGAGGGGGAAAAGAATCCCATATCCAATGAAAAATCCCTTCAGGTGTCTCTCCATGTAGTTATCTAATAGAAAACTCCACTATTCCGAGGAGGCGGGGGATGATCGAATCATTCATAAAGTGACTAGAACATGGAAGAAACCTAGTATAGTTCCCAAAATGACTCATCAATCCTAGCACTAACCAGTCCCATAGGAAGAATTGGGTATTAAATTATCAATATAAATGAAAATCATAGTCCATCGCACAGAACATCTATGTCCGGGAAGGATCGGGATTCTACGTGGAAAGAAGCACCATCTATAGTTCTTTTAGCCCTTAAAAACACTAGAGAATCCCACCAGATAGCTAAAACTTATTAACATGTATCAATATTTATCTACATAGGATGAAGGACCCAACTACCACATAGGAAGACTAGGATCGCTATCTTAGTTGTCAACACAATTGAAAACCATTATGAGCTAACTTGTGAATAGTTGTATCATTGAAGAGGTCCTCCACATACCATAACTAGTTAGTAAGGGGGTCCTCCCCTCCCTTTAAACATCCAAAGTGGAGGTAAAACCTGATCCATCACCAAAAAATTGGTGTTCATCCATGTGTCCCCATAAAACAATGCGGTTCTCCTCCCTGCTCGACTTCTAAATTTCCTGGAGGCCCTCACATGAACAAAGGAATGCCCTACTCTAAGAAACACTATTGGGGTAGGTGAGAGACCACACACCATCAAATAAGGATCCTTGGGAAGTATAAAGTCCCTATTGACCACTCTAATTCCTATGTGACTGATGACTAAATAATAGAACCTTAATTTCATGTTCTAGAGATAGCAGTAGAAGCCCCACAATTGAGGTGACCCATTCCAGAAGCAACGTCCTATATGATCTCCAGATCTATATTATTGTACCTATATGATTTGAACATTCTAGCCCCCTATATGGGATCACAATAAAATTGTATCTATCAAAAAATTTATTTGTCTTACATACCATGATTGATGAAGATTGGGAGATGTAAGGGATGGACATACATCCTTGGATAATGATCATTCCACCTAAAAACATATGGAATTCCCCCTCCAAAATGATGAATTAGTGAGCACCCAATAGTAGATGGACATAATCTTGAATCTGGCCCCCTGTCCAAGGGACATTACATTTTATAGTGACCATTTTTTGAATTTCACAGTTTCACCTTTAATATAGTGGCCAAAATGATATTCCAAATCAGTACCTACCCCCATATCGTATCAAGCACTAGTTAGGGATTGAGGGATAAAGAGATTGACCCTATCATTTTGTAAAATCGTCTGTAGATATATATCACCATGTAACACCTATTTGATATTTTCATAGAACATGATGATTTATATATATATAACTATGAGTCCCTTTAATGGAATAGGATGTTTTTGACTTCCTTATTATCATGCTGATATTTCACTACCTTTGTGATCACATGTCCTCATGGTCAGTGATCCAAGAGAACAATGATGTGATTGAAAATATGAGCATAGTGCATGTGATCATAGTTCTTCAAAAAACTCAATACACTCATTTTTATTGATACCAGAAGACACTATATTACACATCTATCAAGAGCCTCAATTTCCACCTTTGGGTCATAGAATAATCACCTCTACACATATGTCTCAGAAGCCCAGGGCTATATGTTGTTCTCTACTTTTACCCTATATTATTATACTCTTTCCAATCATACAATGGGGAAATGTTACATTCCAACTACCACCATTGTAAATATGGTAATATAAAACCCTCAAGAAAAATCATAGAAATATGGGTGCTAACATAGGTTGTGATAGGGAAGATCTTCCTCAAGGGTTAGTCTAGTACCAAGAAGACCCCCTACTGGTGTTCTCCCTTATTGGTAGAGGTAGGAACATTGCCTCAGAATTCCACCTATTAAGTTGTTTCTACATAAGCATTGGATATTCCAAATTCAGAAGTGGCATGTCAAACCATCAGATTCCTTAGAGGTTGTGATGAAGTTAGAGACAAAACCCATGGTAGCGTCCATTCTCTATCATTTATAAAAATACTAAAAGATTACTTCCATCATAATTGGTTATCAAATCCCAGAGTATGAAAATTCATTGAATCACCTAATTTATTCCCTAGAGGTTAATCAATTACACATCATCTGAATTCCTTAGATTGATCTTGGTGGACTCCCACATCCAGTCTGTGGATATGAAGAGTGACATGGAATATGCCTGAGGTATGAGTCACCAACCATACCCATGTAGTGTGATGATCTTCCCGGAGATCACTGTCTTGATGATACGTAAGTCAAAGATCCTATAAATTCAATGGTGTAAATATACCATAAGAATTATGACTTGATAGACACTCCCATAGATGACATTGGATCCTTGGAAATATGAAATGTGGTAATCCCTCCTAATGGAATGCCAAGCCCTGCATGGGTGGAGACTGTCTGAGACCTTACTTAGTCTTGTAATCCCATATTCAACCAATTTAATGTAATGGGTAACAAATTGATTCATATGAACCATTTCACCTCATGGTGTGACCCCATTTTTGGAACCCTAGAGGAGAAGGAGGACACCATAATTTTATGATTTATCTAGATGTTAGAAGGGACTATGTGTTTTTATTATATCCATACATAAATAAGATGTATTAATGGTTGATAAGACCTTTATGGATTTTTCTATATTATTTCAACTACACCAGGTGCAATATGATCATCTCTAAACTCTTCTGAAAAAAACGGCGTAATTAGTGACTCATAGACATTATCCCCTAAAAAAGGGATCATTCACACACATGACTTCAATCTATCATAGGAAAAAATACTGTTGATTTGTTTTTAGATTTATTTGAATGAACTAGTTCCAACACTCATATCATTTAACTAAACAAGTGGATTTTTGGATTTATTGTAATAGGATCACTTCCAGGTTGAATCATTGTAGATGACTCGGAAATAGTCATGCTCGTTGCACATTCATGCTCAAATTAGAGGTCTTGTTAAAAAAGAGAATGGTGTCAATGTGTATGAAGTTTTTTATGAGATGAAACACCTACTAAACCAAATTAAAAAATATTCTTTCTGAGGTACACCCTAAAAATGAATAACCTCACCTAGAACAAATCCATCATGGACTACCCCATTTGGGGATACCACCTCAAATAAGAAATGCCTCTCCAACACCTTATCGTGTTTAGGATCATGTCTTTAGTTTTACATATATAATAAACATGACTAATTTAATTATGGGTTCATTGTTCCCAAGATATATCATTTATTATTTTTTTAAGGAAATTTTTAAATTTCTATAGTGTAGGAGACCAAATAGTCCGAAACATATAGTCATCCCATCCATTTCCCAAACAAAAATATCCACAGACACGCCATCAAGGAATGATTGATCTCCTTATATTATATTTAGGACTAGGTAAATCATGACCTAGCCATGTTGGATGACATTTTTCCATAACTGACACATGTATTTTATAAATGTGATTTTGGAAATGAAGGATATGGAGAATATCAGTTGGATAATTGCTACGAGACGTAGAAATGTGATGCATGGATGGATCTTATGGAAGTCACTCATTCTCAAGGTATCATACATTACTTTTTGAAAATGACAGAAAATAATGTGGTTTCTCTATCTGCATAATACACTTCATCCACATCTATATCACATCCATAAATGAGTCATAGAAATAGAAATCGATTACATATGGAAATTCAGATTCCCTCCCTAGTTCGAAAGGCATCTCACACATAAGGATATTTCAGTCCCTCTGGGTTAGAAGATGTGTCTTGCGTCTTCCCAACCACAATATACTCCATGTAAGAGGAAAAATAGTACCCTCCATGAATTCCATCATGCTACTGGAAAAATTATCAATGAACAATAGTGATGAATTCATTTATTATCCCCAAGGTTCGGCCATCTGACACAATTGATGGAATGGATGCGGACATAAGTGCTACTAGATTTAACAAGGTAGTTCCTCAAAATATGAAATGCATGATAATAAGACTAGGAATTAGATTTTTCATATATATTAGAAAAAATTCTTAACAATCATATCTATCATGTATTCTAGAATAAAAATACATGATAGTTGGTTGATTAGATGAGTTGTGCCTCTGTTATAATTAATATTATCTAAACAGATCATCACCACATCAAACCAATTGTAATCCTCTACTTGATTAGATTATTCTATCTAGTTATAAGTAGTATATTACTAGAACTAGACATAAAATATTTTTTCATTCAGAAACATCCGTTATGATCCCTGTTGAATGAATTACCCACCCTGGGAAAAAATATTCCTCTAGCATGGAAATTTGTTGTGCTGGAGAACATCATTAGTATTAAAACAGGGATATCAAACCCTGGGTCTCCTAGAATAATGAAATAAATTTGAGACGTCTATAATGATGATTTGAAGAGAACCCTCTAGTTCTTAGAATGTGTTTTTTTTCACTGAGTCCTTTTATTCCAATGATGCCGATCAAGTGGAGTGTCGATTCATCATCTTGTTTTCCAGTGATGATGGGGGTTACATCATGATGGGGAACATAAACCAACCATAAAACATATTCATATTAAATGAAATGGAGATCCTTCAAATTATATTTGTTAGAATCTCTGAAAACAACATCATCTAGAATCAGATTCTCCAAAAATAGGGAATAACAAAAGAATATATGACTCCTACAAACTAGAAAAATCAGGGGTATCAATAGTGTAAGATAGAACCTTAAGGAATAGAATGAATGAAAACCCAATTTGGTGGATTCAAATCAAGAACTGAATTCCCAGAATTATCTCATGACACCACCTACAACAATGTTCTGGGAAGTCCCTCATGTCATTTTCATGTAGGTGTAGCTTATTCATTTCACCATTTCATCAAATACTCCCTTAATGGTTGAGTTGGGCACTATTGGATGATGTGTCACACTTTTACTATTATGAAAAACACTATTTAGATTTTATATGGTACAATAGAGAAGTTAATTACATTAATAATGATGGTGTGGATTGATTCAATTAAACAAATGATTGGACAACCAACATTTTCAATCCATGGTGAACACAAGATTTAAAGCTTCATTCTACTGATTCACTAGTTATAACCTAATATTACAGGCCATATAGGATGCTTCATATTCTAAAATAAGATTATATTTATAATCAATTATAATAATCAATGAATTAAAATTACTTTATACCCTTACAATGTATATTCTCAACTAATACATTAATCCCCTACTCATATGAAGTACAAATATGTTCACCCCAAGAAAACCAATCCAATTTATTCCCACTATATTCTAAGAGAATGGCTAGATCGATGAAGGATAAAATTTTACAAATTCTTAAAAATAAAAAATTGACCTAATAGTTAAGGGATAAAAAGAATTATCTTGATATATTATATCCACACCATCATAGTAGATAGTTAAAACCTTAGTAAGGATTCTTTGTCTTCCCAAAGAAGAATTGGTGATTCAATTATATTGGATACACTAAAAGAACCTCTTCCTTCCAATTATTCCTCGATAATTTATGATTATGAGTAAATTGATGATTACTCTGATATGATTGAATGTGTTTTCTATAAACGGTCGATGAGTAAACTCACGTGACCCATGGTACCAAGGAAGATATGAGGCCAATATTGATTAACACATGAAGGAGTATAGAGGAGTGGTTTTTTGTATGTTACATTCATGAATGAGAATAAATATTTATTGGAATGGATATATGATGTTATTCTAGGACTAGACCCTAATGTTTTCAATCAATATCATTTCTTTATAGTAGGTTATTTCTCGTTTATGGGGCTAGCTAGACAGATGTACACATATCATGGTGTTGGGTTAGAGTCCAATGTTGAGAATCTTATCAATGAAAACATCATTTTGAATATTTATTATACTAGATGGAAATCCAAAATCATTGATTTTAGGAAATTTATATGAATATATAATTATGTATCAACATCTTCGACCTCAACCACAGTTTATTGAATGATTATTTTCCCCTTGTAGTGATAGAGCTATTTATCTATTCTTGATAAGTGTTCCAGAAACTCCCTTTATGGTTTGAGTATTTTTGGTATAATATGATAAGAACGGCCAATTTGGATTATGAAAAACACTACATATAGGGAACTACAAATTTATTTCATCTATTAGGTGTTTCCTTTAATATGGAGGAATTTTGGATAAACTAATCATCTGGCATGGAATCATATTTTTAAGTTGATTCTCGAGACACTAGTAGATAGAAACGTGGATGATCTTGTGGATAAATCATGATATTTTTGGGACCATATAAATGATCTTTATAAAATTTTCATCATTATATTCTCCTAATATTTTAATATGATCCCCGTATATTATTAATTTATTTCTACCTCTTGAAATGTTTTTAACTTAATTATAGGATTCTGAGGAATCAGTATTGACCAATAGGTGATGATGAACATCATTAAGAAACATCCTTTTAGAAATATAATAGATATGAGGTCCATAAATGGACACATATAATAAATTGATAAATTTAACTTACATATATAATTAAATAATAATAACTTCTCAGTGATCATGAGTAATGGAAACATTTACTAGTGGTATGTGGAGTGTCATATGAAATTAGAGGATATAATGAAATACCAAATAAAACCCCAAGTTTTATTCCAACAGTATTTGGAATTTCATAGGTCATCTTAATTCCAATACTATATTAGCCTGTTGGATCCTTATTATCATTGAATATAATTATGGTAGAAAAAATTCCAATACTATTTCTCTTGCATGCCCCCAACAGAGAAAGTAGATACTCTTATATAAAGATGATTTTTACCTCGATGGTTTTCATAGTGTTGATGTTATTGAATTAACTATAAAATAATCAGATAAAAATGGTGCTTTATATGGACTTACTAAATTATATTGTCAATTTCTCTATGATAATTGAGTAGTTGGAATGTTGAGCGGTGATCCTTTAGGTGTTTGACAAAAAGAGTGTTCATCAAAATGCAATAAAAGGAAGACATTGGAAGACATTATGGTCGTGCATTCGACCTCTAAATAACTTCTCTTTGGTGATAATATCCATGATGTGGATATCATATTTAAAGAATCATTTCATTGCATTTTGTAGTATTCTTTATGAATGTGAATCCATGATTCCAATGGAATTGATTCTCAATGATCCCATACTCAATACGATAGGACATGGAATCATCATCATCACTCAGGGACAAGATATCTATCCATATTCTTTCATAATATTATTAGTCCATACACACAACATAATTGAAACACAGTGTCTCATCACTAGTATCAATTTAGCTCGTGATATTGGTGTCCATTTGTTATGTGAAGAAATTCATCTAGTTATCCATTAAGCATATATGGGGTAAATACATTGTCATAATTTAAGATCCCATATAACTTCATGGGAACACCCATTATATGACGGCCAAATTCATTTTAAATACATAGTTGACTCATTTCACCCGAGCATAAAATGGTTATTCTGTCTCCTTGTAATGATTAGACACATCTATTAATTATCATGTCTAGAATGATCTAGTCATTTATTTGAGCACAATAGTGGGTCACCACCTCCACCAGTTCAGATTCTGATAGGAAACATTTAAGCAAGTTTACTACAGTACATCTTTTCTATGTCCCATAGGTCCCAACATATTAGGGGAAACAAGTGATTAAAAAACTTCCATTTTTTATTATCTCTATTGTTTCAATCTATCTTTAGAATGAACTAAGAAGTAAGGAATCAAGAAACAAGATGTTTAGTTTGTCCTTAAGAGTGGGAATAAACATGATAATAATTTATATTGGAATTGATGTGATGATATTTTCCATAAATTAATCAAATGAGGCAATATTCCTCAGTTTATTAAAAATTGTCATGTTGGGTGCTATATCACCTATCAGGTAGGATTAATCTCTCCCACCAAATCTGGAGGTTTGGATACATCTGGTACAAAATGGTCCTTGACTACATTGGGTTTTACAAGAGGTTTCATGCATGTCATATCCATTACAACATATTGAATTGGAAAATAGGGATTCTCCAATCCACCAATTTTTGTTGACCCTTTGTAGTATGGGGACTTACCTTTGTAGTTCCATACCCACCAATAACATATCTTTAGTATATCATCATCTTCAATAAAGCTGAAATATTCTTAAAATGGGAAGAAATTATTCCAATCATTGAATTTAATGCCAAATACTTGATCGATTTTGTGAAATCCTACATCATTCACCATTTTTGAGTTCATCACATTTTTCTCATATACAAAAACTACATAAATAAGGGTGAATAGTTGATGAATTATTATTCCTAGAACAAAATCCAGTATAACTATAATTCACAATAATATGTTCTAGAAAATTTTATATATTGAGATTTTCCTCAAGACCCTCTATATTTTTCTGTTGGAAATTATGCGTTGGAATAAAAAGGGTTGTCCGGAAATACTCTTCAATTCCCAAAGGGACTCTCAGATGAAATCTGATAATTCCACATAGATGACCCTATACCCCATATAGTATAGGAACATAATAGTTTAACTATATATTATTTGTCTCCTTAAATATAAATAGAAATAATTATCTATAAGATGCCCAATATATTGGAGGCATTCACCTAGATGAGTTGGAATCACTTCAATAGAAAACGCTATAATCCTTTCCCAATATTGGTAGCCACCAAAACATGTCAGCAGGACCTTTCAATAAGAATCATTTCCTATTGTATTTACTTTAGTGAGACAAATAATTGGCTCTTTGAACAATAATTATAACCATTAAAAAGACGCCAATGATGTATCTCAAATGGTAATGACCATAAATCATTTATATGGTCAACTCCATGGAATATAATTATATGATGTTCATGTATGGATATAGTATCATACCTACCACCAATGACATGTTTCAAATATTTGTGTGACATGTAACTGTATGCACTAACTATGTTATTTTTGAACATAATATAATATTTTCAATATATTCTATGTAGAAAAACGGTAAATTATATTTATTGTTTATGCGATTTATAACACTATACAAATAGAATCGATATGGACTAGGTATAATGGATTTAATGAATTTATAGTGGGTACTACCTTCATGAAATTAATATAACAACATCGCCAGGGTCCATGTAGTAAAAAAATAATCTATTTTCAATTGGTCAATGATATGAGGCATTAAAAAATAACATCCATAGTATGAACTCTTTTAACATAATATATGAGTCACGATTTATGAATTAAGAAGATAAAATATTTGAAAACATTGTAGTATGATATTAATATCTTTAATCATACTTATACCATTATCTATATTGAATTAATTTAAGATGAAAATCATGACATCCTCACTATAGGACATTAAACTATTACCTTACCTTTTATAGAACTGACATACATCATAAATTAAATAGGTATTTCTTAAAACCATACCCTTATTGTAATTGGGATGCATCATATGATATAAGATATACCAAAACCAAATTAATTTTCACATGATGTTGAAAAATATCTTTAAACTAGTCATAATAATGGGATGACCCACAATGATTGTATTATACATCAATTCCCTCATCGGGGGTGATATTACCTTCATCTGGTATCAATCATCTAACACACCACATTCTTGAAATACATGTAGAAAGATACCCATTTTCATGGGATATGCAGGGAAGCCTAGACCACCCATCTCATGGACTATCTCCAAATTTATCAACACTTTAGCCCCATGTCCAAATTTACAGTCCAATCAATATGAACATAAACTATGTGATGTTCTCCTCACTGTATATATGTTGAATTTAATCCAGAATTCCCCTATATTAATTTCAATTCAAACCACATTCATGCTACAACGGTTCACTGAAATTAAAACATCCTAGTCCTTGCATAGTGAATTTACACTATTTTAAAACATGTCATATGTCAATTAATTACTACCATAAACTATGTGTTGTTTTTTCTGAGTTATTTATTTGGAATGTGATCCTAGATTACCTCCATTCCCATTATGTTATACACATACCATTCAAAAAATACCCTAAAAAACACTTATCTAGTCATATAATAAGGACTATAATATATAATAGAATAGTCCATCCAACATGAAATTAAATGAATTCCCATGGTCTAGACCATATGAACTTAAACTGTTTTAAACCATCTTTATGACCACATCATGTGTAATAGGGCCTCCATGGATCCATTAATGATAGTTTTTATGTCATATTCACTAAACAGACATACTCAAGTCCCCCGTACATATAGTTTTAGCTATATGACCATATACCATAAGCATTGGATCAAGAGTTATGTCCCTATACTATGTGAATTAACTCATTGTTTCCATAGATTGGTTCATTCATAGTTTTTCATGGTACTACAATATCCTCCTATTTTTAAATCAATTTCTTCCTTCAATATAATTTTTATTTGATATGTAGTGTTTCTATGTCATTCTGTCCCTAGGCCCAACCTAAAATTCAGCCGAAGAACATCTTTTTTAAATATTATTATCACTCCAAAAATCCTCCAATGTCCTCTTATTATGTATAAATAGAATTAATTTTTATGGACAATTAGACTTCTTATATTCCATCATAACACAACATGAGGAAGAATTGAATGGGCCCCATGATGAAGAACACCTTCTAACATCATCGAAAAATGATGTTAAATTGTATCAATACCCCATATAATCCCAGGGGCCTCTTAATGTGAGATGAATTATCCCATATAGAATAAGGATACCCCATATGAAAAATATGGTGTAAAAAAACCAATACCCTCAGAACATGACATAAAGTGGTAGCCTTATCCTATATAAAATCAGGAAGAAACATATAATTATATGATATGATTCGACATCTTTATTAAAAAGGGTATCCCCTTCCGAAATCGGAAAACATCTATGTTTCCCTGTAGTTATAGTTACAACTATATTATCATTATAATGGGAAATATAGTGATGTTTTGATATTTAATCAGGGACCTACCCTCTTTATCGGCTCATAATTGGTTCCCCTCTCTCCCAAAATCACTAGGTGGACCCCAGTTTTGTTTATTCATGCTTTTTATTGAAAATGGACACTTTTACACACCACCCATGTTGGTCTATAACTATTTATTGGAACAATATATCACATTGGAATCTCATTCCTTGCTTTGGGAAATATTACGAACTATAATCTACAAATTTCCCCTATATATTGTGTTATATCATTTTGGAGTAGTAGAATCTGTATTCTATATTGTAAGAAGTTAAACATAAAAGACCAACATCCTTAGTGAACGATGTTAAACAGTTTCCATGACCAATGAAATAAAATAATTATTCATAATAGTATATGTATGGTATGATGAGAAAAAATCAATATGCTAATGGGATTCATCATATTATGAATATGGTATGAATTAGAATCAATATTTCCAATTTCATGAGGCTGGACTGTGATATTTCAACATATTAAATTGATATGTATATTTTCATAAGTATGTGAAATCCAAAAAACTTACCCAATAAAATCATGAGATTTTTCCTAATAATATATGATTTGAGATCCACATTAGAGGTGATGTATCTATTTTTGAAATCGTCTCCTGCCATGCCACTTCTCAAAAAAACGTGTGGATTTATTCCCATCCTCATGGGAAACATATTAACCCCCACACATTTCTTCACGAGTCATACCATACCATCAATTCACTTCATGGTATTTCCCCAGTGGGATAGTATTTCATATCATCAAATAACATGTTCAACTTGTGCATTTTAATGCATGGTTAAATAACTTTTATTGAAATTCCCCACATGGAATACCCCATTTTGACGTTCGTTCATTGCATTTTCTCTAATTTAGATTTGAATTATCCCCTAGATCTAAATGTGATCCCTAATAGAAATTTTCTTATTCCAAATTGATTCAATTAACATACCAACCTCATTCCTTGATGTATATTTGGTATCAAACGTAGGATCATATATTTAAAAATTAGCCAACATTCAATCTTGTAAAATTGCACCCCTTCCCAAATTAATGTCATTAAATATCCCTTAATAGCAACTTGATCCATAGATATTCTCTACCTATTGTCTAATCCACTTCACATATCCTGGTCTTCATTGTTAGACTCTCCCTCATGTAGTTTGTTTATTATTTTCAAACCTCATTTTGTTTCCCCATGAAGGTAACATGAACTCCATATGACTTCTTTTTTCAATCATTAATCATTGAACATGAAATCATAGAATAAGGGAGAATGGTCTCTCTTATAATGGTTGAGGATATAGAGACTGAAATTGGTCAAAATTGTATAACGTTAGACTATGATTCAGTTTTTGAGCCTTGGGACATCAAAAAATCATTGACTTGTATCATGAATATTATTTGTCATTTTATGTGGCCTCTTATTCCCATCAATTCACAATGAGTAAACATTGTTCGATATTGAAAACATTCATTTGAGATGTATTGATCACGATCCAAGAATAATAACCTTAAAATATTTAAAAATGGTTCAAACTCAATGACTATAATGTAGGATCTTTGTAATGTAATTGTAAAAATAATCATTTTTCAATATATACCTAATGGTTTTCAAGGTGCAATGCATCCAATGTCCACACTTTATCATTTGGATACTAATCATTAATTCTATGAAAAAAAAAATTTGAATTCAAATATAGTTCCAACCTCTACGATGATATACAAAGAGCCCGTAGCCCAGGCCTCATGACCATAAACATTGCTTGATTTATCTTCAATATAATATTTTCTCTATTAAGTGGCAACATATTCCCCTTCATTTGAACAAGTAATATCCTTTTGGTGTTCGACACATACGGTTGATGATATACTCCCAAATGATCTTGGTATTAATTACAGAAAATAATTTATTACGGTCCTAAAATCATGCCATTAAACTAATAATTGATGTCCACAAATTATGAAATTAATTTGAGGTTCAGTGGTCTTGGGAATCTACTTTCTAATATTTGGTCCCATAATCCAACAATTCATATTGATTTTCTACACTATAATGTTACACATATCCTTTTAGGATCCCCCACCTATGGTATAAACTATAGAAATAAACTACGCATCAGAGTGTGAATAGTATGACCCTAAAATAACAGCCTAACATCAATTTCACATGTCGTTAAATTTTAGGGATTTACATCAAAAACACATGATGCTAAACTATGAACTAAATAATCCTATGCAAATGAAATTGTCCTATGTGTCCATAATATTCAATGAATGATATTTAACTATAACTAATATAATTTCCTCTCTGAAGAATCCTTTTCCTCTTGTACAAATCACTAAATTCATAATTTATGTTCCTTAGATGTCCCTGTAAATCTAATATGGCTCACCCGTTGGTATATGACTAGAAACAATATTCAGACCAATAGGCCCACCAAATGTCTTAAAATCAATAGTCGTTAAAATATATGGTTATTGGATTCCAATATATCATTACCTCAAAACATCTATATTCTTTTTATATCCTTATATTGGGATCCCCATCATCCTCCACATCATAATGACCCCTATTTATGAATTTTTCCCATGCCACACTTTCTACCAAACCATAGTGCGAACCCATGGAGACATCAGATGACATTTATTGATAGTTTTTGTGTTTCTAAATTGTTTATTGGTGGATTCTAATTTTTTTTAAAACTGTAATCCAAAAAATGAGAAGGGTTGTGGGGTTTCAAACATTTTTTTAGTTATCATCCATTATTTAGGAACCCAAATTTTAGTTGCAAATCAAGGTCTTCCCGATTCAATTTATTCAATCCCATTTTTGGGATTAATTCATCACCCCATGAATTACGAATTTTATTCCCTATCACCCATTTGAAATGGATTTCATCCTTTCAGAGATAAAAACATCCAGACATGGACATTCTGAATCAATACAGTACTTGTGGTTGATATATATGTTCTATCCCCATGTTTTTAACCATTGTCTAGTACCCTCAACTAAATGAGTACATTTTTTCCAATTATTTCAACACAGATCATAACTGACATGGGATTATTGGATTACTATTGGTTGTATCAATAAATTATAAGAGTTGTAGTAGAGGGAAATAATTTCAGAACATTTTTGAGTTTATATCAACCCATTTTATGTTAAGGAGATTCATCCACATATTTTATCATTACCATCATTTTAGGTTTGAAGTAAAATCCATTATGGTACACATAATATAGCGACCCTAGCCTTTTACATATAACATTTCATGATTTTAAACATAATTCATCACCCGAGTACAATCCAAGGATCGTTAGGTCTAGTGTAAAACCCCGAGATTTTATGAAAAATACTCTTTTTAATTTCATTAATGTCTTATTTTGTACTCTACACCAAAAGTAGATTGCATAACACGCATCCTTGACTTGCCTTGTATTACACACAATTGCGACCTTCCTCGATAGCATGTGGAGTACGCAATAACGAGTTTCACTAAAAAACGATATATTATTATAATATTATTATGAACTAGCCTTTATGAATAGTATTAACTAAAATTTGAATTTTATAACATTATTATTCATCTTACACATCTTCTAGAACATGTTATAGAACAAAATAAATTTTTCGGGTAAAATAAGTATTTTTAAAAAAATACACTTTTGCCGCCTTTTGATGGCGCACCCACTTTAAATCTAGTTATTGAAATGTTTATAAGTTCCATTTGACAAAATAAAATTATTATTTGGAATCATGAAAAAAAATTTACTTTGGATAAATTTTTCAATTTATTCTGATGACTTTCATATTTTAATGAATAGTAAAAACATGCAATATTTTAATTAAAAACTACTTTTTTTCATCGTAATAACTTATGTGGCTAAATTATAATATTGAATGGTTTAAAAGTACAAATAGAATATATTTTTACCATTTAATATAATTTATGTCATTAGCATTAATTCTACCTTGAATTCGTAGGATAAATCAATTCAATCTTTTGCAATGTTTTAAAAAAACCCGTTTTCTATCGACAACGAGATTACTTTTTATTTAATTTCTGAAACTTTTGTGTATTTAATTTGAAAAAATGGATTCCATATTTGGAATCAGTTGATCCAAATTATGTTAATAAGCTACTTTTTATTTTTGGGAATTATGAATAGTAACTATGGTAAATTTTATTTACCATAGTTAAAGGTAAATCAGGTAATTAAGGGTAAATATAATATTATAAAATTATCCTAACACATGTCAAAATCCTATTGTATGACTCAAAGTCGACCCATATCACTTAAGGGTCGGATTATATTCATTTGATGGCCTTTTTTCCATGAAAATAATTTAATTATTATTAAAACCAAAGAATGTGACAACATGTCACTTTCTTAAATCTTATAAGTATAATAATTTTAATTTAGTGATAATATTCATGAAACATAGAAAATGAATAGTCTCCAGAAATCTATTACAATTATCTACATCATAGAAATTTATTTATAATTTTTAGGGATTAAATAATTATCATTTATTATGACACAAAGATGATGCAGTAATTTTCTTATTAATGAAATATTGACATAATTGATGTTATACATACCCAAATAAATGAAATTTAAGACTTTTTATGAATTAAACTAATTTTATAGGTTAATATGACATGTTAGTATTGATTTAATTAAATATTTTCGAACTAATCATTCTGTTATGATTATCACAAAAATCAATTACTAAATCGTGTCAAAATTGACATAAAATAGTTTTTAAAACAAATATTATAGTATTAATTGTTATTTTATTCCTAAAAATATAAGGTTCGGCCAAAATACTTAGATAAGGTTATATATATTAATAATAAACAACTTGGGGTTCTTTTGGCTTCTTATAGTAAGTTTATTAACCTTATAGTATAAGAACACAAGAAGTAACGGTAAAAGTAAAATTATTTAACTTGATGTTAAATCTAAATTATAAGGTTAAAATAGGAACCTAAACTTGTATAAATTCTATTGGATTAGATTATTTCTACCCATACCCACCTTATATTCTAAATAAATCAATTTAGAGCTATTTAAAACCGAATTTGGCTTTATAATAAAATAATATTTTTAGTTATTCCAAAGGAGGCCCTCTCCTCCCTTATAAAAGGGCACCTCCTCCCTCTCCTCCTCACACCAATTTGAGACTTCTATCACGGACAACCCCTTAAAAATTATCTTCTCCACTTCCCTAGAAACATCCTAGTGGTTCTGGTCTTCCTCAAAGACCAATTTTAATACCCTAAAAGGAGATCTCAAAGGGGCGCTTCAAAGAAGAGGTAATGTCCTTTACCGATTCTTTCAACTTTATTTCTTCATTCAATTCTTCTTCTTAGGATGTATCATTATTAAGTAATAACATAAGTATCAATAATATACTGATATATAATTATAAGTATTAAAAAACCCTATTTCACCATCTATCCATCCTACGGAAAACAAAATCACCGCGCATGCGTATGTACGGAATACCGTCTCCACGCCGTGGTGTAATCTATTTTTCCACCAACACCTTACATGGATGGGTATAATGGTGTAAAGAATAACTTTACATAGTTATTATAACATCATACTTATTCTGATATATTATACCATCCACTCCAATTATATTAAATAATTATGGGAATGATATCATCGCTCATGCGTACGTACGGACTACCGTCTCCACGATGCGATGACATTCATTCTCCATGTTAACCATACAGGAATGATCATAAAATATATATAATGAATAATAATGAAATATATGACATAATAATGATATTTTATTTATCTATATATATATATTTTGGTCATATACTTAATTCCACTCAATTCAATAATGAAACGAAAACAGTGTTCATGCATACGTGCGGCCTACCGTCTCCATGAACGGTGTATTTCTTTCCATTTATCGATCCATTATATATATGTATATTCTGAATATATATTATATATAAATAATTTTTTACATTATTTATTTATGTAATCATGATCTATGTACATATTAATAATTACAAGTTATAACACGAATGCCAAATGAGACGATTTTACCCAAAACACTACTTTAACATGAATTTACAAAAGAACGGGTAATATAAAGTCATAAGTGAACCATATATGATATAATGACAATGAATATGATTCTATAATAAGTCAATGACAATATTTAAATCATTATACAGGAGGTTCGGACACATACCAAGAAAATCGGACCTCAGGTGAGGGAAACATCACAATCTCATTTTTATTTGAGATTGTTTATACTTCAGAATTTACTGGGGTGTATTTTATCATCCACATCCATGTTTCCTCAATATTTAATATTATTTATATTCACCTAAAATTTTTTAAAATCATATTTTACCCTTTTTGGGGTGTTTTTAGTAAAAGATATGAAAGGAATCATTTTTCCTTTTTTGTACGAGGTACTTTTTTGACTTTTCCGACAAAAGTACGAGAAGAATGTTTTTTAACTTATACGGCATGAACGGATTTTTAAAACATTATTTCCAAGAATCTTCCTTTACAAGTTTTCATGTTTATTTTTAATTAACTTATTTTAGTTTAAAATTGTATAACATGTTAAGAAAGGGAATTGTTTTTAAAGTAGAAAGGATATTTTCCTCAAGAATGGAGTTCAAGAGTTTTATCAAAATTATTTCCCATCTAAGATAATATAGGGTTCTGTTTCTATCCTTATTATAACATGGATTTGATTATTTTGTGATGTAAATATTTTTATGAATTCTTTTATCTTATATGAATTGTTTTATGATGTCATGATGTTTAAGATTCCCATTTTTATTTCATAGGTTATGCAATGATGTATGATTTAGGATTTTGTGGCACACATAAGAATGGTATCATTATGAGATGGGTGGGACCTATATATCCCTCCAATTCATTGGGTAAATATTTTATATCTCATGAGATAGATATGGATGGAACGATAGGTTATACCGGTTTAGTGAAACAGGACTGAAACGAGGAGTGAACTCGGTTTAGAAAGGGACATTGTCCACTAAGATAGTCTTGGCAACGAGTCTTGACTAATAGGAAATGATTCTCTATGATTATGTGTGTATGCCACAAAGTTTCATTTTTTAGTTATGATTATTGGGATTTCATTTCACTACTATGATTTATCCCATGTTATGAAATTATGCTCTCTTTTGCAGGTTAAGATTTCCAAAATTTTATGTTCTTATGAATATGATGTGATTGAAATTTCTTTTGTTTATCCTTACTGAGCATTTGAGCTCACCCTTTAATTTTTCTTTTCCCCAGGATATAAAGAAAGGTTTTAGGAAAAAAACGGATGATCTTTATGGGAGATGTTGAAAATCTTTCACCACGATTAGAAGATTATATTCCGAGTTTCCAAAGACACTAAACTATTACGATCCTTGTGTGTGTGCTTTTTTTATGTACTCAGTATTCCACAAAATTAATGTAATGTCCATGTACGTCAAGCTTAGGGTCTCTACAGTTGGTATCAGAGGAATGGATTAGTCAACCTTTGGAAACTAGGATGCGAAAACTATTGTGAGATCCCTAGAGACATTTCTAAGGTATGTCTAGGGATTCCCCTAAAGATAAGTATACATATAGGATATAGTCCTAGAACTATGGTAACGATCATATAATTTAACCTAATAAGTTATATATTGAAGTTACTCCCCCTTTATTATGATTTTTTCCTTTAACACTACTCTTTTTGGGTTTTAGAAAATGACTGAAAACAAGATGATTCACGATAATAGAGGATATTATGTACAATGGAATGATATTCATCATGAGAAAACAAAAGAAATTGGATTTGGAAGACCAACCATCATTATTATACCAAATCAGCAATATCATAATATGATCAATAAACTAAAAATTGGTAAGTTTCCTGACTCGGATAATAAGAGAAATATGGAGTTTCATGATGATCATAGAGGAACGAAAGTTCAATTTCTCCTATGTAAATCATGTGGGAAGAGGCATAGAGGAGAATGTTTCAAGGGAACTAGAAGATGTTTTGGGTATGGAAAAGAAGGACACAAAGCCAGTAAGTGCAAAGGAAAAGGTTCAGTTAACACTATAGATGAGGATAATGGTATTGCTACGACATCAACAATGGTTAAATGTTTTAAATGTGGAATGTACGGGCATTATGAAAACCAATTCCCTAAGGGAAATTCTCATGAAGAGAATCAGTACGGCCGTATGAGTAGTATTTATGATGATGAAGAAGAAGAGACTACAAATGATATTGTGAGTTGAAATAATTTTTACATGTTTATCAAGTGTAATGTTGTATAAGTACTCTCATGGTACTATGGAATAAAGAGACTTATAAGGATTGTTACACTGTTGTCTTTCATTGAGTTTTGAAAGTGAATGATTAATGGTACCAGTATCCATTAAAGGATATTCATATATTTTTGGATTATAGAAGGGATAAGGAGAAAATTAAATGTTTGATAGTATTCATGAGCTCATGACTGATATAAGGAGAAGGTTATATAATGGATTGAGTATATAGAATTTTTGGATTTTGGTATGTGGAAAGTGTTAACTTTTAACTGCATTCATTTTTTCACTTAGGTTCAATGGGTATTAAAGAGAATACATGATTAAGGCATTTGAATGTTTGGAATGTGACCAACAAGACATATCTTATGATATATGGGGATTAACGATGGTATTAAATCTCTTGTAATCATTTTCACTATATTATGAGAGTGGACTGCAGTATTATGGATAATCATACAGATTGGAATGGATTATGTTGGACATAAGTTAGTATTGTTTAAGGATATAAGTTTTTTCAACATTATTGATGGGATGTTGTGTAATATAGTTTTAGAAAAAGGACAACCTGCAGGAAGGGCAACAACTCATCGCGTCGGACAAGGCCATGGGAATCAAACCCATAACCGAAGTGCGACTGGCTTTTATCGCCTACCACTGGCCTACAGGAAGTCCCTTTTTGTAGAAACTTGTTTTATTATATTAAGCAGTATGATATATGAAGTAAAAGTCCATTTTATGAACCATATATCATTAATCACACTATAGATGGACTTATGTATTTTGTAATAACTTTTCTAACCTTTTGTTTGAGATACATGGAATGACCCATCATTCTATCACATGATCTGCTGACACATCATGAGTGAAAAAATCAACTTCATTTCTTTAAGAGATGAAGTGGAAATTGTCCAAATAACGACCAACAGTGAGACTATACCGAAATCATGAAAGTATTTATTCTAATTCCAATTTCATCAACTTTAGGGAAACGATCTTGAAAACCAAAAATGATGTCCTAGTGCTCTTATATCTGATGAATCAGATGGTACCTTAGATCATCAAAAATTTATGGCTTTGTGATTGCTGGATTTTCCATAGCCATGTTCTCTACCGCTCTCCATCAGAACACGATGGTTAAATTTCTCTTCGATATCCATATTATCACCTATGTGGAAACCCAATGATTAGTTTATTTGAGTAACCGTTATGTTTCAAACATTTGTTTTTAATGATTGGTTTTGGTATTCTTTTTTATGATGTGGGTTTCTATCAACGAAAATTTCGAATAGTAAACCATTTATAACCCCGACGAATTTCAAAGGCGAAATTCATTTTAAGTGGGTTAGAATGTAACACCCCGATATTTTATGAAAAATATTATTTTTAATTTCATTAATGTCTTCTGTTGTACGCTACACCAAAAGGAGCTTGCACAACACGCATCCTTGACTTTCCTTGTATTACACACAATCGCGACCTTCCTCGATAGCGTGTGTAGTACGCAATAACGAGTTTCACTAAAAAACGATATATTATTATAATATTATTATGAACTAGCCGTTATGAATATTATTAACTAAATTTGGAATTTTATAACATTATTATTCATCTTACACATTTTCTAGAATATGTTATAAGAACAAAATAATTTTTTCGGGTAAAATAAGTATTTTTCAAAAAACACAGTTTTGCCACCTTTTGATGGCGCACCCACTACAAATCTAGTTTTTAAATGTTTATAAGTTCCATTTGACAAAATAATAATTTTCTTTCAAATCATGAAAAAAATATTTACTTTGGATAAATTTTTCATTTTATTATGATGACTTTCATATTTTAATGAATAGTAAAAACACGCTATATTTAAATTAAAAACAACTTTTTTCCATCGTAATATCAGATGTGGCTAAATTATAATATTGAATGGTTTTAAAGTATAAATATAATATATTATTACCATTTAATATAATTTATGTCATTAGCATTAATTCTACCTTGAATTCGTAGGATAAATCAATTCAATCTTTTGTAATGTTTTAAAGAAAATCCTGTTTTGTTTCAGCAACAAGATTAATTTTCATTTAATTTCTGAATCTTTTTTTATTGAATTTGGAAAAATGGATTCCATATTTGGAATCAGTGGATCCAAATTATGTTAATAAGCTACTTTTTTTTGGGAATTATGAATAGTAACTACGGTAAAATATTTTTACCATAGTTAAAGGTAAATTAGGTAATTAAGGGTTAATATAATATTATAAAATTACACTAAAACATTTCAAAATCCTATTGGATGATTAAAAGTAGACCCATATCACCTAAGGGTCAGATTAGATTCATATAATGGACATTTTTCTAGGAAAATAATTTAATTATTATTAAAACCAAAGAATGTGACAACATGTCACTTTCCTAAATCTTATAAGTATAATAATTTTAATTTAGTGATAAACTTCATGAAACTTCTAACATGAATAGTCTATAGAAAACTAATAAATTTATCTACATCATATAAATTTATTTATAATTTTTAGGGATTAAATAATTATCATTTATTATGACACAAAGATGATGCAGTAATTGTCTTATTAATGAAAGATTGACATAATTGATGTTTTAAATACCCAAATAAAGATATTTTAATACTTTTTTATGAATTAATATAATTTTATAGGTTAATATGAAATGTTAGTATTGATTTAATTAAATTTTTTTCGAAATAATCATTCTGTTATGAATTTCAAAAAAATCAATTACTAAATAGTGTCAAAATTGACATAAAATAGTTTTTAAAACAAATATTATATTATTAATTGTTATTTTATTTCTAGAAATCTAAGGTTTGGCCAAATGACTTAGATAAGGTTATATATATTAATAATAAAAAACTTGGGGTTCTTTTGGCTTATTATAGTATGTTTATTAACCTTATAGAATAAAAACACAAGAAGACATGGTAAAAGTAAAATTATTTAACTTAATGTTAAATCTAAATGATAAGGTTAAAACAGGAACCTAAACTTGTCAAAATTCTTTTGGATGAGCATATTTCGACCCATCCCCACCTTAGCTTCGAAATAAATCAATTTAGAGATATTTAAAAACGAATATGGCTTTATAATAAAATAATATTTTTAGTTATTCTAAAGGTGCCCCTCTCCTCCCTTATAATAGGGCACATCCTCCCTCTCCTCCTCAAACCAATTTGAGCCTTCATGCTCGGCCAAAACCGTCCAAATTATCTTCTCCACTTCCCTAGACATATCCTAGAGGTTCTGTTCTTCCTCAATGACCAATTTTAGTACCCTAAAATTAGATCTCGAAGGGGTGCTTCAAAGAAGAGGTAATGTCCGTTTCCGATTCATTCAACTTTATTTCTTCTTTCAATTATTCTTCTTAGGTTGTTTCATTATGAAGTAATAACATCAGTATCACACATATACTGATATGTTATTATAAGTATTAAACAACCCTATTTCACCATATATCCATCTTATGGAAAACAAAATCACCGCGCATGCGTATGTACGGAATACCGTCTCCACGCCGTGGTGTAATCTGTTTTTCCACCAACACCTTACATGGATGGGTATAATGGTGTAAAGAATAACTATACATAGTTATTATAACATCATACTGATTCTGATATATTATACCATCCAATCCAATTCTATTCAATAATTTTGGGAATGATATCATCGCTCGTGCGTACGTACGGACTACCGTCTCCATGACGCGATGAGATTCATTCTCCATGTTAACCATACATGAATGATAATAAAGTATATATAATGAATAATAATGAAATATATGACATAATAATGATACTGGATTTATGTATATATATATTTATTTCATCTACTTAATTCCACTCAATTCAATAAAGAAACGAAAACAACATTCATGCGTATGTACGGCCTACCGTCTCCATGAACGATGTATTTCTTTCCATTTATCGATCCATTATATATATGTATATTATGAATATATATTATATATAAATCATTTTTTACATTCTGTGTTTATGTAATCATGATCTAAGTAATCATATGAATAATTACAAGTTAAAACACGAACGACAAATGAGACAATTTTACCCAAAACGCTACTTTAACATGAATTTACAAAATAACGGGTAATATAAAGTCATAAGTGAACAATATATGGTATAATAACAATGAATATGAATCTATAATAAGTCAATGACATTATTTAAATCATTATACAGAAGTTTCGGACACTTACGAAGAAAATCGGACCTATGGTGAGGGAAATATCACAATCTCATTTTTATTCGAGATTGTTTATACTTCAGAATTTACTGGGGTGTATTTTATCATCCACATCCATGTTTCCTAAATATGTAATATTATATCTATTCACCTACAATTTTTTTTAAATCCTATTTTACCCTTTTTGGTGTGTTTTTAGTAAAAGATATGAAAGGAATCTTTTGTCATTTTTCTTACGAGGTACTTTTTTGACTTTTCCGACAAAAGTATGAGAAGAATGTTTTTTAACTTATACGGCATGAATGGATTTTTAAAAAATTATTTCCAAGAAGCTTACTTTACATGTTTTCAAGTTTATTTTTAATCAACTTCTTTCAATTTAAAATTTTATGACATGTTAAGAAAGGAAAATGTTTTTGAATTAGAAAGGATATTTTCCTCAAGAATGGAGTTCAAGAGTTTTATCAAAATTATTTACCATCTAAGATAATATAGGGTTCTATTTCCATCCCTATTATTACATGGATTTCATTATGTTGTGATTTAATATTTTTATGAATTACTTTATCTTATATGAATTTTTTTATGATGTCATGATGTTTATGATTCCCATTTTTATTTAATAGGTTATGCAATGATGTATGATTTATGATTTTGTCGAACACATAAGAATGGAATCATTATGAGATGGGTGGGACCTAAATATCCCTCCAATGCATTGGGTAACGATTTTATATCTCATGAGATAGACATGGCTGGAATTGTATGTTATACCAGTTCAGTGAAACCGAACTTAAACGAGGAGTGAACTCGGTTCAGAAAGGGACTTTGTCCACTATGATTGTCTTGGCAATGAGTCTTGACTAATAAGAAATGATTCTCTATGATTATGTGGGTATTCCACAATGTTTCATGTTTTAAGTTATGATTATTGGGATTTCATTTCACTACTATGATTTATCCCATGTTATGAAATTATGCTATCTTTTACAGGTTAAGATTTCCAAAATGTTGTGTTCTTATGAATATGATGTGATTGAAATTTCTTTTGTTTAACCTTACTGAGCATTTTAGCTGTCCCTTTTATGTTTTCTTTTCCCCAGTATATATGGAAAGGTTTTAGGAAAAAAAAGGGAAGATCTTTATGGGAGATGTTGAATATCTTTCACCACGATTAGAAGATTATATTCCAAGTTTCCAAAGACAATAAACTATTAAGATCCTTGTGTGTGTGCTTTTTTAATGTAATTAGTATTCCAAGAAAGTAATATAATTTCCACTTAAGTCATTCTTAGGGTCTCTACATTTCGTGTCTTGGAAGACTAGGTACATATATCACAAAACATGGGGCTAAAAAAATCTTTATTTAATCTTCATAATGAGCTCTTAACTTCCTTTTAGCCCTTACATCTGCATAAGGTACCCTGTGGAACAGATGAACAGACAGATGAGATAAAAATCCCAGTAAGGTAAAGAACATAAGAATAAACATTAAGCACAAGAGTTAGGAGGCTTGACATAATGATATAGGAAGAATGGAACATATAGAATCATAACATATAAATATGGGATCATAAAAACATGGAATAAGATAATCACGGGATCATAAAATCATGAGAGTATATAAGAATATTTTCATATATAGGTGGAAGAATCTTTAAACATGACTTTAGTATGAGTCAAGGCTAACCTCCAATCTCGTTTCCCATAGTACCACAAGTCAAGGCTAATCGGCCGGACCGTTTTCCCATAATCTTCTCATGAGACATTATCATTACCCAATGAATTTGAGTTCTATTTGGGCACACCCATCTATGATTATTCATATATATTCTTTCCACATAAAGAATCTCACATAATCAATCACACAAAAACAACAGAGTACCCAAGGGAAAACATGGGCACACAATCACGTCATGAAGCATAATCAAAAGGGACGTAACATACAAGCGTCCATGAAAGAAAAGAATTAAATAAAAAATATACATTAATAATGTATAATGGAAAAAATCATGAGAATAGATAACAAACTGATGTCGTAACATGTAAAAAATAGTTTTTAGGAATCTTTGCGTAAATACATTTTAGTGCGGTTTAAGAAAACATCGAATATCCCTTAAAACGAAAAGTGGCCAAATTTTTTTTTATAAAACCAGAATTAAAACAGGAAGTTTTTATAATAAAAATACAGATTTTATAAATACAAAGGTTACTTAAAACAGATGATATAGTACACTTGATAATAGGAATGAATTCGGGAAGTTCCTTTAAAACAGGTTCACTTATCTGGAGGTAATGAGGAGAGAATCACTTAAAAGCCTGATTATCCATGAAAGAGAGTGATGAAAGAGTATTGATAAATAATCTTGGAACATTTACACAAAATATAGAGTATTCACAAGAAATGATAAGATAACATCATTTTGGTAGAAAGGTAGTTAATACAACCCGAAGGAATAAAATTGGTTCATGTAGAATTATTTATGGATTATCGGCATGTTATCTGGAGTACTTGAGGGGGATTAGTGAGAGAGGAAAGGGAATTATCATCAAATATAAATAAATAGGGAAGTATGTGGGAGGTGTGAAATCATTCCCCATAATTAATAATTACTCACAACATGTCCTAACATAGAGAACAATCTTGAATAAGGTTGAAATTGAGAGGATCCCTTACCTTAGGTCTGTTGGTGTTATCCACTTGATATTAATTACCTGAATAGTCAAATTAGTTTTATTAATAAATAGGTAAAGAACCTTATCTAAATTTAAAAGATTCATTATAGCCATTTTATGTACATTCAGACCCATTTTTATTGATTACATGGTTCAATTTCATTTTTCGGGTCGGTTTATTTCATTTGTTTTAATGACCGGTTCAATTGTATTTAGTTTCAAATAAATTTTAAGAAGAAAGTGGTTTTCCATAATTGAATATATATAAAATTACTGGAAATACAGTAGGATAAATGGTTACAAAATACAATTGGTTAATTAGAGTGAAAGAGGACCTTTATATTATACATTAATGATAAACACTTGAATTAATTTTAACAACTTTTCCCATAATTGACTTGTTTTGTATTATTGTTTTACATCATGAGTGTATGAGAAATAAAGAACCATAAGTAGTAAATATAACATATATAATAATATTATTAAACCATAATATAAATGGTTTCAAGCCCAGAAACAAAATGATAAAAGAATTTGAAAACACATTATCCATGATGTCGGTAATTTGACACATCATGGATGATGTTTTAATTCTAGAACGTGAGGGAGAGGAGGAGAAGTATGATTCTTGAAATTTTCCATAAAAATTATTATAATCCAGAATATATGAGATTTTGGAGCTTTCATTCCTTTTGGATAAGGTAAGGGGAAGAGGGTATAAGAAAAGAAAGAAAATGAAAACAAAACACTTGAAAACGAAAGAGGGTTCTAACCCTTTGATCTCCTCTCTTTGAGACTCCTCTTAGGGGATTTGATTTTGGTCTTTTGGAAAGTCTATCAAGAATTGGATTTGGGGAAAGATCTTTTGAGGGTATTTGGAAAGAATTATGGCTATGAAAAAGTCTCAAGAGGTGTGAATAAAAGAGGCAAGGAGAGCGGGTATTTTTATTTAGGGAGGAGAGTTTTTTCCCAATTGTTTATTCAATAGTTTATTAATTTCCCTAAAGACAAGTAATAGTGATTATTACTTGACCAAAAATATTTAATTTATCATGTGAATCCTAACCAATTTGTCTTACATTAGTATAACATCATCATGACTTCATAATTAATGTATCTTTCTTATTTTTTGAATTATCGTATTTCACTATTCAAAAAATTTCAAGTATTTCAGAAAAATCCCAAAAATTCTCCATAACCATTTTTCGACATTTAGAATCCAAAGATGAAGTCCATTTTTCAAAAATAATTTTCTATATATGATTATTTTAATATTTAGTTAAATTAAATATTTATTATCAAAACCTGTTTGAAAACATTCATTTACTCATTCTAAAATATAGGTATATCGTACTTCTAACGTGAATATTAATTTTATACCACCATAGGTGAGGTTACTATTCATTAGGGTATATCAAAATTCATAAGGGTATGTTACTATTCATTATGGTTGGTTTCTATTCACCAAAAATTAATTTTTTTATTATACTCCAAAAAAAACTTGAACATAACCGTGAATGCAAGATTTTTGAAATTCAAAAAAAAGAATTGACAAAATTAAGTTTAAAAGTCACTCATCACATAGTAGTTCATTATGTTTTGCTTTCATGAGATTTTATGAAGTAAAGAAATAAGGGAATTGACATTTAAAAACTTTGAGTCTTTACATTCTTCCCCCATTATGAAATTTCTCCATCAAAATTTCGTTTTACATACTAAGCCAAAAACATGTGTGGGGACTTTTCCTTCATTGCTTCCTCCAATTACCATGTTGCTTCATCAAACTTATGGTTCCTCCACAAAACATTTACAAGATGGTTTTTCTTGTTTCGTAGAACCTTATCTCTCTGATCTAGAATCATTACTGGTAGCTCCTCATAGGAGAGATCATCATCCAGCTGCACCACAGCTGAGTTTTGTACATGAGAGGGATTAGGTATGAACTTCCTCAAGAGTGTTACATGAAAAACATCATAAAATCAAACAATATTCTGTGGACGTTCAAGATGATAGGCCACATCTCCTACGCGGTCAATGATCTCAAAGGGGCCAATATAACTTGGTCATAGCTTCCCTTTCTTCCCGAATCGCATGACTCTCTTCCATGGAGATATTCAAAGGAAGACTTTATCTCCAACGTCGAACACCATGTCCCTTCAACGATTGTCAGCATAGCTATTTTTCCGACATTGTTCATCTTTGAGGTGTTTCTGGATGACTTGAACCTTCTCTATCATCTCTTGAACATGATTGGGTCCAAGTAGCTTTCTTTCTCCAACATCATCCCAACAGGTTGGAGTTATACATAACATTCCATACGGAGCTTCATATAAATCCATTTGAATACTCGAGTGGAAGCTATTGTATAATTAGAAATCAACCAACGGGAAATTCTGATCCCATCCACCATTAAATTCTAGAGAGCAGGCTCTAAGAAAATCTTCATGTGTCAGAATAGTTCTTTCAGACTGTCCATCATTTGGGGGGTGATAGGCAATGCTGAAATTTAATTCACTACTCAGAGAATGTTGAAGGCAATGACAGAATTTAGATGTGAATCATGGATAACGGTCAGAGAAAATTGAGAGTGGAACACCATTCAGTCTCACCACTTCCTTCACATATAAAATTGGAAGTTGTTCAAGTGAAAGATCTTCCCGAACAACAATGAAATCAGATGTCTTGGTGAGTCAGTCAACCACAACCCATATCGCAAAATTTCCCTTTGACGACTTCAAGATACCCATGAGAAAGTCCATAGTATCATCTTCCCATTTACACATGGTTATAGGAAATGGCAGCATCATACCTTTGGGATTTTTTCTCTCGGCTTTAACTTGCTGAAAACCCAGCAACTTGATAAATATTCTGCAATCTTCTTCTTCATGTTATCACACCAGAAGTGTTCTCAGAGATCACAATATATTTTGGTACTCCCAGGATGGATAGGGAAGGTCAATCTATGTGCATCATTCAATAGCTACATCTTTATATCTAGATCATAAGGGACACATAATCATGTCCCAAATCTCGTAACTCCTTCCTCATCATTTTTGAAATTGGAGGATTTCCCATTTTTAACATCTTCCACTCTTTTCGGAATTTCCACATCCTTTCTTTGCTCATCCATTATTTTCTCCATGAGGTATGGTTGAGAAATAATTTGAGAAAGGGTTGATGGTGTTCATCCCTTAATGATTCCCATGTCTATACTTTGGAAATCAAATAAGATCAGATCCTTTTCTATTCTCATTATTGATAATTATGCAGGATCATTTCTACATAGAGCATCTAGCACCTTTTTTGCATTACCGGGATGGTAGTGGATTGAGCAGTCATAATCCTTGATGAGATCTATCCATATTCATTGGCGCATATTAATCATCTTCTGTGTGAATATATATTTGATATTGTCGTGGTCCGTATATATCTCACATTTTTTCCAATAGAGATAATGCCGCCAGATTTTCCAGGAAAAGATCACACCCACTAACTCCGGATCAAGCGTTGGATAGTTTTGCTCATGGATTTTCAATTTCCATGAGGCATAGGCTATCACTTTATCATTTTTCATCAGCACACAACCTATTCCCTTATTAGAAGCATCACTATACACCACAAATAGTTCCCCACTAGTAGTGAGTGTGAGTATTGGAACAGTGATAAGCCTCTTTTTCAACTCCAAGAAACAGTCTTCACAGTCCTGTGTCCAGAAGAAATTTACTCCCTTCCGTGTTAGCTTGGTCATTGTGTTTGAAAATCATGAAAAGTTCTTAACAAATTTTAGATAATACCCATCTAGAACCAAAAAGCAGCGGATCTCTGTTGTCGAAGATGGTCTAGGCCACTCTTCCATTGCCTTCGTCATGGAAGGCTCCACAAATATCCCTTTGCTGGTGATAACATTCCCCCAGAATGATACTTCCTCCATCCAAAACTCTCATTTACTATACATTGCATACAACTTCTCCCTTCACAATGTCTTTAACATAGTTTCCAAATGCTCCTCATGTTCCTCCTTTCTTATGGATTATATCATAATATCATCATTAAAGACTACCAAAAATTTGTCGAGGTAATCTCTAAAAACTCTATTCATTAAATCAATGATACTTTTTTGGGCATTAGTGAGTACTAATGGAATCACTATGAACTCATAGTTTCCATACCTCATTCTAAAGGTAGTCTCAAAATATCATCTTTCCTCACATTTAGTTGGTGATACACTGACAAAAGGCCCCCCTTAATGAAATAATTGGCCCCATGTAGCTGATCGAACATGTCATCTATCTGTGGAAGTGGATACTTGTTCATTATTGTGATTTTATTGAGCTCACGATAGTCAATGCAGAGGCACATTGATCCATCCTTCTTCTTGACGAAGACGACTGGATCACCCCATGGTGAAGCACTCGGGCGTATAAAACACTTCTCAATATTCTACTGTAACTGATTCTTCAACACTTCTACCTCTTCAGTGGCCATTCTGTAAGGTTTCTTTGAGATTGGTAGAGATCCAGGGATATGTCCAATTGAGAACTTAACATCTCAGTCAGGAGGAAGACCATGCAACTCTTCAGGGAAACAATCAGTGTAATCCCTCACGATGGGCATGTCTTCAAGAATGATTCTCTGCTTCGTCTAAATCATTTGAGTTGTATATGCATGCCCATAACGAATCAATATCTACATTTGAGATGATGATTCAAAAGGAGATTCATTTTCCTCCTAGCACTTGTAAGGAGTTGGGAGATTCTTCTAGATGTGAAGAGTAATCTCCATTTCTAAACAATTGATGTTGGACTTGTACTAATACAGCCAATCCATTTCCAATATAGCGTCAAATTCCACTAATGGAAGTATGAGAATATATTCTAGGAGGGTCAGTCCACACACATTAACCGAGGAAGAGTTATAAACCATGGATGCAATAATTTCCCCATTCGATTTTCTCACAGATAACTTTTCCTCCACATTTTGATGTGGTGTTTGAATAGTTCTACTAAACTAGCAAGATATGAATGAATGCGTAGAACTAGAATCAAATAGTATGTTCTCTATTCTTGAATAAATAAACAGTGTACATATCACCAAATCGTTTTTTGGATCTACCTCAATAGTAGTGATATCATAAGCCTTTCCTTGTTACCTGGGAGGATGTTGCTGATTGCCTCTGACAACCCTCAGCTTAGGGAAATTGATTGCATAATGCCCAGACTCCTTGAAGTTATAACACTGCATGACATGCTGTGTTTTGATCTAAACCTTCATTTCTTCTTCCACATTAGTGGGATTTTTCATACCACTTCAGCAGTTCTTGTCCAAATGACAAAACCTTCCGCATTTGAATAAATTCTTGGTTCCCTACCAACAGTTACCAGGATGCTTCTTCCCACATCTTTTTCAAAGGGGAATGTTGGGATTAATTCCATCATGGGATTTGTTTGATGGAATAACCATGATGTTTTCCAATTTCCTATTATTGTCACTGGGCCCATGAGACCACTGAGAGTCTCCAATCTCAATTTATACATTGATGGCACAACGTACAATGTCCTCATAACTGTCGAAGTCTCGAATCACCAATTCATTTTGTAGACTCAGCTTTAGCCTGCTAAAGATATGATCCACTTTGCTTTCAGTGATCATGAAAATGCTATAGGCATACCTTTCATGCCTTGTAAAGTTTTCATTATACACCCTTATGGACTCATCTTCCTTCTTTGTGAGTTCGAGGAACTCTCTTTCCATCATGAGATGGAGGGTTCGAGGAAAATATTTGTTAAAAAACAACCTCTTGAAATACTCCAAATCTATGGAATCAATTTCATATTGGGACTTTGTATTCTTGATCAGTGTCCACCACTAATCAGCTTCTCCATCGAAACTATAGACTACAAGTACAACTTTCACTTCTTCTGAGCACATGAGGATAGAGAAAATATTTTCAATGGAGTTAATCCATTTTTCTGCGAGGAGGGGATCAGAAGACCCGCTAAACATGGGAGGTCTTTTCCACATTAAGGATTCTACGGAAACTTTCTCTTTCCATGGAGGATGGGGACGTTCCACCTGATTCATGTTATTATCCATAACTCATTCCTGCTGAGTAATTACTTCCATGATGTTTTGATCACCCGCTTCCGTCACACCAGGCATGTCATTTGGACAATCATCACATTGCCTATCCCATTGGTTTTTGGACCATGTTCTTCTATTTCCCTCCTTTAACTAAGAAAAAGAACATATAATTAGTGGTCTTGAATGCATATATAACGGGAATATAAATGAATCTTTGAACATTAAAGGATAAACTTATAATGAAGAAGTACATCCTATCTTGTGACTCCATAGGTATATTTCTTGGTTATACTCAATCTATTTCTTAACATATATTCTTATTTTCTTTTTCCCTTAACAATGGTTTGTACTAAGCTCGTGAATCTACCAAAGCATATCCCCTGGGAGCGTTGTAACCAAGAGTGCAGCAAATCCCGTTGTCGTGCACCAGTTCCCATTCGAGTCTAGCTCAAAGCGGTGTTTTCTGGTTTTACCCCTAGGATACATTTGTGCCAAAGCCGCCTCTTCCTTCTCATATCCAGACAAGGCTGTATTTTCTTGATAATCTATATACTCAATACTCACCTAAACATGGGAATGTTTTCTAATACATAGTCTCATCCTTAAGATTCTCAATAAGGTTCTCTATTCCTAATCTCAAAAAATAACTACAACATACTTGGATACCAACTATAGTGAACCTATCCTTTTACACATATCATTTCATGATTTTAGACATAATTCATCATCAGAGTTCCAGCCAAGCTTCGTTAAGTGCAGTGTCTTGGAAGAATAGGTATATATATCACACAACATGGGGCTAAAAAACGTCTTTATTTAATCTTAATAATGAACTCCTAACTTCCTTTGAGCCCTTACATCTATATAGGCTACCCTGGGGAACAAATGAAAAATGGGATGAGCTAAAAATCCAAGTAAGGGAAAGAATATAAGAATAAACTTTAATCACAAGAGTTAGGAGGCTTGATATAATAATATTGGAAGCATGGAACATATGGAATCATAACATATAAACATTGGATCATAAAAACATAGAATAGAATAATCATGGGATAATATAATCATGATATTATATTATCATAATTTCATATAAAGGTGGAAACAAATTTAAACATTACTTTTGTACAAGTCAAGGCTAACCGCCAATCTCGTTTCCCATAGTAGCACAAGCCCAGGCTAACCGCCCAGACCGTTTTCCCATAATCATCTCCTAAGACATTAATTTTACCCAATGCATTGGAGCCCTATCTGGGAACAACCAACTAATATTATTCATGTATATACATTCCACATAAATAATCTCACATAATCAATCATACATAAACATAAGAGTACCAAAGGAAAGAAATGGGCACACAATCACATCATGAAGCATAATAAAAAGGGACATAACATAAAAGAGTCCATGAAATAATGTAATTAAATAAAAAATAGAAATTAATAATGTATAAAGACATAAATAATGACAAGATATAACAAACTTATGTTATAACAAGTAAAAATTGTTTTTATGAATCTTTGAGTCAAAACATTTTAGTGTGGTTCAAGAAAACATCGAATATCTCTTAAAACAAAAAGTAGCATAATATTTATTTATAAAACAAGAAGAAAACAAAAAGGGATTCATAATAAAAATACTGATTTTATAAAGACATAGGTGACTTAAAACATATGATATAGTACACTTGATAAAAGGAAAGAATTTGGGATGTTCCCATAAAATGGGTTCACTTATCGGGAAGTAATGAGGAGAGAATCACTTAAAAGCATGCATATCCCCGAAAAAGAGTGATTAAAGAGTCTTGATAAATAATCTCCGAACATGTACAAAAAATTTAGAGTATTCACATGAAAACATAAGATAACATAAATTTGGTAGAAAGGTAGATAAGACAACCTAAAGGAATAAAAGTTGTTCGGGTAGAATTCATTACGGATTATCGGCATGGTATCAGGATTACTTGAGGGGTCATAGTGAGAGAGGAAAGGGAATTATAGTCACTTATACATAAAGATCATAGTATGGGGGAGGTGAAAAATCAAACCCGATAAATAATAATTACTCACAACATGTCCTAACATAGTGAACAATCATGAATAAGGGTGAAATTGAGAGGATCCCTTACCTTTTGTCTGTTGGTGTTCTGCACTTGATATTAATGACATGAATAATCAAATTAGGTTTATAAAAAAATTGTTACAGTACCTTATCTAAAATAAAATTATTTAGTATATCATATTTAAGTTCATTTATACCCATTTTTATTGATTACAATGTTCAATTTCATTGTTCGGGTCTGTTTGTTTCATTTGTTTTAATGATCGGTTCAATTGTATTTAGGTTCAAAAAAATTGTAAGATAAAATTGATTGTCTAGAATTAATGTTATATAATATTAGTGGAAATATAGTAGGTTACATTGTTAAAAAGTTCATTTGGTTAATTATTGTGAAAGAGAACCTTTACATTAAACATTAATGATAAACACATGAATTAATTTTAATGATTTTTCCCATAATTGACATGTTTTGTATTATTGTTTTATATAATTAGTGTATGAGGATTACAGAACCTTAAATAGGAAGTATAAAATATATTATAATCTGGTTCAACCAAAATATAAATGGTTTCATTACCAGAAACAAAATGATAAACTAATTTGAAAACACATTATCCATGATGTCGGTAATTTGACACATCACGGATGATGTTTTAATTCTAGAACGTGAGGGAGAGGAGGAGAAGTATGATGCGTGAAATTTTCAATAAACATGATTAGTATCCAGAATATATGATATTATGGAGCTTTAATGCCTTTTGGGTAAGGTAAGGGGAAGATTTTATAAGAAAAGTATGAAAATGAAAACAAAACACTTGAAAATGAAAGAGGGTTCATACCCTTTGATCTCTTCTCTTTGAGACTCCTCTTAGGGGCTTTGATTTTGTTCTTTTGGAATGAAAAAAAATCCTTGGACGTGGGGAAGGATCTTGGGAGGGTATTTGGGCAGATTTGTGTCTAGAAAAAAGGCATTAGAGGTGTGAAGAAAAGAGGTAACTGGGGGGGGGGGGTATTTATAGTGAGGGAGGAGAGGGGGTTCCCAATTGTTTATTCAATAGTTTATTAATTTACATCGAGATAAGAAATAGTGATGATTCCTTGAACAAAAATTGTAAATTTATCATCTAAATCCGAAACAATTGGGCTTACATTATCAGATCATCATCATGACGTCATAATTAATATATTTTTCTTATTTTGTGAATTATCATATTTCACTATTCATCAAAATTTCGAGTATTTCAGAAAAATCCCTAATATTAAACCTAACCATTTTACGATGTGTAGAATCCATAAATGAAGTCCATTTTTTTAAAAAAAAAATCTAAATATGATTATTTTAATATTTAATTAAAATAATAATTTATTATCAAAATGAGTTTGAAAACATTTAATAACTCATTCTAAAATATAGGTATATCGTAATTCCAACATGAATATTATTTTTATACCACTATATGTGAGGTTTCAATTCATTAGGGTATATCACTACTCATAAGGGTATTTTACTATTCATTTGGGTTGGTTACTATTCACAAAAAAATTATTTTTGTTTTATTAGACACCAAAAATAATCTTGAACACAATCATGTATGCCGAATTTTTGAAATTCCAGACACAGAAGTGATAAAATTATGTTTAAAGGTTACTTATCACATAGTATTCCATTATGTTGCACATTCATGAAATTTTATGACATAAAAAATTATGGGAATTTCCATTTAAAATAATTGGTTCGTTACACATAACCCTATTGATAATTGTATAGAAACAAAAGTTTTACAAAAAGGATTTGCGAAGAGGACATAAAATCACCATTTTTTGTGGTTTACAGAAAGTATCGTACCCACACGATCCCTATATGTTGATAATATGTAGTGGTGGGGATTAATTGACATTGAAATAGACTTTTAACAAGATAAGTAGAGGATAAAACTACCTATTTGAATAAAAATAGGGATAATATTCCAAAAACATCCACAGATGTGACTCAATTCATTATTTTCCCATTATTCATGAATGGGTGTAGATTTTGGAATCCCCTACATCGATGATGTTTTTGTGGGTATCCTTTAAAATAAATTACTCTATATTTTCTAAAACCCATATAGGGAGTGTCCCAACAACACGGAGGATTGAATGTACTCTTCTGGCAGGATAACTATATATTAAGAAGCGTTTCCCATTTGTAGAGAACATAATGCTTCACAAAATGTTCAAAAAATATTGAAACTCATACCCCCTGCATCTGGTATGATTATAAATACCCCTTTAAGTCTTATATTAATGGTGAAAAATCCATTCATCATTGGGAAAATTATCGAATTTCATAACACTCTAATGAATCACGAGGGATATAGGAGATAGATTTCTGAATGAATCAATCCTTTAAAAAATAGAATACTATGTGTTCTTATGAACCCACACATGGTTGAGATGCCTTACTTGATGGCCCAGATCCATTGTGTATGACGAAATACATTTACTGAACATTTGGATTCATGAAGAAATTTAACATCCTAAAACCAAACCCTTAGAAACCAAATAATTACTCAAATCCAGGGCCACCCTGTTTCATGAATCATATCCCTCCCTTATAACCCATACCTCCATAATATATATACATATTTTTATAATGATGAATCATTCATGAAACCATATAATTCATGGAACCCACGCTCTGGGCCTATCTATAGTTCCTCCTTTTGCTTCATCCCCATTCTCAATAGTGGTGTTGTCATGTCCCCTATGCCCATTAAACACTATCTAACCTCCCCAATTATTTATGTGAAATTATAACCTATATAGATACAATTTTTTCTAAAACATTTTTATTATAATTATGATTTATATTATTTATAGTTACCCTAATGTATGTCCACCTGATTTCCAATCCACCATGATATTTCTCATACCATGTACCATATAAAGAAACTTGAGTACTGCTCACATAATCCATAAATATAGAATCATCATTGGAAACTATGTACATATCATACTAAATTGTCATTATGCCAGATCATATATTTTCATTTACATTTTTCCTTGTGGGTGAAGACACCAACACATATCGATGATTGATGTAAAACTAACAAATTCCACATCACGGTCTTATAATGTTAAACTGGTTGAAGACATCCATAAAACATGATATAAAATGTTACCCTTAACCTATAAGATAAATACAAGATTCCCCATTTTTTATTGACATTGGATGACCACAGAACTACAACCCTCTATGTTGATCATAGAATTATCTAGTCACAACCATCATGGGATTCCACCCCCCCCCCCCCTCACTTGATGAAACTCCACCCCCCAGCTCCACCCTAAAGAAATATCTCCTCAATTATCACTCATTAGAAGATGATACACCCATATCCGGAATATTCCACTCATAATTCCAACACCATCTCCCAAATAGTTATCCTCTTACTATGAGAAACATACACTTTTAATCCACACTCTATCACACATAGGAATTCATTCTTTTAAACAAGATTTCTTACCACATTATTTCAAACACTGTAGATCAATAATATAACACCAACATAAACTGTGGAATCATACTATATAGGTTTTGATCTATATCTAGGAAACCTCATATGTAGGAAACCAACCAGGGGATTATTTGAAAAAACCATCAATTATAGGTGTTAAATCATCCCTCCAAGGGACACAATCTGTCGATCAGTCTCAATTTAATGTGCATATACAGCTCCATGAGACATTACATTCGTGACCTGGTCCTTATAAACTATAAGATCCCATATTTTCCCAAAAAAAATAAATCAATTCTAATTTATTACTAGAAATACATTAAACATACTCCCATATTTTCCCCAAAATACATTATACATTTTTCCCTCCTATTCCAATAGGGCATTAAATCCACACACATCATGTCCCTACATGACTATAAAACTGCACCCATCATTTTCATACAAAATAGTTATACTAAACCCATCAAATCCCCATAACACCGTTCCCATGTTTTATATAAATAATTCATTAAAATCACTCCATGATCTATAGTACATAAAAATTGAAGTAAATATTGTATTCCTGATAAAAAATCCTATGAGGACTTATTCCTATAGCATTAATGACATCATGATCGACATTGGATGCATGGGGTTTTAGGCCTATGATGCCTCACTGAAGTGAATCCCAGTAAAATGGGAATACTTTTACTATTACTAGTATACCAAATTTCTATACATTCACAGATGTTCCCAATGTAAGAAAACTCATCCCGAATGATGGATGGTACCTTGTGGATAGGGAAGTACCATAATGCAATGGTGTCTACAAAGAGATGCACCAGGGAGCGAGTTACACAAACATGAATGAAACTATAAGGGAGACCTAGTCAAGTAAAAAATTTCATGAGAGGAATTCGTGGATGTTGGAACCAACATCTCACCATCTATATTTGAATATGGATAAGACATCATCAATTATACAGCCCCACTCGCAAAATCGTAGAGATTACACTTTATTTTGTTACATAGGCATGATTACAAGGAATCAAATCCCAATGGACCATGTATGTTATAAGTATTTGAATTACAAATTATATTCATGGTACTTATAACACAATGGGATGAAAATAATATATGCTACATAAAAAGTTGAATTAAACATCATCCATATAAGTTTATTCATTTTTATCATCATTATAAGATGGAAAATGAAACATAATAATGGAGAGATCAAATTCTCAACAAGGTTATGTAAAGTACAAGGGATATTGACTGAACATGAATATATTAACCTAGAAAAAAAAATAAAATATGACACATCCCTATCAAATAACTAGATTAGAAACTAAATATAGCCATTTATGAAACTGAAACTCATTCCCTTTAATAAAAGGAATGAAATGAAATGTATCCATATATTTGTGAACAAAAAATATCAAGTAAGAATACTAAATGAAATATATATATATATACATAAATATATAATGGCAACACTTAATTATTGTATGTCTTCTCAAAGGCAAATGTGGCCTGATATTGTCAAGATCCCTCCTTTAGATAGTTTAAAACTATAGGTAGAACCTGTATAATTAGACCAACATAATAATACCATGGGAACTCATCAATATTTGATGAGATATATAATGTATGGGCTCCACCAACCATTGAATGCCCAATGAATTAATGATATATATTAATCTATTTAATTAATAAACAATACGCCTTATCAAAAATCTATATTGATAAAAGATAAAGATTTATCAACAATTCCTCAGTTAATAAAATAACAATCAAAGTAAACACCATATATAAAATTTTATAAGCTTTATAAAATAATAATATAAATCATATATAAATTTAGAAATTAATAAAAATTTATAATGAAAAATGGTTACTCAAGGAATTGAGATTTATAATAATATCATCAAGAACAATATTTAGGAGAATAAATGTCAAACGTTCAGAAGTATCCCATCCCAGATTGAAACATTTTAATCATAACCTCTAGAATGGTAGGAATGTTAATGAATATTATAATATAATTACAATAATGGGATTCATGGTATGATATGAAAAAGTAAATATATACACCAAATAAATGTTAATTGGTTAATTAGAAAAAATTAGTGTAAATAAAATGTACATTTTTATGAAATTCACCTACCTCAACCTTCAATTAGTTTTGTAGCAATAATCATCCAATATAGGGGTTTAAAATTTTTAAATAATATTTTACCAGAAAAAAACTAATTTTTATAATATCTTATATAAATTACATAATATTTTTCATTACATGTTTCTTAAAACTCTTTATTTATTGAAAAATGTGAGCACTATATGACATGGATTTTAATATACAAATGTATATTTTAGTTTTCAAAGATTTAACAAATGGAAATAAAAACATCCTAGAATATTTTGGGTACTTTTTTTTTATTTATTCCTTGACTATGAAAAGTATATGGAGTGGATAATTTAAATGAAATGAAAATGTTTGACAGAAAATGTTACCTCTTCATCGTGTAACTTCTTTTTTTGTATACAAAAAACAAACTTGGATTGATTTATGCCGAAAGAGAAGCATCAATGACATTGTTAGGGATGGTAGGAAGCTATCTGGGTAGTTATTGGAAGAACCAATGTAGTTTCCGAGGTGGGAAGAATGAAGAAATGTGGTGGCCATTTATAGGGAAGGAAAAAGAGACACTTGGAATTTTTGGAATCATGTTCGGAGTAGACATGTAATTACCGAAATAGATTCTATAAAAACCAAAAAAACTCAAAAAATAGAATACTTATAGATGATATATGTCCATAAAATAGTTCTTGGACATGTTTCTTGGTTATATAAGTCATTAATCTAATCATTTAGTCCTTTATTATGATTAATATTGCCTTAATAATTTCAATTAAACAAAATCCCATTCACTGATATTTTTGGTAAAAATCAACGTTTAAAATATTAGAAATTAGAAAATATTCTTATTAAAAATATGGATTCCATTTTTCAAAATTCCAATCAATGAAATGGCAGTAATTAATTTAAACATAATCCCACTAGTGTGACGATAATATTAGATTACAATGTAATGTTTTTAAAAGGTCGCAATGTTTTTATAATAAATATATAAAGGAAATGTATTTAAATGACCTAAATTTTATTAAATGATAAATATTTGATGTGGTAAAACATTAAAACCAATTAAAAGTATAATTTATTATTATAAATATAATTCAATAGAAGGCAATTTTGAACTAGAATTTAGTATTGTCAATAATTTATTAAAAATGGAATGTTTCGAAAATGATCCGAAAAATATGTTTATCCTATTTATTATGTGTGTATTTCAAGTAAGATGTTAATTTTGAAGTTTTAAATTAATAAATGTCTCCAAATTCTAATTTTAGATGGATTCACCAATAAAATTCGGTAAATTTTTAATTATAAAAAATATAGGTTCTTATGTCCATAATATGATTTTTTATTATGTTATGTATATCAATCATAATGGATAAATATAAAAAAATATATGATAGAATATATAAAATATATATTTCATTAAAATTAGTAAGTACTTTTATTATATTATTTTTAATAAGACCAAACACCTTTCAAGGAATAATAAAAACTATTTTTATACCAAATTGGTTCTTATTATCATTTATCAATAATTGGAAACCAATTAAACCATTTTATATTTATATAAACCTAATTATTATTAAGTTTGTTAGTACTATTCATAAATTCAAAAATAACATCGCGGTAATATCATATTATAGTAAATAATATTATTTTTTAATAAATTATAATTTAATGAAAATTAATCTTTGTGGTAATGAATGCTATTGAGGAAGATAACTTTTGTGTGCAAGAAAAGCTACCAAGAGAGGTCCCTCCAAAGTTTAACACAGTAAAACTCTTTTTTTCATGATTTAAAATATATAGAATCACATTAAAATTGTAAATATATTATAAATTATTAGGATATTATATTACCTTGCGTAGTGGACATTCTGGGTCATACACACTATCCAATAAATTTTTCATTAGATTTTTGGGGCATCACATTGTCCATGCATTATTTAAACTGAGTCCTTTCTATTTAAAACCGATCAAGGTGATATATTTTTCTAATGATTCCTATTTTTTTGATCCCATATTCTATGTTTATTTCATAATTCATTCTCATGGGAAAAAATAATATGATGTACAAAGGCAACATGAACTACCATTTAATTAGGTCTCTAAGTAGAAGAACATCATTTGAATGTAGAGATACGTACATGGATGAAAAATTGTAAATATTTATATGGATGGAATGAGGACATCCATAAAAAACAAGTAGATGATGAATAGAAATTTGAAGTCCTCAATGCTTGAGATATTAATTGATTTAAGAGAACATCAATTCAACATAAATAAATGTGTTAGGAAAACATTTTATTTCTATGCCATTTTACTAATATTGGTTAATTATTTTACTAAACATGATTATTTGGAAATATCCATACCTGATATTTTTCAATTTCATTTAGACAAACCTAAATATTTTTTGACCTTTAATCATATTCAAATTCATCCCATTACCCCCAAGAAATAAATTACCAATAATAATTTTTTATTCATGATGCCCTAAAATATACTTTGAAAGGATCATAGGTCCTATAAAAGACTAAAAAGTTTTACAATTTTTCATTCAACATAATCCAAACCCAATTTTATTTATAGATTAATCTATAATACACAAAAGTTATATTATTGGTTCAGCATTATCATTTATTCATAAATTTTATTTACTAATAAAATCATCATGTTCTTTAAGTAGTTTAGTGGTTAGCGTGAAACCCTTTTCATCCATAAGGCATGAGTTCATGACATGGAACCATGCCAGACAATAATGGTTGTTACTCAGCTTATAAGTTATCCTTCTCTAAAACCAAATTAATAAAATTTACAAAATAAATAATTTGGACATCCTTGAAATACAGTTAATCACTATATATTCTTTTCACAGTTATTTTCAATAAAACCAAGATACATAATTACTTCATCCAATTATTTCCACTAAGTCCCTTCCTATATTTATAGTTTATTCCTAACATATTCTCTCAGATTTTGAAATAATGACACCTTATTTTCAATATAAAAGAACCTATATAAAACCTTTGATATTCATTTTCAAAATTCTTCATTGTGGATTGAAAATAAATGTGAATTATCCTATGTGTATCCCCTAGTAGTGTCAAATCATGTGGGTTGTATGGACCATTTTTGTGTACCGAGATACATTGAGTCGGGTTTTGATCGCCTTGATAGTGTTGTTACTAATACGTTCATATGTTCCAGAACTATACCCATTTGTATTATCTAGACAGAGATATATTTCTATGAAGACCAACATAATGTATACCATCCAAAAAATCTATTATATTCATTTATACTTATCTTGGAATTATAAATTAGGGGTTTTTTACAGACAAATATTTTCGTAAATATAGTTCCTATGGTTTCGACTAAACATCCACTAAAACAAAATGAAACGCCATTTCCCCAGAACCAAAGTGATGGAGCATTATGTCTTTCATTGGAATGATTACAACTAATCAAATCTTTAAGGATCAGTCAGTTTAGATGTCTTGTAAATCCATATTATGTACATGGTAAACATAATACATTGGGAAAAAATAAAACATTCTACACCGTAACATAAAATAAACTACATCCTCAAAATAATATTTATTGTCCAATTCAGCATAACATGGGGAACAAAACCTAATAAAGGTGACATCGAATGCTGAATAAGGAAAGCTAAAGAGGAAATAATATTCAATAAATCGGAATAAATTAACATGTAATTGAAAAATTCTGATTACACCTTCCATTAATATAATTACATATGTCAAGTTCTATAATGAAAAATTAAGAAAATTAAGAGAATTTAATTTAATTAATGAACATAAATAAAATTTATACATAGATATGTCATAGTAAATTTTATTTCATGAATAATAATTTAAATATCATTGATGTTCATTTTTTATTATTGGACGTCCTATCTTTGGAACATGAGGGCCAATAATATCAAGATCCATCCTCTAGACATTTTCAAACTATTGGTATAAACCTGTTTAAATTGATAAACATAATAGTCTCATGAGATCATGTAGATTCATAGAGGTGGTATATAATATATGGGATCCACAAATCATTTCATGTTAAAATTATTACTCATATCAAAAAATATATTTAATAAAAAAAATATTCCTTCTCAAATATATATATAGAAAAAAAGATACAGATATATAAATAATTCTACAGTTACTAAAATAACCCTAAATGTGTCAACCACATGTAAATTGATATAAGGTTTAGAATATAATAATATTCATCATCTAGATAAATTTATAGTTAAATAAATTTATAATGGAAATTTATTACATATGGAAGTAATATTTCAATTATTATCAGTAATAATATTTTTGAGTAGAACAATCAATAAACATTCCAATGTATAAAATTCCATTTTTAAATATTTGGATCATAATATCCCAAAATGATTGAGATTAAATGAAACATATAATATAATTATATCTTGGGGATTTATTATATAATAAAATAAAATGATTACTAGACACCAAAAAAATTAAATTGTTTTATAATAACAAATAATCCTCAATAAATTGTAAATTGAGACAAAAATCACTATCATTAACCTTATTTTTGTTTTGTAGTATTTAAAAATTAAAATACTAGTATAAAATATGTTATTAACATTAACCATGACTATAAAAATGTTTATAATAGCATATATTTATTCTTGTATAATATTTTATTACCCGTTTGTTGACACTCATTCATTACCTTCACTATTTCAGGCATTAATTGAATCATTATCTCGAGTAAGATTTAACGTGTTATTTGTTGATATTATTAATTATAGCATGTTATCGACATCTCCATAATTTAAAAAATTGATTAATTTTAATATATAATAATTATATATTTATTTATATTGGTAAATTATATTTTGATATTAGAAATGAAATGCATTGTTCAGGGAGATGATGGGTTGTAAATTTGAATGAATGCAAGTTTCATTTCATTGTTATTTTAAAAGAGTGAATACTAAATTCCAAATATGTAAATTATAATTACATTATAATATCTATGTTATATATGTTACATAGGTCTTTTAAAACAATTATTTACATGTTCTATATATGTTTTGATCATGTCATATCGCTTTGTGGGGGCATTTTCCCACACTTCCTCATTCAAAATTACTGTATTTAAAAAATATGGAAAGCATAATTGTATATAATAAATAAATATTAAATATTTCTAAATAAAGTATAAATAAAATATATAATAGATATAAATATATTTTCCTTCAAAATTTCCACAATGATATATGTTAATGTAAAAATGAACAATCAACGTTTCTAGAGGCAATAGTTCGTTTTAGAGAGAAACAACATGATTGTTACACATAAGATGGATGTGTGTAAGTGTGGGTCAAATTAATATCATAAACACATACTAGTATATTATGGTTACTTTTGTTGTTATTTTTCAATAGATCAATAATATTCTAGGGAGTGGATAATTGAAATGATACTAAATATATTGAGAGAAGACATTAACTATAAATCGGGTAACATCTTTTGGTGTCTACCAAAAGGATTCCATGAAAGGATTAAAACAAAAAGAAAGGATTTATGTTCTATTTATATTTTATGGGATGGTATATATTGAGATATTGGATTATCCAACATTTATATATATGTGTGAGGACTGAAGGGAGGTGGTGGCCTTTTATAGGGATGTAGATGGAAACACATGAAATTTTTGAAACAAGTTTGGTGTACACATGTTGTTAACTAACGAAAGTCATACCAGACCAAAAAAATTAATAATTTGAGTTTTATATCAATTATATTTACATTAAATATATTTTATTCAAGTATATAGGTCATATGTGTGTTAATTTATTTGTTTTGTACTTTATTGATCTTTATTTTTCCTTAATAATTATAATTAATTTTAATCACTTTTACTAATACTTTTGATCAAAAAATTATTAGTAAATGATAGAAAATATAAATTATTATGATTAAAAATATTGAATACATTTTTCCAAATTATATTCTCATATTTGGTATAAACTAATTTAAATATAATCTCGTAGGTGGGACGACAATATAGGTTTTTAATGTAAAAATGTAGGAATGTTTGCTAGGTTTTTATAATCAATTTTATCATGAAATGGATTTTAATGAACTAAATTTTATATATTTATATAAATATGATATAATTATAATTTAAAACAATTAAAATTATTGACTATCCTTATCAATAAAATTTATCAAAAATAAGTTTTGAAATAAAAATCTGTATTTTTTACTATTCATTAAAAATGAAATAATTCATAAAAATATAAAAAATTAGGATACTCAAATTATTATGTTTATCATTCAATTATGAAGTTTATATTAATATATTAAATAAATTAAATTATTAAAATTTATATTTAAAATGTTTTCTCCATTAAAATTATTTAAAAATGACTTTAAAAAATATAGTGTTTTATGTGTTAAATAGTTTTTTTATTATGTTATGCATATAAACACTAATTGATATAAATCAAAACTATTTGGTTGAATTTATTAAATTTATATTTCATTAAAATCGTTAACTAGATTTAAATAATCATGTTTATTAAGTCAAAACTCCTATGTAATCTTAATAATATATTTTTTATATCTGATTAGATCTTATTTTTACTTCTCATTAATTGATAAATCATTAATTATGTTAATATATATATAAAACATACATTTTAATAAGATATATATTAATATTTATAACCACTAACATAATTTTTAGTTTATATCATTTCATTTTAAGTAATAATATGATAATCATAAAATATTATTGGTTGAATCTTGGGGGTTTTGCATATATTTCACACCATCAAAAATGGTAGCTATTGTGTGTAATGAAAGATGTAGATGAAGGTCTATATTCCATGTAATTTATGCTAAATCAATGTTATATTAATTGAAATATATAGAATATTTTATAATTAAAAAAAGAAAATATAACATGTCTTGGATATTATAGTCTCTTACATGCTTAGTGTAGCATATCACACATGCAATCAATTCCAAGATTATTACATTACATTTTTTAGGAGTCAAATATATTGACATAATGAAATCCACCCACCATTGTAATGTGATAATGTGAGGAAATATAAAAGTACTGTGGGACTGATAGATTTATAGATTGACATGTGCCCAAACTAATGAATTAGAAAATACCATATAAAATTTTATGGAAACAAGGTAACAAGATCATAATCTTTTATTATTGAAACTATAAAGACATCAAGTAGAGGTGTTTTAAATCTAGTTCCATACTTGACAGACATACATGATTCCTACTACTACAATTAGAAAAAGCAATATCATTAACATAGACTAATCCAATAATTGGTTGATTTGAAGAATATTTGGAGTAAATAAAACCAATGTATTACTGTCCTTTCATTCAAAAATCATCTAATAATATTATATTATAACTATATGACAGTCACTCATAGAAATAATGAAACATTATGGGGACACCTTCAATATGATTCAATATAGGACGATATTTGTATATATATATACAAGGGTTAAAAATTAATTAACTCAACCACTCACACTGCCAGAACATGATAATGGATGCCAGTAGTAAAAGAGATATCATACTCCGTTCCATTTTACTTGTCGATGATTCTCTAAAACGGTTTGATATTTGGACATAAAATGAAAAACGAATTTTTTTCTATCTATTGATTCAAATTCATTGGTACCCAAACACATTGAAACACTGAATAAAAATATATTAGACTCAAACGAAATTATTAATGAGGTATTATTTTTTTATCTGGTACTCTTAGCCTTGGAAGTGTACTTCCACTGATCTATACATAAAATAGAATGGACGTTGTCCCGATATTAGCTCTTACCCACATAGTTATGGCCCAATATTTGATAGATACATGCATAAATTTTTTGTACATAATTAATTTATTGTGATTACAATAGAGTTACTCATTCACTATAGTACCAAAATTGACAATGATAGGGAATACCTAACTAGATAATGCCAACTATTCAAAATCATATCCTATTTCCCTACTAATCAAGCAGTGACGATAAAATATTTTTAGTTTTTAAATATAATAGTAACCATATTTGTTAATATTTCATGATTACATTTATGTTAAATAGTATTTTTCAATAAAATTCCCAAAAAATAATTTTATATATTTACGTAATCATAAAAACTTCACTAATAATATTAATTTTTCATTTAAATATTTTCAAATTTATGTGTTGAGTAGGAATTCTATTTTGATTCCCGTAGAGGCCTGATAATGATAGAATAAAAATATTAAATATTGTATATTTTTCATAACATATTTGTCATAAATATTGTAATATCACCTAAATAATTTCAAATATGTAAAATTTTAGTCTTATGTTAGGTCAGGAATTCATGATTTACACTAGGTGACAACTTAAAATTGTCTATATCGGGTGTTTGTTAATATCACTCATGAGGGTAATTCATTGAATTTTTTATTATAAATTCATAAAAAAATATTTATGTATCTCCTAAATCATGTATCCAATAATAAATATGAGAATATATTTATGATTGGGATTTGGGAATTACCCTGGGGATGACATAATTGATTTTCTCAAATTATGTTTCGATAAATGTCACACATGGTAATTCATTTTATCTTAATATTATTAAAAAATAGGATCTCTACATTTAGCGAAACTTTTCACTGAATGAAAATTAATCTATCAATATTATTCATCATGTTTACACAAATTATTCATTTTTATTATAATTCATTTGTTATTTTTATATGACTCGATATGGAGGGTATATTCTCCCCAGATTTTGTCGTATTCCATTATATCTAATCCACACCCTTTAGTAATTATGATTCACAAGTTAGGTATTCTGGAATCATGACCCATCTATGATTTTTTGGGTTGATATATTAAAAACTATTATCACGTAACTAGGAATCAATTTCATTATTCATCAATTTTCCATGATATCAGATATGGTAAATAAGATATATGATGGTTTAGTCCCTAGAAACTAAACAATCACAGTCATAGAAAAAAATGTATAGTGGACCATAGAATGACCACAATGTGTAATATATTGGGTAATTGAGTTTCCAGTTGTTAAATTATCCCTGGATAATGAATATTATTGTGATAAGTGTTTTTTATATCAAATGTTTTAATGAAAAATTTATAAGAACATATGTGCACATTCCATATATATACATTCTTTTATGGTGTGTAGTGGTTATATAATATAATTAATATATTTGTGCCATGTGATATGGATGTTTTCCCATGTTGTGATATATCTATATTTATTTTTTTTCATATATCATTATGATAATAAAATTTTTGAACTAAGAATGTTGTTTTGTTAGTATATATATGATGACATTGAATAACATGTTGGCATTGATAGAAGGGTTGTTTTAAGGAGGTTTATATATTGGGATGATGATAGGCTTGTAGAGAATCCTTTTTGTGACCCTATAGTCTAATTATGAACTGTTATGTATGAATATTACTTTTATTATAGATGTTTCCAACTTCATTATGTTTTTATAGACAAAAAATTGATTATAATTCTCTTGAGAATGCTTCCACATATACCCTAGTGTTATATGTCGTATGGACACTCTTGTTGTGATTCATTCCAATAATATCTTTGGCCCACTACATAATAGACTTATAGATTATACATCCTCTATAATTTTATTCAATAGTTGGACTATAGGATGAGATGGAATATATACAAATCATCAATGGTGTATTAAATCTCAATAACACACTAGAGGTTGAGAATGTTGAAGTGGCAGTGATATAGATACAAGGAACTGTCACGTTGTGGGGGTGTGAGGTGAACCTTTTCAGAAGTTATGAATGAATAACATATAAAATATTTAAAAAAAATTCCTTCAATAAGTATTATAAGTTTATAATGAATCCATATTTACCCCATGAATGAACATAACAATATAAAATTGTAATGGTAGTGATTTCCCATGTGACAGGAGTCTTGAAGTTTATTTTAAAGACCCTGATGGATAAGGAAGCAATGGATAAGATATATTTTGATTTCTTCTCCCAGATTCTAAGAGAAAATTTTATGAAACTTCTAGGAGAATGATGGGGAAGTATTTGGTTTTGATATGGAGAGGTAGAAGATATAATGTTCACATAAAGTGCTATTCAACAGCTCTTTTTAAAGAATGAGGTCTTCAATAATTCAACTGTAAAGTGGTTGGGAATTTTTCAATTTTCTTCCCAACACATCAAATTCAGTTCCAATAATGTGAAAGGATAGGAAATATGTGTATTATTATATTAACATATATGAGGGAAGGATTATGTATATGATCTAGTCTGTCATGGTCAACGTACCAGGGCTTTGGTGAGGGTCCACAACAATAGGGCCAGACTATAGGGATTGAGACTTGTCACATAGAGGGGAATGAATCAATGGAATTCCATGTACATATATTAGATCAATATACAATATATGTTGATGATGTAATTTTTGGTGTACATAAATTTGCATCAAAATATCATTTTGATTTTTTGAATCAATGATTTCCATATATATATGAGCTGTTTTTGGACTTAACTAATATATTGATCTATATGTCCTTAATAAATAATTATATAATATTTAATTTAATGATGAATTTAAAAACTAGTATACGTTATATTAGTATTCAAATACCAGGTTATTTATATACTAATGTGGGAAAAACCTATCACCATGCTGGAGAAAGAAATTGTAGAATTTTTTATAGTGTTACACAGGAGCTTGAGATGTCATGATGCATTTTGGGAGAATTTTTATTGGATGGGAAATGAATACAAATTTTTTTTATTAGAGAGACCTAACATAAAGTCAAAAAATAATTGATTTATGTGCATGAAATTTTATGATCACGAGTAGTCCAGTTGAGTATTTTCTAGAAGAATATGCATTTTTTTCATTGATAATTTGGTAAGTCATTCTGAATGCCCAAGGGATGCTGTTGAGATGAGGAATATTAGTTGATCCTTTATCAAGAATACAATATAAACAATCCATAATAAAAATTGTTGATATCCATTGAGCGAGCAGAATGTAAATCAGTAGAGAAATGTGTGAGGAACTAAACATCGAATGTTAATACGATACCTATGGTATGTTGTGTTATTATTCATCATGATGGAATGCGGTGGGTGAGGTAGTCATTGTGGTGGATATTTTGGTTCAGGTGAAGTCTAATTGAGTGAAGATGATTCGTAATATTTTTATATCTAATAAAATATTTCTTATATCAAACAATGGCCATAGGAGGAAATTTTTTTCTATATGGATGATCAGTTTTTCTTGACATTGACTGTGGTTATTTTATAGATTATTGAGGAAGAATGAAATGATAGAACTAGAGTTTGTGTTATCCTTTAGGATCACTGAATGGATTGGGGAAGTGGAATACCATTTGGACAGTCATCAACATCATCGATGAATGTATCACAATTTTTTTGTGTCTTGGATCTAGATGTGTGTGTCTGATTCTATGGATTTCATCGACTTTAAAGATATTGTGGTAAATATTGATGAATAATATGTGGCATGTCTTCTTTATATTTTAAAACAGAGCTATATAGTCATATGACTGAATACGGTACCCCTTCTTAGAATTTGGTGGCATCATGGAAGAATCTAATAGGATACATGGGATGAATGTTTCATGTTCATGTGAAACAAATTGAGTTGTTCGATAATAAATATTTGACGTACATTTTGGAGATTATATTTTCATAGAGGGGTATAATAATAAAATCATAAATTATTAAGGATAATAAAAACACACTTTTATTAATAATTTATGTATATTTCATTGAATTTAAATTACATAAATATGAAATTAAAAATTATATTAAGGCTTTAAATAACTATAAAAATCAATATAATACATTGAACATTTATTTGAAATATTTTTTGATTTTGGAAAAGAGATGGAAGGGAATTATAAGCCCTTAGTACCTCCTCACTGCTATAATAAAAATATTAAATATATTACATCATGTCAATTATATAGTTAAATAATAATTAATTATATCTAAATAATTTTATCATATGTGAAATCCAAGGAAACATTCGTATTCTAATGTGGTATTTTAGCTACGCATGACATAACATATTCTTTCATCAGTTATTTGGTAACATCATAAGGGTTTTATTTTTTAATATTTTTATTCTAAATTAATTTAAATAGTTTTTGTGTCTCCTATATGTTGTACCATATGAGAAATATGAAAACATTGAAAGGCATAAGAATCAATTTTCTCCCACCCAAGGGAATAATAGTTGTGATCATTGGATTTTTTGATATGTCTTTCAGGGTGTATTTCCGTTTATAGATTATTATTACATAGGATATTCTTTCCACATTATGAGCTACATTTATATATATATAATTTTTGTCATCAACTATATTATACATGATAACATTGATTAACTATCATCATTATTTCTTATTTATTAAACTTATATTACATGATATGGTGAGTATAGTCTCCACATTATCAAACATAGAACCTCACTTATATTCATCATCAACATTAATATGGGGAACAACATATGACGTCATGTGGAATTCGATCATTGAACATGTGGTTTATGTCAGGATGAAACATGGATATCATTTTACTTGGATATAAATCCCAATTAATTGTATTATGCCACATTCATTATGGACAATTATTTACATACAACATTCATATCCTTTTTATAAGGGCATTTACTGGAGTGCCTAACCCCATCCATCATTCCACTATGTTATATTAAGGAAACCAAAAATTTTAGATAGAGGTTGATGGAATAGATTTTAATAATCCTTCCTAAGACACTTCCTGATTCATTCAATATCTCAATCACTAATGTTGTCCTATGTCTTGAATGGTCTCATACATTTTTTGAATGAGGGAATTCATCATACATTATTCCATGGACATGAATTATGAACTAGTGATGAACATCTAAAAATAATTTATAACTGAAGTTGTGGTAGACTGTGTTATTCAATACTGAAACACCAATTAGTAATATTTTTTTAAAAAATAATAGCAAAAAAATATTAAATTTTTGTAGGACCTTATGGCCTTGTATTGAAAAAAAATTAATTGTCTTATGAACACTTCACTTCTATGATGATCCAAGAGGTCCCAAACCAACAATTGGAGAAACTTCAACAAGGGTGAGAATACCACATGCGTATCAATCTTATATAGTTATTATGGTTTGAAGTTATAAAAATGGTAGTAATAATTGGAAATAAATTATAATCATTGAACCTAAATTTCATCCATTAATAATGATTTTTAATTTATATATGTGCACCCTTAGAGAGACTTGTGATAGTGTACCATCAACTGTGATGTTTTTCAAGATATGAAAAAATATATAAACAACATGTTAATTTTATATTATGATAGGTTTTTATAACAAACAATAACCACCATGTGATAATTGATATAAGGTGAATCTGCCATATAGAATATAATATTGATGTTTTTATGCGATAGTTTTTTTTGAGCCTTAATTTCACATGTAATATGATAGAAATGATTTTGTTCATCATTCCAAGTATTAAAACCCCTAATTGATCCAAAATTATGGATTCAAATATATGGATAGTACAATAAATCATCATCTTTTTAACTAATAATGATGCATGAAATTTTTAGATTTCATGAATGAAATGTCTAAATTTTTTTTCACAAAAGTAGAAAATGTATGTTCTCATTAGGTCACCATATGGACTAATTATTGTACCATTTATTTGAAATAACCTCACAGAGACCATCCAAAATGTATATCCCGCTATTATGGATATAATAATAACGTGGTTTTCTTTTGAACTGTTAAATTCAACAAATAATCAGGAGAAATATACATGAAATGGAATATAAATATTAATTATAGGGTTCTTTAAGGGCCAATATTTATTTATCAAGGTATATTTTTAAATATATAACAACATGTGTCTCCAAATAATATCTCTAAATAAATGGTATAATTAATATGGGAAAATATTATATTTTAGGGTCTTACCTGATACTAGAACTTTTGGAAATTAGCTAGGCTATTCTCCTTCCATGAAGAATACATAGTATCATTTCAAATGCACTCAATTTCATTGGGTGTTATTGAATTTTTTGTATCCCATAAATTCAATAACACTGAAACAATTGACCTTAAATTTGGAAAGAGTTATATATAGATTATATTTTCATTTTTTATAGAAATATATGGAATAGAGGGTCCCCATTTCATTGGTGTATCTCTCCCCATAACATGATATTATCATACAACATCAGAGTATCCTTTTATGATTCGATACATGGTAAAATGATGTACCATGTGGTTTGAAATCATAAAATAAGAGAGTCAATTTAAGATGACTTGTGAGGTCACTTACCCAACTAGATGACCAGACCAAGCAGTTCCATAAAATTATTCAATAATGTTCTTTATATCCCCTCTTCCTACCATGTTATTTGAGTACATGGAATACATGTGTATTTTTGTGAAAAATGTTTTGTGATTTATAATGATTTTGATTACCATTACATTTCATCCTGAAATTTCAAAATTTAAACCATTTTTTTGGAATCAAACACTGATGTAATATTATATATACCCAACACTAGTTTGAAAATGAATGAAACAAATATAGACATTGGGAGACATAACGGGGAGATCATGGAAATTTAGTGAATGAAAATTTATTTCGTGATAAATCTATTTCCCAAAAATACATTTTTAGGTAATAATAAGGGATCCCTATAACGAAATTGGGTGTAGGTGTGATACAACCACATCGAGGATGACCGCATGGGGGAAAATATTCTTGAGGGAACCCTGTGAGGCCTAACAATGTAGTGGAAAATCCTGTAGTATAAACCCATGTGGCTCAACCATAGAGAGGAAACCGATGATTCTGAGATAATAAATCCGTCTATAATATTGTGTTTTCAACCATATATTGGTTAGTCACGTATAGAACCACCACATAATGGTCGAACAAATTGTGAAAATATTATAGAATTAAAAATATGGGAAGAACTTGATATGTCAATATATCCTTGATGAATAGATTATAAACTCATAATGGTAAGGACCACCATGAATAAGCTTGTCTGTCAGGTGAATCTCACTGGACATACTCTATGAACTCCATTATATTTTTAAAATGTTTCCTCATTTTAGGAAACATAACTTCCTTGAAATTTTTGTGATATTATAATCCTCTTCCAAATAACATCATGGATTTAACTGATTACGGTCAAACCCAAAAAAAGTCTATCGAAAAAAAATCTCAAAAGTTAGAAGATTCATATGATTACAGAAATAATAATACATTGAATACCTTAGAAAATGTATTACCTTTTTATATGTGTCTTCCCTTCATCATCCATGACTACTAGTGTTTCCATTTGTTATTTTGGTAATACACTGATAATTGGGGCCATAATCCCAGGTACAATAATTTTAAAACTGTACAAAAAATGTTGGATTTCATCCCCAATCAGAAATAAATCCTATGAAGGGAATGAATCAAGGATTATTCCATAACAATTTCATAAGGGATTATATATTCCTCAAACCACTATATCTCACAACTAATATTAATACTTTGGAATATGGGAGGATTATTTAAACCATTAGGAATGATAAAAAATATGGATAATGTTGGTGATATAATCAACGAGCCTGGAAATAAACCACACGGAACCTTAATATGTAATTCAAATTGAAATCAAAATCTACGCACTCGATAAACTCACCCAGTCCATCATTTTTTTTTCTGGCACCATGATTGTCTCGCATGAGAATATATATCTACATTCATTATAACAATATAATAATCTTAATTCTTATAAAATTAGCCTCCTATTATATGTAATCTAGAAAATATCTTCCAAAGATAATCACAACATCTAATACAAATTAATATTCTATTATACACTCCAATTAAATTTTCACAATATTATATTATATATTTCTTCTCACACTGATCATGTCTCACATTGTATCATATATCAGTGTCAATCATTATGCCTCTTACCTCCTTTACAACACAAAATATAATATTACAAAACCCTCATAAAAATAATACATACACAATACACTACTGTAAGACCTTTTGTGAGACGAAAATCTATATAGTATAGTGTAAAACTATGTGTCCAAAATCATAATAATATGATATAAAACAATATGAAAATATCCATATATAATTAAATTCAACCATATGTTTGGTCCCCAAACATGACCATTAACTATGTTAATTAAACAATTGAGTATCGATTTCTATAAAGATGTATATATATGATTCCTCACAGTGTTTACCACACAACATCATCATACCATAATTTTAAATATTCATTGGGAAATAATGGTTCTGAATCGAATTACTTCCACATAATGTAATATTTCACACAATCCATGATTTACCCATCACTAGGGTTATATTACCTAGTAATCCACCATCTTTTTATATATTATTATAGTAATCCTTCCCCACGGGATATCCATGTTCAACTAATAATTACCATATTTCATCATATATGTTATATTTTTTATGAATCAATATATATTAAAATATTAATATTCATTATGAATCCATGATGACCATATTATACGATATTCCATAAAATTCAACTTTAAAGTTATTCTCATGAGTAATTTCCACACAATCCATCAGTAAAAAAAAGCTCATAAAACTCCTTAAATTAAAAAAACTAAATTTTTTATAATATACCTATCCATGAGATGCTATAAAATAAACTCAAAAAACATATTTTTTTTATTATAGTAGGCCATGATGGGAATATCTTTGGGTTTCAATACCAAATATACTACGCCTCTAACCAGCCTATATAGAAATAATATCTATAACACTTAGATATAGGTATTGAAGAACAATAATCCAATATTAAGCAGTATTAAATTTTAAAAAAAATATATACATATTCTATTATATATATAGATATTCACATCCATGCATATTGAGGATAAATCATTAGTGTAGTGGTATCTAACACCATCCCGAGTGTTTGTTAAATATTCCATAAAATGTATTAAAAATAAGATACAGTCCTGAAATAAGTAATAATTATTCTATAAAGTGTAAAATGAGCCCAACCTATCATATTCTTGAATGATTTACCATATGAAGGATCACTGGTAAGGAATCATAGAATGTTTTTCCATTGAATGTATGTTTAAAATTATATGTATATATATATATAATATATAATATGCATCATATTAAAAAAAATACCATGAGAATATGATTGAAAAAAAGAAAATATAAAACTAAATTAAATTTTTATGTTGTTATTGAGAATCCAAAACAAATAATCCAACGTTATTGTTTTTTTACTAAATTTACATTTCATTGGTTCTTTATATTATATACATGATAATGTTCATATAATTATTTTATATTCAACCATTTCTCAATTCAATATAGAATATTCTCTTTATTTTAAATAAATTAACTTATTTATTTCCAAATCACAATTTTTTTGTACATATTACATTATAAATATACATTTATGTTAAAAATAATGTTCTTCAAAACTATTATCATTATGACCAATATTTCCATAATATATCTTTCCATAAATTTTTTACTAAAATATTATTTAATTCAAATTCTTTTTATCATTTAAAATATTATAATATTTATTTATTAATTTTTTAAAATTATTTTTATAAATCATTCAATGATGTTAGTGTACACTAAATCATCCAAAAATTTATAAACATAATCTTTTCACTTATTTATATTTTATATCCTCCACCCCACAAAAAATAATTTTCATGGGGTCCCATAATTGCAGAAACTCATTATAAAATATTTTAAATGATTCATTCAGAAAACGTCTATAAAATTAATTTCTAAATATATTTATAACTTCATTATTAGAATCTTAATAAATTTTTATTTGAAATATTTTCATTAAAATTTCACATAAGTTTCCCTATAAATCTCTATAACTTTTATATATTATTTTTGCTAATAAATCTCTCTATTTATATTTTCGTGTGTGGTGAGAAAATATTTATAATTAACCTATAAAATTATTGAAGACATATCAGAGGATAAGATTTCAAATTTTATGTTACTCAACGTCTATCCTTGGGGTTTCATGATGAGATTATTATTTATTTTATATAGAACACATATGTTTGGTTTACCATTATACGATGAGTTGGTATAATATATCCTAATAGTGAATTAGGGAATTTTATATGTCTAATGAGATAATTCGGTCATGTTTCATTATAAGTATGATTTGGTCAGAACATTGTGTTTGGAAATTATATGGGTTTTATTATAATATTTTAATTGTTATTTTTTTTATATTTTTCAAAATTATTTCTTTTCCTAATATTAGGCTCATGTCGAATTTCAATTTGATACAAAATTTCCTCATTTCTCTCATGCATTATTATCAATCTCAAACATTTCCTACTCCATAGTATTTGTTATACATTAATGATGGACCTTTGTGGTTATATATTATAATATGTACAATGTGATTCCCCAACCCACAATCCCGGTTTTGGTGAAATATTTTATTAAATTGACTTGATTACATGAATCAAATAATGAATGACTGATAAAATTAGTATTCTTGGAAATGAAGATTATATAAATTATACCCATAATACATTTGGAAATAGAAGATTATAATATTTTACAAAAAATTATGAAATAAAATGAATCCATTAAATCTCATTCAATGATTTATTCTTCATAAAATTTGGGAAGGTAACAAAATAAGAGTCACCTCAAAATTTTGAAAGTGTATGTCATGTATAAGAAATGATGAATTAATATGAATAAATTAACATTGAATGAAAAAAACATATTAAAAATACATATAGAATTATTATATAAGGAAAATTAAATATTGTATGTTAATATACTAAAACACATTCCATATAAATCAATAAACATAGAGTGAAATGTATCCATGTATATGATGAGGTATAATCTCTTGGATTAATAATAACTGAATCTAAATGAAAGAAATCCTAAATTATTGGAGACCATGTTTCATCGAAACATGATACCATTACCTATAAGACCATAAAAAATATTTTTAATAAATTATCAGCTAATAAAAAATCAAATTTGGCCAAATTATTTCTCCCATGAGACTACTAATGCTTCAAGGGGTTATTAATGGACGGGGCCAACCTATGTCGTACCAGTCCAAAGAATATCTTATATTCATAAAAAATGTTCTTTATCTAAATACGTGCACAGAATATAATATTTATATTTATCAATAATTATTTATTAGATAATATGTAACAATGAGGTATTATGACATTATTCATTGGAAATACCATTGATGTATCAGAAACAAATCTTGAGGGAAAAAACATTTTAAACAATGTAGTTTTACCCATACCACCATGAACCATTTAAATAATTTTCCCCTTGAAGTAATAATAATAAATTAATCTTTCAATATAATTATATTAAGAATATTCCAGATATTAAAAGTTAATTTTTCATCAAAACACCAAATAATTGTGAATTGGAGATTAATAACAATCCAGTCTCAATAGAATTTTAATTGATATAAAATCCCTTTGCTTATCTTTCCTTTGGATGGGTGGTAATATCCCAAATTATAATTGTCTAAAATTTGTTAATAACTTATAACATAACCATAATAATTTTATAATATCATATATTAACTTATTATAATAGCTCATATATTTTTTATTAACAGTCATTCTTTATTTAATGAAATTCGGGTCTTATTTTCCATGATTTCCCATGTATGTTTTGACTTCTTCCTATTTAATAGAACATGATTTAATAATCTATAGTTTGTAATAAAATAATAAATTATTTTATATATTCAATAAATATATATTTATAAAATTCCATAATACAAGTAGGTAAGATATTATTTGAAAAATTTATGGGGGCAGTTGGTCATACACACACATGAACGCTACTATCATGTTTTTCTGCTATATTAATGAAAAATAAATGATAAATTTTTATATTATAATAAAATTATCACATTTACATTATATATGTTACATTTTATTGTAAAAACCATCCTTTATATGTTATATGTATGGAATGAATAAGTCATATCGTTTTGAGGGCGCAGTAGTCCACACATCCTCTAACAAAATAATTGTATTTAGAAAAATGGAAAATATAAAGCTATAATCAATAAAAAAATTAAATAATCAAAAATTAATTAAAATTATAATATATCACATATATAAATATAATTTCAATAATGTTTGAATCTCTTATTTCAACAATCCCAAATCCTATTTTGATAATCCCAAATAATGTTTTGATAATCACGAATAAATTTTTATTTATGTGTTAATTTTGTTTTATCTAACATGATAATGATTTATGTAAAATTAATTTTTGTATAAAAGTGATTATATGTATGCATATTTTCCTTGCACTTCGATTTAATGCTCACAGTGAAAAAAATTTCCAACTACAAAAGTCACCGATGCAAAGGTCACTGATGCAAAGGTCACTAATGAATTGGCCACCGATGGAAAGGATACAGATGAAAATTTCACTGATGAAAAGGTCACCAATGCAATGGTCACCTATGCAAAGGTCACCAATGAAAAGGTCACCGATTCAAGGTCACCGATGCAAGGAAACTGTTGATCAGGCTACCAATGGAATATTATCAATTGAAGGTTATTGAAGTCGAATTTTCAATAGAAGGTTACTGATGGAAACTTATCAATTGAAGGATACAGATAGAGAGTTATTGACTGAAGGATAACATTTCATGGATTACTGATGAATGCTACCAATGTGAAATTATTTTTGAAGCCTACCATTATGGAAGCTACTGTTACAAGTCTACTATACTCTTCTATTACACACTTTGTCAAATTTTTATGATAATTCTAGCGGTCATATTTTCCAACTTTAATGATTTTGACATTAAGTAATGATTATTTGAGACATATCAGGAGACCATATCTGGATAGTACGGTGTATGAGAAAGATCTCATGTGATGTACTTATTCCAATTTTCATACCTCAAAAATATAGAAGAGAAGACTGAGGAAGAAAAGGTGTGATGCACGAGTGCCTGAGTCCAGAAGCTATGAAAGTGAAGAGCAGTAATAGGGAAGTAACATATGAAGGATGTTACTTTCTATATCAAAGAAGAACCATCATGAACTTACACTGAGAACCCAATGGACCATGAAGATCATTTTAGGACAATCCCACATCTACGTTCTGTACATCTTTAACTCTCGATAAACACAAGAAGCGGAACACTCTATTTTTGAAATCCATAATTGGGAGTTGCGACACTCTGTTTTGGATACAACTTCTATAGAATGACTCAACATCAAATTCTTAACATCAAATAGTCATGAATTGAACTGCAAACACATATATCCATATAAACGCAATCATATCATATTTTCTCTACTGTGTTATTTTGTTTTAAATATATAAGAAGTGTGTATTTGTGTCATACATACTGTCTCATGTGCTTGAATGGAAGGATACAAAAATCCTCACTCCAAATTTCTCTTACTCCATGTCTTCCCTCCTATAACTATGGAAGAGACTATGTGTGGTCTATGTTTTTTGTCATTCTACCAAAGAACTATGGTTTAGGGTGTAATGTATAGATAGTTTGTGAAAACCGTTGTAAATTTCGATTCATGCTATGTATCATGTTTATTAATTTAAACTTCTTGGTGGCAGGCGATCACCAAGTGGAAAGGATAAAGTATAATCTTAAGACAGAACATCTTGATTAACCTTTCTAGGAACAATATTTTGTTATACTCTGTTTTATCTATTTTTTGTTTCTTATTTCATAAACATTAATCTGATTTGAATTAACATTGATAGTTAGTTACGGTAGGTGTTTGTTTGTTTTTAATTCAGTAATCTTGTTTCAAAATTTGAAGAAGTGTTTAATAATAATTCTAGTGAGGAATAATCACCCATTTAGAAACATGTTTACTGATTAGAAATCTATATTTCTACTTTTTTAATTAACTGGGCTGCTTTAAAAATATAGTAGATCTTTAATATGAAGTCATTAACAGAAATTTTTTGTTGGAACTCAATTCACCACTCCTATTGAGATTCCACTCCGACTAAAAATTGTTATGAAAGTATATTTTTGTTTTTAATTTTTGTTTCTTCTATATAAGCTATTCTGCAAGTTCTCAAATTCGTTTCAACTGGGATTTTTGTTGTATCTTTAAGATCTTAAAATTTCTATCATATATAAATTTTTAGTTCATTAAAATTATTATTAACAATTGATAACTGAGTTGAGGGGGCTCCTACTAATAGCCCATATTTCATTAATGGTAACACCTATGCTCAGTGGAAATTAAAAATGAAAATGTATCTAGAGAGAATGAGACCTGAAATCTGGGACACAATTGAAGAAAAACTTGTATTTACGTCTACTAATAGGGACACTAGGACTCAACAGACTAAAGAAACACATCATAATAATTATAAAGCAATGAATTCATTGTATTGTTCTCTTGGTGATGAATAATTATGTAGAATATATGCCTATAAAACTGAATATAATATTTTCAATACATTAGTTTTTTCTCATGAATGAAAAACTAATGTTAAAGAAATGATATTAAATACATATACAATTAAATATGATAATTTTATGATGAAGCCTAATGAAACTATCTATGAAATGTATCTAAGTTTCAATGAGATAGTGAATACCAAGAGTCTTTTTGGGAAACTAGTGGATAACAAGGATCAGATTATGAGATTGCTTCGATTCCTACCTAAAAAATGGAGTGGAAATTCAATTTATATTCATTAACTTTATGACATAGGCAAGATACCAGTGAAGGATCTAATTGTAATGATTATAATGTATGAATAAGAGATAAAGATAAATCAAGTAGAAGATGAAGAACCAAGAAAAAAATATGTATCATTAAAGTCTTCTACCTCAAAGAACAAGTACAATGAAATGGATCTTGTTCTTATAGACACATCCTCTCGTGAAGACTCAGATTCTGACAGTGATGATGTGAAGGCGCATCTTGCTATGAAAATAATGAAGTTCTGCCACAATAAAAATTTATTTAAAAATATGAACTATAAAGAAAGGTTTGATAATAAAGAAAAGTGTAAAAAAGATAGAAAATATAATGATAACACAAATGAGATAGTCTGTTTTGAGTTTCAATGAGAAGGCCATGTGAATGCTGATTTCCACAAGCTGAAATTTAAGAAAAATATGAATACAATAGAAAAGAATATAAAAATGATATGATAGCTACATAGAGTGCATAAAAAGATAGCTCAAGTGGATCTGAAACTTTTGATATTGATAAGAACAAATATTCAAACCTATCATTCATGACAGAATCATCTCTGTTAACACCCAATTCTCCTTTAAAAAATGCTTACTATTCTGGTAAAGAAAATCAATCAAACAAGGATGATAATATGACTAAGGATAAACTATCTGAGTATTGTGGAATTATTGAGGACACATTTAATGAACTCATTTATAAATATAAATTATTTAAAACAAAACATTATCTAAATTTCAATTATAATATTGATCATGATATTGAATATGAAAAATTTTCTCAGATGTTAAATGAAAATAATGAACAAAAATTTCCCAATGAGCAATTAAAAAGTGATCTTGAGAATTTAATAGTATGTAGAGAGACATTATCCCAGTTACTAGGAAAACTAATTGTTCCATAATACACAATTGGTCAAAGATATCATTCAGTACATATAAGAATTATTCGGAATAAATTTATTCACAAATATGGATAGATCATTGCATGTTCATGTTCTGGACAATCTTTTGAAAAATATTTCTATAAAGGACCAAACATAGTGTTTATATCTCAAAACATATTTTTGGATTATAGGAATTATGTGAGACAAGTATGGGTTCCCAATGTTTTACATTCTAACCTTTCTGGACCCAATAAAACCGGGTTACCAATGACACCATACTCTTAATCAAATTTGTAGGAATTTAGTTCAAAGAGATCCTATAAAACTCTATGGTACTTGGAAAGTGGATGCTCAAGACACATGTAAATTGACTACTCTTTATTCAAGATCCTAATTGCATTTGATTGTGGACATTTCATGTTTGGAGATAACGCAAAAGAAAAGATGATTGGCTTAGGCCAAATTGGTAACCCTAATATAGAGTTAATTTCAACAGAAAGTTTTGTTGATGTGTTAATGTACAATTTATTAGGTATCTCTCAGTTATGTGATGATGGATTTAATGTTATATTTTAAAATGATGCATGAAATGGTATTAATTTGAAAAATGGATTATTATTCACTACACTTATAAATGAAAATGTATATGATGTTGATATAAATTATTTAACTAAGCAAAATGATTCTTTTTTAAATGTGTTTCATTCAGAATCATGTTTATGGAATAGATGACAAGGACACTAAATTTCACACTCACTTAGCAAATTTACTAGGAAATATTTTGTTAAAGGCTTATCTAAATTGTAATTCCCTCTAATCAAAGTGTGTAATCCATGAAAAAAATGTAAAATAACACAATGATTCTTTCAAACCAAAGAAAGAAGTTTCTACTTCTCAACCACATGAGATGGTTCACATGGATTTGTTTGGACCATCTAGAGTTTCATGATTAAATTTGAATCACTATGTTTATGATATTGTAGATGATTTTTCATGATATACATTGTTATAATTTCTTCCTCAATAATGTGAAGCTTGTTATTACATAATTAAATATTCCATATTTTTAGAAAATCTTATTAGACATATAATTAAGGACATGAAATGTTATCGTGGCCACGAGTTTCAAAAATGAGTAATTTGAATATTTTTACTCACAAAATAACTATAATACAAATTTATATGCTCCTAGAATACCCCAAAAAAAATGGAGTTTTAGAAAGATGAAATAGTAAACTTAAAGAGGTTCTTCGGACTATACATATTGAGTATATCCTACATATATTTTTTTTTGAAGAAGGTGTTAATACAGCTTGTTAAATTATCAATAGAGTCTTAGTAAGACCTATTCATAAGAAGACCCCTTATGAGTATTTGAAGAATTTGAATCCTACGGTTAATTACTTCAATGTTTTTGGTTGCAATGTCTTTAGCCTTTACACTAAGGACAATCTCGACAAGTTTTCTTCCAAATGTGATGAAGGAATTTTCATAGGATACTCAATATCTTGTAAAGACTATATAATATTTATTAAGAGAACAATCTGTGTGGAAGAATCAGTTCATGAAAAATTAGTTGATACTGATCCACATGAACCCAAAACCACTGTTGAACTCCTTGAGGAAGATATGACAATTCTAGACCTTAATAATAAAGATAGTGAGCCCCTATTGAAAACAACCAGTTCTAGAAATTCTCCAGAATCTGTGCATGGTGAATCTGTACCTAAAGAAATTTATAAGGATTCTGGTTCAACTCATAGAGTTATTAAAACTCTCAAGAATAATCCTTTATATGTAGTATTATTTGATTTAAATAGAGTAACACAAACTTGAGCTTCTTTGAGAAACTAGTTTGAACATCAAGACTTTCATTCAAAACTTGAACCTAAAAAAATAAATGATGAAATCAATGATTAATTATTGGTGATAGCTATGAAATAAAAATTAAATCAGTTTCAAAGAAACAAATATCAACAATTTGTAAAAATTCATAACAGTATATTGACCATATACACTAAATGGGTGTATAGAAATAATGTTGATGAATTTGGAAACATAGTTATAAATAAGGATATACTAGTTTCCCAAAGATATAGTCAAGAAGAAGGAACATACTATGAGGAAACATTTTCACCAGTAGCTAGACTATAATCCATTAGGATACTACATTCTTATAGAGCTTATATGAATTTCAAACATTATCAAATGTATGTCAAAAGGGCATATTTAAATGGGTACGCAGTCGGTGATGTATTTTCCGAACGACCCCATGGATTCACAAACCCCCATTTTTACAATCATGTTTTCAAGCTTTATTAACCATTATATGATAGGAAACAAGCTCTAAGTGCTTGGTATGATAGACATTGTTCATTTATTATTTTAAAAGGTTTTTATAAAGGAATAGTGGATCCTACTATTTTTATTAAAAGGATTTCAAATATGTTTTAATAGTACATATCTATGTAGATGAAATTATTTTTGGATCCTCTAAAAATTATTTATGTATATATTTTTAAAAAATGATGCAAGATGATGTTGAAATGAGTTTAATGTGGGAACATAAATTTTTCCTTGTATTTAAAATTTTATAATTTAAAAATGTTACAGTTTTAAATAAAATTAAATCTTCCTAATATGATTCAAATGTTTTTTGTTTGGACAAAAATAATGTTAGTGACACTCCTTTCAGTACCACCTATAAGTTGGATACTGATCAAACTGGTAAACCATTGGATCCAACCAATTACAGTTGTATGATTGGATGTCAGCTCTATCATACTACTATAATAACTGATACTATGTTTAGTCTATGCATGTGTTCTCATATTCAATACATTCCTAAAGTGTCTCATTTAATTGTTTTTAAAAGTATATTTAAATATCTCAAGTATTATACAAACATAAGACTGTTTTATCCAAGAGGAAACTATATTGATTTGATAAGTTATTCAGATGCATATTTTTTAGGTTTCACGTTCGATTGAAAGAACACCTCTAGAACATGTCACATTTTATGCAAGTCGCTAGTATCATGGAGTATTAAGAAATAGAATTTTATTTCCTTATCTACTACTGATGCAGAATATATAGGTTATGGTAGTTGTTGTGCTCAAATTATATGAATGAAACACACTTTACAATACTATGGATATCAATTCAAAATGTCTCTATAATGTCTGAAAATACATGTTATATCAAAATATCTAAAAATCCAGTTTCTCATGCTTAGACAAAGCACGTTGATGTGAGACAAAACTTCTTGAGTGATCAATATCAAATAGGTGATATCACTATTGAATTCATTTGTATTGAACATTAATTGGCTAATATAATAAAAAATCCTGAGAATTATGGGATTTTAAATTAAATCATAATAGAGTTAGGAAGGATAAACGATTAAATTAGTGACCTCACCATTACAAACCTCACCGTTAAAATTATCACCGTAAGAGAACTCACTATTAGAAACACCACCAATAGGAACCTCACTGATAGGAACCTCAACATTAGGAAACTCACTGATAGAAACCTCACTGTTAGGAACCTCATGGATAGAAACCTCACCATTAGAAAACTCACCGTTAGGAACCTCACTGATAGAAACCTCACCATTAATAACCTCACTGATAGAATTCTCACCCTTATGAACCTAAATGATAAGATCCTCATAGTCATAAATCTCGCCATTACGATCCTCACCGTTCTGAACCTCACCGATATGATCCTCACCAATAGAAACATCCCTGTTATAACCTCATCGATAGAACCTTACCAATAGTTAATGCTTTCCAAAAATTCATGTTTTTTCTGCAAGAAGAAGAAACATTTTTTTACTTATTTTGTTTTTCTTGATTTTTTTTTCTATCCGTAAATGATAAATTTGAAAGACCATACCACATTTTTATCTACCTAAAACTCTCTCCTGAATCTCATTCTCACTAACCTCAGAAACTAACCCTCTTATGAAACCCACTAACTGCTTTAAATCACATGGAACGAGTGAAGAGACTATTTCTTTGTGATTAAGGAAATGCACAAAATCCAAAGATACCTCGAGATAAGTTGAGTAGTGGATGCAAGGATGTGGAAAATCCGATCAACCCTCATCTTTCAAAAAGAAAAATCACAGTTGAAAAGGAGCATAGTTATGAATTGATGTTGATGAGAATATCATTAGTAAGGAAGGAAATTAATGCTCAAGTCTTGGTTTAATGCTTTAGTAAATGGTGTAAGACAATGATTTTATTCTATTGAAGAGGCTAATTGTATGAGAGTACAACATGCAGATATTTATGACTACTACTCTGGAGTGGTTCCTCCCACAATAGAGGACTTCTTTTTTGAATAAGCCTTAGATGAAGTGACTGGTAGTGGTATTTCTAGTAAATTCATTATTGCTGAAATGGAAGGAGAAGACAAGCTGCTGTTTAAATTTTTCCAGCATGTGTTGAGTCCCTATAGAGGAGACTTTGCAACATTGAAATTTTAGGATTTCATTCTTTTTTATCTCTTGAATAATGGATGGAAGATAAATTTATGTAATCTATTAATGATTCAATTGCAACATATGAAAAAGCCTAGTTCAAAATCCAATGCCTTATTTCATGAAAGAATGATATCATTGATGCTGAAGGTAAAATACGTAGCTATAGAAAATCATTAAACAGTGGTATTGAGTTACAATTTTGGTATTACAACGGTAATTTGCATGCTGAAGATGATAAAATATAACCCCTGGAAATGAAAATGGGTACATGAAGAATGTGTGTTATATGAGGAAATCAATCTTGTCCCCCATCCTAATAGGAATAAGGATAAGAGAGATCTTGCTCTAAATCCTAGTGATGTAGAGCGTGCATATTCAGAAGAAGAAGAATAGGCTTTTGCAGTACCAAAAACTGTGGATTCTCCAATAGATGATATGAGTGATCCTGATATTCCATCCAATCATCGTGCGAATACTGCTTCCATTGGAGAGCCTATCCCACCAAACATGATCTCTTTGAAGGGAGACTATTCTAAGGGATGATGATGATGAACAGTCCAATGTTGAATAAGGGGTCATAAATGACATAAGAGATATTAGTGGGACTTTAAATGGGGATGATGACATTGAATCAATTCATGATAACTTTGAGACAGTTGTTTATGTAATTGGAGGAGAATGTCATAGAGTTAGTCCATTGATATGGCATACATAAATGGTTTAAGGTGTAGATGAAGGTGATTCTGATTTAGTTGAAGCTGTAATTTCATTGGAAGTAGTTGAAGATTCAGTAGAAGAAGTGGTAGTGGACACTCTTGTGGATGAGGTTGATTATGGACGTAAGGTAGGGATTGATATGGTGGATTAGAAGAATGCTCCATGTGAGGGGGAGGAACTTGTCTCCACATGTTAAATTTTTGTAGCTCTTGGAATAGAATATTGGTCATAAGACCCTAGATTTGTGGTTTAGGCATAGATTATGTGGAATCAGATGGTGACTATCCATTCAGATGTCCTCCAATTCCTACTGTTTTAGAAACCACTATTGTACAGCCAGTGGTTCTTTTGCCTCATGATTATTTGAAAAATATGACTTGGAATCAATGAAATCAGATCTAAAGATCCACTTTGATGAGAAATTTGTTGGTTTGGAGGGGGATATAACTCACAATCAAGAAGTTTTCACTTCTTTATTGGAAAGTATAGTTTCTACGGCACACTCCATCCGTCTAGAGGAGGTAAAGGACTATAAGAATTAGATCAGAACCTTTGTAGATTTTATGGAATCTGTGAAATTGTATATTTCCATATTAGACTCTTATATGGCATCAAGGTATAATTTGGACAATGATATTTGTCACGTTAAAATTGTTCTTAATAAAATGTTCACTATGTTTTAGGACTTTAAGAAGTCCACAGAGACACATGTGAGTGTCCAATATGATGATTTGAAAAGACTAATTAGTGGGCAGACAAAATCTTTTAAGGAGATAGTGCATTTCACTATCGCACCTCTGGGTGCATCTTCCTCATCTATAGATGCTCCTCTATTTGATCTAGAAGAATTTATGTGGACTGTTATAGAAGAAGTGTAGAAGATATCTGGTTCAAGTCCCTCAAATCCTCAGTCTATGAGTCATGTTATTTCAACTATGAGAGAAATTTATAATCTTGTGGGAAATTATTTATGGGAATATGTTCAAGATTAGAAGTTGATAAGAGAGAAAGTTTATTTCAATTAAAAACAGGTTTATACTAAACATTATATGGAAAATCACTTCAAATTTATTTTGGGGAAATTGAGGATTCCACATGTAACTCAGGTATTTAAGGATAAGGTTAGAAAGCATATAGAAATTACTCCTTCCTTATAGATATTCATGGATAATAAGGAAGATTTTATGTCAACCATGGATAGAGGGGGAAGTAGTATTATGGATTTCAGAAATATTCTTTTTCGCTTCCTCCATGTGACTGCATTCCCATCATTGTTCCTCCATCCTTTCTTTCGACATCAAGTGCCTCAGGATCTTCCAGTGCTGCACCACTGATGACTCTTGTATAGGATATCAGAAGCTTGACCCCCACCATTTCTCAGAGATATACTCAATACTGGTATACTTATTCTTCTGTTTCAACTCCTCCTACCCTACTAATTACTATCCCTCATCCTATCCCCCATCTTTGGACCCTCCCTTGTCCAATTATGATGACAACGCTCCTTTGGGGAAATCTTATGTGGATTTAATGTGGTACATCTTAGTAGAGAGAGATATTTGAATTTTCTTTATATTATACTTTTGATTCATAATTGAAAATCCCCATTTGATTATCATTATCCTCCCTCATTTATGTTAATCACAGTGGGGATAAATGGTCATGATACAAGTTAATTTTAATTTTTTATGTTGAATTTGAATATTTATATTTTGTTCATAATAGTCATTGTTCAAATGTTATTATACACGCCACTGAAGATATTATCAAATGAGCTTAACCATAATTTATAATATAGTGACATAATTTGTGATTATCAAAAGGGGGAGATTGTTAGACTCGCCATTTTTTATAATCCCAAATCCTTTTTTGATAATCCCAAATCATGTTTTATTTATGTGGTAATTATTTTTCTCTTACATGATAATAATTTATGTGAAAACCATTTTTATATCAAACTGATAACTATATACGTTTAATCTCACTTCTCTCCTATTTAAAGATCACTGTGAAAAATTTCTCTAAGTGAAAAGGTCACCATTACAATGGTCACCGATGCATAGGTCACCGATGAAAAGGTCACTGATGCAATGGTCACCGATAAAAACGTCTCTGATGCAATGATCACCGATGAAAAGGTGACTGATGCAATGGTTACCGATGAAAAGGTCATTGATGCAAAGGTCACTGATGTTAAGGTCACCGATGCAAAGGTCATCGATGCAAGGTCACCGATGGAAGGCTACATTTGAAAAGGATACTGACAGAAAAAGGTCAATTGAATTTTACCGATGGAGAATTATCAATTAAATTTTTCCGATGGAAAATTATTAATTGAAGGCTACCGATGGATATTTATTGATAGAAGGTTACTATTGGAGTGGTTACCGAAGAACACTAGTGATGTGCACATGCTGTTGAATCCTACCATTGTGAAGGATACTGTTACCAGTCTACCATACTCTTCAACTCCATACAGTTTAAAATTATTAAAATTATTCTATTGGATATATTTTATACAAAAATTGATTCTGGCATTAATTATTGATTTTTGTATAAATATCAGGAGACCATATCCGGAAAGTATGAGGTACATGAATGATCTCACATGATGTACATATTCCTATTGTCGAACCTAAAATATAAAAAAGAGTATACTATGGATGAAATTTTGTGATTCATGACTGCCCAAGTCTAGAAGCTATGGATGTGAAGAGAAGTAATAGAGAAGTATCATGTGAAGGAGGTTACTTTCTAGATCAAAGAAGAACCATCATGCACTTACACAGAGAACCCACAGGCCCCCCAAAGATCATTTGAGGACATACTCTCTTCTACATTTTATACATCATCATCTCTTGATCAAAATTAGAAAAAAAATAGTAAATTTCTTAAATCTAGAACCTGGAGTTGTGACACACTATTTTGGAGACAACTTCCAGAGAAAGAGATGAACATCAAATTCATCACTTCAAAGAGTCAAGAGATGAACTGCAAACACATAGATCCTTCTAAACCCATATCATCATATTTTCTCTATTTTTCTTTTGTTTTACATTTTGGATAAGTGTGTATTAGATTCATACACACTATCTCATATACTTTAATAGGAGGATACAAAATTCCTCACCCCAATCTTCTCTTACTCCTTGTTTTCCCACATATAAATGTGGAAGAGACAATTTTTGGTATGTGTTGTTTGTCATTCCCATGATGAATTGTGATCGAGGGTGTTAACCATAAACCATTTGTTAAAACTGTTGTAAATCCCGATACATATGTATCATGTTTATTAATTTAAACTGATTGTTTGCAGGTGATATCCATGTGGAGAGGATAATGTCTCGGCTTGAAACTGAACAACTTTTTAAACCATTCTATGCACTATATTTTTCTACACTCGATTTTATTTATTTTTCGATTCTTATTTCTTAAACATTAAACTGTTTTTCATTCACTTTAATAGTTGGTTATGGTATGTGTTCGTATGTGTTTAAATATGTAAACTTGTTTCAGAAGTTGAATAAGTTCTTTAAAGTAATTAAAATAAACAATAATCACCCATTGAGAAACCTTTTGACCAATTAGAAATCTACATCTCTACTGCATTAATTAACTGGGCCATTTTCGAAATTTGGGGGATCTTGAACATAATTTAAATAAAAGAAATTTTAGGTAGGAACTTAATTCACCCCCTATTGAGATTCAACTCTGACTAACATATTATAATGGGCTCTGAGATAGGAGGTAATGGAAAAATGAACAATCATCATTTTATGAGGTAGTAGTTCATCATACATAGAAGCCCAGTGATCATTACCCATTAAATTGATGTGATTGTATGTTTTGGTTGAAATTTTAAAATAAAAATACCCTATTATATTTATAATAATGATGTATTCCAATAATAATATAATAATTATATTATATGCTATGTAGAATTGAAATTAAACTAAAAAAATTGAGAGAAGACGTTACCTCTTAATCGGGTAACTTCTTTTGGATTATTCCAAAAGACTACATTTGAAGGATTTTTGACACATTGTTTTCTTCATGGTAGAGGGTAGGAATGTTGGGAAGATATTTGGGAAGAGATTTTATTATACTAAGTGTACTTAGGTGTGTGAAGAAGTGGAATAAGTAGTTGTCTTTTATAAATAAGGAAAAGGACACACATGGAATTTTTTGAAACAACATAGGTGTATAGATTTTATTACATAAATATACAATAAAAATACTCAATAATGTAAGTTTCATTGATGATATATTTCCATGAAAAAGTTTTTTACATGATTTTAGATCATTTGGGCCCTTATATTGTGCTTCTAGTACTTTATTAAGCTTAATGGTTCTTTAATAATTGTAGTTAATTTTAATTACACTCACTAATAGATTTATTAAATATCTATTATTCCTATATAAGATAATATAAATTATTTTTATACCAAATAAGTAATAAATTTATCAAAAATAAAATCACATAAGTGTTAATAATTATTATAAACTGAATTTCGTATATACGATGACAATTCAAGTTTTCAAAGTACAAACGTCCAAAAGATTTATATGTTTTATAATGATTTTCAAAGGTAAATTAATTCCACTCAAATAAAATGTAATAATTTATAAATATATTATATAATTATATATTATAACAAATTAAAAGTAAAATTTTACCTTATAAATAAATTATATGAATAACCAATTTTAAACTAAAATTCAAATTTTTTAACAATTCATTAAAAAAATGAATTTTCACCAAAAAATACCCCAATTTTACCCTAACATAATTTTTATGTTTATATTTAAAATAGGAAGTTTATATGAGTTATTATATAATATATTTTGACAAAATTAACATTTTAAATGTGTTATCCATTAAAAGGTAGATAAATTTCCATTATTAAAAATTATGTTTTCAATTGTAATATTTGGTTTGTTTTTATATTATTGTTTTCAAATATATTTGAGGAAATTAAAAATAAGATATTGAATATATGATTTATATATAAAATTATTATATGATACTAATTTTTATTATTTGATTATATTATGGAAAAATAATACTGTGAAGATAATATCACATTCATTAATATTTAGTATGTTTTCAAATTCATTTCTAATTAATTTATATCCGACGAATTTTATTTGAATTTGGGTAACCATATATTTTTATAATATAGTAAATTATATTTTTTAACTCTAATTTAATTAATAGGTTAAATAAAAAAATATAATAAATTATTGTTTGGTTAGAACATGGTCTTTCTAGTGTTGTATGCTTTCGAAGAAATTATTTATTGAAAGTACCACAAGCTAACAATGTGTTTCATTATTTCCCAAATTTAAAATATATAAAATATATTTATTATAGCAGATATATTTTAAATTAATAGGGTATTATGTCCCCTTATTCTCTTGGTGTTGCGTTTAATAATCTCTACCGAATATAAAGTTCTTTCTTTAGAATTTTGGCGTGTTACAATCAGCCAACATTAAAATAATTGCATCCTCCCAATTTAAAAATGATCTCGAAAATATTTTATTGGAAAATAAACTATTTTTGAAGGACCTACAACTTAAAATGTGTTAATTATTATTAAATATATATATATAATGTAATGTACAATGGTAATATAAATAGGCCTTCTAATAGGAGAAAAGTGGGAAAAAGAAACATGGATACGAAAGAAAAAAATCCTACAATCAAGTTTTGATGGAGAGTTATAGTGAAATTTTTCAAATGAATGTTATTAACCAAAAAACCATATATCATATTTATGAATAAATGTCATCGATATCATTAAAATAGATGATAATTGGATAACATTTTTTTTTCTAATGAACCTTTTTCAATTTATTCTTATGAAATCATTTCAATGTATTATAATATAAGTAAATATGAATTTCTATAAATAAAATAGTTTCCATTGGTTGTTCCATGAAATATTTTTATATTTCTTATTATATATTCATTTAAGATGAAATCTAGAAAACAATGTCACAATAACAACATAATCTGTTTCATAAACTGTTAAATTTTCCAAAATATTAAAATGAAATAATTTATAAATAATTTAACTAAATTTCAAAAAAGTACTTCTCATTAACCGTTTGAAAACATGAAGTATCATAAAATATTCACATTCTAAATATTTTTATAACATCATCATGTATCCTATTGAAATATAGTAATTAATCAAATCACTATAAAAACATATCAGAAACATGAATTATTCCTTACTTGTTAAGTAAGACATTGGTTATTGGATATATTCTATCAATCAAAAGTGTTGTACAATCCATTAATAATAGTATAGTCTAGATGATGATAAGTTATAAATAAATTCTGAGTTATTCATAACTTTTCCAAATTAAAAATTTACTCATCATTATCAAGACATCACGAACATATAATGGTTTTTCTTTCATTATATCATCTGTTTTTTGAGATTTTTAACTTTATACTAGATTACTTTTTATGGTACCAATCAATATACCATCTCATAATCCTTAACATAAATTTATTTTAGTAAAATGAATATATATTTAATAATTCATATAACGATTACATTTCTAATAAAATATACAAATTAAATAAATCTCTATTTGAAAAATAAATTATTCCCATTCAACTATGATAGTATTATAATATGGTCTTTATCCAATAGAATCATATTGGGTATATTCTATTGTTTCTTGGGACATTGATTAACATTGTGAAATATCTCTTTGTAGTTAATGAATGGAATATTCGAACCCAATTTCCTTCCCTTCAAATTATGAACTCAATGTACCTTTCCTCCACACATATAAGAAAATTGGATACTCTCCAACAATGTACCATAGTGTTTATTTCAACCATTGTCACATGTCTAAAAAATACATCTTTCTTGTCATATTATTGAACTCATTCCCTTTTTCATGGTGCTCAGATAGTATCATATTGACTTTTCTTCCAATAATAAAATAGGACTTGGATAATTATTTATCTATCTTGTTATCATACGATATTATTTCCTCATATAATGAAAATTCATTGGATACAATTTCACCATGAAATTTTGGATCGATACTATGAATGATATTACCGTTATTACACATTGGATCTTGTTCATTGGTTGAGTACAAATTCCACCTTCGTAGAGAAATTTCTAAAAATTTTCATTCACTAGATAAAATCATTAAATAATGTATCATCCAAAAACTAATCTAAAATTAAACAAAAATTGAATATTTTATTCATAACTATTATAATAATTATAAACATTGGTTTTTGGTGGAAATATTTGCATTCTTGTATCACTTATTTTTTTACAGAATATGTGAATTATCCTAAGCATAACCCATTAGATTGTCAAACTATGTTCAATGTAGGGCCCATTATTGTGTACCCAGTTACCATAATTCAGGCCTAGATCAGCTTTTTAGAGTTATTACACCTGGGTACATCTATTCCAAAATCACGTCCACTTATAGTATCTTCACATGGATGTACATTCTAAATTACCCAAAATATATATTACATTCCAAAATTCTATGATGATCCTCTATATGTATCCATAATTTCTATTTACGGTTGTTCTCCATAATCTACGTTCTCTAAATCTAATTTCCCTGGGTTCTTCTAGTCCTCCTTGTGATACAAATTGCAATTCCCTGACCCCATAAGCATGGATATGGTTCATTATTTTATTACATTATCATGATTCCATCGGATCAAATACTAATGAAAAAATTAGTTTAGTTGTCTTGGAAATCCAGATTACATACACGATTCCCAAAATACAATGAGAATTAGATAAAACAAACATGATACATAAAAAATGAAATAAATTTCATCCATTCACTCTTATTTAAGGATTTATTTTTATAACCCATGAAATGGAAACATAATAAGGATGAGAAAAAATGACCATTAACGGTATGTAAAGAAGAACCAATAATGATTCAATACGAATAAATTATCATGGAATGCTAAATAACAAATATAAAATTATATTCCAATAAATAGTTAATAAAAAAACAAATATGGTTATGTAAGATACTAAAACACATTCTATATTAATTAGTAAACTATGAATGATTTTAATTCATAGATACATCAACAAAAAACATCATCAATGAATAATAACTTAATCTAAATGAGAGAAATGCTTAATTTTTTTATTCCATGTTTCTTATCTACATGGACCCATTATTGAAATGAAATTTTACAATGCAGTGAACAAGATATCCAGTAAAACCACATTTGATTTGGCCAAATTATTCATCATGTTAGACTACTGTAGCATTGAGGGTCTATCTATAAATGGGCACCACCCATGTCATGCCAGTCCAAGTATAATCCTAATATTCGGGAATAATGTTCCATTTAAAAATATCCACAATGAATACAAAATAAATATTTGTAAATAATTCCCTAGTGAAGACTATGAAACAACAAGGGTTTTGGAAATTAATGAGTGGAAATACCATTGATTGATCAGATTCAAATTCTTTAGTGAAATTATATTTTTAGCCTTCCAATGTTTCCCATAACTAAGTGAAACATTTAAATCATTGTCCACAAAAACCAATAATATTTTAATAAAAATTATATGTCATTATATTAAGGATACTATTGATATATCATGTTATTGTTAAATAAATACATCAACCAAATGTGATTTGTTCCATAATAACAAATTATTTTCATGAAATTTTAATTGAGATTAAACCCATTACCTTAAACGTCATTTTTGTGTGGACATTATACACAAGAATGGTGGTATAAAATATTTTTACAACACAGAAAAAAACCATAATCATATTAATAATATCGTATATTGACATCTTATAATATTTCATTAACAGCTGGTTAATACTCTTTCTTTATTTTAACAGTATTTGTTGCAAATTGACTTATATTATCAAGTATGCTTTGAATTATTCCTATTTTATAGAAATTATTTCATAATATTCGGAATGTAAAAATAACTATATTATCATATACAATAATTAAATATGTATTTTTATTTTTCCATAATATTTATAGTTATGAAATAATGTGCACCATTCGTGCAGACAGTTGGTTGTACGAATGTATGAACACTACTTTCATAACGTTGTTGTATTAAAAGAATGAAAACTAAAATATAAATACATATATTGTAATTATAGTAAAATATCTATGTTATATATGACACATATATTTATTAATTCCAATATTCATATGTTCCATGAATAAAATGAATGAGTCATATATCTTTGAGGGGGTGGTAGTCCACACTTACTCAAATTAAATTATCGTATTTACAAAATATGAAAAGCATATATGAGTTTTATAAATGATTATTAAATAAGAAAATTTAAATTATCAATATCACATATTAAATATATAAATATGGTGTCCATTATAATGGCCACAATGATAGGTTGAAATGGAAAAATGAACAAACATGGTTTTATAGGGTAGTTGTATTACATACATAGAAAAAATATGTTCGTTTCCAAACATATAAAACCGTGTCTATGTGTTGGTAGAAATAATAGAATACAAAATTCAGGTAAATTTATGATACTATTATTTTTACATAATCATATAATATGAATAGTATAGTGAGTGGATAATGGAAATGATTCTAACTATATTGAGAGAAGATGTTACCTCTTAATTAGGATAGTACATTTGGTTTATAAAAAAATGTATTCCCTATATGTATTTATAATATAATGGATGATTAAATGTCTATTTTGTGGATTTTTGGTAGAAAACATTCATGATGTTGGTTGGACTTATGAGGTTGGAGAGTTTTTATGAAGTGGGAGAGGCGGTGGCCTTTATTTTGGAATGAAAATGACTCATTTGGAATATTGGAAGCATGTTAAGTGTATACATTTTTTTACCAATATAATGTCATTAAAAGCATTATAAATAAATAAAGAAGGTTTATGTTATGTAAATGGTCATGAAATGTGTGTTTGTTAAGTGGATAGGTCATTTTTTCCATTAAGATAATTGTTTAGTCCTTTATTACGATTAATTTTTCCATAATAATTGTAATTATTTTTAATTAAATTCACTAATATTTTTTATTCAAAACTAATTTGAATGTATTTTTCATTATCAAGTATTTGGATTCATAATATGGAATCCATTTTGTAAAATTACAATAATATAATGGGAAATAATAATTTTAATTTCATCATGTAAATGGGACGCTAATGTGGGGTTGTAATGTAAAAACATCCAAATGTGTGATATTGTTTTGTAACCAATTTCATAGTGAAATTTAATATTACAAAATATATTAAAATAATAGATAAAATTATGATCTAAAAAATCATTAAAAACAATTAATAATATAATTTATACATATAAATTAATTAGATGAAAATTTTCATTTTTACTAAAATTCAATATTTTAAAATTATTCCTTAAAAATGACCCTCTAACCAAAAATTAAAAACATTAAAAAAAAATAAATTTTATTGTTTCTATTTCAAATATTTTTTTATTTTGACATGTTATGTGAGGACCTATTCCCCGGGGCCCATGCCATGACTACCCCAAGCCTGCCTTTCCATGGATAAGGGTTGACGAGTAGCACTGGAAAGGTATTTCCCTAAGATTGGGAAAAAATTTCCATTAATATTGTAAACTCACAAACCAAGAACACGACAAGATGAAAACCCGGTAGTAAAAATAAATTTGTAAAAGTGTGCACTAAAAGTAAATGGGGTCGGAATACAAGACAAAATGAATGCTAAAATTATAACAAAACACATCTCATTATATTTTCCATCAAGGATCCTACCTGATGGGTAGGTAAAACTCGTCTCCACAGCCCTCCACATCAACTAGTCACCTCAGTGTATCGCCTGGTCCTGGATCCCTAAAGTCCCAACCAAGCTGCTCGTCATCTGCACAAGACATGATAAGGTGAGAGTGAATCTTGTGCATGGGTTGGTTTAACAATACCCATTAGGGACCCCGAGACACTTGAAGGTCTCCCAAAAGTTCACAAAGGAAAAATAAAAAGCATGACCTCAAATACAATGCTTGAAATAATGTCATCCTACACCTGGTATACAACTCAACTATCAGTAATAAAGATGATTATTCTTAAGATATATCATTTTATTTCAATAGGATGTTCCAAAAATGAACCTTGATGAATATTTTCCACTATCGATCCACACATGGTCATATTTCACTGATCCACAACGGGCCACAATAAGGCTGGTCCTCATCGTGTCATGCACTATTGATCTAAAAATGGTCACTAGGATGTTGATCCATATATGGTCTCTATGATGTTGATCTACACAGGGTCATTATGATGATGATCCCCATAGGGTCCCTATGATGCTGATCCATATAGGGTCTCTATGATTATGATACAAACATGGTCGCAATGAGGTTGATCCACAAAGGGTCACTCATAAATTGATAGCCAACCATAGGATTTCCCGCACTCAGTGCGGTTTAGTTCTGTAGATTTTTCTTCTTAGGATATCAGTTGTGACTCAACATCCTTTAAATTTAAAAAATGATTAAAAAAAGATCATCATGTCGTAATAGTCCCAACATGATATATGGAGCGTCAATCGGACGCCCGGTCTGTGATTTATAAGTGTTTTAGTACCGAGGGCTCGGTGGGATTCTGGTTCAATCCAACCTGACTATACTCAAGCATTCTCCAAAACTCAGATGAATTATCATAAAAGTACTATCTTGTTCCATGTATTCTAGCACTGTAGATGGTTCATCAAATGTACATCTTGTTTGTGAGATACGCCCATTTAAGTGAATCTTGGTCGAGATGGGACATGGTTTGGTCTACACCCGGTCAGATAGACCCGATAGCCCCGACTTGGTCCGACCCAACCTAGTTCAGTTCAAACCCACCTGGTCCTGGTCTAACATAGATCCCACCTATCCCTTCTCGAACCGGTTGGGATGGCCCGAGTGAAGAGGGTCGTACCCACTAAGTCGTGGACTTTCCAATCCCTCCATGGTTGGGCACAACCTGTCGGGCCACACGGGGGTAAGATCCCATTCCAAACAGACACTTGTGTATTTATTTTTCAATGCCGTCACCACGTGGTGCCCCCCCTTAGGAGCAGGACTCATGGGGAATGAGTCCCCCTTCACCATGGTTGGATGTTGGGGCCTCCATCCGTGGTGTGTGATGGTGCACCACTCACTGCCAATGCAAGTGGCCAAGGGCATATCACCCCTACTTTCTGCTTGGCTATTTCATGATTGGCCTACCACTACATCCGGTGCAAGCCTATTGTCCTTCCACGGTCCTTGGGGTGAGCTTTGGTGGTCATTTTTTCCCCTATAAAATGCCTACAAGCCTCCAAGAATATTTTCCACACTCATGACTTCTAGATTCATCTTGCATCCATATTTTATGGTTTCCTACGATGAATGAAATCAATGAATCCAAGGTGGAGGGTCCTAGACATATTTAATTGGCCCATTATGTAACACCCCTTGGTTCCACGGTACATTTCTCTTTGAATAATATAGTAGCGTGTTTTGTATTCATCTTCGAGTTCTATCACACACTAGAACCAATCAAACATGCCATTATGAATATTAAAACCAAATTTTTTAAATTTTATAAATTTTATATTTCAAAATGGACTTCATTTTTGGATTCGGAATATCGAAATTAGTTTCAAGTGATTTTTTGGTATTTTTCTGAAAAATTTCATTTTTTGATGAATAGCGAAAAAACACTAAGGTATAGTTTAAAACTGAATTTTTATTTAAATAATTATATATATTATTTTTTTTCAAAATAGATACATAATACCTATATAATTTCAATCTAATTCACTGGAGTTAGTTTAGAATAACATTAGATATATTAAAATTTTATTGAAATATACACCGTCTTTTACCCACCTCCTATGAGAATTTGAAAATTCACATAAAACATAATTTTACAGATTCTATGAGTGGAATTTAGAAAATCCGAGAGACATGGTTAATATCAAGGAGTAAAATATGGTTCAATAAGATAAAAATAATTTTTGGTGACTAGTAACTTTTTACTTTTATTTACCACAGTTAAATGTAAATAGGGTAATTAAGGGTAAAAATGTTATTATTATTACCCTAACACATGTCCTAAATCTATAAACATAGTATATTCGACCAAAACCAGCCTTAGGAATAAAATATCAACCTCTTTGGTCCACATGGATAATAATAGGTCATTTATTATTATTTAATTCAAAGAAGAGTTAAAAGAGTTAAAATCAATGTTTAATAAATAAAACATTATTAATATAGGGTTATACATAAGATAAATTCGATTATAAATATTCATTATAATTCTAATATGGTTTCCTGCATAATGGTATTTTATTTATTATTTTTATACATTATATAATTTAATTTATTTATGACACAATGGTGATGCAGTAATTTCATAATTAATGAAATATTAAAATAATTGATAGTATAAATATCCAAATAAATGTAATTTGAGACTTTTTATGAATTTTACTAGTTTTATAGGTTAATATGACATTTAGGATTGATTAAATGAATTTAGTTCAAAATAATAATGTTGTTATAACTTTAACAAAAATTAATTATTAAATAGTGTCAAAATTGACATAAAGGAGTATTTAAAACAAATATTAAATTATTAATTGATATTCAATTCCTAAAAATATAAGGGTCAACCAAATGACTGAGATAAGGTTATATATATTAATTATGAACCACTTGGGGATCTCTTCACTTGATATAGTATGATTATTAACCATATAATAAAAAAATACAAAGAGACATGGTAAATGTCAAATTGTTTAACTAAGAGTTAAATATAAATGAAATGGTTAATATAGAGAACCAAACTAGTCAAAAATCTATTGGATAAAAGTATTTGGACCCATACGCACCTTATACTCGAAATAAGTCACTTTGGATCCATTATAAACCGAATATGAATTTATTATAGAATAATATTTTATGTTTTTTCTACTGTGCCCCTCACCCCTCTTAAAAATGGCACTCCCCCTTCTATCAATTTCACACCATGAAATCCATTTCGCTAGGCCAAACCCTACCCAAATATTCTCTCAAGTTCCCTCACTTAATCCTATAGGAATTAGTTTGATCATAATTCCATCCTATGGAGCCCTTTTGATCAAATCAAAAGGAAGATCCTGAAGAAGAGGTAATGTTTTCACCACCCGCTTTCAAATTCCTTTCTTCATTCTCTTCTTATTTCGTTGTTATTTAAACTCTAAAATAAAAACTCCAGTATATTCTATATACATTGATGTTATTATAAATATGGTACAACCATATTCATTATTCTATCCATCCTTTGAATGATATGTCACCATAAATGCGTACGTATGGCTTACCGTCTCCATGTCGTGGTGTAATTGTTATTCAAAACATTATTTTTTGGATGGGTATGATAATGATGTGTAATTTAATTAAATAATAAATATGACATTATAATTATTCATTATATATAATATACCATCCAATTATATATGATTTTAATATCAAAAGAATGATATTGTCGCTCGTGTGTACGTACGGACTACCGTCTCCACTAACGCGATGAGATTCATTTCCCATTGTATACATTCAAGTATAATTATCATTTGATGATTAAAAACAATTCGTAAGGACTTTATATCATTCTGGTTATGAATAATAAATAACCTATGGATAACAAACACATCTTATGTTACAAAACAAATAAAAGAAAACAAGTAAGTAAACAACCGAAACGACGATAATACTAAAATATTATTAACAAAGCAATATTAAAAGATAATATATGATATTATATTTATGTATATTATTATTTTATAATTTAATAACAATGGTTTAACTATAATACAGGAGGTTAACCTACCCTCAACCAAGGAAAAGTACATGGTAAGGGTTTATTTCACAATCTCTTCATTATCCGGGGTTGTTTATACGTAATTATCTACTCGGACCTCTTTATCATCTACATCCATGTATCTTAAAAATCTATTTCAAATCAATCTTTATATTCTATAAACTATGGGTTAAATTCAGTTATACACTTTTTTGAATTTTATAAGAAGATTATAAAGGAATATTTCTGTCGTTTTCCAAAAAATGTCTTTTTTAATCTTTTAGGCAAAATTAAGGTAAGAATGTCTTTTCTTTAACTTATACAGTGGGTGAAGCTATTTTCCGCCATTATAAAATTGTCAAATCTTCCCTTACAATCTCATAAGAATATTGTCAAATTAAATTATTTCTTTTATAATTATGTGACTTTTAAATTATTTCAAAAAAGAGATATTTCTCTCAAATAGTTTTGATTTCATCTATGTCAACATCCTTTGATGGATTTTAATCTTATTTGAAGTTGATTTATTATGATACAAAAATCCCTATTGTATTGAAGGTTTTTTGATATGATTAACTATGTATGTGATATTTTTATACCATTCAGGATTTCTGAAAAACTATTGACATTTCGTATGCTAGTTTTAATACGAATGTTTATGTTATGTTTAAACCTGTTCAAATGAGGAACACATTGGAATTGGTAAGTGGCGGGTGGAGCCCGCTATAACTCCTCGATGCATTGGTAGGTCTCATGAGACAAACTAGTGTCTTGGCATACAGTCTTGAAAAAAAATTATTTGTAGTCTTGGAACAAGGCCTTGACTATGTGGTTATGATAGTCTGACATTATGCATTCCATCATTGTGAAAGTGGTTATTGATATTGCATGTGATTATTCGACTAGTAGAATATCTATGTGAATATGTAAATAGAATTATTTAATTTTATCATTTCCACAATATGATGACGTTCATGTTTAAAAGGATTTTTATTTAGTTATACATTTCCTTAAATTTTTATGTTTATTTATGAATGTTTCTGCTATATTGATATCCTTACTGAACATCTGAGCTAACCCCTTTAAATGTTTTAATTTTTCCCAGGATGTGAAGAAGTATTTTATGAATGACCTGTAGGGAATGTATGAGGGGATATGAAGAAAATATATTTTTGTAGTTTTTTTTCACTTTATGATGTAATGTAATACTTATTAATGTATCTAGTATTTCCAAGTCTACTAATCTAATCAGTCTTTCGAGACATGATCTTTTGTGATATTTTAAATGATATGTAATAATGAACCGACTCCGGGTAATTGTGGTTAGGTTGTTACAGTTGGTATCAGAGGAAGTTTAGTACAAACCATGAAATCTAGATTTATATAAACTCTAATGAGAGAACATAGACCTAAGATGGAATTTGAGGATTATTATAGAAGAACTTCTTAGAATTTTGGTATTGTAGAGATTTTATGAGTATTCTGGGAAATACATCCCTGTATGGATACGAGTAGGTAGAGGCAGCTCTGGAACTGATGTACCAATGGGTAAAACCTGAAAACATCACTTTGAGCTAGACTTGAATGGAAACTGGTGCACGACAACGGTCCTTGATGCACTCCTGGTTACAACACTCCTGAGGGATATGCATAGAATATTCTCATTTTCATTAAAAACAATTATGAAGGGTTTCTGAGTATATACTTCCTCAAATAATAAATTTTTATGTTTATGGATTATATCCATAAACTGTTCAATTTATGTTAAGTGTTCTACAAGTTTGGATTTATGTATTGTGATTCATAAACTAATCTAGTGTATGCCCTTATTTAGAAATGGAGACTAGTGGAAGAAATGAAAATTGTATCAATGTACGCACTCCATATATGGATTTCCTTCCTGCTCAAGATAATTATAGTGGAGTTGGTGATGCAACTGGTGCTGATCAGCATATCACCATATTGGGACAACTTACTCAGGTTATGAATAATAAACTTACCCGTATGGAGTACCTTGATCCGTAGCGTGGTGGATCAATGTTAGATCACCTCATTAGGCAACAACCACCAAAATCTAATGGGGGTAAAAATACACTAGTAGTTGTGAAATGGATAAATTCCTTCGAGAAAATATTCCACTCCTTGGGGAGTAGTGAAAGGGAAAAAAGTAATCATTTCAGATTACCGCCTCACTGGAGATGCTGACCAATAGTGGTCATTGATTCAAAACATAAAGGAATATGATGAATTATCAAATATGAAATGGAGGGAGTTCAAAGAGCTTTGCATAGAAAAACAACTTCCTCGTGACCATCAAGAAGATATGGTATGGAAATTTCTGAGCCTGAGGAAAAAGCAGGATGAGAATGTCGCAAAGTATGAGGCTAACTTTTCAAGGTTAGCAAGGCATGATGCAGATTATATACATAAACCATGAAGTTAGATTGATTGTTTGTTTGATAGGTTAAATTGATTTCTTTGTCGAGCATTAGTCTCACAATACTTCTCGTCGTATGGAGATATTTCTCATGTGCTATCAAGACAGAAAAATAATTCTCTAAGTCTTATAACATTAAAGAAAAGCAAGATAAGAAGAGATCTGCTGGTCAATCTGAAAATGGAAATAAGGTGATGAAGGGAAAAGTTAAATATCCATCATTCAGTAAATGTGGGATGAAACACCCTGGTACTTTTTTAAAAGGAATGTGCTTCTCTTACAGGTGTGGTGAGGAAGGCCACCAAGCTCGTGATTTCAAGGGGAAGAAAGAAGCTACTGATGTTCAATGCTACAATTGCAGGGAGATGGGATATTACGCTAAAAATGTCCTAAGAGTCCGGGGAAATTGCCTCAGAAAAGGCCAAGGGATAAAGACCAAGCTTATTCTCTCACTACTACTGAGGTGGACGCTCCAAAAGACGTGGTGGAAGATAAGTTAATGGTTTCATCAAGTTTAGGAAATGGTTTATTTGATTATGGATCATATCATTGTTTCATATCTTCCTATTTTGCTAAGAAAATTAGATATTTCTAATTTAATATAACAGATGTTTTGTCAGTTAAAAATACTAGGGGAAGTATCATTGAAATAATTTTTTGTGAATCCCTTCCCATTATGGAATATAAATGTTCCTTATCTGTTGATCTCATCATCATACCTATGATTGAGTTGATATAATTCTCAGTATGGATTAGATTTCGTACCATGATGTGAAAATCTATTGGTATAAGACGGAGGTTACAATTTTTGATGATGATGATAAGGATCACCTTATCTTTAGATAAGAATCATCACCACCTAATTCTTATATAGATCCACCCCCAGTAGCTCAAAATAATTAAATTATTTTGGAGGAAGATAATGAAATAATTGTGGGTGAGGAAATGAATGTTCATGTCTTAGATGTTCCAATTGTCAATAAATACGTTGATGTGTTTCCAGAAGATTTACCTGGACATCCACCATAATGAGAAATTGAGTTTTACATTGACCTAATTTTTTGTTCAAGGCCCATATCAAAGACCACTTCTAGAATGGACACTGTAGAATTAGTGGAACTAAAGAAACATCTAGAGGAATTGATTAATAAAATATTTATTCTCCCCAGTGTTTCTCAATGGGGAGCCCCTATCCTTTTTGTTAAGATGAATGACAGATCTATGAGGTTATGTATCGACTACAGGGAGATCAATGCTATAACAATAAAGAACATGTATCCCCTACCCCGCATTGATGATTTTTTTGACAAACTGAATGGAGCTCAATACTTTTTAATGATTGACCTTCGATATGGATATAATTAGTTGTGTGTGTAGAAGGAAGAAATTCTGAAGACAACATTTCAAACCAGGTACTGGCATTACGAGTTTACAGTAAAGCCTTTTGGGATTACTAATGCACCGTATATTTTCATGGATCCAATGAACAGAGTCTTCACGGAATACCATGATAAAATTATAGTGGTATTTATTGATGATATCTTGGTGTACTCAAAAAGCTGTGAAGATCATGAAAATTACTTACGAATTATATTGAAGACTTCGAGAAGGCATGAATTATACGGGAGGATTAACATGTTTGAATTTTGGCATCAGGAAATTTATTTTCTTGGCCATATTGTCACTAAGGATGGAATTATCGTTGATCCTTCTAGGACAAGAGCAATCCATGAATGGCCAGCAGTGATGAGTATAACTGAGGTAATCATTTTTATTTTTTTTAGGTTATTATCGACGTTGTGTCTATAATTTTTCTCGGTTGGCTAACCCATTAACAATGGTCAGATGAAAATGGGTTAAATTTGTATGGACAAAAGAGTGTGAATAATGATTCAAAGAACTAATGAAAATATTAGTCAATGCTCCTATATTGACTCTACCATCGAGGAATTATGGGTTTTTTATTTATAGTGATACTTAGAATAAAGGACTTGGTTGTGTCCTTATGCAGAATGATAGGGTTATTGCCTATGCATCACGACATCTGAAAATTCAGGAGAAAAACTATCCTACTCATTATCTTGAGTTAGCTGCTGTAATCATTACATTGATGATTTGGAGACACTATCTCTATAGTGAGAAATTTGAGATTTATATTGATCACAAGAGTTTGAAATATACTTTCTCATAGAAAGAACTCAACATGAAGCAAAGGAGATGACTTGAACTACTCAAGGATTATGATTTCACAATACACTATCACCTAGGGAAGGAAAATAAGGTGGAAGATGCTTTGAGTAGAAAGGATCGTGATGTTTTGAACAATATGAGAATTGAAAGGGGTCCTATTTTCATGGATCTAGGGAAGATGAACATGGGAATAACGATGGACGGTGAAACATCAATGCTTTTCCAAATGGTTGACAAACCATCTTTACTAGAAAGGATTAAGAGTTCTCAGACTGATGATGAAGAGTTTAAAAAGAATATTAAAGCTATGAATGATGGGAGATTTAGTGAATATGTATATGAGGATTGAATTTTGAAATTTGGGAAGGGACATTGTGTTCTCGATATACTTGATCTAAAAAGAGAATTGTTGGAAGATGCTCATAGTTCCAATTTTTCTATACACCCTGGTAGCACAAAGATGTATAGAGATTTTAAGGAACATTTTTGGTGGGACAACATGAAGAGGGAGATTTCTTATTTTTTGTCAATATGTATGGTTTTTCAACAAGTCAAAGATGGATGCAAACATAATGGAGGAGTCATGGAACCTCTAAACATACCTGAGTGGAAATGGGATAATATCACTATGAACATTGTCATGGGACTTCCAAAGACTCCTTGAAGAAATGATGCAATATGGGTCATTGTTGATCATCTTACCAAGTCGTCACATTTTTTTCAATAAGAGATGATCTACCACTTGAATGTCTAGAAATGATATATATTAATGAAGTTGTGAGACTTCACGGAGTACCCCTATTGATTGTTTCTGATCGTGATCCTTGTTTTAAATCATGATTCTGGTAGAGTCTTCAGAAGGCCTTGGATACTGATCTTCGTTTGAGCACTTCTTACCACCCCAAAACTGATGGAAAATTGAATGGACTATTCAAACCTTATAAGACATGTTGAGATCTTGCTCACTTGACTTTCAGGGTATGTGGGATCAATATGTACCTATGGCGGAATTTTCCTATAAAAATAGTTTCCATTCAAGTATTCAGATGGAACCATATAAAGAGTTATACATAAAGAGACATCGCACATCAACTTGTTTGGATGATGTTGGCGAAAGAAAACTCTTGGTCCCAGAACTGGTGGAGGAAAGGATGGAACATGTGAAGGTAATAGAAAACCACATCAAAGAATCTCAAAGTAGGCAGAAGAGATATGACAATAACCAAAGGAAGGATTTGGAATTTCAGGTAGGAGATCATGTTTTATTGAAGGTATCTCCATGGAAGGGAGTTATAAGTTTCTGTAAGAAGTGAAAATTGAGTCCCAGGTTTATCGGACCTTTTGAAATTCTAGAACGAATTGGGGATGTAGCTTACCGCTAGGAAATGCCTCAAAATCTTTCCAAAGTTCGCGATGTGTTCTACGTATCACTATTGTGAAAAAACATGCCTAACCCAAATGCATGTACTCCCCTTTGATGAATTAGAACTGGAACCCAATCTGTCTTATTGGGAAGAGCATGTCATGAATCTTGATACCAGAGAACAAGTGTAGAGAAACCAGACAACTCGTCTGGTAAAAGTTCTATGAAAAAACCATAATATGGAAGAGGAAACATGGGAACCTGAGGAACATATGATAAAGACCCACCCAATTATTTTTATGCCAAAATATTCTCGAAATTTTGAGGAAAAAATTATTTGATGGATGGGAGAATGTAACACCACAATCTTCCACGGTATGTTTCTCTTTGAATAATACAGTAGCGTGTGTTGTATGAAACTTTGAGTTCTAACACACACCAGAACCAATCAAACAAGCCGTTATGAAAAGTAATATATATTTTTTGAAATTTTATAAATTTTATGATTCAAAATGGACTTCATTTTTGGATTCGTAATATCAAAATTATCTTAGGGTTAATTTTTGTTATTTTTCTGAAAACATTCAATTTATGATTAATAGTGAAAAAACACTGAGTTATAGTTTAAAACTGAATTTTTATTTAAATATTTATTTATTTTATTTTAGGTCAAAATATATACATAATACCTATATAAGTTCAACGTAATTAACTAGAGTTAGTTTAGAATAATTTTAGATATAATAAAATTTTATTGAACATCTCCCCGTCTTTTACCCACCTCATAGGAGAATTTGTGAATTCATATAAAACATAATTTTACTACTTTTGTGAGTGGAATTTAGAAAATATGAGAGACACAATTAATATTAAGGAGTAAAATTTGGTTCAATAAGGTAAAAATAACATTTTTTGTGAATAGTAAATTTTTACTTATATTTACCACGGTTAAATTTAAATAGGGTAATTAAGGGGGAAAATGATATTATTATTAACCTAACTCATGTCCTACTTATATTGGATAAGTATAATTCGACCAAAAACATCCTTATGAATAAAATATCAACCTATTTTGTCCACTTGGATTAGATTAGGACATTTATTATTATTCAATTCAAAGAAGAGTTAAAAGAGTTAAAATCAATGGTTAATAACTAAATCATTTTCAATATAAGGTAATACATAAGATAAATTCGATTATAAATATTAAATAGAAATATAAAAATATTTCCTACATAATGGTATTTTATATATAATTTTTAGACATGAAATATTTCAATTTATTTATGACACAATGGTGATGCAGTAATTACCCAATTAATGAAATATTAAAATAATTGATATTATAAATATCCAAATAAATATAACATGATACTTTTATGAATTATAAAAATTTTCATGGTTAAAATGACATGTTAATATTGATTAAATGAATTTATTTCAAATAAATAATGTTGTTAGAACTTTAACAAAAATAAATTATTAAATAGTGTCAAAATTGACATAAATAAGTATTTGAAAAAAATATTATATTATTAATTGATATTCAATTTTTAAAAATATAACGGTCGACCAAATGACTTATATAAGTTTATATATACAAATAATGAACCACTTGGATGTCTCTTGACTTCTTATATTATGTTTAATAATCATATAATATAAAAATAACAAGAGACATGGTAAATGTCAAACTATTTAACTAAGAGTTAAATATAAATGATATGGTCAATATAGTGACCGAAACCTATCTAAAATCTATTTGTTGAAAGTATTTCGTCCCATACCCAAATTATCCTCAAAATAAGTCCCTTTGGGAGCCATTATTAACCGAATATTAATTTATTAAAAATAATATGTTATGTTTTTTATTAAGGTGCCCCTCAGCCCTCTTATAAAATGGAACTCCCCCTTCTCTCAATTTCAAACCTTCAAATCCTTTTGGATCAGAAAAACCCTACCCAAATATTATCTCAAATTCCATAAATTCTTATTAGGGGCCTTATTTTGTTTAGAAAGCCATCCTATGGAGCCCTTTTGATCAAATCAAACTGAATAACACGAAGAAGAGGTAATGTTTTCACCACCCTCCTTCAAGTTCCTATCATCTTCCACATTTTCATTCTTTTTTATTTACATTCTAAAATAATAAATCTAGTATCTTCTATAAATTATGATGTAATTAAAAATATGGTACAACCATATTAAGTATTCTATCCATTCTTTGAATGACATGTAACCATATGTGCGTACGTACGGCTTACCGTCTCCACATCTTGGTGTAATTATTATTCAAAACATTATTGTTTGGATGGGTATGATAATTATGTTTAATTTAAGTAAATAATAAATATTACATTATAATGTTTATGTATATATGATATAACATCCAATTATATATGATTTTAATACCAAAATAATGATATTGTCGCTCGTGTGTACGTACGGACTACCATCTCCACGAACACGATGAGATTCATTCCCCATCGTATCAATGCAAGTCTAAATCTGATTTTATGATTAAAAATAATGTTTAAGGACATGATAATATTATGGATATGAATAAGATAAAACATATGGATGAATAACACATTTTATGTAACAAAACATATAAATGTAAATGAGTAAGTGAACACCTGAAATGACAATAATACTAAATAACTATTAACAAAGAAATATTAAAAGATTATATAAGATATAATATTTATTTATATGATTATTTATAATTTAATATCAATTATTTAACTATTATACATGAGTTTAACTTACCCTAGACCAAGGAAAAGTACAAGGTAAGAGTTTATCTCATAATCTATTCATTATCCTTGGTTGTTTATACATAATTATCTATTGGGGCCTCTTTATCATTCACATCCATGTTTATTAAAAATGTATTTCAAATAATTCTTACTATTTTACAGACTATTGGTTAAATTCATTTACACCCTTTTTTGACTTTTTATAATAATTTTATAAAGGGATCTTCCTGTCGTTTTCCAAACAATTTCCTTTTTAACCTTTTCGAAAAAATTAAGGTAAGAATCTATTTTTTTAACATATAAAGAGGGTTCGCCTATTTTTAACCATTTATAATCTTATAAGCTTCCCTTAAAAGATTATAAGAATACTATCAAAGTAAATTGTTTCTTTAATAATTATGTGACTTTAAAATGATTTCAAAAAAGATATATTTCTCTCAAATAGATTGAATTTCATCTATTTTAACATCTTTTGATGGGTTTTAAGATTATTTGAAGTTGATTTATTATGATGAAAAGCCTCCATATTATATTGAAGGTTTTTCGATATGTTTAACTGTGGATGTGTTATTTTTATACCATTCATGGATTATGGAAAAATTATTGACATTTCGTATGCTAGTTTTAATACGAATGTTTATGTTATGTTTAAACCTGGTCATATGAGGAATGCATTGGACTTAGTATCTGATGGGTGGAGCACGATATATCTCATATATGCATCGGTTGGTATCATAAGACAAACTAGTGTCTTATCACAAGTTTTTGAAATAATCTTTTTTTAGTATTTGCACAAGGCCTTTACTATGTGGTTATGATAATTTGGAATTATGCATTCCATCATTGTGAATGTGGTAATTGATATTGAATATGATTATTCGACTAGTAGAATATCCAAGTGAATAAGTATATGGAATTATTTCTTTTTATCTTTTCCATATTATGTTGAAGTTCAAGTTTAAAAGGATTTTGTTTTAGTTATACATTGCCTTATATTTTTATGTTTATTTATGAATGTTTATGCATATATTGTTTCCTTAATGGGCATATGAGCTCACCCCATTCAATGTTTTAATTTTTCCCAGGATGTGAAGAAGTATTTTATGAATGACCTATAATGAATGTTTGAGGGGATATGAAGACAAGATGTTGTTGTAGTTTTTTTCACATTATGATGTAATGTAAGACTTATGAATGAATCTAGTGAATCCAAGGCTACTAAACTAATCAGTCATTTCAGACATGACCTTTTGTGATCATTCTAATGTGATGTAATAATGCACTGACTCGGGGTAACTGGGGTCATGGAGTTACACATGCCCCACACATTTGCAAATAAACAAGGGTGAGAGTTTAAGAATCATCGAGTGAAAACTAAATCCCAATCAAAAATCCCTCAATAACCACCCGAAATTTCATACGAATCGTATATTAACTTATTTGGGACAATCCACATTCTTCCAGTTATTCACGAAGTATAGATTGAATCAAAATCACTTTATTAAAAAAAATCTCTACCTCGGAATCCTAGGAGATGTTGCAATTGTGGGAGAAGAATACCCTAAAGTTAAAGTCACCGACATTCGTCTATCCCAAGTTGTTTCAACCAATGATTTCCTCCAAGCCTCTATTCGTTGTTGGAAGGGTAGATCATTGAGGGTTAATTGGAGTTCTCCTGTAATATCTCACCACCCTCTCCCTTTTCCAAAAATTTTAAAATCCCAAGGATGAGTTATGAGGTTAATACTCTTTTAAATTAATGGTTCATTAATTGATATAACTAATGAACCATATTATTTTAATGAGGTTCATTTACACAATCAATGTGTAACAGGTTATTTAATGTCCCTTATTAAAAGGCCTACCACCTTTGTGGTCACCACCACAATCACTCAATAGGTGGTTGAAAAATAAAAAAAAAAAATTATGTTATTTTATTTTATTTCCAAAAATCCATGAAACATAACTATTCACACAACCTACTATTGTCGATTTAAAGACTCTCTTAATGGAATCCTAGAGTTAGGAATTCAACAGCGCCCTCAGATTTCTATTCTGAGCACCGGTTCAAAAGTATCAAATTCCTACTCCCACGTTTACAAATTGTACCTTAAAAAATTTTAGACATATATTCTGGGCACACCAGACCTCGGAATCACATGACATCATTTTTCATAAACTCATAATAATCCCAAATAATTTTAAAAAATATATGGAATTTTCGTGTCTTTAAAATCTCCCCACCTTAGAAAATTTCATCACTGAAAGCTATGAAAAAATTAATGAAACAAATTGGGGTACATGGAATGAATCTAAGCCTCCCGCTCTATTGTGATCACCTAGTGGTTCTCATACTGCCACTGAACTCACACCAGCAGAATCAAACACCCACGTAGGACCCACTCCAGTCGATCCTCTATCTCCAATGAGAACTCCACAAATATTTCCCTATCATCAATGTCGATCTCACCCTAGTCGATAACATGTTATAGATCAAGAAAGTACCTCCTTATCTATGGAACATGGAAACATCATGCACCCAGTGAATCTGTGGGGGAAGAGCTATATCAAACGCCACCTCTCCTACTCTTCTGTGGATCTGGAAAGGTCTGATGATCCTCCTATATAGGTTGTTGTCTAGAAAAAATCTTCACAATCATCACTGAGTGAGACCTATAAAAAGGCATGATCTCCCTCTTCAAAATCCATGGGTCTCCGTCTTTTGTCGGCATTAGACATATCTCGTATTTGTATAGTCTTTATACTCTCTTGGATTATATTTACCTTTTTAGTGGAAGACCGTACCAACTCGGGACCCATACTTCCTGACTCTCTTTGGTATGTACATCATAAAGGTGGCCTTCATGGTCGCCCACAGAGGGCCTCAAACGATGCCATGCCGATGGTGGAGTGATATAATTTGTTGTATGAGAAATACATCAGTGGTATGTGGTCCTCCAAAAATTGGCTGAAATCAAGGGCACAAGCACGAAGAATGTCATTTTGTGTCTGTAGGGAATTCTCCATCTGACCATCATTCTGGGAATGGAATGTGGTGCTCCAATGTAGATGAGTACTGACTACCTCCTCTAATCCATTACACTATTGGGATGTAAAATGAGAATCGCAATTTGAGACGATCGTCGATTAAAAACCATGATGCAGTACAATTTCTTTTCCATAGAGATGTCTCTATAACTCTACTGATCACAACTCATGGAAGTGTAGGAAGTGTGCCAACTTATTGATTCAGTCAACAATCACCCACATATAATTGAGGCATCTAGACATACGTGGTAGCCCTATCATGAAGAACATGGAGATACCATCCCATTTTCACTATGATACCTCAAGTCGTTATGCTAAGACTACTAGAACCTGATTCTCATCCATCACTTGTGGACAAGTGATGTATCATGATATGAACTCTATCACCACTTTCTAAATCCGATGCCACCAGTACTAACGTCAGAGGTCATATTACGACTTTTCCAGACCATGATGTACTGAAAATGGGGATGTATGAAACTCCTACAACACATCCTCCCATAGAGTAATTGGTACCATGGGGAATCCTATGAAGATATTGACATTCTCCTCACCTTCAGATGATCTATTAGTATCTTTACATGAGGATATCTGAGCATTTCATACCTCACACTGTACATCCCCAAGATGTTCCTCCGTTTCACATGGATGGAGTGGGGGAGTAACTGTTATATATTTGAGGTAACATTCTCCATCACATTCCACAAAGGATAACCACTAGTAGAAATAGTACTTGTACCAATGGTTTTTTTAAAATCATTGGTAAAGGTCACTAATTTGGACCTACACCAACGATTTTTCCAAAACAGTGGGCGTATGTCACTTATATGGACCTATACCAATGGTTTTGGCCCGTACCATTTGTATAGGTCCTATATAGTGACCCTATTCATATGGTTCTTACCAAACCATTACTATAGGGTGGACCTATACCAATGTATTATCCAAAACTGTTGGTATAGCTCAAAAAATCAAACCACATATACCAATGGTTCTCAAAACCAATGGTATAGGTCAATACAAATTGTTTTGAGAACCGTTGGTATAGGTACAAACATTCTTTTAAGGATTAATTTATTAAATAACATTAAATTTATTATAATTTCAAATAGTTATGAATATACATATATGAATTTATGAAATTATATTCACAAAACTCATGTTATGTTAGTGGTTAGGTCGTTGGATTATAAACTAGAGGTTCTGGGATCAAAACCAAGCAAGGTTTATTTTTTTGAATTACATATACAAACATTTTTGTGAAACCATTTGTTAATGTTTTTCATATGACCTATCACAACAGTTTGTCAAACCGTTGGTAAAGTTCAATACCTACTGTTTTCCCAAAACCATTGGTATAGATCTATCCCCACACCCAACCAGCCAACGGTTCTCCAAACCATTGGTGTAGCCTATACCAATTGTTTCGAGAACTATACTAATGGTTCAAAACTGTTGTTATAGGGTATTTTTCTATTACGGAACTACAAAGTGGCTATATTCTCTGTCACCTCACTTAGAAACTGTAGATCAAACCTCCATATGAGTGCATCTGCCATCCCATTCCCCTACCATGAGGGTAGAATATCTCAAATTCATTTTCTAGGAGAAGCTCTATCCATTGTCATTGTCTCAGGTTCATGTTCTTCTATGAGAAAATATACTAGAGACTCTTGTGATCAGAGTAGATAGTAAACTGTTCTCCCATCAAGTATTGTCACCACATATTCATGGCCACGACTGATTCCGCTAACTCAAGGTCATGGTTATCATAGGACTTCTTAGGTTTTCTCAGTAGACATGAATAGTAGATGATCACTGCTCACTTATGAATTAGGAAAAATCATATTCCAGTCCCTTGTGTGTCACTATTGACTACATACCTAACACCCTCTTCTGGTAACAATAAGGTCGGGGAACTGGTCAGTCGTAGCCTCACCTCTTGAATAAACTTTTGGTATCTCATCATCCACAAAAATGCTTTTCCCTTCCGAGTCAAGGCTGAAAAGGGAGTCACAACTCTGAAAAAGTTAGGTATGTACCTCAAGTAGTACCCTTATAACTGCAAGAAACTCCGCACCTCAGTCCCAGTCCTAGGAGGCTCATAAAAATGTAATACTTATGTCTTCACCAGATCCATAGTGTCTCCAGCCTCTGAGATAACCTGTCCCAAAATGTGGACCTCTGTATCCAGAACTAGAACTTCGAGAGTTTACCATAAATTTGGTTCTCTCTGATTGAATCCAGAACTATTTGCTGGTGAGTGGCATGATCCTCCCCCATCACTGAGTAAACCAATATGTCGTCAATGAAAACCACCCCTAAGTGATTGGGTTAAGGCTAGAAGATCCTGTCCAGGAGTCCCTTGAACAATGATGTGGTGTTGGTCACACTAAAAGGAATTTCCTTGAACTCATAGTGGCCATACCTGTATCTGAATTTCATATTCTTTACATCCTCATCTCATACCATAAGCTGATGATAGCTTAATGCAAAGTCTATCTTATAAAACCATTGATATTACTTTTTTAGGTTAAAGAGATAATCAATACACAATTATAGATACTAGTTTTTAATAGACACATGGTTCAGGAACTGATTGTCTATTCAAAGCCTCACACTCCAACCTGCCTATAGGGGAACAAAATCGATGCTGCCCATGGAGAAAAACAGAACCTTATGAACCGGTCCCTCTTCATGTACTCTAGTTGTACCTATATCCCTTGAAGCATGGAGGGTGCCATCAGATATGATAGAGTATATATTTGTGTTTTAACGAGGTACATGTTGATGTCCCTATCTACCTCTATACAAGGAGGTAGTCCAGAAACATTCTAAGGAAAGACATTAGCATACTTGTCTACCAATATAGGATCGCTAATAATCCTATATTCATAATATCCAAGGGTAATGCTAGCCAACTGATTTTTTGATTGGCTGAACCCTCTACGAGGAATGACCATCCTATGTTACATATTTTCCTTTCTCATTGGTGAAGAAATACCTAGTCCCATCCTCGTCGACACGCCACACTTTGCACCTAGAATAGTCAATCTAAGCACAGACTGTGGATAACCAGTCCATACCCATGATGGAATCGTATGGAATCAATGCTGCTACTAGGAGATTCCAATATATTCATTTGCCTCCGAAAGTAAGCTCACATTGCCATCATCAGTTTTTAATTGTGGAATCCTCTCCTGTAGAAGTCTCCAATTGTATGGATCCAGCCAATGGATCTACTGGATTCTCTAAGCTCTGAACAATAACTATGAAAATTAATGAGTGACTAGAACATGTGTCTATATGTACTACATCTATTGTGGACTAGAAATAGATCATACCTCGAATCATCTCTGGAACCCCATGATCATAGAGATCAGATTCCAAATGGTGAGCTCATCCCTTTCCAACTGCACCCTATGGTTGGGGAGGTCCACCTTGAGGTGGTGGTGATAAAACCACAAATTCCCTCCCACCACCTGCTCCATGACATGCTCCTCTACCACTTTCATTACCCTATGGAACTCAACTTTCGAATATATGAATCTTTCTTGGAATTCTCTCAACCCTCTACTAATCATTAGAATGGATGGTGGGGCAGTCGTGAGGCATGTGTCCCTGCTCTCCACACATGAAGCACATTCCACTCCTCTACTGGCCTTCTCTACCTTATGATATCCACACCTCAGACCCTACATCCTGGGGTCGTTTCCCAGGAAGGTCTAACCGTCTTGGACCTCTAAATCATCAACCTACTGCCTATTGTAGCTAACTCGGCTACCTGTCATCTAGTGGTGGCTCTCACCGTCAGTACCTTCTCAGCTAAGAAGATATCCACCAATAATGCTCGCTCGAGTAATCAAGCTTGCATTTAGATATTGAGTGATATCATCAGGCTCTGATCACCCACTGGAGACCCGGTTTAAAGTTAGGGCCCCTGATGAAATGGAATCATACCATGTTGGTGGAGTAGTGAGAGATTTCATTGAATCTCTTCGAGTACAGGGCCACTATCAGGCTACCCCACTATAAGTGCAGGAGCTCCTGAATACACACAGAGCATAATGATGATATAATGAACTCCTCCTGGACGAGCTATTGGTGTCTGTAATGGTGAGGGTCACCTATTCATGTAACTAGAGCATCACGCTCAACCATCTCCCTATGATGATCAGGAAAACATTATCACCTAGGATCACCATATCCTCTGCAGATGTTTCAGCGAGGCGAAAAACTCTAGCCACTACATCGAGCCAGTCCTCAGCTTCCTGTGGATCTATCTCACCTCAATCTATCAGAGGACTATTCTACTAGAACTCATGAAAGGTTCTCAGTTAGAGTGCACTATCCACTAGGGGGGTGGTGGAAACTCTTTCCCAATGGGTTGTGGTGCTGCTGGTGCACCACCTGAAGGTGTTATCTCTATATGAGGGCCCTAAAACAATGTCTCATCACTCGGTGATCCATCATTGTGAACTCTCTCTGGAATCCTGGATAGTTCTCTACGTGGAGGCATCCTGAAAAGAAACAGGTGCACCATTTTCAACATGTTATACCTTGCGGGGTGAGTCAATGTAGATCAAAACTAAAACATTTTCAAAACATAGGCATTCAGTGTTTTTGTGCACCAATTCAGAAATTTGTGTGACATGTTTCACAGTGTGGTGTGACATTTAACTGTATGCACTGACTATGTTTTTTGTGAACATAAACTAATATATTCCTTATATTCTAAGTAAAGAAATGCTAAATTATTTTCATTATGTATGAGATTTATAACCCTATTCTAATAGAATCCATATGGACATTGTAGAATGAATTTATTCAATGCGATATGACCTTCATGATCATAATATAACACCATCCCTATAGTCCATGTAGTACAACCATAATCTATTTTCAATGGATAAAATATACGTGGAATTAAACTATAGAATCCATAGTATGAACTCTATTACTGTAATATATGAGTCACGATTTAGGAATTAAAAAGATAATATATTTGAAAACATTATAGTATGAGTTAAATGTCTTTAAACTAACAGAAACCATAGTATACATTGAATTAATTTAAACTGAAAATCATGACATCCTTACTATAGGACATTGAACTATTACCATACCCTGAATTGAACAATGATACCTCATAAAGTAAATATGGGTTTTTAGATACCCAACCATTATTGGAATTGGGATGTATCATATGATATTAGATAAACCAAAACCAAATTCCTTTCACATGATGTTAAAAAAAGACTTTAAACCAGTCATAATAATGGGATGACCCACAATGATTGAGGTATGCCTCAATTCCCACATCAGGGTTAATTTTACCTTCTTCTAGTATCAATCTTCTATCACACCACGTTCTATAAATACATGTAGTAGGATTCCCATTTTCATGGGATATGCATGGAAGTAAAGACCACCCATCTCTTGGACTACCCCAAAATTTATCAACACATTATCCCCATGTCCCCAATTACGGTCCAATCAATATGAACATAAACTATGTGAAGTTCGCCTCATGGTATATATGTTGAATTTCATCCAAAATTCCCCTATACTAATGTCTATTCGAACCACATTAATGATACATAGATTCCATGAAAATAAAACTCAATAGTTCATGAATTGTGAATTTACACTATTTAAAAACATCTCCAATGTATATTAACTACAACCATAAGCTATGTGTTTTTTTCAGAGTTATTTATTTTGTATGTGATCCTAGATTCCCTTCATTCCCATTATGTTATAAAAATACCATTCCAGAAAAATACCCTCAAAACAAATACTCTTCTAGTAATAAAATATTGACTATAATATATAATGGATTAGTCCAAGAATCATGAAATTAAATGAATTTCCATGGTCTAGGAAATATGACCTTAAACTATTTAAAACCCACATCATGACAAAATCATGTGTAGTAGGGCCTCCATGGATCCATTAATGATTTTTTTTATCTCAAATTATGTAAACAGACACACTCGAGGCCCTTGAACCTATAGTACTATCTCTATGACCAAAAACCATGAGCATTAGATCAAGATTTAGGACCCAAAACTATGTGCATTAACTCATCATTTGTATATATTTATTCATCCATATTGTTTCAAGAAAAAACATTATCCTTTTATTTGTATAACAATTTCTGGCTTCAATCAAATTTTTATGGGATATGTAGTGTTTCCACGACATTTTATCCCTAGTCCTAACCTAAAATTCAGCACACGAACAACTTTTTGTCAATATTATAATCACTCCAAAAATTCTTCAACAGCCTCCATTAATGTGTAAATTACATTAATATTTTATGGAGAATTATCCTTCTTATATTCCCTCATAACCCAAAATGAGGATGAATTGAATGGCCCCATGATGAAGAACACCTACTAACGTCCTATGAAAATGATGCTAGACTATGTCAATACCACATATAAACATGGAGGGCCTCTTAATGTGAGATGACATATACCTTACAAAATTAGGATACCCCATATGAAAAATATGTGATAAAAAACACCAATGTACTCAGAACATGATATAATGTTGTAGCCTTATCCTATAAAAAATCAGGATGCCACATATCATTATATGAGATGATTCAACATCTTTACTAAAAATTATATCCCCTTTGAACATCATTAAAAATCTACGTTATTCTATAGATCTACATACATGAATATTATCATTATAATGGGATATATAGTAATGTTTTTGTGTTTAATCAAGGGACCTACCCTTCTCATTAGCTCATAATTGGTTCCCCACTCTCCCAAAAACAATTGGTGGTCCTCGATTTGTTTTCATGATTTATGTTGAAAATGGAAACTTTTCCCCACAATCCATGATGGTCTATAACTATTTAATGAAACATTGTCTCATATTGGAATCCAATTCTTTGATTTTGAAAATATTATGAACCTTAATCTAGAAATTTCCCATGTATATTGAGCTATTTCATTATAGACTAGTAGAATTCATATTTGGCGTTATAAGATGTTAAGATGATAAGACCAACATCCATAGAGAACGTTGTTAAACTGTTGTCTTAACCATGAAATAGACTCATGATTCCTTATATGATTTGTAATGGATGATGATAAATGAATTATATATGCTAATGGGATTAAACGTATGATGAATATGGTATGAATTAGAATCAATATTTTCAATTTCATGTGGTTAGATTGTGATATTTCTCGATATTAAAATGATATGTCTCATATCATAGGTAAAGAAATTTCTTAAAATTTACCCAATAAAATCTGGAGATTCCTTCTAATAAGAGATGATTTGAGATCCTCTTCATAGGTGATGTCTCTCTTTTGGAAACAGTCTCCTTCCATGACACTTTACAAAACTATGTGTATATTAATTCCCATCCACATGGGAAGCATAGACACCCCAAAACACTTCTTCATGGGCCATACCCTACCATATATTCACTTCAAGGTATTTCCCAAGTGTGATTGTATTTTTATCGACTACTGGAATGTTCAACTTGTTCATTTTAATGCATGGTTGAATAACTCTTAAAAAAATTCCTAACTTGGAATACCCCATTTTGTTATTTGTTCTCTGAGCATTATTTAATTCAGATAAGCATTATCACCATGATCTAAATGTTCTCCCTAATGGAAATGTTATTCTACCAAATTGATTCACATAACACACCAGTCTCATGCCTTGATGTATATTTGGTATCAAACTTAGGATCATGTATTTAAAAATTCATCAATAATCAATCATGTAAATTTTCACCACTTCCCAAACTAACGTCATTCTATATCCCTAAATAGAAACAAGATCATTATTTATTCCTAGCCCATTGTTTAATCCCCTTCCCTTATCATGGTCTTCAGTGTAAGAATCTCCCTCATGGAGTGTGTTTGTCAAATTCACTCCTCATTGTGTTTCCCCATGAAGGTAATATGAAATCCATAAGACTCCATTATTCAATATTTAATTATTGGACATGAAATCATAGAATTAGGGATAATGGTCTCTCCTAGAATGGTTGAGGTCCCAAATCATGAAATTTTTAAAAAATGTATAACGTTATATTCTGATTCAGGATTTGAGTCTTGTGACCATAGAAAATTATATTCTTGTATCATGAATATTATTTTCCATGTTATGTGGCCTCTTATACACATCCATTCATGTTGAGTAAATATTCTTCAATATTGAACACGTTCATTTGAGGTGAGTTTATCATTTTCCATGAATAATAACCTTAAAATATTTAAAAATTGTTCAAACTCAATGACTATAATGTCGGATCTCTTGTAAAATAATTATGAACATAATCCTTTTCAATATATACTAAACGATTTTCATGGTGCAACGCATCCAATGTCCATCATTTTTCATTTTGTTACTAATCATTTATTCAATGAAAAAAACATTGTGGTATTCAATTATTGTTCCAAACTATGTGATGATAAACAAAGAGTCCATAGCCCAGGCCTCATGACCTTAAAAATTTATTTATTTATCTTCAAAATAATCTTTTCTCTATCAAGTGGCCTCACATGCCCCTCCGTTTCACCATGTAATATCCCTTTGGTCTTCTGAAAAAATCATCTAAAGATAAAATCACTAATGATCTACTTATTATAAAAAAAACTAATTTTTGTGGTCCTAAAATGATACCATTAAACTAAGAATTGATGTTCTTGGATCATGACATTAAATTGAGTTTCAGTGGTCTTGGGTATGTGTTTTCTAATATTTGTTCCCATTAGGACACAATTCACATTGGTTTTCTACACCACAATGTTATAAATAACCTTTTAGGATGCTCCCCCTATGGTATAAACTATAAAATTAAATTTGGAATCAAAATGTGAATAGTATTACACTAAAATAACAATCAAACATCCATTTCACATATTGTTAAATGTTATGAATTTTCAACCCAATCACATGATGCTAAAATATGAAATAAATCATCCGATACAAATGAAATTATACTTTGTGTCCATAATTCACATTGAATGATATTTAACAATATGGATTATAAGGCCATCTCGAAATAATCCCTTTAATCTAGTACAAATCACTAAATTCCTAATTTATGTCCCTTAGATGTCCCTCTTAATCTGAAATGCCTCACCCCTTGGATTATTAGTCAAACCAATATTCATACAAATAGGCCCACCCAATGTCCTCAAATCTACGGTGGTGTAAATCTATGGTAGTGTGATTCTAATATATCATTCCCTCAAAACATTTGTATTGTTTTTATATCCTTATATAGGGATCCCCATCATCCTCCACATCTTAATGACCCCTCTTTATGAAAATTTCCCATGCCACACTTTATTCCAAACCATTGTGGGAACCCATGGAGACATTAGATGACACTTATTGACATGTCTTATGTTTCGAAATTTTTGAGTGATGGATAATAAATTTTTTAAAACAGTAATCCTATAAATTAGAAGGGCTATGATGTTTCAAACATGTTTTTTTAGTTCTCATCCATTATTAATACACCATATTTTTTAACCAATTCATGTTCATATCAATTCGATTTATTCAATCCCATTTTTTTGTGATCAATACAATACCCCTTTAAATACCGATTTCATTCACTAAAACCCATTGGAAATAAATGTCAACTTTTTAGAGAGAAAAAAATCCAGACACGAACATTCTTAATCAGTATAGTCCTTGTGGTTGATATAAATGTTCTAGCGCCATGAGTTTAAACATTGTAGAGTACTCTCATCTAAATGAGTGAACTTAATATTTTCCAATGATTTAAACACTGATCATTATTGACATGGGTTTGTTGGATTACTCTTGGTTGTCTCATTAAATGATTAGAGTTGTAGTGTAGATAAATAATTTCAATTTTTTTGCAGTTTATATCAAACCATTCAAAGTTAATAGGGTCATCCATATATTATAACCTTAAAATAATTTTAGGTGTGAATTAGAATCCATAATGGTACCAATAACCCTATTATTAATTGTATAAAAACACATGTTTTATAAAGGGGATTTGAGAGGAGGACATAAAATCACCAATTTTTTAGGTTTACACATAGTATCCTACCCACATGATCTCTATCAGCTGAAATTATGATGGGGTGGGGATTCATTGACACCAATATAGAAGTGTCACAAGATAGGTATATGATGAAATTACCTATTTGAAGAAAAATAAGGATTAGATTCCCAATAAATCCACTGATGTGACTCAACTCATGATGTTCCCGTCATTAAAGAGTAGTGGTATATTTTGTAATCCCCAGCATGGATGATGTTATTTTGGGTATCATTTAAAATAAGTAACTATATATCATATAAATCCAATAGAGGGAGAGTCCCCATAATCATGGAGCATTGATTGTATCCTTCTGGTAGCGTAACTATATATTTGGTAGCCCCACCCATTTGTGGAGCACATAATTTTTCACCAAATGTTACAAAAATATTGAAAATCATACAGTTTCATCTCGTAGGATTATAAATACCTCTTTAAGTTTTACATTTATGTTGAAAAATCCTTTCATCATTGAGAAAATTCTTTAATTACAAGATATTCTGAAGAATCATATGTTTTACAAATGATAGATTTATAAATGTATCAATCAATTAAAAAAATAAAATACTATTTGTTCCTAATAACCCACACAAAGAAGAGATACATACCTTGTTGGCCCAGAACGATTGTGAAAGATGAAATTAATTTATGGAACAGTAGGATTCATCAGGATATTTACCTTCCTAAAACCCAGATGCAGGGCCACCAAGTTTCATGAAACTTATACATCCCTTATAACACACACATAAATAATATATCCATATATTGAGAAGGATCAATCATTAATGAAACAATATAATTCATGGAACCCACACTATGGACCTGAATGTGGTTCCCCCTTTCACTTCATCCCCAATCGCAACAGTGGAGTTCTCATGTCCCATATTCCCATTAAAAACTATTCTAACCTCACCAATTATTTATGTCAAACTGGAACCTATATACATGAAATGTTCTCTAAAACATTTGTATTAAAATGATGATTTCTATTAATTATAGTTACCCTACTTCTTTTCCACCTGATTTCCACTCCTCCATGATATTTCCAATACCATGTACCATATAAAGAAACACGAGTACTGGTCACATAATCCATATATAAGGAATAATCATTGGAAATTGTGTACATATCATTGTATATTGTTATTATTCCAGATCATTCATTTTTATTTACATTCCACCTTGTGGTGGAATACATAAACTCATCTTAGATGATTGATGTAAAACTAAAAAATTCCAGATCATAGTATTTTAAAGTTAAACTTAATGAAAAATTCCTTAAAAGATGATGTAAAATATTACCATTACCCTATATGATAAATACATGATTACCCATTTTTTATTCACATGGGATGATGGTAGAACTCCAACCCTATGTGTTGATCATAGAATTATCTACGCACAACCATCATGGGACCCCCCCCCCCTCAACGAATGAATATACATCCCCCCATCTCTACCCACATGAAATCCCTACTCAATAATTACATGTAAAAAGATGAGACACCGACAGTGGTAATATTCCACTCATAATTCCCACACCATCTACCAAATATTTATCCTCTTACTATGATAATAATACACCTTTAATCCCCACTCCAAAACAATTAGACTTTCCTTCTTTTATAGAAGATTTATTACCACATGATATAAAACTCCATAGATTAATCATATCACACAAACATAACCTATTGAATCATACAATATAGTTTTTGATCTATATATATGAAACCAGAAATGTATGAAACCGACCAGGGGATTAATTGAAAAAACCATCAATTACATGTGTAAAATCATCCCTCCAAGGGACACAATCTGCTGATCAGTCTCAATTTGATGTTCATATCGATCTCTATGAGACATTACACCCATGACCTAGTCCATATCAAAATGAAGATCACATATTTTACTCACAAGAATTTTAATCAATTATTATTTATTCATAAGAAAAAAATTAAACATACTCCAATATTTTCCCAAAAATACATTATGCATTTTCTGCTCTTATTCCCATAGTACATTAAATCCACACACATCATGTCCCTACCAGACTATAAAACTGCACCAGTCTTTTGCCTGGAAGACATTAGAATTACACCCATCATGTCCCCACATAACCTTACCCATGTTCCCATATACAAAATTCCTTAAATTCACTCCATGAATTATAGTACATAAAACATGAAATAAATATTGGATTCTTGAGATAAAAATCCTCTGATCACTTATTCCCTTTGGATGAATGGCATAATGATCGAAATTAGATGTATTGGGTTTCAGGCCTATGATGCCTCACAGAAGTGAATCCCTGCAAAATATGAATATTTTTAATATTCCATGTATACCTAATTTCTATATATTCACGGATGTTCCCAATGTAAAAAGCTCATCCCGAACGATGGATGGTACCCTATAGAGAGAAAAGTACCATAATTCAATGGTTTCTACCATGAGATGGACTGGGGAACGAGTTACACAAACATCAATGAAACTATAAGGGCAACCTAGATATATAATCATTATCTAGAGAGTAATCCATAGAAGGAGAAACTAAAACACCATCATCTTGATTTGATTATAGATAAGACATCATCGATTATAATACCCCACTCGCAAAAGCATAGTGATGCCACATTATTATATTACATAGGCATGATTAAAAGGAATCAAATACCCATGGACCAAGTATTTTTGTGGTATTTAATTCCAGATTGCAATAATTATACTCATAATACATTGAAAAAAATATTATGCTACCAAATAAGTCGAATTAAACATCCAATTTGTAATTTTATTCATTTTTATCATAACTATAAGCTTGAGAACGAAACATAATAACAGAGAGTAAAATTTATCAATAAGTGTATGTAAAGAGGAATAAATATTGAATCAACATGAATATATTAACCTAGAAATTAAAGTATCATATCACACATTCCATTCAAATAACTAGATTAGAGAATCTAAATATGGAAATGTAAGAAACTGAAACAAATACCCTTTAATAAATGGAATGAAATTAAATGTATCCAAAGATTTGTGAAAGAAAAATCTCATGTAAGAATACTAAATGAAATATATATAAGGGAAATACTTAATTATTTAATGACTTTTCATTGGAAAATGTGGACTGATATTCTCAATATCCCTCCTCCAGATTGTTTTAAACTATAGGTATATGCTGTATAATTAGGCCAACATAATCATCTCATGAGAACTCTTCAATGTTTTGGGAGCTATATAATGTTTGGGATCCACCCATAATTTAATTTCCAATTAAATCATGATATCTATTAATCTATTTAATTAATAAATAAATACACCTTATCAAATATCTATATTGAGAAAATTTATAGAGTTATCTACAATTCCTCAATTAATAAAATAAATATCAAAGTAAACCCCATATTTAAAATGTGATAAGGATTATAAAATAATAATATCCATTATATATAAAATTTTATATTAATGTAATTTTTTACTAAAATTTTTTTACATAAGGTATTGAGATTTAAAAGATTATCATTAAGAACAATATTTTGAAGAATAATGGTTAAACATTCAAAAGTGTCCCATCCCAGATTGAAACATTTAAATCCTAGCCTCTAAAAAGATACAAATGTTAATCAATATTATAATATAATTATAATAAACAGATTCATGATATGATAAAAAAATTCAATATATATATATAAATAAAAGTTAATTGGTTAATTAGAACAAATAATTTTAAATAAAATTTAAATTGATATGAAATTCATTTACATTAAACTTCAATTAGTTTTGTAGCGATAATCCTCATATATAATGGTTCAAAATTTGTTAATAAATTTTTACCATAACCATACTATTTTTTATAATATAATATATTAATTAATTAATATATTTCATTACATGTTTGTTAACACACTATATTTTTTGAGAAAAGTGAGCACTATATGTCTTGGATTATAATATATATATGTATCATTCAGTTTTTAAAGATTTAAAAAAATGAAATTAAAACATCATATTATATTTAGGATTCATATTTTGTTATTTAATCATTGACATAGAAAATTATATGCAGTGGATAATGTAAATGAAAAGAAAAAGTTTGAGAGAAAACGTTACCTCTTAATCGGGTAACTTATTTTGGTGTGTACCAAAAGGCTTACTTGGATGGATTAATGCCAAATGGGATGAATCAATGTCATGTTTAGGGAAGTTCAGAAGCTATTTGGGTAGTGATTGGATGAACAAATTTTGTTTTAGTGGTGCGAGGAATGTGGAATGTTGGTGGCCATTTATAGGGAAGGAAAAAACACACTTGGAATTTTTTGGAAACATGTTAGGAGTAGACATGTAATTATCTAAATAGAGTCTATAAAAACCACAATAAATAAATAATTGAAGTCTTATGGATGATATATTTCCATCAAATAGTTCTTGGACATGTTTATAGGTTATTTTGGCACTTAATCTAGATATTTAGTCCTTTATTATCCTCAGTTTTTCCTTAATAATTTCAATTTAATATAATCCCATTAAGTAATATTATTGTTCAAATTCAATGTTGAAAATATTATAAATTAGAAATTATTCTTATTTAAAATATGGAATTCAATTTTCAAAATTCTGACCAAAGAAGTGGAAGAAATTAATTTAAATTTAATCCTGCTGGCGGGACGTTAATATAGGATTCAAATGTAAAAATGTCAAAACGTTACATTGTTTTTATAATAAATTTCTAGTGAAAATTGATTTAAATGACCTATGTTTTATTAATTTATAAAAATATGATTTAGTTAAACATTAAAACCAATTAAAAGTATAATTTATACTTATAAATATAATTGAATAGATGGCAGTTTTGTACTAGAATTTATTATTGTCAACAATTTATTAAAAATTAAATGTTTCGAAAAAGTACTAAGAAATATATATAACCTATTTATTATGTACCTTAAACAAATAAGATGTTTATTTTGAAATATTAAATTAATTAATGTTTCAAAATCCATATTTTAAATAGTTTCACCCATAAAAGGCAGTATGATTCCCATTATAAAAAATATTTGTTCTTATGCCTAAAATATGATTTGATATTATGTTATAAATATCAATCCTAATGGACAAAAATAAAAAATATCTGATAAAATATATAAAATACATATTTCATTAAAATAATTAATTAATATTATTAATTTTTTTATTAATACCAAACTTTTTTGAAGGAATAACAATATCTATTTTTATATAAAATTGGTTCTTATATTCATTTATCATTAATTGGTAACCAAATAAACAAATTTATATTTTAATAAACCATACATTTTTGTAAGATAGACAGAACTATTCATAAATTCAAAAATAACATCTAGGTAATATTATATTATAGAAAATAATAGTATTTTAATAATACATTATAATTTCATGAAAATCAATCTTGGTGGTAATGAATGCTATTGAGGAAGATTACTTTTGTGTGTAAGACAAGCTATCAAGGGAGGTCTCTCTAGAGTTTGACACAGTATAAAACTTTTTTCATGAATTAAAATATATAGAATCAATTTAAAATAGAAAAAAATTATAAATTATTAAGATATTATATTACCTTTCTCCCCAAAAATTGTGTGTCCTGCACACTATCCAATAAAAGGTTCTTTAGATTTCTAGAGCATCACATTGTCCATGATTTATTTAAATTGATTCATTGCAATTTAAACCTGATCAAGGAGATATTTTTTTGATGAATCCTATTTTTTTATCTCGTGTCATGTGTATAGTTCATAATTCACCTTAAATAAACAAATAATATTATGTACAATGGACACATGGACTACAATGTAACTAGGTCTCTATGTAGGAGAACATCATTGGAATTTAAATATACGTCCATGGATAAAAAAATTTAAATATTTATATGGATGGAAAGAGGAAATCAATAAAAAACAAGTAAATGATGAAATGAAATTTGAGGGCATTAATGATTGAGATATTCATTGATTTAAGTGACCATTAGTTAGACATAAATAATTTTGTTAGGACAACTTTTTTTTCTAATACATTTTCCTAATGTTGCTTAATTATTTTACTAACCATTATTATTTGAAAATATTTGTACCATCTATTTTTCAATATTCTTGTGAATAATCCTATCTATATTTTGATCATTAATCCTATTGAAATTCATACCATTACTCCCAAACAATAAATTACCAATAATAATATTTTTATTCATGAAGCACTAAAATATACTTATAAAGGATCATAAGGCCTAAAAAATACTTAAAAGTCTTACTATATTTCATTCAATAACTTCCAAAACAAATATTATTTATATATTAATCTATAGTACCCAAAATGGATATTATTTTTTCATCATTAACATTTATTCATAAAATTTATTAACTAAAAAAATTGAGATGTTATTAAAGTAGTTTAGTGGTTGGCGTGAAACCCTTATCATCATTAGGGCATGGGATCATGACATGAATCTATGCCAGAAAAGAATGGTTGTCACTCGAGTTAAACATAATCCTTCATTAAAACCAAATTAAAAATATTTACAAAATAAATATTTTTGACGTCCTTGAAATAATATTAATAACTAAATAGAGTTTTTATAGTTATTATCTATAAAACCAAAATACAAAAATACTTCGTCCAATTATTTCCACAATATCTCTTCCTTGATTTATAGTTTATTAGTAACATATTTTATAAGATTTTCAAATAAGGAAAAATTATTTTCAATATAAAAAACATAGGTTTAAAATAGGATATTAATTTTCAAAATTCACTAATTTGGGTTGAAAATAAATGGGGATTATCCTAAGCTAATCCACCAGGAGTGTCAAATCATGTGGATTTTATGTACCATTTTAGTGTACCGGGATACCTTTAGTCACGTTTAGATCTCAATGTTAGTATTGTTACTCATACATTCACATGTGACAGAACTATACCCATTTTTAGTATCCAGACAAGAATGTATTTGAATAAAGACCAAGGTAATGTCATCCTTCCAAAAATTCTGGGATATTCATTTATACTTAGCATGAAATTGTACATTAGGTTTTTTTCTAACTAATGTTTTCCTAAATATTGTTCCTATGGTTGCTACTAAAAATCACATGATACAAAATGTAACGTCATTTCCCCAGAACCCAGGGGATGGAGCATTATAGTTTAAATTGGAATGATTAAATCTAGTCAAATCATGAAGAACCTATCAGTTTAGATTTTTGGAATGCTAGATTATAAACATGGTAAACATAATGCATTGGAAAAAAATAAAATAGGCTAATCTATAACATAAAATAAAATGCATCCTCACAAGAATATTCAATGTTCTCTTCATCATAACATGAGGAAAAAACCATTATAAAGGTGATATAAAATGTTCAGTAAGGAATGATAAAGAGGAATAAATATTCAATAAATCAGAATAAATTCACATGGAATGGAAAAATACTGATAACACTTTCCATTAATATAATTACATATGTCAAATTCTTCGTGTAAAATTATGAAACTGAAGAAAATTTCATTTAAATAATCGAAATAAATGAAATGCATACATAGATATGTCAATGAAAATTCTCATGGGTAAATAATAATTGATATATATTTTAAGGAAATTATTAATTATTTGACTTCATGTCTTTGGCACCTGAGGACATATACTATCAAGATCAATCCTCTAGACATTTTTAAACTATATGTATAAACCTGTTTAATTTTGCTAACTTAATCGTCTCATGAGATCATGTAGATTCATTGAGGTGATGTATAATGTATGGTGTCCACAAATAATTTCTTGTAAAAATTATTACTCATACCAACTAATATATTTAATTAAAAATGTGTTCCTTATCTAATATATATATATATAATAAAATATATAGATATATAAATAATTCCACAGTTACTAAAATAACTCAAAAAGTATAAACCATATGTAAATTGATATAAGGTTTATAAAATAATAATATTCATCATATAGATAAATCTACAGTGAAATAAATTTAAAATGGAATATTACTATAAAAGTAAGTGAGATTGAAATGAATTTCTTTAATAAAAAGCTTGAGTTGAATAATCAATAAACAAACAAATGTATCCCATACCATTTTGATACATTTGAATCATAATCACCAAAAATGAATGTGATTAAATTAATCCTAGAATATCATGATAACATGGGGAATAATTATATAACAAGATAAAATGAAGAATATACATAGAAAAGTGAATTGGTTCATAATAACAAATAAGCCTCAATGAAATGTAAATGGAGACAAAATTCACTATCACTAACCTTCTATTTGTTATGTAGTATTTATACTAAAAAATATTTGTTTAAAATATGTTACAAACATTAAAAATAACTAAAAAAATATTTATAATATCGTATATTAATTCATAATAATATTTTATTACCCGTTTGTTGACTCTCATTCATTAACCTCTCTATTCGGGGAATTAATAGCCTTGTTTTCTCGAGTAAGATTTAACATGTAATTTGTTGATATAATTAATTATAGAATGGTCTCATAATCTAAATAATATAAATAATTGACTAATATTAATTCATAATAAGTAAATATTTCTTGATAGTAGTCCATTATATTTGGAAATTAGAAATGAAATGAATCATTCATGGAGACGATAGGTTGTACATTAGCATGATTGAAAGTTTCATTTCATTGTTATTTTAAAATAGTGAATACTAAAATTTAAATATGTAAAATATAATTACATTATAATATTTTTGTTATATATGTTACATGTTTTTTTTAAAATCCATCATTTATATGTTATATTAATGGTTTGAACAGGTCATATTGCTTTGAGGGGGCATCTGTCCACATTCCCTCATTTGAAATTACTGTATTTACACATATTGGAAAGCATAAATGAATATAATAAAAAAATATTAAATATTCATAAATAAAGCATAAATAATATATAGAGAATATATAAATAGTTTGTCCTTCATAATTTCCTCCATAACATGTGTTAATGGAAAAAGGAACAATGTTTCTGAAGGTAATAGTTAGTTGTTAAGAGAAACAATATGTTTGTTACCCATAAGATTGATATGTGTAACTATGGGTCCAAATAATATGATAACCACATCCTTGTATATTATGGGTACATGGGTTATTATTTTTAAGTTGATAAATAACATTATAGGGAGTGGATAATGAAAATGAGACTACATATATTGAGAGAAGACACTACCTCTAAATCGGGTAACTTCTTTCGGTGTTTTCCAAAAGGATTCCTCATAATTATTAATACCAAAACAGGGGATTCATGGTCTAGGGATGATTTTTTGGAAGATATTTTTGTAGATATTTGTTTCCACAACATTTTTTTGTATGTTTGAGGACTGATGGGAGGTGGTGGCCTTTTATAGGGAAGTAGAAAGAAACACTTGAAATTTTGGAAATAATTTTTGTGTACAAAGGTTGTTCCCTAATGAAAGTAATAACAGAAAAAACATTGAATACGTTGAGATTTATATCCATTATATTTACATTAAAAAGTTATTATAATAATGTATTGTTCATATAGTCATTAATTCAATGGTTTAGTACTTTATTAATCTCTATTTTTCCTTAATAAATAGAATTTGTTTTAATCACTTTTACTAAATATTTTGATCATAAACTAAATTGAAATTGATATAAAATATAAATTATTATGATACAAAATATTGAATTCATTTTTTTAAATTCTAATTACATATTTGGTAGAAACAACTTTTAATATTATCCTATTGGTGGGACAACAATACAGGGTTTTAATGAAAAAATGTAGTAATGTTTGGTATGTTTTTATAATAAATTTCACCATGAAATGGATTTAAATGAACTAAATTTTATAAATTGAAAAAAAAAATATTGTAATTATAATTTAAAAAAATTAAAATTAAAATTTATCCTCATTAATAAAATTGATAAAAAATGTTTTTTGAACTAAAAATCTATATTTTTTAAAATTAAATAAAAATGAAGTATTTCGTAAAAATATAATAAATCAGCATACTCTATTTATTATATTTTACATCAAATTATGAAGTTTATTTTAATATATTACATCAATTTAATTATAAAAAATTTATATTTAAAATGTTTTATCCATTAAAATTAGTTAAAAATGCCTTTTAAAAAATATTGGGTTTTATGTGTAAAACAGGTTTTATTCTTATGTTATGCATATAAACACTAATGGATAAATACAAAAAATATTTGGTTGAATATATAAAATATGTATTTCATTTAAATCACTAAAAAAATTTAATAATTAATGTTTATTAAGAATAATCTCTTGTGGAATCCTAATAATATCATTTTTATTTCCAATTGGATATTTTTTTCACTTTTCATTATTTGCTAACACATAAATTTTTTTATATTTATATGAAACTTAAATTTTAATAAGTTATTTATTAATATTCATAACCACTAACATAATTGATACTTTATATAATTTCAAAATAGGTAATTATATGATAATCATACACTATTATTTGGGGAAACTCGGTTTTTTTCATATAATGACAACCATTAATGAAGGTCATTGTTTTGTGTAATGGAATATGCAGAGGAAGGTATCTCTTTCATGTAATTTATGATAAATCAATTTTTCCATCATTGAAATATATAGAATAAGTTATAAATAAAAAATGAAATATAACGTAACTTGGATATTATAGTCCCTTACATTCTGAGTGTCAGATGTCACACATGAAATCATTTCCAAGGTTATTACATAACATTTTCCAGGAGTCAAATAGATGGACATGATGAAATCAAACCAACAATGGAATGTGAGGATGTGTGGAAATCTAAATTTAGAGTTGCAATGATATATGTATGTATTGACCTGTGCAGCAATGAATGAATTAAAAAACTGTATAATTTTTTTGTTTGGAAATAAGGGTACAAGACCATCAATTTTAATATATAAACTATAGAGACATCAATAACGGGTCTTTGTAATCCAGTGGCAAACACAATAAACATACACTATTACCTACTACTACAACAATATATTACAATATCCATATCATCAAATAATCAAATGATAGGATGACTGGAAGAATATTTGGAGGAAATAAAACCAAAGTATTTGTATCCTACAATTCAAACATCATCCAATAATAGTAGATGATAACCATATGTCAGTCACTCTTAGTAATAATGAAACGTTCTGGGGACTCCCTATTGGTTTCAATATAGTAGATATTTGTATATTTATATAGAATGGTTAAAATTTACTTAAATCAACCACTCAGACTGCCAGAACATGATAATGGATGCTAGTAGTAAAAGAGATATCCTACTCATTTCCATTTTTGTAGTTTATGATTCTTCATAAGTGTCTGATATTTGAAAATAAAATGAAACATGAATTGTTTCACACCATGTATTCAAATTCACTGTTATACAAATACTTGGAATAAATGAATAATACATATATTGGCATCAAATGAGATTAATAATGAGGTATTATTCTTTTATCTGGTACTCGAAGCATTGAAAGTGTTATTCCACAAATCTATACATAATATATAACTGGTGTTGACCCAATATTGGGTCATAACCTTAATTTTATGGCCCAATATTTGATGGATACATGCATAAATTTGTTGTACCTAATTAATTTATTATGATTACAGTAGTGTTACTACATCAATATAGTACCAAAATTGACAATGAATGAGAATCCCTAACCAGATAAAGCCACCTATTTAGAATCATATTATATTGTATTACTAATCCGTAGGAGGCGATAAAATAGTTTTGTTAATATAATGAATCCCTATTTGTTAATATTTTTTTACTACATTTATGTTAAATAGTAATGTTTCAATAAAATTCATTAAAAATAATTATATGGATTTACATAAATGTAAAAACTTCATTAACAAAATTAATTATTCTATGAAATATTTTTGAATTTATGTTCTGAGTCGGAATGTTATTTTGATTCCGGTTTAGGCTTGATAATGAGATAATAAAAATATTAAATATAGTATATTTTTCCTAACATATTTGTCATAAATATTTTAATATCACCAAAATAGATTCTCATATATAAAATTTGAGTCCTATGTTAGGTCGATTAATCATGATTTAGACTAGGTTACACCTAAATATTTTATGTTTCATGTTTTTGGTAATATCACTCGAGTGGCTAATTCATTAAATATTTTTATTAGAAATTATAAAAATAATTCATGTATCTCCCCAATCGTGTATCCAATCTTAAATATCAGAAAATTATTAGGTTTTCGATATGGGAATTACCCTTTTAATGAAATAATTTTTTTCCTGAATTATGTTTCGATAAATCTCACACATTGTAATTCATTTTATCATTATATTAATAAAAAATTGGATTTGTACATTTGTAGAAACGTTTCACTAAATTAAAATTAATATATGAATATTATTCTTCTTTATTTCATTGATTATTCATTTTTATTATAATTTATTTGTTATTTATATATGACTCGATATGAAGGGTATAGTCCCCCACCATTCTATCATATTCCATTATATCTAGTCTTCACCCTTTAGTAATGCTGATGCACACGTGTGGTATTTTGGAATCAATACCAATATTTGATTTTTTGGGTTGATATATTAAAATATATTATCACAGAAATAGGAATCAATAAATTTTTTCCTCCCTTTTCCTTGATATTGGATAGGGTAAATAGGATATATGATTTTTTAGTCCCTACAAGATGAACTGTCACAATTCCTAGAAAATAATTATTAGTGGACCTCAGATTGACCATGAGGTGTAAGAGGTTTGGTTATTTAGTTTCCAGGTATTAAATTCACCATGTATAAGGAATATAATTGTGATATGTGTTTTTATATCATATGTGATAACGCAACATTTATAGGAACATAGGTGCCCATTCCATATATATAAATTATTTAATGGTGTGTAGTGTTTATATAATTGAATTAATATATTTGTTCTATGTGATATGGATAATTTCCCATGTTGTGATCTAACTCTATTGATATTTTCTTGGGATATATGATTATGATAACTAAAATGGTGAACTAAGAATTCTGTTTTGTTAGTATATATATGATGACATAAAATAACATGTAGGCATTGATACATGGGTTATTTCTATGAGGGTTATATATTGGGTTGATGACAGTCTCGTAATGAATCTTGTTTGTGATTGCATAGATTCAATGAGAATTGTTATGTTTTAGTATTTCTTTTATTACAGATGTTTTCAACTAGACTATTTTTTTATAGTCCAAAAAATGATTGTAATTCTTTTGAGAATGCTTCCACATATTCCTTAGTGGTATTTGCAGCAGGGCCACTCTTGCTGGGAATCATGCCAATAATGTATTTGGCCAACTACATAATAGAGTTACAGATTATACATCCTCTAGAATTTTATTCCCCTATTGGACTAGAGGATAATATGAAATATATATGAATAATAAATCATTTATTCAATCTCAATAACACAAAAGAGGTTGAGAAGGATGAAGTGGAAGCGATCTTGATACAAGGATGTGTCACATATTGGTGGGGCGAATTGAACCGTTTTAGAAGTTATTAATGCCCAACATATAAAATATTCAGATCAAATTCCATCAAAAATTATTTTACATTTATAATGAATCTAAATTTAATCCATGAAATGACATAACAATATAAAATTGTAATGGTAGTTGTTTACAATGTGACATGAATCTTTAAGTTTCATTTAAAGACCATGATGGAAAATAAAGGAATGGATAAGATATATTTTTATGACATATCCAAGATTCTAATAGAACATTTCGTGAAAATTCTAGGAGAAGGGTGAGGAAGTATTTGGTTTTGATATAGATAGGTAGAAGATACAATGTTCATATAAAGGTCTATTCAACACCTCTTTTTAAAGAAATGGGAATTCGATTATTCAACTATAAAGTGGTTGGGGATTAATCAATTTTCATCCAATCACATCAAATTCAGTTCCAATAATGTGAAAAGATAGGAAATAGTTTTATTTTTATATTCACATATATGAGGGAAGGATTATGTATATTAACTAGTCTGTCATGGACAATGTACCATCGCTTTGGTGAGGGTCCACAACAATATGGCCAGACTATAGGGACTTAGTTGAGTCACAGATAGGTGAATGATGTTGTCTAATTCCATTTATATATATTAGATAAATTTATAATATATTGTGATGATTTACTTGTTTTTGAATATAAATTTTTATCAAAATATAATTTCTATTTTTCAAAATTTTTAAACTGAGGATTTCCGTATATTTATGAGCTGTTTTTGGACTTAACTAAGTTATAGATATATGTTTCCGTAACAAATAATTATCTAATATGTAATTGAATAATGTTATTATAAACTAGTATATGCTAGATTGGTATTCAAATGTCATGTTATTGATTCAATGGTGAGGAAAAAACATATCACTATGTTGGAGAAGGAAATTGTAGAATTTTTTAGGGTGTTACATAGAATCTTCGGATGTCATGATGCATTTTGGGTCACATTTGATTGGATTAAAAATGACTACCACGTTTAGCGATTAGAGAGACCTACCCAAAATTCAAATAATTAATGAGTTTTGTGCATGAAATTTTATGATAACAAGTATCCCATTTGAGTATTTTCGACCAGAGTATGCATGTTTTACATTGAAAATTTGGTAAGTCTTGCTGAATTCCCTAGGGATGCTTTTGAGACTAGGAATATCAGATCATCCTCTATCATGAATACAATCTAATTAATCAATAATCCAAATTGACAATATCCATTGAGAGAGAATCATGGAAATCATTAGAGAAATTGGTGATGACCTAAACATATAATGTTAATAGGATTCCTACGGTATGTTGTGTTATTTTTCGCCATTATAGAATGATGTGGGTGAGGTAGTCATTGTGGTGGATATTTTGGTTTAGGTGATGTCTAATTGAGTGATGATAATTCATAAGATTTTTATATCTAATCAAATATTTCATATATCATACATTGACCATATGGGGATGTTTTTTGTTCTATATGGATGATCATATTTTTATGACAGTGACAATCATTATTTTATTGATTATTGAGGAATAAAGAAATGATATAACCATAGTCTGTGTTATCCTTCAAGATCACTAAATGGATTGGGTATGTGGATTACCATTTGGACACTCATCCACATCATCGATGCGTGTATCACAATTTGATAGTGTCTTGGATCTGGATGTATGTGTCTGATTATATGGATTTCATCAACATTAAAGATATTATTGTAAATATTGATGAATAATTTCAGGCATCTATATTTTATGTTATAAAAGAGAGAAATATAGTCCTATTACAGAATATGGTACCCCGTCTTAGGATTTAGTGGCATCATTGAATGATCTAAGAGGATACATGGGATGAATGTTTCATGTTCAAGAGAAATAAATTGAGTTATTAAATAATAAATATTCGAGGTATATATTGGAGTTAATATTTTCATATAGGGGTTTTAAAAAAATCTTCAATTAATAAGGATAATAAAAACACTCTTTTGTTAACAATTTTTGTGTATTTCATTGAATTTTTTTTACATAAAGATAAATTAAAAATTATTTAAAGGCTTTACATAACTATAAAACTCATGGTAATACAGTGAAAATGCAGTTGATTTGTTTTTGATTTATGAAAAGAGTTGTAATGGGATTATAAGCCTTAGTACCTCCTCACTTCTATAATTAAAATATTAAATATATTATATCACGTCAATTATATCGTTAAATAATAATTAATTATTTCGAAATAATTTTATAATATGTGAAATCCATGGAAACATTAGTTTTTGAATGGGGTATTTTAACGATGCCTAACATAACATATGAATACATCACATGTTTGGTAACATCACATGGGATAGTGTTTGTTATTATTTTTATTATAAGTTTATTCAAACAATTTCTGTGTCTCCTAAATGGTTAACGATATGAGAAATATGAATACATTTAAAGGTATGAGAAACAATTTTCACCCACCCAAGGGAATAATAGTTGTGCTCATTGGATTTTTTTGATATGTATTTCTGGGCGTATTTACTTTTATAGATTATTATTACAAAGGATATTCTTTCCACAATAGGAGCTACATTTATATGTATAAAATGTATTCCACCAATGATATTCTACAAGATAACTCTGATTATTTATCATCATTATTATTTATTTATTAATCTTATATTAAATGATATGGGGAGTATAGTATACACATTATCAAACGTAGAACCTCACTTATCATCATTAGCAACATTCATATGGGGAGCCACATATGAGGTCATGTAAAATTAGAGCACGAAACTAGTGGTTCATGTCATGATGCTACATGGATATCATTTTCCTGGGATCTACATCCCCATTATTTTTACTATTCCATATTCATTATGGATAATTTTTTACCTTTAACATTCATAGAAATTTTAGAAGGGAATTTCTTGGAGTGCCTAACCCCATGTTTCATTCCACTAGGTTATATTAATGAATCTAAAACATTCATATAGAGGTTTATGGAATAGATTTTAATAATCCTTCTTAAGTCACCCCCTAATAAATTCAATTTCTCAATCACTATGTTAGTGGTTTTTCTAGAATGGTCTCATAAATTATTTGAACGAGGGAATTCATCAGGCATTATTCTATGGAAGTGAATTCTTCACTATGGATGAACACATAAAAACTGATTTATATGTCAACTAGTAGTTGACTGAATTTTTCAATACAAAAACCCCGAATACTAAATTATTTTTGGAAAAATAATATCATAAAAAATATTAAAAAAATTTAGGACCATATGGCCTTGTATTGATAAAAAAATTAACTGTTTTCTGAAATCATCACTTCTATGAGGATCCAAGATTTCCCTATAACATTTATCTTAGAAACATCAATAAGGGTGAGAATCCCACTTCTGGATAAGTTTTCTATTGTTATTATTATATGATGTTATAAAAGGGTAGTAATAATTTGAAATCAATTATAATCATTCACCCTAAATGTCGTCCATTAAAAATGATTTTTTATTGATATATGTACACCCTTGGTGAGACTAGTGATAGTAGACCATCGATAATGATGTTTTTCAAGATATGAAACAAAGTAGAAACAACACGATGATTTTATATTAAGGAAGGTTGTTATAATAAAAAATCACCTCCATGTGATAATTCATATATGGTCTGTCTATCATATTGAATATAATATTGATGTTTTGATGTTAGAGGTTCCTTTTGTGCTTCACTTTGACAAGTAATATGATAGAGAGGGTTTTCATCATTATTCCGAGTTATAAAACCACTCATTGATCTACAATTATGGATTCAAATAGATGGATAGTATAACAAGTCAACATTTTAATAACTTACAATTATGGGTGAAAGTTTTAGAATTTGAGAAGAAAATTAATACCATAATTTTTCAAAAGTAGGAAAGGTATATTCTCATTAGGTTACCACATAGACTACATAGTGTAACATTTATTTGAAATAAACTCATGAAGACCATCCAAAATACATAGCCCTCTATTATGGCTATAATAATAAGGTGGTTTTCTTGTGAACCATTATATTCAAAAAAAGAATCATGTTCCATATACATGAAATAGACTATAAATATAAATTATCGGGGTCTTCAAGGGCCTATATTTATTTCACTATGTATATATATAAATATATTATAACATGAGTCTCTAAAAAATATCTCTAAAAAATGGTGTAATTTTTTGTGTAAGATAACTATATTTTAAGGCTCTTACTAGATACTAGACCTTTTGGAAATTACCTAGGCTATTCTGCATCCATGAAGACTACATTGTATCATTCCAAATGGACTTAATTTCTTTGGGTGTTATTGAATTTTTTGTATCCCATAAATTCAATAACACCAAAAAAATGATCTTAGATATGGTAATGAATAATATATAGTTGATATTTTCATTTTTTAGAAATCTACGGAATAGAGGGTCCCCATTAAAATGGACTATCTCTTCCCATAACATGATATTAGCATACAATGTTGGCACATCCTATTATGATTCCCTACATGGATAAATGATGTATTGTGTTGTCTAAAAACATCATGTAAGGGAGTTAATTTAATATGATTTGTGAGGTAACTTACAAAACTATATTACTAGACCAAGCGGTTCTATATAATTATTCGATGATGTTCTTTGTGGCCCCACTTCCTACCATGAGATTTGATTATATGGAATAAATTTTTCTTTTTTTGAATTAATTTTAGATATTTTTAATGAATTTGATCACTACTACATTTTACCATTGAATTTAACCATTTATACCATTTTTTGAAATCAACCACTAAAGGAATATTATATATACCCAACTTCGGTTTGAAAATAAATGAAAAAAGATACACATTGCGAGACATAACAGGGAGAGTATGGACATTGAGTAATTGAAAATTTATTTCCTGGTAAATCAGCTACCCAAAAATATAGTTTTAGGTAATCAGAAGGGAACCCTATAAAGAAATTCAGTGTAGGTGTGATCCAAAAACATGGAGGATTATCATGTGGTGGAAAATATTCTTGAGGGAACTATGTAAGGCCTAAAAATGTTGAGGAAAATCATATAGTAGAAACACCGCACTGCACAACCATGTATATTTAATTCTTATTGTTTAATCCGATGATTCTGAGATAGTGAATCCATATATACTAAAGTGGGGTCAACCAAACAGTGGCTTACCACGTATTGAACCAAAACATAATGTTCAAACAAATTGAGTCCAATCCTATATAATTAAACCTATGGGAAGAACATTAAATGTCAATATAACCATGAAGTAGAGATTATAAACTCATAATGATAATAACCACCATGAATAGGCTTTTCAGTCACTTCAATCTTAGTAGAACTACTCAATGAACTCCATTATAATTTTAAAAAGTATCCTGCTTTTAAGAAACAATACTTCCTTAGATTATTCATGATATTAAAATACAATTCCAAATAACATCATGGATTTCACCTATTAAAGTCAAAACCCCCAAAAATCAATTTAAAAACATCTCAAAATTCTGAAGATTCATATGATTAAGGAATTAATATTAATGTGAATACCTTAGTAAATGAATTCCCTTTTTATATATGTCTTACATTCCTCATCCATTACTACTATGAATTCCATGTGTTTTTTGGTGATACAATGATAATTGGGGCCATAATCATTGAACCCATAGTTAGAAAATTAAATGAAAAATTATGGATTTCATCCCTAATAAAAAATAAATATTAGGTAGGGAATGAATCAAGGAGTATTCCAAATAATATTCACAAGGGATTAAATATTCCGCCAACCACTATATCTCAAAACTAGTAATAAATACATTGGAATATGGGATGATGATTTAACCCTTTATGAAAGGGAATGAAGATGGATAATTATGGTGATATAAATAAAAAGCGACGAATTAAAACCACAAAAAACCTTAATATGTAATTCCAATTGAAATTGAAATCTACACACATGATAAACTCACCCAATCCATCATTTTTTTGGTACCATGATTATCTATCCTGAGAATATATATTCAACATTCATTATACCAATATAATAATAAATATTCCTTCAAAATTGTCTTTCTATTATTTGTAATCCTATAAATATCATCCAAAGATAATCACAATTTCTAAGCCCAATTAATATCATATTATACAATCCAATGAAATTATCATAATCCCATATTATATATTTCTTCTCACAAAATCATGACTCACATGGTATTAGATATCAGTGATGATCACAACACTTTGTACATCCTTTATGAACAAAAATATAATATTGTGACACCCTTATAATAATAATACACACACAATACACTATTGTAAGACATTATATGAGACAAAAATATATATATTACACTGTAAAACTATGTGTCCAATATCCTAATAAGATGATATAAAACTCCGTGATAATATCCATATATAATTACATTAAAAATTATGATGGTCCCATAACATGACCATTAACTTTGTTAATTAAACAATTGATTTTTGATTTCTATAAAGAAGTATATATATGATTCCTCTTAGTGTTTCCAAAACATCATCACCATCCCTTAATTATTAATCTTCATTGGGATATATTGGTTATGAATCCACTTATTTCCTTCCACATCATGTAATATTTCACATAATCCTTGATTTACCCATCACTGGGGTTATTTTCACTAGTAATCCACCATATTTTTCTATATTATTAAATTAAGTATTCCCCAAGAGAGATCCATTTTCCCCTAATAATTAACATATTTCATCATATATGATATATGTTTGATGAATACATTTATATTAAATAGGTAATATTCATTGTGAATCCCTGATGACCTTATTATACCATATTCCATAAATTTCAACTTGAAAGGGACTCTCGTGAGTAATTTAGACCCAATCCATCTGTTGAAAATAATTCATAATCCTCCTTAATGAAATAATGTTAAAATCTTTATATTATACCTATCCATGAGATGCTAAAAAATATACTCAAAAAATGTTTTTTATTGTAGGTATTGTTGGGAATATCTTTGAGTTTCAATCCCAAATCCATAACACCACTAACCAACCTATATAGAATTAATAAATGTAACACCCAGATATAGGTATTAATGAAAAATAATTCATAATTAAGCAGCATTTAGTATTAAAGAAGATATAGAGAATCTATGATATATATAGATATTACCATCCATGACTACCAATGAGTAATCATTACTATAGTGGTATCTTCCCCCATCCCTAGTGTTTGTTAAATATTCCAGAAAATGTATTAAAAATATGATACAGTCCTGAAATAGGTAATATTTCTTATATAATGTGTAAAATGAGACCTACCTAACATATTCGTAAATGGTTTTCAATATGAAGGATTATTGGTAAGGATTCATAGAAACTTAGTCCTTGGAATGTATGTTTACAATGCTAGGTATATTTTTATATATATAATCTATAATATAAATCATATTCAAAAAAAATAGTACCATTGGAATATGATTGAAAACATGATAATATAAAACTAAATTAATTTTCAACGTGGTTACTGAGAATCCAAAAACAAAATAATCCAAGGTGATTGTTTTTTTGACTAAATATAAATTTCATTAATTCTTAATATTTCTTCCGTGTTAAGTTTCATATAATTATTTTCAATTTTATCATTTCTCTATTGAATATGGAATTTTCTAAATATTTTAAATAAAAAAACATATTCATTTCAAAATCAATATTTTTTGGACATATTAGATCATAAATATATGTTGATGTTATAAATAATGTTTCACAAAACTATTATCATTGGGAAAACTATTTTCCTAATATATAATACAATAAAATTTTTAATTTAAATTTTTTGAATTAAAATACGTTTTATCATTTATAATCTTTAAATACTTATCTCAAAATTTTTTAAATTACATTTTATAAATCATTCAATGATGTCAGTGTACACTAAATCATCCTAAAATTCATATACATAATATTGATGACTTATTTATATTTTATTTCTTCCACCTAACATTACATTATATAACAATAAATTTTTATGGGTCCCATAATTTCCGAAACTCATAAAATTAGATTTCAAATGTATCATTTGGACAATTTCTATAAAATAAATTTATAATTAAATTTATAACTTGTTTTCATTGAAAGATTAAAATCTTTTATTAGAAGTAGTTTTAGTAAAATTTCACATAAATTTCCCTATAAATCACCAATATATATATTTTAAATATATCATTTTTGGTAATAAGTCTCTCTATTTATATATTCATGTGTTTTTATCAAATTTTTGTAATTAACCTGTAATGTTATTTAAGACATATGAGAGGATAAAATTTCTAAATGTTGTGTTACTCAAGATCCATCTCTAGGGATTCATGATGATATTAATATTTATTTATTATAGTACACATATGTTTTGTTTGTCATTATGTGATGAGTTTTTATATTATATCCCACTAATGAATTAAGGAATGTTTTATGTCTCACGAGATAATGCTAACATGTGCCTGTATAATTATGATTTTGTCACAAAATTATTATTGGAGATTATATGGGATTGTTGACAAAATTATGTTTGTTATTTTATTTATATTTCGCAAAATTATTTCTTTTCCAAATCTTATACACATGTAAAATTTAAATTTAAAAAATATTTTCTCATTTTTCTTATGCATTATTATTTTTCTCACATGTTTCCTATACCATATTATTTATTATACATTCATAATGGACCTTTAGTGTTATGTATTATAATATGTACATTGTGATTCCCAAATCCAAAATCCTAGTGCTGGTGAATTCTATTGTTACAATATCATGATTACATGAATCAAATAATGAAGGACTGATCATATTAATAGTCTTGGAAATGAAGATTTCATACATGATACCCATAATAAATTGGGAAGTAAGAAATTAAAATATGATACATAATAATATGAAATAAAATGATTCCTTTAAATCTCATTCAATTATTTATTCTTCAAAGGCATGGGAAAGCATACAAAATATGCATCACATCAATCATTCAGCAATGGTGTGTCATGTATATGAAATAATGAATGAATATGAATAAATTAACAAAGAATGGAAGAATAATAATTAAAAATCGCATTAAAATAATTATATAAGGGAAAATAAATATGGTAAGTTAATATACTATAAAACATTCAATATAAATCAATTAATGTATATTTAAATGTATTCATATACATGACGATGGAAATTTTCATGGATGAATAATAGATGAATATAAATGAAAGAAACCTGTAATTATTGGATGCCATGTTTCATTGGAACATGATACCTTTACCTATAAGACCATAAAAATATAGTTAATAAATTATCAAGTAATAAAATATCAAATATGGATAAATTATTTCTCTCATGTAACTATTAATGCTTCAAGGGGTTATTAATGAATGGGGCCAACCTATTTCATATTAGTCCCAAGAATTACTTATATTCATGAAAAAGTTCTTCAACTAAATACATGAACGGAATAAATTATATGTATTTATCAATAATTATTTAGTATATAATTTGTAACATGAATGAATTATGACCTTATTGAATTCAAATTACATTGAAATAACGAAAAAAAATATGGAGGGAAATAACATTTTAAACATTCTAGTATGTCCCATGCCAACATGAACCATTTAAATAAGTGTCCCCGTGAAGTAATAATAATAATATAAACATGAAATATCCTGATATTAAGTATATTCCTAATATTAAAATTTAATTTTTCATCAAGTCACAAAATTATAGTAAAATGGAGACTAATAATAATTGAGTCTCAATGGAATGTTAATTGATATAAAATCCATTTAATTATCATTCCTTTTAATGGGTGGTCATTATCACAATTTTTAATTGTCAAAAATTTGATAATAACATATAAAATAACCATTATAATTTTAATACTATCATATATTAACTTCTTATAATATCTCATTTCCCATTTGTTGACAGTCTTTCATTATTTTATGAAATTCATGACATAATTTCCCTCTTTACCCAAGTATTATTTGACTTGTTCTTATTTCATTGAACTTGATTTCATCATCTATAGTTGGTTATAGAAGAATAAATTATTTTATATATTAAATACATATGTATTTATAACAGTCTATAATACTTGGAGATAAGTATTGAAGTGAAATATTCATGGGGGCAGTTGGTCGTACGAACACAAGAACACTACTTTAATTTTTTTCCGTAAAAATAATGATAAATAAATGATACATATGTAAATTGTTTTTAAATTATCATATTTATGTTATATATGTTACATTAAAATATCAAAACCATCCTATTTCTGTTATAGGTATGGCATGAATGGGTCATATCATTTTTTGGGGGCAGTAGTCCACACTTTCTCAAACAAAATAATCATATTTACAAAAATGTAAATAATAAAGGTAAAATAAATTTAAAAATTAAATAATCAAAAAGAAAATATATTTATAATATAACACATATATAAATATAATTTCAATAATGTTGGAATTGAATATTTCGATAATTCCAAATCCTGTATTGATAATCTGAAATCTTGTTTTGATAATCACGAATTATGGTTTATTTATGTGGTAATTTTATTTCTCTTACATGATAATCCTCTATGTGAATATCATGTTTATATCAAAGTGATACTATGTATGTTTAATCTCATATCTCTCTGGTTTAAAGCTCACATATCAAAATTTCTCTATGTTTAAAGGTCATCGATGCAAAGGTCACCAATGCAAGGTCACCGATGCAAGGCTACTATTGAGAAGGAAACTAGTGGAAAATTATGAATTGAAGGTTACCGATGGAGAATTATCAATTGAATGTTACCAATGGAAAAGTAACAATTGAAGGTAACCAATGGAGTTTTATTGATGGAAGGTTACCATTTGAGAGGATACCGATGAATGCTACCGATGAGAACTTACTGTTGAAGCCTACCATTGTGATGTATATTATTACCTATATAACATACTCTTCTAATAAAAATGTTTTCAATTCATAAGAATATTCTAAAGTTCATATTTAATATATTTAATGATTTTGAACTTAATTATTTCTTATTGTAGACATATAAGGAGACCATATCTGGACTGTACGAGGTTTGAGAAAGTTCCCATGTGACGTACTTATTCGTATTGTCGAACATCAAATGTAGAGAAGATAAGAACGAGTAGGAAAAGGTGTGATGCATGAGTGCCTGAGTCCAGAAGCTATGAAAGTGAAGAATAGTAACCGATAAGTAGGAAAGGAAGGATCTTACTTGATAGATCCAAGAAGAACCATCATGTACTTACACTGAGAACCCACAATCCCCATGAATATCATTTGAGGACAAAATAACTTCTAGATTTTGTACATCATCAACTCTTGATCAACACAAGAAGTAGAACACTCAATTTCGAAAATCCGGAACTTTGAGTTGAGCCACTCTGTTTTGGAGATAACTTCTATAGAATGAATTGAACATCAAATTGATCACTTCAAAGAGACAAGTTTTGAACTGCAAACACATAGATCCTTCAAAACTCAATTGTATCATATTTTCTCTAATGAGTTCTTCTGTATTACATTTCTGAGAAGTGTGTATTTGTGACATAAACAATGTCTCATGTTCTTGAACAGGAGGATACAAAAATCCTCACATTAATTTTCTCATTCTCTTTGATTCCCATGTATTACTGTGGATGAGACATTGTGTGTTATATTTTGTTTGTCATTCCCATGAAGAACTGTGGTAGAGGGTGTAAACCATAGATAGTTTGTGAAAACTATTTTAACACTCAATACAGGATGTGTATCATGTTTATTAATTTTAACTTCTTTGTGGCAGATGATCACCAAGTGGAACGGATTAAGTCTACAGTTGAGACTGAATATCTTTATTAACCTTTCTATGCACAATATTTTGTTATACTATATTTTATCTATTTTCTATTGAATATATCTTGAAAATTAATCTATTTTAAATCACATTGATAGTTTGTTTTGGTATGTGTGTGTATGTGTTTAATTAAGTAAACTTGTCTCAATTGTTAAAGAAGCGTTTTACACTAATTCAATAGAGTACTAATCACCATTTGAGAAACCAGATGACTGATTAGACATCTATATCTCTACTGCCTTAATTTACTGGGCCACATTCAAAATTTGGGGGATCATTAATTTTAAGACATTAACATAAATTTTATGTAGGAACCCAATTCACACCCTCTTGATATTCCACTATGACAAAAAATTTGTATCAGAGGATCTTTTAATTTTTAATGTTTGTTGCTTCTATCTAAACTCTTATTCAAGTTGTCAAATTCGTTTCAACTGTGATTTTTGTTGTATCTTAATGATCATAATATTTCTGTCATATATAAATTTTCAGTTCTTTAACATTATAGTTAACAATGGATAACTGATTTGACGGTGATACTAATAGAATGGAACCTTTCTTTAATATAACTATGCTCAGTAGAAATTAAAAATGAAAATATATCTAGAGAGCATGGGACCTAAAAACTGGGACACAATTGAAGAACAACATGTATTGTAGACTACTACTTGAGACACTTGGTCTCTGCAGACTAATGCTACATATTATAATAATTTTAATGCAATGAGTTCATTTTATTGTTCTCTACGTGATGAATAATTCAATAGAATATCTTCATGTTAAAATGCAAATGAAATTCTAGATACCTTAGTTGTTTCTCATGAGGAAAAACTAATGTTAAATAAATGATATTAAATACATATACTATTAAATATGATAAATTTAAGATGAAGCATGATAAACCTATCTCTGAAATGTATCTCAGGTTCAATGAAATTGTGAATACCATGAGTCTTCATGGGAATCCAATGGACAACAATGATTAGATTATGATATTGCTTCAATGCCTACCTGACAAATGGAATGGAACTTCTGTTTCTATTTGTGAATCTTATGACCACTACAAGCTTCCAGTGAAGGATCTAATTGGAATGATTTTGATGATTGAAGAAGATATTAAGTTAAATCAAGAAGCAGATGAAGAACCAAGAATGAAATCTATAGAATTCAAGACTTCTACCTCCAATAACAAGGAAAATGAAAATGATCAAATTATTATAGACACATCCTCTAGTGAAGACTCAGAATCTGAATGTGATGATGTGATGGCTCATCTTTCTATGAGATTGAAAAATTTATATAGTAAGAAAATGTTCTTTATAAATTATAAATATAAAGGAAGGTGTGATAATAGTAGGCAATGGAAAAATAAAATGAAATGGATGATAACTCAAATGAGATAGACTGTTATGAGTGTAAATGAAATGGTCATGTGACAGCTGATTTCCCCAAGATGAAATTTAAGAAAATTTTTGAAGACAAGTAAAAATGATATAAAAATTTTACGAAAGTTACGTGGAGTGCCTCATATGATAGCTCATGTGGATCTGACACATCTGATACTGATAAGAACAAACATGCAAACTAGTGTTTCATGACACAAACATCAGAGGTAACACCCAATTATCCTGTACATAATGCTTCCTATTCTGGTAATGAAAGTGAATCAAACAATGATGATAATATAACTAAGTATGTACTATTTGTGTATTGTGGAATTCATGTGGACACCATTAATGAACTCAAGGATAAATATAAATTATTTAAAAGACAAAATTCTTTAAATTCCAATTATAAGTCTGATCTAGATAGAATTAACGAAAAATATGCTCATTTATTAAAAGAAAATACTAAACATAGATTATCCAATGAGAAATTAAAAAGTGTTCTTCAGAAGATCGTTACTGGTAGATATACATTGACTCAGTTAATATGAAAACTAATTGCTAAAAATACCCGACTAGTCTAGGATATCGGCCATGACATTGAAGAACTATTAAGAATAATTTTTTTCCAAAATCTATACAGTTCACTTCTATTTAATGTTCTGGACCATCTTTTGAAAAATAATACTATATAGGACCAAACAAAAGTCTTTATATCTCAAAATATAGCTATTGATTATATGAAATCTATGAGACAAATATGGTTTCCCAATGTTTTACTTTCTAACCAATCTAGACATAATAAAATATGGGTACCAATGTTAACAATCACATAATCTGTTTTGCAGGGAAATAGTTTGATGAGCTCCTATAAAACTATATGGTACTTTGAAAATGGATGTTCATGACACATGATATGAGACTACACTGTCTCCATGAGGAAAATTGAAGTAGATGGTGGACATGTAACATTTAGTGATAATGGAAAAGGGAAGATCGTCGGCATAGGCCCAATTGGTAACCCTAATACTGTGTTAATTTCAAAATAACATTTTCATTATAGGTTAAAGTACAATTTACTAAGTATCTCTTAGTTATGTGATTATGGTTTTAATGTTACATTTTATAATGATGCATACAATGTTTTTAATTATATAAATGATTTAATATTCACTTCTCTTAGAAATGAAAATGTATATGACGTTGATCTTAATTCTTTAGTTAGAAAATTGTTTCATGTTTAAATGTATTTCATAAAGAATCATGGTTATGGAACAGAAGATTAGGACACAAAAATGTGAACCCACTTAGGAAAAGTACTATGAAATGTTTAGTTAGAGACATACCTCAATAGTAATTCCCTCTAAAAAATGTGTGTAATCCATGTCAAAAACAAAAAATAACACAAATTTTATTTCAAACCAAATATATATGTTTCTAATTCTCAACCACATGAGTTGTTTCACATGGATTTGTCTGTACCGTATTTATTTTCATGTTTAAATTGGAATCAAAATTTTTATGTTATTGTAGATGATTTTTCTAGATATACTTGGGTAAACATTCTAGCTCAAAAAATTGACGCATTTTCATACTTCATTAAATATACTATGTATGAAAAAATCTTATTATACTTATAACTAATCCATGAAAATTGATCATGGCCATGGGTTTTAAATAAGGAATTTGAATATTTTTTTATCACAAAATGGCTATACTCAATATTTCTATACTCTAAGAATACCCCAACAAAATGGAGTTGTAGAAAGAAGAAATAGGACACTACAAGAGATTTCCCAGATTATGCTTAATTAACATAATCTACCAATCTATTTTGGGTATAGGAAATTAATGCAGTTTGTTATAATATCAATAGAGTCATTGTTAGAAATGTTCATAAGAAGGCTCCTTATTAGATTTTTCATAATAAGAAAGCAATGGTTAATTACATTATAGTTTTTGGTTTCAATGTCTTAATCCTTAACACTAAGGGAAATATTGACATTTTTTCTTCCTAAAGTGATGGAATTATTTTCCGAGGCTACTCAATATCTAGTAATGAAAATAAAATAGTAAATAAGAGAACCAACTGTGTATAAGAATCACTTCATGTCAAATTGGATGAGACTGATCCTTATGAACCCAAAACCTATGTTGAACACCTTGATGAAGATATGTCAATTCTAAACCTTATTGATAAAGACAGTGATCCCTTAGTGAAAAAAATAGTTCTAGAAATTCTCCTGAATCTGTGCATGCTGAATATGGACCTATATACATTCATAAGGAGTAAGGTTCAACTATTAGAGGTATTATAACTCTCAAGAATCATCCTTTTGATGTTGTAGTAGGTGATTTAAATAGTGGAACACAAACTAGACCTTCTCTGAGAAACCAGGTTGAACATCAAGCCCTTCTTTCATAGAAGGATCCTAAAAATATCAACGATGCAATCAATGATTAATTTTGGGTGATATCAATGCAAGAAGAATAAAATTAGTTTTAAATAAATAAATTTCAGGATTTACTAGAAGGACATGACGACATGTTAACTATAGGAACTAAATGGGTGTTTAGAAATAATATTGTTGAATTATGGAAACATAGTTAGAAAGAATGCTAGACTAGTTGCACAAGGATATAGTCAAGAAGAAGTAATAGACTATGATGAAACATTTTAACCTATATCTAGACTATAATCCCTTAGGATACTACTTGCTTATGCATCTCATCTAAATTTCAAACATTATCAAATTGAGGTCAAAAGTTAATTTCTAAATGGATACATTGATAAAGATGTATTTGTTGAAAAACCCTCTAGTTTTAGAAATCCCCATTTTTCAAATCATGTTTTCAAACTGTCTAAAGTGTCATATGGTTAGAAACAAGCTTTAAGATCTTGGTTTGATAGACTTAGTTATTTTATTATTTCAGAAGGTTTTACGAAACAAATAGAGGATCCAACTCTTTTTTATGAAAAGAATTTCCAAATACGTCTTCAAAGTATAGATTTATGTAGATGAAATTATTTTTGGATCCTCTAAAAATTCAATATGTATAGATTTTTTAAAAATGATTTAAGATGAATATGAAATGAGTTTAACAGGGGAACTTAAATTCATTCCATGGATTTCAAAATTTTCAATATAAAAATGGAATTGTTTTATATAAGATTAAATATACCAAATATAATTTGAAACATTTTGGTTTGGACAACAATAAAAGTAGTGATACTATTATGAGTACCACCAATAAGTTGGATGCTGATGAAACTGGTAAACCAGGGGATCAAACCAATTATAGTGATATGAATGGAAGTCTAGTCTATCTTGTTTTTATCAGACCTGATATTATGATTACTGTATGCATGTGTTCTCACATTCAATCCAATCCTAAAGAGTCTTATTTAACTACTATTAAAAGTATATTTACATATCTAACATTTTCTATAAACATGTGACAGTTTTATCCAAGATGACAATCTTCTGATTTAATAAGTTATTCAGATGCTGATTTGGAGGGTTTCACATTAGATAGAAAGAGAACCTCTAGAACATGTCACATTTTAAAAAAGTAACTAGTATCATGATGTACTATGAAACAGAATTTTGTTGCATTATCTACTCTTGAGGCTGAATATATAGGTGTTGGTAGTTGTTATGCTCAAATTCTGGGAATGAATCACACATTACTAGACTATGGATATCAATTCAAGCATGAATCTATATGGTGTGATAATACAAGTGTTATCGACATCTCTAAAAATATAGTATATCATGCTAGGACAATTCCCATTGATGTGAGACATCACTTATTGAGAGATCATTATCAAAGTGGTGATACCACTCATGAATTAATTAGTAATGAACATCAATTTGCTGATATATTCACAAAGCCTTTGAATTCTGAAAGGTTTAATTACATAATACATGATTTAGTTATGATAAACTGTAAAATTAGTGACCTCAACCTTAGAAACCTGACTGTTGGACCTCACTGTTAGAAACCTCATTAATAGAAACCTCTCCGTTAGATACCTAAACATTATAATTCTCACCATTAGATACCTCACTTTTAGAAACCTCACTAATATTAACCACACTGATAGAAAACTCACTATTAGGAACCTCACCAATTGAAACCTCGCCGTTTGGAACCTCACAGATAGAAACCTCATCATTAGGAACCTCATAGTTAGGAACCTCACCGATAGAAACCTAACCATTAGGAACCTCACCGATAGAATCCTCACCATTATGAACCAAAATGATTGGAACCTATCCGTTACAAACATCACCATTAGAAACCTCACCGATAAAAACCTCACGGATAGGAACCTCACTAATAGAAAATTCATTTCTAGAACCTCACTAATGATAAATTTCCGATAGTCAATCCTTTCCTGGAAATTTCATTTACGTTCTATTAGAATTTGATACTTTTTTTTCTTATTTCTTTTACTTGATCTATTTTTCGATCCAATGATGATAAATTTAAATGACCATTCCACATTTGGATGCACCTCAAACTCTCTCCTGAATCTCCTTCTCCCTATCCTTAGAACCTAACCCTCTTCTGAAATCATAGAACCACATTAGATTCCAAGTAATATGAGAATTTTCCAATTCTTAGTGATGAAGTGGATGCAAAAATATCCTAAAAGACCTCTATCTAAGTCGAGTAGTGAAAGTTAGGATATTGAAAATCCGATCAACCGTAATCTGTTAAAAAGAAAAATCATAGTTTAAAAAGATCATAGTTATGAATGGCTACTGATGAGAATATCATTAGTGCTGAAGGCACATGAATCTCATGCATGGGTTGAATTATTTACAAACATCAATGGAACTTATTTTACAAAGTTAGTCAAAGATTATTATTAGTTTCTTAAATTCAAACAGACTGAGGATGTGAGCAGAATGTCTTAAAGGGTAAATGGTATAAGTGTATGATTTTCTTCTGTTGAATTGGAATTGTGTCTGAGAGTTCCACATTATGATATTTAAGAATTCAACTAAGGATTGGTTCCTCCCACAACTATGTTGTTTGGTTTTGTAGAAGCCTTAGCTGAACTGACTGAGAGTGGGATTCCTAGGAAATTAATTTCTGCTGAAATGGAAGGAGAAGACATGCTAAAATTTAAATTTGTTCAGGGTATCTTCAATCCCCAAAGAGGGGAAATTTAAACATAGAAATTTTAGGATGTATTTCTTATGTATCTATTTAAGCATGTAAGGAAGAAAAATTTATGTAGGGTGTCGATGATTCAATTGGAGGTTATAAAAAATCACAGTTCAAAATCCAATGCTTTATATAATACTATATTGATATCAATGATGCGTAAGGTGAAAGTAGTTTCTAGATAAAAACAGGTAACCATTGTAGTAAGTTACAATTATTTCGTTACAAAAGATAATTTGCATGATGATGATGATAAATTAGAAACCCTAGAAATGAAAATATGTACATGATTACGGTATGTTAATTGAGGAATTCAATCATGTCACTCATACAACTATGCATAAGGATATGATAGATCCGGTCCTAAAGACTACGGATGTATAGAATGCATATTCAGATGAATAAGAAGAGGTTGATGTTGTACTAGAAAAAGAGGATTCTACCATAGATGACAGTAGTGATCCGGATCTTCCTTCCAATCCTCGTGCGAATACTGTATCATTTGGAGAGCCTAGCCCACCAAAACGATTTCATAGAAGGGAGAATATTCTAAGGGACATTGATGAGGAAGAGACCAGTGGTGAAAAAGTTGCAGAAAATGAGTTAAGAGACATTAGCGAGACCTTATATGAGGACGAGGAAACTGAATACAGTCATGATAAAATTGATAAAGTAGCTGATGTAAGTGGAGGATAATGTCATAGTGTCATTACCTTTATAGGTAATATAAAAATGGTTGAAGGTGTAGATGTAGAAGTTGTTTATTTAGTTAAAGCTAAAATTTGATTGGAAGTAGTTGATGATTCAGTAGAAGAAGTTGAAGTGGGCACTCTGGTTGATGAGGATTCTTGAGGAGGTATGGTAGTGATGTATATTGTGGATCAGAATAATTCTCCATGTGTGGTAGAGGAACCTGTCACCATAGGTTCATTTTTTGTAGCTCTTGGAATAGAATATTGGTAACCAGAAACAAGATATTTGGTCTTAGGCTTAGATTATGGAGAATCAGATGATGACCAGCCAATCAGAATTCATCCCATTCCTACTGTTTCAGAATACACTATTGTGCAGCCAATGGTTTATTCTCCACATGAATATTTGAAAAAATGATGATTTCAAATCAATGAAATCAGAACATAGGATCCACTTTGGTGAGAAATTTGTTTGGTCAGAGAGGTCTACGACTCCAAATCAAGAATTTGTCACTTATATAGTGGAAATGATAGTTTATACCTCTCTCTCCATCCTGCTATAAGAGGTAAAGGATTGTAAGAATTAGATCAGAGCGTTGGCACATTCTATGGAATCTTTGAAACAGTCTAGAGCCAGATTAGACTCATATATGGCGCTAAGGGCTCAGTTGTGCAATGATCATTGATATGATAATACTGTGGTTCAGAAAATATTCATTGTGTTTTAGGACATTAAGAAGTCCACAGAGACACATGTGAGTGGCCAAGATGATGATGTGAAAAAGCTGATCAGTGGGCTGAAAAATTATTTTAAGGAGACAGTTCCTTTCACTATAGCCCCTCTGGGTGCATCTGCATCATCTTTAGCTTCTCCCCATGATGGTAAAAAATCCTTTAGGTCGATTTTTAGAGAAGAAGTAGAGAATTTATCTGGTACATGTCCCTCAAATCCTCATCTATGACTCAGTTTATATCCACTACCAGAGAAATTCATAATCTTGAGGTAAATTATTTACAGGAAACAGCTCACGATTAGAAGTCTATCAAAAGCAAGATGATTTATACTACAAACCGATTTATACTAAACATTATATGGATTGACACTTTCTATTGTTGTTGGGGAACTTGATGATTCCACCTGTCACTCATCCATTTAAGGATAAGGTTAGAAAGCTCAGAGAATTGACTCCTGCCATAGGGGAATTCATGGAAAATAAGGATGATTTTATTTCATCCATGGAGAGAGGGTTATGTGTTATTATGGATATTAAAAATCTTTGTTTTCCCTTCCTCCATGTGGACTGCACTCCCATCATTGTTCATATAGCCTTGCCTTCTACCTCATGTGCCTCAGGATCTGCCAGCATTGCACCATTGATGACTCTTGCATAGATTATCAGAAGCTTGACCACCACCATTACTTAGAGATCTACTCACTACTGGTCTACTGATTCTTCTGTTGAATCTCCTACTATAGTGCTGACTGCTATCCATCAGCCTATCACTCCATCTTCAAGACTTGCATCATCCACTTCAAAAGACAAAGCTCTTATGTGCATCTATGATGTGGATTGAATGTGTTATTTCTTAGTATATAGGGATATTTGCATCATTTTTTTATATTGTACTTCTGAATCATTAATGAAAATCCTCTTTTGATTCTCTTTATCCTCCTATCTTTTTGTCATTCACAGAGGGGGAGAAAATGGCCAGGTTATAAATTATGATTAATTTTTTTTTCTTGAATTTGAATATCTATATTTTTTTCATAATAATCATGGTTCATATTTTCTTATATACACTTCTAAAGATATTAGAAAATTTTCTTAACCCTAATTCAGAATATAGTGACATAATTTGTGATTATCAAAAAGTGGGAGATTATTGGACTCAACTTTTTTTATAATCCCATATCATGTTTTGATAATCCCATATCTTGTGATAATTATGTGGTAATTAAATTTCACATAAATGATAATCATTCATGTGAAAATCATGTTTATATCAATGTGATAACTATGTACGTTTAGTCTCATTGACCTCCTGTTTAAAGCTCACAGTGCAAAATTTATCCAAGTGCAAAGGTCACCGTTGCAATGGTTACTAATGCTATGGTTTCTGATGAAAAGGTCACTGATGCAATGGTCACAGATGCAATGCTCACCGATGAAAATATCACCGATGCAATGGTGACTGATACAATGGTCACGAATGCAAAGGTCACTGATGCAAAGGTCACCGATTCAATGGTCACAGATGCAAGGGTAACCAATGTAGTGTCGCCGATGGAAGGCTACTTTTGAAAAGGATACCGATGGAAAATAGGTAATTGAATGTTACCGATGGAGAATTATCAAATGAAGGTTATAGATGGAAAATTGTTAATTAGAGGCTACCGATGGAGAGTTATTGATGGAAGGATATCATTGGAGAGGTTACAGAAGAATGCTTCCAATGTGAACTTATTGTTGAAGCCTACCATTGTAAAGGATTACATTACCAGTCTACCATACTCTTCTAATCCATACATTGTAAAATTCTTAATATTATTCTAATGGTCATATTTCCTAACTTTTTTGATTCTGAAATTAATTATTTCTTATTTTAGACATATCAAGAGACCATATCTGGACAGTACGAGGTACGATAAAGACCTCACATGATGTACTTATTCCTATTGTTGAGCATAAAATATATAAAAGAGAATACCAATGAAGAAATGGTGTGATGAAAGAGTGCCTGAGTCTAGAAGCTATGAATGTGAAGAGTAGTAATAGAGAAGTATCAAAAGAAGGATCTTACCTGCTAGATCAAAGAAGAACCATTTGCACTTACACAGAGAACAAACAAGCCCCACAAAGATCACTTGAGGACATACTCTGTTCAACATTTTGAACATCATCAACTCTTGATCAACACAAGAAGAAGAACCCTCATTTTTTTAAATCTAGACGATTGAGTTGCGACACTATGTTTTGGAGAAAACTTCCATAGAAAGACTCGAACATCAAATTCTTCACTACAAATAGTCAAGAGCTGAACAACAAACACATAGAGCCTTCAAAACTCAATCTATTCATATTATTTCTTCTATTTTCTTTGGATTTACATTTTTGAGAAGTGTGTATTTGTTTCATACATGTTGTATCCTAATCTTGAACTGGTGGATACAAAAATCCTCAAATCAAACTTCTCTTACACCTTGTTTTCCAACGTATAAATGTGGAAGGGACCATGTGTGGTCTTTTTTGTTTTTCATTTCATGAAGAACTATGGTAGAATGTGTAAACCCTGGATAGATTGTGAAAACTGTTGTAATGCCCGATAGAGGATGTGCATCAAGTTTATTAATTTAAACTTCTTGGTGGCAGGAGATCACAAAGTGGAGACGATTAGGTCTCGGATTGAGACTGAACCTCTTGTTTAACATTTCTATGCACTGTATTTTGTTCTAATCTATTTTATTTATTTTCCGAGTCTTATTTATTAAACATTAAATTGTTTTTCATTCAAATTGATTGTTAGTTTTGGTATGTGTGTGTACGTGATTAATTTAGTAAACTAGTTTCAAAAGATGAAGAAGTGTTTTAAACTAATTCAACTCAGGAAGAATCAACAATTGAGAAACTTATTTACTAATTAAACATCATTATCTCTACTTCCATAGTTAACTGGTCCATTTTCAAAATTAGGGGGATCTTTAATATAATGAATTTAATAGGCTTTTTATGTTGGAAGTAAATTCACCCCCTCTTGAGATTCCACTACGACCATCAAATAAAAATGATTTCACTTATAGATGGTAATGGGAAAATAAACAATCATCATTTTATGAAGTAGTAGTTCTTCATACACAGAATCCCAATGTTCATTACCCATTAAATGTCTGTGATAGAATGTTTAGGTAGAACTATTAAAATAAAAATACCATATTATATTTATTATAATTTTTGTTTCCTATAATAATACAATAATAATATTATATGGTATGTAGAATTGAAATTAAACTAAAAAAATTGAGAGAAGATGATACCTCTTATTTGGGTAAATTCTTTCGGATTATTCCAAAAGCCTACCTTGGATGGCTTTTCTACACATTTGTTTCTTCATGGTCGATTGTAGGGATATTGTGAAGATATTTGGGAAGAGATTATATTATATTAATACTATTAATGGGTGTGATGAAGTGTAATAGTTATTAATCATTTATAGGGAAGGAAAAGGACACTCATGGAATTTTTAGAAACAACTTAGTTGTATAGATTTTATTACCTAAAACAGTAATAAAAAATATCAATAATGGATGTTTTAATGGTGATATATTTCCACGAAAGATGTTTTTACATTTTTATAGATCATTTTGGCCCTTTTCTTATGCTTTTTGTACTTTATTAAGCTAAATGATTCCTTAATAATTGTAATTAATTTTAATTTCATTCACTAATTGTTTCTTTAAATTACTATTTTTACAATATTAGAAAAATTTAAATTATTTTTATACAAAATAAGGAATAAATTTATCAAATTTCAAATGATATAAGTGTTAATAATTATTATAAATTTAATCATGTATATAGGATTCCAATTCACGTTTTTAATGTAAAAACATCCAAAAGATTTATATGTATTATATTGCTTTTGAATGGTAAATTAATTATAATGACATAAATTGTACTCATTTAAAAATATATTGAATAAATATATATTAAAAAAAATTAAAAGTACAATTTAACATTATCAATTAATTATATGAGAAAACCTGTTTTAAAATAAAATTCATTATTTTTTACAATTCATTAAGAAATGAATCTTCACGAAAAAATACCCCAATTTTACCCTCACCTAATTTTTTTGTACATAATTAAAATATGAAGTTTATTTTAATTATTAAATTATCTATTTTGAAAAAATTCAGATTTTAAATGTGCAATCCATTAAATGGAAGAAAATTTTGCTTTATTAAAACAATAGGTTTTCAATTTTAATATTTGGTCGGTTCTTATATAATTTTTCTCAAATATATTTGATGAAATTAAAAATATAATATTGAATTTATGATTGATATATTAAATTAGTATATTATACTAATTTTTATTAATTGAACCTATTAGGGTCAAGAAACATTGTGAAAATAATATCACAATCATTAATATTAAATCGATTTTCAAAATCATTTCTAATTAATTTATAACCAATGAATTTATTTTGAATTTGTGTAATCGATATATTTTTATAATATATTTAATCATATTTTTTAATTCTTATTTAATGTCAAGGTTAAATAATAAAAATTTAATAATAAATTATTGTTTGGTTAGAACATGGTCTTGCGTTTGATGTATGATTTTGATGAAATTCTTCATTCCAAGTACCACATGCTAACACTGTGTTACATTATTTCCAAAATTTAAAATATAAAAAATATCTTTAAAATATTAGATATATATAAAATTAATAGTGTATTATATCCCCTAGGATCTTATTGTCACTTTTTATAAACACTAGCGACTATAAAGTTCATTCATTAGAATATTTTGGTGTTACATTCTCCCAACATTAAAATAATTTCATCCACCAAATTTAAAAATGTTCTTAAAAATATTTTTATTGAACATAAAATATTTTTGAAGGTCCCACATCTTAAAATGTGTTAATTTCAGATCTTATTAAAAATATTGAATGTAATGTACAATGGTCATATAAACAGGCCCGCTTTTTAGAGAACCAAAGTGGGAAAACGTAACATGGATACGAAAGAAGAAAATCCAACAATCAAGTTTTTATGGAGAGTTCTAGTGAAATATTTCAGATGAATGTTATTAACCACAAAACTAAAAATCAAATTAATGAATAAATTTCATCGATATCATAAAAAATTGATGACAATTGGACAAAATTTTTTTCTGAATAAATTTTTTTGTTCTATTCTTAGAAAATCATATCAATGTATTATAATATATGTAAATATACATTTCTATAAATACAATATTTTACATTTTTTTTTCATTGATATAATTGTACTTTTCTTATTATATGTCCATGTTAGAAAAAATCTAAAAACTATGTCCCAATAACATCATAAACCATTTCTGAAATTGTTAAATTTTCCAAAATATATTAATCAAATAATTTATAAATAATTTAAGAAAAGTTTTAAAAAGTACTTATCATTAACCATTTTACAACATGAAGTAGCACAAAATATTGACATTAAAAAAAATTAATAACTTCATCATTTATTCTTTTGAAATATGGTAATTACTAAAATCACTATAAAAACATATCTGAAACATGAATTCTTCCTTACTCCTTATGTAAGACATAAGTTATTGGATATATTATGTCAATCAAAAGCGTTTTAAACTCCATAAATAATAATATAGTTCACTTGTTGAAATGTTATAAATCAATGCCAAGGTATTTATAACATTTCAAAATTAATAATTTATTCATCATTATATCATCATCAAGAATATATAATGGTTTTTATTTCACTCAATCATGTGATTTACAATATTTTTAACTTTCTATTAAATTACTTTTCAATGTACCATTCAATATATGATCTCAAATCCATAACAGAAAAGTATTTTAGTAAAATAAATATATATTTTATAATTCTTATAACCATTACATTTATGATAAAATATTCAAATTACGTAATTCTGGATTAGTCAAATAAATTATTCATCTTCATTTTTGGTAGTATTATAACATGGTCTTTATCCAATAGCATCATATTTGGTATATTTTTTGTATCTTGGGATATTTATTCACATTGTAAACCATCTCCATGTTATTAAAAAATTTCATATTGGATCCATTTTTGTTTCCCTTACAATTTTGAATTCAATGTACTTGTCCTACACAACATATAAAAAAATCCAATTCCCTATAACAATGTACCATAGTTTTTCTTTCTACAATTATCACATGTCAAAAAATCCATCTTTCTCGTCAAATTATTCAACCCATTACATTTTTTATGATTCTCAGATAGTATCATATTGACATGGTTACCAGTAATTAACTAGGACTTGGATAATTATTTATCTATCTTGTTATCATAGGATATTATTTTCTCATATGATGAAAATACATGGGATACCATTTCAATTCGAAGATTTGGATCAATACAATTAATGAAATTATCCTTATTAAACTTTGGATCTTGTTCATTGATCCATTCCAGATTCCTCCTTCATAGATAAATTTATAAACAATTTCATTCACTATATAAAATCATAAAATAATGTATCATAAAAAAACTAATCAAAAATTAAACATAAATTGAAAAATTTATTTATAACTAATCTAATAATTATAAACATTTGTTTTTTGGAGAAATATTTACATTCATGTCATACATAATTGTTTTTAAAGAATATGTGAATTATCCTAACCATATCCCATTGGAGTGTCAAACCAAGAGAATAGTATGGCCCATTATTGTGTACCCTGTTACCCTGAGTTAGGCCTAGAAAAACATTTTTTAGTTATTACTCATGGGTATATATGTTCCAAAACTATGTCCAATTATATTATCTCGGAATGGATGTATTTTATTGAATACCCACATTATATATTGTATTCCAATATTCTATGATGTTCCTCTATACTTATCCTAAATTTATATCTAGTGATTCTCCCCCTATTCTATTTTCTCTAAATCAAATTTCCACAGAATCATCTAATATTCCCTGTGATACAAATTGTCATGCCTTAACCCATTAAGCATGGATCTAGTTCATTATTTTATTAAATTATCATGATTCCATCAGATCTAATCTAGAAAGAAAAATCAGTTTCGTTTTCTTGGAAATCTTGATTAGATACATGATACCCAAAATACAATGAGAAGTAGAAAAAACAAACATGACACATAAAAAATGAAACAAATTTCATCCTTTAATGGTTATTTAAGGATTTATTATTTATAACCCGGGGAATGGAAACATAATAATGGTGATAAAAAAATTTCAATAACTGTATGTAATGAAGTTCCAATAATAATTCAATATGAATAAATTAACATGGAATGTTCAATAATTAATATAACATTCTATTCCAATAAATAGATAAGAAAAAAATCAATATGGTTATGCATGATTCTAAAACACATTCTATATAAATTAGTATACTATTAATGTTTTTTATCAATACATATAGAAATTAAAAATATCATCAACGAATAATAACTAATTCTAAATAATGGAAATGCTTAATTTAGGTATTCCATGTATCTTATGAACATGGAACCATTTGTGGAATTAAATTTCACAACACAATGAACAAAATATTTGGTAAAACCCAATTTTATTTGGCCAAATTATACATCTTTTTCGACTACTATTGCATTGAGGGGCTATCTATAACTGGGCACCACCTGTGTCATGCCAGTCCAAGTAAATTCCTCATATTCATGAATAACATTCCTTATAGAAATATCCACATTGAATAAAATATAAATATTTATAAATTATTCTGTAGTGTAAACTATGTAACAACATGTGTTTTCGTAATTAATTAATGGAAATACCATAGATTGATCATAATAACATTCTTCAGGGAAATTACATTTTTTGCACTCTAATATGTCCGAGACCAACGGGAAACAATTAAATTATTGTCCACATAAAGATTATAATATTAAAAAATATATAATATCATTATATTAAGGATACTAATGATATATCATGTTAATTTTCAGTAAATACCCAAACTAAAAGTAAATTTTTGAATATTAACAAATTAGTTTCATGGAATTTTATATGAGATAAAATCCATTACAAAAAAAGTCATTTTGTTTTATGGTCATTATACTCAAGAATAGTGGTTTCAAATATTTTAACAACACATAAAAAACCATAATAATATTTATAATATCATATATTAACATCTTCTAATTTATCATTACAATTTGGTTAAGACTATTTCATTTTATTAATAGTATTGGGTATAAATTACCTTATTTTCTCAAAGTATGTTTTGACTTGTTCCTATTTTATATAACATTATTTCATAATATTCAGTATGTAAACCATGAATAAATTATCATATTTAATAATTAAATAATTATTTTTAATATTCCATAATATTTAGTGTTAATAAATAAAGTGCATCATTCATGGAGACAGTTGTTTGTACGAATATATGAACACTACATTCATTACTTTTTTGTATTAAAAGAATTAATACTAAAATATAAATATTTATATAATAATTATAGTGTCATATTTATGTTATTTATGATACATATACTTATTAATACCAATATACATATGATTCATGTATAGAATCAATGATTCATATAGCATTGAGGGGGTGGTAGTCAACACCTTGTCAAATTAAATTATCATATTTACAATATATGTAAATAATTTATTTTTTTTATAAATAAAAATTATGTATGAATAAATAAATAAAATATATAATGTAATAAATATATAAATATGGTTTCCATTATTATGGCCACAATTATAGGTTGTAACGGAAAAATAAACAATCATGGTATTGTAGAGCAGTAGTTTGACGTACACAGAAAACATATGTTCTTTTCCAAACATACAAAAGTGTTTCTATCTCTAGGTAGAAATAATAACATAAAATATCCTATTAAATTTATTGTACAGGTTTGTTTAGGTAATCATATTATATGAATAGTATAGTGAGTGGACAATGCAAATGATACTAACAAGGTTTAGGGAATATGTTACCTCTAAATCTCGTAAGTTCATTGGGTTTAAACAAAAAAAATGATTCTTTTGATGTATTTACAAAAAAATAGAGCATTAAACTTTGATTTTAGGGATTTTTGGTAGAAATAATTAATGATGTTGTTTGATCCTATGATGTTGGAGTGTTTTTATGAAGTTGGAGAGGTGGTAGCCTTTAATTGGGAAGGAAAGGGTTTATTTGGAATTATTGGAAACAAGTTAAGTGTAAACATGTTCTTACCTATCTAATTTCATTAACAAAATTATAAATAAATAAAATATGGAATATGTCATGGTTATGGTCATTAAATGTGTGTTTTTTAAGAGGATATGTCATTTGGTCCATTAATTTCACGGTTTAGTCCTTTATTAAGATTAATTTTTCCTTACTAATTGTAATTAATTTTAATTAAATTCATGAATATTTTTTTATTAAAAACTAATTTGATCGTATTTTACATTATAAAATATCCGAATTCATAATATTAAATCCATTTTGTAAAATTACAATAACATAATGGGAAATAATAATTTTTATTTAATCCCTTAGATGGGACACCAACGTGGGGTGGTAATGTAAAAATGTCCCAAAGTGTGTTATTTTTTTATAAAGAATTTCAAATTGAAATTTATTATTACAACTTCAATTGAAATAAAGGAAAAAAATTTGATACAAATAATCACTAAACACAATAAAAATTATAATTTATTATCATAAATTAATTAGATGAAAATTTTTGTTTGTACTAAAATTCAGTATTTTAAAATTAGTCATTAAAAAATGACTCTCGAACCAAAAATACAAAACATTCACCCAAAAACTGACATTATGTTTTTCATTGAAATAATATGTTTATTTTTACATGTTACATCATGAACCATTCCCTGGGGCCCATTCCATGACTACCCCAATCCATCCTTCCTTAGGACAGGGGTTGATGAGTAGAACCAGAAAGGTATTTCAATAAAATTGGGAATTTAATTATATTATTCTTGTATACTCACAAACCTAGAAAATAAAAAGATAAAAAACACATAGTAAAACTATAGTAGTAAAAGTGTGTACCAAAAGTAAAGGGGGCCTAAATACAAGCCCAAATGAAAGATAATATTAGAAAAAAATATTTCTCCTGGTATCTTCCACCAAAGGATCCTTTATGAAGGGTCGATACAGCTCATCTTCACAGCCCTCTACATCAACCAATCACCTCAGAGTATCACCAGGTCAAAGCTTCCTAATGTCCCATCCAGGCTTCTTGTCGTCTACACAAGACATGATAATGTTCGAGCGAAGCATGTGCATGGGTTAGTATAAAAATACCAGTAGGGACCCCGAGACCCTTGAAGGTCTCCTAGAATTCCACAAATAAAAATACAAATCATGATCTAAAACATAATTCCTGAAATAATGTCCTCTTAAACCTAGTATACAACTCTGAGATTAGGTATAAAGAAAATTATTCATAATAAATATCATTTTATTCCAATAGAATGTTCCAAAAATTAACCATGTTGAAGTTGTACTACGTTCGGTCCACATATGGTCGTGTGTCACTGATCGACGATGGGTCTCTCTAAGGCTGGTACTCATCGGGTCATTCACTGCTGATCCAAATTGGGTTGTTAGTATTCTGATCGATACATGGTCTTTATGATGTTGATCCAAAATGGTCATTATGAGGCTCATCCCTTAGGGTCTCTATGATGCTGATCCACACCGGGTCACTATGATTATGATAAAAAGTGGGCCGCGAGGATGTTGATCCACAAATGGACTCTCTTAAATGGATGGACAGCCACAGGATTTCCCGCACTCATTGTTGTTAGGTTCCATATATTCTTCTCCTCAAGATATCATTCGTGGTTCAAAATCCTTTAAATTTCACAATACTGTAAAACAATGGATCCCCATGTCGTAAGAGTCCCAACTAGATAGATGGTGCATCAATCGGATGCCTGATCTGTGAGTTATAATTGTTTTAGTACTGAGGGACCGATTGGATTCAGGATCCATTCATCCTAACCGTACTAAAAAATTATTTAAAACACAAATGAATTATCTCAAAAGTACTGTCTTGTTCCCAGGAAACCAGTGTTGTAAACGGTTCATCAAACAGACATCTGGTTTGTGAGATACGACATTTTAAGAGAAACTCGGTCGAAAAGGTTAAGGGTTTTGTCTGACCTAGTCAGAAAGACCTGAATGGTCTTACTTGGGCCAACCCGACCCGGTTCAGGTCAAAACCACCCAGTCAGGATAGCACTTAGATCCCACTCGTCCCGGTCCGAACCGGTTGGGCTGTCCCATGTGAGAAGGGTCGCGCCCATTGAGTCGTGGACCTGCCCGGACCACCATGGTTGGGAAGAACCCACCAGGCCACACATGGGTGAGATATTCTCCTGAACGGACATTCGTCTATTTTTTTTTACAATAACTACACCACATGGCGCCACCCCCTCAGTAAACGGGACCCTTGGGGCATGAGTCCCCCTTTCACATGGTTCGATGTCGGGGCCTCCATATGTGATGTGAAATGGGGATCCACTCACTGCCATTATGTCCAACCAAGGTTTGGACGACCCTACTATCTACCTTGGCTCTTTTGGGCGTCACCTTCTTCTGTAGCCAGTGCAAGCCGATGGTGATTCCGTGGGCCTCTGGGAGAGATCTGGTGGTCCGTTTTCCCTCCATATTATGCCTTCAAACCTCCCAGAATATTGTCAACACTCGGGGCTACCAGATTCATCTTGCTTCCATATTTTCATGTTTCCCATGATGAATTCAATCAATTAATCCAAGTTGGAGGGTCCTGACCTTATTCAATTGGCCCATACCCCCCTCATTTGCAAAATAACATGGGTGCGAGTTCAAAAATAATCCATTGAAAACTAAATCATATTAAAAACTCCCACTACAACCACCCACAATTTCATACGAATAATAGATTAACATATTTGGTATAATACACGTTCGTCAAATTTATCTTGGATGATAGATTGAAACAAAATTACATGAATTTAAAAAAACCCTACCTCGAAATCTGAGGAGATGTTGCTGTTATGGGACAAGAATCCACGTTTGTTGAAGCTGCCAACGTTTGTCGATCCCAGATCGTTTCCACTAATGATTTCATCCTAGCCTCTGTTGCACGTTGGAAGGTTTTATCATTGGTATTTCATTGGATTCTCCCACAATATCACACCACCCTCTCCCTTTTCCAGCATTTTTGAAATCCCAATGATCAGTTAAGAGATTATTCCTCTTTTCAATTAATGGTTCATAAATTTGAGTAATTCAAGAACCACATTAATTTAATGAGGTGTGGTTAAACAATAAATTTGTAATATTGAATTTAATTTCCCTCATTAAAAGTCCAACCACCTTTGTAGTCCCCACCACCAACACTCAAGAGGTGGTTGAAAAATAAAAAACAAATTTTTTTTATTTTTTATTTTTTCAAGAATTCCATGAATGAAAAATTTTCACACGACCTTAATTTTTCGATTTTAAGCCTCTCATATGTGAATCCCAGAGTTTGGAATTGTACGGTGCTCTCATATTTCTATTCTGAGCATCGTTTCAGAAGTCAGAAATTCCTGCTCGCACGTTTACAAAATGCACCTGAAAAAAGTTCAGAATTCTACTCTGGGCACACAAAACCACAAAATCAAATTCCATCACTTTTTTTAGACTCATTATAATCCAAAATAATTAAAAAAAATTATATGGAGTTTATGGGTCTTTAAATTCTTCCCACCATAGGGAATTTCATTACTGAAATCTACGAGAAAACTACTGAAACAAATGGAGGTGATGCGCATGCATCTGAGCCTCCCACCCTCTTGTGCTCCCCAAGTGGTTCTCATGCTGCCACCGAACATGAACTAGAAGAATTGACATCCCACATAGGACCCACTCATATTGATCCTCAATCTCCACTGAGAACTCCACAAACATCACCCCATCATCAATTTCACTCTGTCCACAGTCGATAACAAGTTATGGATCATGCACGTACCACCCCAGCTGTGGCACATGAAAAACATTATGCACCCAGTGCATCTGTGAGGGAAGAGTATATGGAATTCCACCTCTCCTACACTTCTGAGGATATGTGAAGGTCTAATTAAACTTGTGGATAGCTTTTCACCTTGACCAAATCAACGCAATCATCACTGGGGTGAGACCCATAGAAATACAAGCTCTCCCTCCTCACAATCCAAGGGTCTCTGTCTCCTGTCAGCATAAGAAATCTTCCATCTCTATGCAGTCTTCATCCTCTTTTGGATGATCTTCACCTTTTCAGTGGTAGCCCGTACCAACTCAGGACCCATATGTGCTAACTCTCCTTAGAATGTCCATCACGGTGGTGATATTCATGGTCACCCATAATGGGATTCAAATGAATCCATGCCGATGGTGGAGAGATAAAAGTTGTAGTATGAGATCTCCATAAGTGGAATGTGGTCCACCCAAAATTTCCCTAAATCAATTTCAAAATCATGAAGATGGTCTTCGAGTGTCTATATGGCCTGCTACATCTGACTGTCTTTTTGGGAATGGAAGGCGGTGCTCCAATGAAGCTGAGTATCGAACACCTAATTTAATCCCTTCCACAAGAGGGATGTAAAATGAGAATCATAATCTGAGATGATCATTGATTAAAAACTGTGATGTGGTAAAATATCTTATGTCTAGAGATGTCCCTATACCTCAACTAATCCCTACTCTCAGATTTGTAGGAAGTGGGCCTACATGGTGATTCAATCAACAAGAACCTAGATATAATAGTTTCCCCTGGACGAATGTGGTATCCCTATCACAATGTCCATGGAGAATCCATCCCACATTCATTCTGGTACCTCAAGTTTTAGTTCTAAGTATACTAGAACATGATGCTCACCCTTCAATTGCTGACAACTGAGGAATCATGAGACAATCTCTATCACTGCTTTCTTAGTCCCTAGCCACCTATACTAACGCCAGAGGTCCTGGTATGTCTTTTCCACACATACATGTACTACCAAAGGGGGTGTATGAAACTCCTTAAACACTTCCTCCCTAAGAGTCACTAGTACCATGGTTAATATTTTTAAGATAAAGACGTTCTCCCCACCTTTATAAAATCCATCAGGTGCCTATGTTGAGGATATTTGAGCATTTCAGACCTCGCAGTCTACATCCCCAAGCTATACATCCTTGCCTTACTGATGGATTGGGGGAGTAACTATTATATATTAGAGGTATGTTGCTCCATCACTCTACACAAAGGATAACCACTAGTAGAAATAGAACCTATACCAACGGTTTTGTCAAAACCACCGGTAAAGGTCACTAATTTGGACCAATACAAATTTTTATTCCAAAACCATTGGTATATGTCACTTATTTTGACATATCCCAGCAGTTTAGTGAAAACCATTGGTATAGGGCCTATATAGTGACCTTATACCAACGGTTTTGGCCAAACCGTTGGTATATGGTGGACCTATATTAATGGTTTATCCAAAATCGTTGATCTAGCCTTAAAAATCAAAGCACACATACCAACTGTTCTCCAAACCGTTGGTATAGGTCTATACAAACCATTTTGAGAAACGTTAGTATAGGTAAAAACTTTATTTTATGGAAACATTCATTAAATAACAGTAAATTAATCAATATTTATAATACATATTAATATAAATATATATATTTATGAAATTATATTCAAAAAATTCATGTTAGATAGTGGTTAGGTCACTATATTATAAAAAGGAGGTGTTGGGATCAAAACCAAACAATGTTGATTTTTTTTTGAATTACCTATACCTACGATTTTGTGATACCGTTTGATTAGGTTTTTATTATGACCTATAAATACAGTTTGTCAGACACCTGGTATAGTTCAAAACCAATGGTTTTCCCAGAACCGTTGGAATAGAACTATCCCCACGCCCAAACAACGAATGGTTCTCCAAATACATGGTATAGCCTAAACCAATGGTTTGGAGACCAATACCAATGGTTTCATCTTGTTGGTATAGGGTATTTTTCTTTTAGTGAACTAAAAAACGGTTAGCTTCTCTGTCACCTCACTTAGAGACTGTAGAACATACCTCCTACTAAGTGTGTATGCCTCCCCTTTCCCCATACAATGAGTGTAGACTCTCTCAAATTCATAGACCTAGAGAAATAGTATCCATCGTCATTGTCTCAGGATCAGGTCCTTCTATGAGAAAATATACAAGAGACTATGGTGATCAGAGTAGACAGTAAACTATTCTCCCATCAAGTAATGTCACCACATATTCTAGGCCAAGACCGCTTTTGGTCACTCTAGGATATAGTTAGCATAGTTCTTCTCATTCTGTCTCAGCTAACGTGAGCCCTAGATGATCCCCACTCGCTTATGAATTAGAAAAAACCATATTCCAGTCCCTGGTGTGTCACAGTAGAATATATACCCAACACCCTCTTCTGGTAACCTCAAGATTGGGCAATCGTCAGTCTCTTAATCACCTCTTCAATGCTCTACTGGATTCTAACTGTCCACCAAAAGGGGTTTCCCATTCCTATTTAAGGCTGAAAAGGGAGTCGCAACTCTGGAAAAGTTAGGTATGTACCTCTAGTAGTACAATTCTAACCCCAGGAATCTTCTAACCTTGGTCCCACTTCTGGGTGTATCACAATAAAGTAATACTAATATCTTCAACGGATCCACAGCGTCTCTAGCCTCTGAGATAACCAGTCCAAAAAAGTGGACCTCTTGTATCTAGAACTAGAAATTCGAGAGCTTACGATAAATGTTTTTCTCTCAAAGTGTTTCCAGAACTATCTAGTGGTGAGTGGAATTCTCCTCCCCCGTCATTGAGTAAAACAAGATGTCGTCAATGAATACCACCCTGAAGTGATTGAGTTATGGATGGAAGATCCAGGTCATGAGTCCCATGAACAGTTTTGGGGAATTGGACATGCAAAAAGGCATTACCCAAAACTCATAGTGGCCATACTGATATCTTAATTTCGCCTTCTGTACATCCTCATCTCCTACCCTAATCTAATGATAGACCAATCTTAATTATAATATAGAAACCCATTGAGCTTCCTATAGTTGTTCTAAGAGATCATCAATCCTCATTTGAGGATACTTCTTCATCATAGTCACTTGGTTTGGGCTCTGATAGTCCATGAAAAGCCTCACAATCCCATCATCTTTGTTGGTGAAAAAAAATATTGTTACCCATATAGAAACACTGGGCCTTATGAACCCCTTTTTCTACAAGTCCTCAAACATTACCTGTAAGTCCCAAAGCTCCCCGGGTGCCATCCGATATGCTGGAGTAGGAATTGGTATTTTCTATGGGTACAGATAGATGTCGAAGTCTACCTCTCTGCGAGGAGGTAGTCCTAGAACCATTTTAGGAAAGAAATTTGCATACTGTTCTACCATTATAGGATATCTCAGACTCCAATCTTCAACTACACCGATGGTAAGGCAAGCCAATTGATTTTTGATTGGCTTCACCCTCTTCCAAGAAAGTCCATCCAAATATACATAGGTTCCTTTCTTGCTGGTGTAGGAAAAACTAGTCCCATCATCATGGACACACCACACATTGCGCCTAAAATAGTCAATCAGAGCTTGAACTGATGATAACCAATACATACCAACAATGACATCATATGGCCTCAACACTACTACTAGGAGATGCCAAAAAAATCTCTCACCTACTCTAGTAAGCTCACTCAGGCATCACCAGTGTGTAAATGTAGTATCCTCTTCCGTAGGAGTCTCCAATCGTATGGACCAAGCCAATGGATCTAATGGATTCTCTAAGCTCTGAAAGAGAGCTGTGGAAATGAATGTGTGTATAGAACATGTGTCTATATTTACTGCAGGTAGGGTGGATTAGAAACATATCATACCTTGAATCATCTATGGATCCCCATGGTCATAGGGATCAGATTCCTTAAGATGATCACGTCCCTTTCTGCCAGCTCACTGAGATCGGGGTGGACCACCTTGAGGTGGTGGTGATTGACCCACAAATCTCCTCCACCACCTGATCCAAGGAATTCACCCATACTATATTCACGGACCTATAGAACTCCTCCTTCAAACATATACCTCTTATTTTTTGTTACCTAGACCATATTCTAATCGTTGAAAAGGATGTTCGGGCCGTCAGGAGCCATGTGTCCCTGTCTGCCACACATGGATCATAGTCTGCTCTTATGTTGGCCTTCATACATTGTGATCTCCGCACCCCCGACCATACTATTTGGGGACTTCCTTAGGATGGTATGACCCTCTAGGACCTTTGCTACATAATCCTACTACCTACTGCTGCTTACATGGGTACATGTCGTCTAGTGGTGGCTCTCACAATCTGTGTCTGCTCAGCTAAGAATCTTTCCACCAATATTGGTCGATCGAGTAATCCTGCTTGAATTGAGATATTGAGTGATATCATAGATTCTCTGATCACCCACCAAAAACCATGTTCAATGGTATATCATTTCAATAATGTTTCTCGTACCATGTCTGTGGAGTTTTAAGAGAGTTCAGTGAATCTCATTGAGTATAGGGCCACTATCTGGAAACCCTACTATATGTGTATGAGCTCCTGAATATGCACAGAGCATAATGTTTCTAAAATTAACTCCACCCTTAAGAGGCTATTGATGTCGATCCGGTTGAGGTTCACCTATTCATGTAACTTTAGTTTCAGGCTCCACCATATCCCTGCCATGCACTAGAAAGCATTATCTGGTAGGATTACTATATGTCCTCTAATGTTCCAACCAGGCCTAAAACTATAGCCACTACATTGAGCCAGTCCTCAGCTTCCTATGGATCCATCTATCCCAAAAATATTGGAGGCCTATTATACTGGATCTCATGCAAAGTTCTCAGTTGGAGTGCACTATATTCTAGGGGGTGGTGGAAACTACTACCCAATGGGGAGTAGTGCTGCTGGTGCATCACCTAATGTTGTCATCTTTGTAAGAGGGACATGCACCAAAGCCTAATCGCTCGGTAGCCTGTCATCAGGAAATCTCTCTAGAATCATGGATGGCACTCTAAATGTTGTCTTCCTAAAAATAAATAGATGAACCATGTTCAATGATTTATACCTGGCAAGGAGACTCAAAAGAGATCAAAAGTAAAATATTTTCCAAACATATTCATTCAGTGTTTTCGTGCATCGATTAAAAAATCAGAATTTCGAACCTTGGTGTATGGATACGTTATATGCCTTTACAAAAATGGACTCCTTGTATTGTAAACCACACTAAAAATACATAACATTATTTCTATATTATAATGATCAGAGACCTAGTCCTTCGGTAGAACTGAATCATTTGATACTGCTTTTTCATGACCCATCCCCCGAGGCCTGTGTCGCGGCTACACCAAAATTTCCTTCCATATGACAGGGAATGTATACTAGCACCAGAAATAAGTTTTCCTAAAATTGGGAAGGAATTTACTTTAAGTTATAAATAAAATAAACAAATATCACAACAATATGAAAAACCATGTAGTAAAACTATAGTAGTGAATGTGTTTACTGAATGTAATGGGGGTGGGAAAAAGCGCAACGGAATGATACAACTATAGTAGAAAAAACTCTATAGATTGTCCACCAAGGACCAAATTTGAAGGGTAGGTACAACTCTTATCCGCATATCTCCATGTTAACTAGTCACCTCTGTGTACCGCTGGGTCCTGGCACCCTATAGTCTCAGCCAAGCTTCTTGTCATCTGTATAAGACGTAATAGGGTGAGGGAGAAGCCCATATAGGGAGGAGTATAACAATACCCAGTAGGGACTCTGCGACCCAAGTATGTCTCCCAAAATTCAACAATGTAAAAACCAAAAAGCATGACCTCAAAAACAAAGAACAAAATAATGTCAGCTTACCCAATATATACAACTCAAGGATCAACAATACATATGATTAGTCTTAATCAATTTAATTTAATTTTGATAGGAAGTTCCAATATAAACCACAAAGAGTTTTTTTCATTGTTGATACACATAGGGTCGTTTGTTCTTGATCTATAATTGTTTTCTCTAGGCTGGTCCTCATCAGGTTCCACACTACTGATCCACACAGCGTCTCAACGATGCTGATCCACATAGGGTCGCAATGATGTTGATCCACACAAGGCCTCTATGTTGTTAATCCCCACATGGATGCTATGATGATGATCCACATTGGGTCTCTATTATGTTAATTCACACATGGTCTCTATGATGATGATTCATATCGGGTCACAATGATTCTGATCTACACCGGGTCTCTCTTTAATTGACAGCCAGCCACATGATTTCACACACTATGTGCGCATGATTTCTGTAGAATCGGCTCCTCATGATATCAATTATGCCGCAAAATCCACTAAATTCTCCAAATGAGTATCCCAAAGTACTATATTGTCATAAGGTTCCCAAAACTATAGACGACGTGTCTATTAGATGACTGGCATATGAGTTATATGTGTTTTGGTAATGAGGGCCCGGTTGGATTCGAGTTTGATCCAACCCGACTGTACTCCAACATTATTTGAAAATAAGATGCAGTATCTCAAATTGTCCGTCCTGTTCAAATAATTGTTCCATCATGGAATATTAATCAAAAAAATTTCTGTTTTGAGAGATATGACCTTTTAAACAAAATAGGGTCGAAAAGGTGATGGGTCCTGGCCGACCCGGTCAGACCGACCCGACCATCCCAACCTGGGCTGACTGGACCTATTTCCAGTCAACCCGGCCTGGTCTGGGTCCAAGTCATGTCTAACCCAGCCCCTCTTATACTAGTTGAGTGGGCCCAAGGGAGCATGGCCATAGGTTGGGCCTGCTGGACCACAGACCAGCCCGGCCCGCCTTGGCTGGGCGTGACCAGCCGGGCCGCTCGGGGGTCTGCTCCCTTCATGAAGAGGCATTCGTCTATTCAGTTTGGAATAGTTATGCCACATGGAATCATGGCCCACTTCTTCCAGGACCCGTGGGGCATAGGTAACCCTTCGCTGCGGTCACCCAATGGTCGGCCGCACCTGCAGTCCTTCGCAGCGCTGTCTTCCTCAACGACTGCCATCATAGCCCCGGTGGTGCCGCAGTAGCTGGGCTGCCATGGGCCACCATGAGATCTCTGGTGGACAGTTTTCTCTCTCGATTTCACCTATGACCCTCCCAAAATTCTTCCAACACATCGTTGCTCCTAAATTAATCATGCCACCATATTTTCTACTTTCCCATTGATAACTAAATCAATGAAATTGAATGTGGAGGGTTCATGCCTTGTTTGGTTAGGACTCTCCCACCGTGTTAGCAAAATAAAAAGGGTGAGAGGTCAAGAATCATCAAGAGAACACTAAACCCCATTCAAAACACCATAACAGCCTCTTTCATTTTCATTCAAATTGCGGATTAAAATATTTTGTTTAATATTTGTTCGCAAGGTCTTTCCTAGATGATAGATAGAAACAAAATCACTTGAATGTAAACATAAACTCTACCCCAGAAACGCAGGATATGTCATAGTTGTGGGTGATGAATCCATGTTCGTTGACGCTATCAGTGTTCATTGATCCTGAATTATTTTTCCCTAATGATGTTGTCCAATACTCCATTATCCATTATAAGGGTTGATCTTTGGTGCATTGTCAGAGTTCTCCCACAATATCTCACTACCCTCTCCCTTCACCAATGTTTTCAAAATCCCATAGATGAGTAAAGAGATTAAACCTCTTTTGAATTAGTGCTTCATTAATAGGTGTAATTAATGAACCACATTAATTTAATGAGGTGTGGATACACTATCAATGTATAATAAGGCATCAAATTTCCCTCATTAAATGTTTGACCCCCTTAGTGGTCCCCACCATTGTCACTCGAGATGTGGTAGAAAAATAAATTAACATATTAGGTAATTTTATTATACTTTCCAAAAGACCATGATTCTAACTTTTTATCTCAGCCTACTACAGTCAATGTTATGTCGACCTTAAGAGAATACTAATGATTCGAATTCAATGATGCCCTCAAATATCTATTCCGATCACCTGTTCAAAAGATAGATATTCCTGCACACATGTTTAGGGAACGTATCTTAAAAAAAGTTCAAAATTCACTTCTGAGCACACTGGTCATCAGACTCACTTGACATTAATATTCCCATTCTCATAATAATCCAATATAATTGATAAATTTTTTTGAAATTTCTTGTTCATTACATATGAAATCAATTAAATTTTTATTTTCATCATTAAAATGGATTCTCCATTAAAAGGAGGTAAAATTCCCATTATTAAAATATAGATTGTTAAGTGTAATATTTGGTTTGTTCTATTATTATGCTTATCAAATATATATGCTAAATATCCAAAATATTATATTTAATATTATATATATATATATATAATTAATATGACCCACTGATTTTCATTATTTAAATCTATTAGGAATAAACATTGTGAAAATAAATAAATATTATTTTATATTAATTCAATTTCCAAATTAATTTAAAAAAATTTTATAACCAATTAATTAAATTTATCATTGTTTAGACCATATATTTTTATTATATATTTAACTACATTCATAAAAAATAATTTAACGTCATGATTAAATAATTATTATTTCAAAAGTCAATTTTCATTTGTAAAAACTTATTGTTTAGTGTATTGTAAACATTCATAGAAAGCCTATCTTACGGGTAACAGAAGCTAACTCGGGTTTTCTTGAATTTTAAAAAAAATATCCAATCTATTTAAAATAGTAAATCTATTTTTCATGTATTATGTTATTATATATCACTCAACACTATGTGTCATATTTTACTAATTGTATCGAATATTAGGTGCATACATTTGAATTTATGGGTGACACATTCCACTCTTATGTTTCGATGTTATTTATAAAAATATATTTCTCAAATATTATTAATTTTTATTTTATTATTATGATATAAACCATAATAACATATTGATATGTTTTTCCAAATGGAGTAATTTTTTATCACTAATAATTATGATTCTTATTTACCATTGGATTTAAATTGAGGAATTTGTTGGGAAGAATTTTTTTATGGAAAAGTTTGTGAGATATTTTCAAAAATGTCACGTGACAAATATTTTAATAGATATTTAAATAAACTAAATCAATTATCTGGGATATGTTTGATTTATTTCAAAACATTAGTATCTAAAATATTTAACTGATATAAAATATATGTATACTATTTTTGGGTCATATTTGAAAGATATAGAGAAACTAATAATAAGGGATTAGAAAAAGGGATACATTGAAATATGGAACCCAAAATACAAATGAAATGTATAAACTAATTTAGTATATTATTGGGGATAATTACAGAAAAAATTTGGACCAAGAATGAAGTACAAGTTGATTGACTAATCTAGGAGGAGTATATGGGACGAATTTGGCAGTATGTAAAACTTTCAGGATAATCATCCAAAACAAGAACGTTGTCTAATAGTTACCGATTCATCTTGTATATGGACCCTATTCATGTATTAGAAATCCATCACACCCTATCATCTTATTGATGGTGCCCCTGGGATTATAGGTATATTACTATGATCAAAACACACCTAGTTATACAAAAATTCATTTGAAGATGGTTTCCCTTATACCTCTCTAGGAATTGCTTCAGATTCCTTGTAGCATCTATATTAAAAAAATTATCAATTATTACTTTACTATAAACCATTTAATTAAATAAACTTATATCATGAAATTTATTATACATTATAATTTCCACACATAAGTACTTATCATTATTTGGGATAATATGTAGTTATCCTAACTATGGGGCTCTATACACTAGGATCATATATATGAATCATACTATGAATTTTAATTTTTGATACAAAAGATCATTTATAAATTATGAAAATAAAGAACCGTCACCCCTCCAGACACCATATCCATAAATATAGTGATACACAATGGGTGTTCCTTGAATGACATAGAAACCACCAATATGAAATTGTAACAATCTATTCTATTCATGAGGACTAGAAAAAACATAAACTACCATGACACATTAATCACTTCATGAATATCCTAATTTAGGGGATAAATATTTAAAATATAGGTTATTGTTATGCTTCATTTCACATTTTTAAATTGGTATAAAATCTTTGAAGTTGTGATCTTAATCTTCCTCAATTCGCAATATCCCAAACATGGTGATACCCTTATAAATATTTAATCGATTATGGTAAACATGATCTGTTGTCACTGAGGGTTCATATATGAGTTCATCCTACTATCTATGGTAACTAATCGGTACATGGTCAAATATACCATCATTTTTGTCTCCTTAACATTAAAAAATCAGAATTAAATGTCATACCTTCACCTAAATGGTATGGTGGTTAGAGAAACATCTAAGAATAGATGGATTAATTTTGATTCATCAGGATCATTCAATAATTTTTTTTTAATTTGATAAATATTTCTTGTATATATATTAATCTAATGGCCCATTTAAATCCAAAATTCATTCATAAATCATTTAAAAATGGATAAGGATCATCCACTTAGACTTCCCTTCATCATATTTGTGATATATCTTATAATATTTAAATGAGATACCATACATAAAAATATATATCTACTAGATCATAATTTGAAAAAACGAATTACAACATGATAAAATTCTATTAGGTAAACCATAAATCAAAGATAAAACACAGGTTTTTAGCCTTTTGAGATTTTATATACACTATATCTCTATGATTTCAAATGAATATATGACATTCATGAGACAGTGAACTATAACACATATCACAATATATGAAATAAAAATTGTTTGGAGGCCTAAGAATATATCCATTTTCATCTCATTAAAATTCAACATTAGTATTAATTGAATAGAAATAACTTTCATAGTCCAAAGTTCTCTTCAATTTCAAATCTAGGGGAATGAATTCAAGAGACAAATCCATCAATTTATTTTCTCATACCATGCCACCAAATAAAGAAGCATATATTTTTTTATTACATAATCATCCCAAGGATAGATAATGAGCACGAGGTTTTGGATTAAATAATGATCTCTTACCTCATATAGGTATGGATAATTACCCTTACATGGATATAAAACATTATTATTTCATCAATGGATCATTGTTGAATTTCGTTATCACCTTTATACTATTCCTACATCATGAGAAAATTAAAATATGGATCAAAATTATCCTTCCGTCAAACCAATTGTTGGAATTTAAATACCTACTGAGAATTGATCATTACATCTAACACATACATCATATCCTGTCAACATTTTTTCAAAACAGTCACTATTATACATCCCTCATGTAATGAACCAATGTTTTATCTGTATAAATATATTCATATAATCATTTATTAATGTATAAAAACATTAGGAAACATAATGAAATATAATTATTCTAAATACTAATTATCAATTAGTCTTAATTTTTCCACTTTTTTGTTTTTTTAATTTTAAAAATATGACATACATGATCCTATATAAGATGATTTTTGTGGTCCGATGGAAGTAACATGATTTTTGTGTGTGACTATTATCCTACACTTATGAATAGTGGTATATCCTTTTGAATATAAAATTAACCATATTAATTTTAATCTTACATAAGATAGTATATAAATAAGATTTATGTGAATGAAAGATATACCTATATATTCGAGTAAGTATATAAATGATATTAAAATCGTATTTGTCGAATAAACGATTATTTTATATAAAAATACAGTTTAACATATTTATAAAATTATTTTTATTAAAATGGGGATTATTTTTTGATTAAACAAATCGAAAAATGTGTATGGTGAATTCTTGGGATTTTTCAGAAATAATTTAATTTCTGGTGAATAATGAAATTCAATTATTTAAAAAATATGCTGAATATAAACGAATTAATGCATCATGCATGAGTCATGGATGATATGAATTGCCATTGTTTATAATATACATGTATATATTAATATTATTTTTCATGGAATCATCATTATTTCTTCTATTGTGGATTAATAATAAATTAATTAATATAGTTCTGTAAAAACCCCTCTTCCATTCACTATAAATACCACACTTCAAACCCTCATTTTATCAAACCACTCATGATTAAAGTCTTTTATAAACTCATCCAAAGAGTCTTCCCAAAACCCTACCCCATGTCAAAGAGATTTTGGTCTTATTAAAATACCAATATGAGGTTCATTACGTAGGATTCAATAGGTAATTCTCACCTCCCTCTTTTACTTTTAATTCTTTTCAATTTCCAGTTATTTTATGAATCTATCCCCAAATGTACTCATCCACATGGTATGGTACCTCCATTATATTACACAGACTATTATTTTATGATAATAATGGGAGAATATATCATCCAACCCACTTGTCCTTTTACTTCTATTTTAGAAATTAATACATTGTTTGTGAGGTGTTAACTTTCACCTTCAAGAACGACATGTTTTCATTTTCATTTACCGCTTTCAGATCTAGTCATAAATCCATTTTTATGGATGATCTAGATTATTTTATAGGAATAATAATATATTAAATGCACTATTACTAACTTCTGTACATATTACTAAATGATAAACACAATCAAGTTCGTTGTGGAATAAAAACCACCGGAATTTACCCAAAAGATAATCATTACATTATTATATATTGATTAAATATCATGGTATATAAAAAAATATTTATACTATCATATAAAAATCTATAAATCCTAAATAACATGTAATTATAATTTTATATGTCTATCCAAGTTTTAAATGAACTTCCATTGAACAATAAAAGTGAATCGTTCAAGAATACTATAAAAACGTTCCCGAATAATGAATTTATGCCCTATAACCCATCCAAAATTTAATAAATGGAACAAATAAACAAAAATGAATCTTATTAATGTATAAAATGTCTTTTAATTGTAAATTCATGAATATAATGTGGTTATAGAATATATCAAAGTTATGAAAGCATTAAGATACAAGGCAAGAAGAAATTACTGAACCCAACTCTCATAATTTGGGATTTCCCACATTCAACCAAATTTGAGTATAGATATGACTTAAGAATCATCAATTTATCTCCATCATACCTATTTTGGGATATATATGTTTTCTTATTTATTTTATGAAAATAAAATTTTCTTTCAAATGAACTAATCATATAAATAAACACACTGTTTTTACATCTCCATGAATGTTTATACATCATTCATCATATACTTTTCTTTGTAAAGAATGTTATCCACTTTTTTATTTTGGGATCCAAATTTTTATGAATGTATTAATTATTATGTGAAACCTATTCCTTTACATGGGTTATTTTATGTTGATGGTTGACATAGGTTATTTTTGGCATTCATGATAATCTAAATGTTATGAGGTGATTGGTGCATCGGGATTATATAGTGCAATATGGATGTCATAATGTGATGGTTGTTACTGAAATTATATGACACTCCATTTATTTGGGAAAATTGTTTTATCTCATGATTAAAATGGAAATTATGTGTGAACATGATTCTAGGAATGTCCAAAACTAGGTGTCATAGTTAACCACTAAGACCTAATGTATCATTTTTATGCATTGCCACATTTGAAGAAATTTACCAATGCTTCATATAATGTTCATGATCCAATTACTATGTTATTATTGTGATCAAACACTATTATATTGCTCATATATATCCTCTTACAGAGATTTTATCTGAACCCTTTTGATGTATATCCTTTGGAGAATAGGTGTATTAAGGAGCTTTCAAGGGACAATAAGAAGATGGATAAGAATGTATAAAATAAATATTTACATTCTATGTTGTAAATGTTAAGTACGGTCTTAGTTTTCACAATATACTAAGCCATTTCATCATCATTGTATAATACTACTTCGTTGTTTATATTCAAAATTATGTAAGATTAGTGTACAACAATGTTGGGCCACTATAGTTGGTATTAGATGAAAGGTTTAGTTAATTTGTCAATTTGTATTAGTGATCCCAAGAGAAATCCTCTAGTATGAGACTATGAAAAAATATGCACACAAGAAGTTTTACATATGGATCTCATAAGTTAAACTATTATTATAAATTTTAAAAATAAATTAGTTATTTATTTGTAATTCATTTTCTTATTTTTTTTAAGCATTTATTTTTTAGAAACTTGTGGGAACCAGGAGAAACTAGGACTGAAACTCATGTAAGGGACAATGCAACAATTGCACCAATGACATACCCAATGAATTGGAAATATGAGTTCAAAAATTCATGTCTATTATTACCAATATATCTCATGTTTTGAATAATAACATGAATATTGTGGAATTTACTCTTCCACCCAAGAGGGAGAAGCTAGATATCGAGTGTTTTCAATGTCACTGACCACTGACATTTAGTTGATCTTCTGATCCACTAGTGGCAGTAAAGTGGGTCCATGACATGGATAAGGTATTTTATGTGCCTCACTGTTCTACGATGGATAAGGTTAAACTAGCCTTTTATCATCTAGATGGAGAGGCCAATCAATGGAGGTTTTGATTAGGAAAACCAAGACAATAGATGAAATTGAATAGATGGAATGTGAAGAAATTAACATCATGTTTCTTAACAAGAATTTTCCAAAAACTCTTCCAATTATAATGTAGAGGGAATTCATAGAGATCAATAATAGTGAATGAGAATCTGTCACAACATACTAAGAGAGTTTCACAAGTATTTTATAGTATGCTTAATGTTTTGTTATCCACAATGATAGAAGATTTAATAGATTCTTCAGTGGATTAAATCCACGCCGTTTAAAGGCTCATGATATTCAGGACACTGGGATTTACAATGATTTAATTGGTGTTCCCTCAAAGTATAGATGTATTTTGGAGAATGTCCCTATGGCCATGTTTATATGAAATGAATGACTGAGTTTCATGATGATGTATATAATGCTAAATGTGGGAATAAAACTCAACGAACCAGATGCCAAAAATCTGTGAAGATACATCATGGGTACTTCCTCCAAGGGATGGTTAATAGCTTCAACTGTGGGAAAGAAATCCACCATGCCCAATAGAGTCAAAAAGATATGAAAAAGAATTGAAATTTAGTAAAATAATGGAGAAAACCACCCATGTTTCAATGTTACACCAGTAGGGAGTAATGGAACTATACAATCCATTATACTGAACCTCGAGCCACCAAGTGTAATTAGCGTCAGCAGTAAAAAAATAAAAATTAGCAATGGAAGACTTATTATATCCCTACTGTGGATGTGTATTATGAAATTTAATTCATTCAAGTTACATTTCCTATTCACTAAAGTGTTTAAAATGTATTATTCGATTCAGGTTCTACGCAATCCATTCTATCTTTCTAGTTTGCATGCACTATTGAATTGATGCCCTAAAAATGATTTAGGGGTTTATGTAAATACACCAAGTGGTGAAATTAATTCAACCCATGTGTTTGACTCTCCTCCTATTGTGAATGTGTAATGATTTTTTCAGTAAATAGTGTAATACTCCCCATGTTAGAATTCGATACTATAGTGGGAATGGATTTAATCTCCTTATATAGAGCACATATAAATTTCTGGAAAAAGAAAATATCATTTCATATTCCAAACAATCCCATGCTAATATATATATGCATGGAAGATCATGAATCTACTTTGTAAAATAGTTCAATGGTATGGGTGTTGTTTCCAAGTGAGGAGGCATACCTCACTCAAATGGTTGAATCATAGGTGTCAACCTAGATAAAATGCCCATATTTAGGGAATATTTTATTTTATTTCTTAATGCGATACTTGGAATTCCCCTAGATCATGAGGTATTGTTCTCTATATAACTCATACCCAATGATACTCCAATCACAAAGTCTTTCTATAGGATGGATTCTATCAAAATGGATGATTTAGTGAAGTAGCTACAAGAGCATTTGGACAAAGGCTTCATACACCCTAGTGCATCCCCATGTGGTGTTCCAGTGCTCTTTTTGATGATGATGTGTTTCGGTTATTTGGATCTCAATATTACCGTAATGAACAAGTGTCCTCTTCTAAGGATTGATTACAAGACCGATCAGTTAATATGATCTTAGTACTTCTCAACGGTGGATCTTTATTTTGGATGTTATCAATGTAAAACAACGAATGAATGTAGTTTGAAGATTTACATCCATACAAGGTATAGGAACTATGTGTTTTTGCTGATGGCCTTCATATATACTAATTCCCATGAAATCTTCATGTATTGAATGAATAGAGTAATTAAAAATTACCTCGACAAATTTTTTGTGGTGTTTATCGATTATATTTTAATCTACTACAAGAGCAAGGAGGAACATGAAGAACATATAAGTATTTTATTATTGACATTAAAGAAGGATAAGTTGTTTGAATTGTTTAGTATGTGGTAATTCTGGACGCAACATGTCTCATGCTTAAGACATGTGATCATAGGAGAGAAAATTTATATGAACCCTTCAATGAAAAAAGCAATTAAGGAATGTTATAGACCATATAGTGTAATGGAAATAAATATTGTTCAGGGATTAGTAGGGTACTAGCGATGTTTTTTGAGTAATTTCTCAGACTATATTGGCCTCTGAACAAGTTAACATGGAAAGTGGTAAAGTATGTCTGGATGGATGAATGTGAGGAAAGAATCAAGGATCCAAAGAGATTATTGATCACCGCACCTGTAATCACACTATAAAAGAGTGGAGAATGTTTTCTGATATATTGTGACACTTCAAAGAAAGAAATCAGTTTTTCAATTCGTAATAATTAAAATGTTATAGCCTAAGCCACACAGTAGTGAACGATCCATGTGCAGAACTACCCGAAACATGATCTAGGTATCATATATGCGATTATTTTCATGAAAAACTAGAGGCACTGCCTTTATGGGGAGATGTGTGACATATAAACCAACAATAAGAGACTAATATATATATTTACACAAAAGGTGATGAACATGATTCAATGGATATGGTTATAGGTAATCAAATAATATAATTTCTCTATTCAAAATCATCCCAATGAGGCGAACAATTTAGTTGATAATCTTAGTAGAATATAACCTATTACTCTATTAATGATTCATGTTTATAAAGATCCAATATTTTTAGATACTAAATGGATGTATTTGGAATTATTTGGGAAGAGGATACATCCTAACATTCCAAAATTATTTCACATCCATCAGTCTAGGATATGATTAAGGAGGCACAAATTGATGATCTAGACTTACAAAAGAAGGTGAATGGTGTAATGGAAGGTTAGTTTCATGATTTCCACAACAACAATGAGGGTGTTATTCTATTTGAAACATAACATTATGAAAATTTATCACCTGGTATAAAGATAGATCTATTTTAAAATTTTTATAGCATAACATTCTATATCCAACCTGGTAGCACAAAAAATTACTGATATCTCTAATAACACTTTTTGTGGGATAACATGAAGAATGAGATTGCAGAATATATATCAATGAGCATAGTATTTAAAAAAATTAAATAAGGGAGACTAACGTCCAAAGAGATTATTCCACCATTGCCTATACTGGTGGGGAAATGGTAGAATGTCACTATGGACCATATCATGGGTCTCAAGAATCATTCGTTGGGAAATAATGCGATGTATGTTGTGGTTTTCGGACTCACCAAGACTTCCAATTTTAACGCCATTTGAAATGTCGCTCACTTGGAAATCATGCAATGTTGTATACGAAGTAAGTAGTGATATTCCATGGTGATACAATCTCTATTTACACTAACCATGATCCAAGATTCAAATATAAATTATCGATAATATACCAAAGTCATTGAGTATTAAATTAAATTTTACCATGACTTATCACCCCAAGCCGATGGACAATATAAAAGAACAATTCAGATGCATGAAGGTATGATAAGAGCCTACTGTCTAGAATTAAATGGTGAATGAGATCAATATCTCCCATTTCATGAGTTCTCATTAATCATTATAATTCACTACAATATTCATATGGATATATATGAATATCTGTATGGAAAGCGATGTAGAACTCCAAAGTAATGCGAAGAAGATGGAGAAAAAATGCTACTTGGACCTGATCTTGTGAAAGAGATGTAAAATAAGGTTCAAGTCATTCCGAATGAAATAAAATCTACAAAGAGTTGGAAAAAGAGATATTCTAACAATAGTGGAAGGGACGTGGATTTCGATGTTGGAGATAAAGTCTTCCTTCAAATATCACCCTGGAAGAGAGGAATGCATTTTGGAAACAAAGGGAAGCTAATACCAAGGTACGTTGGTGCCCTTGAGATCCTTGATCACATAGGAGTCACGGTCTATCCTCTTCCACATCCATTGGAAATGAATCATTTTCATGATGTGTTTCGGGTATCACTCTTAAGGATGTAAGTACTAGTTTCTTCACATGTACTGAATTCATAGGTGGTACAACTGGACGGTGATCTCTCCTATGAGGAGAATCTGAAAATGTTCATGGACCGGAGAGAAAATTTTCTACACAAAAAGACAACCCTACTTTTCCTTGTGTGATGGATGAACCATAAGTTCGTATATGTATCTTGGGAACCAATGGAGGCAATGAAGGAGATGTACCCTCACCTGTTTGATTAAAATGAAATTTCGATTTTGAAATTTAATAAGGCTAGAAGAATGTAATGACCCAATGTTTTATCAATTCAAATACCCACTTATAATAATTCCTTAAAGTATAATCACATTATAAAACACTACTAAATATAATTATAATAAATACTATGTGACCATTAAACATAATTTTTTGACTTTTATGTTTTGAAATTCAAAAATCAGACTTTCACAGGTGCGTCCATGATTATTTTTGTGGTCATTTTGAATAGACAAGTTTTTTAGTGAATACTAAACTACCCATATGAATAATTTCCTACCCATATTAATAGTAACATAATATATGATAGTATATATATATATATGATTTAACTGAAATTACGATATACCTATATCTTGGAGTAAGTAAATAAATGATTTTATATTTGTATTTTTTGAAGAAATTTTTATTATATTTTAAAATAAAATTTAACATATTTATAAAATTATTTATGAAAAAATGGAGTTATTTTTTGAATTATAGAAATCAAAAATAGTTAGGGTTAATTATCAGGATTTTTCTGAAATTTTTGAAATTTTTCAAATAGTGGAATTGAATAATTTCCAAAATATGATAAATAAATGATCATTAGAATCATGCTTGAGTCATGGTGGAGGTAAATGTCCATTGGTTTGAACTAATGTTCACTTATTACTATTATTGGTCATGTAATCAACATAATTTTTGTTCTTGTGTGGAAATTATTAAATAATTAATATAGTATTGTGAAAACCCATCTTCCTTTCACTATAAATATGTCCATTCAAACCCTCATTTCCTCACACTAGTAAAGAATTAATCATTGTCTAAAATCAACCAAAAAAGTGTCTCTAGAACCTCACACACATCCAAGAGATTTTGGTGTCATCAAAACACCAATCCAAGGTGCCTTAAAGAGGACTCAATAGGTAATTCCCCCTTTCCTCTTTTCCATTGATTTCCATTCAATTTCAAGTTCTTTTGTTAAAATATCACCACCTATCCTCATCCACATGGTATGGTAATACTAGTATCATATATGTAATTTAATGTTATGACACTAATGGTATAATATATCATCCGACCACTTTATCCAATTCATTTAATTTTATTAAGGAAAACATTGTTTGTGAGGTGATAATTTATCTCCATTACAATGACATGTTTTCATTTTCCTTTATCGCCTTCAGATCTGGTCATAAAAAAATTTTATGGTTGAACCATATTAATGTTATATATATATTATATCCCTCTTAATTTCCTGGAACTAACTTATAAAATAATTAAAAAATTATTAAACAAATCATGATTTTTGTGGTCGAAAAATAGCCTGAATTAACCATAAGGATCATTATTAAATTATTATCTAATGATTATTTCACATGGTATATAAAAAAAATAATTTATAAAATAATTTTAAGTTCTGTAACAACATAAATAACCTCGAATTACAATTTTGGATGGTAATTAATGTTTTGAATAATCTACTATTCATGAATAAAATTGAACCGTTCTAGAAAACTATAAAAACAAACCTTCCAAATAATGAATTTATGTCGTATAACTCATCCAAAATCCCATAAATGAACTTAATATATCATTAATAAATAATATTAATAAATAAATGGTTTTATAATTTCTAATTAATGAATATAATTCGGTTTTATAAGATATTAATGTGAAGAAATCATTCAAATACAATGTAAGGGGAAATTCCCGAACTGAACTCTCATACATTGGGATTTACCTCCATCAACACATTTTCAATATAGATAAATCTTTAGAATAATACATTCTTAATTATATTACATTTTATGGGATATAAATTTTTTCTAATTAGGTTTATGAAAAACCCAATTTTCATCCAAAATAACTCTTCTTACAAATAAACACCATCTTTTTACTTCGCAAAGATTGTTTCTACTTCACTCCTCATTGATTGTACAATGTCAAGAATGTTATACTCTCATTATTTTTGGAGAAAAATGAATTTGAATATATTATTTATGATGTGAAAACCATAAATTACATGGGTTGTTTTATATTTATGTTTTTTATATGTTCTATGTTGCATGAATGATAATGTAAATGTTATGATGTGATGGGTGTGCCCAAAATTATATACCACAATATGAATGTTATGATGTGATGGGTGATCCTAGAATTATATAATTATAAAATTCATTGGGTAATGTGATCAATGTCATGAGTTAAAAGTAAATTATGCATGAACATGATACAAGAATTGTTCACAACAATATCTGTTAGTTAACTACAAAGTTATGATTTATCATTTTTCTGTATTGCCACATTTAATGCCTTTTATTAATGCTTCTTATCAGCTTCATGATCCATTTCTTATGTTATTATTGTGCTCACACATTGTCATATTGTTAACATATATCCACTTACTCAGATTTTAGCTCATCCCATTTTTATGTATATCCGCATTTGGTTATGTGTACTGAAGAGTTTTCAAGGGACAATAAGAAGCTAGAAAATAATTGATTAAATAAATTATTACGTTTTATGATTCAAATTTTATGTATGGTCCTAGTTAGCCAAAGAAAATAATTCATTGGATCCTAATTGTGCAATACTAATATTTTTCTATATTCAAAATGATATAATATTAGTGTATGAAAAGGCAGGGTCGTTATACATTAATTGATTCATTATCCTAATATAATTTTGATTTTTAGTTTACAAAATCATCAATTATACTCCACATCCCCATAGTATAATCTATCTCAAAATAAAAATTTCATATGTACTAGAAATTAAATTTATGTTTCTTGATCTGTTCATGTTGGGAGATTATTTTCCAAAATGTATTATGGTTTGTGTGGATAGAAATCAAATCGACCAAGAGTTAATGTGTTGAACACATTAGGGAATAAAAAACTATAACTGACATAATATCATATTTGGGGTAGTATTTCTATTGGGAAAAAATTAAGAACATAAATTAAAAAATGATCAATAAAAATAATTTTATCTCCAATACAAACCATATTTTTACCATTATACCTGCTATAATAATTCAATGGGTCTTAAATTTTAGATTCTATGTAGATGTAAATACATTCTAAAACATCTGAATAGTAGTTTATGAAATATTGGTCGTATAAAATTTCACCCATTCTAGTTATCCATATCACGTGTTTATCTGTATGAGGTTATTATCAAATCAAACAGACATAATATCTATATAGGGTTTCAAAACTAAGCGTCTTGAACAAATTCCTAGGCATGAAAACTGTGCCATTTTGTACATATTCATTGGTTAAATGGAAATTTCTTCATTAAATAAAATAATAAAATGGACGAATACATCATAAATAAAAATATATACCTCAAATTACCTAAAACAATATTATAATGTTTAATTGCACTTAATAATATCATCATATTCCCTCTATGTAACTCTTAGGCATATGAGAATACAAAAGTATCATATATAAACACCATGAAAAAGTACATGAAGTATTGATGGAAAATTTGATTATTGATGTCCATTATAAATTGTTATTAATTTTTAATACTAGATGGAAACACAGTATACTCATGTAGCACATATTTACTCTGAATTTGTTTACTTAGATAATCATCTTCCAGGACCCATAACATATTTTAACAATATCATGGGTTAATCCTATAAAACAATTATTCTTCCCCCAAAAATTTAAATATATCATCTATATGAGTTAATGGATAAATATCTATAACAATATCATGTACTACATTATATTAATCCATGAATAATGACAATATAACATGGGTGTTTTGAGAAAATATAATAATACCACTCAATAGTTGTGTGAAAAAATGGAAAAATCTTGTTACCCTAAGATTCTGTAGATATAACATTGTCTTTTTTAAGTCCTTTGGTTCTATATGACATGTTTGTAACAATGTGGGATCCACACCTGGCATGATATTGATATAATACATTGAATATATTTTAGATGGAAAACCTAATAAATAATTTGGAAGAGCATTTAAAAAATACTCAACCAATATTTTTAATGTAGTTATGTATACAACTAGCTTAAATAAATCAAAACTACCGTCCACATGAACTATAACAGCCATTTTCTGAATACTTCCATGTTTTTTTCTACATACCCCATGAAATCATGATTTGAAATATTTATCTATATAGGATTTAGACTATAATATATTTATTATTTACCAATTTTTAGGGATTGTAATATTGAATGAATGGATTAAACATGAGACTAAAATTTGGAGATCATTTATGTTATTTTCGGAAATTATGATGAAAATGATATAAAAACATGTGTAATTATGTAATTATTAGTTATAAAGGACAAACATATTTTAATCAAATTTTTTTCGGACCATCTTGTTATACAGGTATATAAATTGTGGCATGTCAATTTTCATGTCAACATAGTGAATATGAATAAATTGAAAAAACATATTTTACTAAAATTTTAATCTATATCGAGATAAACATAATGAAATTATTACTTTTTTAATTATATATAAATTCTTATTGCACATGTGATATGAGAAATACCCTCCTGGATGTCATTAAATTGGTCCCTAATCCTCTCAGTCACAATTCTTGTAGACCATCTACATGAATGATAGTGTATGAAGACTAAATGTGAGTGAATATGGACTGTTCATGGGGGAGATAATTCCATCAATTTAGAGTGTATCATGGTGTTAGTATTAATATAGATCTGTATAATAAGAGGATAAAAAACTAAAAGAAGATAAAAATCTAAGACATCAAGACGTATACAATGCCTAAAGGGGAATCTCATGTACAATGATCATAATGTAATTTCTATAACATAAAGAATAAATATGTTTACATTAAGTGAGTACATTAAATGAATTAATATTTTAGGATCAAATAATCTTAGATAAAATGTAAAATACTAGAGTGAATCTCAATATTACAAAAAATGATAAATAATTTTGACTGAAATTATGAAAAAAACTGAAATGATATTTTTAAAAAGTTAAGAAGATAATATGTAAAAAATTAAATTAAGTAAAATAATTTATGGGGATGATTAAATAATATTTTTAAAATTAATTGAAAATTATTTTTTTAAATGAAAAATATAAATTAAGATGAAGTTGAAAATATAAATTAAAATATTGTAAAAAATAATTCCCATGTAGATCATGGTTGAGGTCCAAAATTCTCCATGAAATATATAATTAGGCTCCCATAGTTATAGAATAATTATTTTATATTAATATCATAATAGTTGATAAAATAATATACTCTGAAACCACCATTTGATATATCAATTAAGCTCCTTAGTGAAATCCCGCAATGTTTAATGTAGGTGAATTTTGGTACAATGATTTTGGGTTATGTAGTTAGAGTATTTTAACTATGATATTTTAATTTTTTTGGGTCCACTAATTTTTTATAATAGATACATATAATAAAAAAATTGACTTTTTGTACTATTTGAAGAAATGTGGATACAAATTGGTCTTCCATATAATTTTATTCCTTCACATTCTTAAATTAAATTCCCATATTTATTATAATATTTTAAAAAATACATTGTTGAAACACCATTAAAAGAAGTGGTATTATTTTAAAATCATTTTAAGAAAATAAAAAACCACGATTATTTCTTTTAAAATATTGAGAACCATGGATTGTTCTAGGATTATTATCACATTGGTTAATTTCATAAATTACAATTTTTGAAACCATGAGTTTAGTTTTCAAAACATTAATGTAATGTTTATTTTTTATTATTCAAAAATTTTTATTATTTATTTGGTGGATGTTTTCTCCTTTTCAAACAAGTATATCTAAAAAATTCATAATGTATATGATTCATTAAAACCATAATTTACTGGTTAAAATGTATTCATGTTCCTTATGACTATGGGAAAACATTGAAGGAGAGGATTTGAAATACGAGGATGAATAATGAGTGTGTAAACTAACTTACTCAACTAACATAAGATGATCAATGATTTATTTACTATTTAACTATCTTCATTCATATATTAAAATATTATCCTTGCTCGCACTCCATATTGATGCTCTTTATATCACCTAAATTGTTTTTATATAAGAAATTCTAGTGTAATATAACATTTTTCATTATATTACAAGAAATACAGTAACAAAAAATAAATAAGAATATTATAATAGAATATTAGGGCCATTTCAAAATCATTTAAATTTTTAGGGACATATTTTAAATTCTGAGAACGTTTATTTCCTTCATCAGTGTCACTCTAAAAAGTATCGTCATCATTTGTTACCTTAAAATGTTTTTTCATATTGGTTTCTATTAATTTAATTGGTTATTATGATGTGGGGATCTTCATGGTGATTTCAAAAATCCTGAGAAATATGATTATTTCAGTAATAACCATATGAATTATTTCTTTATATATATTGATATGTAACACATTGAGATCCCATGACCATGGTAAAACCCACATGATTTTCTGGTCTATTATTTCTTGTGAAAATCATAATTGAGATATTTTCAACCATTCAATGTATTAGTAATACTTTTATACAGGATATTGAAAAATTAATTTACATGTATGGATCCAATATAAATTCTTGACGATACATATCTAATATAATTCCTTTTACTATATTGATTACTTCATTTGTGTCTTATAATAATTTCAAAATTTAATAACATTTATTAGAAAAAGAAACTTGACTAGAATAATATAGAACAAGAATGCAGTGTAAGGATTTAATATATTTTATATATACTTCATTGTTCATAACCTCATTTGTAATACATATGTCACCATATTATCTATCTGAAACATATTAATTCATAATGAGTATAGAAAAAATGTACAAATTGCTTTGATGAAATGTGCAAATATAATTTATATAGTAGGAATAATTAGTATCTTTGAAAATAAATGTATGAGAATAATATACCCTTAAAATGATAATTATTTGAATTATATCTGGATTAGAAAAAAATATTAAAACATTGATAATTTTAAAAATAATGAATTTTTTTTATGAAAAATGAATACCATTCATGTCAATACAAATTGATATTCGTAGTTGATGGAAATAAGGTTGTGAAATTCCACAAAAAAAATAATAATTCTCCATATACAAAGACATAAAAAATTAGTTCTATATTACAGAATGATATTTTAATAAATATGACCTTAATTAAATATTTAATTAAAAATATATTTAAGATTTGTGTACAATAAAAAGTAAGGATATCAAATTTATACTCTTTATCCATGTCGAGATATAAATAGGGAAATGTGATAATTTAACTATGATTGGTAACACAATTTATAATATGTTTATAAAATTCGTACATGGTTCCCCTATATCAATACCCCATAGTTAAGGATGCATATTTCATTATCACAATACAATGGTTTAAATTGAAACAAAACAACCACTTCACTAGGCTTTAAATGTGATCCATGAACTAAACATTCATTGATATTAATGGAGACCCAAGTACCATTTATCGATTCATTTTAATGGAGACATAAGTACCAAATTTTGATGGAGGGATTATAAGATATGGGTTTATTATTGAATGAAATACATATTTTTATTTAAACTCTTGATGTATTAATATAATTGAGAGATGTTGGGGAGTGAGAGAATGAGGCAATGGAAAAATTGTTTAAGATTTGTAAACGATGGGTGACTCTTAGATAAATGGTTCAGAAATTGTTTCTTGATCTGGCCTCTTAATTCAAGTATAGAGAATTTTTTTAACTTTTTGATGAATCTAATGATCACCAAAAGCACATGGAACATATATTTATATCATTTTGGTGTATCATAATCCTCCAAGGTTTATTTGGCTCTTTATTTGACATGTTGGTTCATTTTGACCACAATAAATGTAGCATTTAATGTTCTTTAATAACACCACTATATAGCCTCTCAATTCCACCATCTAGAGGTTCTGTGTTGAAGTATAAAATATGTCTCAAGAATCACTATCGGTATCAAGTAGATTAATTTAGGATATGGTTGGTTCTATTGGTTGTATTGACTCTTCTGTTCACTCTTACCAGTTGAATGGTGCTTCATTTCCATACTTGATATTGAAGTAGTCATTAAATACCATATTAATAGATTCTTACATTTTTTCCTTTATATGACAATAAATTAATACAGAAAGTGGAAAAATTGAATTAATTTGATAAATGTTAAAATCAAATTGTGTATATTATGATTATTAAAATATCTCTAATGTGAGATTTATTCACAATTTGTGGTTATTATCTGATTGGAGAAAGTATAAATACTAGAAATGAATTTTTACAATATTATGAACTGTACAAATGTAATTGTTGTTTAAAAATATATAACATAACATTAGAATATTCAATAATATTTTCAAATTTAAGCTTAATATTTCCAAACACATTTTAGATCATAAGTCTGAAAAATTTGTTTCGGGTAGAAAAGTAGTTTGTGATGTTTATTCAAATAATATTGATGAATAATAATAGTTTTTTTAGTATGAAAATAAACATTTGTAGAAGTTAAAGATCATTTTTGATGCAGAAGATATCATTAATGAAATATGAGATCCTACACAAACAAAAATGTGGCTGATTTTGGGGAATCACATAGATATAATTTCACATATTTAACCATGGATGATAATCGATGATCTAAATCATGCTAAAGGGTTCCATCCAATTGATTACGACACTAAAAAAATATGGGACAAGAAAAGTTGTTTTAGATATGATGATAGTTTACAATACTGATAAATATTTCTACAATGGTTTTTATAAACATCCATTAATGATAGATTTAGGGGTCAACTATACTTGTATTCACCAATTTATGAAAAGATACTGGGATGTTTCATAAATACATTAGTGGTGATTGTTTTAATTTTTTTCAATATTTTTTTAAAAAATGTCTACAAGTATTAGTAGTTATTTAATTTGAAGCTAAAAATTGTCCATATATAGAGATATATTCTACAACTAATACATATCGTTGATAATAACCAAAATCTATAGAAGAATAATCCCCCCCAAAAAAAGAAAACATAAATAAAATGGAAAAAATACCAACAGCAAAACCACACCACCAAATCGTTATATGAAAATATATCAATCATATCATTTAGAACATACACCTAATATTTTAACTTCATTCTTGATTACAGAAGACAAGATTCCACAATATTATAACATCACTACGTACCAATACAAAATCACATATCCTCACCATATATATAGAACCCCACACTTGTAAATTTCACAATATTACCACATTATTGGATACCACCATAAAAAATTCTATAAAATCATTACCTCATCATAAAAAAAGTTCATAGACACCCAAAATGAAAAATTACCTAATATTAATTAATATTACAATTTTTCCATTATATTTCTTCAACATAACCATAAAATAGTGAACAGATTCCACATTATATCAATTACAGTTCATCATCAATCACTATAACTATCCATGACTCAATATATGATAACAAGAAATCCACCACAAAAAAATTACCAATACAAAATAAAACCCCAAATAAAATAATAATAATTGTTATAAAATAAGAATCTACTAATTAGATCCAATCCTTATACAACCATTAATTAAATCATAACCTCATCATTGTACAGGATAACCTAACTATCAATAAAAAACATGAGCTTACAAAAATCTCGATATTCATAAAGGTAATCATTGTTTTACTACCAAAAAATCTTAATAAATTTAAAAATAGGATACTAGAATTAAATATAATAATACATAACCTAAAATAAAAGGATATTAAACATAATCATCAAGATATAATGGATGAAATTACAATGAATCATTTAAAAATATCTCAAATGATTATAAAAAAATATTTTTACAAGGGAATCATATTATGAAAAAAATGTAAATTAACAAAAAAATTATTTTCATGTAATGTAAAAGAAATAAACATATACAATACCTCATAAAAAGATAAATTCATCAAAAAGAAAACATGGATTCTCCATTATAATATCATTATATTAGTTATTACTTATATTACCTATACTGAACCACCATTAAATCCATTTTAAATCCACATAAATACATGAAGAACTAAGAACATATCCATCACGATCTCCATTTTATATCCCATATCTCGGAAGATGTATGTCAATTTTACAGATAATTAATTATTGATATATTTGATAATTTTTACATAAAACTAATAAATTTTTGTGTGCTAAATGGTTATGAAATTGTGATGTTTAACTATTGTCTCAATCCAAGAATTTATTTAATGGAACAAGGGACACATGCATTCATTTTATGATATAATTTAACAAATTAATTCCATATATAAATGATTGTCTCATACAACATCTATATGTGTGTCCCTTGTTGTATGATTTCATTCCCCTTTTTTCTAAATTATGTTTTGTAATGCATGAAAATTCATATTTGTATCTAATGATTTAGAGTTACGAGGATATTGTATAAGGAGCCAGCCTTAAAACGTTACATAATCATGACTTAAATGAATAATTTAAATAGAGGATCTTTTTAGGTTTAGATTCTTAGAGAGTTAGGACATAACTATTACATCTCAAAAGATTACAAGGTAGACACTTCTACCAAGTTTCCATAAAATAAAAACTCTTAAAAAGAAAAATGTCTAGTTCCATGATTTAGATCGCATGTCTTTCCTTGATCCCATCCTTGACCCTATTCATCATTAAGTCATGTGGAGAACATTTCAAAAACATGGGATGAGGATAAAAATCCCAGTAAAGGATACACAAAGAAAGAAAACTGTTAGTTTTTCCAAACAACAAGTAAACCATGAATACTTTATCAAAGAAATACATTTTACCACTATGAAGTAGTAAATTATCTTCACTAAATAAAAGATCACTACTTATCCTTTGTAACCCAAATATTACCATAAACCCATATAAAGAACACTATACCATATAAGGGTAACTTGGGACATAAACATACTTAAATGGAATATCCATACGGTCAACTTCCACACATGTCACTAAATGGAATAGCCATATGGCTGACATCCATACCCAATGCATTGCAGGTTATAACATAACCACCCATCCTGGTATTCACGACACCAATCATCGTATTTTTTATCATGTAACCACTCGTTAAATGTCCAAGTACCATTAGAAAATCATAACACATAAAACAATTATAATTAAAAGAAAACATTTACACATTTCAAGCACAATATATCACTTAAATATATTGAAATACCAAATCCATTATCAAAACCATTTTCAATACCAAAATACATAAAAGATCATATTGTATTTATTTACATTTAAAAATATTATGGGTTTTTGAGAAAGCCAAAGATCAAATAATACTCGCGGGGGCGGAAAGGTCGTTGTCACCGCATACGTTAAAAAGTAACATAATTTTTGTCATTTAGTAAAACAATTCATATAGAAAAGATTCATTTTGAATAAAAATATAAGTCAAAGGGTCTTATACACTGTATAAAATAAAGTTCTGTATAAAACAAAATATACCTCAATGAAAGGATATTGAGACGAAGTCCCGTTCAATGACGGTATCCTTAGATTAAGGATAAATCAATTATATAATTATATGTGAAAAATATAAATACACCCAATGTAAGTGTATATAAAGTGTAAAACAATCAGAGTTCATTCACACATATTCAAATAAAGACATGATCATGAATTAGATTTTTAACCCAATGAATTGAAATTAGATCAAGAAGATCCCTTACAAAAAGTCGACAGCCTAAAGGCGCCACATTAAAATTCCGAAAAAGAGTTTATGATAGATAAAATTGTATCTCATAACTTGAACAAATAATTTACCTAAATAAGGATATATAAGAACATATTCCAACATAATAATATGTAAAATAAAAGATATAACAAAAATGAGTCTTTCAAAAAGAGTAGGGTGGAAGGTGTTGAGTCAATAAGGTTTTCCTTATGACTTTTCCATTCCTTCTTATTTTGAAAATCACAAACACCTTATCTTTAAGGAAATTTTCTTTTATAAGGAAAATTACTTTTATAAGGAAAATTATTTTTATAAGGAAAATCGTTTTTATAAGGAAAATCGTTTTTGTAAGGAAAATTATCCTTAACATATTTTCATCCATATATTTCTTAAGTGTAAGATTCGGATTCATTTCTATATTATCGGAATTGTTTGAAACGTTGATATGAGTTATTCTGTTTTTAGGATCCGAATTCAGGACAAGAACTGTAATAAAGATTCACTCCGAAATCCAGATGAGAACTGTAATAAAGGTTCATTCCGAACTCCGAATACTAATTATGTTGTACATCAGATTCAGGATGTGAATCTTTATGAAGTTCGACAACGAATTCTCATTACGAATTCTGATAATGAATTCTCATTACAAATTCTGATGATGAATTCTCATTACGAATTCTGATGAATAATTCTCATTACGAATTCTGATGATGAATTCTCATTATGAATTATGGTGATGAATTCTCATTACGAATTCTGATGATGAATTCCTATTCCGAAATCATCTATTAAACAGAATCTGATCATCTCTATTTTGTACACTCTGAATTTATTCAGACTCCGAATCTTCACTTCGAACTTTCATTTTTCATATGCCTTTATATTTTGTCTACTATTTATTATTTTCCTTACACTCAGAACGTTCACTCCAAACCATCACTCTGAATCTTTTGAGTTAGATTTTAAACGGTGTCGTACATTCTCTTACACTTGTTTTGTTATAAAACGATGTCGTCTATTTTGTAATAAACTAACAGTTGACTAAGTGACATGTGTACAGGTCCCTCCGTTTTTTAAGGAAACTTTGACCGTTGGGAAGGAGGCCAACCTTACCTATAAATAGGAGCTCATTTGAAAGAGCTCACAACTAATGGATGGATGAACGACTTGGTTATTGTGCATACATGGTGTTGAAGTGATTTCTATAAAGGGAGGCTCTTATTAACTCTCAAAGATTCGTGCGACTCCGAATGTTGGTGATTACATTTGAGGACATCTGGGGATAGTAAGAAAGAGGTTCCGACTACCTTGAAATTTGAGGGCTTCCATGCGGTGGAAGACAGAGGTTGCAAACTGCCTTGATGTTGAGGGCTTGCGGGGATAGCAAGACAGAGACACTCCGATCTTCGTATCGAGGGCTTACCCTGGTGTGGGTAAGACAGACTTGCTTGAAAGTATAAATCAAGGGTCCTTTATCCAAGGTTGTTGGATACCCTTCTTTTTGGGTTAAAAGAATTATATCTTGTTACTTGTAGTTCTACTACTTGTTTATTTCCGCTGCATTTTGTATTATAAGGAAAGTATAACTTTCTTATAATTCCATACTTGTACTCTGTTTCATTTAGATTCTATACACTTTAAGGTAGAATCTCATATTGTAATCTTTTGTTAAGCTTCAATTTACAGAACCATATTTCTGGAACCAACGTTCAGAATCTCTTTCCAAGTTTTCATTTGGTATTAGAGGTGTTGTGAATTTTCATAAGTTTAACTTTTTTAAACTTAGCCCTTTCCTTTACTCAAGGAAAACATAGTTATTTGTAACTAACATTAAAGGTTCCAAAGGAAATTTTAAAGTATACAATTCACCCCCCTCTTGTATATTGAGTATCTACATCACTATTTAGATCCTACAATTAGTATCAGAGGAGGTCTTTGAAATACTTGTACTTATGAATAAGATTTTCATGCTCACATTGTCATTCTGAAATTTCCATTCCAAACTTTTCCATTCCGAACATTGTTATTACGAATCCTTTCTACTATCAAGTTTGTGTGCCGAAGGTTATTATATGTATGGCAGGAATTAATGTTGGTTCAATTGATAATCTAAATCCTACAAGACCACAAATCTTTGATGGTAATGATTATGAGTACTGGAGAGATCGAATGAAGACTTTTGTTATCAATACAAGAGTAGACAATTTTGTTATGCTTACTGGTGATTATAAAATTCCTGATAAGGAATTTAGAACTTTTACTAACCAGTAAAAGCAATAATATCAACTCAACTATAAGGTACACAACACTCTACATTGTTCAATGACTAGAAATATATATTTCCAAATTTCTTCTTGTGAAGCAGCTAACTGTATCTGGAAGAAGTTAGAGGTTACACACTTTGGAACTTCTGAGTTGATTGAGACTAGGAGAGCTATGCTCAGAGCGGAATATCATGGCTACAACTTCCCTTATAGAGAACCAATATGTAAAGTTCAACAGAGATTTATGACTATCATAAACAACCTACAGTATATGGGAGAGAAAGGTTTAGATGATGAAACTCTTGTGGATAAGATAATTGATATCATGCCAAATGAGTGGGAATAAAAAAGAACTGCTATAGATGAGAACAGGAAAGTCACTCGGATTTCTCTTGATGAGATTTTTGTAACTCTTCTCCAAAATGAAACTAGAATGAAGAGAGATGATGACAACATCAAAAAGAAAAATGGAAATGGTACTGTTGCTTTCACAACAACATCAACTCATATGAAAGCTATGACTCCCGAGAGGGTAACTAGATCTAAGTCTAAGAAGATGGTATTTCAGTCAAATTCTAGTGAGAGTGAAATATATGAAATTGAATTAGCAAATATTGCTCGATGGATGAACAAGATAGCTGGCCAGAGAAATTTCCAATCCAAGTATAAGAAAAAGGAAAGGAAAGATAAGAAAGATGGTGAAGTTACTTGTTATGAATGCAAGAGAGCTGGACATATAAGACCAGATTGCCCAATTCTCAAAAAGAAAGAAAGGAAAGAAAGACATTCAGATAGGAACAGAAAGAAGTATTATAATGAAAAAGCTAAGAATGTTCTGAAAGCTAATGACACCTGGTGTGCCAGTGGTGGTGACTCTTCAGATGAATCTTCTGATTATGAATCTTCAGGACAGAAGAGTCTTGGTCTTAAAGCCAGATTACCTATTGATAATCATTTTTTATGGCTATGGAAAATAAATAGAGTACCAGCAACAATACATGGTATATGGATAGTGGATGTTCCCAACACATGACTGGTCACAAAAGATATTTTGAAAAGATTATCAAAACGAAAGGAGGAAAAGTAACTTTCGAAGATAATGCTAAGGGTGAGATTTTTGGTATTGGTAATATTATTTTTCGTGGTAAAACATTGATTTTAAATGTTCTTTTTGTTAAGGGTCTTAAGCATAACCTTATTAGCATAAGTCTGTTATGTCATGAAGGTTACCTTGTGAATATTAGGAATGATAAGTGCTTAGTTTACAATTCCAAGGAAGAATTTATTCTCTCAGCCAATAGGAAAGAGAATTTTTACACCTTAAACATAGAAGATCTTAGAATCCAAGATTTACCTTGCCTTAGTGCAATGTAAGATCATTCCTGGTTATGGCATAGAAGACTAGGTCACTGTAACCTTATGAACATATGTGTACTCACTAAGAAGAAACTAGTTAAGGATCTACCAGAGCTTATATTTGATTCTTCTAAAGTTTGTGATCCTTGTCAATATGGTAAGCAACATAAATCTAGTTTTAAATTAATCAGTTAAGTCTCAACAACCGATGCATTACAGTTTGTGGACATGGATCTTTTTGGTCCAACACAAAATGGATGTATTGGAGTAAAATACTATGTGTTTGTTCTAGTTGATGATTACACTAGATTTACTTGGGTTTATTTTCCAGAAAATAAATTTGAAGCTTTTTATTATTTCAAATGTTTTAGATCTCAAGTTAAAAATGAGAAAAACCTTTCATTGAAAAATATTCATAGTGATCATGGAGGAGAATTTCAAAATTCTGATTTTGAAACTTTTTGTATTAAAAAAGGTATTACTCACACTTTTTCATCACCTAGAACTCCTCAACAAAATGGTGTATTTGAAAGAAGGAATAGAATTCTTCATGAGATAACTAGAACCATGTTGAGTTAATATTCTATAGCTAGACATTTCTGGGCTGAAGCTGTAAGTACTGCTTGCTATACTATAAATCAAGTTTTGATTAGACCTTTTCTTAATAAAACTCCTTATGAGTTATTGAATGGTAGAAAACCAAGACTATCCTACTTCATGGTTTTTGGTTGCAATGTATTCATTTTTAAAACTAAAGATAACTTACATAAATTCGCACCAAAATATGATGAAGGAATTTTCTTAGGTTATTCCACAACATCTATGGCTTATAGAGTTTTTAATAAAAACACTTGTACTGTTGAAGAAACAGTACATGTAAAATTTGATGAGTTAGATCCATTTGTTTTTAAAACACCTCAACCTACATCCTCGAATGTGTTTTCAAAAACTGATTATCAACCTTTGATAGAAGAACCGTCTGATAAGGAAAATGTTCAAGAAGATATTCCTGAAACATTTTCCCCAGAAGACTTTCTACCCTATGTTGATGAACATGCTTTTAAAAACCCAAATCAGGAATTTCTTAAGAATCATCCCAGTGATATTATCATTGGTGATGTAAATCAACCATTAAGGACTATAAGTTCCTTATGAAATTAAGTAGAACATCTAGAATTTCTTTCCCAATTAGAACCTAAATGAACTGATGAAGCTTTAGGTGATGATGATTGGATTAAAGTCATGCAAGATGAACTAAATTAATTTGAATGGAATAAAGTCTGGACCTTGGTTGAATGACCTAAGGAAACTTCTATTATTGGAGTAAAATGGGTTTTCAGAAAAAAAATGTGATGAAAATGGAGTCATAGTAAGAAATAAATCTAGACTTATTGCTAAAGGCTATAATCAGCAAGAGGGAATAGACTATGAAGAAACCTATGTTCCAGTAGCTAGACATGAATCTATCTGTATTCTACCTTCCTTTGTAGAATTCTTTAATTTCAAACTTTTCCAAATGGATGTGAAATGTTATTCTCTTAACGGTTATGTTCAAGAGGTTATTTTTGTGGAACAACCTCCTGGATTTGATGATACAAAACGTCCTGATTATGTTTTTAGACTTACCAAAGATCTGTATGGCCTTAATCAAGCCCCACGAGCATGGTATGATAGACTCACTGGATTTTTGCTTCAAAATAACTATGTTAAGGGAAATAAAGATCCAAACTTTTTTATAAAGAAAGATAATAAAAATGTTTTGATTGTTCAAATTTATGTTGATGACAACATATTTGGTTCAACTCAGAAATCATTGACCAACTCTTTTGCAAGTCTAATGAAATATGAGTTTGAAATGAGTATGATGGATGAGTTAACATTTTTCCATGGTTTTCAAATTTCTCAAAAACTAGAAGGAACCTACATATCTCCACATAAATATATTAAAGATCTTCTTAAAAAGTATGGTTATGACAACACTAAAAGTATTAGTACTCCCATTGGTACATCAAACTCTTTAGACCTTGATGAAGCTGGGAAACCAGTAGATCAATCATCTTTTAGAGGTATGATAGGAAGTCTACTATACATAATAGCTAGTCGACCAGAATTAATGTTTTCAGTATGCTTATGTACAAGATATCAATCCAATCCTATGGAATCTCACCTAAAGGCAGTAAAAAGAATTTTTCGCTACCTTAAGGGAACCATGGATCTGGGATTATTTTATACTTCTGGAAATGATTTTATCCTAAAAAGCATTTCTAATGCTGACTTTGGTGGATGTAGAATGGATAGAAAAAGTACATCTGGAACTTGTACTTTCTTAGGAGATTCATTAGTTTCGTGGTCCTGCAATAAGCAACATTCTGTAGCACTCTCCACTGCTGAAGCTGAATATGTAGCAGCTGGAAGTTGTTGTTCTCAAGTGTTGTGGATGCAACACACACTCACAGACTATGGCTTGAGTTTTACTAAAACTCAAATTTTGTGTGATAACACTAGTACCATTTCCCTCAGTAAGAACCCTTCACATCACTCCCTGGAAAAACACATTGATATTAGTCATCACTTTTTTAGGGATCACACACTCAAAGGAGATATTATTCATCAGTTTATCGAAACGCAAGATCAACTTGCTGATATTTCCACAAAATCTCCGCCTTCTGATAGATTTCAATATATTAAACAGAAGTTAGGAATGATAACCATAAGGTAATCCTTCTTAATTAAGTTTCTGTTTAAATAGTCTCCTTACATCAATAAACTCCTTTTCATAGGGGGTATATTTGATTGTTAGTTTAACAAAGTTTTTCATAAACTGTTTTCAAACTTTTCGGAATTAAAATTCCAGAATGGAATTTCCGGAACTAAAACTTTCCAGAGTGGATATTTTTCGTATAGAAAACTTATGGAATGGAAATATCCGGAATGGAAATTTTCATACTGGTATTTTTAAAATGGGATTTTTGTACCGAATCTTCCATAATAAGTTTCTCGTTTTCAAAATTTTTTAATGAAATTTTCGTACTGATTTTTCATTACTTAGTTTTTTTTCGTAGTCAGTTTTCCGAATTTTGTCTTTTTGTAATTTTTTTTTGTTTCGTAAGAATATTAACCATTATGAATAATCCTCCTAAGACAATCCGAAAGGTATGATTTCCTTACCCATGTTTTCCTAGTCATATTTTACTTGCTGGCATTTTCTTATATTTTGTTTTTGGATTATAATTTTCTTATTTCTTTTTTTTAATAAAAACCTCAAAAGATCGGATTCAAGAGAATTGGTTTTTGACCGTCAGATTAGATCTCATATTATCACAACCGTTCGATCAACCATGGATGTTGAACCGTTTTCTCGTTTCCTATATAAAGGGGACCTCAAAGGGTTGTACCACATCGTTTTTCAAGCTCCAGTGTCTTGCAGTTCTGCCTCTCTGTTTGAAGACTGTTCCCAACCTCAGCTTTTTTAGTTCCGAACTTCTCAGAGGTCTTCAGATCTGAATGTCTGTGGTAGTAGCTTCTCAAGACATGTCTTCTTCTAAGCTGATTTCAAATTGGTTAGTATATAGAGAGAGTCTGGTACATCCGGATTTTTTCAACAAGTACGATTCTCTTATTTCCAAGAATATCAAGGTAAATGGTTGGGAAGATGTTGCGGTTTCAAAACATGGGAATCAAGATGAAGAGTATTCATATTTGCTTATAGAGTTTTATGAAACAGTCTCCTTTCATATGGAAGATGGAAAGGAGAAGTTTTCTTTTAAGACTTATGGTAAGACTTATAAGATTTCTTATGCCAAGGCAGCCAGCATGGTAGGGCTGAATAATGAAGGAGAAACTGAATTGATATCTCATGTGTTGCTGGATTAAAAAGGTAGTTTGGACAAGGAAAATGCTTTAGAAACTCTCAGACTGGCAGATGAAAAGGCTCCAAAAATTGCTAGTTTATCTACAAATTTCTGGATTCTGGAGTTATGGGTACAGGGTCTTCTCGAACAGAGGAAGGGTGACAAAGACATCTTAAAGAAGAGTGAGATGTACATCCTATATTTTCTGATAAATCCGAGGAAGTTTAATTTGATGAAGCACATTCTTATCAGTATTGAGAATTTGAATAAAGGAAATCTGAGAGCTCAGATTATTATGTATCCAGCAATCCTCTCCAAGTTGATAGTTCGTTGCCTTGATTATTTCAAGGAGGCTCGCAAATCAAAGCCAAGATTTTTCAGGATTATGCTGGTGAGTGATGGTACACTCAAAATAATGGATATAGCCTTTGACAAGGAGTCTGGACAGTTTATTGATCTACCTGCTCAAATAGAATCAGTTCCGAAAGCTGCTGATCCGGAATCCTCTAAGACGGTAAGGTAGAGAAACCTGAAAGAAGTGGAAGTAGAAGCCGAGGATCCCAAGTCTAAGGAAGTTCATTCCACACCTCCAAAACCAATGAAGAAGAAATCTTACCCAGATGTGGGTGTTTCTAAATGGAGGGAGATGAAAGAAAAGAGAGTGCAAGAGGAGCCTCAGTTTGTCTTGGACCCTACGGAGGCTAAGGCCTTGAAGGAAAAAACTGCGGATGAGAAACAAAAACAAGCAAAAGAAAAGAAGTTCATGAAGAAGATTTCTGAGGCTGAGGTAGCTCAGGATTTGTTAATGTAAAATGATATGGTTTCTACGGACATTCCTGTCCGAGATCTTTTTCTTTATAATCTCTTCCTAAGACTCCAGGAAGATATTTTCTTGCTCCGGAAGAAGCTGTAGCCAAGACACTTAAGGAAGTAGAGCACGTTGAGCAAGTGGAAGAAGAAGAAGATGTTGCTGAAGGAAGTGGTGAAACCAGAGATGTGTTGAAGAAAGTAGATGATTATAAAGGGACACCTTCAGAACACTTATCGCTCCGAACATCAGAAGTTGAATCTTAGAAGCTATTTACTCCAGTAATGGAAGAAGATAAAGGATATGAATAAGTAGCTTATCATGGAGAGGAAGAACAAATTGTACAAGATATTTCTCAAATGGAGAATATAGAGGTTGGTGCTCAGAAAGTTGTTGATGAGGAAGACAATGTTGTCCAAGTTTTTGATAGTGAAAAGTGAACCCCAGAGCAGGATTCTATTCCGAAAAAACAAAAGGGAAAGCAAATTATTGCTGATACTCCGAGCTCAGTAGTGGTGAAGATAAAGGAAGTTGGTAGTTCTTCAAAGTGAATGCTTGACCTTATTGAAGAAGAGAATTCTCCACGCAGAGTCTCGGATTCAGAGTCATCTTCGGTGGGGCATGACTTTGTTGTTCAGTCTTTTTAAAAGTTGGTGGGAACCATTCCGACCTTCTCAAGTATTGAATCGAGATGTCAGATGCTCCAACATGCTTTAAATCAGAAATCAGACTCCGTATATACGGTTATGGACAAGTGTGTTAAAATAGAAGCTCAGTTCAAAACGTTCTTTGTTGGCTACGAAGCTCATAGAAAATCTTGCAAGAGGATGAAAAACTGGTCAAGAAAGACTGTAGAAGAAATGAGGTTATTTGATGAATTTCAAGACAATGTTAAAGATGCTTTTGAGACTGAGGACAGGAAGATAAATGAGATGACTTCTTCCTTTGAAGAGAAGCTGATAGATGAAAAGAACTTTCGGATTCAAGAAGTCAGAGATCTGAATGGGAAACTAAATCATGTCTCTCAAAACTGGAAGGTGGAAAGGGATCATCATATTGATTTTCAAGAAAAGATGAAGGCTAAGGAAGAAAATATGAAGGCTCAGGAAGAAAAGCTTAAAGCTCAGGAAGAAAAGATTGAAGCTCAATCTGCAAGAATAGTGGTCTTAGAGAAGAAAGATGAAGAAGATCATAAAGACTTAAAGAAGATAAAGACTATTCTAAAAGGTCTCATGGCGAAGGAGAAAGATCCCAAATAGACAGATCTGATCTTTTGTTGTACCTTAAATCTTTTTTTGTTGAAATTTTCAATCTTAATGAAATTTTTTTGCTTGCTCGTTTCTTTTTGTTGTTACTACTAATCTTTCAGGTACTTTGTTATATTTTTCATTCCCTTGTATTCTTTTTGGAAATCAAAAAGGGGGAGAAGAAAAAGACCTCTAGTGAAAGGGAAAAAGAATCCTAACAAAGGGTGAGAAATAAAACAAACTCTAATAAGAGTTTATCACAGGGGGCATTTTTCATTAAATAAGACATTCTTATTCGTAATGAAATGTCACTCTGGAAATCTAGAATACGATCCTTAGAGTTTCAAAGCCTTAGGGGGAGTTAGTCGTATTCATCATTATCCTTAAAGAAAAGGGAGATAAGCCTTAATGTTTTTCTTTCTTCATAGAATTTCCTTTTCAAGGATGTTTGTGCTTTCCAAAAAGGGGGAGATTGTTGAGTCAATAAGGTTTTCCTTATGACTTTTCCATTCCTTCTTGTTTTGAAAATCACAAACTCCTTATCTTTAAGAAGTTTTTCTTTTATAATGAAATTTTCTTTTATATGGAAATTTTCTTTTATAATAAAATTTTCTTTTATAAATAAAATTTCTTTTATAAGGAAATTTTCTTTTGTATGGAAAATCGCTTTTATAAGGAAAATCGCTTTTGTAAGAAAAATTATCCTTATCATATTTTCATCCATATTTTTCTTAAGTGTATGATTCGTATTCATTTCTATATTCTCAGAATTGTTTGAAACTTTGATATGAGGTATTCTGTTTTTAGGATCCGAATTTTGGACAAGAACTGTAATAAAGTTTCACTCCGAAATTTAGATGAGAACTGTAATAAAGTATCATTCCGAACACCGAATACTAATTAAGTTCTACATCAGATTCAGGATGCGAATCATTATGAAGTTCGACAATGAATTCTCATTACGAATTCTGATAATGAATTATCATTACAAATTCTTATAATGAATTCTCATTAGGAATTCTTATGATGAATTCTCATTACGAATTATGATGTTGAATTCTCATTACAAATTATGATGATGGATTCTCATTATGAATTCTGATGATGAATTCTCATTCCAAATTCATCTATTAAACAGAATCTGATCATCTCTATTATGTACACTCTAAATTTATTCAGACACCGAATCTTCACTCCGAACTTTCATTTTTCTTATGCCTTTATATTTTGTCCACTCTTTATTATTTTCCTTTCACTCCAAACTTTCACTCTGAACCTTCACTCCGAATCTTTTGAGTTAGATTTTAAACAGTGTCGTACATTCTGTTACACTTGTTTTGTTATAAAATGATGTCGTCTATTTTGTTACAAACTAACCGTTTACTAAGTGACACATGTACAGGTCCCTCCGTTTTTTAAGGAAAATATGACCATTGGGTAGGAGGCCAAACTTACCTATAAATAGGATATCATTTGAAAGAGCTCACAACTAGTGGATGGATGAACAACTTGGTTATTGTGCATAAATGCTGTTGAAGTGATTTCTAGAGAGAGAGGCTCTTATTAACTCCCAATGCTTTGTGCGACTCCGAATTTTGGTTATTACATTCGAGGACTTCCTGGGATAGGAAGACAGAGGTGCCGACTACCATGATGTTCGAGGGCTTCCTTGCTGAGGAAGACAGAGGTTGCCAACTACCTTGAAGTTGAGGGCTTGCGGGGATAGCAAGACCGAGACACTCCGATCTTTGTATCGAGGTCTTACCCTGGTGTGGGTAAGACAGACTTTCATGAAAGTAAAAATCCAGGGACCATTATCCATGGTTGTTGGATACCCTTCTCTTTGGGTTAAAATACTTATATCTTGTTACTTGTAGTTCTTCTACTTGTTTATTTCCGTTGCATTTTGTATTATAAGGAAAGTATAACTTTATTATACTTCCTTACATGTACTCTATTTCATTTATATTCTATACGCTTTAAGTTATAATCTCATATTTTAATCTTTTGTTATGCTTCAATTTCTGGAACCATATTTCCGGAACCTACGTTCAGAATCTCTTTCCATGTTTTCATTTGGTATTAGAGGTGTTGTGAATTTGCTTAAGTTTAACTTTGTTAAACTTAGCCCTTTCCATTACTCAAGGAAAATATAGTTATTTGTAACTAACATTAAAGGTTCCTATGGAATTTTTAAAGTATACAATTCACCCCCCCTCATGTATATTTAGCATCTACATCACTATTTCGATCATACAAAAGGTTCCCTTATCGATTTGGTAACTTAGAAAACATAACCACTTGAAAGAAGGATCATAAAAGGAAGATGTAAATACTCATAAATTGAAGTATATTAAATAATTAATACACTAATGGTAAGTATATACACCACACCAAAGTAAATAGTGGAAAATGTAGCATGAATCTCACAGGAATAAAAGTGAGATGAAAAGTCCCTTATGAAAACTCCGCAGCCTAACGACGCCACTTAAAACATACAAAAATGGATTGACGAGATCGAATAGGGTCTCTCCTCATATGGACATAAAATTTACAGTAATAGTAATATAAAATAACATCCCCCAACATAATAAATATGAGCTTAAAAGAAATGATATAAAAGAGAGTACTTAAAAATAAAGAGAGAGGTAGGATCCCTTACCTCAAGTCTGACTTGTCTTGTTCGTTTCTTTATATTCCTAAATAATAAACTAGAGTTAATTTCTAATTTCATAATAAACCACTTCATTTTCATTATTCCTTTTATATTACTTATTACCATGTTATTAGCATTATGTAATTATTTATGTTAATAACGGTTGTTTTGTCGATCATTGGTACTTGAGTCAAAAATAAACTTCTTATAATTACAAGTTGTTCATGTGGTAAAATATCGATTATATGGAGAATTATATTCATGATATAGATATAATATATATCATATATATCAAGTATATACTTTCATTTATAATATTATAAAACATTTAAAGGTAAAAAATGAAATGCACTGTTCATGGAGACGGTAAGTTATACGTACGCATGAACGCTCCTTTCATTTCTATTTCATATTTAATGGAATTAAAAATAAATGAGATATATATATATTATAATTACAGTATAATATATATGTTATATAGGTCACATAAGTTCATTAATATCATTCATTATACATTCCATGTATTGAATGAACGATTCACATCACTTGATGGGGCGATAGTCCACACTTCCTCAAATGAAATTATAGCATTTTCACAACATGAAAAGAATAAATGTATGCTTTAAATGTAAAATAAATAAGCATAGAGAGTAAATAAATATAATATATATCATAAATAAATATAGTTCCATCATAATGGCCATGATTAGAGGTGTTTAGCGAAGATAAAACAATCATCGTTTCGTGAGGCAGTAAGTCGCCATCCACAGAAACAATATGTTCTTTAACAATTACACGGAGGTGTGTGTATGTTTAGCTCGAATACGTCTTATGAAAACATCCTATTATATTTAAGATACTGTTTTTTTTACAAAAGTAAAGTAATAAAAAGATTTTAGGGGGTTTGAGAAGCAAAATAAAACAAAATAACATAAGAGAGAACATGACCTTTAAATCGGGTAACTCCCTTTGGTTTAAAACAAATGGGTTTCATGAAGAGATTTATGCCTAAGGTAAGTCTTATAGGATGAAGAGAGAGATTTTGAGAGATAAAATGGGCATATATTGGTCGATCCAAAAGCTTGAGAGGTGTGGGTAAGGGGGTAGAGGTGGTGCCCTTTTATAAGAGGGAGGAGGGGAACTCTTGGAATGTCTTGAAACGTTATTTTATTATAAAATTATTTTCGGATATTAATGGTCCAAAAATTATATATTTCGAGGATAAGTTGATTGGGGTTCGAAATACACTCATCCAATAGGTTTTTGACAAGTTTATGTCATAGATTTTACTTTATCTTCCCATTTTATTTAAATCGTTCATTAATGAGGTAATCACTGCATCATCATGGTGTCATAAATAAATTTATATATTTAATGTCTAAAAATTATAAAACAAATACTATGATGTAGGAAATCTTTTTATCTTTCCAATGACTATTTATAGTAAAAAATATGACTTTTATAACAATATGTAAATATTGTTTTAGTAAATCAATACATGTTTATGAAATTTTTATTTAAACTTTAAATAAAAAGTTATTAATGTCCATTTCTTACCCAAGTGGCTCCATGGGGTCCCCAATTTGACCCATGGATTTTATTGGTCTTCCATGACTTTTCCAATAAGGTTATGACATCTTTCATGGTCAGTTCCTATTATTATAGCATTATATTTACCTTAAATTACACTAATTAACATTAATCGCGAATAATTAATCTTAAAAGTTACTATTCAAAAAAAAATATTTTAATCCCATTGAACCAAATTTTACATCCTAATGAAAAACATGCATGTTGGATTTTTGAAAATATAATCACAAAAGTGGTAATGATTCATTTAATTGAAAAATCAGTTTTTTAACTACCACTTAGTGGTTTCACTATTCATCAAAAATTGATGTTTTTCAGAAAAATACCAAAAATTCACCCTAAGATATATTTGATATTACAAATTCGAAAATGTTGACTATTTTTCAAAAAATATAATTTCAATTAATTAGTTTAATAATTAACTCTTTCTATCAAAACAAATAGCGTGTTTTTAAGAAACAATATCTATTAAAAGATTGACAGTAGTTTTAGTCCAATTTCAATGTGAAATTAATTCCAATGACCACCATTGGATTTAATGGTAAAAATATATTCTAATTGAACTTTAAAAACAATTCAAAAGATGATATAATCATATAAATAAATTAGATTAAAAATTCGTTTTGAATTAAAATACAACATTTTTCACTTATTCATTAAAAATGAGCATTATCGAAAAAAATAACAAAAACATACAGAAAATAAATTTTGATGTCCTGATTCTAAAGAAGGATTTTATTTTGTACAATATAATGTATAAGAGTGAACAAACCTATTTTTAATGTGGGAATGCCATCAAAAGGCAATAAATTGACCTTTTAGTGAATATTAGAGTATCTATGCCTAAAATTGAATTCTTTACTTATTGTAAGCTGTTATCTTTTATTGGATAAATGTAAAAACATTTAACAAACTTATATAATTATATTTTAGTTATTTATATTCATTCCCGCAAATACAATGGATTTTTTAACTACCATTTAAAATAATATTATTATATTATTAATGTGCAACGTATGATTTCAAAGAATCTCATAGTTGCGTATCGGGTATGCTATTGAACATAGCATTCCATTTAAAGTAATATTAATATATTATTCAAAAATATTAATAAATATGAAAATTTCATATTCTTTATTTACCTGGGATGTTACATCCTTCCCCTCTTTTGGGAATTGCGTCCTCGCAATTTTAAAATTGGGCTTGGAAACTTCATTGAAATCACTACTGGAAAACTAACCTTTACCAACGGTTTGGAGAACCGTAGCCAAGTAAGTCGTTGGGATAGGTCTATACCAACGGTTTTCCAAAAACCGTTGGTATAGACCTATATCAACGGTTTTGGAAACCGTTGGTATAGGTAATACGAAATCTATACCAACGGTAATGGAACCGTTGGTATATAAAATCCGAAAATAAAACATCCGCTGGGATTTGATCCCAGGACCCCTCGTTTATAATCGAACGACTTAACCACTAAGCTAACATCACTTTGTAAACATAATTTCATAAATATATATATGTATTATTATAATTATTTAAAATTTTGATTCATATAATGTTCTCGGTTAGTAGATCTGGAAAAAAATTAAAGAACCTATCCCAACGGTTTTCAAAACCGTTGGGATAGCCCTTTCCAAACGGTTTTAAAAACCATTGGGATAGGTTTGGGTGGGATAACCCTTTCCCAACGGTTTTTAAAACCGTTGGGATAGGTTTGGGTGGCTTGAAATCTATGTTGGCCGAAGGTTGATTTTTCCCCTCCCATTCCCAACGGTTTTGATGAACCGTTGGGAAAGAGGAGGGAAAGAAGACCCTTTCCCAACGGTTCACCAAAACTGTTGGGAAAGGGGACTCTTTCCCAACGGTTTTGATGAACCGTTGGGAAAGAGGAGGGAAATAAGACCCTTTCCCAACAGTTCACCAAAACCGTTGGTAAAGGGGACTCTTTCCCAAGGGTTTTGATGAACCATTGGGAAAGAGGAGAGAAATAAGCCCCTTTCCCAACGGTTTTGGTCAACCGTTGGGAAAGAGGACTCTTTCCCAACGGTTTTGATGAACCGTTGGGAAAGGGGAGGGAAATAAGTCCCTTTCCCAACGGTTTTGGTGAACCATTGGGAAATGGTAGCTATACCAACGGTTTTTACAAACCGTTGGTATAGAAGTGTTGGGAAAGATCATCTTTCCAGTAGTGAATTACCACATCAGAACAAGAGTCAGTAAAACTATCAATTTAAAATAAAGAGAGAGAAGTAAAAAGGTCACCCGAGTTATCCCTTAAATGTATTCTATGTAAGAAAACATGGACATGGAGAAAAAACAAAGGGTCATGTTCTTATGGAGAGTGAAAGAAAACCTGTTTAGGATAATGCTAACCACAAGAAAATCACAAACTTGTGATGGGTTAAACTGTATTTGATTCCCCAATACGTTAACAGAAAACATTTTTGTTTGAAGTTACTTTTTATTTTGTAATTTATTTATGAGGTTAAATAAATCACCGAGAATCTTTTTTTCTTGTATTTTATACTCCCATCTCTCACTATATTTCTTACACAAACTAATTTTTTCGTCCAAAAGACGAGTATTTAGGATGACTTTTTCACATTAAGAGCGCTATAATCAACTTCTAGAGAATCACCTAATCTACAAAATATAACTATATATTTCCCATGTATTTAGACCATAACTAAAACCAAATTTGTTAGAATAAGATCAGACAATCCTTTATAAAAACGCAAATCTCTTCATAATCTCCAAAATTTGTCCAACAAAACCCAAAGTTCAACGAAGACCATTCGATAAACAACTTGCCTATAGATTATTTCAATGTAAACCAAACTAAAATTGAAACCGAAATATTTTAAGGATTTAATCACATAGTCTTCCAACATACAAATTAACATTTATCTCCAAATATCATCAGTTGCTCTTGATGTCTAATTTTGAAAAGTAATTTACCTAATCATATATCCTCTATGATAGGTAAATATTTTCCCAGATATCCCAAAATCAACTTATTCTTGATTAATAAAATTATATTACTAAAAATAATTTGTCATACTAACTAGGGACTTAACGTCATCCAGTGGTAGGCGATAAATACGAGTCACACTTCGGTTGTGAGTTCGATTCCCATAGCTTTGTCCAACGCGATGGGTTGTCACACAGTCTATGTGTTGTCCTTTCTACAAAACTATATAATTCTCAAAACATTCCCCAAAAAGAGACAAAATCATCAAAAAATAACCATAACATAATTTAACCTCAAGTTTATCTCATGCCTTTCATTTTCCATCACAACAAATATTAACCCATAATTACCTCAAAATTAAGTATCATATAATCCCTAATGGTTACCTTTATAATTATTACCTGAACTTCCACATCGAGTTGGTCATCTCGTACATGATGCATTAGGGAAATCACAAAGGATCAAGTGCTTAATCATTCCTCCTGATAGTTGGTTTATAATAACCACAATATTTATCATTTAATCCCCCATTTCATCCAGTCTCCTAATTAAAGAACCACCATAGTTTCTATCAATACCGTTGTCACTTTGGTGCCTTCTAAATTCATAAATTTACTAAACCACAAAGGTCAGTGTGAGTATATCATTAGAATCATCATATAATAGTATGATATAAATATTCATGTTATCTTAATCTCGTTCACTTTATCTAATACTATGTCCCTTTCTGAAATCCTATAAATTATGGTAATGTCACGTGTGCTTAAAGGATACCCTAAACTCTATAGTTATCTAAACCTCCTTTTGATACCATCTATAAGTACACGGCCTTAAAACGTTACATAATCATGAAATAAATGAATAATTCACATAGAGGTTATTTTCAGGTTTAGAGTTTTGGAGAATTAGGATACAACTATTACATCTCAAATGATTAAAAAGTAGACACTTCCACCAAGTTTCCAAAAAATAAAACCCCTTAAAAAGAAACATGTCTAGTTCCATGATTTAGATATAATGTCTTTCCTTGATCCAATCCTTTACCATTTTCATCATTAAGTCCAGTGGAGAACATTTCAAAAACATGGGAGGAGCATAAAAATCCCAGTAAAGGATACACAAAGAAGGAAAAATGTTATTTTTTCAAAACAACAAGTAAACCCTGAAAACATTATCAAAGTAATAAGATTTACCTTTATGAAGTAGTAAATACTCTTCACTGAATAAAAGATCACTACTTATCCTTTGTAACCAAAATATTACCATAAACCCATATAAAGAACACATAACATATAAAGGTAACTTGGGACATAAACATACTTAAATGGAATAACCATACAGTTAACTTCCACACATATCACTAAATGGAATAGCCATATGGCCAACTTCCATACCCAATTCATTGGAGGTCATAATGTAACCACCCTTCCGGGTATTCTCAGGACCACCAGTCATATGGTTTATCACGTAACCACCCGTCAAATGTCTATGTACCCATATAAAATCAAAACACATAAAAAAATTATAATGGAAATAAAATATTTACACATTTCAAGAATAAAATATCACTTAAATATTTTGACATAACAAATCCATTATCAAAACCATTTTCAATACCAACATACATAATAGATTATATGATATTTATTTACATTTAAAAATATTATGACTTATTGAGGAAGCCAAAGATCAAATAATACTCACGGCAGCAGAAAAGTCGTTGTCACCGAGTACGTTAAAAAGAAACATACTTTTTTTTGATTAGTAAAATGTTTCGTATTGAAAATATTAATTTTCAATAAAATTAAAATTAAAAGGGTTTTATACACCATATAATAGAAAGTTGTATATAAAACAAAATATACCTCAATGAAAGGATATTGAGACGATGTACCCTTTAAAATGGTATCCTTAGATTAAGGAAAAATAAATTATGTAATTATGTGTGACAAATATAAATACACCCAATATGAGTTTATATTAAGTGTAAAACAATCATAGGTCATTCACACATATTAATATCATCATCTGTTAATGAATTAGAGTTTTAACGCAATGAATTGAAATTGGGTTAAGAAGTTCCCTTACAAAAATTAGACAGCCTAACGTCGTCACATTAAAATTCAAAATATGATTTAATGAGAGATAACATGGTATCTCATCACTTTTAAAAATAATTTACATCAATAAAGATATATAATAACATATCCCAACATAATAAGATGTAAATTAAAAGATATAACAAAAAGGAGTCTTTCAAAAAGAGGAGGGTGAAAGGTTCCCTTACCGATTTGGTAACTTACAAAACATAAGTCATATGAAAGGAAGATCATAAAAGGAAGATGTAAATACCCATAAATTGAAGTATATTAAATAATTAATACACTCATGGGCTGTATATACACCACAAAAAAGTAAATAGTGGCGAATGTAGCATGAATCTCAGGGGAATAAAAGTGAGATGAAAAATCCTTTAAGAAAACTCGGCAGCCTAACGATGCCACATAAAACATCCAAAAATGGATTTACAAGATAAAATATCATCTCTAATAATATGAAAATAAAATTTACAATAATAAGAATAAAAAATAACATCCCCAAACATAAGACATATGAGGTTAAAATAAATGACATAAAAGAGAGTACATAAAAAGAAAGAGAGAGGTAGGATCCTTTACCTCAAGTCCGACTTGTCTTTTTTCATTTCATTATATTCCAAAATAATAAACTAGAGTTAATTTATACTTTTTTAAGAACCATTTTCAAGTTCATTATTCCTATAATATCACTTATTACAATGTTATGAACATAATGTAATTATTTCGTTTAATAAAGGTCGTTTTTTCGATCATTGGTACTTTAGTAAAAAATAAACTTCTTATAGTTACAAGTTGTTCGTGTGGTAAAATATCCATTATATCCAGAATTATATTCATTATTTAGTTATAATATATATCAGATATATCCAGTATATGCTTTCATTTATAATAATACAAAACATTTAGAGGTAAGAAATGAAATGCACCATTCTTGGAGACAGTAAGTCGTATGTACGCTTGAACGCTACTTTCATTTATATTTAGTATTTAATGGAATTAAAACAAAATGATATATATATATATATATATTTATTATAATTAAAGTATAATATATATATTATATAGGTCACATAAGTTCATTAATTTCATTCTTTATACATTCCATGTACTGCATGAACGAGTCACATCACTTGAGGGGGCGGTAGTCCACACTACCTCAAATTAAATTATCACATTTTCAAAACATGCAAAGAATAAAGGTATGTTTTAAATGTATAATACATAATTATATAGTGGAAATAATATAGTATATATCATAAATAAATATAGTTCCATAATAATGTCCACCATGAGAGGTGGTAGGATAAGATAGAACAATCATCGTTTCGTGAGGCAGTAATTCGCCATCCATGGAAACAATATGTTCATTAACCATTAGATGGAGGTGAGAGTAAGTGTAGATAGAATCATTCTTATAAAACCATCCTTGTATATTGAAGATATTGGTACTGTTACAAAATAAAGGAATAAACAGAGTTTAGGAGGTTGGAAAAGAAAAATAAAATAATAGAACACATGAGAGGACATTACCATTAAATTAGGTAACTCACTTTGGTTTGAACCAAAAGGGTTTCTTGATGATCATTCAGCATAAGGTATGGCTTATAGTATGAAGATAGGTATTTGGAGAGATAAAATGTTCACAGTTTGGTTGATACAAAGGCTTGAGAGGTGTGGTTAAGGGGGTAGAGGTAGGAGCCTTTTATAAGAGGGAGGAGGGGCACTTTGGGAAAGTCTTGAAAAGATACTTTTTTATAAATTGATTTTTGGATATTAATTGTCCAAAAAGTATATATGTCATGGATAAGGTGATAAGGGTTTTAAATCCACCCATAAAATAAGTTTTTGACAAGTGTAAGTCTTAGAGTTTACCTTATCTTTTCTTTTTATTTAAATCGTTCATTAATGAGGTAATCGCTACATCATCATGTTGTCATAAATCAATTAATTTATTTAATGTTTAAAAATTATAAATACTAATATGATGTGGGAAATGTTTTTATAATTCCAATAATTATTTATAGTCAAAAATATGACTTGTATAACCCTATGTAAAAATTGTTTTCGTAAAACAATACATGTTTGTGACTTTTTTACTTTAACATTAAATAAAAAGTTATTGATGTCATTTTCTTACCCATGTTGCTCCATTAGGACCCCAAGTTGACCCATGGATTTTCTTGGTCGTCATTGACTCGTAAAATAATGGTAGTACATGTTTCAAGGTCATTTAATATTATTATAGCATTTTCTTTACCTTAAATTACACTAATTACCTTTAATCGTGATTAATAAAACATAAAACTTACTATTCACTAAAAAATTATTTTAATCCCATTGAACCACATTTTAAATCCTAATGAAAAAAATTTATGTCAGATTTTTTAAAATAAAATCAAATACGTGGTAATGTTTCATTTAAACGAAAAATCAGTTTTTTAACTAGCAGTTTGTGGTTTCACTATTCATCAAAAATTGACGTTTTTCAGAAAAATTACAAAAATTCACCCTAAATTATATTTGATAATCCGAATTCAAAAATGATGTCTATTTTTTAAAACCTATAAGTTTCATTAATTAGTTTAATAATTAATTCCTTCTTTCAAAACAAATATCGTGTTTTTAAGAAACAATATCTATTTACAGATTGACACTAGTTTAAGTCCAATTTCAATGGGAAATTAATTCCAATGACCACCATTTGATTAAATGGTAAAAATATATTCTAATTTAACTTTAAAACCAATTAAAAATATGATCTAATCATATAAATAAATTATATTAAATGGAGATTTTCAATTAAAATACATCATTTTTCACTTATTCATCAAAAATTAACATTATCGAAAAAAATAACATAAACATACACAAAAGAAAATTTTGATGTCCTGATTATAAATAAGGATTTTATTTGGTCCAATAGAATGTATAAGAGTGACCAAAAATATTTTTAATGTGGGTTCACCATCAAAAGGCTATAAATCGGCCTTTTAGTGAATATTAGATTATCTCTGCCTAAAATTGAATTCTTTACTTATTTTAAGCCGTTATATATTATTTGATAAATGTAAAAACATTTGACAAACATATATAATAGTATTTTTGTTTTTTCTATTCATTCTCTCCAATACAACGACTACGTTTTAACTACCCTTTAAAATAATATCATTATAGTATTACTATGCAACGTATGATTTCAAAGAAACTCATTGTTGCATATCTAGTACGCTATCGAACATAGAATTCCCTTTAAAGCAATATTAATATTTTATTCACAAATATAAATAAATATGAAAATTTTATATTCTTTATTTACCTGGTATGTCACATATAATGTTGATGAAGCTATTATTCACATTGACCAACAAATAATCTAATATGGTAATGTTCCCAATCCAATTATTTTCACACGATAACCATTATTCTTCACAATGACCTCACTAGTTGATCATACTTTCAGACAGAGATGGTGTTAATGGGATTAGAACCCCATTGATCATATATAGTAACCAAAAAATCAAATGTTATTCAATGTTAATGAAATTATTTTTAAAAAATTGAAAAATTTAAATATGATATTACACTGAAAAATGAATTTATAACACCACTTTTTGGTAGGGTCATTCACATAACTCCCATCATATTTCATATGAACATCACACCAAAGAACTATCTTCGATACTTGATTCACTAAGTAATTTTTCTATACAATTAGAAGATAATGAAATAATTTAATATATGGAATATATAATATTTTAACATTTTTATATTAACTAATTAAAATATTATAACGGTAAATATGTATCATCAAAAACCCTTTGAGCCTATATTTAAAGGGAAGTTTTTTTTCTCGTGAATTATTAAATTTTATTCCAATAAAAATATAATATAATTTATTATTAAATTAATATTAATGTGTAAGATTTCATATCATTTGCATATGAATATATATATATCTAAAATCACATTAATATAATGACATATCATTCAATAATAATATTTAGTCATTCATGTGGATATCATTAAACACATTTCATTGAACTCTAGGTACAAAATCATGATACATATTATACTATAAGAGTGTGTTTAATGATGTACTATTGAATTCATTCAACAATCAACATTTAAAATATTTCCATTTATTACATAAAATTTTTAAATGTACACATTCATGTTATAAGATCCACCAAAAATTTGAAATAATATCAATTCAATGAGAATTTTTTTAATTTATATAAGTTAATTAAATAATGACAAGTAATTAAGCCACATTTTATTAATATTATCTTTATCGGGGAATACTATAATTCATTTATGCATGATTGAAGAAAATTCTATAATGACTTTAAAATTTTCAAGAAATTTTATTATTATTATGTGGATTTATTTCGAGGTAGAGAAATTTGACGGCATGGGATTACGAGGCCCAGAGGGCCCAAAACAGAATTTAGATCTTTTTAAGGAACATTCTGTAAAGTTGTGATTGGGTTCTTATATCTTCTGAACTGGTGCTTGGATCAAATATATGAGGGCATCGTTGAACTTGAAATGCAGGGATTCTCTTAGATATGACTTAACTTCGGTCAGGAAAGGCCAAGAGAAAATATTTTGTTTGGACTATTCGAGATAAATAATAAAATAATTTTATGGGATTATTTTATATCTTTTTTCCAATTGAGAGGAATATTTCCACAATGTGGTACAATGATGAGGAAGCGATGAGATAGATTAATGGAGGACCAATATTGGCTATTTTGAAACTGTGACACAATTTTTTTAATGAATCAGTGTATGTGTCCCATTTAATAAGAATCATTATTTAATGCAATGACACTGCAATGTTTTTCTTTAATATATTTTATAGAAAATTAGAGCTGATGGAATTAATCCATGGAGACTCTATATAGAATCTCCAGTGAAAATTCATCACCAACTAAGAAGGATGAAGGATGCTAGTGAAACTTCACCGACTTCGACGAACATTGAAGAAAAAAGAAGGAAGTGATAGCTTCAATGCATTGAGCCATGATGACAAACGATATGTAATCGAACATCAATGATGTAGGGGTTTGATTTTATTTTCAATGTTCTTCCCTGTCCTTCATTTTTAGAAACTACTAACATGGATCATCCCATGAACAAGTTGATCCACAATTTGTGTTTTAATACGAGGTGGTGACTTTGATGGATATTTATTTATCTGGGTTTTATCTTGGCATGAAATTGTTAAACTCAATCCCCAAACCACCCCCTTGATTTTAAAATCTAATACGGAGGGTCCGAGATGACATGAACAAGTCCTGATCACCTCCTCCTATGCGTTCTTGGTGGCCATATTATTGAACTCATGGTAATTCGATCCATGGCCCAGAGAAAGGGTGGAAATGACCTGAGAGGCCTATAGGTGTAGGCTTGTCAGAAAACATACTACCAAAGCAATTATGGTGGCCTGTGGAAGATGATGTTGGCATGATAACACTTGTGGAGGCGGTCTTCCCATGATGTCCATGTGAAGGGGGCGACATCATTCGATACCGCGACAAAAATAGTGGAGTTCAGCCCTCGCTGGCCACTCTTGAGGATGGTGGCATATAAGGTGGGAGGCGGTGGAAGGAGGCCACGACTGACTGGCCACGGCAGTGGGGAACATGTGGTCAGGTGGGCACTGCATAAACGAGGTTGGGTCATGTCCCGATCGGGAGGCACTCCCTGGCCACCTCATATAGCTAGGCCTTAGGTCGAAGGGCTGAGCCATGGCCATCAGGCCAGTCACGTGGCCTGGAAGGCAAGACCCGCACCCTGTGGGATAGACCTGTTCCCTTCATGATGGGCCAGACTACAATGAGTTTTAGTCTGACCTGGTAGGCTCGACACTCGGCCAAACCAGGATGATTCTAGTGACCCCCATTGGGCCTAACCCATTGGTCATAGTAGGCCAGACCGACCCATACCCAAACCAAGTTTCGTCAAATCAGTAGATGGTAATATAGGGAATGCAGGACACTTGGGATAGGATCATTAGGTCGGTCTGACCGAGTCTGATAGGGACCCATCGCAACAGGTCCCCTATTCCCTAAAACTCTCATTTCTTGCAAACCTCATGTCCGATTGATGAGGCGTTTTTGGCGCTAGGACCCTCTTGATGGGGCAGATATTTATGGAATCAATATCTTATTATGGTTTCTAATAAAATGAATTATTTATATTAATTTTGACCATGTATTCATGGACATGTAATGATGGGTGAACCCAAATATCACTCAAATTCATTTGGAAATGTTTAGTCTAATGATACATTTAATTTACGATATAGAGTAATCAATATTCCTATAGGGTCATGTTCCAACATGGGATATTGTCTTGAAAAATATCATTAACTATTTTTTATGTCTTGTTTTATGATTTTCCAAAATTTTTTGGTTTATGTTATAATTTTATTACTCATTTTATTTTATAATTTTTTGAATCATTTTATATGTGAACCATAGTTTTATTCAATGAATTACTAATTTTATTTTTGATATGTTGAATATTATTTTAAAAAGATATTTTAGTTATTACATTATATTATGCTCAAATTATTCATTCATATTTTAATTATTTGATTACTACTATGATTTCCCTTACGGAACATCTGATCTCACCCTTTTTCAAACATTTCATTTTCTTATGTTTTGAGTAATGATGTAAAATGATTTTTTTCTTGAATTATTTCTCATAGATGATGTGGATGACCTTCTATGAAATAAGAAAAGTTATGTATAGTGGGATATAATTTTGATCATTATGAACCAGTTTTTATGGAACATAATTATTAAATACATTTTCCTAATTTTCATAAACAGTAGACCTATATGTTCTACGCAAGTGAATTTTATTAAATAATTTCATTTTTATGTCGAAATTTTTTAATTAAAAAATATGGTTATATATGTACTGTAAATATATTTATAATGGGATCCAGAACTATGTACTATGTGTCATCATAGTTTTCACTCCCTGTATAAGGTATAACCTTGATATCAAGTCCTACTTATTATGGGAGTCAAGAAAAAAAAGAATGATAAAATTGAAAACTCAGTTTATCAAACCTTCTAGTGTATAATATATCATCATATGAATTTTTTATAAATATTAGATTCAATTTTTTTCATCAAACATGATCGATCATTAAATATGAATACTCATACAAAAAAATATAATAACATGTCTCATAGTATAAGAATAGACCCAATTTAAAAAACCCCTCACAATCATCCTCATATCCCAACACAAGAAAAATTTAAAGCAAAATAATGGATACAAGATCCAAAATTAGATTGTAACATAAAACCTCAATGGATTTCATAAATAACTTCATGTTTGATCAATGAAGAGATATTGATCTATTTCACACAACATTATAGAACATTCTCACCAATCATGGATTTCTATTTCATATTTAGTTCATCAATTAAATATATTTAGAAGAAGATACTTAATAATATTAATTATAAACAATTTCTTTTATGAATTACATACAAAAAGGATTCCCTAAAAAACTAGGTAAATTATATATCAAATGTATGGACATTAATTTGATTAATATATTGAGTAATTGTGAATAGATAATGAATTTCATGATTAATATATAATATAACCTTTGTTCTAAATAATTTATAATGAGACACCAAAAATTAGTAAATGCAAAAGTGACCAAATATGATATTTAAGAATAAATAAAATCTCATTATGATCATTTATATAATATATACATTTAAAAGATGACCTTTAACATTGAAACAAGATATATTCAACCTGGTTTCTTTATCATATATAATCCACCACTAATTTTATCAATGTATTGTCAATGTATTATATTTCTATCATCAATCCACCATCAAGGAGTGGTCTAGGAAGATTTTTTATAAACCCATTCCCATATTACATATGTCACTGGTGTTAGATCTCAATATTATCTAGACACATCAAAAAAACACTAAATTCATCACGATTCAATAATGGATGGAATAATTTACATTCAGGATAGATTCAAAAAAATATATAAATCATACATCTGCTCTAATCATTTAATAAGGAAGCTAAATTTTGTGTATATATAGATGAATCCTTCTATTCTGGGAATTATGGATTACCATAATGTCGATGTATCATGAATATATTAATGATAGTGTTATAGGTACCATAGGGGTGATTCCAAATTTGGAATAGGGGTATTCAGGTTGAATTTGGGTGTTAATGAGGGTAAAAATAAATGTTATTAAATTACATTGAGTTGTATTAAATGAACCCATCAAATCAGAATTATGGATACCCATTGGTCTTCATCATAGAGTTATTGGACCCCAGAGATTGAAATTGTTCATAAAATAATACATTGGGTTATGACAACACCAATGGATAACTAGGGGAACTACACGGGTAGGCTAGTGGGTTCTATAGATTTTTTATGACATTTTAGATTCCCACCATCATCATGATGGGCTGGACAAGTTAGTACATGGTAGGATTCTAGACACCAACAACCATGTATCCTTTCAAATCATCCACCCTCAATATATTCTCTCCTTAATACTATTATTTAGATTCAACAATACATATACAATAAATCAAATAATATTGGAATGTGAATTATGTGGACATAAAATCTTAAACAGAAAATAAATGTGTCGATGTTAAAATTCTACGACTATAAAAAATTATCACCCTCAAGAAGAATTGTAAATAGTAATATTCATACTACATGATACATAGATCTTGGAAATAAACCTATCTATCCCAAATGACATCCTGGATCTAACCATGAAACCATTGAATCTAGACTAGTGACTTTGTCTTCCCTATATGAAATTTCTCTCTCTATTTTACAATCCTCACGGGATGCTCCACATGTGATGTATTATTCTGTAACTAGTCATCCTTATAGTCGATGAAATGTTTTGTATTATTAATGTACCTATGGATCCCATATATAATAAAATTATCCAGGAATCCTTGGTTATGATGAACTGAAAAGATATAAAATGTAAAATTGGTGTTTTGTTCGATAACATACATTACACACTACACATAAAAATTGAAAAACGTTGTGTTTCACTATAATATATTTATTATATATATAATAAATAATATAATTTTATATCATTAAATATTTCTAATGATAATTATTAATATGTGTTAATATTACGTAGTTGTTTTAGAATAATGAAATAGGTTTTTATTATATATCGTTTTTTAAATATAATTTTAAATATTTTATAATTAATATTATATAAAATAACCATTTTTTTAATTTATCTTATCAATGGTTATTATAAAAAAATTTACTACTTTTAGGAAATTGTATATTTTAGGTAGAAAATTTTTGATTATGTGAAAATTATTATTTTTAGGTTTTTTCTTTAATTAAAATTATCCTTGAAAATAATTAGTGTTATAATATGTATTTTATGAGTAAAATTTTTTATTTTAAATAAATTATATGAACATATTATCTAATTTCATTTCTTTTTATAACAAAAGTAAAAATATAATTTAACAGAAAAACTATATTTTTATTTGCAATGAATTAACTGTTTAGAAGGTGAAATTAGTATTCAATTTCAATGACTGTATCCGAGATTTTTTAAAAAATAATTAAAATTAGTTCATTATTTTCAATATCGAGGATAATTATATATTATATATAAATTTTGATCGTACAAAAAATGGTTTTTTGAAAATTATTTTTATGCAATTTAATATGTAAATCAAAATTAAATTTTAACACATGTATATATATATTTTACTAATATTATTATCAATTTTTATATTTGAAGGATCTCAATATGTATAAATAGTTAATATTAATATTTTTCTTACTATTAATTAGAGTGATAGATATTAAAAATAGTAGGTAAAATAAAAGTTTATAAATGGATAAAATTTAAAAACAAATCCTAAATTCATGATAAATTTTATTAAATTAACATATCATGGTATATTTAAATATATATTATCCCACTAACCTCATTGAACACTATTGATCCATTTACAAATTTATATATTCATGCAATTTTTAAAAATTGATTTCTATTTCCAATGTTCCTCTTCATCTCTTATATAAGGATTCAACATCCATAGATTATGGCATGAAATAACACAAAATTTCACATCTAAACTTTATTTTTTTCCACATATAACCCTAACCAAGATACATAAGAATCTGGTCACATTAAATTATTGTAATAGAACCACATGAATATAGTTTTCCCAAAGATGAATCAGTCATTAAATATATGTGTTTCAATATAATATTCTTTTAATTTATTTTATTTTATTATAATATCATTTATAACCATTTTAATATAATTAAATCGACACCATTACTCTTTTTAAGCATCGTTATATTTATTAGACAAAAAAATATTCAATCTGTTAAATCTAGTATGAAAAAATAACATGGATCATGAAAATTTGTAGACTACAACCTCAATGATGTGATGAAGTCTGCTATCCATTAACATATATCATGTATTGTTAAAAGGGATTATTTGAAAAATATGTTTTATTATTTCTCAAATAAAATTCTGAAAATTCCCTTTTTTATAGAGCACCATTCTTACCTTTGATTGAGTAATGGAATCCTTAATCATTTTTACTTATTGAGTACAGACTCCAAGAATGATGAAATAAATTTGTCACAAACACCCTCTGTTGATTGATTTTTGAATTTTTTATAATGATATACATAAATATTACTTGATCAGTATTTGATTAAAGTAATATTTACATTATATAATATTGTTCTGTTACAAATTAAATAATTACAACACACTATTCTTTAGGAAATTTTACTTCCTCCTTGTGTGATGATATTATGTTTATTCCAAGATGAATATGTAATTTCATATTATGGTTCCACCATGTAATGATAATCCAATAGATATATACTGTTGATTATTTAGGGATAATATTAATATATAATAATGTTATTTATATAAGACATTTTATTCATTAAACTCTCCATAATGTGTTAATATTCATTTTCATTATAATAGAAATTATTAATATGAAACGAATTTATATATTTATAAATAAATTTTAAAAATATTTTTTTGTACATTGTATGATCTGCGAATTATTAACATTATAATATTATAGAATACAAACAGCGCATTTACAAAACCATTTCTAGTTTATATATAATCCTGATACATAATTTTGATAATAAATTTTGACCAATTAATAATGATATATATTAATAGTTATAATGGTATTTTATAGGATATTATGATTGAAATTTATTTGATATAGGATGATATTGCTCATTAAACAATAGAGGGTAGAGGTAAGGGAATTTATAAATAATGTCATTCCATTCGTTTAATGTTATACATATAATTGTATGATATTTACTTTTTACATTAGGGATATCATAGATTTAAAGAATTTGTAGAAATTATAATATGAATTTCATGAGACACCGAATGATTTGATCATTGATGAAAATGGGTTGTAGTTGGCATTATAATGGCATAAATCTTTAGACTCTACTATATTACATAGAATCATATTCTATGTATTAATGATTTTCCCTATATATATAAATTTGTATAATATTGAGATTCAAATCCACGATTTCTCGAACAAATCCTCTGAAAGAGTTTCCTCAACAACTTCTAGGGATCCTGAAAATCTAGTTAGTTCATAGGTGGAATAGGGTTCCTGTGAATGACAATCACAAAAGGTTTCGTATCATTCCATTGGGATGAACCAAAACATGAGCACTGGTTCCACCATGTGGTTCATAAAAGTGGCAGGATGGTTCAGATTTAGGAATATTTAGCCACACTATCTGACTGGTAAACCTTAGGGGAATCACTCAAGATGTTCTATGTGGGATGGGAGCCCCACATGTACTATTCATCCACCTTAAAAACACATAAAAACACACGTCATTGTATCAACCGATACCAATAATCCATTTAAGTCCCATTCATAAACTTTTTAAATTTGTTGATCCCACAATAAACATATTTTCAATGATGATATCCCACAGAGCATGAAACCACCAACATCATCATCCCACTCATCTAATCGTTTTATCCCACCTAATGTTGGTATATAAACACAACATGGTAACCTAACATTGTTCATATGATAATCTAACCCCAACCACTAAATATTATTTACTAATTAAGACACAAACAACAAAATTATCCTCAATACCTCAAATACCTTACCATAAAACCTCTTTTCAATAATCAATCTTATTATATGAAATGGATCACATGATCATGTGAAGACAAAACTGAAATAAAACAGGAGGATACGGAATAGACCAAGGGCCATATCGATTATCACACATGATGTCTCTTGATCATTTTTCCAATACACATAAATTATATTTTATTTATCCACTAAATAATTTTTTTTATTTAGAGGATGATAACTGATCATGTGATAGCTTTGGAATGATCATTCAAATGATAGGTGGTTGTCCATTGTTTCGTCTAGAGACACCATCTAACAACTGAGTGATATTAATCAAGAAAATACCACACTACCTCTATACACACCAGAGGAATCCTTCCCATGAAAATAGGAACAACCGTTATCCATCCTCATCCAATAAATACCTCTTATCCGGTTCAAAAAAATAGCAAGAGGGTAGATGAATAGAAGAAACAAAATAAGGGAGTGGGTTAGATAATGAGAAAAAGTTGAGAGATTGAGGAAGAACAAACCCACCATTAGTGATTTTCCCCACGTAATTATAGTGGTGGGTCCTATATTTACAATATTTAATATGATTTTGTCATAATAAATCATTATGTTATGTTAATATCAGGAGATCAAATGATAGAATATCATCATGTGAATCCCATTTTAAAATGATGTCCTTGTGTGGACATAAAACCCAGGTTCCAATTTATAAAACCATATATAATAAATTCAATTTGATCAGGCAATCACTTTAGGAAAGGAATATCCCAAGATATTATAATTCAAACATTATGGATGCACAATACATCTATGTTATTTTCCATATGAATGAACCAGTGAAAATACCATGATCCAGTCTCGTAAAAATTGTCTTCCCTAAGTATTAGGTGATATCATTTAATTGCGGACATGGATGTATTGGCCAGAAACATTACATAAAAGGCCCTAGTCATGATAGAGGATCTCATCCCTACATCCTTATTTAAGTAATGTGAATCTTAGGAACAATGGTGCTTCATACGAACCATGTATATCACAAACACTCTCATGAACACATCGCCACATGGGATGCCAAACCTGGCATAAAATTCGATCATAGATATCACCCAATAAATTCCCTATATTTATGTGATTCCATCATGTGTACATGAGTAGAATAATGTGAATATCCTTAATCATGAGGTTCCATGAACCATTATGTCTTGTGATGCATACAAGTGGCATAAGAAGTGGCTACCTTGACATGAATCATCACATCAAACATCCATTTATTGCAAGTAAAACAATGAGTCCATCTGAACAATATTTCATTCACCCTAATCATGAAGTGTTCACCCTCCCTCAGGTATTAGTAATAAAAAATAAACACACACAAGGTTGAAAAATTCATATTAAGTCCTCTTTGAGGTCATGCTACTCATATCAATAAAGAACCTTCATACTAAGTCATAAAAATGGGTTCCCCTCAATGTCTAAGTGTCACATTCATAGATATGGGAACCATTGGTATATCCCTCACATTATAATGAAAACCATATGTGGTGGAGTTTATATAGAACCCTTGGACATTAACCCCTTTTCCCCGACATGTTGTTTTCCAAGAATACATGAGGCACAATCATTTTGGAAATATGATTTATCAATTGAAATTGAACTATATTAAAAATATATCTATGAGAACCAACCATGTGACTATTTTAAGGAAAGTTGTTCACAATATTCCTCACTAATATTATGTTGTCTATGGATATCCTCAGAAATGATACATTGATCACAAGACAAGAATAAGAGTAATCAGGATCATCTCATGATGACCAATTGACATGACACAATCTTTGGAGATAGTTTGTAGAATAGTAAATTTGATCATGCGACAAACCATTGACATGACATCATTATCAAATTTTGGGCCATTGAACATTCTTGTTGATCTCATGAGTAATATTTGGTATGTTGAAATTGTAATGAAATTTCCAATTTTCATGTCAAGTATTGTCATTTGATGACTCGATTACAAGACAAGTATATCAAGAATCATCATAGACACATTCCCACATTAATCATGTGACAAACCCTTGACATGTATATATTTTCATTTGACATATTAAGGAAATTACATGTTGATCAAGAAAATGATGGTAAAATGGGGTTGTATTTCTATGCAGAAGACCCCATATAGGTCCACATTTATTATTTAAAAAATCATGGGTATGTCCATTGTGAACATATGATACATCCAAGACATGATTTTTTGTCATTTGAAGTACCCTATACATGTGAGTTTGATCATTTAGAGCATCTTCAACATGTTAGGTAGACACCCTTTGGGTGGTATTCCATGTCATGATGAGAACCCAAAATATTTCAAGACGAAAATATAGACAATTGTAGAAGGTATCTTCGATATGTAGGGGAAATCACCTAAGACATGTCCACTTTTTCTTGAATGATCACTCTTAGTCATGCCATATGGACCCTGAACAAGAATCTTCATCCACATCACCCTCTTATTAATTAATTTTCCATGATGTGGTTGGGTTAAAAAATCATGCGGCCATATTTAGTTCACTCTTATGAAATGGATATCCTTGGATACCAATAATTTTAATCATACATTTCATCGAGTCTATCTATCATTATCTATCTAATGATAGTGAAAGAATATCTGACGAGGAAAACAATATAGTGTAAGCCCTAATAATCTAAACTATAACAAATATGATTCATTAAATTAACAGGATACCTTAGAATCATTCATAAGGTCAATTATCTGTATTGAATCATCTAAATTGATGTCCCAACACATATGTTCTGCATCCATACTTGGTGAGACTGATTATTTTTCATCCCGTTTTCCTAATCTGAGAATAATTGAAGTATTATTTTGGAGTTTCAATGATCAAATCATTCAAAATAGGGAATCCTTAGTGTGCAAGCCACATACACTGACTTAATATAAAATTTACAGCCATTATATAGAAACATTAAAGTGTTAATCCTGATCAAATTGAAAAATGATAACACGTATTCGAACAATCACTTGGATAGGAAGAGATCTCCTAGGATACTTGATATCCAATGACAATAAATTATGATATACGTTCTGTCATGTCACATAATTTTTTCATACTTCCTCATGAACAAGTTGATGATATGTGGAATCATTCATAGGAATCATTTTATGTGGAATCCCTAAAAATATCTTATGGTTCATCAAACCCATTAACGGGTTAGAGACTAATAGAAATATAATAATATTGATCATTTTAATAAAATACGACTTGTAATACATCATCATAAGGACTGATCGCCATATCATATCCTCAGTATGATGGGAAATCATACCTATCAAAGGGAAAAAAATTGAAATCCCCATGGGAATAGAAATAAAATAAAATATTCTGTTTTTTTATTTTTGATGAAGCCACCCATGAGGATGTTTCACAGGCAGGGAACTCCTAATCTAAAACCTCCCACATGGGTTATGGTGGTGGGGACCACCTGATATTAAAACCCAAAATTATGAATTTAATGTCGGGGACCACCCGAACTATAATAATGGGAGAAACCCTTAAACTCCCACTTAAATGTGGGGAAGCCTCACGAACATACCCCACATTAATAGTGACACCCCCTTTGATGAATTATATCCACTCAATTAACTAATTGAGCCAATTTGAAAATATGACAATAAACAAAATAGACAACATATTCTATTATGTTGGCTATTCTTTTGTTTGGATGAGGGTTGGAAAATATCTTGGGATAGTTTTGAAGAACATCACCTCCAAAACGAAGAACAACAACCGGAGATCATAGAATGTGCAAACCGGACCTATGCCAGATCAAAAGTACCTTGCAGAGGCAACCAACGTAAGACTTCTTTGATGGCAACGAACCTACAATCGAGCAAATGTCGACGCTACCGATGTTTGTTCATACATCTTCTCTGATTTCAATGAGAAATCAAGTTATGGGTGTCTTTTAATTTATTCAATGTTAATTTTCCTTTCACATTGAATTATCCCCCTTGAGCTGCTTGCTACCGCTCTAATGCGGAGGGTGCGGCCAAAAAAACATTGCCTGACCCCTCTAATGTTCTTCATGAATGGTTTGTTCATTGCGATGGAAGAAGGAGACATTATGCCACAATAGCGAACGTAGAGAGGCCAACTGAACTGGCTACTGACAAAGGTGCATAGCACAACCATGACGCGCGTAGAGGATGGCTTGCTTTCCGGCCAGCCATGGAGGAACTCTGCACCGCAGCCCTCACGCTGCCCTCGTGGACTCCGACGCCCCATAGAATCCGCTGTCCCACAACCACCACGACCTCGCGCCACCCACGCAGCCCCCCGCAGCCTCGTGTCATCCTTGCGGCCTCCCCATAGACTCATGCCGCCCCACAGCCTCGCACCACCCCGCTACCTCGCGTCGCCCTCATGGCTACCCTACGGCCTCCATCCTCACTCATGGACACCCCAGGCCCTCACACGGCCCTCGCAGCCTCTGAAATCATACGAAACCTCGCCTCCCACATGGCTCCCACAACCTCGCACTGCCCTTCGGGTCCTCCGAAGCCCTCCTCGCAGCCTCCGCGACCGTCTCGGCCTCCGTGCTGCACTGTTCCACCGAGGCAGGGATGGACGCAGTGGGGCGGACTGCCTAGGGGGCTAGGCCAGACCCAACAGGTCGGGTTGGGTCGACTCAAACCGGGTCTTCCCATTCCAGGTCAGGTCGGGTCAGTCCGACCTGGTTGGACTGGACCCAGACGCACTTTAACCCATTTACTCTATTTTGGATATAACATTGGCACTATACATCTATTTGACGAACCGTCTATGGTGCCAGAAAAAATTAATAAATACGATCCCTTTGGTATACCCTACTGGAATTTTGTATAAAATTGGGGAATGGTTTGGTTTGATCAATCACAAATCCAACATGGCCCTCGAGACTTAAAAGCTAATAACTCACATTACGAGCATTCGATTGACACACCATCTCTTGCGTTGAGACCCCTATGACATGGCGGTCCATTTGGATACTTCTTCGTGAGACTTCGTAGCAGTTGGAGTATCAATCATTGGCTTGAGGAGCAGACCCTCCCGGAGACGAGAAAACATAGTGTGGGAACACATTAGCTGGGTGTGATGTGAAGAATGAATAGTGATCCGGTGTGGGTTAGTACCGAGCGATCCTGAGTGGGTTAGCACCAAGTGATCCTATGTGGGATAGCTCCTAGGGATAATGTGAGGGTAATCATCTAGCGGTCTTATGTGGGTCAGCACAGATAGATCCTGTGTGGGTCAGCACCGAGCGATCCTATGTGGGTCAGCAGTAGAACATCTTATCTAATTGAGATGATTCATTAGTTACATCTAATCATCTATACTACTATACGTAAAATATACCTAGTGTGAGCAGAGTTCGTACATTTCTAGTACTTTTATTTTTGATAATACCGTGGTTGTATTCTTCTGTGGGGCATACCTGAGTGGGTTATACCAACATGGTACTTCATCCTTTGTGGAGTAGTTGAGCTTTGGGATTTTGAGTTAGACTATGTGTTTCTTCATTATTGATATGGGTTTACTTGAAAACTTAGGCATATGTATGGTCATATACTTAAGAAGGGTTGTCAGTTTTTTTCATGTTTTTTGGTTTATCCTTTGTATATTTTTTGAGACCATGAGGGTCTCGAGGTCCCTACTTAGTATCGTTATACTCACCCCTTCATGGGTTATGCCCGCACATCGTTGTGTTTGGTGTAGAATACAGACAACGCTGAGTAAGTATGAGAGTAACAGGACTGGAGGTAGATTAGAGTTGGACAATAGATGAGGTTTACTACAGAGACGATCGATCAATAGCTATACCTACCCTTCAGGTAGGATCCTTGCTGGGTGTTCACATGATTTTTTCTAGTTTACATGTAATTTTAGTATCTAGTACATTCCAGTTGGGCTTCTATTCTGGACCCTTTTACTTACTGTACACACTATATTTACTATTCAGTTTACTTGAGTTTGTATCTTGCTGTGTTCTTGGTTGTGTGTGATTATAGGTTATAAAGGAAATGCCTTCCCACTGTTATGGAATACGCCTTCTGTGCTAGTTTCCAGCTCCTAACGTATGGAAGGTGGGCTTGGGGTAGTTCCGACACCGTCCCCAGAGGACAGGTCATAACAAATTGGTATCAGAGGAGTCTTTTCTACTGTAGATCACTGGACTTTGATCTTTTTTCTGGAAATAATGTTATGTTTAGTGAGTGTGGTTATCAGTTTAGGGAATCCAGTGTTGGTGTGGTAGCCGACGTATCCATACACCAGGACAATGACATCTGATTTCCGACTCAGTGCACGAAAACACTGATTGCGTGTGTGTTTTGAAGAGTTTTCGTTATGATCTCATTCAGTCAGCTCACTGGGTATAACTTATTGACCGTGGAGGACCTATTTATTTTCAGGATTCCTCCATACAGACAACCATCTTGGGTTCCGAAATTAGTATTCACTGATCGCCCATAGAGTGACGAGGCCTCAGTGCAGGGCCCTCTTCTAGTACAGTCACCAGTAGAGGCAGCAGAGGTACCATTACCCATTGGGAAACTGATGCCACCGTCCCTAGCTGCAGAGTGTGCATGCCGCTTAAGCGCATTGCACGAGTTCAATGCCAGTGACCACAAATGTTCAGGAGAGAGAAGGACCCACAGCCGATAGAGGATTGGATGGACGTTGTACTGAGAGTCACTCGACTAGTAGGGACTCCAGATGATCTCATGGTGATACTTGCCGCTAGCCTTCTACAGGAAGAAGCTGGCAGATGGTGGAGCTTGATTCCCCATGTTCAGAATGAGGTGACGCTTCTCTGGGAAGACTTCGAAAGAATATTTCGGGAAGAGTTTTTTCCAGTGACTCTTCACAATGTGCACATACAGGAGCTTCTTCACCTACACCAGGGTAGTATGACAGTGGATTAGTACTCAGAAAGGTTCACGGATCTATCATACTAATCCACTGATATAGTTCAGGACCCAATCTCTAGGGCCCGTACCATCGACCATGGGCTCGAGTGAGAGATCAGAGCCTTCATGATTTCTCTCAGTATCCCGACACAGGCGGGGGTGTTAGAGAGAGCCCTCTTAGTAGAGATTTTTCTTATTGAGCTGTCACCAATAGTGAGACCCACCACAAGACATCACGTAGCAGAGTCTTCTGCTGCAGGTAGCAGAAAAATGTCGCGAAGGTCCAAGAGGACTAATCCTATAAATGGACGACAATAGGAATCATGGTCGGGTGTGCGGGGCACCCGAGGCAGAGCGAGTAAAGCCTGGAGTGGGTAGTGTTATGAATGCGGTAGGCAGGGGCACATGTCACGTGACTGTCCGACCCGCCATACGAATGATTAGAATACGGTCAAAGGACCACCCAGGAAGAGATATAGGTTCAACATATGAGGTCTATAGGGAGAAGGGAGACACAGAAGAGGAGTTGGTCGTGCAGCTGACGGTGGGCGATGATTATAGATGTTACAGCCACCACCCCCAGGTGGTCCACACCGACCACAAAGAGCAGGAGTACAGGGGATAGCTATGATCCGGGCAGCTGAGGTCTACGATCAAGGTGCTTCAGATATTCATGAGATATTATCTTTGACTACTCCTCCTTAGTATCAGTACTTATAGACACAGCTGGCAGTCATTATTTTATTATCACTACCCGCATTTAGAGCTCATATATTCTGACAGAGTAGTTGGCTCAATCCTTACGGCTAGATACTCTTTAGGGGGAGGGCTTGACGATTACATAATGGTGCTGGCAGTCCGAACGTACTCTAGGAGGTGAGAGATTCGGCTGGGATTTCCTAGTAGTGGCATCGAGACCTTAATATGTCATCTGGGGTGTGGACTGGTAATCTACAGTCTTTGCTCAGATTGACTGTATTAGGTGAAAAGTGTGGTTTGTACGCACGAATGGGACTAGGTTTTCCTTCACTTGTGATAATAGAGCCATTGCAGCACAGGGTGGACTTATCCGGAGGAGAGTGCAACCGATCACTCATTAGTTGGATTGCCTTACGCTCAGAGTAGATGATGGGGAGAGTCCAAGTAATCATGTAGCGGTGGACCAGTACACATATGTCTTTCCTGATGATGTTACAAGTCTACCTACTAATAGGGAGGTGAACTTTTACATTGACATGTACCCTGGGACGACGCTGATATCAACTCCATCATATCGGATGGATCCCACTGAGCTTCTTGAGCTGCTTGTATAGATACAGGACTTGTAGGGGAAGGAAATCATTCGGCCCAGTGTTTATTCTTGGGAATACCAATTTTGTTTTCCATGAAGGCAGATGTGATCTTGAGACATTGTTTTTACTGTCGACGCCTGAACCAGGTGACCATGAAGAACATATACCCACTCCCGAGGATTAACGACCTATTTGATCGGCTGAAGGGTGAACGATGGTTCTCAAAGATAGATCTCAGATTAGGCTATCACTAGATCAGAGTATGAGACAAGGATTTTCAAAAGACAACTTTTAGATATCGATACGGCCACTATGACTTCCTAGTTATGCCTTTCGGCATGACCAACACTCCAGTAGTGTTCATGGGACTCATGAAAAGGATCTTTCAGCCATACCATGATCACTTTGTAGTAGTCATGACCGATGACATTATGATCTACTCGACTACATAAAAGAAGCATTCCTATCATTTGAAGGAAGTACTAGACACACTCCAAGAGCACCAGCATTATGGTATACTCTAGAAGTACCAGTTATGGATCTGGGAGGTTATAGTTATGGTTCATGTCATATTGGAGGCTAGTTTTGCAGTGGATCCAGCAATGATTGAGGCGGTACATTCTTGGGATCCACCCCAGACTCTTATGGGGATACAAAGTTTCCTGGGATTGGCTAGATACTACAGTTGATTTGTGATAGATTTCTCTAGAGTTGCAGCTCCATTATCTGCATTGATGAAGATGGACAAGGTCTTCGTTTCGTCGGAGAGAAGCAAATAGATGTTTTCAGAGTTGTGGTAGAGGTTGACTAGTGCCCCTTTATTGAGGCTACCAGAGGAGGGCATAGGGTACGTAGTCTACTGCAATGCATCATGGACCAGACTCGGATGAGTCCTATTGAAATAGTGAGCAGTTATCGCTTATGGTTTTCAACAGTTGAGACAACATGAGAAAAACTATGCTACCACTGACCTGGACTTATCAGCAGTTCTCTTCTCCTAGAAGATGTGGTGACATTACTTGATGGGCGAGCATTTTACGGTGTACTCTGATCACAATTGTCTTAGGTATATATTCACTTAGAAGGACATGAACCTTAGATAGTGATGTTAGATTGAGTTCTTCTAGGTCTATGACTTCAAGATAGTATATACTGAAGGGATGTAGAATGTTGTAGTAGATGTACTCAGTAAGAGGTATGGTATACAACTTCTAGGTGAGGCGATAGAGGAGCTGTCGGCATTAAAAATATCATTTGTGGATCAGGATTAAGATGCTTTTCTTAAGTCTCTTACAGTCACTCCCCCACTTCTTCAGCGAGACATGAAGGTGCAGTGTGGGGATGCTAACTACGAGGTTTGACATGCTCGGATATCCATAGAGAAGGCACCTGATGTATTTTCTAAGGGTGGGGAGCACATAACCCTTTTCATAGGATGCACCATTGTAACCGTGGTTCTTCATGAGGACGTGATGACAGAGTTCCATGCGTCCCCTCTAGTTGTACATCCAGGAGTGGCACAGATGTACCAAGATCTCTGATGAAAAAACTGGTGTCCATGAATGATGAAAGAAGTTCTAGAGTATGTCTCTTGGTGTCTCACATATCATCAACTGATGGAGGAGCATCAGGTACCAGCTGGCTTAGTTTAGCCATTGAAGGAACCAAAGTGGAAGTGGGATGGGATATACTGGACTTTGTGATAGGATGTCCGTGTACAACTTGGGGTCATGACTTGATTTGGGTGATCATCAACTGACTCACCACGTCGGCCCACATCCTACAGATCAGAGAGCATGGATCAGTAGAGATCATGGGATGCCTCTATATGAAGGGGATTGTGAGGTTACATGGAGTAACCTCAATGATTGTCTCCGATCATAATGCATATTTTACTTCCCGGTTATGGAAGGGGTTACAAGTGTCTTTCGAGACGTAGCTTCGTTTGAGCATCGCCTTCCATCCTCAAATGGATGGCCAGGCAGAACAGATCATTCAGAACCTTGAGGACATGCTGCATGCTTGCGTCCTTGAATTCGGTCACTGATGGGAGGATCACTTTCCTTTGGTGGATATTTCTTACTACAATAGCTATCACTCCACCTTTAGGATTGATCCTTTTGAGTAATTGTACAATAGACCTTGTAGTTCACCTTTGTCCTGGACTGACCCAGGGGAGTCACCAGTCGTGGGACCAGAGATTGTTCATGCTACCACAGAGAAGGTACAGATCATCCATGAACGGATGAAGACTGAACAGTGTAGGAAAAAGTCGTAATGTTGATAGGATATGGAAACCATTGGAGTTCGAGGATGGAGACCATATAGTTCAATGGGTCTCACCTTGAAAAGGTTGGCAGAGAATTTTCCGAGGCTACAAGTTATATCTTAGGATCATCATACCCTTTCAGGTCCTCAGTAGAGTTGGAGATATGGCTTACCTCTTAGCTCGTCGATCTCAGTTTCACTGGGTGTACAATGTCATCCACGTATCTTAGCTGAGGAGATATGTGCACGACCCTCCACACATAATCAACCACAGTGAGCTGGATGATGATGATGTGGTGACTTTTACAGATCTTCCAGTAGAGTTTGAGGATCGATAGGAGCAGGTCCTTCGTGGAAGGTCGATACCTCTTGTGCGCATTCCTTGGCAGCACGAGAACCTCTAGGATAGCAAATGGGAGAGGGATGCTGAGATTCGTGCTCACTACCCCCACTTGTTTTACTAGTCTTGAGTTATTTCATACAGGGATGTAAATTCCTGAGGTGGTGAGAATTTAATGAATCAAAAATTCGATGTAATTTTTTTTAATTAAATGGGCATTTTATGAGTCCGTGAAAATTTACTGCACGTGATTCCAATGCCCGGAGAGCATGGAGTAAATCTCTGAACTTTTATTCTGGTACGTTTAGTAAATGTGTTGGTGTATTTCTCTTAAATTTGAACCGGTGCATGGAATTGAAATCCAAGGACACCATTAAACTCACAACACTGATATTCGCTTAAGGAGACTTTCACCTCAATGATAGTTGGTCGAGAGTGAAAGTCAGCATTTGGGTTTTCTGTGGGAATAGAAATAAAATAAAATATTATTTTATATTATTTTTTTGAAGCCTCCCATGTGGATGTTTCATATGTTGGGTCCACCTTAACTAAAACCTCTCACAAGGATTATGGTGGTGGGGACCACCCGATACTAAAACCCCCAATTTCGATTTTAATGGCGGGGACCACCCAAAACCTCATAATGGGAGAAGCCCATAAACTACCTCACAAATGTGAGGAGGCCTCTTGATCATCCCCCACATTAATAGTGACATCCCCTTTAATTAATTTTACCAAATCAATTAATTAATCGATACAATTTTAAATTATGCCAACTAACGAAATAGACAAAATATAATATTATGTTTGCTATTCATTTATTGTGAAGAGGGTTGAAAGAGAACTATGTAGAGTTTGAAGAACATCACCTCCCAATGAAGAACAACTACCCGAGATTGTGGAATGAGGAAACCAACCCCAAGCCGGATCGGAATCACCTTTCGGAGGCAACCAATGTAGGACGTCTTCGATGAAAACAAACCAACGATCGAGGAAATGCTGACGCCCTTGACGTCCGTTCTTACCTCCTCATTGATGTCAACGAGAAATCAATGAAGGGGTGTGTTTTAATGTGTTCACTATTACTTTTCTTCTCACATTGATGCATCTCCCTTGAGCCTCTTTCTACTACTCTAATTCTTAGGGTAAGAACATAAAAAAAGGCTCGTTTCCCCCGTCTTTCTTGTTGAATGGGTTTTTCATACAAATGGATGAAGGGGTAGTTTTTCAACGACAGCGAATGGAAAGCATATGTCTGAACAAGCCACCGAAGAATGTGCTGTGCATGAACGCACCGTGTAGAGAGGACTATTGGCCATCTAGCCAGCTGCGGCGGATCATCGCACCACAGCCCTCAAGCTACCCTCGCAGCCTCCACTGCCCTACAACCTCTGCTGTCCAGTGGCTCCCGTGGCCCCGTGCCACCCACTCGGCCTCCCCGATTCCTCGTTCCGCACTCGCGGCCCCCACAGTCGCCATCATCATGTGGTCCCCTGGGCACTGCGTTTCCCGTAGGGACTCCATCGCCTCATGCTACCCTCTCCACCGCCCCACGACCTCGTGCACCCCCCCCCCCACGGCCACCTGCCAGCCTTCATGGAATATGCGACCCCCCTCGCGACCTACACAACCCTCGAGGCCTCAACGCGGTCCCGCACCGCCAGGCCATTCCGCTAGCATGAACCACCCAGTGCAGACTAGACCGTCCTGTGGGATGGGCCAGACCCAACAGGTCGGGCCAGATCTACCCAATGCATGTCGGCCTGGATCGGACCGGACGCGGACCCACTATAACCCATTTATGTTCTATTGTCCATAACTTTAGCATCAAACATCCAGTTGATGAACCGTATGCAACAGAATAACCCATAGTGTTAGATGGTAGTTTTGGTATACACCAATAATGTTTTGTATAAACCTATGGAATGGTCGGGTTGGATCGAGCACGAACCCAACTGGGCTCTTCGGACTAAAAAGATTATAAAGCTCAGACCTGGCATCCGATTGACGCACTGTCTATTGCGTTTGAACCCTTATGATGTGGCGGTCCTTTGGGATACTAATTCGTGGGACTTATTGGAAGATGTAGTATCAACCGGTGGCGTGAGGAGAGGACCCACTGGGAGATGATAAAGCCTAGTGCAGGATCCCAGTTTCTAGTTATGACGTGATGAATGTATAACGATCTTGTGTGGGTCTGTACAGAGCGATCATGTGTGGGTCAAACCCTAGAGATCTTGTGTGGGTCAGCACAGAGCGGTCCTTTGTGGGTTAGCATCTTGCGATCCTATGTGGGTCAGCACCAAGTGATCTTGTGTGGGTTAGCACTGAGAAATCCTGTGTGGGTCAACATAAGATCCTATTAACAATGTAAGATGATTCAGTAGTTATATATAATTATCTCTACAACTTTACGTAAGATATACTTAGTGTGAGATGAGTTTGTACCAGTGTGGTACTTTCTATTGTGGTAATACCTTGGTGTAATTCTTATGTGTGGTGTACCTGAGTGGTACTTACCATCATGGTACTCCTTCCTTTGTGGAATAGTTGAGCTTTGGGATTTTGAGTTGGACTTTGTGTTTCTTCCTGATTGAGATGGGTGACATGATAACTTATGCATATGTATGGGCATATAACTAAGTAGGGTTGTCCGTTGTTTTCATGATTTTTGGTTTATCCTTTGTATATTTTGGGAGACCTTGAAGGTCTCGAGGTCCCTAGTATGTATCGTTATACTCACCCTACACGGGATATGCCTTCACATTGTTGGGTTTAGTGTAGATGACAGACAGTGTGACTGAGGACGAGAGTACCAAGAAAGGAGGTAGATCAGGGGTGGACCATAGATGAGGCGTATATCAGAGATGAACGATCGAGATTTGTGCCTACCATTCTGGTAGGATCCTTGACGAGTATTTAAAGGAGTTTTTCTAATGTACTTGTACTTTTTGTTTCTTGTAATTTCTAGTTGGGCTTATATTCAGGCCCCTTTAACTTATTATACACACTCTGTTTACTTTACAATTTACTGGAGTTCGTATTTTTTTGGGTTCCTGTTTGCGTGTACTTATAGGTTATAAAGGTAATGCCTTCCCAGTTTTAGGGAATACGCCTTCGGTAATAGTCATCAGCCCCTAGCCTACGGATGGCGGGCATGGGGTAGTCCCTGCACGGGACATGGGGGACGGGTCATGACAATATGCATGTGCCTTCCCTTACAAAGTACTAAATATCATTTGGGAGAATTAAAATGATCACCCATACCTTAATGAATAACAGTGATTGTTTATCCATTCCAGTCCAAGAATGTTCCTAGGAATTTCAACTCTTTCATGGAAAATGGTATCATAGATAACCTAAAAATGAGAATTTTGTGTAAGGAATGAATTAAAAGTCATGAAAAAATTTATAAAACCTTGACCATCTTCTGTACACAATAGAAGATTTCATTTCTGTTAATGAATGATTTCATGTACATAGAGACATGTAGTTTTTGGAACCCCAGATAACATAATCCTCAATGTGGTTATCTGAGCACTATGGGTATGAAACGTATGTTTTGGAGTAGAGCATGATCCACAGAACTCCCTAGGATAAAAAACATTCTATCAATATTTTATTGAACAAAAATTATTATTTCCAATGAAAACCTGTATGCATGTATTTTGAATGTGTCATAATATATTTCTTTAAATAACTACAAATAATAAGGAATTTGACTGAGGATGGTTTTATAGGACATGAAAAAATTTCCCTAACATCAACAACACAATCACTAAATATAGAGAATCATTTTCATAAAATATTTGTTAGATGGATAGTTATATGAAGGCTTTATAAATTTAGTTTAACAAAAAAATCCAAAAATTTTGATAATAGTATTTAATGCCCCATTTGGGCCATCACTCTCTTAATAGGCCATTCACATTCATCAATGATGGAAGATGTAAAACTATATTGCATAAAATAGTATAGTAATATTATAAACTACATATCAAATGTCTTTACCGTATGATGTTAATCTAATTGTATGATATTATTATGGTAATATGTTAAACTACACAGATGATATCAATACCATAATACATTAAACTGTATGGCCTATTTCTTTTCCACAAGACATTTGGATTCATTGAAAACATTTTAACAACATTATGATAAACTATAAATAGATCATCCTAGAATTAAGACAATAAACTACAAGGCATCCCGTATTGATACTGCAAGATATTAAACATTATGATCAATGTCCTAACCACATGATTCTAGACTATATTGATCTTATCCTAGAATCAAGACCATAAACTGTATAAAACCAAATTTCCATAAATAAAGAAATTTATTTTCATGTAATTAGTCTTTACAACATGACGTTAAACTCTATGGCCCTCATGCTATCTACACAATGTTAAATAGTAAAACAATGTTGTTTCCATATGAAAATAAATTTCATGGGTTTAAATATCAAAATTTGGATTTATACACATTCTAATGAGTTACATAGATATGAATAGATAGTATATCTTGTCCAATCCACCATTTATAAAGTCATTATTGAATGATGATAAACGGCATTGCTGATATCATTTTCACACAACACTAAAATAAATAGGTTTCATCTTGAAAAACGTATGAATTTATTTTTAACCTAATGATATTTTTAGGAATGAATGAATCACATATCATGGCCAAAACACATATAATCACATCCTTAATAAACAATTATTAATTTAATGGATGATTCCCTTGTTGCAAAACATTAAAATTCATGGGTTTTTAGTACTATGTATGACTCACTTCTAAAATAAATGATATATGTAGGGATGCCAAAATCCTCTATCCAATCCCAAAAACCTATTTTCTTATCCTTAAAACGATGATAAACAAGGGGGTTGATCACTTTGATGCACTAAATTAAATATCATAACTTCCAAGAACAATGTATGTCCACATTTTATCCCTAAGGATATATATAGGGTCACCTAAATCATATATCATGGCTCATTCACCCATATTTAAATTATTACCATGATTAATAAAATTTCCTAACAAAATTCATTACCATATGATGATGAACTACATTGCACATGTTTCAATCAATAGATGGAAGTCATTTCAATATTTGGGATATATCATCAACATTAGGTGTAAATTTTACTTTCAAAATGCAAAATTGATATTGTATAATATTGATCCCAGTTATATCACAACATCTCAATTATCCCTCAGTCACCTATTGATGCCATTATCAAGAAGTCCACATCCCTCAGACACAGATATATGGGCTTCAGGGGATCCTTTTCAAATTCATAAATATGTAGGAAAGATGTAGTTGGATCATATCTATACACGTTCGAACATATTATTTTATCATATATAGAAATAAATCCTGAGGAATGTATAAATCCATGACTTTTGCTAAAATTCCATGTACACATTCTGATGGAATAATGTGGACAATAGTGGGCTTATATCCCCACAACAATTGATGACATCAACCAACATATATTTGAAGCTGAGAGAAAATAAGCATATATTCATATACATAACCAATTGAAGTTCCAATTACTTGTGAATGAAATTGATGTTATCCTCTGGTATATTCTGGTTAAAATTCTGGGATATGAATTTATTCCGATCTTAATTAGAAATAAAAAACCACAATATAATCATTATGAAAAAGATGCTACTTCAGAGAAAGAGAATAGAATTGAACCTTTCCCAAGAGGATTTTTGGAATATGTGTGTAAAGGACATGACATAAAGATCAACCATTTATACTTATTACATATAGGGATCATCTATAGAGAGTGACATGAACTACATGATGGGGTCATACTCGTGTCAAAAAATGTATGGTGGCATATTCTAAAGGTCTCGAATCAAGATAATATCCAAATTCTGGATGAGGCCCAATAACTGAGAGAGGAACATTCCCCTGGAATGGCTCATATCCCTTTAAAAAATTGACAAGAGTAATACTGAAAAGTATTAGCATCACCACATATCCATATTATGACCAATGATCACAATTTGAGAGTGATACATGCCTTAGGATATGTTCATATTATGGTCAATAATGATAATAAAAATAATTCAGTATCATGTATGAGGATGATGATATCCTTTCTTCACATATATAGGTTGTAGTACATAGTCTGATTTTCAATGCATAGTAGAACTAGGAAAAAAATTATACTCAAACTAGTGATCATAAAATGATAGTGGAACATTCCACAGGAAAGGATAATATTCAAGTGGAAAAAGACCTGCAGAAATTTTCAATGGCCAATGATTTGGATCGTTATATTATTTTGTCCTATGCCTACAAAGTGAGTGAAACACACTCCTTTGGAAATGATCATATCCTTATCAAAGAATATAATTGTAATATTCAAACATCTTTTCAACAATGGGATCATACTACTGTAAAATGGGATAGTTGTTAATGTATTTACGAAGACCCCATAAACAAGGATCGTTTTCGAACACAATTCCAAAAGGAAAGATGACATATTCAAACAATTATGTATAATGAGGATCGTACTATAGACCTTCTAAATTTCCAATGATTGTGGGTTCTTTTGACACATTCTCAAGAGTTCATGGATTAATCTACTCTTCAATAAAACTATAAGGTGGTCATTATCTTGAAATTACTCCTCATGGCAGTGTAGAGATAGATAACATGTAATGAACTCCTGATATATTTTTTGGTCAATATACCCATGGACATATTTCTTATGGAAAAAGGAATCCTCACCTTTTATTAATAACATCATATATAGATGTTATTAAATAATCCTACACCATAATATAGAGAGGTGCTTAATCTATTTGGGTTAACCATATATTTTTCCAATATTAACCATCTTTTTCAATTCACGACAGTCAAAGTACTACCTAGAGATGAAATTTAAATTGTCTGATTAAGTAATGAAACATATATATGATTAATGGAAGAATTACATGGTGATATAAATAGTGTTATCCAGAAAAATATCTCCCGAGAAATTTCTGACCCATTACCACATCCAGCAATGAGTTCCGAATGGTTTAAAAAAAGGAGTGGATGATTTGAATTTACTAGATTTTTTTAGTGACATTACAATCATTAGAAGATTGGAACCTCCCTTATTAGAGATATTATGATAACCTCTAAATCATGAATACATTCCTTTTTTAGAATGGAATGATTGTGGCTTGTGTGTCTTGACACCCAGAATTAAAAGCTATAACCAAATACATATGTTGTGTTGTCATTAAATCATGATAACTATATAACTAAAAGGAAAATTTCAATTAGTAAATTACATCTTGATATTTGGAATGAATACCCTATAATTAATACATTAAAATACATAGAATCACTAATCCTAAATACATTAAATTAAATCATATTGATTTAATCCTAGTAAAAATATAGTAAATAACATATCACCTCATGTCAAAACCACATTACATTAAACCTTATAGTGTTTATCCTTAGAGGAAGAAGATAATATTCACAACATCCCTCATCCTGACCAATGGATGTTAAATTCTATAGATCCATTCATGGATGTGAGATATTAAAGATGATATATTCTATTGTTCTTAACCTAAGAAAAAATGCCCCATAGAGGTAGTCCCTACATGACTTTAAACACATCATAATGAATCACCTCATCATAAAACCACCATTCATGAGTAAAGTCACAATATAAAAAACATGGTGTTCGCATGCCCCTGTTTGAGTGTCAGATCAACATAGGGAACCTATTCAACCGAGAAGTATATATGGATTTATCCCTACAATATCAAGATATTTAGTGACACCTGAATCCCTAGTATTTTTTCCATCAATAATATTTATTTTGTTCTAAGTGAGGTGACAATATTCCTTACTTCATGATGTTAATCTACATTGTCGATGTCTTTATGTATTGAACAAAAACCACACAGATCCCTAAATCTCATATTCGTCCACGCCGACTAGCCCACATCCATAATTTATGACATTAAACTACATGACCAATGTCCTCACTATCTGACACTAAACTACATATCTTCCTCGAAATACATAGGTCTTGATTCATTCCATCATAGGAAATGTAGGGATGTATGTACACCTATTCTTAGTCTCAGATATAATACTCATAATGCTTGCATGATGGGTGATCCTCATCCTCACTCTTTGATGTTTAAATGAATGACATATCTCTTTACACCGTTCCATAATACTGTATGGATCCACAAAATACTTCTTCATTCTTATCGGGTAACCAACAATGCTAGCACAATAATTTATGCTATGTGGCCAATGTCCTTTCTACATGACATTGAAATTCTTGAGTTTTGTTAACTAAAAACAACATGATTCTAATTTAAAGGAGATATGTAGGGATTTCATGACATTATATCATATTTTTTCCACCACATGATTCCAAAATTCCCCTTTCCTCTTTTAAATCACCTATTTTTGGGGACATGAACCCTTTTCATTCATTGTTTATAACATAGAGCATAGTTCTCATGAGCATAGTATTTCTGGAAAGTGACTCCCCATACAAACAGGGAATATCAGCTGATAAAATTATTATCGTGGTCTTAAATTTAATTACATAAATTGAACATCATAACACATAGTTCTGTTATATTAAACTAAATGGCTGATATCACTTTCATAACAAAACATTGAAACTTTTTGTGGATCTCGTCAAAGGGGACCATTATTAATGTTGTTAGTCTCCCCCACAACTCCATTGAATAAATTCTTGTGAAATGATTCATTCCCACACAGTTTATGTAGTCACAGCTAGATCTACAACCTCAAGTATAGTCACAAAAAATAAACACATAAATTAATCCTCCCTATACATGGGATATAACTGTGTGGAGAGGATTTTGATCGAGAAATATATATGTCCTGATTCCTATCAATACAGGATACATAGAGACCCCCATTATTCCATTCCTCATCCAATCCACCATTTCTTCATTTCAATTCAGGGGTCCAATATAATTATCACATTAATTTAATATATATAGATTCTCATAAACTTTGTGTGTTTTGATTATTAGCATCATAATATACATAGTTCCAATCGTATCACCAATCCCATATCCATCTATAAAAACTAAAAGATATAATTCACCTCAAACTACATGAGTTATCATTCATATTTGAACCTCTTTCTACCTATGAGCCATATTTACATTCTTCCATATATGGTACAAATATACCATAAACAATATTATATGCCAGTTCCAAAACCAATTCTATATAACATTAAAATTAATGGAATCAAATGTATCCTCACTGCATGATGTTATTTTGTGTGGAAAATATATTGTATACATCAAATTAAAAATAATTAAAAATACACCCCCAATAAATGAAATAATAATGTTTATTAATTCATACGTTATTATCCCTTATCAAGGTAATACAAGGGACATACTCTGTTCAACAAGAGTACAATGTAATATTGTAATCTTTTAAGCACCTAATTTCATAAATCACACTTTCTTCCTTCAACACATCAGGATTCCATAATCCTTTCATGGAAGATGGAATGGAAAACAAATATCTTTATTTTACCATCCTATAGATGTTTAGGTGTTTGACAAACAAACTAACAACATATTTTCACTAAACGAACGAATATCAAATCCTTGTGCCCCTGACATTAGTGTGACAGAAATCAACACCAAAGGGTGTTATGGGTTATCAAAATTATGAATGTCCCAACTCATTTCATAGTACCTAAGAACCACAATTAATTATTTTTAACCTTTTCAATTCCCTCTTATAAGGATGCTGGAGTACACTAGACACTATGTATCCTAATTGGGTTTTTGTGTAAAATCTCATGAATAGTAGGTCTATGTGTTTGACAACCTTAAACTATCTACACATTTTATAGTGATGTATGAATATAAACAATACCCATTGATTGGAAAAATTTAATTTTATAAAAAATTTAATGAAGGAGATAAAAAAACATGTTGGGAAGAAAATTATCAAAGGGAGACAAGAGAAGAATTTATGTATTCGCTTTCCAATATCATCATCTTTAATGGTTTAGATAAAATTTGAGAAAAAATAAATTATGAATAAAGTACATAGACCGTATTTTTTATCCATAGTTAAATATTTTACATGATGAATAGACCACATTGATCAATAAAATTTTTTACTAATGGTTTTTCAGAAGTACCCTTCATGATAACATGTTCACAAGGTGGAGAATCAAATTTTAGGGTTCCCTAACCCTTCTTGAATATTATATTTTATATAAATAAAACATCCTGATTCGGGAAATTTTGGTATCCAAAACCATTCATGGACCTAAAAATGAAAAATATGTATATTTTATTGGCTTTTCTATTAGGGAATAAGGCCTAAGACCAACTAACCATAGGAATCATCACCCCATATAAAGGTATTGTCGATTCTTATGATATATACATAATAGTTGAAGAACCTAGTACCCTAGGGTGTTCTATTGAATCCATGACATGAATGTACTATACCAACATCTTGAACCAATTACATTTGACCATGATTTTAAATTCCCACAAATAGACCATTCAATTTGATTTGACATCATTGACATTACGTCACCTTGTATTATACAGTTTATAAATATAGGAATGCAACCATATATTCCCTATCATTTTGATAGACCCCACCACATGATTCAAACCCTTATGGCAAGGATCTAGAGAATCAAATTAATAGTCGAATTTTCATGGGGTACTATAACCATTTTACTATATATTTCAATCTATATCAAACTTCATCAACGAAACACTTTATTTATCATTAATATTTCATGGAACTAATAATGGAGTGGGGATATACTATATATGAAAATGATTGTAATCCCTATAGACGAATTCATTAGGGAATAACCCTACCCACTAATGTAATCCCATCCAATTATGAATGGAGATCACATCCCCAGGATCCCCAGTGACATTGAAGTTGATGTTAGAAACTTATGTTTTCTGTGATCCCCCTATATGTTTCACCCATTATGTTGTCCTTAAATTCATGTTATTAATCATATTATTTACACTACACCATTTAAAACTATTTATATTGAATCCTAATTCCATATTTTTTCTCCATCCACCTATATCATCGCTTAAATTATACTTGGCCCCGGGAGTAGTGTGGGGAAAAAATTTATTTTCCTTGTCATTGATGTTTAAAAGGACTCTTCCAACCAACGAGAGGAATATCATCCTCATATGAATGAATACCCAATCCTCATGAGACCATGTATGACCACAATGGAACTCATAACCATTAGGTATTTCGTTTCATCCCTAGAAGGACATCCTCATAACATGGTCTTCAATTCTGGTCCTTTTTAGAAGACCCTAAATTATATCATAGTATTGTTATAATATACAAGATACTAAAATAAATCTCAAAAGGGATATAGCTAGATAAAACAAAACTACATAAAAACGATGGTGTATTTAGATTGACCAAAAGAGGCATAATACTCATCATGATAAAAACATGATAAGTGAATCCTATACATAATTCATGTATCTGCATGCTGGACATGAAATGTATGAGACCAATAAAATATTAAGAATTAATAGAATGGAAATGGAAAAATACATGTGTAGTAGAAAACCCAAAATAAGGAATCCTAAAAAAATTTAAGTCCATGTATACTAATTCATCTTCCATAAAAAGCATATGAAATCATTATGAAAAAAATAATGAGATCCAATGATTTTGTGCCCCACCATATGGCCCCATAAAAATTGATGATATTTTCAAAAAGTCCCATGAAAGATGAAGAATTCAGATAATTCAACATTCGAGAAGGATACTATTACAATATTATCTTCTTAAATTTGATGATCACAAGTTAGCTATGGTAGGAAAATCAATTAAGACACTAATTTTTATGGAAATTCATGAATATTTATCATGGAGAACAACATTGAAGTAATACAATACAACATAGGTGATTTGTTATATTTGGTATTGTATACCAAATAAGGGTATTGTAGATAATACTAAAAATATATCCACTAATATAAGGTTCACTAAAGGAATTGCTTCAAAATATATTGATTTTCCCCTTCCTATGTTTGAGCCAGGTTAACAATTTGAAATTCATCAAATTGTTCTTCATCCATGAACATAACATCCAATTGAAGGAGTTTGATCTATTTGACGGAATATTTATAAATACAAACATCTTGATTCTCATTCTCATTGGATGTTAAACAATTTCCAATTACATTACTTCGTATCAAACCAAAATTCCATTTTTCACATGATTGCAGTTCCAATTTGGAATTCATATACATTCATATATCAGTTTATCCATTACAAATGTAAAATATACTTCCAATATTTTATTTATCTATGTACACATGTCCATGGATCTCATCTTGAAAGTATAGAAATTTCATAATTCAACACACTTTCTAAAGTTCATTCGTTGGGGCTCATTATTAGGGAATTTCAGGTGTTTAGATACGAAAAAAATTGATCTACATTTATCATAGAATCAGATTCTATTCATTTCGAATGAATCTCATTGTATGCAAGAAATTTTTTTTACACACACATTTTTATGATAACCAAATTTCCATTGAAATTTTCAAATAAAATTATGCTATTCATAAATAATGAATTGATATTCATGAATTTATCGGAGGATTAATTATAGAAGAATATATCTTGAGGTTGGCTTTATAAGGGAATACATATATTTACCATAATCATTTACATGAAAACATTTTCTATGTATTTATAAATTTACAATGTAAAAAAAATAATGTTCATCCAAGGCCAAAAATCATATCCAACTCAGCCTAGGCCCATGTGGGAGTTTCCTCAACTACACCTTAGGAGCTAGTGGGCCCGGATGGCTAGTGTACATATGCTATAGGTTGTAGGGGGATGCACCACTAAAAGAGGGGACGACTCCTTCCATAGCCAGGAAGTGTAGGATGAAGTTTTCATCCACTATATTGGGTGGAAGAATGGAAATTTTGTTCATATTTCTGAACAGCTATAATCACATCATTAATGATACACTACTACTCATGAAATTATGAATTTTTATGTGGGATTGAAATCCCTGTTTTATTGTTCCTTCAATATAATAACTCAGAAAAATCACAATCCAATCAATGTATTATTCTCATCTATCCATCAAAGTCCCATGAATTTCCATTTTGAATCTCTTTATCCATCAATGTGTTTATTTGAAATGATCTGATACAATATAGTGTGAAACACTCATCTTCATCCTCTTTCTAATCCACTCATATATGGTTCCCTCAAACCAGTTGCTCAACTCAAAGTGGCGTCCTGATGTATCTCACATGTGAACTCAATGAACACCACATTTCCCAATTCCACTAATAAATATTGATAAAAAATTATCCTCAATACCTTGTAAATTTAAACATGTAAATTATTAAAAACAATCCATTGCCAGATGTGCAATGGATTATATGATCTAGTGTATCCAACACCAAACCATAATTTGAGAATGTGACACTAACTGACGTCCACATTAATCATCCCATGTACAATCACATGAACACTAGGAACTACATCATAATTTTGATTCTACAAATGTTTGAACGCCATCTTGAATTTATCTTCAAATCATGCGATCATATTGTGGACTAACATATGAACCATTTATGAAGAAACATGGAATGCATGATTTTTATGATCATGTGATTATATTCTTCTTTCTTTATTAACTGAATAAAATAGTTTTCCAAATAAGATATATATACATGATGAGAGGCCCTTGGAAGGATCACACAAAGGCCAAATGGATATCTAGTGTTCTTTCATGAGACATGATCTCAGGATCATGTGATGTAAATTATTTGATTCCTACACCACCTAATTGGAAAAAAATGTAGATCAAAACATGAAATAGATTAAATAAATTGACTAACATTATCTTATAAATACCTCTACTCCCCAACAATGAAGACATTATCAATAGTGGAATGACAGTTGTGTAAAATATTGGAATGAAGAAGAAAATGGAATGTACGGGACTGATATAGGATGGTAAAATTATCATTTGGGTTTCATATCTATTTAATTACTAATGATAATATCTTTAGAACCTACCATATGAGGTTGTGGAAAGAATTCATCTTAGGATAAAAAGACCCTATTATTGCATGAGAGAATAATTTAGTTTTTGTCACCCATTGAAATATAGGTATTCACTCAACCATGAACCCAATATTCCCCTTATCAAAAACATTTTAAGGCTATTAATCAGATAATGAATTCAAATTAATAATGGAAAATAATGAAATAGTTCAATGAAGTGCAACTATATTAATGGAAAATCAATGTTTGTGGTTGTAATATTGTACCACTGCACATTACAACCTTTGGTCTAATGTATATTATAATCCCTTGATCATTTATTTCTTGCATGTACCTCTCGAAATGGATGCATTAGAATAAAACAATCCTCATGGGTAACTGGATAGAATATAGATCCCACGAAAAGACCCCTTCTGAATATCATGAGAATATCATGAACAAATGATCTACATGAGAATCCTCGGTAGAACAAGAAATTATCATGAACCTCTCATTATGTGAGATTCCATAAATGTCGTTCGAATCAATGACAAATACCTCCCATAGAATTCCCACTATTAATATGATTCTTTCATGGGGCCTTAAATATTTTATTAGGACAACCCTTCGTTTAACAATTTTATGAGCCTTTATTTCTCTATTTTCCTACACATGACCTTAAGAGTGGCCTCCTCTAAACGTCTCATCACTATGGAAACAAACTCCATGCATGGAATGTAATGAGGAAATATGACCCATATTTTCTTCCCACTATATATATATTTTTAAACCAAACCCATGTATATGGAATCCAAATACCTACACAAATGTGGTCCAAGAATCCATAACAAGCTATCTTTTTTGTCAAGTGAGTCAAATGAACAAGGACTATGCACTGGGAGAAAACATTCCAATTTCCACTCAATGAGTTTATATCACCTTTTTAAACATTTTTACTCTCGTTCAAGACCTATCATTACCCTAAAAACCATAAGATGTGTAGTTTTAAGAAAACCCATAGTCATTCACCCCAATTCCCAAACAAGTTGTTGTCCATGAATCCTAGAGGTCTGATCCTTCTTGACATACACAACATCATTTGGATAATTTTGTGAATATAAATATGTTATTAAGACATTGAGACATGATTAAATTATGGTCATGTGACCGAAATATTTATCACTGGTCTTTTGATGTATTTGGAAATCATAGGACATGCCACATTGATCGCATGGAAAGTGTTTGAAAAATAAGTTTGAACTTGCAATGATTGATTGAAATTTAAGATTTACATCTGATAGAACAAATAAAATACAAGTTGATATTACAACCTCCCCTTGAAATGTATTTATTTTCACATGATAGACCATGGAAAATTCATGTTGATATATCAAATAATATTTATCATGTACTCATTATCAAGTTATTTCCAATTAACATGTTATGACATTTCATGTTACATCCTATTGATAGTTCATGTTGAACAAGATAAAACATAGTGACATTCTAGATTTAATAATGTGATAGTACCTTGATATGTCTTCTTTGGTAATGGGAAGCATGTTGTGTATGTCCTCTTCGATCATATGGAGGAATACAAGAGAATATAGTTGATCATGATCGGATTATAATTTAATATAATTGACATTTCTTCAATGTGAGGAACCCCCCTCCCCCCGACATGTCATAAAGACAAACAAAACATGTCTATCTGGAAGAAAATACATTTTGGAGGAATACCCTAAGACATATACACTTCATCAAGTAAGTACACTAAAACACATTCCATATGGACCCTGGCCAAGAATCCTTGATGTAGTTACCCTTTTTATTTTATTGTCCTTCGTGGTTATGGGTTATAAACCCATACAGTCAAAATTGTGTATTAATTAAAGATGGGCCCTCCATGTCATACAAATAATTCACAACTATTTTCTCATGGTTTCCATATCTTTTTTTTCAATCATAATATAGAGAATGAATATCATAGAAGGCCAAAGTCGGTGTTTATGACCTGATTAACTAAACGATGAAAAAATCCAATTCCTTCCATAACCAAGATATGTAGAATGCATTCCAATGGCCGAATATCCATAATAGAACACACACAGGTTAGTCCCAACACATAATCCATGTGGGTGAATGTGGTGAGTCTAATAATTTTCCATCCTTTTTATCCCACATCAATCACATATCAAGTGAGTTTAGGGAGTTTCAATGATCAAATAATTCAAACTGGGGAAACACTAGAATGTAATCCCTGATCAGAAGTATAATATGATATTTACACTAATACTATGGAAACTTCACTATGCAATCCCCATTCCAAGTAAACAATAAGAACTATTATAACGTCAATAAGCAGGATACATAGGTATCCTCAACAAATCCCATGTTCCAATGGTCATTAATATTTGTGTAATTCCACCAATTCTCCCATAAGATTACCACCCGTCCTTGTCTATTAATGGATGTGATGTTTTATCATAGATAGAAAAAAATTTATGTTAAATCCTAGACAATTTCATCTGGTACCTCAATCCCATCAATGGGGTACATGAAATTGAATTATGATGTCTCAGATTCCTATTATAAAATATGATATGTAATATGCTTTCATAAGATGGGATTTACATTCCATATCCTTCATAATATTGGTAATCATTCCTCGCAATTATAAACATTAATGTTTGTTCTCTGTAGATATATTCCCTCAAGAAATCTGTTTAATCTTCACCTATCTTTTTCCCCTGGATATGATAAAGGTAGGGAAAAAATCTCTTTATTATAGCCGTACTATAGAAGTAATGTATCAGTATGGAACTGTAGCAGGGGCATAGTTGTAGCAGCTGCGGACTGTAGCAATTATTGTAGCGGTGGTGGTACTAGAGCAGTTATAGTTGTAGTTCAGCTACTGTTGTAGTACTATTCACCGAGGGGTCCATTGGGCCATAAAATGAGCTTTCAAGCCTTTTATTCAGGCCACATGGCCTTTGGCCTTTAGAAAATGTAATGAGTCTCTATCTACCCACACTAAAGAGGACATTAAATTAAATAATAAATTGAGTCTTCGACCCCAACCTTTAAAAAAATACTCTTGATCAGGAAATTTAGGGTCGCCATATATGTGTTATTCCCACTCTGGACCGCTACTTTCATATATTTCATGATGTCGACAACAATAATACTAAATAAGTATAATTTTATTTTTAGCTGATCATGATGGATTAGAATCCTCTTCATGGTCCATAACATATATTTCTTCCATTTCCACAAGATGTTAAACCACAAGGATCGATCTAGTCCCATGAACATAATCTGTGAAAGAAGAACAAGGTGGAATAAGCGACTTTTTCAAATTTGGATATGAAGGATACCATATAATGATTCAATACCGTCTATAAGACTCCAACCACCTTATAGTACGACAATAAACATCAGATTTCCCTAACATGGACATAACCCAAATATTTGTATATAAATATTATAGTGATATGGAAACTATGATATGCAGTCTATTGTTCTTGTTAATATGTATTTTGAATCAATTTATTGAAAGAGTGGAAAAAATTCATGTACTAGGGTTTTGGATGGGTTTCATAATGAAATTATTAATCCATTATAGAGTATAATTATATCTAACAACCCCTAATGGTTTTATGATCCCGACCATTCGTCCCCTCGGCCAATGTGAGTCCCTAAGTGTCGTTGGGTCTGAATCCCAAAAAGACTACCTACATTTAGAAATCAGTGTTATACCTAGTTATGGATGATGGAACCTCTATGAGTTTCTATAAAAGATTAAAAAATGGTAACATGATGTAAGTGACTTAGTGAGGCATTTACTCCCCCCCCCAGAATAAAATCATCGAAAAAATTTCACAAATGTTTTTTCTGACAAAATAGCCATTACCACTTCCAATTATCTAGTACTATTTCATGTATTATCATTTATAAATTATTATAATGTAATGGTTTATTTCAACATTTTCTACTGGGAATACTTGATTCAATCCAATTTATTTTTCTTTAATAAATCCAGTTTTTGTGTGGAAAGTTTATATTTTGTTTGAACAATTACCATTTATTATTAGTGATATTTCAATATACACATTTTTATATCCCATCAATAATCTATTTCTCAAGTGGAGGGAAAAGAATTTATCTCCATTGATCTTTATATACCCATTTGTTCTAAAAAATTGGTTTCAATATCTATTAAGTGATTTTGGTTTTTAACAAATTTATTTTCAAATATTTCAATTAATTGTCCTTATAATGATGATATATTTTTTTAAACATCTCATTTTGACATATGATTCATTTATTTTCATGGACGAGTTGTTGGAATTTCATTTTAAATAGTATTTTTGAGATTTTTCAACAATAGTTTTTTAGGGAATAAAATTGAATGTATGTCTAAACATTAAATTTATTATGTTTCAAATAACAAATTATTTTTTATTAAATTCGATTTTGTGTATTCTATTTCATTTTTATTGTAATATTCTATAATAATGTAATGGATCATAAATCACCATCTATATTCATTTTTTTATCATTATTTTTGTGTAATATTATAATTTTTTCTATGATACCATTTGGATAAGTTATTATACCCATTTTTCATACCATGATTTATTAATGATAAGTTCAATGATTTTACATTATGTAGAACACATACGTATTGATGATAACTGGTGGGTTCCAATATTTCAATCAATCTCAATGGATTTGATTTTATATCTAATGAGATGTTATGCAATAACATACATAGAATCCATCAAAATAGTAAATATTCTGGATAATATGAATATGTTGAAATTTTTATGTTCACATTGTTTTTCTATGCTTATATTTGTTCCACTACATCACTTAACAATTTTATATTTCAAAATGACAAAAAATTATTATTATATTTCATGTTCTAATTACCTAATTCATTCTTATAGGTTGATTTCATGTTTTTATATTTTTCAATGGAATGATTTTGATAATATATCTTTTTTTAATGTTCCCATTTCATGATCCTTAATAATTAACAATATTTTCAATATTTTATATTCTCATTATGTTTTTATAAGATATTAATAACTTAATAATGTTTTCATCATATTTATAGTGTAACGTCTATGACTAGTTTATATGTTTCCATTATCATTAAATAAAACCCCTTATTTTCTTAACATTACCCATTTTAAAAATATTATAATGTAAAATGATATTTAAATAAGAGGGAATAGTGGATTGTGATTATAGATAAATTTCCATTAGTGTTGTAAAATTATAGTTTTATGTTGATCGTATCCAATACAGTAGACCGTTCATTCCATTGGTTTTTTATTATTCGAGAAATTAAATAATTAGCACTAAAATAAAGTTATTATTTATATTTGTTTATGTTGGGTCTCTATAGTTTTTCCGTATGGAGGATGAATTATTTTAGGGATTAGTTGAGAAAAAATTATTGGGAACTATAATAATTAGTATATTTATTAGATAAAATCATGATGTTTTAGTAATATTGAGATTAAGTGGAATTCCTAGGTATAAGTGCTTGTTTGGATATTGTAATGTGAATGATGCTATAGACCATATGAACCATGTGAAAAAACAAGAATAGAGTTGGTTGAGCATTTACTCAATCATCACCCGAATAAAAATTGATTACGACTAAGACTGCACACCTATATTATTCCTATTTATTTTCTATGTGGGGTTTTCATAACCATGATAGGTAATAATGTAACATAACCATTCAAAATTTTAATTAACTAGAATTTAATTATACAAAAACCTATCTCACATGACTGTCTATCTAGGACATCTATTACACCTCTTTTTCATTCTAGTAATAATTGAGTTAAAAACAAACAAGCAATTATCATGGTAATTATAACTAGGTATAATAGTGACGTATCAAGAATCCTCAATAAATTATCCTGAATTGGATGTATAAACTATAAAAATCACATAAACTATATATTATTAAAATATAAAGAATTTTCGTTGAATTATCTTAAGGGTTCTCAATAATATTTCTCATCATAATTTCATAAAATAACAATAGCAATATCTAATAGCCCATATAATGACCTAGTATAATCATACAAAAATAATTAATTAACACCATGTTTCTAATTATAAATCTTATAAATAGTCAATGACACAATGAAAAAATTTATATCATCATGGAGGATTGAAATATAAAACTATTACTTTTCATTCTATGAAAACTGTACATAAAATACTTATTTCCATAGATATTCCTTGAGATATAATCATCATTATATCCTAGTGATGATAAAACGATTGAATTCATAAGTGTAATTTAAGGGTATTTATATCAAAGGAAATAATAGTAAATTTATAAATATATTACAAATAATATTTAAGTATAAAAATTTATGTTAAATGATCATAAATCAACATGTGATAACCATGAGCATAAATTATAGAAATATCATCACAATTGATTTAATATAAAGCATTCAATGAGAAAATAAAACATGAACCATATAATTTGAGCCACAGAACATAGTAAAGGATGTGGAATAATAAAAAAACATAAGATTTATAATCATTATTAGCATGGCTAGCCACCAACCTATTCACCCATATAATTGTGGGTCATTGTAACTGATATCCTACTCAGATTTTATAAACATCTTCTCATTCTAACTTATTGAAAAATCTTTTCCATCTCAAGTGATATATGATTTTTACTAATACATTAGAGAGTGATATAGGTCAAACCCATATAATAATATTTAAAATTTTATGCCACTTTATAATTAATCATCATATCATAAAATTAGTTATATAATAGAAAATGGCTTTCTAGACATGATCAAATGGTATATCACAAAATAGAACAAAAGTTAAGATAAAATGGTAAAAAATATGTTCAACATAATGAAATACATTATAATATAATAAAAATGGTGAATCAAGAGACAAAAATCTATAAAAGGTAAATCATCTTTTGATTGAGATGAAATTTGGGTAAAAACATTTTCAAAATATATTTTAATGAATCCATTGTAAATATATTGGTTTAACGTATTTTAAAATTATTTAAAATTTTATTTAGATATATTTAGAAATATAATTTCTTAATATTATTTATGTATATAAATAATTCTAAATTAAAAATTTCATTGTATAAGAAAATATGTATTAGAATATAAAATATATGATATTGAAATCAAAAGAATCTAATTTAATTTTTTTTAATATATCAAAAAATAAATAATTTCTGACTTAATTAATTTTTTTTATAAATTGGTAATGATAAATATGATTGTAAAAATAGATACTACATTATATCATTCAAATATGAATGAATCAATTTCTCTAATAGGAATATATGGATATAGAAAAAAAATGTTCTCTTTGAAAATATTAGAATTAATCTTTTAATTAACACACATTATTAAAGATATGAATTTGAAATAAGAAATTTATATGACAAATAATCCAAAATAATATAATTATTTTTTATTACATAATATAATTGTATGAATGATTAGTTAAATATTTTATCAATAATTCTCAATAAAAAACAATATAACTCACAAAAGTTAATTGGGTTATCAAATCTACTGCAACATGAGGAGAATTTAAGTAAATCCAATTAAAATATAGGGATATATTTAAATTAAAGCAACAATATCATTAATATGTGGTATTTACGGATTTAAAATATAAACGTTTTAGAATATATAAAATTTAAATTAAATTATGTAAATAATCTAAAACATGTTTCATGGAGTGGAATCTGAGATGCAAACACCTACCTTGCATTTATACTAACTCCAAATTTTTCATAAATGGTGTATAAAGATACATATTTACATTAATAAATTATATAATAAATTATTCAATGATATTACAATTTATACATTTCATAATAAATCTATTATTAAAATTATATTATTATTTATAGGTATATTCGCTAATAAATGGTTGATCAATTATTTTTTCCCTAATCAAATATAACATTAATAGACCTTCTTCCTTTTAAGTGTTATATAGACCATAAATAAATGATTTAATTTTATATTATAATAATTTATTTCCAATTATTATTGATTTTTCTTATTCATTAAATTAGAGGTGAAAACATATTTATTGATAATTGGAAAATGATAAACTAGTTTTGATATGCTTATTTATGAAAATGATGTATATTAATAAATATTTAAAGCATCATTAAAAATATATAAACTCAGTAATGAATAGTAAATTCATTATTAATAAATTATATCATCATTATATAACATCACATAATTAATTTGGATATAAAAAATATAATATCACTTATTTATTTAGTAACAGTTACCAAAAAACAAACACAATACATCTTGATGGGTATGTAAGTATATAAAATTGTATAATTATTATATAAAAATAATAAAATATTATATAATATAACTTTTATCTAATAATATTTTAATTGGTTTTCATACATAAATAAAAAGATATAAAATAATATTACTTAATTAAGGAGATATTCAAACCAATTCATGATTAACATTAACTTGGTTTTATAGGTGGATGAAAATGTGTAAAAATTATTCTTCAATATTTATTGTTAAATTATAGTACATTAATGACACAAATTTTTTAAATAAATTATTTTTTTGATGATTTAGGATGGATTATATTAAATGGAATACTAATTTAAACTCATACTCACGTCGGTTGCATAAACGTTCTCTATAGAAACTCTATATAGATGAAAGAGATATAAAAAATAAAGGGAAACATAAATATTATTGATGTGGTATAGAATTATAGTTGGAAATATTTTTATGTGTTTCAATTAGTTACATGATTATAAGTGGGGTCATGAAGTGGTATAAGTGTTGGATTTTTATATGTGATTATATCTTAGTTTAGGAAGTAACTCATTCATTTTTAATAATTTTATTTTACTATTAAAACAAAATTTTATACAAAATAGAATAAATATTATGGTAAATTTTGTTTTGGTCAAAAACAACATAAAAATTATTTTAATTTTTTAAAAAAATTTATGAATTGTAAACATTGTTTTTACTTTTTTAAAAAAAAATTACTCTTCACTGGGGAAACAACTTTTTAAACAATGTAAAAAAATTAATGCTAATTATTAAAATTTTACATAATACTTAATTTTAACAATATGATTAAAAATTAGGAAATAAATTGATCATATACATATAATAATGGAATAAATTTTTAATTTCATCATAATCACATTAATTGCTTAATTTTATTTAAATTTTTTTTTATCACCAATAAAATTATTTATTAGAAGAGATAACCATATATTAAAAATTTAGTTACATAAATTCATCTATTATATATCATATAAATGGATATAGGGTTTAATGGAATGATAAATTATATTCACCCCTTGAAAATAATTCATTCAACTGAAAGACTGAAAACCAATTTTTTAAAAATAATTTAATTTCGATCTAATAAATTTTCACATTTAATTTTAGTTTTCCATGAATATATAAAAATGAATATTATTATTCTATAATTACATATTTTATTACATAATGGATTTTATTCTTCTATTCTTTGGTTATTTTTTGATAAATTTTAATAAATAATCATTTTCTTAAATACTATTTTTCTTGACCACAAATCAATTATTTTTAATGATGATAACGAATTAAAATTGGGAAAAAATTATATTAAATTCAACAAGATATATTTTTTTAATGAATAATATAATTAAAATTGAAAATTTATTATATAAGAAAATTTATAAATATATAAAATATTCTTTTAAATACACCCTTTTTCATTAATAAAATATATTAAATGTTTATCTTCTAATGGTAATAATTTATTATTTTTTACTACTGAAGAGATTATTATATATTTATTAAGAATTTTATTTTAAATCATTTATTCTAATATATGAAGGGTGTAGCTTCTAATTATTTCCATTAATTATGTATTTATTATTTTGTAGTCCATATTTTTTTGGTTACATTTAGACTAACAAATCCATAATTGAATTAAATAAAATGTTTATCTTTTCCTAAATCATAAAATCTAACATAATATTCAGTGTCTTTAGGGGGAATAACATTAATCATGTGGATTTTCTTATTTAAATTTATGGTTACCCCATAAAATGAAACATTTCTCCTTAAGAAAAACAACTTAAGAGATAATATTTCTAATATAATTATATAATTATTATTTGAATGCATAAAATGATATATATATATATATATATATACACGTTATTTTAGATTCAGTATTCATTATTTACCTTGATATTATATTTCCTATTTCACTTTCATTACCATAATGATGAAATTAGATAAAATTTTATTTTATATAGACAAGTTGAACATACCCTCAAAACTAGTAAAAACATTTCTTTCTTTATTCTTGTTATATATAATCAATTAAAAAGGTATATTAGGAATTTTTTATCCACATAAATATAATATTATCTATGAATTAATCATGAGTACAATGTAGTTAAATATATATAGTATCATTAGAATGTATAAAATCATTTGTAGTATATAATATCTGAGATATGATACAATCAACATATAATTTCAAAATTTCAAAAAAATAACACCGAAAAAATGTATTCACATTGATTAATTATAAATGGTTTTTTGGAATTCTACATTAAAATCATGTATATTATAACTAACCTAATCTTATTTTTGTTTCATTATACACAATTAAATACATTTAAGTGACACTTTTGTTTATTATGTCAATAATGTGATGCTTATTAAATGTTAATAGATATGTGAAGTTATAATTTTGTTTTGGGAGAATTTTCATAAACTCCCATTCATTTGTAATTAAAATTTACCATCTAAAAAATTGAAGAAAAATATATTTAAAAAAAAAATATTTTTGAAAATAAGGGTACTATTTGAATGTTTTTAGTGTTATTTTTTTAGATTACAAGATTATAAATATAAGTTTCATGTGATATCAATTAGGATGTATATTTTTGTTGGAGGTATTTTTAATTAAAAATTTATTATTAATCAAAAATTGAAAACAAGTGTTTAACGTGATTTTTATTCCTTATGAATATTCATATAAACTATTAACCATCCTATAATAACAGAAGTTATTAATCCTCTAATGAATTCCATTATGATTAATGTCATTTTTTCTATAATGGGTCAGGGAATTACATGTTTCTGATGACTGTGATTAGAATTAATGTACTCAAGGTTGTAGAACAACATTAGTGAACTATTTCATGGGTATTGATTGATGATTTTTAAAGCATTTTTGATCATTAGTGGAATGAATACTAACAATACATTAGAAAAATTTAACTGATTTGTATAATTTTACCATCATATTAAGTGAAATTTAAATATCATGATTGATTGGTTAAATTTATAAATTATTATTTGATGATGTATTTCATGTGTGATGCATGAAATATTATTTTATTCTGATAATATTTTTATATTATCAGCATTGAAAAATTATCATTTTTAAGATTAGTTTTCATTGGGATGATGTTTTGATTTTTATTATTATGAGAAACACGTGTTTATGATTGGTGAAGAAATTATTTCATTATTTTATTATATGGGCATAAATAAAATATAAACTATAACAGAATTCATTTAAAAAAGAATGGAATAAAATAAAAAAACTCAATAAAACTATTATGAATTTTTTCATTCGGTAGTTCAACATGATATTTAAATAATATATCATAGTCTACATGCCACTTTATATCTCATGATATAGTGTATGAGATAGAATATTTGAAAAATAGTTTATAACCCTCTTATGAAAAAAAATTATAATTTTAGAACATCCATAATGGTATATTTAATATTAAATAATCAATAAAAATAATATTCCAAAAATATAAAATAAAAAAAATTTGTTGAATTTGATCTATATATATGAATCAATATTTCAAAATTATTAATCACTAATAAAATAATATCATGTGTTTTTATTCCACATGTTACACATTAAATCATCTCTAAAATTACTTTTTGAATGATGTTTACTGGTATTATAGATATATGTTATCATTCTATATAATAAATATTTAATGATTTCTATGTGAGAAATGAAAATTACATAACTCAACTCTCTTGTAATTTTTTTAGATTATTTAATGTGAAAAAATTGAATGATACAACCCCTATAAAATTAATCTCAATACATTTAATTATTCATCAATATCAATTTTATATTCCTCAATAATAATTATCGACATTAAAAGTCAAATGAGGATAGGAAAATTATAAATTATATTACACTTAATCTTAATAATAAAATATTGATTTAATTTTCATTCAAAAAATTATTCATATAAAATTCATAAAAATTAATTCTAAAATACTAATTACAAGGAAATTATTAAAAATATTTGGTTTGCACACATAATAATTTTAATTATAATCATTATGAATTATGTTAATTTAACTCACCTGTCACATACTGTTAGAAAATATATTGATCCTTTCTTATTTTCCCATTCTGGAAATGTTATCTCAATAAGTTGGATACTTCTCTTCTACTGTGAAAAATGAAAATAATCCCTCATATGAGAAAAAACTAGAATTTATACAACTATGATGCTTTAAATGATAATTAATGACCCATAAAATACTATTAATATTACTTAATTAGAAATAATTCTAATTAATAGATTTTAGAGACATTAATGCATCTCATTTATTATCCATCACAACATTTACTATTACTGATTGTCCATTTTCTTCTCCCCATACAACTAATAAATTGGTATGGTGACCTCTCTGGATTTTATTTCATATTATATTCATTTTAATAATTCTTTTTAGATTATACATTCTGTTAAACATCAGTCGTATATTTCATTTCAGGTTCTACAAAAAAATATATATTTTTCTTTATAGACCACCATTGATTCAAAAAATTGATTTCTTTTTTCTCCATTTTTTCCAACCCCACATTAAATTATACTAAATTTTTTTAGGGGGTTTTCTTCTAATATTGGATGTGGTTATGGAACATATCCCAATGTATTTATATTTTTCTTGAATGTATTTATTTTTTATTAATTATAAACCATTTTTAAAATAAATCATTTGTGGTTACTAATGTTAAAAAACACCTAAATATTTCTAATAGTATACATTAACATAAAAGGAAAAACAAGGCAATCACATTAATAAAATCAAGAAAATAAAAATAAATGATAATTAATTTTCAATAATAAATCAAACTTATTCTTCTAATTAGTCCCATGTAACATAATAGAGTTTTAGAAACATTACTTTTTCGAATGTGTAATCACATCCTAGTGGATTTGGTCAAATTATATATTTTATAACCAGGTAAAACAATCACTAACACTTATAATATTTACTTCATTATATCTATATTGTCAGGTAAAGACCACATTTACAGGGATCCATATCCTGAAACCATAGTTAAATAGTTAATACAAATGATTTAATCAAAATTTATTCCTAAAATACTTTCAATGTGAATTTAATGATAGATCAATTGATAATTTAAAAATATATATTCGAAAAATATTAAATTATAAAAAATAATATGTCTAATTTTATCATTCTCATAACTTATTCTAAGAAAATCAATGTCCTATTTTATCACTATCTAGTTACCAAAGACCATTTTTCTTATATTCATCTATATTGGTATACATAAAAATGTTTTAATCTAAAACCTGCTATAAAAATAACAATTATAAAATACATAATGGAATTTCAGGAGTAAAAGCAGTTATTCAATGCATAAAAAGTAATATCAATCATTCCCACACAATGATAATATACTTTTAATTATTATAAATATATAATAATATTGTTTTAATTAGGAAACACAACATAATTTACAATTAAGAACAATACATAAAATAATTTATCAAACATCATTACAACCATGGGATAAATAATGGACTCCCACACATGCCATAAGAGATTGAAACCCAATTCCTAAATTAAACATTTTCTCTATTGTTCAAAATAGATTTGTATTCGCAGTAGTGAAAATATAGTGGAATTTTTTTTAGATAATTCCACAAAATTCGAAGGATAATAGAAGGTGGAAAATAAATAATATTAACCTTCTAGAAAACTATCAAATTTATCTCTATTTTCACTCATATTATTTATATTAAATATTTCATTTAATATCCACCTAAATAAGAATAAAAATATATTTTAAAATATAATTCATCATATATATATATATATATATATGCATTCATTATAAGGCCCCAGCCTTAAACCGTACTTAATCTTGAGTTATCACAAGATTGCACGTTGAGGATCTTTTCAGGGTTAGAGTTTTAGAGAATTAGATCTTAAAACATGCATTACAACCCACATTAAAACAAAGTGGTTACATAAAGATAGTATTCTTCATTCCCATCAATGGAAACATATTTAAAATAAACACGGATTATTTCTTAACACTTCCTTGACACTATCATCATATCATGTACCTTTCCCTTGACCTGTGAAAAACATTTCAAAAATACATGGGATGAGCATAAAAAGATCAGTAAGGGATATAAAAATATGGAAAGGAAACATGGGTACATATATACATAAGGATGAGATTATACTTTACCCATAAAACATAAGCACTTTAACATACCTCATCAAATCATGAATAAATGATAGAAATCATAAGACATAAAGGTAACTTGAGGCATTCATAACATTCTTACATAGGGAGTAACCCTCTTGGTTACATTTGGAATACCCATCACAGTATATTCCCTAAATCTCTTCGGAGAAACCTTAACATTTCACTCCTTTGCGTTACCCAATGCATTGGAGAGCTATATCGGGCTCACCCGCCCTTAGTTTATCAGGGAACCACCCGTCTTTATAATAATGCCCAAGAACCATAACAAATTCGTTTCACATAAAACATGAATAAAGGAAACATAACATTTCCACATTTCAATCACAAGATATCAATACAACAAAAAAAACATTGTGAAAAAAATTTTCAATATCAAAATAAAAGAAAAGTAAAACATCTTATTTATTTATCTTTTAAAAAGAAGGTATGGCTTGTAGAGGAATCAGAAACTCAAATAACGGTCATGACGGCGGAGAAGTCATTGTCGCCGTATACGTATGACAAAAACATTCCCCTTTTTTCGTTTAGTAAATGATTCGTATAAAAACGATTCCTCTTGAATAAGCATAAAAGTCAAAGGGGTTTATACACCGTATAAAAGAAGGTTGTGTATAAAACAAAATATGCCTCAAAGAAAGGAGATTGAGACGAAGTCCCATACCTCGTATCCGACTTGACCCGACCGTTCTTTAATCTCCTGAATAATAAACTTGAGTTAATATCTACTTGCTTAAGAACCTTTTTCATGTTCATTATTCCTTTTATACTAGGTTATGAACATTATGTAAACATTTATGTTAATAATGTTCATTTTGTCGGTATTTGGTTCTTAAGTCAAAAATAGACTCCTTACACTTACATGTTGTTAATTTGGTCAAAGGTTCGTTATATCCATAATGATATTAATGATTTGGATAACATATATATCATATATATTCATCATATACATGTATTTATAATATTACATCACATTTAGAGGTAAGAAATGAAATGAACCGTTCTTGGAGACGGTAAGCCGTACGTACGCATGAACGCTACTTCCATTTATATTTCGTATTTTCTGGAATGGAATCATAATTAAATAAGAGTATATTATAATTACAGTATAATAACATATATAATATCATTAACTTTATCTTTTACACATCCCACATATGGTATTAACGAATCAAATCACTTTCAGGGGGCGGTAGTCCGCACTTCCTAAAATGAAGATATCGTGTTTACCCATAATGGAAACAATAATGGTATTCCATAAATGAAAAATACAGAATCTTAAGGAAGAATAAACATATTATATATCATATATAAAAATAGTGACATCATAATGGCCACCTTTGAAGGTGTTAAATGAGTATTGAACAATCATCGTTTCGGGATGCAGAATTTCTCCATCCACAGAAACCGTATGTTCTTTAAACATTTGATGTAGTTGTGTGAGAGTGTAGCTCAAATAAATCTTATAACAACATCCTAGTATATTGATTATACTGGTGTTGTAACAAATGAAGTAAATAAAAAGAGTTTAGGGGGTTGGAGAAGCAAAATAAAACAAATGAACATGAGAGAATGAATTACCTTTAAAAGTGTAGCACCTTTTGATTTGAGCCTAAAGGCTTCCTTTGAAAGGATTCTGCCCAAAGGGAATCCTCTAGGATGAGTATAGGGATGTGGAGAGAGTAAATGGTCAGGGGTTGGCCGAGCCAAATTCTTGAGGAGTGTGTGAAATGATGTAGAGGTGGGGGCCTTTTATAAGAGGAGGGGAGGGGCACTTTTGCAAAGTAAAGATAAGTAACTTTTTTTAAAAAACGGTTTTCGGATTCAAAAGGTCCCACATTAATATAATTAGAGGCTAAGGTGATAAGGCTTGGAAATCAAATCATCCAATTGGTTTTGGACATTTGTAGGTTTTATATTTTTCATTATCTTTTCATTTTATTTAAATCGTTAAATAATGAGGTCATCGCTCCATCATCATGATGCCACAAATAATTTAATTTATTTAAAGTCTAAAAATTATAAAAAAAATACTATGATGTAGGAAATCTTTTTATATTTCCAATGACTATTTATAATAAAAAATCTGATCTTTATAACCCCATGTAAAAATTGTTTTCGTAAAACATATTATGATTGTGTCATTTTTACTTTTACATTAAATAAAAAGTTATTTATGTCATTTCCCAACCAAAGTGGATCCATGGGGTCCCCAAGTTGACCCATGGCTTGTATTGGTCGGCAATTACACAACCAATGAGGGTAGGACATGTGTCAAACTCATCTTATTTTATTAAAGCATTATTTTTACATTAAACTACACTAATTACCACTAATCACGATTAAAACTTAATAAGTTACTATTCACCAAAAAATTATTTTAATCTCATTGAACCACAGTTTACTTCTTAATGACAACCATGTATGTCGGATTTTTGAAATTCAAAACACAATGATGGAAAAATTTCATTTAAATGGAAAATTATATTTTATAAGTACCACTTTGTGGTTTCACTATTCATCAAAAATTGAAGTTTTTCAGAAAATTACCAAAAATTCACCCTAAGCTATATTTGTTATTCCGAATTCAAAAATGAATTCTATTTTACAAAATTAAAAACATATAAGTCACATTAATTAATTTAATAATTAATTCCCACTGTCAGAGCAAATAGCGTGTTTTTATAAAACAATAAGTATCAAAAGATTGACACCAGTTTAAGTCTAATTTCAAAGTGAAATTGATTCCAATGACCATCATTGGATAAAATGGTAAAAATATATTCTAATTTCACTTCAAAACCAATTCAAAAGATACTCTAATCTATAAATAAATTAGATAAAAAGAATTTCTGATGTAAAATGCAGTATTTTTCACTATTCATTAAAAAATGAACATTGTCAGAAAAAAACCAAAAATTCACACAAAGTAAATTTTGATGTCCCAATCATAATGAATAAGTTTATTTGACAAACAAAGCTTATAAAATTGTCAAAAGATAGATTTAAAAATGGTTTTCCATCAAAAGGCAGTAAAACAATCTTTTAAGAATATTAGTGTATTCCATGCTTAAGATTGGATTTATTTTCATTTTATGCCTCTAAAACACTATCATAATCATTAATAGACATAGATAAAAATATCTATTATTCATTACTTACATGGGATGTTACATCCTTCCCCCCTTTAGAAAATTGCATCCCCGCAATTTATTTACTTATCAAATAAATGGGGGTACATATCCCTCATTGAATTTTCATATTCACATGTTGCCTCTTCAATCATGTAGTTTTTTCACAAAACCTTTACCTGGTGAATCACCTTATTCCGTAACACTTTCTCCCTGTGGTCAAGAATCTGGACCGGTTGTTCCTCATAAGATAGGTTCTCTTCCAGCTGAACTACCTCTGGACTCAAAACATGAGATGGATCTGGCATATACTTTCTCATCATTGAAACGTGAAAAACATTGTGTACCTGAGATAAACTCGGAGGTAAAGCCACTCGGTATGCAACTGATCCAACTCTCTCTTGAATTTCTTATGTTCCAATGAACCTTGGACTCAACTTTCCTTTCTTACCAAATCTCATCACATTTTTCCAAGGAGAAACCATGAGAAAAACATGATCACCTACCTCGAAAGATAGATCCTTCCTCCGGTTATCCGCATAACTCTTCTGCCTGCTTTGAGCTGTTCTCATGTGTTTCTGAATCAGCTGAACGTTTTCTGCCATCTCTTCTACCAATTCTGGACCCATCAACTTCCTTTCACCCACTTCATCCTAGAAAGCTGGAGTTCGACATTGCTTCCCATATAATGCCTGAAATGGTGCCATCTGTATACTGGAATGAAAACTGTTATTATACGAAAATTCAACCAAAGAAAGGTGTTGGTCCCAACATCCATGATAATCCATAGAACAATCTCGTAGCATATCCTCTATGGTCTGAATTGTTCGTTCTGACTGACCATCTGATTGAGGATGAAAAGCTGTACTAAAATTTAATTCAGTACCCAACGACATCTGAAAGCCTTTCCAAAAGATAGAAGTGAACCTGGGATCATGATCTGATACAATGGAGAGAGGAACTCCATGTAACCTGACTATCTCTTTAATATACAAACGGGAAAGTTGATCAAGAGAGACATTATCTCGTATAGAAAGGAAATGTGCAGACTTGGTCAAGCGATCAACAACAACCCAGATTGCATTATTACCTCGAGATGTATTCGGTAATCCCACAACAAAGTCCATGGATATATTCTCCCATTTCCACTCTGGCACTAGTAAAGTCTGAAGAATCCCTTTCGGTAACTGTCGCTCTACTATAACCTATTGACATGTCAAACACTTCACAGTAAAATCAGCAATATCTCTTTTCATTCCATCCCACCAGTAATACTCCCGCAGATCTCTGTATATCTTAGTACTGCCAGGATGAACTGAAAACGGAGAACTATGAGCTTCACATAACAACTCTCCCTTCAAATGTGAATCACAAGGCACACAAAATCTCTTCCCAAATCTCAAAACGCAATCACAATCAATGTTGAATTCAGGCAACTTACCTTTATGAACCAGCTCTACCTTTTTCAGCAACTCACTGTCTTGCTTCTGTGCTTGCTTGATTCTATCTGATAGAGATGATCTCACTGATACCTAAAACAAAACAGAATAACTTCCTTCACCAACAACTTCTATGCCAAAGTTCATCATATCCTTAACCAAAGGATCACGTTCCAAACACAACATTGCTAATGAAGCATTATTTTTTTGACTCAAAGCATCAGCCACATTATTTGCTTTTCCTGGATGGTAATGAATTGTACAATCATAATCCTTGATTAATTCTAGCCATCTCCTTTGTCTCTTGTTCAATTCTATCTGAGTGAATATATACATTAAACTTTTGTGATCGGTATATATTTCACACATTACTCCATACAAATGATGCCTCCAAATTTTTAAAGCAAAAACAACAGATGCTAATTCCAAATCATGTGTAGGGTAATTTACCTCATGAGTTTTCACATGTCGTGAAGCATATGCAATTACCTGATCATTCGGCATTAGGACGCAACCAAGTCCTTTCAATGAAGCATCACTGTAGATAACAAACTCACCATTCCTAGAAGGTAGTGCCAAAACAGGAGCATTCACCAATCTTCTTTTCAATTCCTGAAAAAAATCATCACAAACTTATCCAAGAACTCATGGAAAATTATATTCATTAAGTCCATGAATACAGCAGGTGCATTGGTTAGCTCAAAAGGCATTACTAAAAATTCATAATGGCTATATCTTGTACGAAACACAGTCTTCGGAACATCTGCTTCCTTTACCTTCAGCTGATGGTACCCCGATCTCAAGTCAATCTTTGAAAAATAATGAGCTCCCAGGAGCTGATACAACTTCATTTGACGGCCCGACATCTGCTGAAGTAGTTTCAAAGGATTTCACCACCCCTTTTATCTTGTAGTCTAACTGCTTTCCATCACTCAAGCTCTTTGTCAGACACTCATTTTCATAGTGACCCATCTCATTGCTCTTAAAACATTTCACTAACTGTAAATCGAATTTGGTCTTACCTTCACCTTGATCCTTTTTCAGTGAAATCATGAGCCATATGTCCCATCTTACCACATCGGTAGCACTTTCAAGAATTCAGAAGACATTCCCCAGCATGCCTTTTGCCACATTTATCACAAACTGGAAACTTAGTTTTCTTACCATCAGACTTTTTTGAAGAATTCTTACCTTTCTCCTGCCACCTCGGTCTCTTCTTCTGCTGGTTGTTATAGAACACTTGGTCATCGGAAAACTCCATTTCCACCTTCTCAGCACATCGAACAATATTTTCATAAATTTTAAACTCACGAGAAGCTAATTCCCTTCGATATTTTGGCTTTAATCCTGAGTAAAAATGTTTGATTTTACTATTAAGGTCTCGAATAAAATTTGGAGAATACCTTGACAATCGAGTGAACCCTTCTTCATAGGTAGCCACTAAGTCTTCCTCTTGCCTCAATTCCAAGAAATGATCTTCCATCCTAAGTCGAACAGCCTTAGAAAAATACTTCTCAAGAAACATACATTTGAATTCATCCTAGTCGAGAGCATCAATCTCATCAGCGTCCCTGATATTTTTAACCATCGACCACCACTGATCTGCCTCACCCTCCAAACGGTAAATATAAAGACTAACCTTTTGATTGTCTAAACACCCCATGACATCAAAAATCTTCTCCAATGCTTTAATCCGACCTTCATCTAGCACAGGGTCAGATGATCCTCTGAATGATGGGGGATGTTGCCTCATGAAATGTTCCACCACTGACATGCACCTCTACAGTTGATCTGGCTGATCTCGTGTATGGATACCACCACCATTTATTGCTTGAGTCAACTGCGCCATTACTACAACAAAATGTTCAGTTCCAATTCCGACCATCTCAGGATGCTGATTCAGAAGGTTATTTCCTTCTGTATGCCTTCCTAGCACTACTTCCCTGTTTCCTCTGCGGAAAACCATTCTGAACAAACATGTGTTAGATGAAGCAACATGGTAATCTTCAAATGCTATATCACTTCAATTTGACCATAAAAAAAATATTTTTGGATAATCATTTAATAGAATTATAACTCCTAATGTTATCTAAACCGACCTTTGAGGCCAACTATAAGGCCCCAGCCTTAAACCTTACTTAATCTTGAGTTATCACAAGATTACACGTTGAGGATCCTTTCAGGATTAGAGTTTTAGAGAATTAGATCTTAAAACACGAATTACAACCCACATTAAAACAAAGTGGTTACATAAAGATATTATTCTTCATTCCCATCAATGGAAACATATTTATAATAAACATGGATTCTTTCTTGACACTTCCTTAACACTATAATCATATCATGTACCTTTGACTTGACCTGTGAAAAAACATTTCAAAAAAACTTGGGATGAGCATAAAAATCTCAGTAAGGGATATAAAAATATGGAAAGGAAACATGGGTACATATATACATAAGGATGAGAACATACTTTACCCATAAAACATAAGCACATTAACATACCTCATCAAATCATGAATAAATCATAGAAATCAGAAGACATAAAAGTAACTTGAGGCATTCATAACATTCTTACGTAGGGAGTAACCCTCTTGGTTACGTTTGGAATACCCGTCACAGTATATTCTCTAAATATCTTCAGAGAAACCTTAACGTTTCCCTCCTTTGCGTTACCCAATGCATTGGAGAGCTATATCGGGCTCACCCGCCCTTAGTTTATCACGGAACCACCCATCTTCATAATAATTCCCAAGAACCATAACATAATCGTATCACATAAAACATGAATAAAGGAAACATAAAATTTCCACATTTCAATCACAAGATATCAATACAACACAAAAAACATTGTGAAAACAATTTTCAATACCAAAATAAATGAAAAGTAAAACATGGTATTTATTTTTCTTTTACAAAGAAGGTATGGCTTGTAGAGGACGCCGAAACTCAAATAACGGTCACGACGGCGGAGAAGTCGTTGTCGCCGCATATGTACGACAAAAACATTCCCCTTTTGTCGTTTAGTAAACGCTTCGTATAAAAAACATTCCTCTTGAATAATCATAAAAGTCAAAGGGGTTTATACACCGTATAAAAGCAGGTTGTGTATAAAACAAAATATTCCTCAACGAAAGGAGATTGAGACGAAGTCCCATACCTCGTATCCGACTTGACCCGACCGTTCTTTAATCTCCTGAATAATAAACTTGAGTTAATCTATACTTGCTTAAGAACCTTTTTCATGTTCAATATTTCTTTTATACCATGTTATGAACATCATGTAATCATTTAAGTTAATAATGTTCATTTTGTCGGTATTTGGTTCTTAAGTCAAAAATAGACTTCTTACACTTACATGTTGTTAATTTGGTAAAAGGTTCGTTATATACAGAATGATATTAATGATTTGGATAAAATATATATCATATATATTCAGCATATACATGTATTTATAATATTACATCACATTTAGAGGTAATAAATTAAATGCACCGTTCATGGAGACGGTAAGCCATACGTACGCATGAACACCACTTCCATTTCTATTTCGTATTTTTTGGAATGGAATCATAATTATATAAAAGTATATTATAATTACAGTATAATAACATATATAATATCATTAACCTTATCCTTTACACATCCCACATATGGTATTAACGAATCAAATCACTTTCAGGGGGTGGTAGTCCGCACTTCCTAAAATGAAGATATCGTGTTTACCCATAATGGAAACAATAATGGTATGACATAAATGAAAAATACAGAAGCTTAAGGAAGAATAAACATATTTTATATCATATATAAAAATAGTGACATCATAATGGACACCTTTTAAGGTTTTAAATGAGTATTGAACAATCATCGTTTCGGGAGGCAGAATTTCTCCATCCACGGAAACTGTATGTTATTTAACCATTTTATGTAGTTGTGTGAGAGTGTAGCTCAAATAAATCTTATAAAAACATCCTAGTATATTTAAGATACTGGTGTTGTTACAAAAGAAGTATATAAAGAGATTTTAGGGGGTTGGGGAAGCAAAATAAAACAAATGAACATGAGAGAATGAATTACCTTTAAAAGTGTAACTCCTTTTGATTTGAGCCTAAAGGCTTCCTTTGAAAGGATTATTCCCGAAGGGAATCCTATAGGATGAGGAGAGGGATTTGGAGAGAGTAAATGTGCAGGGGTTGGCCGAGCCAAAGGCTTGAGGAGTGTGTGAAATGAGGTAGAGGTGGGGGCTTTTATAAGAGGAGGGGAGGGGAACTTTTGGAAAGTAAAGATAAGTTACTTTATTTTTAAAAAAAATTTCGGATTCAAAAGGTCCCACATTGCTATAATTCAAGGATAAGGTGATAAGGCTTCGAAATACACTCATCCAATTGGTTTTGGCCATGTGTAGGTTTTAGATTTTTCATTATCTTTCAATTTTATTTAAATCGTTAAATAATGAGGTCATCACTACATCATCATGATGTCATAAATAATTTAATTTATTTAATTTCTAAAAATTATAAAAAAAATACTATGATGTGGGAAATCTTTTTATCTTTCCAATTACTATTTATAATCAAAAATCAGATCTTTATAACCCCATGTAAAATTTTTTTCGTAAAACATATTATGTTTGTGTCATTTTTACTTTTACATTAAATAAAAAGTTATTTATGTCATTTCCAAACCAAAGTGGATCCATGGGGTCTCCAAGTTGACCCATGGATTTTCATGGTCGGCCATGACACAACCAATGAGGGTAGGACATGTGTCAAGATCATCTTATTTTATTAAAGCATTATTTTTACCTTAAACTACACTAATTACCACTAATCGCGATTAAAACTTAATAAGTTACTATTCACCAAAAAATTATTTTAATCTCATTAAACCACATTTTACATCTTAATGACAACCATGTATGTCGGATTTTTGAAATTCAAAACACAATGATGGCAAAATTTCATTTAAATGGAAAATCAGTTTTTATATGTACCACTTAGTGGTTTCACTATTCATCAAAAATTGAATTTTTTCAGAAAATTACCAAAAATTCACCCTAAGCTATATTTGATATTCCGAATTCAAAAATGAAGTCTATTTTACAAAATTCAAAACTTATAAGTCACATTAATTTATTTAATAATTAATTTACGCTGTCAGAGCAAATAGCGTGTTTTTATAAAACAATAAGTATCAAAAGATTGACACCAGTTTAAGTCTAATTTCAAAGTGAAATTGATTCCAATGACCATCATTGGATAAAATGGTAAAAATATATTCTAATTTAATTTCAAAACCAATTCAAAATAAAATCTAATCATATAAATAAATTAGATTAAAAAGAAGTTTCGATGTAAAATGCAGTATTTTTCACTATTCATTAAAAAAAATGAACATTGTCAGAAAAATACCAAAAATTCACACAAATTAAATTTTGATGTCCCAATCATAAATTTTCAAAAGATATATTTAAAAATGGTTTTCCATCAAAAGGCAGTAAAACAATATTTTAAGAATATTACTGTATTTCATGCTTAAGATTGGATTTATTTTCATTTTAAGCCTCTAAAACACTATCTTAATCATTAATAAACATAGATAAAAATATCTATTATTCATTACTTGCTTGGGATGTTACATTAATTAACATGTATCATTTTATTTTGAATTTTTATATATGATATGTAGATATAAAACCCATAAAATGGGGATGTATTAATTTTTTAAATTGATATTTCCATAAGTTACCAAATCTATAATATCATGAACATGTGAGATAATCCACTCACACACCATACAATAATAGTATTCTAAATCTATTATATCTTATCTTTCAGTTTATACATGATAAAATATATTTTATCATGGTTTAACAAACATGTTATCATAACATTTATGGTGTTTTTCTTATATCACAATATGAAAACAATAATGTAATTTTCATCATATGACATCTAAATCCCAACTATACAGCAACATTCCCCCAATGAATTATAGAAATTAACAAGTTATTTAAATAATATATATTATTCTATAGGTTGGCGTGCACAAATCAATAATTTAAATTCTATTATTATAATGTTCCATTGGTTTTATCAATGATTACAATATTTTTTTAGGGGTTGTGCGAAATTAAAGAATAGTTTTTACTAAAAAATTGCTCTATAAATATATTAATATATGATGAAAACATCATCTAATGTTTATAATTAGAAATAATTTCACAGAGTGAGACTCTAACTATTCCTTCATTCAATCATCCTCTCAAAAATCAAAAATTAAAGATATATTCTTCTCTGATTTACGGTAGAGAGATTTACATAAATAATGCAAAAAAATAAACTCACCATGATTAAACCCAGAGATCAATTGGTGGGATTATACTTATCTATCATGGATTACAATTGAATTTGGTATTTCATGTGTCATATTTATTGAAAATATTTTATTTTTTTATGTATATGAATAATATGAAATACATAAAGAGACATGACATCACATATACACAACCTGAATGTAGAATACTATATTTTTTACATGGTTGTTAGAGATTCATAGCTAGATATAAATGTAATCCTTAATTTATGATATTTTGAATGTAATTAATGATGGTTATTAGTTTTAGAATATGGATAATTATATTATACAAAAGTAAAATGTTTGTAATTTTATTATATATTATTGTTCAAATCTAAAATAAAGAAAATCCATATAGTGTAATTGTTTTTATGGAAATATAATTTATTTATATGGATGTTTTGGGTTTTTTTCATAATGTTATATTTTTTTATTCTTATGAAATATATATGTTTTTATGGAAATGGATTTTAAGATGATATTATTTATATAATGTATTTAATTTAAAATTGAAGTGGATATGTATAATATGAATATAAAATCACATTGTGATTTGATATCATAGAAATTTAGTAATGAAAAAGCATACATTTGAAAAAAATGATTTTATTTTGATGTTTTATAATTTTTTAATGAAATTTATTTATAAACGGGGAACTATCCTTATATATGTAAGATATTATTTGGATTTTTTTGTTATTTATAAGATATGTAATATGAAAAGTCTTAGAGGATTCCATATGTAGTAAATAATGATTTACAATTTATTAAATTTTCCATTTTGAGGAAATACCATAATATAAAAAATCTCAAAATGATACATAAGGGTTTACTTGTTGATGTGAAATATTTTTAATTTCAGACAATTATTTAAGGTACTAAACTAAAATAGAATACAATTCTTTATTGATGTACATGGTTTGGTAAATAACATAATTGTTAAAACGGATTAGGTAACCTCATTAGCTAGCCATGGATTACAATATATATTATTAACAATAAAAAATGATTAATATTTTTTCAATTCAATGATTGGGATATATATTATCTCATTTTTAACATACACTGTAAAATTCATTTTTCTATTTTAAATTTATTTAACTATATATAATTAATTTCAGGTTTATAATTAAGTGGTTAAAATAATAAAATGAGGCCACATTTTTTTGGTCAATATAAAAAATAACCATTGTAAAATTTATTCTATTGAAAATAGGTAAATCAGGTTGATTTGGGTTTTAAATAATTGATAATGGCATATTTTTTTTATTATAATTCAATTTTGATGTTGAGAATTACACTATTAACACCAGTGTTTGTAAATTGAGTTAATTAAGGGAAATATTTCCTTGAAAATGGCGTATATACTTTTTATATCAATTAAATATAGAAAATCTCACACATTTTGAAATGAGCGATTCATATTCATTTTATTAAAAAATGAGGATATAATGATCTAATACCTCATATGATCCACTTGTTATCCATTTATCTTAGAGAAATGATAATTGATCTCAATGTTCTAGTTTAGTGAATCGATTATTATACATTATTCATGGTTATCAATCATCCAAAAATCATGAAGTCATCTCTAGAATGGTTCTCATAATTATGAGAAGGTATGATGGGTAAACAGATAGTTTCACAATATAAAATAATTATCTAGTTTAAACATTGGATGAAATATATAATATACATAATGGAAAATTAAAATAAATAATGTTTTATTTAAAATAATTATTTATTTCTATGTAGTACCTAAAATAATATAATAATCATTAAACATCCCATGAAACATAATAATGATAATAATATTTATGTTATTATGCCCTCAATCTTGGAAAATAATAAATATTATTTTATTTTATTTTTAATTTATATTTATCAACACAACTTTCCTTGGTCAATTCAAAATTCCCTAAAATTTATTGATCACCCAAATAAATTACTGATTTAAATATTCCATTAATAAATAAACAATTTTATGTGATAATAGTTTAAAAGAATAATCCATATATCATTAGAATTATTTTTATTCAATTAATTAAATTAAAATTAAATTTAATTGATATCCTTTGAAGAAATTACAGTGTGACCCTCTATGATTCATTTCCATTGGAATTATGAAGGCTTCACTGATGTTTGCTATTAATATTGAGAAATTAGTCATTGAATCCAAGTGAAATATATTAATTTTTAAATGATGAGAACCACATATGAATACTCACTATGTAATATATTATTTTTTTCTAAATATATATTCAAGTTGGTTTTAGATATTTGTCACAAACTTTATGCTAAATATGGATTACATTGTTTATCTGAAATGATAATGTTGATTCACCATGGATAGAGAGTTTAATATGAAGGTTATATTACAATATATGGGTTAAGATACATCTTCTATAAATATGTATGGGGAAAATATTTTCTTGACATATCCATCGTTAACGTTTCAATCTTGACACACCCAACATGAAATACCTCACTATATAAAAATGTTTTTTTTCCATCAAATCAATGTGATCATGTAATGACATTCATTGATGATGATATTAACATATAATTAGCATGAAAAATACCCACATATAGGAATATATTATGTAACTAAAACATGTATAATTTCTTTTGAAATATCTACTCTCATAATCTCTGATCATAGAGACTACCATGTTAAAACATAATGAGGAGAAGCAACATATTTTATCCGCACTCATGCCTGGTTTTATATATTATATGACACCAATCATGCTCTCATAATATTAGAAAACTAGAATGAAATATCACATCTAATTTATACTATGAAAACATAAAAAAATAGAGTCACATAGAATAATGAAATATATAATATAGGTTGTTTTATTAATATTCAATACAACGAATATAGATTTAGTCAATGTAAAAAAAATTTCATAGTAAATCAAATCAAATAAACTCCCACATAGATAATTTCCAATTTCATAGAACATGCATTCTACTATACCACACATGAGACCATTCTTCTAATGTGTATGATAAGTGAAGGTTTCCAAAAAAAATTTACATGGAAATTTATATCACTACAAACTAACTTAACTGAAAAAGAAATATCACACAATAAATGAACATTTTGAGGAATCTTATCCTTCCACAGATGTGACGATGAATCTTATGTTGGATCTACCACTATAGTAATATCACAATTTTTTGTGATATAATATTTATTGATATATCTTTAAAGATCTTGGAAAAAGTTTCACATTAATATTGCATCATTAAATTCCTTATAATCCACTATAAGCTCACAATATTCTATTTAATTTGTGCCCCAAAAATGATTTGAGAACATCAATATCCCCACACCCCCTTATATATAATGATGTATAATATATTTAAATTAAACTCATCATGATCTATTTAAAAAAAGAATTTTCTTATTCTTTAATGAAAAATTACTCATATACACCATGAAACATCAACATATCATATGTTCACCATAAATAAAAATGGATTACTATGACTTCTAATTAAGGGAAGTGAACTAGGTCATCTTTATATCTTCCTACCACCCTAAATGAAACAGTGACATCTAGTATAGAACATCACATAACATACATTGATGACCCAATCCGTGACGTGTATGGAATTCTTTCCATTATATTACATTTTTCTTGAGTCTTATTACAAATGATACTAGAATTATGACTTCCATGTGACAATGTAAAAAATACCTTGATGGATTTATCCACAATGAAACTCTTTAATTTGTAATGAACGTATGTAATTTGAGTTATATGAAGCAGTATCTTGGATCTATCATGAATGATCTTGATCCCAATAGTGTATCATGCCTCCAAAAATACATTCAAGGATAATAATGTATTCTATATTCACTAAATGCTAATATAAAGGTATTTCACCACCAATAAGTAAAAAATCATTAAAATATACTATTATGAAAATGTCTATATTCCAAATAATCCATGTACATACACAAGTCTCACATTTATTCCTTTTCAAATGAAATTCTATTATGGAATAATGAAAATCATTGTTACGTGACCAAGATGCATTATATTATCGTCAAGGTGTTTTTTTGTCAATTATCAGATCTTATTTAAATACTATGGAGTCCAAAACAATTCAGGTCATGTTTTATATAAATACTCTTAAAAATTCCTTTTAAGGATATAATTATATTCCACAATTTCACAAATCACATATTAATGATACAATGAAATGTAAAGTAAATTTTGGATGGATTTTAACATTAGAAATGTGAAAATGATAAATCCTATTCAATATATTAATGATTTATAAATTTTTTTCAACCATTTATATCATATAGTTATTGAATTTTTCTTCCATGAATTTTTTTCCTGTATACTCAATTTCAAGAAATGGGATTTACATCCACTAGAGTTTCAACCAAAATCTAAACATGGTTGTGATATGATTAATCCATTTTATAACTCATGGATTATTTCCACTTGGTAATATATGTTTCACTTATATCAAACATATAGGATACAAGATCATTATTATTAACTAATAATGAGTCACAATCCATAGTGAATAGATAACCATACCATTATGGTTCTATAACCTCCCTTGTAATCGTACGCAGTACATGAATCATTGGAACATTTTTTATTCTACAGGACATTTGTATTCATTTTAACTTCTAACAATTGTATACATTGAGAATAAAATGTAATTAAGTCTATCATGCTCACACTAATTCTTTTAATGATGTGATCCCTCTAGTAAAATATGATGCTTCCTTCCAACATCTCTATTTTTCCTGATGTTTCATATAGGTAATATCCCCTTTTTATTTAGGGTATCTTGTGATGTTATAATTTGTTCAATGGTGAGATATTTTTTCCCCAATAAGTATTAGAAAATTCTACGCATCCACACACATGTAAGTTTTATAACACATGTTTCTTTCAGTTCAATAAATAATAAGTTATAGCATCTTCAACAATATTTAGAACATAGTTTTGTATTATTTTTATTTTTGAAATTATTATCTCCAAAAGTTTATTGGATGACTCCTAGTAATCATAATTTTTATGTCCATTACTAACATGGTGTGGTTCCTCCTTTTAATAACACTATTCCACATATGTGTTTAAAAAAGGATTGAGTTGTGACATGATCAAATAATCCTATAAATATTCATTGAACTCTTGATTATGATATTATACACAACATATTGTGTTGGTTTTTCAATATTATAATCAATATATTTTACAACATTAATATTCTATTTTCATAAATTTTCAAAAAAATCTTACAAAAACCTCATTATTTAGACATATCCATAACTTCTAAAATAATTAGTAAATGTTATGAACTATTAGTACCCACTCATTTCCTCATTAATAATTTTTTTGATAATCTGTTTTAAGAACTAATTCAATAATATCATTTGCCCTTTCACTATTTACACTAAATTGGTATTCTTTCCATTTATGTTTTATTCATGATTGACATAAATCAAGTGGTTTGAGATTGGAAAATATAAATACAATCTTGGTATTATTTGGTCATTATATTTTGGTTTACATGACCTTACAACTGATTCCACTATTGGTTCTGATTTGAGTCATGTTATGTAGTTTCACATTCAATTTTAATTACATGGTTCAGTTCAAATAACAAATAATCACCCTAATTAAAATTTTCTTTAAACCAAAAATGAATAATTATAAGAAAATAAATACATTAGTTCCCAACATGAAAATAAAACCGTATATACTAAATTTCACAACAAAAACGATTTACCCGATGGAATATATGAAAAACATGTTAAATCATAAATCATTCTAGTATTTAATGTGAGCTGTTAGTATCTGACATAAAAACTAATTTGTTTAGCTCTTCTCGGTGCTCGTAGATATACATAACCTTAATAAATGATAGTTATTCCAAATTGTTATTATAACTGAATACTTATATGGTAACCAAAATCGGTATGTACTACTAAATTTTTAGAACTAGATATGTTACACTCAATAATTGACACACAAAAGGCATCCAATTTCATCTTTTGATGGGTTTAGTTTTTCTTCCTGTGGACCTTGTTCTATCATCAAAAACATACAACATATTATCTCATTTCATTCCCGTTTATCTTCTTCTCCATGTAATGGTGTGATGAAGATCATCAATAATAAATCTTCACTTTCTCTTTACATTTGATCAATATATTGATTGATGTATTTTCATGAAATTTTTATCATATCTACATGGAAAATAATATTGTGAAGCTATGGTTGAGACTTCTCAATGTTTTTTACTATATAATTTCAACACAATATTAGAAGCTTTGTGGGAGTGTTCCGATAATTTGATTGGATCCTTAATTTTTGGGGGGTTAAAAATAATGAACATTTAGGTTCTCAATATATTCAATGATCATTTCTACTTGGGTCCTAGCCGTGGAACCCTGTCTTTGATTACTATGAAATTGTTCCTTCAAATTCCTTACATTTTTCAGTCTAGAACACCCATAGTAAAGAACTCAGAGGATTGGAAGGGTGCTATAAACTAGCTATTTTTAAGAAACAACAATAGATTACTAAAATAATAATAATTAATTACATGTTTTTGTTCTTCCCCATTTCTCAATTTTTTGAAATAATAAACATTGCATCACTCACCTTCTACGTATGTAGAACAAGAAAGGGAAATTATAGCACCTAAAACATCCATTCTGGAAAAAAAAACATAAGGAATTGATATGATTCATAGAAGTAACATCTATTAAAGTTAATTTAAATCTCATTTATTGATGAAATGGATATAATTTATTATGATATTTTCTTATTATTATTATTTATTTTATATATAATTTTATAAAAGCATGTCTTGATTACAAAATTTTATGGAAACTATAAATTAATTGATTTTTATTCAATATCCATCTATTTTATAACATTTCAATATCCCCAACATCTAATCATGGAATTTCTATTTTCTAAGATATCCTATTGAAATTTTCAATATATACCTACACAAAACAATAGTGAGGGTTGGTCAAACTATATAATGGTATTGAGTCAGTAATGTCTCTTCCAACATTGATCTTTTAACTCATTAATCCCTTGACTCATCCCATTTATCCTAAAATCACATCATCGATTTCAAACAAAGTTTCCTCGATGTTATATCATGTCTAGAAAGAGATGATTTTATTTATTTTTTGTGGTTAATGTAACTCATGTCCTTTATATTAACTTGATGATATAATCATGTTTCAAATTGGGGGTTTCCTTAAATACATAGCTTTGAGGCTTGTTTTTGTAAACCATTGATGGACGACTAATTATAGATTTTTATATATATAAGAGATTTAAATTTATTAGGAATACTGTTAATATTTTTTATCCTTCACAGATCTCTTTAATATTATTTGCATGTTAAATAAGTAATTTACAATGAATGATTATTAATTTATGCACATTACATTAATTTAAATTCCACTTTATTTCATTAATTCTTTCATTTACGTTTCATCGTTCTTGGATTCATATAATTAATTACATCATAGAACTAAATAAATAAATAAATAAATGGAACATTCATGATATTCATATTATGTTATATTTGATGATATTGTATTAACTAAACATATGTCATAAGTGAAATAATGCAATTTTTGTTAGGGAATGAGTTACCACATTTCACATACACACCAATGTAATAGCTATGATGGTGTCAGTATGATTCATACATGAACCACATCCACGATCCTTTGTAAAATCCATTAGGTACACGTATTTATAACTTTTAAGAAGGTTTGGGGAACTAATGGATTGTTTATGTTTAATTACATAAATAAACATGGATAAGTTGGTCGTAAAAAATAATTTAAGGATGGATGACTCATATTACATAATATCTAATTTAATAATAAATAATTTCAAACCCATGAAATAAATTAAATTAAAACAGCCAACGCATACATAGATCATGGAAAAGGTCATGAATATTCATTCATGAAATTTATAGACAAATTTAAAGGATAATCATTATTTTCTTATTCATTATATATAAATAATGTAATATTAAATGTATTTACTAATTAATTTATTCCCATTCATTTTAATGAAAATTGGAATCCTCTTGGGGGAATTAATTATAATTGAATATTGGTAAAATAAATCGAATAACCAATACATAGAGATTTATTATAATAATGTTATTACAAGTATAAAAATCTTTAAAATATTGAAAAAAATTTAAAACATATAATGTAAGTATAAAAAATAAAAGTTTTGTGTTTCAATAATCTATTTAATGTAAATTAATTCTCTTGTAATTGGGTGACTAAAAAGCGTGTACTATATAGATATACAACTTTTACCTTGGATTTCATATATTTGGGTCACAATTTTTTTTGTATTATCTTGTTGATAGATCCACATTAAATGCTATGTACATACAATCTACACAATATTTATCCACAAACCATGTGGAAAATATGCCCACAATGATCTTTGGCATGTATCTTGGTGGGATGACATCAGCTGTAAAATCTAGCTGAGACTAATTATACCTTCTGTCATATCTATGAGGTTACCACTAAATGGATCAATGCTTATTTTTGATTTGGAGATTATGAAATACTTATAATGTACACAACATATATTTCATGTGTAATAAACACCCTCTAGGATATTATTCTCTAGAGTTTTTACCATGTATATTGAACAAATAGATTTCCTGCCCTAGGTTTCTAACATAAGAAGCATACATGTTATATATGACATATTCGATCCCTATAATCCAAAAACTATTATGCTATGTTGATTGAACAACACACAAAATACACAGCAAGTAACAGTTATATGGAATGTCATGCATATTGTGGTGCAGTTAGCGGAAATGTTCTATGTTACACTATGTGTAGTGAGAGTTTTTTTGTGTACCCATATCTTACTAACCAAAAACATTATAGATCAAAATGTAATCTATTTTAATTTTTTTAATTGATACTTTTTAAATGATACATTTAATTTTCAAGATTAATATGTTGAAAATGTAATAATTCAATACGGATTAAAGAATAAATAATATAAAATTAATATTTTTCTTGATTTCATATGGACCAAAAAAATATTAGATATAAATTTAAAACCAACCACATAAATACCACTTGAAAGGGAAAAGAATAGTGGTAGTGTGAAATACGGGGATATATATAAAAATTTGTTTTAAAATTGATTTTACAAAAAACCTATGTAAAGAAATTGCATGTCACAATTATATATAATTTATCTAATATCCAAACAAAAAAAGTGACCATTAATTATTTTTTTGAAGTAGATTTTAATTTTTCTAAATTCCCTTTTGTGATATCCTTCATTGTGCTATGATAATCCACTGATATAATTCCTCTAGTTGTGATGCATATATTCTCTTTTGGTGTCTGAGAAGAAAAAATCATTCTTCGGGTGCTAGGATGGTGAGTCAATTTTCCTGGGGGTTTTTATTGATCTATATTCCATCGATCATAAAAGGATCAATATTTTGTTTCATGTTCATGATATGATTAGATAAAAGTGTTTTGGTGTTACAGTTTTATTCTGCACAATGATTCTCAATTTATAATTTTGGATGTTAAACATATTATAACTAAATGTATATTTTTACAGTTAGTTTTTAGGTGAAAATAATCATTTTATATCATGTAATACCATAAATAATTTTATTATTTTAACTGATAGAGATTTTATATCATTTTTATATAATATATATTGATATTATTCGATATATTATGGAACATGAAACAATAATTTTATAAAAACTGTGATAGACTATTTAAAATGTCATTATTTAATGTTATCACATAACAGTTAAATTGTATAGTATTAATTGGAATAATTATATAATTAGTTATATATAAATTAACTATTAAAAGTAAATTCCAACTAATTAACCTATAATTTTTTAGTTTTCACATTATACATATAATTTTTTTATCAAAAAAATTATTTTTTAGTAGTCATGTTATTCCAAACTCATGTTCCTAAAAAATCATTTTCACTGAGTTTAATGATATAATATTAAAATTAATTTCATATAGATATATAAATTTAATCATTAAAAATGGATTCTGTATTTTGAATTAATAGGATAATATTTGGTAAATATGTACATTTTATTTTTTGGTCCAAATTAATTGTAAAAGTCTTAAAATGTATCATATATGTAAATAGTGAATAAAGTAAATATAGATTAATACTATATGAAAATTAAATAACATTTAATTATAAATATTTTCATATGATGTAAAATTGAACATGGATAATATTTTATTAATTGGAATTTTTTCATCGTAAATAAAAAATATGATATTAAAACCAAAGGATGTGAAAAAATGTCACTCTCTTAGTGTTAAATATCAGTAATATGTTCACATAGGGACATAAATATGTTTTTAAATAATTAAAACAGTAATTTGGTTCCTAAAAAAATATAATCATGATTGTACTTTTTTAATAATTTATAGGATATAAATAATTAAATTGTATACTGAAAAAATATTGATGTATCAATTGTTCAATTAATGTAAATATCTAACAAGTGATGTTAATAATATTTAAATTATTATAATTTCACATAATTATGTGTATCCACATATTTTATAGATGGTTATGACATGTTTGGTGTGAGATAAAATATTTTTTGTGATTTAGAAGTGTTTTATTTATGTTATTAATGTAAATTTAATGAATAGTTTCAAAATTGTCATTAATGATATTTTATTAATATTAAATTATATAAAATTATTTTATAAAATGAATTATTAAATATGGATATAGAGGATATGATATTGTTTTAAATTACATTCAATTTGTATTTTTTACCCAATTTATACATTATAAGAATATGTAAAACCATTTTATAGTTAAAAATAAGTTACCATGATTAATGATAAAATACGTTTGTTAAAAGGTGAGAATAAAATTAACGATTAATGAATTACCAAAACCCTAATAAATTTATCTTTCTATGATAATTAAAACATTTAAAACCATTTTTTGTAATTTATGGTCTTATGGGTATATATTACATTACATTAGTATTATTATATTTTATTTTTGTAAGAAATTCCAATAGATCACCTCACCTAAATTAAAAAATGGAACAACCAATCTCCATTTTACAAACACTATTAATCGTTGTAGACCAACCATTATCTATAAATTTCTATTAAAAACACCATATTACTAATTCTAGAAATTCTATTCTCATAAAATTTCCAAACATATAGTTCATAAGTTAAAATATAAGGGAGTAGTCCCAAATAATACGTAATCACCTAAATCAATCACATTATTTTTATTCACATTGTATATCCTCTAAATATATGTTTTATAAATAAAATAAGAAAATATTTATACAAAAAATTATTAAAAATAATTATTATTATTAAACTACCATTATCATTCACCTTTTCATAAAATGGAATGTTATGGTATCGGTCATGTGTACATGTATCTTACTATCAGCACATTGTGGTGCAATTACTTTTTTATCACTACATTTCAAGGGGTCTTAATAAAATGGATTTTAATTTAATATAAAATTTTTAGGAAATAACAATTCTTCCTAAATTATAATATCATATAAAAATTTTTTACTTTCCAAATCACGGGAAAACTATAACGTCGCTCATGCGTTCATCTAGACAACAAAAAAGTGGTTAGATAACAAATATTTTTTTTCATAGAATAATGATTCTATAAACGTATTATATATTCAAATTTGATAATATGTTATAAATAAATCATAAATTTTATGATATATATTAAAATTTAAATGGATTAAATTTAGTATGAATATTTAATTATTATATATAAGGATTAAATGCGAAAAAAATATGGGGGTTGAGGTATGGAATTTTTTTCTCACTCTTGTTTCTAAAAGACACATGAATCATAAACTACATATTTATTTTTGATGGTTGTTATACTATCAATGAGTTTATTTTTGGATTATAATCCTATAAATTATGTGATGTGTATATTCCTCTAAATATCAATCACATATTGTGATTACGATTCCTATGTAACCATAGTGGTGATAGTTTTTTTGAAAATAACATCATTATTAGATATTGTTTATGTTTTAGTCTCCACTAAGGAATATATATATTTAATGTAAATGTTTCAAAAAAATAAAAATGTTTATTACAAATATCATTAAATTTTTTGAAATATATTTTTCCAAAATTTTACTTTTTATTAAATGGTTTCAATGAAATCTTTTAGTCATTTTCAAAATGTGGTAATTTTTAACTTTAAAAAAATGTGGAAGGAATGATTTGTAAATTATAAGAAATGTGATAAAATCCAGAACATCATGAATTGTGAAATATTTTTTGATTAATTTCTAATATTTTAAGATTATTCTCAAGAAATGGTCTCATTTAAGAAGGTGATTCTTTTTATACAAAAATAGTTTCAAAATCGGAATGTTATTTTACTCAATAATATTTCAATGTTATCTTTCAAAATAACATTCCTTCTTAAATTAAATCTATTTATTTTATATAATAGATATTTATTATATTATCCATTGATATTACCCTTATTAATTCAATGGATGGGTTTTGTTTATAATAAAAATATATTGATGAAACACATTCAATTTTTGTGATGTCATATATTGATTAAATAAATATGAAATATGATTCATTTAATGAGTTTTGTGATAATGAATGTATTTTGATCTTGTGGAACACATATATAGGATTTTAGTAATTTTATTGGTTATTCCTATATAACCGTGAAATATTTCCTGGGAATTATGGAAACTGGTGCGGTAAACATATAATTTTTGAGCATAATTTCATGGTCACAATTTTATGTGTGCACATAGTTTTTCTGTATATAATTTTATGAGTAGAACTAGTAATAATCATAATAATTTAATGCATGGACCATAATTTCATGTTCATATGATCATTTATTGGCATGTTTTCATGTACATAAGATTATACAAGGGACTAATTTTAGGTCCTTAACATAATAAGTGATCCTTTTTCTATTTATATATGTTCAAAAAGTATTACATTTATCTGTATTCCATAATTATTTGAATTATTACTATGTCATTATCTTATAAAACATTTCATTTGATTCAATTATGATTCATCCCTTATGAACTACTATTATTTATTTCATGTATCACGTTAATGATCCATGAATGATTGGGTATGAAATTTGATTGTTATGATTTTATACCCTTGTGCTTACCTTTTGCATTTCATATAGTCATCGATTGATATATCACAAGTGTACCCATAATTATCATTTAGCTCACCATATTTATTTCAACATTCCCCATGATATGATGAATTAATTTTTTCTTAGGGTGTGAGCATGAAGTGTTAAAAACTGGGAGATGTTTATTTGTGATTTTGAATAAAATTTATAAAATTAAACGATTATCTATATAGACATTAAATACACTAAACACATTGGGACCAATGTATTATTTTTATAAAATATATAAAATAATAATAAATTTATTGGTAAAATTTATATATGAAAATCATGTGTTGTTCTAGTTGGTATAAGATATATTATTCATCAACCGTTAAAGATTTGGATCACTACACTATTGAGAAAACGTGGTGATATATCTTAGTATAAGATAACATCATCATGTTTTATAATAAAATCGATTATGTGAAATACAAATAAAATACATCCATGTATATGTAAAAAAAATTAGGTGGATATAGCACAATTAGGTCTTGGTGTAATAACACTAAATACATGGAATTGTTGTAGACTCGATCATTAACCAGTACATAAGAACATGCATTATTTCCCACCTACATTGACACCCCATGGGGAAATCTTTGGGATAATCAATATTTTCATTAAAAAATTGTATGAATGTTTTTAATATATGATAAACATGGAATACCAATGTTAAACATAAGGGGTCATACATTGAAATGAATATGTCTTGATTTAGACATTTTATAAATGATTATGTTGATTCCCATAATATTTATGGTTTCTCGGACTATATTTTTATTTTTATATAATGAATAGAACCAAGATGATTCTTTTTAATTAATAATTTAAGGGAAAACATATTTGTTTTTCTCATCATAAGACAAATAAATGTGAAATAGAAGAACAAACCATGTTATTATGACTGTTTAGAAATCTAATTAAATGATAAAAAATCTCATCATTGGTGAGTTTCCTAAAACAGCAAAAAACTGAAAGGAGTGTTTAAGGATGATAATTGTAAAAATAATGATAAATTTTAATCATTAAAACAATAAGGGAAAATAAATCAACGAAATTTTTTCAATTTAATTGGAATTAGTTTTAGGAGTAATGTAATGGTGAATTCAGGTTCCCAGTGACTTTATTTATAAATTTTTATGTCTTTATCTGGTTCAAGAATATTTTGAAAGTGTTTTATGTTGAAAAATTTATGAATTAGATTATTTTAATACTAGGAAATAAAATTATTTTTTAATAACTTAATGTTTTTTTATATTGGAAAACATAAGATTTCAATTTTTATTCTGGTTAACATGTAAATTCATGAGGGGTAGAATTTTAACCATTGATGGAGTATGGGATTCGTTATATATTGACCTATATATTAGTGTGATGATTAATTAATGATGAATATTTATCTTTTGAGAAAAATATAATATTGTGTAGTAAATTGATTAAATTATGAAATAAAATTAATCAAGAAAATTAATTTCTTTACTTTCATAACATAGATAATAAATGAACCCCTCAACTCATTTAAAGGGATAATATATCCAAAAAATTATTTTTATATAAACAGTATCTTCTTTGATTTGATGTTATTTTCTATATATATGTTTTATGTATTTTTTATTATTTAATTTTTTCATAATCATTCACTTTCTTTCAAAAAGTTATCTTGGGAAATTAATTTATTTTTGTGATCATATATTCACCTTTCACTAATTTTTCCAAATTTATAATCTAATTATGTCTATCACATATTTTCATTTTTACTTCAATTTGACTCTATTTAATAAGTGGTTTTATTAATTATTTTTCTTTAGCGGGTTTCTAGAGAATAATTTTCAAATGAAAAACCATTTATTTCTAAAAAAATTGTTACGGAACAATTTATTAATTGATGATATAATGTTAACCCTTGATATTTTAGTAATGTATCCATCAAAATGTATTTAAATTTTTTTATATATTGTGTTATACGCAAATCTATGTTTAAGAGAACCACAATATTCTGTTTAATATATTAATATTTATTTTCATCAGTGTGTTATTAAATAGGATGTTATTGGTTAGAATAACTATATTATTTATTATTCAGAAATTACACACATAATTTAAATTCGTTGTAATTAAGGTATCAATTTTTTATAGGAAAATAATTTTAATCTAATATGAATGTTTGTTATTTTATATTGAAACATAATATAATTTTTTTTGAATATTTATAGAATTCATTTTTTTCCAATGAAATTCATTTTTATGTAAACATAAATAATTATCATTAAAGGAAATTATTTAATTTTTAAAATATTGAATTTTTTTAAATATAGATGAATAACAATTTTATAAAATTTATTATTCCATTGATTTTTATCATTATTAATTAAATTTTATCTAAAATGTTCATCAATATTTTTATTTTTTGTATTTATTAAAATTAAATTAATTATTATAAATGATTTTTATAAGTATATTTTCGGAATAAAAAAACATTTTTATATAAATTATAATTAGTTCCATTTTATTAAAAAATATTATAAATAATTTCTGGACCACAAATAAAATAAATCATGGAAAATGGTTTCCATTTTTTAATTAGAATGTTCAAATTAGGTAAATGGATCCGTTTTAATTTTTAGTGAAAATAAATAGAAACCATTGTAAAATTTATCACCTTATTAAATGGAATATTTGGTAAATATGTGTTAAAACAATTTTATAAAGCCATAAATATTCATAATAATTTTTATATGATTATTTAAATTTGACCACCATAACAGTAGCCTATAATTTTTTTAGGGAAAATTCTCCATAAATAAGGCATTTGTATTATATAATCCAAATGATGAGAAAAAATATAACCCTTTCAGTTTGAAATATCACTTATGAGATAAAATATGGAACAAACTAGTTATGAATGATTTGTAATATTTTATTTTTGTACTAACTAAAATATATTCAAAATTTTAATATGAATAATTTTTTTGAATGAAATAAATAATTTTATTAAATAAATACAAAAAAATATAACAATTAATCAAAATATTGATAAAAAAACTTAAAATAATCTTATTAAAAGTAGTACAATTTGAAAAAATTAAGGAGATACATGATTTAAAAAGATTAAAATGAAATATTTGGTATATGATAAATTAAATCAATTAAAATTATATGTGTTTTCACATAGTTATTAATTTCAATGCAAGAAATATAGTCAAAATTAAAAATAATTAAGTTTAATGAAAAAATATAGTATTTAATTATTAAAAAATCATAAAAAATAAATAAGAAAAAATGGATATGATACGCTCTAAATTTAATTCCTTGTCCATTTATGTGTTAATATTTAACTTATATTTGAAGTAATAACTTTTAGTAGTGAAAAACATATTACCATGGGTAAAATAAAAAAAATGTATAATTAATGATATAATCATATATATATGGAGTAAAATAACACACAATCATTAATTTTTTATATGATTATCTATCCACCATATCCTACGCTAGGTTCAACAGATTTACCATTTAGGGGAATTTGGCTATATAATAGTCATAATTTTTTTTATTTTTTTTATTAAATTCCAAAAAGTCCCCCTCACCTGAATTTTAAAGGGGAACCTATTACCTCACACGTTCACATAAAATTAATTAATTATATATTGACCATTACATTCCAAATTACCAAATAAATTTCCTTATATAAATTATATAGATTATGGAATTCTCTGATGATTATCGTTAGATCTTTTATGGGGATTTGTTATGGGAATCATCTAAAAAAGATTCAATCTTTATAACAGGCCACATTCCAATTCATTATCCAATTATATTATATATATATATATATATTATATTATTATTAAAATTATAAATATTGTATCCTAAATCGGTTTAATGGAAATTATGATAATAAGACCACAATTTTTTCCCTTGTTTGCTCAAATGGGATTTGATTGCATCACTTGTGTTTAGGTGCGACTTATTATATCCGCATAGAGATACATTTCATTTTCCATCACCAAAATTAATGGATGGATAATACGGTGGATTTAATGTTTTTATATAATAGTTATGAAATAAATATTATTTTTTCAATTGTAATAACATATCTACCACTTTCATTCCAAACCATTGGAAATTGATAATGTCACTCTTGCATACATGTGGACTACTGCAACAACAAAGTGAATAAATTTATTTTTCATTTCTAATTTATAGGGATGGAATTAAAGATGGATATGACTAATATATATGATTTATATTAATTTATAATGAATGATTTATAGTGTTTATGATTTACATTTTTTCATTCCATCTTTGACAAATTGAATACAACGTTCATGCGTATGTAAGACATGTCAACTCTGTGAACCAGATAATTAAATTTTCTATGCGTACTTTTTATGAATAATAATAAATACGTAAAAAATTGATATATTTTTGTTTTATAAAATTATAAAATTTCCATGAATTATGGTACAATTATGAAAATATATGTGCATGGGAATCCTAACGGATACATGCTTGGAAAATGAATTAGTTATCACCATGAAAAATGATTATAATTAAAAATTATAAATAAATGGAATACAAGTTGATATAAATAAATCATAAAATGAATTTATATATATGAATATGTTCATGGAGTGTATGTGTATGAAATCTATATTTATTACCGATGAGGTATGGACATGAGAAATTAAAGGTGATATATGAGGTAAGGGACTATTGACTTAGTTTTATTTCGTTGGGTCATAAGACATATATAATAATTTTTTATTATTGGTAGTGTATATACTCCTAAATAATTTATTTGGTTATTATTATCATGAAAATTATGGTGAATAAATATCCATCCAAATTTAATTATTTCTTACAGATTTGGATCCAAAATATTCCAAAGTGGTAAGTGTTTATTTTACATTCTAATTGTTATATAGGATATTTTATGATTAAGTATCCACCATGGAATATATCTGCTACATGTGAATGTTTTTAAAAAATGTTATTACATTGTTATTTACTATTAATGTATTATTATATAATATACTTTTTACCCATGATTTATTTTTTACATAATGTTTTGAAAGTATTTTTTCCCCAACGAAGGTAATTTTTTTAGACATAATTATATAATGAATGATTTTTTAACTTATATTTAATGAGAGGTTATACACATAATAATGGTATATAAATTATTTTAAAATTAGTTTACATTTTTTAAAATTTATATTCAAATAATCTTTTTTCATTTTTATGATAAAAACAATTTTAAATAAATATGTTATTTGAAAATGAAAATTTTATTCTCTTGAAAAAAATTTCAATGTGTTATTTCAATATAATTTTCCATATAAGATAACATATTTTTATGTAACATAACATTCATTAGGGATTTTATCCCCAAAAACCATCCTTATTATTTTTATCAGTTTTTTTGTTTATAGTGAAAAAATAAGAATTTTAAACTAATTATCTTTTCCACATCTGATACATTGAAAAAATGTTTATCAAGTTTTTTCTCATGAGTTCATCAATGATGAATTATTTGGGATATTGTGTCACACATATGTATGATTTTTATTATATGAGGTGTTAGACATGTATTGAAATCAATTAATTCAAGAATAATGGATAACTCATGAGGTAAATATGTTATATATGAACAAAATACCATGTTCGTAATTTTATGTGTGGAAATAGTTTTCATGTATATACGTTTATGAGTATACGTGGTTATCATGTTTAAAATTATATGTGTTGACATGGATTTGACATTCAAAATATTATGTTTATTCATTGATTCATGTCTACAATTTTATACAAGTGGTTGACTTCATATCATTAACATAATGAATGAACTTATTCAAATTTATACATGTTTAGAAAGATATAGCTTTATATGTAGTTATGATATCATTATATTATGCATATATTATTATCTCATGCAAGATGTTCATTAATTAAATTAATATCCTTTTCTTATAAACTGTAAAAATTTATTCCCTGACTCTACTCTAGTGTCCATGATTGAAATTTTATTACTATATATGTTCTAATATCTTTCCTTAATACTTATCTTGAGACACCATATGTTTCCATTCCCATTTTAGGAAGAATGGGATTATGTAGGGAATGTATTTGAAAAATAATAATGAGATATATATTTATGGGAAATTTTCAAGGTATTTCATGAAATAAGAATTTTTTTCTCTACTCTAAAATTATAAAACTTTTCTGGTACTCAGAGATAAATTTTGGGCACATTATTGAATATTAAATTGTTATTGAGAAATATTTTCTTATGAAAACCCCTAGGTCAAAATAATAATCCTTCAAATGCATAATATATATAAAATTATTATTGTTGTTGTTGTTGTGGTTTTTTAGTGCCCAAAATCATGTGCAATAAAGAAAATTTTTTTGGATCTTGTTTGTTAATTATTATATATCACCAGACTCGGAAATGGTCAATTTACAAACCTATAGTATTTATTAAAATAAATAAAATTATACATCATCCATGGGAATATTATTTAATTAAATAATTAAAATAAAATAAAATTTTTACCAAGATCATCAGAAACAAAATTTCATTAAACTTATTGTTCTCCTTTTCATTGGAATTAGTTTTTATTGCAAAAGGACAACATTCATGTCTAGTTATGGGTCAAGGTATTGAAGGGAATGAAGATAATGGAACAAAAATATGAACCATATAAAAAATCACAATATAATATAATCAATATATCCTTGTATCTCATTGATAAGGATTCACATCACGGTCAACAGCCTAAATGCTTGATACACTGTTCACTGCCTCTTAGAAATAAATAGATTATTTCACCATGTTCATGGAATTTAATGTGGTAATTCAGATAAAATAAAATGTATGATATTTTAACATCCGTTAATATGGAAGAAATAAATCATTTATCTTATTATCATTTAATGTGATTTCAATATTGGAACAATATATATGCACCACCCCACCGAAAAAATATGCAATTATATTTTTGATTAGAGAATATATGTGCGTGATATGTGAAATGAATTAATTATAATAATTAATATTAAAAACCATAACACATCATATCATATAGGAATACCCAAGAACACCAAATCATTCAAAATTTCTACTATAGTGTTTTTTCTCATAATCTATTATATTATAAATTATGATGTTTGAATATCATGAGACGAATTCATATTTATTTAATACTACTAAACCATAATAGTATATATACAATCCATCCAATCGATTCACATTATCTATCCATATAACTACATTTAAGAATATCGTTATATCACTTCATGGTGGTCGTGATAGTGGAGAACTAAAGCGTCCTTATCAATGGGTTGTATATACATGGATATTATTAAATTATTGTCATGATGAATAAGAAAAAATATTTAACATGCATTTTCATTAATATTTAATACATTGAATTTAATAAATTTAAAAATAATTAGTTATTGGAAAACAACTCTAATAATATATTATAGAATATAATTATTAAATTAGAGGGTAATATAATTAATTACATGATCAAAAATTATTTTGTAATTTTTTTGTAATTATATGTTGAACATAATATTTTTATGAAACACATAAGATGTATTTATACAATTAATAAAAAAAATATTAAATGATTTATATGCATTAGATGTTAAATAATTTAAATGACATAATGTGACCCATGAATTCTCTATATCTATATAACATTTTAGGGAGGATTCAAATAATTAGTTTTGAAATCCCCCATTATGTTAAATTATTTAATGTTAAATTAAATAAATACTATCAATATTACCAAAAATGATATTTTATCAAAATAATATTTTATTAAATTATTTTATACTTTTAAAAATAATTAAATAATTAAATGTTGTAGTGATGTAGTCTCAGATCTCTAAAATTAACTAATTATAGTCAAATATTTTCCATATAAATATAATGAAAACCCCTTTAATATTTTTTTAAATTTCATTAAATATAAAATTGGTTATTTAATGTTTATTTAAAATTTTATGGATTACAATTTCACCAAAACATGCCCAATATCTATTGTATTATGGGATTACACCATTATACTACCTAATCAACAAATCAATGACATGTTTGGATTAATTTATTGTAATTTAATTTTTAGAATAATTATAAAAGGTACCCATAACTAAATAATAAAATCTCATATACACCCCTATTTCATTAAACAACATTGATTTCCGTTTCTCATCATGAATTTAACAATATCCATTCTGATCTTCATTTGCCTCGTCATGGAGGGGTCATCTCTTTAACCAATCTATTTCATTTCAACAGTACCTTACCTTCTACAAATGTATGGTTCTTCGCATATTATAATTAATAATGTATCCAAATGATTATTAAATTTAAACATGATTATTAAAAACCCATTATACACTTTATTTCGCATCAAACGTGAAGTGAAAGTATCACCGGTGCATAAAGGCATATTACTGTCTACACATAACGATACAATCTATTTTCATCAAAATATTATTTGACTCGATATTATGATTGGTTTGAAATTTATATATGATAAAAATGACATAATTAAACATGTTTAATTTTAATATTACATTTATCATCATACCATATTATCCTTTCGGAAATGACAATGTAATTTCTGTATACGTGTTGAATACCTCCTCGACTTAGTGTGGTGATTCATATTTCATTAATATATTAAATCTATTATAATAGAAAATAAATTATGAATATAAATATATATATATAACATAATATTTTTATGGTAAATGTGAATTTTTTATTTACCTTTCTTTCTTTACATCCATTAAAAGTTGAAAAAGTGTTCATGCATACGATTGAACTACCATCCCCATGAAAACTATAATTAATTTTTATATCTATACATGTTATGAATGATTATAAATATATATATTAAGAACGTATATTATTATTATAAAATTTTTAAATTCCACAATATTATTAAAGCATGGTCAACATATATTTACCAAAACTGCTGAACCAAAACATGCAAGGATAAAGTGGTAGTCATCACCCATAACTGTGATTATAAAAACATATTATTAATTATGGGGTAATAATTATACATAAATAATTAATTAATTTTATAAAAGATATATATTAAAATGTAAAATATATATTATAAAGCAATATTTATTTTATTATAGGTATCAAATGAATTAGGAATGCTAAGACGTAACATAACTATTTTTGTTTTCACTTTTATTTCTCTTGGACAAATTCCGTAATCAAAATTTATTTATTTTTGTGAACTATAGAAAATTATCATTAATATATTTTATGATTCGTATCATCATAATTATGTTATATATATAGCGATAGATGTTTTCATCATTTATTGGTTTTATGATTAAAATTTTATGTAAGTGTAAGGGGTTTTATTTCATAGTCTCAATTTTTTTGGTATGTGTTGGGGAATATCTTCATTTTATATCCATTTTTCATATAAATTTATTAAATAATGTTATTATAATGTTATTTTTTATTTTTTTTATTTAAATTTTTCACATTTTTGACAAAAAAAAAATATTTGAATGGAATAATGTTTCGTCTTCAAAACTAGGCACTGAGTAACTATTAACAAAAAAACTACAAAAGATACATATTTTTAGAATATAAGAAATTAATGTAAAATCCCATAGACATGATTCTTAAATGATTTTATTGTTCCTTTAAATGTTTATTTTTTTATCTGAATTTAGTTTAGTTTATTTAGAGCTGGAGTGCCTATTATATTACAATGTCATTTGAAAAAATCAATGTGTTTTCTCCTCATGATGTTTATAATGATTTTATGTGCTCTGTATATTCATATATGAAAAGGGAACATTATTATAAATATTCATTACTAGTGTTGTGATGAATTTATACATTCTTTATTATTTCATTTTATGGGTTATTTCTATGATGAAATTGTTTCATGTATCTTATTTCAATGGGTTAGGATATGTTGAAGTGTCTATGAAACCCATTGAATTTTATTTTTTGGATATGATGATTGATTATTCATGTTGTATAACTCATATGTATGATTTTTTTAAATTTTATAAGTGGGAACTATTTCTCACTCTAGTTAACTAGGAAACTTATAAAAACTAATTTGATAATTATGGGAATTAAGTCGATGTACTTGACTTTTTGTGGGAATAATGTCCAAATAATTGATAATTTATGGGAATCAAGTAGTTGAGAATGATCTTAGAAGGGAAAAAGGAGTTGATACACGATCTTATAGTCTTATTAGTTAATCATGATGAATGAAAGTCATTGTACACTTATTATCCCTCAACACATATTTGGGACATTAGCATATAGTTCATGATTGAGTTATGATGTGTTCTCATTCTTATTATTCATGTATTTTGAAAAACTAATATATTTTTACAAATTTCATGCTTATTATCATTTACAAGTTAATTATTATTTTTATATATTTTTTTCATGATATCATGTAATTATTCATATATTATTATTTTACATGGTAATCAATTATATCTCTTATTTTTAACCTTACTCTATATCTTAGTTCACCCATTTATCATCTTTTTCTTCCCCATGATAAGAATGAATATTTTTGTAAGGAATAAAAATAATGGTTACGATGAGTGAATTTTGATAGGACCAATAGGGGCCTATTTACCCTGAGAGGGGGGGGGGGGGTGAATCAGGTTATGGATATTCTTTTTCAAAGTACATCCTACCCCACTGGAACTCGACCTCTTTATTACAAGGGTCACTTTGTTTGATCTTGTGTGTAAAATATGATCAGTTAATTAATTCTATATCTAATGATGATGCTTTGAATGCAATGCAGGGAAGAAAACAGGCAGACAGAGAAATTTTTACTTGGTTCACCCTCACTGGGCTACGTCAAAAGAGCATATGCCGACAAGATTCCGGTCGTACCAAATTTCACTATTCTTCACAAGATGTGGATAAAACGTTCGGGCTAGATCACTGTCTTTACAATGTTTAGGGTCATCTCACTGCTTTCCCAAGGGTCACTCCCTGTTTCTCTCTCTCTCTAGCTCACTGCCAGTGGAGAGGATCACCTACTTCCTCTTCCTTTTCTCACTGCACTAGGAAGGATCCACTCACAGTTTATAGACCTTCAGGTATCTTCATTTGCATGAAATAATGCATCTTCCTCTGTAATTAGATGCTCTGTTGAAGCCCAATTTTTACCCGTAGATGAATCTCTCTTTGCACCGAAGGTATCGGGAAAACATCTAGCTTCCACGTAGCCTGAAAATTACTGCTGGAAATAAAACATACTTGGCACACAAGTCAATCTCGGCGTGCAAGTATCAGCGCGCAAATCACAACTGGTGTGCAAGTCTACCTCAAACACTTGCACGACACAACCTTCTTCAACCCAAAAAATGCGTGACTCACTTACTTTTATACCCAAACCAATGTTGGCGCGCAACTACTAACCGGTGCGTAACTTATCAAACTGGCACACAACTTCACTTGTGCGTCCCACACACCACTTGCGCGACCACCACTCCTGCGCGACGGGAGTTCTGATTTCTCAAAGTGTTGAACTCCGGTATAGAATGAAGAGGGGTGGACTAGTATTTTTAGGCAAATTTACCACCCTGTGCGATGGCGCGCAAGTCACTTGTACAACCCAGTCTTCGCGCGTAAGTCTTCTGTCCTCTTAGACACTTGCGCGACCAACTCCCAAACTTGCACGGACATGTTTCCTTAGCCATATTATTATCTTCTGATCTTGAAAACATATGGCACGCAAGTTTCCTATACTCCATGTCCTTGGTGCGCAAGTCCCTTTTCCAAAACGGCGCCACCTTGTATCAGTTGTTTTTGTACGGCCTCCAGATCTTCTATTCCATTATCGACGTTCTTGAATCAACCATGGATCGTTGACCACAACTCTTGAACTCGACATTCTACCATGAAACCCCCTTTTTCAATTCATTTGTATGTCATGGTTTGCATTGTCAACAATCACAACACAGATGTTCACTTTGTCAACAAACACAATCACCTAAAAAATACTTCAATGATGCCTTGCTGGATTTTTTCCCACAAATTTATTAATGAGAGATATTAAAGAACTTTCATAAAATAATAATATTTTATATCTAGTTTAATTTTACTCTAAACCTTTACTATTCAGGCATAGATCAAACTATTTTGTAATGAATATTATATTAAATTGATTTAATATATGTGGATGAGAATATTGGTCAAACAAAGTGATTATTATTGTAGGATTTAGTCAATCATCATATATCATTCTTAGAAATCATTTATAAAAACATGGAATATGTTTGAAAATAGAATAAAATGCCACTTTTTTCATAATGAGCATTAATTGCGAAGGATAATAGTAAAGGGTCGTAGAAAATAGTGTCATGATTAATAAATATTTGATTGATTTTTCATATTTATGTTCATTAACATTATGTATATTTTTTATCACACTATTAAATTTTTTTATGTAATGGCTATGATCTAAAATAATTATGGTAATTTTAATTTTTTTGACACTTCAATGATTTTCCACCTAATAAACCAATTGTTATGGGATATATAATATAGATCATTACTATTGTTATCATGAAATTATCCTATGTTATAATTCATTATGAATTTAAAAATGATCCATGGAAGAGATAATTTATTGTTATATATTTTAGGAGTCCAAATTAACATTATTTCAGTGGATCTTATAATCCACTAGTGGAAGAGAAATGGATTAACACCATTTAAAAAATTACACTTCATAAATGTTGAGTACATGAAATTTTTTTCCTATCAGTTTATCATCATAATTAAACATTTATAAATGATGAAATACAATTAGGAATATTTTAAAATGGGATGGGATTTACTATATATAATGTGATGGGTTTAGATTTATGTTTTTATTCTTTTAATTTAATCATACTATACATTGAATGATAGAGATAGAATTTCGTAAGCTAAATAAAAATAAGGATAAATATGTTGGTAAAAATGAATAATAATCTAATAGAAATTTGTGGAATTAATCTTTAATAATTTTCATACATGAAATTAATTTTTCTGACTCTTTGGTGGATTAAAACTATGTCTTTGTCATCTATTACCTATAAGACCCTTGAATATCTATATATATATATAATTTTAATTATAATAAATAAGAAATAAATATTTCATATTTCAACCCTTAAAATGGATTGATAAGAAATGAATGATTGAGTTTCATAAAAACTATAATGGATTATTTTGTAGAATGTAATTCATAAAATTTTCATACAATAAATGTGCAATGAAACACCATGTTAAACGCTTTAATGGGATGGGTTGAATATGAAAATTTAGTAATGTAGTTCACAATTATGATGAATGTTAAAATATGATGAAATAGATGGACAATACAATAGTGGGATAATATATTCCAACTAATTATCCACCAAAGATCCAATGCTCCCAAAAAAACATGTATGGTATTTATCACAATGATTTCATGAATCTGAATTATTTTTATTATCATATTCAATTACTATAAAATATAAAAGAAAAAAAATTAAACTTCACATGATCATGACCACCAATGGGGGTTGTGAGAGTGATATTATGAATGGTAAACAAATCATCAACTCTAGAGAATCTAATATCCTAATTTATTATTGATCCAAACATTCTTTTTTTATATAATGAATCATCTAATTGTATCACCATACCACCTAAAAATTATACATTGAGTTAGCTATGAAAAATCTTAATGGAATAATGGTCATAACCAACGTATTTGGTTTCTATCTATTTAATCTGTGTAGAAATTTTCATCTTGAAAATCTTTCGATTCTAAAATTATTTGAATTCCATTTTATTCATATATTGTGGTTCCATTCATAAGATAAATCTCATATCATTTTCTGAAGAAGGGATGTCACAATTCATATTTCAAATGAATCTTAAAAAATTTATTGATACAATGATGAATGTGAAAATTCAATCGATATTTATCTCACATTTTGTTTCTTAATTCATATGAAGAAAGGGGTTCTATCTCAGGTTGTTTGGGAAAGCCCCAACTTTAAGGCTACATCTATTGTACATGAGTTAGATGATAACATTTGTGATTAATTTGCAGGACTCCCACTGAATCATGAAGTACATTTTTCAATAAAACACATAAATAGGGATATGAATTTTAAATAAATCCTTATATAATGGACCAATTGAGTTTCACTTATTGAAGAATAATAATTAGGAGAATCATAACTTTTCATTCATTTCTCGATGTGCACCATTTTAGGGTATACTTTCTCTAAATTGTTTAGAAAAAATATATATAATTTAGGTCCATAGTTGATTTTTGGGAACTTGAAATGACAATATTATGAAAATATATCCTAAACCCTATATTAACAAATTATTACATCAACTATTTGGAGTTAAATATTTCATATGGGTACACTATTTATATAGAAATCATTATTTGGGTGTTACTAAATATGATACCCCAAAGAAGAACATGGTGAAAATGAATGAACTCAATGATATTATAGTGATGAATTTTGTTCTCACTTATACCCCCACTATTTTTCATTTATTTAATTAATAGTGTATTGTGAGACTTCAATAATCAATTATTTTTATTATTTATAGCGGATAATATTATATATTTAATGGGTATAGATGAGATTGAAGATCAATTGAGGATTTTTTTGGATGATAATATGGAACGAAAATCATCATGAATTTTTTTTATTGTTTATATAAATATTCATAAATTTACATTATTGGTTTATATATAATAATGTCAGGGTATACTAGTATATCATTTAATGACACAAGCCTTTGATAAATGGTATCAACTGAACATGGTTATAGAAATACATAGTTGTCTTGTGTTGGATGAATAATATGGATATTTTTATCCATATTATCTTGAAAAATCCTAATATTTTATATGAAATGTTTTCTACTCATTTGGATGGAGGAATGTGATGATAGTTTCAAGATTAGGAGAAGAAGGTCAGTCAGTCCACCTATTCTCAAACTACCGTATAGTGGAGAATTTTTTTGATGTATATAGATGAATAAATGAAGTTATTTTAATGATTCATAAATTAATAATATGATAATATCATACGACACCATCCAATTGACAAATAATGTGGAAAAATTCCCAAATAATGATTTTTTTTCGCTATGTCATTTTTTTCAATAAACATGTAGTGGAATTTTCTATTTGGTGTTATCTGTAACATATATACTAATCACAATTTATTTTGGTATATTGTCACCCAAAAATCATTATACATGTTCCATATAAGATGTTTAAAGCTGGTTAAGTATTATGATTACTAAAAATATTTTCCACACTATGAAGGAGAAAATTAAGGAAGATAGTTTCAATTATAAGGAACATGTTATCATATATATGATATGGATCCCAAAAAGATTTAATATTTATTGATTTGAAAAGTTTGGATATTGAAATATTTAAGGATAGAAATATCATCTTTTTGAAATGGATTTTAATCCATATATCCATGTGGGTAATATGGGGGAATGAATGATGTGCATCTCAAATAGAATGAGAGATATGTGTCTCAGATCAACCATAATTGTGAGGGAATAATTATATTCCAAAAATGCCTTTATTTCCTGAACATTCCATATTTGTAGAAGATTGTCGTGGTTGCGACACAAAATTCATAATTATCTATTCATCATTGATGAATATGATTCATAGACAACTGATATATTATATCTACTATAATAATGTTAAAAGATATATTTCCAAATATATTTCTTATTTAATGGGTTTTCAACAATGTTGTAATTATTTTTAAGACTACGGTGATTTTACACCCATTAATTATTCTTAAATGGATTTCAAAAAACACCACAGGATATTTTTTCATATGACACCCCAAAATATATAATGGTAATAATGTTATGTGGGTTATAATTGATCACCTTATGAATTTGTGTAATAGAATTTATACTATATAAGACTACAATATTGATAAAGTTTCTAAAAGAGTAAATAAGGGTTATGATCTTGGGGAGTACCAATTTCAATTATATATAATCTGTGCAAGGGGATTACCTCAATGTTTTGGAAATGTATTTTGCTATCTCTAGATGTAGAGTTATGTTTTTGTTCAACTAATCATCCACATGTATCTCGTATTTATGAGATAACAATTCAATACATATAAGATATTATTAGTCCTTATTATATTTATTTAAATGACTTCATAGATTAACACCATGATCTTTTCTAGTTTTCATATAATAATATATATTTCTACAATGAATCTACTTGACTTCTCATGATTATCTCTTCGTAATGTAATTAAGAACACCAATGTGATATGATGTAGATATAGAAGGAAATATTTCCATACCTAATCATGAATTGGAAATGGAAGGGATAATTATAACTATACAAGACCACATCATCCATCTTAGATTCCATATTAGAGTTATATTGAAAATCAATGATGTCATTGTGAATTTAATGTCGGTCAAATGGTTTGTATTTGAATTCCCCCATGCAATAAGGTTACTATATTCATGATGAAATGGATGTTTATCCCTATGTATATTTTCCTTTTTAAGAATCTTGATAAATTTGGGATGTTAGCTTATCTGTTAGCGCATCAACCGAAACAATATCAAGTTCATGATGAGTTCTATTTATCATTTTTGTAAAAGTACACACCTAATACATCACTTGTACTAAAAATAGATTATAAAAAAATATATCATGATCATGTCGATGAGGATCAACATCTATCAATCATATATCATAGAAATAATATTCTATAGAAAAATATTGCTCCCCTAATAAATGTTCTATAGAGTGACCAAAAAATATAAGAAGCAACTTTATAACATGATGGTGTAATGAAATAGATATATCATAATGTTTTTGTTTTAGAGTGATGAATTTAAAGGGATAAATTCATTACAAGGAACTTAGAATTTAAAATCCTAATATATTATGAAATATTTCTCTTTAAGTAATATTATTTCTTTGATGGCATGTTTTAAACACAATATCGATTTCAGACAAATCATATAACATAATTAATATATTGTTTTTCCTCCATCACCAAGCCATTGTATATTATGGAATCAAAGAGTAATATAAAAATTATAAAAAATATATCATCTAAAATTTTATAAATTTACTTCATTATTCATTAAATTAATAAAATAAAAAATAAAAATAATTTATTTGTTTTTTTAAAAAAAATTCATTATGCACGCAATGTATTTCAATATTGATAAATTAAATTTTCAAAATAAGAGAGTTATTTTAATGAAATTTATTTATTTTTAATATTATTAAATGATTTAATATATCAAAAAATAAATTTTTTATGAATAGTTTGATCAAAAATTTATAAGGAAAATTTTTTGTTTCATAAAATAAATTTATCGTATATTTCATGGTTACATTAATTTTAATTTCTGAAATTAGTAGGTATTGAATTAGATTAAATGAATTTTATATTAATAATATAGAGGTTTGATTTTTTTTAATGAGGAGGAATTTCAATTTTTTTCAATAATAATTTCAACCTTTGTCAAACGTATCATGATGGAAATGGGTAAAATTTGTTATTATTGATTAAAAATTAGTTATGTTTCCATATTTTTTCATCTTAATTATTCATAGATAAATGTATTTTGATCCTGATCACAGAAGGATCAAAATTGAGTTGTATAATGGATACATTTCCATTAAAATGTATTATATACTATTTATTTGAATAAAAGTAAAAAATGTCACTATCCCTTATATTAATATCATAGATGTTTATGCATATGCATAAATGTATGGTTTGAGTGACTATAAATGTATATTTTTTGACTAATCGATTTTTTTCATGATATAAATTTATTTTTCACTTTTAGTAATGATATAATAACCTTAATATCTTATGTTTCACTAATGAAATATTTCAAAAAAATATTAAAATTATAATAATGGATTTTAACATTTTTTAAAGTGATATAAATTGAATGATTTAATGTCATCCCCTAAATTCATAGATCAATATGAAATTTTAATTGGTTTCTGAGAATTATATTCTAATTCAAACATTATCATTGTGTATTAAAAGAAAAATTAAATGAATATTTAAAAATTTTATTTTAACGATAATATATCAAAAAAATTTAATTAAATCATATAAATAACAAATGAAATATAATGATAGACATGATATTTATGATATTCTAAATTATTTTCATATAATGAATATTTATCATCCAATTTTATCAATATATATGTAAATTAAAACAGTATATTATTAAAAAAAATTATATATTTAAAATTAACATTTTTTAATTCTGGGTTCATCAAAAATAATAAATTTTAATATTAGAAATAAATATATTTAAATAATTGTGATTGAAAAATAATTTTTTATCATCAAAACACTTTTATAGGAAATGTGAAAAACTGCAAAGCACAAACATTAATGGTAATTAAAAATCCTCGAAAAACATCAATCCTTCTAGAAGGAATCTATCTTCATACTATTGGATGACGATATTACAACCCCATAATACCAAAAAATTGAAAAAATAACCATTCTGAGGAATTTATAATGAGAATTAGTTTATTATAATATTTTTTTAACTTGTAGAAGTTCACCAGACATTAATTATTAAAGGTAACCTCCCCATACTAATTTAACCCACTTTTAACATTTTAAATAGTCCGGTATATGCCAATTTCCATTATTAAAATTCCTATGAAAAACCCGATTAGTAATCATCCTAAACGACCAACCCTAGTAGCCATTTTAGGGGATATTATATAATGGTTTCAAATAAGATGTAATCCCTTTAACAAGTCACATTAATTTATACACATTCATAGATTAGTAAAAGTTTATTTTTCTTTCATTAATTATTAACATGAGTATCCTAAAAATTATGAAATGTTAGTATGATTGTTGAAACACCATCATACACAATCTATCCCATCAAATTAGATATGAAATTATCAATTCATCATATATAGAGCATACCATTTCCACATAGTGATAAAATTCATTTTAAATCACCATTATTTATGGATATATATTATGAAGAATTAAATTATTATATATGATAATTACAACATAATTACAAATCATGAAATTCAATATAACAACTACTTTCTTACCATCCAATACTTCGAGAAATATTAATGTCATTCGTTCATATATGTGGACTACTACCTCCACAAAGTGATGCGATTTATTTTCCTGTATTATATTTATTGGATGGTAATTGTGGGGGATTTTTCAAATATATATGATATATAATACATAATAATTATTCATTAAATGTATCATCCGATCCAGGTATCCATCAAATTGATGCCCTATGTTGGTTCTCCTTAACACCATATGGGAACATCCTCGCACGCCAGATGTTTTCGAATAATAGTGGGGGTATAAGGTTGATCAGTGAGGAGGATATAACCACATAAAACTGTTTACCCAATAATTAAGTAGACAATAATCACACACAATATAGAATATAGACGAAAAAATACAATTAAAGAAAAAAGTGTTTTAATAAAATGAAATACAATAATGTCTGAACAACCATTTCATACATACAACAACAATCTGTCATAGCTCCAATCACTTATAGAAAATAATTAACTAAAAATAACTAAAATTGGGGCTACTCCTAACTCATGATAGTATCACATACCCTATATCCAGTACAATCTGATGTTGCTCCAGTCGGTCTAGTCAACTACACATGATCATCCTACTCAACCATTCATGTTGAGGAAACTACCTAATCCATTGTGAATCTTTGATCAACATGAATGGATAAATCTGTTATGTTTGTAAAATGGGTTTCATTTACATGTTTTGGGACGTAATCTCAGTAGTACACCCCCAAATAAAATCCTATAACATTTTTATTATGTGCATGTTCATAAAATATACTCAGTATAGTTGAAATATAAATAATAATAATAAAAATATAAAAAAATAAATCCTTTGGTTTGAGACCTTGATCAACCACAATTACCTCATCCATAGATGATTTTTCACTAAGAACATCTCAATAACTAATCATTACAAGTAACATGTAGGCTCTATTTCCACGTTAGTCTCAATTAAATGTGCTAAAACAAAAAACCCATACTATAATAGTCACATCATCTAGGATAAAAAAACAATTCAACACAATCAATTTCATCATGAAACAAATCATGTTCTCTTATTGGGAACCTAGAAATAGTTGCCCTAGTTACCACAATGTGTCACAAAAAAAACCAACACCATTAGTCTAAAAACAATCTTATTTATCAAAATGTAAAATCCATGTGCCTCATTCCAAACCTTTAATAGATATAAAATTAATCATTACTATAGAAAATATCTTACATCTAATCCATGGTTTTAGTGTGTAATTCATCCATCCTTCCAAATCATTATTTTGTCAAATAGTATATTATTAGTAGGGAATATAAACAACATTGCGATATCTATGTCCAGAGCCTTAGTATGACACCTCATCCATAAACTTTCCATGCTTAGAACCTACATCCATAATGTAGAAATATATAAAATCTATGTTTCCTAGACAATAAACCTAGGCCAACCCAATGATAATGAGCATCCATCAAACCTCATTATTCTACATGAAATTACACAATACTCCATAGCCTCAATTTCGATAAATATACATGAAGTTTACTATTAGTGTCTATAGAATCAGTCTGAAACCATATTAGTAGTATACTTCCTGTTCCCATTACATAATTCGTGTATTATACCACATATATGTGGAATAACATCACTATTCTAATAAAAAGAAAAAAAATCTTCTTGAATCCTCAGTCCATCATATAATGAATAAAAGACTATCATTTCTGATACTAGTCCTCAGTCAAAATTTAACAATCGGGTATATCTAGATCAATACTTGTGAATTGTTTTTCGAACACTACCATCTATCACAAACCTTACCAGTATGCTGGGTACCAAAACATGGAAACCCCACCATATCAACTCCACCATGTAGGAACAATCGAAGTCTCAATCCCAGCTATTGAAACATGAAATTTTTTGGCTACACAACCACCTCAATCAAAAACACCTTATACCCCAAAAAATCATAAATCTTCTCAGTCCCCAGGGGATCACCCACAATAAACATACTAAATAACACGTACCCAATGAGGTTATTCATATCAATCAAGCCCATACATAGTTCTCTAAAAACCACACATAAAAGATGCATCTCTCTTGATCCTCAAAACTGGTACCCAGGCAGAGAAATCATCCCCCAATCATTAGAAACAAACAAAATCTCCAGAGAATCCCAATCAAAATAAAAATACTCAAGCGGCCCTCAGTGGACTCCAACTAATTGGTGGTCATCACATTATATCAAGGAAATCCAATGGAAACCCTTATCAGGCAGCATTCCCAATAACTAACCCCCTTATACAATGATTTCTTGACCAAAAAATAAACTACAATTTGATTTGTTGTGAATCCCTCATACTCAAAACAAAATTTCAAAGACACCAACCAATAATTACTATCCAATGAAGTCAACCAAGCCCAAAAGAATTAATCCACATTGTCTTCAATAATGTTTATAAATCTCATATTCTCTTACCCCATATACTGGTCCTGGTTTGTAGGGAAAAACAAAGATCATCCTAATCATTATACTTAAATGTGACCATAAATAATTTTTCTAGGGAACCTCGTGAATCATTACATGGAACGCGTAGGCCAAAAACTAATCTCAAAATACTCATTAAGCATCATAGGACACAACCTAACTAACTAGAGGAATCTAACTCCAACCCTATAATAAATCATTATACTAAAAAAAATTTCCAAAATGAAATATAGATAACCTATATACTCCAACTGTATTCAAACATCATTACATATGTGGAAAAAATATACAATGGACATCTCAGAAGTATGATTTTAATTTCTAGGGAATAAAATACCCAAAACCTCCAACATGGAAAACATACATGGAATGTACTTAGAAGTTCATGGACTCTACTGTGAAATATTCCATTATAATGCTATTTTTTGGGTATATAGAAACCAATATATGAAAATAAAACATCACAAAAATATATTATGGGGATATGGGAACAAAACCTAAAAACTATCCTACCACAATTTTTAAACACTAAAACCTCTAGGAAAAATTCTTGATCATGTATAGGATAAATTATCTCATTACTTTTTAGTTGATGAGAGATATGTGAAATCATATAATCATTCACCCTCAAGAGATAATAATTTCCCCCCAATGAAGAATAATTATAGATAAAAAATTAATTTATTATATTGGATAATTATATTACTATACTATTATAAAATATTCATTTTATTTATCTAAAACAATTATGACTCTTTTTTTAGATGATTTTTTCTGACATTAGAGTTAACATATTAATTTTTATTTTCAACCAAATAATACTTTCAATAAATAAATGGTAGTAACATACCAAACTATGAAAACAATGAATATCTATGATATTTTATTATCTCGGAATGTTTTAAAAACAATAGATTAAGAATATTCTACACTATTTTCATCCATAAAAACAATATAAACAAAATATTAATAATTTTTTTACTACCAAAATTCATACATATTAATTATTCCACGTCACTATTTTTTATAAAATCCCTTTAAAAATCCTTATTTTTCCATCACGATACTCCTGAATTTTTTAAAATACCATTATTACATCAATAAACACAACCACAATATTATTCAGGACATCACCGAAGAATTGATTTATTAGATAAATAAATACAATGGGGGAATTAGAAAGCCTAGAGTGTATAACTAAAAACACATTGTTCCAACACCTAGTCTACAACAACAACATTAAAATTTCTGATTCCTTCATATTTAATTAATTATACATGACCAAAGATTAATATTAAATAATATTTTACATCTTATAGTTCATCATGGAAATAACCAATATGATTTAATAATTTTTATTCTTAATAGTTGGGTGAGTCAATGATCTACAATAAAATAATTACTCATGGAAGAATATTTATTTTTTAAAAATAAATGTTTTTGTACCATATAGTGATGCTCTACGATGGATGAAATTTGATTCTAGAAACTCTAATAATTTCACATTCATTTATAAATGTTTTATATCTCCCATCTATTAAGGGGCTATGAATTTTCATTAACATCATGTAATATATCAATAGTAATCTTAACCTAAAGGATATAATAAAATTGTAATTCATCATTTAAAATATGTATATATTCATTGGAAACTCACAGAAAATAATTAATATAATTTCATTAAATTCTATTATATGGTATAAGTAATATTCACTATTATTTCCAATATATTTTCTAACATCAAGGTAGTTTATTATTGTTATGAAATTTTTTAATGAAACATTATTGCATATATAATCAATCATTGAAAGATAAACTGAATTGAAATCCATAAAAATTAATATAAAAAATCCCTTGATTATTTTTTAAATAATTTAAGTAATGGAAATTAAATTTAAAGTAGTACAATGATTCCTATAAATGAATATTTCATTGTTTTTTCTATTCATTATTTTAAGAAAAATATTTTTCATGCATTCATGATGTGTGTAACGACCCAATATTTTATTAATGAAAAATCTTATTGATATAATTATATGTCATATCTAGTAAGATGGTTATATAAAAAATATTCACTCTCTAGGTTTTATGTTTTTAGAATTTAAAATACCTTTATGAATTGTTATCATTGCTATTATAGTCGTTGAATAATGTTAAAATAATTTGTATAAATATATGTATTTAATAAATCTAATTTACTCAGACTAAGGATGTGATGGATTCATCTTATATAATTTTCCCATAAGAAGCTAATTTGTTGAAGCTCGGGAAAGAGGTGGTATCAGTAGGCTTCACAATGGAAAAAGCCCAAGACTTGGTTCAACCTAAATACAATTAATAGAATCGTCTATGAGAGAAGTAGACATTAGTAGAGATGTCCAACTAATCAATGTTATCCGAGCCTCCCCAAGGGTCGGTCACCATTTAACACTTTTCCCTTAGGACTTATGCGAGTGTAATAAGGGGTTACGTAACAAGGAATTAGTTAATTCTTTATGTGTGGTACATTTTATAAAACAATCTTATTCCATCAATTCCTGTTTGAGAATTGGTTTTTATAAAAATATAATGATTTAGATAGATTTATTATTCGAGTAAAATGGTAATTTTTTAAATATATAAATTATTTTACTAAAATGAGGTTCTATTAATTTTTATATTATAACAGTATTATAAGAACACTCTTTTTAATTATACCATAATATTCTAGAATTTTTTATTCTGTAAGTGATTACGTATTCAATTTTATAATAATTATATTTTCAAACGGAAAAACTAAAATTATATTTTTAATTAAATATTTTATTTTGAAAAGTTAATTATTTCATTGAATAAATAATATTTTAATAAAATAATCTTATTATATAATTTTTAGAAATTATCTTATAATTTTTATTAAGCCAAGTGTAATTTTACTATGGTTTGGAAACAATTTTTGTCAAAACATGTAAATTTTCAATAAATGAAGGTTTTTATTATAAAATTGAAAGTTCACCTATTTGGAAAATTATTTATATTAAGTGAATATTATTTTTGGAATCATGATGTAGATATAATCCAGAAGTGAATTGTTCATAATACCACGTTGAGCTATACTCAAATGGGAATAGGTGCATGGAAATGGGCCTTGGTGCACTCTTGGTTTGACCACCCCAGAGGATATTATTTTGTAAATTCATATTTTTATTATGAACCATTATTAAGTAAATAAAAAAATGTTCCTAAGAATATATTTGGCGAAGTTGATCATGTATAACATAGATTGATGACTATAAATTCATAGGTTAATGAAATAAATGTAATTTTTAAATTACACATTTTTTATTTGGATTACCCTTTATATGTTACCAAAAAAATCTTTTTATTACAGCAAATGATTTGTAGTAGGCGTACTCGTGATAACAACTGATGCAATGATTAATGTGATAAATTTTCTAATGAGATACCCAATTTAAAATGACTGGGAATCAAAAAACTTATCATGATAATATCTCAGTTAACTTATGTATTTAATATACAAATCACTCAACAGGAATTCCCAACCACCCATAATAAAGAAAAAGATACAATTTAGAGCTTTATGATACAATGGTCGCCTACTTTTAATGGATCATCTGATCCCCCAATCACTGAACAATAGAAAAACTCCATTGATAAGATCTTCTCTATCCATAAATGTTTCTAATAAGAGAATGATATTTTGGATGTTTATCATATGAATGGTGAAGCTGATCAATTTTGGGAATTGATAAAAAATAATAATCCTCATGATGAGTTTGAGGTGTTGGAATCAAAGGATTTCCATAAAATGTTTTTCGATAAATAATTTCCACTCACCCTCCAACTTATGATTGAAATTTACTTCCATTCCTTCAAGAACAAAGATGGTGGATCTAACAGAGTGTATAAGGAAAACATCACAAGGATTTCACTATATACCTCTTAATTTACCATTACACCCTATTTCATTGTTGAAAACATTATTTTTTTGCTAAAACCCTGCCTATAGAAATCCCAAGCGATCTGTGACTTCAATAGCAATGAAAAAATTTTCCGATGTGACCGCAATGTATAAATGGAGATTTGTGAATATCAAGAGTATCATGGGTATATGAAACGGAATGTGGAATTTAATTCTAGTATTCTGATGGATAAATCCAATAGTGCTAAGAAATTTCAGCAACCCACTTTCCTATGGTACGGAAAGAAACACCCTAGAAATTTCCAAAAGGGGACACAAAAATGATTTATTTGTGGATGATAAGGGAACCTGGACACTAATTGATAATATGAAAAACTCACAAATGTGACAGAGGAGAGGAACATTGTTTCACCCTCAATGCATTGTACATTACTTCAACTACAAATAACCACGTCACTTTTCAAATGATTTCCCTAAGGCATGGGTTTTTAGAGGCAACCAACAACATCCAAGGAACCAACAAAGAGATTTTTCCACCACTACCACTGAAAAAAAAATAGACAATGAAGTGGTGACATGAAAGATGGTTATTCATTCAGGAATAGTGAAGATACTTTTTCATTGTGGTTATACTCATTCTTTTATATCTCGAATGTTTAGTAGGATAATATGAACACCACCAAAAATCATGAAAGTATATATGTATATGAGAACATAAAATGGAGTAATTATTGAATCCCATGAATATAAATCCTCCCCACTCATATTTTGAAGATTAAACATCATAGGGAACACCCTCTTACTACCTCTAGTGGAATTTTATGCAATACAATGCATGTATTGGATTACCATATATAGATCCAACATAAATTACCATGTGAGTGAAATCACTCTCTATATGGGGAATAAACCCTTGATTCTGTACATGGTCATGGAGAATGACAAATCTTCATTAGAACCATCATTTCATGTGTGGATATTACTACCCAAGGAGCATGAGTATCATACTTATATGATTGATTCCAATAAAGAAACCATCCTTGTATAGAAGCATATTTTTATGGGACTCACTGAAGTGTTTCCCGAGTAATTCTTGGGTCATCCTCTTAGAATAAATGTTGTATTAACGATTGATATTATAGTTTGTCCATATACTATATGAAAAACAACAAATATAATTGATGTTCTGGAGATTTAGGAGCTAAATAAATAACTACAAGAGAATTTGGATAAAGGGTTTATACACCCATGTGCCTCACTATGGGTGCACCTGTCATCTTCGTCAAGAAGAACGATGGATCGATTCACCTTTTCATTAATTATCGTGATCTAAAAAAAATATTGATAATGAACAAGTATCCTCTGCATATAATTGATGGATTGTTCGATCATCTACGTGGAGCACAATAATTCTCCATTAAGGATATGCATTTGGGATATTACCATGTATGGGTAAATAAGAAGGATATCCCCAAGGCAAATTTTTGTACAAAGGACGGACACTATGAATTCATAGTAATGATTTTTGGAATTATTAATGATCCATAAATATTCATAGACATGATGAATAATTTATATAGATATTTCCTTGAACAATTTGTGGTATTCTTTATAGAAGTAATTCATATTTCATCCAAAACCTTGGACTAACATGAGGAGCATCTAGGCAACTTACTAGAGACCTTGGGAAAGGAGAAGCTCTATGAAATGTACATAAAGTGTGATTTTTGGTTAAATGTGGTCTCAATATTGTGTGACATCATCATAAGAAATGTGATATCTTCTGTTCCCGCCGAGACAAATAAAATTGGGGGACGGATGAGACCAACATCTGTGACAGATATTTGTAGTTTCCATGGGTTAGCTGGATATTTTCATCGATTGGTAAGAAGTTTCTCAGGATTGTAAAACCCATTACCAAGCCATCTCGAAAGGGAGTCTTGTTTTCATAGAGAAATGAATAAAAATATATCTTTAAGGATTGTAAAAGGAGACTTATCAGTAGTCTTGTGGTCACACTACCCATAGTTGGAGAACATTTTTGTGGTATTCGGTGAAACATTGAAGAATGGTCTGGGCTGTGTGTTGATGGAAATTAACTTTTTCTTTTCCTAATCATAAAAGTAATATAATTTTCATGATCCAAACTATCCAAAACATTATATGGAGTGGTCTATAGTAATCTTGAAATTTAAAAATTGCTGACATTACTTCGTTGGGTAGAATTTGGTAATATATAGGGATCATAAAAGACTCATGTATGTATTCAAACAGAATGAGTTGAATAAGCACCAATGAATATTCATAAAGCTGATCAATGACTCTGAATAATCAATCCATTAAAACCTATGGATAGGGAATAAGGTGGTGGTAGCTCTTTGGATAATTGACTCAGGTTTTATATTGTTGATGAGAATTGAAATGTAACACCCCAAGATTTCATAGTTTGTTATTTCTTCAAAATAATTCAATAACTTGCACTACACGCAACACCACGTTCAATTGCACCATGACTTACCAAAAAAAAATCCATTAAAAGAGGTCATTAATAGCATTAACTACATTTTTAACTTTATATAATCCTTATAATTTTAGAATCCATATTATGAGTTTCTTAGTCATAATGCAAGAACAGATTCATTTTCAGTATTGCACTTTTATCAACTTTTGATAGTGAAACATTTTTAAATACAATATTTTAAGCTTTTTGACTAAATGGAGACATCAAAAAAATTTAGAATGAAACATCCCAAGCTTCCACGGTACGCTTTCCTTTGAATAAAACAGTAGCGTGTGTTGTACGCAACGTCGAGTTTTAACACACACCACAACCGATCAAACTAGCCGTTATGAATAGTAATACCTAAATTTTGAAATTATATATATTTTATATTTTGAAATGGACTTCATTCTTGGATTAAGAATATCGAATTTAGCCTAAGGTGAAATTTTGGTACTTTTCGGATAACTTTCATATTTTGATGAATAGTGAAAATTACTAAATTTTAATTAAAAACAACTTTTTTAATCAAAATAATTACTAGTGATAAATTATGAATTTGAGTGGTTTTAAATTATATTTAGAATATATTTTTACAATTTAATATAATTTTGGTCATTAGACATAATTTTACAATTAAACCGAACATAAACAAGTGTCAATCTTTTGATAGTTAATATCTCTTAAAAACACGCTTTTTGTTTTGACAGCGGGAATTAATTTTAAATTAATTTCTGCCACTTCTGTTTTTTGAATTTAGAAAAATGGATTCCATATTTGGAATCAGGATGTTCAAATTGTGTAAATAGGTAACTTTTATTTTTAGACATTTTGAATAATTACTGCGGTAAATATTTTATTTACCATGGTTAAGGGTAAATCCGGTAAATAAGGGTTAACAAAATAATATTATAATAATACTAAATTACCCTAAAACGTGTCTTAAACCTATTGGTTGATACACGGTCGACCATGGGCATCTTTGGGTCGATTTTGGGACCCCATGGATCCACTTGTAAGTGATAATGACACTTTGTTTTAATTAAGTCAAAATGAATACAAAAATGACACAAGCATATATCTTTTAGCAAAACAATTGTTACATAGGGTTATATAAGTTGGTTGTTAGATTATAAATATTCATTAGAAAGCTAAAAGGATTTTCTACATAATTATATTTTATTTATAATTTTTAGACATTAAATAATTTATTTTATTTATGACACAATGATGATGCAGTAATTACTATAATAGTGGAAAATTAAACTAATTGATATTATAAATACCCAAAAAAATATAATATGAAACTTTTAATGAATTAAACTAATTTTATAGGATAATATGATATATTAGGATTGATGTAATTGACTTTTTTTGAAGTAATCAATCTGTTATGAGTTTCACAAAAATCAACTATTGAATAGTGTCAAAATTGACATAAAAGAGTTCTTAAAACAAATATTATATTATTAATTGATATTAAATTCCTAAATATCTAAGGTTCGGCCAAGAGACTTATATAATGATAATTTCATCATTAATGGACCACTTGGGGGTCTCTTGGATGTATATAGTATGTTTATTAACCATATTATATAAAAATACAAAGAGACATTGTAAAAGTGAAACTAATTAACTTAGAGTTAATACTTAAAGATAAGGTTAATATAAGTACCCAAACCTGTATAAATTCTATTGGTTGAGTGTTTGTCGACCTATACCCACCTAAACCTTTGAATAATCAACTTTGGAGCCATTAGAAACCGAATATGAATTTATTATAAATTAATATTTCTAGCTTTTCCAAAGGTGCCCCTCACCCCTCTTATAAAAGGGCACTCCTCCTTCTCATTTATTCACACCATCAAAGCCTTTTGGTTCGGCCAAACTCTGCCCAAATACTCTCCCAACATACCTCACTACAACCTAGAGGCCTTAGTTTGATCAGAAAGCCAACCTAAGGATCCCTTTTGATCAAATAAAAAGGAAGAACCCGAAGAAGAGGTAATGATTTCACCACCCTTTTCCAAGTTCCTTTCTTCTTCCACTTCCACTTTCTTTGTTCTTACCATTCTAAAATAATAACTCCAGTATCTTACATATACTGTGATGTTATTATAAATATGGTACAACCATATTCAGTATTCTATCCACCCTTTGAATAACATGTCACCATACGTGCGTACGTACGGCTTACCGTCTCCACGTCGTTGTGTAATTGTTATTCAATATATTATTATTTGGATGGGTATAATAATGATGTGTAACTCATGTAAATAATAAATATAACATGTTAATGATTCTGTATATATGATATACCATCCATTTATATATTATTTTAATATCAAAAGAATGATATTGTCGCTCGTGCGTACGTACGGACTACCGTCTCCACGAACGCGATGAGATTCATTCTCCATCGTATCCATTCAAGTAAAATTATCATTTGATGATTTAAAAATGATGTTTAAGGACTTGATATCATTCTGGATATGAATAATATACAACCTATCCTTTACAAACTGTCTTACGTAACAAAACATATAAAAGAAAACAAGTAAGTTAACACCCGAAACGACGATAATTCTAAGATATTATTAACAAATCAATGTTAAGAGATCATATATGATATCATATTAATATATATGATTCTTGTATAATTTAATAACAATTATTTCACCATTATACAGGAGTTTAACCTACCCCAACCAAGGAAAAGTACAAGGTAAGGGTTATTTCACAATCTCTTCATTATCCGAGGTTGTTTATTTGTAATAATCTACTGGGATCTCTTTATCATCCACATCCATGTTTCTTCAAAATGTATTTCAAAACATTTTTATTATTTACAAGAATATGGGTTAAAGTCATTTATAACCTTGTTTGACTTTTTATAAGAGGTTTATAAAGGAATCTTTCCGTCGTTTTCAAAACAAGGTCATTTTTAACCTTTTCGACAGAATTAAGGTAAGAACGTTTTTTTAAACTTATACGGCGGGTGCGGCTAATTTCCACCGTTATAAAATCTTAAAAACATACCTTACAATCTTATAAAAATATTTTCAAAGAAAATGTGTTATTTTATATGGATCTTAAATGATTTCAAAATAAAAAGAGATATTTCTTTAAAAATAATTTTGATTTCATCTATGTCAACATCCTTTGATGGATTTTACGCTTATTTGAATTTGATCTATTGTGATACAAAACTTCTATATTGTATTGAAGGTTTTGTGATATGTTTGACTGTGGATGTGATATTTTTATACCATTCATAGTTTATGGTGAAATTATTGACATTTCGTATGCTAGTTTTAATACGAATGTTTATGTTATGTTTAAACCTTTTCATATGGGAATGCATTGGACTTAGTAAGTGACGGGTGGAGCCCGCTATAGATCCTCGATGCATCGGTGGGTCTCATGAGACAAACTAGTGTCTTGGAACAAGGCCTTGACAAAATATTATTTGTAGTCTTGGCACGAGGCCTTGACTATGTGGTTATGATAGTCTGGTATTATGCATTCCAACATTATGAAAGTGGTTATTGATTTTTGCATGTGATTATTCGATTAGTAGAATATCCATGTGAATAAGTAAATGGCATTATTTCATTTTATTTATGCCATACCATGTTGAATGTTCATATTTAAAAGGCTTTTGTTTTAGTTATACATTGCCTTAAATGTTTATTCTTATTTATGAATGTTTCCGCTATATTGTTATCCTTACTGGGCATTTGAGATCACCCCTTTTCTATGTTTTATTTTTCCCAGGATGTGAAGAAGTAAGTTATGAATGACTTGTAGGGATTTTATGAGGGGTTAATAGTGTGGATTGTGGAAACATTATGTTGTTATAGTAGTTTTTCATTTTATGACGTAATGTAAAACTTATGAATATATCTAGTGTTTCCAAGGCTACTAAACCAATCGGTCTTTCGAGATTTGATCTTTCTTGTGATCATGCCAATGTTACGAAGTAATGCACCGACTCTGGGTAGCTGGGGTCGGGGCGTTACAGTTGGTATCAGAGGAAGTTTAGTACAAACCTTGGAAGCTAGATTTAGATAAACTCTGATTAGAGCACGTAGACCTAAGATGAACTTTGAGGATTAGTATAGAAAAACTTCCTAGAATTTTGGTATTGTTGAGATTTTGTGAGTTTTCCGAGCAATACATCCCTGTCTGGATACGAGCAGGTAGAGGCGGCTCTGGCACAGATGTACCTAGGGGTAAAACCCGAAAACACCGCTTTGAGCTAGACTCGAACAGGAACTGGTGCACGACAACGGGCCTTGCTGCACTCTTGGTTACGACACTCCCGGGGGATATGCTTAGGATAATTCTCATTTTCTTTACAAACCATTATGAAGGGTTTATGAGTATATACTTCCTCAAAGAAAACATTTTTATGATTATGGATTATATCCATAAATAGTTCAATTTATGTTAAGTGTTTTATAAGTATGGGATTATGTATTTTTACTCATAAACTAATCTAGTTTATGCCATTGTTTAGAAATGGCGCCCAGTAGAAGGAATGAAAACTCCAGAAATGCACATGATTCAAAGAGAAGGAAGGATCATATCTCTCATGGTCTTAAGCTAGAATTTATAAGAGAAATAGTCTCCCATGTATTATCATCATATGAAGAAATAATATCATGTGTTGATAAGATAAGTAAAGAGTTTTCTGAGTCCTATGGCTTTGAAGGGAAGCAAGAGAAGAAAAGGATGGAAGAGAGAATGATGGATAAAGGGAAGAGGGAAAAGAAGAATTTTCCCATATGTGGTAACTGTGGAAAGAAACACCCTGGAACTTGCCTGAAAGGAATGTGAGTTTGTTATAAGTGTGGAGGAAATGGGCACAAAGTACGTGACTGCAAGGGTAAGAAAATGGTTTTAAATGTACAATGCTTCATTTGAAAGGAGTTTGGACACTACGCGAACCTATGCCCCAGTCATCAGACTATGCCGCAAATGATGCTATTGGATAATAATCAAGTTATGATACTACCACAGATGAAGAGGAATGATTAGAGTTCTTATGTTGATTATGCCAATTGAGTGTTGTATCAACAATGTACTTGTTATAATAATTATGGAGTATATAAGGATTGTACTGCAGTACTATTTCATTAAGGACTTGAGATTGTGTGGAACAAAGAAAAGTGACTCAATAGCAGGATAGATTTTTGGAAAATATATGGTTGAGAGAATGATAAACCATAATATAGTTCTGATACTGAGGTAGCGATTTTGGAATAATATGTGATTGTTTTGGATAAATTATATTGGATATTCTTGACTACCCTGGAAAAGATTAATGATTTGTATATTCCATCATTGTTGGGGTTTAAAACATTTATGGATTAATGAAGTATATCCAACTTTCTCTATGGAATAAGGGAGCATGAATGTAATCAATAAGGAATATGGTAATTCAGGATGTTTCGGTGTATTAAAAGAATACATGATGAAGGTATTCATATGCTATTACGGGGTAAAAAGGTTCTACATTATGTTTACCTTACTTATAAATGTTGGAATGTGAGTATGGATAGAAGTATTTTGGATAGTTCTAGTTTGGATTATTTTGGATTTCCATAAAAGGACAACCCGGAGGTCGGGCGGCAACCCGTCGTGTCCGGAAAGGCTGCGAGACTTGAACCCGCAACCGAAGGGCGACAACGGTGTATCACCTACCACTGGCCCACGAGATGTCCTAGATTAAATAATTTAGTTTTTATTAAAAGATCTTGTAGATGAATTATAAATTCGTTTATTTTGGAACCCTATATGAATAGTGTAAATAGAATTTTTTTTACATTCTATTATCTTTTAGAGTGAAAGATGAGTTTGTGGTAGAAATTTATTAATGGATAAAACTCTAATTATAAAGTATGTATATCTCCTTATGATCTTAGCCAATCTCATAAATAAATTCCTCAATATTAAGAAAAGCAACTTAGAACAAAAATGTTTTCCTAGATGGTACCTTAAATCATCACTAATTTATGGCTTTTGGATTGTTGGCCTTTTCATAGCCATGTTCTCTACCACTCTCCATCAGATAATTGATGGTTAGATATTTCTTCCATATCCATATTTTCTTACATGGAACCCTAGTATGTGTTATTTTCGGTAATATTCATACTTTCGACTCTTTATTTTAAATAGAGGCCTCGTTAATTCATTTTTCGATGTGGGATTTCAACTAAGATATTTTGAAACGTAAAAAATGTGTTATCCCAATACCATATATTTTGTTGAACCGATGGTACTTCAAATCATCATAGATTGATGAGTTTAAGGACCTCAATTATACACTTGTTTGTGATTGATGACCTCAATCACTACCTATAAATATTTACGTTTTTCCTCTGATTATGTGTCTCTAATTGCCACCAATGTTCTCCTAATCAAGATCATAATTTGGTGGTGACCCTTTCATTTCTCTTTTCCTCATATTAAGACTAAATTTTAGTAACCCAATTTCCGATGTGGGTTTTCCCACAAATATATTATCTATTTTCAACCTTTTATTTTCGAAGAACAATTTCAAATTGCGAGGACGCAATTTATTGAAGGAGGGGAGAATGTAACACCCCAAGATTTCATAGTGTGTTATTTCTTCAAAATAATTCAATAACTTGCACTACACGCAACACCGAGTTCAATTGCACCATGACTTACCAAAAAAAGCCATTAAAAGAGGTCATGAATAGCATTAACTACATTCTTAACTTTATATAATCCTTATAATTTTAGAATCCATATTATGAGTTTCTTAGTCATAATGCAAGAACAGATTCATTTTCAGTATTGCACTTTTATCAACTTTTGATAGTGAAACCTTTTTAAATACAATATTTTAAGCTTTTTGACTAAATGGAGACATCAAAAAAATTTAGAATGAAACATCCCAAGCTTCCACGGTACGCTTTCCTTTGAATAAAATAGTAGCGTGTGTTGTACGCAACGTCGAGTTTTAACACACACCACAACCGATCAAACTAGCCGTTATGAATAGTAATACATAAATTTTGAAATTATATATATTTTATATTTTGAAATGGACTTCATTTTTGGATTCGGAATATCGAATTTAGCCTACGATGAAATTTTGGTACTTTTCGGATAACTTTCATATTTTGATGAATAGTGAAAATTACTAAATTTTAATTAAAAACAACTTTTTTAATCAAAATAATTAATAGTGATAAATTATGAATTTGAGTGGTTTTAAAGTATATTTAGAATATATTTTTACAATTTAATATAATTTTGGTCATTAGACATAATTTTACAATTAAACCGAACATAAACAAGTGTCAATCTTTTGATAGTTATTATCTCTTAAAAACACGCTTTTTGTTTTGACAGCGGGAATTAATTTTAAATTAATTTCTGCCACTTCTGTGTTTTGAATTTAGAAAAATGTATTCCATATTTGGAATCAGGATGTTCAAATTGTGTAAATAGGTAACTTTTATTTTTAGACATTTTGAATAATTACTGCGGTAAATATTTTATTTACCATGGTTAAGGGTAAATCCGGTAAATAAGGGTTAATAAAATAATATTATAATAATATTAAATTACCCTAAAACGTGTCTTAAACCTATTGGTTGATACATGGTCGACCATGGGAATCATTGGGTCTATTTTGGGACCCCATGGATCCACTTGTAAGTGATAATGACACTTTATTTTAATTAAGTCAAAATGAATACAAAAATTACACAAGCATATATCCTTTAGAAAAACAATTGTTACATAGGGTTATATAAGTTGGTTTTTAGATTATAAATATTCATTAGAAAGATACAAAGATTTCCTACATAATTATATTTTATTTATAATTTTTAGACATTAAATAATTTATTTTATTTATGACACAATGATGATGCAGTAATTACTATAATAGTGAAAAATTAAAATAATTGATATTATAAATACCCAAAAAAATATAATATGAAACTTTTAATGAATTAAACTAATTTTATAGGATACTATGATATATTAGGAATGATTTAATTGACTTTTTTCGAAGTAATCAATCTTTTATGAGTTTCACAAAAATCAACTATTGAATAGTGTCAAAATTGACATAAAAGAGTTCTTAAAACAAATATTATATTATTAATTGATAATAAATTCCAAAAAATCTAAGGTTCGGCCAAGAGACTTATATCATGATATTTTCATCATTAATGGACCACTTGGGGGTCGCTTGGATGTATATAGTAAGTTTATTAACCATATTATATAAAAATACAAAGAGACATTGTAAAAGTGAAACTAATTAACTTAGAGTTAATACTTAAAGATAAGGTTAATATAAGTGCCCAAAACTGTCTAAATTCTATTGGTTGAGTGGTTTTAGACCTATCCCCACCTTAACCTTTTAATAATAAACTTTTGAGCCATTAGAAACCGAATATGAATTTATTATAAATTAATATTTCTAGCTTTTCCAAAGGTGCCCCTCACCCCTCTTATAAAAGGGCACTCCTCCTTCTCATTTCTTCACACCTTCAAAGCATTTTGGTTCGGCCAAACACTGCCCAAATACTCTCCCAACATCACTCACTACAACCTAGAGGCCTTAGTTTTATCAGAACGCCAACCTAAGGATCCCTTTTGATCAAATCAAAAGGAAGAACCCGAAGAAGAGGTAATGATTTCACCACCCTTTTCCAAGTTCCTTTCTTCTTCCACTTCCTCTTTCTTTGTTCTTACCATTCTAAAATAATAACTCCAGTATCTTACATATACTGTGATGTTATTATAAATATGGTACAACCATATTCAGTATTCTATCCACCCTTTGAATAACATGTCACCATACGTGCGTACGTACGGCTTACCGTCTCCACGTCGTGGTGTAATTGTTAATCAATATATTATTATTTGGATGGGTATAATAATGATGTTTAACTCATGTAAATAATAAATATTACATGTTAATGATTCTGTATATATGATATAACATCCATTTATATATTATTTTAATATCAAAAGAATGATATTGTCGCTCGTGCGTACGTACGGACTACCGTCTCCACGAACGCGATGAGATTCATTCTCCATCGTATCCATTCAAGTATAATTATCATTTGATGATTTAAAAAAGATGTTTAAGGACTTGATATCATTCTGGATATGAATAATATACAACCTATCCTTTACAATCATGTCTTACATAACAAAACATATAAAAGAAAACAAGTAAGTTAACACCCGAAACGACGATAATTCTAAGATATTATTAACAAATCAATGTTAAAAGATCATATATGATATCATATTAATATATATGATTCTTGGATAATTTAATAACAATTATTTCACCATTATAAAGGAGGTTAACCTACCCCAACCAAGGAAAAGTACAAGGTAAGGGTTATTTCACAATCTCTTCATTATCCGAGGTTGTTTATTTGTAATAATCTACTGGGATATCTTTATCATCCACATCCCTGTTTCTTCAAAATGTATTTCAAAACATTTTTATTATTTACAAGAATATGAGTTAAAGTCATTTATACCCTTGTTTGAATTTTTATAAGAGGTTTATAAAGGAATCATTCCGTCGTTTTCAAAATAAGGTCATTTTTAACCTTTTCGACAGAATTAAGGTAAGAACGTTTTTTTAAACTTATACGGCGGGTGCAACTAATTTCCACCGTTATAAAATCTAAAAAACTTCCCTTACAAGCTTATAAGAATATTTTCAAAGAAAATGTGTTATTTTATATGGATCTTAAATGATTTCAAAATAAAAAGAGATATTTCTTTAAAAAGAATTTTGATTTCATCTATGTCAACATCCTTTGATGGATTTTACGCTTATTTGAATTTGATCTATTATGATACAAAACTTCTATATTGTATTGAAGGTTTTGTGATATGTTTGACTGTGGATGTGCTATTTTTATACCATTCATAGTTTATGGTGAAATTATTGACATTTCGTATGCTAGTTTTAATACGAATGTTTATGTTATGTTTAAACCTTTTCATATGGGAATGCATTGGACTTAGTAAGTGACGGGTGGAGCCCGCTATAGCTCCTCGATGCATCGGTAGGTCTCATGAGACAAACTAGTGTCTTGGCACAAGGCCTTGACAAAATATTATTTGTAGTCTTGGCACGAGGCCTTGACTATGTGGTTATGATAGTCTGGCATTATGCATTCCAACATTATGAAAGTGGTTATTGATTTTTGCATGTGATTATTCGATTAGTAGAATATCCATGTGAATAAGTAAATGGCATTATTTCATTTTATTTATTCCATACCATGTTGAAAGTTCATATTTAAAAGGCTTTTGTTTTAGTTATACATTGCCTTAAATGTTTATTCTTATTTATGAAAGTTTCCGCTATATTGTTATCCTTACTGGGCATTTGAGCTCACCCCTTTTCTATGTTTTATTTTTCCCAGGATGTGAAGAAGTAAGTTATGAATGACCTGCAGGGATTTTATGAGGGGTTAATAGTGTGGATTGTGGAAACATTATGTTGTTGTAGTAGTTTTTCATTTTATGATGTAATGTAAAACTGATGAAAATATCTAGTGTTTCCAAGGCTACTAAACCAATCGGTCTTTCGAGATTTGATCTTTCTTGTGATCATGCCAATGTTACGAAGTAATGCACCGACTCTGGGTAGCTGGGGTCGGGGCGTTACAGTTGGTATCAGAGGAAGTTTAGTACAAACCTTGGAAACTAGATTTAGATAAACTCTGATTAGAGCACGTAGACCTAAGATGAACTTTGAGGATTAGTATAGAAGAACTTCCTAGAATTTTGGTATTGTAGAGATTTTGTGAGTTTTCCGAGCAATACATCCCTATCTGGATACGAGCAGGTAGAGGTGGCTCTGGCACAGATGTACCTAGGGGTAAAACCCGAAAACACCGCTTTGAGCTAGACTCGAACGGGAACTGGTGCACGACAACGGGCCTTGCTGCACTCTTGGTTACGACACTCCCGGGGGATATGCTTAGGATAATTCTCCTTTTCTTTACAAACCATTATGAAGGGTTTATGAGTATATACTTCCTCAAAGAAAACATTTTTATGATTATGGATTATATCCATAAATAGTTCAATTTATGTTAAGTGTTTTATAAGTATGGGATTATGTATTTTGACTCATAAACTAATCTAGTTTATGCCATTGTTTAGAAATGGCGCCCAGTAGAAGGAATGAAAACTCCAGAAATGCACATGATTCAAAGAGAAGGAAGGATCATATCTCTCATGGTCTTAAGCTATAATTTATAAGAGAAATAGTCTCCCATGTATTATCATCATATGAATAAATAATATCATGTGTTGATATGATAAGTAAAGAGTTTACTGAGTCCTATGGCTTTGAAGGGAAGCAAGAGAAGAAAAGGATGGAAGAGAGAAAGATGGATAAAGGGAAGAGGGAAAAGAAGAATTTTCCCATATGTTGTAACTGTGGAAAGAAACACCCTGGAACTTGCCTGAAAGGAATGTGAGTTTGTTATAAGTGTGGAGGAAAAGGGCACAAAGTACGTGACTGCAAGGGTAAGAAAATGGTTTTAAATGTACAATGCTTCATTTGCAAGGAGTTTGGACACTACGCGAACCTATGCCCCAGTCATCAGACTATTCCACAAATGATGCTATTGGATAATAATCAAGTTATGATACTACCACAGATGAAGAGGAATGATTAGAGTTCTTATGTTGATTATGCCAATTGAGTGTTGTATCAACAATGTACTTGTTATAATAATTATGGAGTATATAAGGATTGTACGGCAGTACTATTTCATTAAGGACTTGAGATTGTGAGGAACAAAGAAAAGTGACTCAATAGCAGGATAGATTTTTGGAAAATATATGGTTGAGAGAATGATAAACCATAATATAGTTATGATACTGAGGTAGCGATTTTGGAATAATATGTGATTGTTTTGGATAAATTATATTGGATATTCTTGACTACCCTGGAAAAGATTAATGATTTGTATATTCCATCATTGTTGGGGTTTAAAACATTTTTGGATTAATGAAGTATATCCAAATTTCTATATGGAATAAGGGAGCATGAATGTAATCAATAAGGAATATGGTAATTCAGGATGTTTCGGTGTATTAAAAGAATACATGATGAAGGTATTCATATGCTATTACGGGGTAAAAAGGTTCTACATTATGTTTACCTTACTTATAAATGTTGGACTGTGAGTATGGATAGAAGTATTTTGGATAGTTCTAGTTTGGATTATTTTGGATTTCCATAAAAGGACAACCCGGAGGTCGGGCGGCAACCCGTCGTGTCCGGAAAGGCTGCGAGACTTGAACCCGCAACCGAAGGGCGACAACGGTGTATCACCTACCACTGGCCCACGAGATGTCCTAGATTAAATAATGTAGTTTTTATTAAAATATCTTGTAGATGAATTATAAATTCGTTTATTTTGGAACCCTATACGAATAGTGTAAATAGAATTTTTTTTACATTCTATTATCTTTTAGAGTGAAAGATGAGTTTGTGGTAGAAATTTATTAATGGATAAAACTCTAATTATAAAGTATGTATATCTCCTTATGATCTTAGCCAATCTCATAAATAAATTCCTCAATATTAAGAAAAGCAACTTAGAACAAAAATGTTTTCCTAGATGGTACCTTAAATCATCACTAATTTATGGCTTTTGGATTGTTGGCCTTTTCATAGCCATGTTCTCTACCACTCTCCATCAGATAATTGATGGTTAGATTTTTCTTCCATATCCATATTTTCTTACATGGAACCCTAGTATGTGTTATTTTCGGTAATATTCATACTTTCGACTCTTTATTTTAAATAGAGGCCTCGTTAATTCATTTTTCGATGTGGGATTTCAACTAAGATATTTTGAAACGTCAAAAATGTGTTATCCCAATACCCTATATTTTGTTGAACCGATGGTACTTCAAATCATAATAGATTTATGAGTTTAAGGACCTCAATTATACACTTGTTTGTGATTGATGACCTCAATCACTACCTATAAATATTTACGTTTTTCCTCTGATTATATGTCTCTAATTGCCACCAATGTTCTCCTAATCATGATCATAATTTGGTGGTGACCCTTTCATTTCTCTTTTCCTCATATTAAGACTAAATTTTAGTAACCCAATTTCCGATGTGGGTTTTCCCACAAATATATTATCTATTTTCAACCTTTTATTTTCGAAGAACAATTTCAAATTGCGAGGACGCAATTTATTGAAGGAGGGGAGAATGTAACACCCCAAGATTTCATAGTGTGTTATTTCTTCAAAATAATTCAATAACTTGCACTACACGCAACACTGAGTTCAATTGCACCATGACTTACCAAAAAAAAATCCATTAAAAGAGGTCATGAATAGCATTAACTACATTTTTAACATTATATAATCCTTATAATTTTAGAATCCATATTATGAGTTTCTTAGTCATAATGCAAGAACAGATTCATTTTCAGTATTGCACTTTTATCAACTTTTGATAGTGAAACCTTTTTAAATACAATATTTAAGCTTTTTGACTAAATGGAGACATCAAAAAAATTTAGAATGAAACATCCCAAGCTTCCACGGTACGCTTTCCTTTGAATAAAACAGTAGCGTGTGTTGTACGCAATGTCGAGTTTTAACACACACCACAACCGATCAAACTAGCCGTTATAAATAGTAATACCTAAATTTTGAAATTATATATATTTTATATTTTGAAATGGACTTCATTTTTGGATTCGGAATATCGAATTTAGCCTAAGGTGAAATTTTGGTACTTTTCGGATAACTTTCATATTTTGATGAATAGTGAAAATTACTAAATTTTAATTAAAAACAACTTTTTTAATCAAAATAATTAATAGTGATAAATTATGAATTTGAGTGGTTTTAAAGTATATTTAGAATATATTTTTACAATTTAATATAATTTTGGTCATTAGACATAATTTTACAATTAAACCGAACATAAACAAGTGTCAATCTTTTGATAGTTATTATCTCTTAAAAACACGCTTTTTGTTTTGACAGCGGGAATTAATTTTAAATTAATTTCTGCCACTTCTGTGTTTTGAATTTAGAAAAATGGATTCCATATTTGGAATCAGGATGTTCAAATTGTGTAAATAGGTAACTTTTATTTTTAGACATTTTGAATAATTACTGCGGTAAATATTTTATTTACCATGGTTAAGGGTAAATCCGGTAAATAAGGGTTAAACAAATTATATTATAATAATACTAAATTACCCTAAAACGTGTCTTAAACCTATTGGTTGATACATGGTAGACCATGGGAATCTTTGGGTCGATTTTGGGACCCCATGGATCCACTTGTAAGTGATAATGACACTTTATTTTAATTAAGTCAAAATGAATACAAAAATGACACAAGCATATATCCTTTAGAAAAACAATTGTTACATAGGGTTATATAAGTTGGTTTTTAGATTATAAATATTCATTAGAAAGCTACAAAGATTTCCTACATAATGCTATTTTATTTATAATTTTTAGACATTAAATAATTTATTTTATTTATGTCACAATGATGATGCAGTAATTACTATAATAGTGAAAAATTAAAATAATTGATATTATAAATACCCAAAAAAATATAATATGAAACCTTTAATGAATTAAACTAATTTTATAGGATAATATGATATATTAGGATTTATTTAATTGACTTTTTTCGAAGTAATCAATCTGTTATGAGTTTCACAAAAATCAACTATTGAATAGTGTCAAAATTGACATAAAAGAGTTCTTAAAACAAATATTATATTATTAATTGATATTAAATTCCAAAAAATCTAAGGTTCGGCCAAGAGACTTATATCATGATATTTTCATCATTAATGGACCACTTGGGGGTCGCGTGGATGTATATAGTAAGTTTATTAACCATATTATATAAAAATACAAAGAGACATTGTAAAAGTGAAACTAATTAACTTAGAGTTAATACTTAAAGATAAGGTTAATATAAGTGCCCAAACCTGTCTAAATTCTATTGGTTGAGTGGTTTTAGATCTATCCCCACCTTAAACTTTGAATAATCAACTTTTGAGCCATTAGAAATCGAATATGAATTTATTATAAATTAATATTTCTAGCTTTTCCAAAGGTGCCCCTCACCCCTCTTATAAAAGGGCACTCCTACTTCTCATTTCTTCACACCTTCAAAGCCTTTTGGTTCGGCCAAACTCTGCCCAAATACTCTCCCAACATCACTCACTACAACCTAGAGGCCTTAGTTTGATCAGAACGCCAACCTAAGGATCCCTTTTGATCAAATCAAAAGGAAGAACCCGAAGAAGAGGTAATGATTTCACCACCCTTTTCCAAGTTCCTTTCTTCTTCCACTTCCTCTTTCTTTGTTCTTACCATTATAAAATAATAACTCCAGTATCTTACATATACTGTGATGTTATTATAAATATGGTACAACCATATTCAGTATTCTATCCACCCTTTGAATAACATGTCACCATACGTGCGTACGTACGGCTTACCGTCTCCACGTCGTGGTGTAATTGTTATTCAATATATTATTATTTGGATGGGTATAATAATGATGTGTAACTCATGTAAATAATAAATATAACATGTTAATGATTCTGTATATATGATATACCATCCATTTATATATTATTTTAATATCAAAAGAATGATATTGTCGCTCGTGCGTACGTACGGACTACCGTCTCCACGAACGCGATGAGATTCATTCTCCATCGTATCCATTCAAGTATAATTATCATTTGATGATTTAAAAATGATGTTTAAGGACTTGATATCATTCTGGATATGAATAATATACAACCTATCTTTTTCAATCATGTCTTACGTAACAAAACATATAAAAGAAAACAAGTAAGTTAACACCCGAAACGACGATAATTCTAAGATATTATTAACAAATCAATGTTAAAAGATCATATATGATATCATATTAATATATATGATTCTTGTATAGTTTAATAACAATTATTTCACCATTATAAAGGAGGTTAACCTACCCCAACCAAGGAAAAGTACAAGGTAAGGGTTATTTCACAATCTCTTCATTATCCGAGGTTGTTTATTTGTAATAATCTACTGGGATATCTTTATCATCCACATCCATGTTTCTTCAAAATGTATTTCAAAACATTTTTATTATTTACAAGAATATGGGTTAAAGTCGTTTAAACCCTTGTTTGACTTTTTATAAGAGGTTTATAAAGGAATCATTCCGTCGTTTTCAAAACAAGGTCATTTTTAACCTTTTCGACAGAATTAAGGTAAGAACGTTTTTTTAAACTTATACGGAGGGTGCGGCTAATTTCCACCGTTATAAAATCTTAAAAACATCCCTTTCAAGCTTATAAGAATATTTTCAAAGAAAATGTGTTATTTTATATGGATCTTAAATGATTTCAAAATAAAAAGTGATATTTCATTAAAAAGAATTTTGATTTCATCTATGTGAACATCCTTTGATGGATTTTACGCTTATTTGAATTTGATCTATTATGATACAAAACATCTATATTGTATTGAAGGTTTTGTGATATGTTTGACTGTGGATGTGCTATTTTTATACCATTCATAGTTTATGGTGAAATTATTGACATTTCGTATGCTAGTTTTAATACGAATGTTTATGTTATGTTTAAACCTTTTCATATGGGAATGCATTGGACTTAGTATGTGATGGGTGGAGCCCGCTATAGCTCCTCGATGCATCGGTAGGTCTCATGAGACAAACTAGTGTCTTGGCACAAGGCCTTGACAAAATATTATTTGTAGTCTTGGCACGAGGCCTTGAGTATGTGGTTATGATAGTCTGGCATTATGCATTCCAACATTATGAAAGTGGTTATTGATTTTTGCATGTGATTATTCGATTAGTAGAATATCCATGTGAATAAGTAAATGGAATTATTTCATTTTATTTATGCCATACCATGTTGAAAGTTCATATTTAAAAGGCTTTTGTTTTAGTTATACATTGCCTTAAATGTTTATTCTTATTTATGAAAGTTTCCGCTATATTGTTATCCTTACTGGGCATTTGAGCTCACCCCTTTTCTATGTTTTATTTTTCCCAGGATGTGAAGAAGTAAGTTATGAATGACCTGCAGGGATTTTATGAGGGGTTAATAGTGTGGATTGTGGAAACATTATGTTGTTGTAGTAGTTTTTCATTTTATGATGTAATGTAAAACTTATGAATATATCTAGTGTTTCCAAGGCTACTAAACCAATCGGTCTTTCGAGATTTGATCTTTCTTGTGATCATGCCAATGTTACGAAGTAATGCACCGACTCTGGGTAGCTGGGGTCGGGGCGTTACAGTTGGTATCAGAGGAAGTTTAGTACAATCCTTGGAAGCTAGATTTAGATAAACTCTGATTAGAGCACGTAGACCTAAGATGAACTTTGAGGATTAGTATAGAAGAACTTCCTAGAATTTTGGTATTGTAGAGATTTTGTGAGTTTTCCGAGCAATACATCCCTGTCTGGATACGAGCAGGTAGAGGCGGCTCTGGCACATATGTACCTAGGGGTAAAACCCGAAAACACCGCTTTGAGCTAGACTCGAACGGGAACTGGTGCACGACAACGGGCCTTGCTGCACTCTTGGTTACGACACTCCCGGGGGATATGCTTAGGATAATTCTCATTTTCTTTACAAACCATTATGAAGGGTTTATGAGTATATACTTCCTCAAAGAAAACATTTTTATGATTATGGATTATATCCATAAATAGTTCAATTTATGTTAAGTGTTTTGTAAGTATGGGATTATGTATTTTGACTCATAAACTAATCTAGTTTATGCCATTGTTTAGAAATGGCGCCCAGTAGAAGGAATGATAACTCCAGAAATGCACATGATTCAAAGAGAAGGAAGGATCATATCTCTCATGGTCTTAAGATAGAATTTATAATAGAAATAGTCTCCCATGTATTATCATCATATGAAGAAATAATATCATGTGTTGATATGATAAGTAAAGAGTTTACTGAGTCCTTTGGCTTTGAAGGGAAGCAAGAGAAGAAAAGGATGTAAGAGAGAAAGATGGATAAAGGGAAGAGGGAAAAGAAGAATTTTCCCATATGTGGTAATTGTGGAAAGAAACACCATAGAACTTTCCTGAAAGGAATGGGAGTTTGTTATAAGTGTGGAGGAAAAAGGCACAAAGTACGTGACTGCAAGGGTAAGAAAATGGTTTTAAATGTACAATGCTTCATTTGCAAGGAGTTTGGACACTACGCGAACCTATGCCCCAGTCATCAGACTATGCCACAAATGATGCTATTGGATAATAATCAAGTTATGATACTACCACAGATGAAGAGGAATGATTAGAGTTCTTATGTTGATTATGCCAATTGAGTGTTGTATCAACAATGTACTTGTTATAATAATTATGGAGTATATAAGGATTGTACGGCAGTACTATTTCATTAAGGACTTGAGATTGTGTGGAACAAAGAAAAGTGACTCAATAGCAGGATAGATTTTTGGAAAATATATGGTTGAGAGAATGATAAACCATAATATAGTTATGATACTGAGGTAGCGATTTTGGAATAATATGTGATTGTTTTGGATAAATTATATTGGATATTCTTGACTACCCTGGAAAAGATTAATGATTTGTATATTCCATCATTGTTGGGGTTTAAAACATTTTTGGATTAATGAAGTATATCCAAATTTCTATATGGAATAAGGGAGCATGAATGTAATCAATAAGGAATATGGTAATTCAGGATGTTTCGGTGTATTAAAAGAATACATGATGAAGGTATTCATATGCTATTACGGGGTAAAAAGGTTCTACATTATGTTTACCTTACTTATAAATGTTGGACTGTGAGTATGGATAGAAGTATTTTGGATAGTTCTAGTTTTGATTATTTTGGATTGCCATAAAAGGACAACCCGAAGGTCGGGCGGCAACCCGTCGCGTCCGGCAAGGCTGCGAGACTTGAACCCGCAACCGAAGGGCGACAAGGGTGTATCACCTACCACTGGCCCACGAGATGTCCTAGATTAAATAATGTAGTTTTTATTAAAAGATCGTGTAGATGAATTATAAATTCGTTTATTTTGGAACCCTATACGAATAGTGTAAATAGAATTTTTTTTACATTCTATTATCTTTTAGAGTGAAATATGAGTTTGTGGTAGAAATTTATTAATGGATAAAACTCTAATTATAAAGTATGTATATCTCCTTATGATCTTAGTCAATCTCATAAATAAATTCCTCAATATTAAGAAAAGAAACTTAGAACAAAAATGTTTTCCTAGATGGTACCTTAAATCATCACTAATTTATGGCTTTTTGGATTGTTGGCCTTTTCATAGCCATGTTCTCTACCACTCTCCATCAGATAATTGATGGTTAGATTTTTCTTCCATATCCATATTTTCTTACATGGAACCCTAGTATGTGTTATTTTCGGTAATATTCATACTTTCGACTCTTTATATTAAATAGAGGCCTCATTAATTCATTTTTCGATGTGGGATTTCAACTAAGATATTTTGAAACGTCAAAAATGTGTTATCCCAATACCTTATATTTTGTTGAACCGATGGTACTTCAAATCATCATAGATTTATGAGTTTAAGGACCTCAATTATACAATTGTTTGTGATTGATGACCTCAATCACTACCTATAAATATTTACGTTTTTCCTCCGATTATATGTCTCTAATTTCCACCAATGTTCTCCTAATCAAGATCATAATTTGGTGGTGACCCTTTTATTTCTCTTTTCCTCATATTAAGACTAAATTTTAGAAACCCAATTTCCGATGTGGGTTTTCCCACAAATATATTATCTATTTTTATCCTTTTATTTTCGAAGAACAATTTCAAATTGCGAGGACGCAATTTATTGAAGGAGGGGAGAATGTAACACCCCAAGATTTCATAGTGTGTGATTTCTTTAAAATAATTTAATAACATGCACTACACGCAACACCGAGTTCAATTGCACCATGACTTACCCAAAAAAAAGCCATTAACAGAGGTCATTAATAGCATTATCTACATTTTTAACTTTATATAATCCTTATAATTTTAGAATCCATATTATGAGTTTCTTAGTCATAATGCAAGAACAGATTCATTTTCAGTATTGCACTTTTATCAACTTTTGATAGTGAAACCTTTTTAAGTACAATATTTTAAGCTTTTTGACTAAATGGAGACATCAAAAAAATTTAGAATGAAACATCCCAAGATTCCACAATACGCTTTCCTTTTAATAAAACAGTAGCGTGTGTTGTACGCAACGTCGAGTTTTAACACACACCACAACCGATCAAACTAGCCGTTATGAATAGTAATACCTAAATTTTGAAATTATATATATTTTATATTTTGAAATGGACTTCATTTTTGGATTCGTAATATCGAATTTAGCCTAATGTGAAATTTTGGTACTTTTCGGATAGCTTTCATATTTTGATGAATAGTGAAAATTACTAAATTTTAATTAAAAACAACTTTTTAATCAAAATAATTAATAGTGATAAATTATGAATTTGAGTGGTTTTAAAATATATTTAGAATTTATTTTTACAATTTAATATAATGTTGGTCATTAGAAATAATTTTACAATTAAACCGAACATAAACAAGTGTCAATCTTTTGATAGTTATTATCTCTTAAAAACACGCTTTTTGTTTTTACAACGGGAATTAATTTTAAATTAATTTCTGCCACTTCTGTGTTTTGAATTTAGAAAAATGGATTACATATTTGGAATCAGGATGTTCAAATTGTGTAAATAGGTAACTTTTATTTTTAGACATTTTGAATAATTACTGCGGTAAATATTTTATTTACCATGGTTAAAGGTAAATCCGGTAAATAAGGGTTAAAAAAATAATATTATAATAATACTAAATTACCCTAAAACGTGTCTTAAACCTATTGGTTGATACATGGTCGACCGTGGGCATCTTTGGGTCGATTTTGGGACCCCATGGATCCACTTGTAAGTGATAATCACACTTTATTTTAATTAAGTCAAAATGAATACAAAAATGACACAAGCATATATCTTTTAGAAAAACAATTGTTACATAGGGTTATATAAGTTGGTTTTTAGATTATAAATATTCATTAGAAAGCTAAAAATATTTCATACATAATGATATTTTATTTATAATTTTTAGACATTAAATAATTTATTTTATTTATGACACAATGATGATGCAGTAATTACTATAATAGTGAAAAATTAAAATAATTGATATTATAAATACCAAAAAAATATAATATGAAACTTTTAATGAATTAAACTAATTTTATAGGATAATATGATATATTAGGATTGATTTAATCGACTTTTTTCGAAGTAATCAATCTGTTATGAGTTTCAAAAAAATCAACTATTGAATAGTGTCAAAATTGACATAAAAGAGTTCTTAAAACAAATAATATTTTATTAATTGATATTAAATTCCTAAAAATCTAAGGTTCGGCCAAGAGACTTATATCATGATAGTTTCATCATCAATGGACCACTTGAGGGGCGCTTGGATGTATATAGTAAGTTTATTAACCATATTATATAAAAATACAAAGAGACATTGTAAAAGTGAAACTAATTAACTTAGAGTTAATACTTAAAGATAAGGTTAATCTAAGTACCCAAACCTGTATAAATTCTATTTGTTTAGTGTTTTTCTACCTATCCCCACCTTAATATTTGAATAATCAACTTTGGAGCCATTATAAACCGAATATGAATTTATTATAAATTAATATTTCTAGCTTTTCCAAAGGTGCCCCTCACCGCTCTTATAAAAGGGCACTCCTCCTTCTCATTTCTTCACACCTTCAAAGCCTTTTGGTTTGGCCAAAATCTGCCCAAATACTCTCCCAACATCCCTCAATACAACCTAGAGGCCTTAGTTTGATCAGAACGCCAAACTAAGGATCCCTTTTGATCAAATCAAAAGGAAGAACCCGAAGAAGAGGTAATGATTTCACCACCCTTTTCCATGTTCCTTTCTTCTTCCACTTCCTCTTTCTTTGTTCTTACCATTCTAAAATAATAACTCCAGTATCTTACATATACTGTGATGTTATTATAAATATGGTACAACCATATTCAGTATTCTATCCACCCTTGGAATAACATGTCACCATACGTGCGTACGTACGGCTTACCGTCTCCACGTCGTGGTGTAATTGTTATTCAATATATTATTATTTGGATGGTTATAATAATGATGTGTAACTCATGTAAATAATAAATATAACATGTTAATTATTCTGTATATATGATATACCATCCATTTATATATTATTTTAATATCAAAAGAATGATATTGTCGCTCGTGCGTACGTACGGACTACCGTCTCCACGAACGCGATGAGATTCATTCTCCATCGTATCCATTCAAGTATAATTATCATTTGATGATTTAAAAATTATGTTTAATGACTTGATATCATTCTGGATATGAATAATATACAACCTATCCTTTACAAACATGTCTTACGTAACAAAACATATAAAAGAAAACAAGTAAGTTAACACCCGAAACGACGATAATTCTAAGATATTATTAACAAATCAATGTTAAAAGATCATATATTATATCATATTAATATATATGATTCTTGTATAATTTAATAACAATTATTTCACCATTATACAGGAGGTTAACCTACCCCATCCAAGGAAAAGTACAAGGTAATGGTTATTTCACAATCTCTTCATTATCCGAGGTTGTTTATTTGTAATAATCTACTGGGATCTCTTTATCATCCACATCCATGTTTCTTCAAAATGTATTTCAAAACATTTTTATTATTTACAAGAATATGGGTTAAAGTCATTTATACCCTTGTTTGACTTTTTATAAGAGGTTTATAAAGGAATCTTTCCGTCGTTTTCAAAACAAGGTCATTTTTAACCTTTTCGACAGAATTAAGGTAAGAACGTTTTTTTTAACTTATACGGCGGGTGAGGCTAATTTCCACCATTATAAAATCTTCAAAACTTCCCTTACAAGCTTATAAGAATATTTTCAAAGAAAATGTGTTATTTTATATGGATCTTAAATGATTTCAAAATAAAAAGAGATATTTCTTTAAAAAGAATTTTGATTTCATCTATGTCAACATCCTTTGATGGATTTTACGCTTATTTGAATTTGATCTATTGTGATACAAAACTTCTATATTGTATTGAAGGTTTTGTGATATGTTTGACTGTGGATGTGCTATTTTTATACCATTCATAGTTTATGGTGAAATTATTGACATTTCGTATGCTAGTTTTAATACGAATGTTTATGTTATGTTTAAACCTTTTCATATGGGAATGCATTGGACTTAGTAAGTGACGGGTGGAGCCGGCTATAGCTCCTCGATGCATCGGTAGGTCTCATGAGACAAACTAGTGTCTTGGCACAAGGCCTTGACAAAATATTTTTTGTAGTCTTGGAACGAGGCCTTGACTATGTGGTTATGATAGTCTGGCATTATGCATTCCAACATTATGAAAGTGGTTATTGATTTTTGCATGTGATTATTCGATTAGTAGAATATCTATGTGAATAAGTAAATGGCATTATTTCATTTTATTTATGCCATACCATGTTGAAAGTTCTTATTTAAAAGGCTTTTGTTTTAGTTATACATTGCCTTAAATGTTTATTCTTATTTATGAAAGTTCCCGCTATATTGTTATCCTTACTGGGCATTTGAGGTCACCCCTTTTCTATGTTTTATTTTTCCCAGGATGTGAAGAAGTAAGTTATGAATGACCTGCAGGGATTTTATGAGGGGTTAATAGTGTGGATTGTGGAAACATTATGTTGTTGTAGTAGTTTTTCATTTTATGATGTAATGTAAAACTTATGAATATATCTAGTGTTTCTAAGGCTACTAAACCAATCGGTATTTCGATATTTGATCTTTCTTGTGATCATGCCAATGTTACGATGTAATGCACCGACTCTAGGTAGCTGGGGTCGGGGCGTTACATGAAAAGGGTCCTATATTCTATCATTTCATGAAGATGTTCATGGGAATCATAAAGAATAGAAGATCATCAATCCTTTCACAAATTATTTCTCAAAAGTCTATTTTGGAAAGGATAATGTTTTATAAAAAGGATGATATGGAAATTCAGATGATAGTGTAAACTATCAAAAAATGGAAATCCGTGGTGTTCAATATTAATGAATAAGGAATTGTGAGACTTGGGACAAGACTATGTGTTCCTGCAAATCTTGAGTTAAATAAATAACATTTGGATGATGTACATGGTTTGAATTATCCATTAACCTAGAAAACACAATGATGTATTGAGATATATGAGAGTTTATTGGTGAGATATCATGAATAAAGAGGTCACTGAGTATACATCAATGTTTATAGTAAGTCATCAGCTGAATGGTGGGAGGTAGAAGTCGAAAGGGATGATGTGACCATTACACATACCAGCATTGATGTGGGAAAAAATCACCATGGACATTGTCATTGTACTTCTGAAGACATCCAATGGAAACAATGATATATAGTTATTTGTGGATTTTTTTAAAAAGAATGAAAAATTCATTGAAAGTCAAGAGGATATCTCATTACATCAACTAACATAGATATACATTATAGAATTCGTATGGCTACAATGAAGTACCACTATCTATTGTATCTGATCGAGATCTAAGATTCACCTATAAGTTCAACAAGAGGCTCCAACACACACTGAATACTGAGATGAACTTCCCTAGGACATATAATCCTAAAACTAATGAAAAAACTAAGTGAACAATCCAATCATTTGTGGAAATGTTGAGAGCATGATCAATGGACATCAAAGGTGGAGAATATCAACATCTTCTAATGGTTCAGTGCTCTTACATTAAGAAATTTCAACCCAAGGATCCTAATAGATCCCAATGAATCCCTTTCTGGGAAAAGGATCATATAAAAATCTTGTTGGGATGTTGTTGGGGAGAGAAGACTCCTAGGTTTAGAAATGGTAGATGAAATGGTGGAGAAGGTTTAGACAATCAAAAAAACATTAAAGATTCTCAGATTTGAAAAATGATCTATGTTGATAATCATTGATGAGACCTACATTGTGAGTTATTGATACGGAATTCCTCCACATATCACTGTTGAAGAATTATGAGATTTGTGAAGTAGGTAATAAGTATTTCCATGTACATCGTCCACTTTGAGATTATTGGTCATATTAGAGTAGTGGCCAATAAACTAGAACTCCCACTGAACCTATCTCAAGTAAATGACAATTTCTATGTATCACTATTGAGGAGGTACATAACTAGCCCATATCATGTACTCAATCTAGTGGTGTTACCATTCGATAATGACCTCTCCTATATAGATAATCTAGTAATGATATTTTATTGTATGGAAAATGTTATACAAAATAAGAAAATTCCCATCATCATGGTGGTGGGGTGAAACCACAAGTTTGTATAAGAAATTTGGGAATCAAAGGATGTTATAAAGCCGAGTTACCCTCATATATTTTCGTCTAGGAAATGGTAATTTTTTTGAGAAATTTTTTAAGGTGGGGAGACTATAATGAACCACACTTTTATTAATAAAAATTCATTTTCATATAAATAATTTTTTTATTATGTAAAATTGTTATATAGAACATAGGCAATTTCATGATTCTATGTTTTCTAGACTTTAAATTACTATTAAGATTTTTTACCATAGCTAATATAGATGTTGAATAGTGATCACATGATTAGTATAAATATAGGTCTTTAACAAATCCAATTTACATAGCCAATTGATGTTATGGCCTAATCCAGTAGAATTTCCCCATACAAAGCCCATTTGTCAGAGCTTGTGAAGGATGTGGCATCTCTGGGATTTGCTTTTTCCCAAGCCCAGGCCGAGAATCAACATGCTAAGAATGAACGGAATCCCTTACGTGGGATGTGGAAGATAATAGATTTTACCACTTAAACAATGTTTTCTGATCTGCCCCAAAAGATTGTCACCATCTCACACCTTACCCTTGGGTATTGTGGAGTTGTTATAAGGGGTTTTTTAACAAGGAATTGGTTAATATATTTTTTGTGTGTTGTATTTTATAAATAGAAGTCTTATTACATTAATTATATGTGGTGATTATATTACTTATTGATTTTACATGATAAATTATTTTGTATTATGTTTGATAATTATTATATTATCATACGATAAAATTGAAAAATAATTTTTAATTTATGAATTTCTTATGATGAAATAATCAATTTGTAGAATAAATAATTTTTTGAATAAATTATTATTATTATGTAATTTTTATAAATGATCATATAATTTTTATGATGGAAAATGCAATTTTATTTTGGTTTGGAATCAATTTTTATCCAAACCCGTCAATTTTAAATAAATGAAAAACTTATTTTAAAAGAAACAATTTAAATATTTAGAAAATTATTTATAGAAAAAGAATATTATTTTTTTAAATCTAGATGGTGAAATTATCTAGTGGTTAAATTTTCATAATTTTCGGGGACATTAAAAAAATTTCAATATAAATTAAATATATTTTAAATAAATAATGGGTTTTATGACATATTAATGTCCCAATACTAATTTAATAAAATTATATAAAAAATATATTCAGGCAATATATTTTGTACATTTAAAAAAATGTGATTCTATATTTTTTTGATTAATTTTATGTTTCCTTAGTGGACCCTCCACGACTTATAAAATATTTTAAAATTTTATAAATGATTTCTTTGATAGTGTGACTCACCTCCACATAAGAAATTTGAATACATAAATAATTTCATCCATTGGAATTCTAAAATAAATTTTTATCACTTCACATTGGATGAAACTATGGGAAAAACCATTGGTTTGTTTGTGGTTTGGAATATTTAATTATATAGATTACACAACCTATGTTTCTGAAATATTAAAGACTTACCCAGCCATTTCCAATATAAACCCACCCTGTCTCCCACTTCTATTCACTCAAAACCCCTGGAGAACATCCCTAATATGACCTCCTCTATCAAGAATCCTCCCAAGGATCCCCAAGATCTCACAAATCCCTTCCTCAAGATCATGAAGTCACACGCTCTTGTAAGGACTCCTTGCATTCATTCCTTCTATATTTATTTCCATGATTACATGAAATGATATACCCTTTTATTTTAAATTTAAAATTTTATGGTAGGATTTTTCTTTGTAATAAATCATATTTATGATTTCTATTTGACGTCTTCATGCTCCCGATGTTACACCATAATTTCCAATTCCAAAATTATTGTGTAAGAGAATACCATATCCATTTCTCTATCATCTATATTAACCTTTATGCACATTTACATGTTGATTTAGGAATTACATTAACAAATTCCACATCTCTTATACATGGAAAAAACTATGTGGCATAATGAATCCATGTGGTATGATCTATGTAGCACATGTTTTCATGAATTGAAATGATTAAGAAGGTTGCTCCATGATACTGCTATAATGCATTGGGTAAAAATTAATACCATGATTTGTCTGGTCCAATGTGTATTTACTCATGAGAATTTATGATAAAGTATTGTTTACCCTTACTAATTCATATGCAATGTGGGTTTACTCATGCTCCATGTGCAATGAGCCTTGGATCATGATTGTATAATATTAAACTCTATTGCCACATCTCTATGTTATGATAATTGTAACATCCTAGGTAAGTAAACAATATGAAATTTTCATATTAATTAGTATTTGTAAAATAATTATTAATTTTACATTACACTGGATGCTATGTTCTACGGCCTACCCGATACACAATAACGGGTGTCATTGAAATCTTACGTTGCACAGAATGTTGGGTCATACTGAAAAATAATAATATAATATTATTATTTTAAATGGTAGTTAATGCCTAACCTTATTATTTGTGGGAATGAATAAAATTAACAACATTATTATTATACATGTTTTTTAAATGTTTTTACATTTATCTAATAAATTTTAGAGGCTTAAAATGTTAATAAATCTAATTTTAAGCATAATTTACCTTAAATGTTTGATTTAAAGAATTTTGATGGAGAAATATCTTTAAATAAATTTTTGTTGGCTTTTTTATGTTATATTTGAAAAAGTAGAATTCATCTTTAATATCAGGGCATCAAAATCCACTTTGGGTGTAATTTTTTTATTTTTCTGATAAAATTCAATTTTTGATTAATAGTTAAAAATACGGTATTTTAATTCGAATATTATTTTTAAAGTCATTTATTTATATGTTTTTATTATTTTTTGTAATTGGTTATAATGTGTTATTAGATTATAATTTTACTGATTAATCTATTAGTGGTCATTGGAATTCATTTCAATTTTAAATTGGACATAAAGATGTGTCAATCTTTTGATAGATATTGTTTCTTAAAAACACGCTATTTGTTTTGACAATAGAATTTAACATTAAATTAATTAATTAATGTTCAATGTTTTTATTTTTGTTAAATAGATATCATTTCTGAATTTGGAATATCAAATATAGCTTAGGAAGTGTTTTTTGTATTTTTTTTTTGAAAAACATCAATTTTTGATGAATAGTGAAACCACTAAGTAGTAGTTAACAAATTGACTTTTTCCATTAAATGAAATTTTACCACTTCTGGGAATTTAATAAATAAAATACGACATAAATTGTCATTATTATTATTTAAAATGTTGTTTAATAAGATGAAAATAATTTTTTGACGAGTAGTGACTTTTGACATTTATTTACCGCTTTTAAAGGTAAATTTGATAATTCAAGGTAAAATGATTATTATAAAAAAATTCATTAAAAATAGTACTATCATTATTGGGTGAGTCATTGACGACCATGAGAATCTTGGTGTCAATTTTGAGACCCCATGACACAATTGGGAGTGATAATGACACTTTAGATTAATTAATTTAAAGTAAAGACAAAAATTACAAAAACAAATATCTTTTTTTAAATTAGATTTTTATATAGTTATATTAGTTAACCATTTGACTATAAATATTCACTGGAAACCTAATTTCTATAATTTTTATATATTATATAAATTAAATTACTTATGAACAATTCTGATGCAGTGTTTACCTCATTAATAAATCATTTAAATAAAAAAGATTAAAAATATTAAAATAACACCCAAATCCAATCAAATTAATTTTTCATAAATTTATTTAGACCATGAGTCATCCTATCGTTTTTCTTAATGATATTCGGGCCTTTGGAAACTGAAAATAATTATATAATTAATTAATGTTTTCACACTTTCCTAAGAAACCCATCCTCCCCATATAGAAACCCTTCACCTATAACCCATTATTCACACCTCTCAAACCCCGTGGATAATCCGAAACCTACACAAATAAGCAATCATGATACCACTATTACTCTTATACGGCTTACCTTAGGCATAAGGAACTTCATGAAGTAATTTTCATTAAAACTAAAGGGAGTTACCCGAATTAAAAGTAACAATTTCTCTTAAATTCATTTGTTTCATTTTGTTTTATTTTAATTATCCAACCCCATAAACTCTTTTTATTAATTTATTTTATAAAAAAAGTAACTTAATATACTTTTTTTTCAATGGGTGGTAATCTAACTACAATTACACACACCTCCGTCTAATGGGTAAAGAACAAGCGGTTTTTGTGGACGGTGAACTTCTACCTCACGAAATGATGATTATTCATATATCTACAGAAACCTATAATGGTGGCCATTAAGAAGGAACTGTAATTATATGTGATAAATATTATATTTATAATGTTTATATTATTCTTTATTTTTCATTTATAGGCTACATTTATCGTTTCCATATTGGGTAAAAACAATAATCTCATTTGAGGAAGTGCCGACTACTACCCACTCAAAGTGATATGACTCCTTAATGCATTATGGAGAAAATATAAAGGTTAGAGTTAATAAAATTATTTATAATATTATAAAGTTATTATAATAAACTTGTGTGACATTATTTTTCCATTCCATTACAAATACGTAATAGAAATGGATGTAGCATTCATTCGTAAATACAGCTTACCGTCTCCAAGAACGGTGCATTACATTTATTATATCCAAATGTTATGTACTATGATAATTACACAAATATATATATAATGGATATATATGATATATATGATATCTAAATCTGTAATATCATTCAGGATATAATGAAATTTTGACCACATGAACTACTTGTAATTATACGAAGATCATTTTTTCACTCAAATAGAAAATATCGACAAAACTACCATTATTAAATTAAATGAATACATAACATTTATAACATGGTAATAAGTGATATAAAAGGAATAATAAACATTAAAAATGTTCTTAATTTTTTATAATTTAACATAATATTATTATTCTTGATGAACAAGGAACATACAAGTCATGTCGGACATGAGGTAAGGGGTTTCTTAACTCACTTTTAATTATGTGAGATTACCATTGTTCACCTCTTATTTATTGCATGTGGTGTATTTTTTACTTCCCATTGATATATATTATCATTATTATATTTATATTCATGATATTCTATTATTCAATTGGTGGTTATTAACTTTTTTTTCATACGACTCGATTGATTACTACGTGGTATGGGGCTTCTTCTCTCACATTCAATTCAATGAGATATCCATTGTTCGCCACTTATTTATAGCATTTAGTGTATTTTGTACTATCAATTGATATATATTGTCATTAATATCATTATATTCATGTTATTTTGTGATTCATTTGGTGGTTATTAACTTTTTCTCATACGACTCGATTGATTTCAACATGGTAGGGGGTTTCTTATCTCACTTTTAATTCAATGAGATTTCCATTGATTGTCACATATTTATTGTATATTGTGCATTGTGAAAAACCATTTGATGTATATTATCATGAATCTATTTATATTCATGTTATTCAGTGATTTAATTGGTGTTTATAAACATTATTTTTTACAACTCATTTGATTAAAATGTGGTAAGGTGTTTTCATCTCACTTCTTATTCCAGTATGATTCGTGCTATATTGACACTATTTCCTTTTGTGTCTTGTATGTACTTACCATGATTGAATTAATTGTGTAATATAAAAAAATTATGTGAAATTAATTCTTAATTTTATGATCCTTCTATCATATGGTGAATGATTCGTAATTTACCAAATCATTAAGGGAACCTTCCCCCTCCTCTTTTTTAAAGACTTATTTTTTTATGTCTTTTAATTTACATCTTCTAATGATGGTATATGTTCTTCTATATCCTTAATGATGTCATATTTTATGTAAAAGTAATGAGATGCCCATTTCTCTGTCATCAAATTATTTTTCAGAATTGTAAAGGGACGTTGTTAGGCTGTCGAATTTCTATAAGGGATCTTCTTAACCCAATTTCAATTATTTAATTAATCATATACTTGTTGATTTTTTTATAATAAAAATATTTGTTAATTACGTATGATTTTTTCAGAAATTATATATTCTTTTTTGAGTTTATTCTTATTTTTCACACATAATTATGTAATTGATTTGTCTTTAATATAAGGACATCGTATTGATAAAGGATTTTGTCTCAATTAACATTCCCTTGAGACTTAATTGTTGTTATCCACCAATTTACTTTTATATGGCGTATATGCATCCCATTAGAAAATTATATCATGAATATAATTATTCTCATGATATTATTTGTTTTGTTTTATTCTACTATTAAATTATGATTAGTCACCTATTTATTAAGTATTACAAGACTCATTAAGTAAAACATCATTTTGAATGCTTTAATGATTTATTTTTCAAAATATTTCTCATTAATGTTCACGATATAAAAATGGTTATTATTATTTATTAACATGGATATTAATGTTTTAAAACATTAATTCCTTTAATGGATTCAAAGTGGAATTGGACCCCTTGATTCAAAAATATCATTTTAAATGTTTTAAATAGTTTTGATAATGGTTTGATTAAACATTGATTAAGTAAATATATTCAAATGAAATGTTGTATTTGCAATGTGGGAATGTAATTAGAGATTTTTTTTATTTACAATATTTTATCTATTATGATTTTATAATGGTAATTGGACATATGATGGGTGGTTACATGTTAAACCAAATGTCGAGTGGTGCCATGATAAACCAGGATAGGTGGTTACGTTATAACCTCTAATGCAGTCAGTATGGAAGTCAGTCATATGGCTATTCAATTTAGTGATATGATTGGATTTCGACCATATGTTCATTCCATTTAAGTATATTAATGTTTCATGATTCCATTATATGTAATATGTTCTTTATATGGGTTTTATGGTAATATTTTAGTTACAAATAGGTATGAAATAATATTTTTTCAGTAACGAGTATTTTTCTAATACATAAAGGTGAAATAATTACTGATGATAAAGTATTCGTGGTTTACTTGTTATTTTGAAAAAATAACACTTTTCCTTCTTTGGGTATCCCTTATTGAGCATTTTTCTCATCCCATGATTTGGTAATGTTTTTCATATGACATGAAGTGGAATAGGGACAAGGAAATGATAAAGGAAAAGTAATGATGCATAAAACATGGAAGTGGACATGTTTCTTTTAAAGATTTTATATTTTATGAAAAATGTATACTAGTTAGTAGTGTCTACTAGAAATATTCAAGTTGTTATGTAATAGTTATGGTATAATTCTCTAAAACTCATATCTTGAAAAGATCCTCAATGTGAATTCTTGACATGATTCATGATTATGTACTGTTTAAGGATGGGTACATGTAGTTGGTTTCAGAAGTTGGTTTTGATAACATTAGAGGTCTGGGTGTTATTTAATCACCAGTGACATAACTATAATGGTTAGTATATTAGAAACTGTTACAGTTTTTTTAGATAAATCAAATATTTTTAAGAAAACATGAAAAGTATGTTTTGGTGTTTAACATCCTCATAAGATAATATGTGATGATTATATTGATATACTCACACTGACCTTTTAGGTGATAGTCAATGGAAAGATCTATCAGGCATCAATGTAACAAGGGATGTGAAGAAAACTATGACAGTTTTCTGAATGAGAAATTGAATGAAATGGGAGCTACAATGAGATCTCTTATGGTTATTCTCAACCAACTATCTGGAGTCATGATTGACCACCTGTACCATGGTGATTTTTATAAGGAATCATATATACGAGAAACAAATCCACACAGAAGTTCAGGTAATAATCACAATGGTATGTATATTCAAAAACCTATGTGTAAGGAATGTGGAATGAAACACAAAGTAAAATGTTTCAAAGGTAAGGGAAGATGATATAGATGTGGAAGTGAAAGTCATAAAGCAAGAACATACCATGGAAAAATGAAGCATCCAGTTGACTCCAGGAAAGGGGACGAAGTTCATTATGTGGGATCAATTGAATTTTTTTAAATGTTGTTTTCATACTCCTTATAAAAACAGATGTACTATGAAGATGTTTTCGGAATTGGATCACCAGGAACGTACAAACATTATTTTATCAATACCTAATCCCATTCCGATTGAGGATGAAGAAAATAACAATTACGAGTGAAAGGTATGGATTATTTCATAATGTATGTTTTGATATTAATGGATCATGAAGAACATTGAATGAGTAAGAAGTCAACATATAAAGGATTAAATAGTTATGGTAGATTTTAGGATAGTGAAATGCTTAAATGTATTAAGGCTCTATTTTTGTAGGTGTTATAATAGAAGACTTTTTATAGTATGTGTAATCCTAATGTTTTATATATGAAAATTTTATTCATGGAATAATTATCTTTTCTGTTGTGTATATAGTTATAAATAACCATTTGGGTTTATATAATCCTTAAATTTGAGGAAATTATAAGTTAATATATTTTTTGATGGAAAATTAAAGTTATTAGATAACCATTGTGGTTAAAATATGTTATGATTATTTTTTATGAATTTAGATCTTTTTTTGGAATTTTATAAAACTATATTGTTTTCAAAAATGGTAAACACACAGACCGCGTGAAATCCCGTCACGTTGTATAATGATACGGGAATCGAAACCACAACCAAGGTGTGATTTGGATTTATCACCTACCACTAGAATACGTGAAGTCCCTGGTTATTATGACTAATTCATTTTATTTAGATAATTTTATGAATCAAGAATAAGTTGATTTTGGGTTATCTATGTAAATTATTAACCAGTCATGGAGAATATATGATTAGGTTTATTACTTTTCAATATGATACTTTAATAGAAACTGAGGTTATTTGGAGATAAATGTTTAGATTTATCTAGGAGAATATGTGATTAAATCCTTCATAGATTTGGGTTTCAATATTAGTTTGGATTACATGGAATAATTTTATGGTCATTTGTTTATTTTATGGTCTTTGTTGAACTTTGGGTATTGTTTGAAAATATTCATAGATTAAGAGTAGTTTTTGTTTTTGTAAAAGATTATTCTTTTTATGGATTATATGATCTTATATTATACAATTTTTGTTTTGGATGCTGGATAATGATAAGGAAATATATAGTTCATCTTTTATAGATTATGTGATACTATAGCAGTTTATTCTATCACTTCATGTGTGACCAAGTCATCTTCAATACTTACACTTTGAAGATAAGATGAGTTTGTGGTAGAATTTTATAAAAGGATAACAATCTACATTAAAAGTATGTATATTTCTTTACAATCATAGTATCTTTATTTATAAAATTCATCAACTATATGAAAATTATCTTGAATTAAAAAATTTATAAGATCCTTTCTATCATCACAAATTTACCCAATAACAAATTTATGGTATTTTGGTTGTTAGCATTATTTGATCAAGATCACTATCACAATTTATTAATCTATGGGAGTTAGTTCCTCTTCCATATCCATGTATTCATGGAATACTAGTTTCTATTGTAATGGGTGACCTTTTTATATATCTTTCATTCTTCTAAAGTGATATTTTTATTTACACTTTTTCTAAGGTGGGACATTCAATGATGTTTCCAACCCCAATTTAAAAATTGCGAGGACCTAATTCCCAAAAGTGGTTGAAGGATCTAACATCCAAGGTAAAAAAAGAATATGAAATTTTCAAATTTATTAATATTTATATTTTAATTATTAATATTTCTTTAAAGAGGATTCTATTTTCGATGGATTACCCGATATAGAACAACGCGTTTCTTTGAAATCATACGTTGCACTCAACATTAGGATATACTGAAAAATAATAATATAATATAATTATTTTAAATTGTAGTTAATTCCTAGCCATTGTATTTGTAGTAAGAACAGAGCTAACATAAATATGATTATATATGTTTTTTAAATGTTCTGACATTTATCCAATAAAAGTTATAGTCATAAAATTTTAATTAATCATATTTGAAGCATAATTTACATTAAAAGGATGATTTACGACCTTTTGATTGATAAAACCCTTTAAATTATGTATTTTTCACTTTTAGATGTTCTATTTGAAAAAATAAAATTCTTTTTTAGAATCAGGACATCAAAATTCAATTTGAGTAAAATTTCGTTATTTTTATGAAAAAATTCATTTTTTTGATGAATAGGGAAAAATATTGTATTTTAATTCAAATATGCTTTTTAATATAATTTATTTATATTGTTATATTATCTTTTTAATTGGTTTTAAAGAGTAATTATATTATATTTTTACCATTTAATCAAATGGTGGTCATTGGAATTAATTTTACTTTGAATATAGATATAAAAAATTGTTAATCATTTGATAGATAGTGTTTTTAAAAACAATCTATTTGTTTTCAAAACAGAAATTTATTTTAAATTAATTAATGAAAATATATGTCTTGAATATTTTAAAATAGACATCAATTTTTAATTCAGAATATAAGAAATTTGTTAGGCTGAATTTTTGGTATTGTTTTTGAGAAAATTGAATTTTTAATGAATAGTGAAACCACTAAGAGTTGTTAAAAATTGACACTTTCATTTAAATGAAATTTTATATCTTTTTGAGAGTTGAATTTCAAAAATCCGACATACATGGTTGTTATTAGTAATTTAAATGTGGATAAAAAAGATGAAAATAATTTTTTTGGTGAATAGTAACTTTTGACTTTTATTTAACGCGGTTGATGGTAAATTGGGTAATTCAAGGTAAAAAAGAATACTATACTAAAAAAATTACTTTAATACTTGTCTTAACATTATTTTATGAGTCATGACCAACCATGGCCATCCATAGGTCAATTTCGGGACCCCATGGAGCCACTTGGGAGTGATAATTGCAATTTAGATTAATTAATTTAAAATAAAGATAAAAATGACAAAAACAAATATCTTTTAGTAAACTAATTAATACATAAGGTTATATAAGTTATCATTTAGACTATAAATATACACAAGAAAGTTAAAAATAACTCCTAAATCATGGTATTTTTTATAATTTTGATACATTATATAAATTAAATTATTTATGACAAAATAATGATGCAATGTTTACCACACTAATAAATTAATTATATAAATAAGATTTGAAATATTAAAATAACATCCAATACCTCTCCAATTATTATTGGATGAATTTATTTCTTGCATGAGTAATCATATATTAGTCATTAATTAGTTTTGGACCTTTAGAAACCGAAAATCCTTATATAATAAAATAATATATTAACACTTTCCTAAATAAATCCTCATCCACCTTGTAAAAATCCCTCATCTGTATCTAATTCCTCAAACCTCTCAAGCCCTTTGGCTCATCCAACCCCTGCGTAAACAAGATCTGAATATTCCTCTATCACACCTAGAATCCTTACCTTAGTTAGAATGCACTTCAAGATGCAATTTTGGGTCAAACCCAAGTGGATACCCAAATTAAAGGTAACAATTTCTCTTAATTTTTTTTTATTTTGTTTTATTTTACTTCTCCATCCCGATAAACTCTTTTTATTCCCCAATTATATAACAAAACTATTATCCTCAAATAATCGGTATTTTTTAATGAGAAGGATTCTAACTACACTTACACACAACTTCGTCTAATGGGTAAAGAACATACTATTTATGTGGACGGTGAAATACTGCCTCGCGAAACGATGATTGTTCAAATATCTCCATCAGCCTATAATGATGGTCATTATGAAGGTAATTTATTTATATATGATATATATTATATTTATATTGTCTTTATGATTATATATTTTTCATTTATATAATACCAATATGGTTTCCATGGTGGGTAAATACGATAATCTCTTCTGAGAAAGTGCAGACTACCGCCCCCACAAAGTGAAATTAATCGTCCATGCCTCACGGGGAATGTATAATTTGTATAGTTGATAAAATTATATATGATATTTTAATGGAAAAACAATATACTTATTTATCATTTTGTTTACATTCCATCAAAAATACGAACAAGAAATTGAAGTAGCGTTCATGTATACGTACGACTTCCCATCTCCATGAACGATGCATTTCATTTCTTATCTCCAAATGTTATGTACAATTATTAATACATGTATATACTAGATATATATGATATATATTATATCTAAATAATTAATATCATTCTGGATAAAATTAACTTTTTCCCTCATGAACAACTTGTAATTATTAGAAGTCTATTTTTGACTCAGATAAAAAATATCGAAAAAATGATCATTATTAACTTAAATGATTACATAATGATTATAATATGGTAATAAGTGATATAAACAGAATAATAAACATGTAAAATGTTATTAATCATGTATAAATTAAGATAATATTATTATTCAGTAAGATCAAGGAATAAACAAGTCAAGACGGACACGAGGTAAGAGGTTTCTTATCTCACTTTTAATTTCATGATATTTCCATTTTTCTCCACTTATATATTAAATGTGTTGTATTTTTTACTTCCATTTGATATATATTATCATGATACACTTTATATTCATGGTATTATGTGACTCATTTGGTGTTTATTAATATTTTATCATATGGCTCTATTGATGACAATGAGGTAAGTGGTTTTTTATCTCACTTTTCATTCCATTATATTTCCAATGTTCACCACTAATTATTAACATGTGGTGTACATTGTACAGAAATATGATATATATAATCATGATTTCATTTATATTCATGATATTATGTGATTCATTTGGTGGTTGTTATCTTTTGGTCATATGACTTGATTGATTACATCGTGGTAAGTGGATTCTTATATCACTTTTTATTCCGTGACATTTCCATTGTTCTCCACATATTAATTGCATGTGGAATATTTTGTACTATAATTTGATATTTATTATCATTATTCTCTTTATATTCATTGTATTATGTGATTCAATAGGATTTTATTATCCTTTTTTCATATGACTCGTTTTAATATAATGTGGTAAAGGGGTTTTCATCTCACTTCTTATTCCAGTGAGATTCGTGCTATATTGCAACTATTTACTTTTGTGTGGGGTATGAAATTCAAATTATTTTAGACAATGTGTAATATAACTTAATTTATTGGAAATTATATCTTCATTTTATGATCCTTACTTCATATGGTGAATGTTTCATAAGTTACCATATCGTTAAGGGATCATTTTACCCTCCTATTTATTAAAGACTTCTTTTTGTTAATGTTTTTAAATTACATATTCTAATTTTGGGATATGTTATTATATATCCTTAATGATTTAAATTTTATGTCCAAGTTATGAGGTACCGTTTTCTCTCATAAAGTTATTTTTTTGAATTTTCAAGTGACACGGTTAGGCTGTCGAATTTCTGTAAGGGAACATCGAAACCAAATTTTAATTATTTGGATTAAACATATACTTCTTGATTATATCGTGTTATAAATATTAGTGAATGAACTCTGATTGTTCCACACTTAATATTCACTTACATTGACTGTATTCTTATTTTCCACACATAATTATAAAATTTATTTATCTATATTCTATGGATACCGTCTTTAGAAGGGATTTCTTCCCAATTTACATTCCCTAGAGACTGCATAGTTATTATGTTCCAATTCACTTTTATTTGATGTATATACTTACCTTTAGAATATTATATAATTAATATCCTTTTCCCATGATATTATATGTTTTTTTTATATTCATCAAATATGATTAATCAAGTGTTTCTCAAGTGTTACGAGACTCATTAACTATAACATCATTTTAAAATAATTGATGAATTATTATTATAAATATTTATCATTAATGTACATGTTTACAAAATGTATTTTAGTATTTATTTATATATACATTATAGTTTTATATCTATAATTCCTTTAAATTCTTCAAAGTGGTATGGGACACTTTTATTCAAAAATGACTTTATTAAATGTTTTAAATGGTTTTCAAAATGTTTTGATTAAGAATTGATTATGTCAATATCATGAAATGATATATTTTATTTTAAATCTGAAAATATTAAAAGTGAAATGTTTATATTTAAAGTATTTCATGTGTTATTATTTTATAATGGTACGTAGACATTTGACAGGTGGATACGTGAGAAACCAAATGACGTGTGGTGCCGTCATAATCCACGATGTGTGGTTACGTTATAACCTCCAATGTGTTGGGTATGGAAGTTGGCCGTATGGAAAATCCATTAAGTGATATGTGTGGAAGTTAACCATGTGGTTATTTCATTTAATTATGTATATGTCCCAAGTAACCATTGTATGATATGTGTTCTTTATATGGGTTTTATGGTAATTTTTTGTTAAAAAAATGTAAGAAATTATTATTTATTCAGTGAAGAGTATTTAATATTTCATAATGTTGAAAATTATTAATTATGATAATGTATTCTTGTTTTACTTGTTGTTTTGAAAAACAAATAGTTTGTATTCTTTTTTGTATCCCTTACTAATCATTTTTCTCATCCCATGTTTTTGAAATGTTTTTTATAGGACATGAAGTGGAATAAGGACAAGATTGGGATCAAGGAAAAGTCATGATGTTTAAAACATGGAACTGGTCATGTTTCTTTTTTGGAGATTATATTTTTTAAAAAATGGATACTGGGTAGTAGTGTATACTTTTATATTCATGTTGTTATGTAATAGTTGTGGCCTAATTCTCTAAAAATCTCAACCTAAAAAGATCTTCAATGTGAATTCTGGACATAATTCAGGATTATGTAATTTTTAAGGTAAGCTAATTATAATAATCTGGATATATCATTAATTTATATTCATGTATCTCTTGTGTTCCATTGATTTTATTATTGTGTGAAGTGTATTTTATATCTCATGTTATTCCAAGTTTATTATTTACATGACTTTATAGCTCACCACTTTCTTATGAATGTAATCATGTTATCCCATGCAGTTCTATGTACGAAGGAATGTTGTGGTAATTTAAAAGAAGTTTTCAATAAAGATGTTAATTTTGTGTTATAAGCTTTTATTTAATATTATTAAGCCCCAAATAAACTATAGTCCTAGATCTTGTATGTTGTATCCAGTGAAAATTTGATGTAATAAATTGTGTTTATGTTTGAAATAAAGTGCATTACTGTTATAATTTGACATTCCATGTGTTTTTTAAAATTAATTGGAAATAGATGAATGATATCATATATTTTAAAAAAGTTATTTTCATTATATTAAGAAACAATTAATATACATATCACCACTATACTAGATTACCCCAATCATCTATAGTAGTATCAAATATTTTATCCCTGATTTTCCACATTTAATCATGCTAATTTTCATCATTAGAAACTAACATCAAAATAAAAATATCATAATGGCCATACTCCTTGAATCGAAAACTTATTACCAAAGTAAGCCTATCAAGTAGAACATTCAATAATTTTAGAGTAATCTTCTAATTGTTTTCATATGCCCCATGTCAAAGATTACCACCCCTATAACAATTTCTATAATTTACATTACATTTCCCAAGATGAATTTTACCACATTTATTACAAGATGAGAACTTGATTTTCTTACCATAACTTTTCTTTAATGAATAATTCCCCATTATCGTCTCAGAGATCTTTTATTCTATGGTTTTCATGAATATTGAAAAAAATGATTTCAACCTTCTCATCATATCGAAATGTGTCTTTTATCATTATAATTCATAAGAAGTTGATTCCATATGATATCTTGGTTTCAATTCTGAGAAAACTAATTAATATTAATATAAAAAATGTAGATTAAATGTGGTGAATAGTTGTAATTTATTGTAAATAGCTTACAGTATCCAAAAAACATTTAAACCCTCACTACTAGTAATAAACCTCTAGTGTACATGTTGTTGTGCTTTAGCTCATATGGTGACCCAACTTAGGGAACCAGTTAGTGGATCCTGAGTTTTGGACATTAGAATGTGGTATCATATGAGTTCTCTTTTAAGAAATAATATTTGGAAATTGAAGACCAAAGGTTAAAAAGGTGTCAGGAATTAGTAATGAGATCATGATTTGGATTAGTAAACCAAATTACGAGGGAAATCCCAAGTCACATAGGGTTAGATTTTTTTTTATTTCTGTTGTTATCAGTGATGATATTTCACTATTGGGTGATGCACATGTGGTATGATGTGATTGTTTAATAATATTTTATATATGGACTCAAAAGAATGGGAATTTTAATGCATTAATAATTATAGGAAACTAGGTATATAGGAGACATTGAACATGGTATGCAAACACATGATGTGTTTTTGGAGAATAGAGGTTAGGATGTATTCGATTTTGTTGAATTTAATGTAAATGGTGATTAATACGATGATGACAGTGGGTAAAAATAAGTTGTATAATGTTAAATAATAATATATGTAGTCTTCTTGATAAGGTGGAGTAAGTGAATCTTGCTATTTTCAGGGATGTTTGTGAAATAGAAACTATTTTGAAATGAGTAGATGATAATGACTGTACCATGTGATCTGGTTACATTGTGTTTGTCATGACCATAATTGGGATGGTCATGGGTAGTGTCTTGTGTATGCTTATTTCTGTTCGGGTGGTATATGAGAAATGTTTTGTTTCTAGATAGTGATAATCTATTTAATATTGATTGTGAAAGCATTATGATATGTTTTATAAAGGGTGTCTTAGGAATTTTTGGGAAATTCAACCATGAAGGCATTACCTATTATGAGACCTGAGGATGATGTGGAGAAAACACCCCCCATAATGATTCATGAGAACATGATCATCAAGGAAAAAATGAAGATATTTTCTATGATATATTTGCATATTTCATAAAAATGATAAAACAATACCCAGTTTTCATTTCACAAAGTATGTTTGAGTTGACCAGTGAGTTTCAGATGTAGCACTCTTTGAAAATTACCTCAGTGGGTGGGCTAGAAGAAGTTGTGTTCTTGATAGAGTCTAGCCAGAGTTTTCTTGCTAATTTGGAGGCTCCTATCAATATTCCATTCAAGTTGGTGGTCTATTTGTTGTGAGGCTAGACAAAGCATTTGGGACATCATGGTACAAACAGAGAAATCCAAATGAATTATTTGGAAATATTTTCGAGAGGTGTTTCTTGGAATCATCTATATAGAAATAGTGAGTTAGGAGAAGGAATAATATTTTATACGTTTTACCTATTGGAAAATGTCAGTGATGGATTACTCATGCCATTACACACATTTTTCATTCTTTATTCCCAATATTTATTGATAAAATGTAGCTATAGAGAACTATATTCTTCATGAGATGAGACATGAGATTTGGTCCCTAGTGAACATATTTGGTGTGAAAAGGATTATTGACGATGTAGATCACGTCCTTATCTTATAATGGAAACTAATTTGAGCTTCATCTGATATAATTTTGGTTTCATATGGGCAGGAAAGTTGTGCATCTTATGAATGTAGGACACACCATTTTGGGAATCTCCCTTAGTGTGGAAGTTCATATAGTAGCCAAAAGAGGTAGCCAGCCTCTCACGGTGCAGACTAGGTATTGTATTGTTTTTGTGGATGTTCATGGGAATTTGCGTGATTAGTGTCCCCGAACACCATTTGAGTGTCGAGCATGTGGCATGCTAGGCCATGTACAACTATTCTATAGAAACCCATAGAAATTACGAAATAATGGAGGTATAAGGAAAATGGGGACTGTATTATGAGGGTCGGTGACTCCCTATCATGAAGTAAGATGGAAATCAATGGGTCATACATATAAAGGTGGTGGATGAAATGTTACTACAGTAATGGAATCTCAGGATGGAGCCCAAGGTTGAGGGAAGGTTATCTTGATGCAGTTCAGACTACACCTAAAGGAAGCGAGTTATAATCATCTATCATTTATGGTACGATTCATGTGGCCTCTATTCCCACTATTGAATTATTTTATATAGGTTTTACACATTCTAATATTACAAAATAGTTCAATGTTGTGTTGGGATTTTCCTTGGAATGTTTTTATGGGGTTATATTACTTGATACTTCATTAAGGATATGGGTTGAGGATATCAAACTATGTAAAGGTTTATCCTTAGCGGTTAGTGCATTTCAATGTCTTCTGAATATATTTTTTTTCAATTGAATTTAGGTTTTTACAGGATTTGGTTTATTAATTAGATGTGGTTTTCGGAAACACAAATCGACTATTATCGACGCTAGCTGATGTTCACATAACTCAATGGAGACACCGATGACCTTCATGGTGATTGGGAGGATTCTGCAGGACATGTCGGGACAATTTTCCAGTAGTTGGGAGAACTCATAGATCAATTTTCATTCCTTGGTCATGATTAATGATGAAGGGAACAACATATATTTTCATTCCATTATGGATCAATTTAAGGACGTATTTATGGGGGAATTTTTGGAGATACCAATGTAGAGAGATGCTGATATTCATATTGAAATGATTCCATGGGCATAGATATTTTTCAATCATCTGTATCAAATGGAATTGGAAGAAAATCAATAGTATAATGTTTAGGTAGAGTGGTAATATCGTAAATGTCCTATCAATCCTTCTTCTCCACCTCGGGGATCTCCTGTAACTTTTTCTAAGAAGTCTGGAATATGATTGAGGCTTTGTGTTTATTATTGAATGTTGAATAGGGGAAAATTTATGAACTAATACCCACTCCCCAAAATTGATAACCTGATTGATCAAATGTGTGGTGCCACATTTTCTCCATGATCAATTTAAGATCATGAGGCCATCAGGTGAGGGTGAGACATTCTGACATGCCACATTCATCATTCTGAAGTAGGAACATGTTATATGGGTTTTTGGTGATGTTATTCATGCTAACCAATACCCAAGATATGTTTATGTTCTTGATGAAATGGATATCCCAAACATATCTGGATAAGTTATTACTCATCTTCATTAATTAAATCTTGGTGTCTTAATGAACAATAGACATTTATGGAATGTTTATTGGCTTCATCATATGTAAATTAACTGAGAATATGGTTTACGCCAAGTTACAAAAGTGACAATTCATGACTGATAGTGTTCATTTATTGGGGCACGACATTTCTGAGTCTGGTGTGTTAGATGATACATAGATATTATAGTTTACGATGTCTTGTGAGTAGGGGATGAATATTTCCTATGTTTGGTGTTTTCTGGGTAGGGTAGTTATTACAAAAGATTCATTAGGGATTTCAACTTCATGGAATTTTCTCTCTGATGCTTAACCAAAAAGGGAGATATGTTAGTGTTTTCAAAGGCATGTGTTAATTAATTTCACGATTTCAGAATGTTGTTGACTACCTCGCTGATTATGATAATACCTAAACGAGGTAAGAGTTACACAAGGTTTTTTATATAGTTGAAGTTGGACATCAGATATTAGTAACGTCGTATGTTCGGGTTGTATATTGTTGGTTAAGAATGTTGAGGCCTCATGCATCGAATTATCCTACAAATAACCATTTGTTAGAATTTGTTGTTTTTTAAACAATGTGTTGGTGGAATTACTTGTTGGGACACCAGTTTACATTGTTTATGATCAAAAAATTCAATTGTACATTTTCTATCATCAAGATTTAAATAATAGGAAATAAATATGATTTTATTACCAAAAAAGGTTCGATTTCGTGATTTTTTACTCAACAAAAAAGTGAACAATGTTGCAGATGCTTTGAGTTGGAAGACTCAGAATCAAGTGGTTCATGAATCCATCAATGAGTGGGAAATAATGGACTTATTACCTGAGATTCACCTAGAAGTGTAAAAAGGGAATAGAAAAATTCCCCATATTTCTATAAATATATAGATTCATCCCTTTTGAACTGGGTCATGGAAAGCTAGGTAGATGATCCTGATTGTTTTGAGATGATGAAATGTTTGAATGAAGGTGATCTAGCTTATTTTTATGAAATTGGTGACGATGGGATTGTCGATGTCAATTGATGTTTGGTTGTACCAGTGTGTATACAAGAAGAGATTATGCATGAGTTCCATTAATCATAGTGAGATGTGAATACCTTTTTGAATATGATGTATCATGATGCTTATAAAAAGTACATGTGGATTGAAATTTAAAATTGGTTGTAGGTTTTATGGAACAATGCATTAAATTTCATGAGGTGAGGGATGAGAACCAATTTCTATGAGATTTCATACACTAATTTCCCATCATATAGTGGATGTGTAATGAAAAAGTGATAGACTTAGTATTGAGTATTCAGTGTGTGACATGGATTAGTGATGTAATCTGGGTTGTTGTGGACTTATTCACCAATGTTTCCAATTTCATTCCAATATATGCCACCTACACATTTGATAATTTGGGTGAGTTATGTGTTCCAAAGATAGTGTGGTTTCATGGTTTTCTAAGAACCATAGTTTTTGGACGATGATCCACATTAACCTCACCCTTTCAGAGAGGATTATTGATGGTTCCTAGTAAACTACTATTTTTTGAGTAAATATTATAACCTATAGATAGATGGTTTGTTAGAGCATTTGATCAATTTTTATAAGATATGTTGAGATCTTTTGTAATAAATTTCATTTGTTCACGAGATAAAATAATCACTTGTTGTTTTTTCATAAAATAATATTTTTTAGGATATGATTCATATGGAACCTTTTGAGTCACTCCATGGAAGAATGTATAGATATATGTTGTTCTTATTAGTTACCGGAGAATCAGAGTTATAGATAATGATTATCATCAAGGAGATTTTAGAGAGAGTTAGATTGAATCAAATACATATGTAAATGAATCATATTAGGAATAATTAAAATTCCAATCAACGTTTTAAACCATTATAGTTAATGGTGGTTGGAAGTTTGTTTCTCCAGGTGTGGTAATGGATAGGTCACCATGAAATTCAAGAAAAGGATAAATTTGTAACCTAGGTTTGATGGAACGCTCGAGATCATAGATAGGATTATATCAATGTCTAATCGATAGACATTTAAACAATGGGATGGTTTCATGCATGTTGTTATTAATGCCTTGAAACTCTAAATGTATCACCATTATCAATCTCACATGTTAAATATTGCGGATGTAGAGTTTGAGGTAGATGTTTCTTATGGTAAGTATCTAGTTTGTATTCAAAACCATAGTGACAAAGTCTTGGTGGTTAATACTGTTCCCTTAGTTTGAGTTTAATGGAAACCTAGAAACATTATGAAATATAAATGAGAGCGATATACTGATATGTGGGCCCAGTGGCCCAATACCATTTCTATAAAAAACATAGTAAGTCTTGGGAAGACCTTCTTGAGGATGAGTCATCATATTATGGGGAGGTAGTAAGATCCTGGACATCATTGAGGCATGTTACAATTAAAGTTTTGTTTTTAATATCACATTTTTGGTTAATGAATTTGTTTCTATGAGTATATCAGGTCCTGTGGGTTTTTTAAGGGTTCAGGACATGAGAAATTGGAGAATTATGAGAGTCTGTGTAAGGAATATGGTTGGTGAACGATTAAGAAAACAATGCAGAAATCTCTGGTAATCGTGCATCCTTAGAGAGAGACATAACCCAATCAAACTATATAACCTGAACATGTAAACTTGTTACATATATTATATTAGAATATATTTAGTAAATGTTTTGCGCATGGTTTTTCAAATCATTTAGTTAAATCATTTCACCCTATAAATTGGTTAACAATTACAAGAAATGGCATTACATGATTTTAAACCCTCACTCAATTTTCACAACTAATTTAACCCTTGAACCCTATTAATGATCAATATCTCTTAAGGGCTTCGAATGGTTATTTTTCCTCATACCTATGTAATTTGGAGTGTATTCGGGTGTGGAATGATGAACCAGAATGTAAAATCCATCTCATGCTTATCATTTTGGTTTAGAGTTTACATCCTTCTTTTATCTCCATTCGATGCGTTGAAAATATAGTTTTCTAGTGATATATTGGTTCAGGCTTAAATGGCTGGTTTAATTGTTATCTATGTATTATTTTATGAGTTCATTCATCATGATATTTGAGTTAGGTGGTATTCAAGGTATATCCCTTGGTTTTTACTTAGAATTTTGAATGTGTTGTAAATTTTTATTTTCTTTACCTAATGTATTCTTGGTTTCTTATTCATGATTTAATATAATGAGTTTATAAATAATCAATTTAACCCATTCATGATCCCCATGAGATAAATTGGTGATGACTTAACCCCTTTAGGGATGACCATGGGATGTGTCGACCCTGCACAACATGTTTAACAGAATTTGAAGTGTGGACTTTACTAGTCATTATGAGAGCCACTACAATATGTGTAAGGGGGTTAATGTGATTATTAAGAACTAATTATGGATTTATGTGTCTATTTATGTATAATGGATAAAGGATTGTTTGGTTTGGACTGTTAATGGGTTACATGGGATTAATTTGAATGTGTCTATGAATCGTGTTTTGTATTTTAATATATATTGATTTAGGAATTGGGAAAGGAAAATTGAATAAATGGTTTTGTAAATAAATGATAAATGTATTAATGGATTTGGGAATAATATATATTCTAATTGTTGTTGTTATTGTTGTGATATTACTAGGGATATTTTCCATTCAGTGTTGTATTGTTGTTATGTGCGGTGAATGAATAAATATGCAAGATCACATTACATGGTAGATTGGGGTATATACCTGAGTTTCTATTCCCATGAGTCTTGTTGGAACAATGCTCTAATATAAAAACATCATGGAATAGGTTACGGAAGGGTACATATTTCAATTCCCCTAATAGTTTCATTCCACCCAGACTGAGGCTTCAAGTAGAGGATAATGTCATTGATGTGATGAGTTTCCCCAGTGAGATAAGGATTGGATTATTCTTATAAAACATGATATTATAGAAAAAATAAATCCATTAAAAACAGAAAAATGGATAATTAATAATTGAGATGTTTTATATGTTGAATATGAATTTAACAACAGCTTATCATAGTGGGAACATTATTATTAACGGCCACATTAACTATATTTTATTTACATGTAATTATTTAGTAATTTCATGTATTTCTTTTAGATTGTTTGTTTTGAATAAATAAATAGAGGGGGCCAACAGAGTTGTAATCACATACTTTTTAAGCTACCATCATTTACCTAACTAGATTTCATGGTTGTGAGTTAGGTAAATGGTAAAGTTTATGAGAGTTGATTTAGCTGTGAGATATTCGTGGATGAGGTTCCGAACATAGAGTTGGGACTATTTTGGGGATTCCAATATTGTATTTATATTGTGGTTTTTTATATTGTCTATGTAACATTTCATGTCATACTTACTATTGGCTGTGGGTATTAAAATCTTTCTAGAAGAATTTGATTATTTTTTGTCATTTATTATTCTATTTGTTACAATTTTCAATTAATCATCTTCTGTGGATTACTTTTTTAAAGTGGGGATAATGTCCCCATGTGAATTGTAAATCCTTTCCTATAGTCTGAATCCTCTACTGTATGGAGTGAAAAGCATGAAGCCTTGTAGAAAACTGGATTGGGGAACCGGTTAGTGGATCCCTAGAAGGGAAAATTAAAAATAATTTTAAAAAAATTGATTATAATATTTAAAATTATTTTTTATTTTATTGTTTACCTTAAAATTATTATCACTCATCACGGATGTTCTTAATATTTTTTGATAATAAAATAATGATAAATATTTATTTTCATATAATCATTTTACATATTTAATAATTATATAAATAAATTTATTTCAATTCAATATTCAATTAGTTGATCATTTAGTTTTATTTTTGATAGTTTTATGATATTCTGTCCTAAGTCCAAAATTACTTTTCTATGTTGACAATGGTGAATGAAGAAATTATTCCGACATCACAAGAATAAGAATAAAAAAATAATTATCATATATATTTATAAATATTACATATTTAAAACCAATAATGGATGAATTATTTAAAAATGGATCTTGGTTATAATCATTTATATGTTATGTCATATGTATCAAAGAATAACATTTCCATTTAAAAAATTAAATATGGAAATAATATACGTATTAATTTATTTTTCTAGATTTATAATAACATAAAACAAGGAATATTATTCCATAAAAAATACTTAGATATATCATCCATATGATGTGTAGACAAAAAAACACATCATTTCACAAAGGTGGTAGACCACATGTTCATGTAAATGACTTTTCATTTTTAGTGTAATAAAAGATGAAAAAGACAATGGAAAATTTATATTAAAAATATTATATATGTCTTGAATATAAAATAAATAATTTAATTATATATTTATAACTAGTTTTGAGCTATGTTGATGGAATAATAATTATATTAGTTAGTGATGCGGCATTCCTCCATACCCATGAATGATTGTTTCACTTCATATTTGATGGAAGATGAGTTGGATATAGGTTTTGAAATAAAATTTATATTCATTCTTATATGAGATATAGTATTTTAACTATTTTTTCATGTATAAATAACATTTTAAGCATGTGGTACAAGACATTAAAGAAAAAAAAAATTAGAAATTATAAATATAATTTCTAAAATATCAATTTTCACCACAATATATCCACAATTATTTGTATTATATGCATAATATGGACTCTATAAGATGGGTATCAATTTTAATATGTCATTTGTGTAGGTCATTGGTGAGCTAAATTTATTTTTAAGTGTAAATAATGTGGAAAGGTTCTTCCCTTGGATATGAGTGGCTGGAAACTCAAGGAATAACATTAAATATTAATTTAATTTAAATACTTTATATTCTAAAAATTATTCCAATTTGATTACATTTTTTTGATGTGTACAATGATATAATCAAATATTTTTTTATAATTTTATATCATATTTTTAAATTTATCTTTTGGAATAATCAATACATTAATTATTTTGACACAAACCCAGAAAACACAGTTTTCAATCATTGATGGACTTGATTTTTACAATAAATGGAAACATTATCACTAAATTAACTATGGTTGATGTTATTAAACATATCATAATAAATTTACCAAATATATATTTTTATAATTTTATGTAATTTAATGAAATATATTTTCCATAAATTATTAATGTTGTCCATTTTAGAAATAATCATATACATGGACTTGCATAACAAAAATAAATTATATTCAATTAAAATATTATAATACTTCCATAAAATGATATTGTTTTATTTTATGTTTGTTTCAACATGATTACTTCATATGATACTTCATTAAATAATTCTAACATCATTTATCTTACATTTTCTATTAATTGAATAATTATTCTGTCAGCGTTGTGTTAGAATTTATGGTATAAATTTAAAAAATAAATATTAATAATAAATTAACATCATTAATATAAATAAGAATATATATATATATATTATATTTATAACCGAACATATCCCATACTTTTTCCGGTATTAAAAATATTATATTTATTAATAAACAACAGTGGGAAATTTATCTATTTTCATTAAAAATTTATTATAAAACTCATATTCACATAAAATTGAAAAAATATGTTATATTTATAATTTTGGATTCATATGATTATAATATAATAATCTAAAAATATCTATGCAACAAATAGTTACATAATACACTAGATATCATTTTTTATATTAATAACTAATTACCCTTCAATGTGGATACAATATTAGTAAAATTACAATTCATATCGACATCAAATTGGATGAAATTATTTACTATATATGGATTTCATGATTCTAAACAAGGTATTATTTTTTAAAAATAAAAAAAAAGATATTTGGTGAATAGTTATTAAAAATTAAATATTCAAAAATTATTAAAGTAAATTTATTTAAAAACTCAATTTTATATTAGAATGATTTCATAGAAAAATAAATTATAAAGATAAAAAATTAGAAAATTATATTTTTATCTAATCTGTCTAAATAAAATTCACATTCTAAATAAAATAATATTTTAATCTATAAATATTTTAAATTAAAATAAAAATTTCAATAAGGATCAATATTTTTAACTATTTAGGGGGATATATTGGTTTCATAATATTATAAAAAATCATTATAAGATCATTATGACATGATTATTTAAAAAAATAATCTGTGAAGCATAAGAAAAACTATGGAATTATGGAATTTTTTTAAAATTAGATGACATGTAACATTAATCTTGAACAACTCATGAAATATATTTCATTAAATATAATCTCTTTGAAAGAATTCATAACATGAAACCTTGAATTAAAATGAATTGTAATATAGTATATTATTATATACTACCAAAAAAATATGTTTTTATGAATCGTAATAAATAATCAGTGAAAATTTTCATAAAAATTATATTATAAATATAATAAGAATCATTAAAAAAATATTTTTTTAAAAAAATTATTTTTGTAAAAGATTGATTTGTCCATATTTGTGCCCACGATTTCAAAATAATTTTATCGAATTTAGAAATCATAATTGAAAATATTAATGAAATTTCTAAAATTAAAATATAAATTTATTATTACGTTGATTTTTTTAGGATTTTATGAAAATACTAATTTTTTTATGAAATGTGAAAAATAAATATTTTGAAAAGAAAACTACATTTTTAATTAAAGTATCATAAAAAATAGACTATTTTTAAACATAATATAATGTATCCATATTTTATGAATATTAAAATGTAAAAAATTTATTTCATTGTAATAAATTTCAAATTCATTTTTTATATTTAAACCTTTCATAATTATGATAATTTATTTTTTTAAAACCCACTTTATTCCTTGTCTCTGTGAATAATATTAAATTGAAATATACAAATTCTACGAATAATATTCATTTAAATATATTAAATATTTGGAATTTTAATAATATATAATATCTGACATTTTCACAACATGAATTATGAAAATAGTAAAAATTAAATGGCACATTTATTATAAAAATGGGTTTAGTGGGGGTATAACATATTTAAAAATGGTTAAAATTAAAAATAATTAATCTGTTATAAAATAATTTTTCTTACCATATTGTGAACTGATCAATTCTATGATAGTCCAAAATATATTTTGGAACCTTTTGAAATGAGAAAATACCAGTAAAATTTTTTCTTTTTAAATATTATAATTTTCTCACTCACAACAATTATGGAAGGGCTCAGCACTCCTTTATTGGTCACAATATAAAACCATTTTGGTTCTTCTAATACCTACCACAATAACACCCTAATTTTCATTACATCATCCTAGAGTCATTTCACTGAAGATAATGACATTCTAGGAATACGTTATCTATTATCCAAATGAAGAGGTTTGAGAAGATGAGAAATTCCTAAATATGTGTTTTTATTTTAATTATCACCTCACATAGTTGGGTATGATGATGGATATAATGTATATAAATTATTTTAATTAAATAATTATATCCGTAAAAAATATTTTATCATATATAATTCCTATAAATTTCATTCAGTAGGGGACACGATTATGTTTCTCTTGTGTATGACTGAAAACTACCACACAATGGAATGTGATTAATTATTCACTAATGATATGAATTGTAGTAATTACATATAATATTTTTTTTGGATATATGATACTTTGATAATTATATAAATATTATATATTAAAATCCTCTATAGTTATAATTGAAAAATGTGATTGAAACTCATATGTATGAACAACTTACCATCTACATGATTCTAATGTCGTTCATTTTAAATATGCATCAGTCAATATTATTTTTAAAATAATTATTGATGGATAATTATTAATATTATTTAAATATTATTATATAAATGTTTAAATAATGAAAACTTTGACAATAGGAAACCTATCAATGTAATTTTTGACTAATAATACAAACACCCACATATGATACGATATAAATTACATTGATTAAATTTTAATATATAAAATGATAAGAAGACAAGTATTTATAATAATTAATACAAAATAGTTCACATGAAATATAATAATTATCAGATGATTATTATTCAAGAAGATAAATAATAAACAGTATGAGTCACACTCATGGTAAGAACATTAGAATAATTTTACGTCATTGAGGATTATACTAATATTGTCCACCTAATTAAATATATATAGTGTAAATATTTCCATTTTAAGTGTAATATCATGAATAATTCATGAATCTTGGTAATTTATGATTCAATTTTATTTATTTCATCTAAAGGGGATTTCAAATGAAAACATCAATGTGGTAATTAATATAATAACTATATTTCCATTCGTTAGGTAATATTTGGTCTTTAAATTATTTTTCTTTTGAATATTATTTGTGTAATTACCATGATTATTATAATTTTTATTACCAAATTTATTTTTGATTTTAATTTCAAACACATTATTAATGTATTGGTCAATTACCACCTCAGAATAATGATTGTTATTGGTTTTATTTTATAATGTATTTGTTATTATGAATTTTTATTCATGTGTTTTTACTGAGGGAAATTATATAATTACTTTATAATCAAACCCTCTATGATTATTACCCATTTGTCGTGAAATTTTTAATTAATAGTTACATTTTATCTCCAATAATGACTCAAAATTAATGAGATAATGTTTTTAGTAAAATATTACATCATTTATCTATTTGATTCAAATTTCATTTTCTCATATATAATGATATTTAATTTTTTTTTCAAAAATTTTATTCAAATTCTTAAGAATTATATATTATGGAAAATTTTACACACATTTGTAATATTTTTATATAAAAATGTAACCTCATCATAATTAATATTCTAAACAATTATATTTTTCTACTATGAATGTTAATGTATCATTATTTCAAAGTTATACGCTAGTATGTACTTTATCTTAATAAAGGACTTTCAATGTTATAATGAAAAATTTAAATGATTAATTTAATATCTTCAATGAAGATTATTTTCAATAATTTTTTATCTTTTAGTTCATAAAAAAAATTCAAAAAATTTTTTTTCCACAAGAAAATTTTATAGGATATTTTAATGTTATTTCAATTCCCTAAAGAAACAAATCATAATTTTATTTTTAATGATATTGGGATATATTCAATTTACAACAACATTATTCTTACTCTATATAGTTTATAATCATTTTGACTATGGAAGGTATTGAAATTACCTTTATTTATTTATATAGAAATTAACAATCCCATTAAATAATCACTTTTATATAATTATTGGACCATAATGTTTCCCCAAAATATCAATGTTATTTATCATTATTATTCTTATTCATTAAACCATATCTCATTTAAATATATGGTGTTTTAATTTGACTATTATTTGATTGACTGGGTTAATATTGAGAATCGATTGTCATTCATTAATGATGACATATAATAGTGAGGCATATTTTGGATGACTTGATACGATTAGTCAATATACAAGGAATTATTTAGATATGCAGATATCAGTGGGACCCATTTACATATACCCTCTTTATTCATAGTAGTCCAATGAGGAGAATGAGTAATCTAGAATTAAATGTATTTTTACTTATTGTGCAGAATTGTAATATACAAATTTCTAATAGAAATGGTATCTTCTTAATGAGAAGATGAAGTAAAATTATTAACAATATGCATCATCTTGAATTAGGTTATTATTATCAATGAAATTAAAAAAATGGTGATATCTTGGAATTCATTTTATTTAATAAATTCAAGGTGTTTTATGTTATCTACCATACCATATTGATTATTCAATATCCAATTTTTATAGTCATTTTATGGATTTAATTTTTTGAAATTAATATTTTTTTCAATTCCATATTGATAATTCCAGTGAAAAATGAAATATTGGAAGTCTATTGATGTATTTATATTTCCATGTTGACTATTCTAAAGGATTGATGATATATTCTACTATACCAAAATCGTAATGATAATTTGAGCCCTCATTTATTTCGTTTTATTTATAGGGAATCCATGATGTTTTTAATGATTGATATACAGCTATATACAATTTGATGTAATGTAATCCCCGAAAAAAAGTTACAATTCAAAATTTTATTTTTAATACGAGATTAGATTCTTTATCTATTTTAACAATACCAAATAATATTGGTTTATTTGTGTTGCAATTTATTAGATTTTATGCACATGTAAAAAATTATACCCCAGATCAATGTTACAAGTTTCATAGTCTATACAAATGGTAACAGAGATAGTTTAGTATAAACCCTGATAACAATATTAATGAAAACATAGGTTAAGGATGATAAATATTGATAGACATTGATTAAATATATAGATGAATATATTATTGTTTGGAAATGAATATATTATGTGGTATTTCCTTAGAATAGATCCCTCTTTCGATACTACATGTTGATTTGGTTATGGTATATTTTATCTATGGGTAATGAATCCAAAAAGGATGCATTTTTTCTAACATGATCATTACATGGTGTTGGAAAATAGGCCTTAATGTGCACTTGGTATGATAGTCACGGGGGATATCCATAGGATAATTCACATTTTATTTAAAAACCATTATAATTTTTTTAAATAAATTGTGACAATGAATGATCAATGTTAAACCTATGTTATTTTATATTTTAAAAAACATTCATGGTATATACATTATATAAATGATCAAATGGGTTTTCATCTATGAATATTGTTTCTTTGACTATAGTTTTTGTTTTTATTCTATGGATGAAACCCAGTTCAATCATGATTACAATGATTATAATAGATAACGTGTTGAAAATATGAAATCTAAAGTGATGATGATATGATTAAACCATATTATTAGTATTCTTATAATGTAATCTCAAAATATGACAAGAAAAATATACCTTATCCACCTATCTACCTCACTAAAATAGAGATGGATAGAGTCTTCACAGTGATTGAGTGGTGGAGAATATATGGGAGATATGTATTGATTTCTTTCATTGTATGAATTTTTAAATAGACACAGATTAAACATTAGAGAACGAATTGGAAAATAAATTATTTTTGGAAACGATGGGAAAATTTAAAAAAATAATTAAGGAAAAATGAATACTATTATAGAATGAAATAAATATAATCATAGGGATATATTTATAGTTTTTTATCATAAATGGTTGGAATCAAGGAATTATCCAATTCAACACCCTCTTCGAAAGAATTTCCCTAACAATAAAAATGATATATGTCGAAATAAAAAATAAAAATTTACGGATGTATTGGAAATCATTATTAAAATTTTAGAAATTATTTTTTAAGAATTTTTGTTATAAAAATTATGAATCAAAAAAGGACTGTGTAATTTTTTTTAAGAAAATTTTTATTCATTAACATAAGAGTTATCGATACCATCATGGGTTTTGGCATTTCTGGTTTTTCAAATGTTCAAAGTAATAAACACCCCTTTTAATAAATTTATTTGGTTAAAATATATAATTATTAAGGATATTCTAGGATATAAATTAGGAAAATACTACCCATTGAAATAAAATATGATTTAGTCAAAAAATTATATATGTAACTGTAACAAACTAACCAAAGTCAACTAGATAATCCATTTGAATTGGTTTTCCCAATAACACAGCTAAAAAAATATAATCATATGTAGTATGGAATAAAATAAATACTAGATAATATAACTGGAGTACAAATTTGAATGAAAATAGAAACCATAAATACATATAGTTCAAGCTTAAATAGGATAATCTAGAATGTGTGTCTAATCCACAAATGATGAAAAATCACCTAGAGGCCACCCCAAACGAAAGGTTATAAAAATAAAAGACTCCATCAATATACAACATTATTTTATTTATTCCTAAAACCAATAATACAATAAATAAAAAGTACCAAATTTATAAGTAGGGTGTGATAAATATCACATTATGTTAGCATAATTATTTCTATAAAAGTACTAATATCAATTATAAATTGATTCTACATTTAAAATCAGAACATTTTTTAAAAATGTATTATTAAACCAAACATTGTTTAAATAATTATCCCAGTTTCATCATTGTTTTCCATAAAATCATATTTTATTCTCAAACTAGAATCATGGAATATAGAAGTAATAAAAATAAATATCCATTCATTTAGAGGTAAACTGGGATTCACATATCCAAGAAATAAACTATAATGAAAAGATATGTGATAAATACTCAATTATAATACTATGAGAACAATCCAATATTAAAAAATCATGATATAAATAAAATATATAAAAATATCCACATAAAGATATTTTTAGGCCCTAGCCTTTGTGACATTGTGTATAATATACTAAAATTCTTATCCTGGAATAAAGTTGGATCTAAAAAATATCACATCATTCTAGTCAATATGGCATGTAGGATACCTCCTACTGGATACAGACACAAAAAAAATTTACTAACGTCACTATTCCCGACAATCAAAATGTTCCCAATTGTAAATTCTCAAAAATAAACATCAAAACCATTATCAACATATCATAAATCATTTTCAAATAGAAAACAACCCTCCATGGCATTTTGAAAACTTTTTTCATAAAAAAACAAATCCATTATTAATGAAAAAACTCATTGAAAAATTTTTCAGACAAAAAATACATTAAATAAATATATAAAAAATAATCAATGATCAAACCAAATGATGTTAGCAAGAATATCCTATAATTCATAATGGGTAGTTTTATTGGTTGTGGTGTGTGTTATAACTCGAAGTTGCGTAAAACACACGCTACTATATTATTTAAAGAGAAGCGTACCGTGGAAGCATGAGGTGTTACATTCTCCCCACCATAAAATAAATTTATCCTTGAAATTTCTATAATATTACTACATAAAAAGACTCGGGTGGTTCTTCAATATATGCTCCTCGGGGTCCCATGTTGCCTCTTCCGTCTTATGGTTTCTCCATAGAACTTTTACCAGAGGAGTCGTCCGGTTTCTCAGCACTTGTTCTCTCGTATCATTAATTTTGAGAGGATCTTCACAATAAGACAGATCAGGTTCCATTTCTAATTCCTCATAGGCGAGCACATGCATTGGGTCAGGCATGTATTTTCTCAATAGTGATACATGGATCACATTGTGAACTTTGTAGTGACATGGAGGCATTTCCAAACGGTAAGCTACAACCCCTATTCATTCTAGAATTTCGAATGGTCCGATGTACGTGAGACATAATTTTCCCTTTTTACCAAAACGTATAACACCCTTCCATGGAGAGAATTTAATGTCTCAGATTTTCTGTTTATTATTTTTAACTATTATATGGAATTATTTCGAGACCAGGCGCGAAGACGACACATCATTCTGAGGTCGAGTGAGCCATGAATGGTGGTTTGAAATTTTTTTATGTCAAGTGAGTCGGCACTTCTGCGCAGTTGTGGCAGTTTCCAAAGGGATACCCGGATTAAAAATCGGAGCGCACCGTTTCGTCCGGGACAACGAATTTGACTAAGAATGACTCTAACCTCAACCGGCGCAGGTCGGCTGCAAAATTTAATTTGGGACGTTTTAAAAAGGATATAACTTTGGGGAGGATAAAATAAATTAATAATTTATTGTATTATTTTAAAACATTTCATTTTTTAGCACGACCTAATCATCCCCTATAAATGCATCCTTATGGAAAATTCGCTGGGTTAGTCTCATAACCCTGCAATTTGATAAAAAGAGAGAGATTTCTCTTGGAGCTTGGGAGGAGGAGGATGTGTTGGCGAATGACGACGGATCGAAGTCGAGAATCGCTATTCCAAAAACGTTGAAGGATCTCAATGACAACAACAGCACGAAGCCTTCGTCAACGACTAATCCTTTCGAAAGCTAGGGGTTGTTACTTCGATTTCTTTTCCCTGTTTTTGAGTTTAAACGACGAACATGGATCAACCGCGAACAAATTTATCTGCGAATTCGTGCGTTCTTGCGAGAGGGTTTCCTTTGGGTTTATTTCTTTTGGGAAAATTGATCAATGCTATATGTTGTTGATTCTTGCCCTGTTTAAGCCTATTAATGGGAGTGGTTCAAAGCCGTGATGAACGACGGTGGAGGTTCGTTCCTCATTTTGTGTATTTGAATTTTCTTCCTCCTTTTCCCACACATGTTCTTCGCGTTCTTCGTGGGGCGATGAACAATGGATCGTTGCGCATCCTTTCTGCGACGCAAAGATCCTGAATCGAACGATCGACAATGCAACAACCATGTGGAGCTGTGGTGATGATGGCAGACAACGAATCAGACCAGATTGGAAAGGGCGTTCATCTTGCATTCATCGCGCGGGAAGATAAATCATGTTAGTAGAGCCGATTAGAGGCCTGAAAACGACAAGAACATCTTCTTGGTGTCGGGGTGACCAAAACCTGATGGTTTCATGCCATTCGGATGACCGAATCAATGATCGGAGCACCACGGGTGGCGCGACAGCGGAGGTCCACATTTTCGGAAATTTCCCAACACACGGCGTGTACTTTGTAAGAACACACCATGTATTTCTGATGGTGGCAGCTAGGGTTTCAGGGTCAGAGAAGGATCACACGGCATGTTGGGCCTTTCCCGAAGCTCGGCGTGTACTTCGGGTTGTACACGGACACGAGAAGCTCTACACAGCTTCAGGAGACACGACGTGTACAGCTCGACAGAGTCGTCTATGCGGAGCTCGGCGTGTATCCCAGGGATACACGGACATGGGATGGAGTACACGACCATGTACTCCCTCACCTGGCCAGGCGAGGTCACCAGTGCAGGTCACCCCGTGTGCAGATTGCACGGGTTAAAGTACACGGGTTGGTGGCCGTGTATGGGCACATGGCTAGAGTACAGAGAGCCAGTCCCAATGAGCAAGACATGGGGTATACTCTTTACTACATGCCTTGTATAATGTTTTCTTCATGACCATCCTCACGACATGTGCCATTGTACACGGGCAGTACCCGGGGTCAGACAACACAACGTGTATCATTTCTACATGCCGTGTACATTTTGGAGAACGACATGGTCCTTTTTCTCACTGTTCCTTGATCATCTTTCATTCGGGTTAGTGCCCCTTCTTATTTTCCCCTAAAGGTCAGGCATCATTCCCTCACGCCGGATTATGATCCCTTCAGCAGGACTTTTTTGTGATAGAGTCAGGCATCCATCCGAGAGGCCCGGATCAAGATCCAATATCCTTTCCAGACACTAGGTAGAGTCATGAATCGGTGTGACCAACTTTACCGGGTGTTGATCCTCTACCTAGCATGTGAATTTCAGATGAGTCGCAGTATCCTCCACGGCCCATGCAGTGATCCTCATCTGTGTATCATGATCTTTCCCACATAGGAGTGTGTCTCTGGTAATGAGTGCTTTTGTCTGTCATAACCTTTCCACTCAGGAGTGTGTCTCCCATAATGAGTATAGCTATATATCATGATGGTTCCTGACAAACAATACTTCTCTAATGGATTTCATCGGAACTATAAGACTCGTGGAGTGTGTTCCTCCGGAATGAGCGCTTGACAGAATCATCAAATGGAATCCCTTGCGGGGGTATGCTATTGCGTGACTTGTCTCTAGACTAAGAGCCTTGTTTTTTGAGTATATATGGTTTGTTTTATATATTCTGTTACCATATTTTATGCATAGCAGACTGTACCTTTACTTTGTGTACTGGTTTGTGGTTTTCGGGGTCCTCTTCTGAGTATTGCGATACTCACCCATGCACGGGCTTTGCCAGCATGTCTGGTATCTTGTGCAAATGAGGAGCCTTTTGACAGAGACCCGGGCGGACTAGGACATGACCGAGCTTTCTGAGTATCCTGTAGGATGAGGCGTTCCTACAGCTACAAGCAGCAGTCCCAGTACCGTTTTTCTTACAGGTTGGACCTTGCAGTTTTTTAGACTCTTGTTTTTGGTGGGCTTGTATTCTGGCCTAGTTTACTTTTACAGTATTCTACCTTTCTTCGTGCTCTGTTGGTTGGGTTTAGTTGTATGCATGCATTTTTGTTCCTCAGTGTTTTACATTTCACCATTTGTGGGCTTGGAGATGTGTGTGTATGTAAAGGTACTTAGGCAATTCCTCCCATGTTAGTGATATGCCTACTCGGTGCTAGTCATCATCCCCAAGCCTATTGGAGGCGGGATTGGGGAGTCACGGTGCGGGCCCTACCGGGACGGGCCGTGATAAGATTCCTGACCACAAGGAGCAAGTATTGCGGAATATGGTGATTCATCATGAAATGGTTTTGTGAAAAAACCACATGATTAAAGAGGCATCAAGGAAATCTGAAAATGCAATGAGGGATAAATACCCCCACTTGTTCGATAAGTAAATAAATTGAGGGGACGAAATTTTCTAAAGGTGGGAAGGATATAACATCCCAAGTAAGTAAAGAATTGTGGATTTTCATATCTATGTCTATTTATGAATTAAATAGTGTCTTAGAGGCTTAAAATGAGAATAAATCCAATATTAAGCATAGATTTCTCAAATATTTTTAAAAGATTGTTTTACACCCTTTTGATGGCGAACCATTATTAAATATATCTTTTGACAATTTTATAACCTCTATTTGTCAAAATAAACTTATTCTTTATAATCTGGGCATTTAAATTTACTTTGGATAAATTTTTGGTATTTTTCTGACAATGTTCATTTTTTAATGAATTGTGGAAAATACTGCATTTTACTTCAAAACTGCTCTCTCGTCTAATTTAATTATATGGATATATTATCTTTTTAAATGGTTATAAAGTGAAAATTGAATATATTTTTACCATTTAATCAAATGGTGGTCATTGGAATTAATTTAACTTTGAAATTTTACATAAACAATTGTCAAACTTTTGATAAGATATTGTTTCTAAAAAACCAGATATTTGTTTTGACAATGAGAGTTATATTTAAATTAATTACTACAATTTCTGTGTTTAGAATATTGTAAAATGGATTCCATATTTTGAATCAGATGTTCCATAATATGTAATTAAGACTCTTTTGTTTTTGGACATTATGAATAGTAATGATGCTAATTATCTTTAATTATCATGATTAATTAGTAATTGGGTAGTTAAGGGTAATAAAACAATAACATAATAATAAAAAATGACCCCAAAATGTGTCCTAATTCTACTGGTTGTGTCATGGCCGACAATGGGATACCTTGTTCCAACTAAGGTACCCCATTGAATCACTTTCGTGTGATAGTGACACTTTATCATTTTATTTTTAAAGAAAATAGAATATCTCAAAAGTATGTATCACCTAAGTAAAAAAATTTTAGTTTTGTTTGTGTAAATGATATATTAGACTATAAGTTGTAATTGGAACGATAAAAAGATTTCATACATCATAGTAATTTTTTTTTATTTTTTAGACATTAAATAAATTAATATATATATGACACCATGATGATGGATCGATTAACTCATTAATGAATGATTTAAATAAAATGAAAAGATAATGTTAAATATAAGAAATACACTTTTCAAAAACCTATTGGATGGAAGGATTTCTATCCCTTATCACCTTATATTCGCAATATATCATTGTGGGACCTTTAAAATCCAAAAATCATTTTAAAATAAAGTAACATTTCATAACATTCCAAGAGTTCCCCTTCTCCCTCTTATAAAAGGCCTCCACCTCTACAACCTTACCCACACCTCTAAAGCCATTGGATCAGAAAATATCTTCTCTTATTATCTCTCCACATCCTTATATTCATCATAGAATCCTTAACATAGGCATAGATCTCTTCAAGAAACTCTTTTTGTTCAAACCAAGGGGAGTTACCCGATTTAAAGTTAATGTCTTCTCTAATGTTCTTTTGTTTTATTTTGCTTCTACAACCCCCTAAACTCTTTTTATTATTTTATTTTGTAATAACACCAGTATATTCAATATAATAGGATTTTTTTATGAGATTTATTTTTTTTACACTTACACACACCACCATCTAATGGTTAAAAATCATACTGTTTCTGTGGTTCGTGAATTTCTGTCTCACGAAACGATGATTGTTCAATCTTCTTTTAACACCTTTTTTGGTGTCCATTAAGATTTCACTATATTTATATATGATATATATTATGTCTATGTTTTCCTTATTATTATTCATTTTTCATTTATGGCATACCTCATGGTATTCATTATGGGTAAACACGATATCTTTATTTTAGGAAGTGCTGACGACCACCCCCTCAAAGTGATTTGATACGTTAATGCCATATGTGGGACGTATAGAGGATGAAGTTTATGATTTTATATATCATATCATACTGTAATTATAATATACCTTTATATCATTGTGATTTAATTCCATTAAATACTTAATAGAAATGAATGTAGTGTTCATGCGTACGTACTGCTTATCGTCTCCATGAACGGTGCATTTAATTTCTTACCTATAAATGTTATGTAATATTATAAATTAATGTATATATTGGATATATATGATATATATTATATCTAAATAATGAATGTAATTCTGGATATAATGGATATTTTTTATCACATGAACAACTTGTAATTATAAGAAGTTTATTTTTGGCTCATGTACCAAAGATCGACAAAATGATTGTTTTAACAGAAATAATTACATAATGTTCATAACATGGTAATAAGTGATATAAAAGGAATAATTAAATTTAAAAGGTTATTATGAAATTATAAATTAACTCTAGAATATTATTCCATATATTAATGAATGATCGATTCAAATAGGAAATGAGGTAAGGGACTTCATCTAAATCTCCTTTCATTGTGGCATATTTTGTTTTATACACAACATTCTTTTATATGGTGTATAAAAACCAATTTCTTTTATTTTTATTCATATTGAATATTTTTTATATGAATGTTTTTACGAAATGACAAAAGGGAATGTTTTTTTCATACGTATGTGGCAAAAACGACTTCTCCGCCGCCGTGACCATTATTTGAGTTTCGACTTCCTCTATAAGCCATAACATTTTTTAAATGAATAATAAATAACATGTTTTACTTTTCTTTCATTTTGGTATTGAAAAAGTTTTTTATAATGTTTTTATTATATCTATGTGATGTATTGATATCTTTTCATTGATGTGTGGAACTATTACGTTTCCTTTATGGATGTTTTATGTGATACGATTATGTTATGGTTCTTGGGGATTGTTTATGAAGATGGGTGGTTCCGTGATAAACTAAGGGTGGGTGATCCCGATATAGCTCTACCATGAATTGGGTAACGCAAAGGGGTTAGACACTAAGGTTACCCTAAAGATATTTAGGGAATATATGGTGATGGGTTTTCCAAACATAACCATGATGGTTACTCCCTATGTAAGAATGTTTCAAATGCCTCAAGTTACCATTATGACTTATGATTTCTATGAGTTATTCATAAATCTTATGATTTCATGAGGTATGATAAAGTTATTATGTTTTATGAGTACATTATGATTTCATTGAATACATAGACTAAGGTTTTTATTTCATACTTTTATATCCCTTACTGAGCATTTTATGCTCAACCCATGTTTTTGAAATGTTATTCACAGGTCAAGGAAAATGTACATGGTGTGATGATAGTGTCGAGGAAGTTTCAAGAAAGAATCCATGTTTTATTTTAAATATATCTCATTTCTTTGGACAAATGAATACTATCTTTTATGTAACCACCTTGTTGAAATGTGTAATGTAATGCATTATTTATGATCTAATTCTATAAAACACTAAACCTGAAAATATACTCAATGTGTATTCTTGTAATAAATCAAGATTAAGTAATGTTTAAGGTTGGAGACTTATAAAAAGGACTCTCTTCCAAAGAGAATGTCAGGGTTAGTATTACATATAATTATTTATTCTAAATTGTGGGTAATTATTCTGTTGAAATTAAATAATTACATTAAGTCAAATAAAATAATTATATATGAATGAAATAAAAATACGTTTGATATTATGATAATATAATTTAATCATAATATATTTAATAATTAACAATCCAATAAAAAAACACACTATTACATAAAACCATTACCTCAAGTCGTTCTAGATTTTCGATTGATATAAACTCATATATAATATAATTAAATTTAAATTAATTCACCTATATAACCATGTTAGAAAATATAAGAACAAATCATTTTCCACTAAAAATATTTAATCACACATCTCATAATAATTCATTAATAAAATTTTTAACCTATGGTGTTAATAATATATTATTTAATAAAAGATACAGCTTTGAACATCGATCTTTATTGTTTGATCAGGGTACAATATTCCCAAAAATATTAATAATTTATTATGTATCATATTAAATAATTATATAGGCTGTTATTAATAATAATTTAATGCTATAATGAAAATGAATTTCCTATCATTGTGGAGATTGTAGATCATACACACACATGAGTATTGTATAATTCTTTTAGTGAGTGAAAAAGGAATGGTAAATAATAATTACAAAATTAAAAAAAATATTTTCAATAAAATATATATATATATATATATAGTTAAATAAATCGTTATTATTGTGCATGTTATAATAAAAATCATACACTAATCACATCGGTTCATGGAGGTTAATGTCCACATGTATGCACTAGCGAAATTATCATTTATAATATATGGGATGTTAAGATGTATTATAATATATTATAACTCTATTATCATAATTTAAAAATAAATATAATATAAAACTATTGAATCAATTATAAAAAATATAATATAATTTTGCTGATGGAAAATGAATCACATTGCAAGGTGGAGGATACATTCCACATATATACATGATCAATACATTCATTTTCTAATTAATGGAATATAGGATGGTAATTGTTTTGAAAACATCACAATAATATTTCAATATATTAATCATAATATATTATTCATGTAATTATTGATCAAATTGATTTATATAAGACAAATGAATAAAATAATTAAACAATTTTGATTATGATTTATACATCTTCTTGTAGATACCTCCATTTGAATACACCTTAATACGTGAAACTTTAGTCATATGGTAAGAAAATGGTGTCTAAGATTAAGGTAATGAATATATGAATTTATTATGGTAGGTATTTAAAAATATAGAAAGCACAAATTGCATGAATAGTGAAAGAGAAGAGGTGATATTTTATTAGTGATGGATATGACACCCTTGTAATTACCTAAAATATTGAAATACAATTAATATATTCCTCAAGTATAATTATTCAAAATGAAGAAGGATTAAATTTTATAATAATGTAGGTCTGGAATTTGTTTATAAAATAACAATTATTAATTTTTATGTGGAATTATAATACATATGACTTAGTTAAACCCTTGGTAATAAATTTGTAGCCATGGCCATCATAACAGAATTTTACTGGTTTCACCATTCATTATTTAAAAAAATGATTATTGAAATTTTAAAAAATAAAAATAATTTATCAAAATTTTAAATCCTTTTTTTTAAATTAAATTTAATTATTTAAAATTTCATTATATTATAATTAACTTAAAATTTTCTCACACAAACTCATTTTATAAAAAATGTATGTTTAGGTATAAAATTAGATTTATTATGATACAATTCCAATAAAAAACAAATAAAAAAATAATACAATGTAATAAATATAATATAAATAAATATTATTTTTCTAATTAAATAATAGTAAATTAATTAATTATGACAATAACACAGAACACAAAAAGAAATATTCCATATTGAATTATGTGTTTATGCCAAAAATTGACCTTATATTAAAATCAAGTAATATAATGATTAATATAAAATGAATTAGATTAATTATAATTAAAAGAAGTTTCTTTATCATTAAGATAAGAATAAAAAATTAATTATAATTTTGTTATACGTTATATACAGAAATAAATAAATAGTTTTACAAAGAACTAGTATTTTACATTATTCAATGAGAGATAAATTTTTTATAAAAAACAAACAAATTAACCATATGATAATAATAATATTATGGAATACAAAATAATCTTTATTCCCTAAAAATAAAATTTATAAAATATTTATAATTTAATTTAGTCTCTCAACACAGAATTTAAAAACAAACAATTTTCATGGAAATGTATTTTTGATGATTAAAACTAATTTTTGGAGTATTTTTGTCTTTTTTAATAACATTCAATCAATGTATTTGGATTATCAAATACCATTATACATATATTTCTTAATTTGTTTATTATTATTCTCAGAATTAAAATTAATGGATATCATATATTGATAACAATATAATAATATTATTTGTAATCATTATAGTAATATACATAAAAATGAATTGTTTATTAGGTAAAATATTTCAAATAGTGTTATTTTGATCATCATATATAGCATGTTAAATGATCATTATGTGAGGGAGACATGGTTGGGGGTTTTAACTGTATTTCTATTTAACATCCAAATATAATAATAATTAAAACCCTTGAATATTTTTTCCTAATAAAATTTAATTACTTTAATAAATACTAAAAAATATATATAACATGTCTATATTAATTTCTAATATTATTAAAAATTAATTATATCCAAAAATTTCATAAAAAAAATCAAATTAATTATAAGAGTTGATCATCATGGATATATTATGTGTTGTTTATTTTTAGTAATAACAATGTTGAATCATTACATTTTATGAAGCCACTATGTCTTGGAGTTTGATGATGAATGTATGTGGTTGCTTTTTGATGTTTATATACACTATAATATTATTTTAATCCATGTGAAATACCAAATACTTGAATCATATCTATCACCCACTTAGTACATCTATGATGTGCATCAATATATGGAATGAATATCAAATAAGTGGAAATAATAATGGATAATGCCACCATTATAACACTACGATAGCATCAACTGAGTTTCCCTAATTCATTACACATATGATGACATAGGTGTTATCAAATATGTAAATTTTATACTTAATCCCCACGTTAGATTTATTCAATATTAAATGAATCACTATAATATTTTTGATAAAATAAAAATTACACAGGAATCACACTACAGAAATGTCAACAGTTTTTTAAATTGAATGATATATTTTAATTGGATCTCCAAAGATTACTATACTGGAAATGTATTTTCAAATATTGTAAGGCAAAATAAAATTCATAAAAATTATTTTTATATGAATTCTATTTATTCTATGGAATAATTCTTGTTTAAATATATAGTAATATACCCTCTAACAATGAAAATGTATATATATAGTACTTTGTGAAAACAATTCCCAAAGAGATATAGTTAATATAGATTTAATATAGAGTATTTTGAAGAACTGAGTCACGATTACATGAATTAGTGTATAAGACAAAACATTAATGATCAATTTAGATAATGTTTTTTCATTTAAAGACATGATGATACGAATCAATGATTAAATCATCCATGGATTTCTAGTAACGATAGATAGCCATGAATTAATTTCAAAATTAATATCTGAAAATAAGATATTAAATGTTTTTATTGTTGGACCCAAGTTGGATTCTGTTTTTAAATTTTTAAATAGTTTATATATTTATTATGATGAGAAATATAAAATTTTATTGTTTTTTTTCATGATAACATAATGGTGAATCGAGATCATCTGATCAGATTGAGTCATTGAATATCATTTATCATTTTGGGGAACCAAATGAATGCTAATATAAATCATATCGAGTCTCAAATGAATGTATTAATCATAATGGCCTCTTAATCATAGATTACTATACATTAATATTAAATGTGATTATTATTTTTAGTCTATTAAATAAAACATGTCACATGTTTTCTGTAGAGACCCGAATCTTGACGTACATGGACATTACATTACTTGTGCGGAATACTTAGTACATTACAAAAACACACACACACGGACCGTAATAGTTTAGTGTCTTTGGAAACTTAGAATATAATCTTCTAATCATGGTGAAAGATCCTCAACATCTCCCATAATGATCTTCCCTTTTTTTTCTTACCTAAAACCTTTCTTTATAACCTGGTGAAAAGAAAACATAAAAGGGTGAGCTCAAATTCTCAGTAAGGGTAAAAAAAATATCAATCACATCATATTCATAAGAACATAACATTTTGGAAGTCTTAACCTGCAAAAGAGAGCATTATTTCATAACATGGGATAAATCTTAGTAGTGAAATGAAATCCCAATAATCATAACTTAAAACATGAAACACTGTGGCATACACGCATAATCATAGATAATCATTTCGTGTTAGTCAAGACTCATTGCCAAGACTATCTTAGTGGACAAAGCCCCTTTCTGAACCGAGTCACCCTCGTTTCAGTCCTGTTTCACTGAACCGATATAACCTACCTTTCCAGCCATGTGTATCTCATGAGATATAAAATTTTTAACCAATGCATTGGAGGGAGATATAGGTCCCACCCATCTCATAATGATACCATTCTTATTTGTGCCACAAAATCATAAACCATATATCATTGCATAACCCATGTAATAAAATTGGGAATCTTAAACATCATGACATAATAAAACAATTCATATAAGATAAAGGAATTCATAAAAATAATCCCATAACAACATAATCAAATCAATTTAATAATAGAGATAAAAAAAAGAACACTTTATTATCTTAGATGGAAAATAATTTTGATAAAACAGTTGAACTCCATTCCTGAGGAAAATAACCTTTCAATTTCAAAAACACTTTTCCTTTCTTAACAAGTCATAAAATTCTAGCTAAGAGAAGTTGATTGAAAATAAACTTGAAAACTTATAATGGAAGCTTCATGGAAATAATGGTTTAAAAATACATTAATTCCGTATAAGTTAAAAAACATTCTTCTCGTACTTTTGTCGGAAAGTCAAAAAGTACCTCGTATGAAAAACGACAAAAGATTCCTTTCATATATTTTACTAAAAACTCACTGAAGGGTAAAATTGGATATTAACTATTTTAGAAGTATATTAATATCACATATTTAGGAAACATGGATGTGGATGATAAATTACACCCCAGTAAATACCAAAGTATAAACAATCTCTGATAAAATGAGATTGTGATATATTCCCTTACCATAGATCCAACTTGCTTTGTACGTATCTAAAAATACTGTATAATTATTTAAATAATGACATTAACTTATTACAGAATCATATTCATTGTTATGATATCATATATGGTTCACTTATGACTTTATATTACCCGTTCTTTTGTAAATTCCATGTTAGAGAAGCGTTTTGGGTAAAATCGTTTCATTTATCATAGGTGTTTGGACTTGTTGTTCTTGAGATTATAATTACTTATATCAAGATTTACTTACTTCAAGAATATAAAAAATTATTTATATATCATATATATTCATTATATATATATATAATAGATTGATAAATGATATGAAACACACCGTTCATGGTGACGGTAGTCCGTACGTACGTATGAACGCTGTTTTCATTTCCTTATTGTCTTGAATGGAAGTAAGTAGATGACATACATATATACATAAATAAAGTATATTTACCATGTCATATATTTCATTATTATTAATTATATATACTTTATAATCATTCTGGAATGGTTATCATGGATAATGAATCTCAATGCATCGTGGAGACGGTAGTCCGTACGTACGCACGAGCGATGATATCGTTCCCATGGTCGTGGAATTGTGTTTAAGTGTATTTATACTATTTCAGTAGCAATATAACTTTATAATAATCATATATAGTTACTCATTACACCATTATACCCATCCAATTATGGTGGTGGCGGAAAATAGATCACACCACGGCGTGGAGATGGTATTCCGTTTGTACGCACGCGCGGTGATTTCATTTTTCCGTAGGATGGATAGATGGTGAAATAGGGTTGTTTAATAATTATAATAACATATCAGTATATTAGTGATACTTATGTTATTACTTCATAATGAAACAACCTAATAAGAAGAAGTGGAAGAAGAAATAAAGGTGAAAGAATCGGTAATGGACATTACCTCTTCTTTGAAGCACCTCTTTGAGATCTCCTTTTAGGGCACTAAAATTGGTCTTTGAGGAAGACCAAAATCTCTAGGATGTTTCTATGTAAGTGGAGAAGATAATTTGGCAGGGTTTGGACGAGCATGAATGCTCAAATTGGTGTTAGGAGGAGAGGGAAGAGGTTCCCTTTTATAAGGGATGAGAGGGGTACCTTTGGAATTCTTAAAAATATTAATTTATAATAAATCTAACCCCACATAAAAACCTCCAAAAATGACTCATATTCGAACATTAGATGAGATATAGTTGTAATATCATCAACCAATAAAATTTAGACCTGTTTGGAGCTTATTTTAAACCTTATCATTTTGATTTATCCTTATTTAATCTATTTATGTTTATTTGTTGTAATACAATTCTAAATTTTAAATTATAACCAATAATTACTTATTTGTTGTGAATTTTCCATAATTGTATACTTTATAACATTATAGACTATATAAATTTAAATTTATAATTTTTAAATATTTTTGTGATTTTTAAAAAATTTTATAATATGTTATTTTTATAAAATAACAATAGTGTCAATTTTGACACTATTCATTTATTTGAATTTAAATAAACTATATACAGAATATATGTTCGAACTAAAAGCTTTAATAGATTAATAAAAGGTCATATGTATCTATAAAATTATAGTATCATATTAAAAAGTTCATATAATATTTATTTTATTATTTTTAAAACCATTTATTTGGTTTATCTCTTAATATAATAATTAATACAACATTTTTGTATAATTATTTAATATACTTATTTTTCGCAATAAAAATTTAAAATAAAATACTATGAGGAAGATAAATATATTAACTTTCATAATAATACTTTTACTAGAATTTATCATCTTCAAATAACAATATTTAAATTGTTATATTTATTAAATTATGAAGGTGACAACTTTGGCATCATTTAAAATAAAATAATTGAAGTGTCCTTATTGCATGTATAAGACTCCAAATGGTCTAATATTCGACCATTGGATGATTATAGTTTACATTTACATGACCAATGTGTTTTGGTCAGGGTTTTGTGCCTTTTATGGTCACTATTTGTTTAATAAAAACTATATTCTTGATTTTTTACTAGATAAATAATTTCTGCATAACTATTGTGTCACAATTAATGATATTTATTTAATCCCAAAAAATTCTAAATAAATTATAATGATGTAGATAATTTTTTTATATTTCTAGAGACTATTCATGTCCAATGTTTTGTGATGTTTATCACTAAGTTAAAATTATTATACTTATAAGATTTAAGAGAGTGACATGTTGTCACTTTCTTTGGTTTTAATAATAAATAAATCATTTTCATGGTCAAAAGTCCATAAAATTAATCTAATCCGACCCTTAGTTGATATGGGTTTACTTTTAGCCATAAAATAGAATTTTGGCATGTGTTAGGGTAATTTTATAATATTATATTTACCCTTAATTACCTGATTTACCTTTTACTATGGTAAAGAAAATTTACCGTAGTTACTATTCATAATTCCCAAATATAAAAAGTAGCCTATTAACATAATTTGGTCCCAATGATTCAAAATATGGAATCCATTTTTACAAATTCAATACACAGAAGTAGCAGAAATTAAATTAAAAATAATCCCGTTGTCGAATGAAAACGGGTTTTTGTTTAAAACATTGCAAAAGATTGGATTGATTTAACCTACGACTTCAAGGTAAAATCAATGCTAATGACATACATTATATTAAATGGTAAAAATATATTCTATTTACACTTTAAAACCATTAAATATTATAATTTAACCACATAAGATATTACGATGAAAAAAGTTGTTTTTAATTAAAATATAACGTGTTTATACTATTCATTAAAATATGAAAGTTATCGGAAAAATATCATAACTTTATCTAATGTAAATTTTTATATCCTGATTCAAAAGAAGAATTTTATTTTGTCAAATTGAAGATATAAACATGTCAAAAACTAGATTTAATGTGGGTGCGCCATCAAAAGGCGGCAAAACTGCATTTTTTGAAAAATACTTATTTTACCCGAAAAATTTATTTTGTTCTTATACCATGTTCTAGAAAATGTGTATGATGAATAATAATAATATTATAAAATAAAAAATTTAGTTAATACTATTCATAACGGCTATTTCATGACAATATTATAATAATATATCATTGTTTATTAAAACCCGGTATTGCGTACAACACATGCTATCGAGGAAGGTCGCAATTGCGTGTAATGCAAGCCAAGTCAGGGTTGCGTGTTGTGAAAGAATCCTTCATTGTTTTGTATAAAAGAATCCAACAATATTTTATTTATACATTTAATATATATATATATATATATATATATAGATACACTCAATGTTGTGTAGAATAACTTCTATCAAACGAACTTGAAATTTTGTGTAACAAGATCCAAGAAAAGTGTTGCGTATTCTGAAAACTAATACAGTGTTGCGTATAACGCAAGGTAATATTGGTGTAGCATACAACACAAGACATTAATGAAATCAAAAGAATATTTTTCATAAAATCTCGAGGTGTTACATTCTAACCCTCTTAAAATGAATTTCGCCCTCGAAATTTGTCGGGGTTATAAATGGTTTTCTATTCGAAAGTTTCTTTAATAGAAATCCACATCGTAAAAAGGAATGCCAAAACCAATATTTAAAAGCAATAGTATGAAACTTAACGGTTACCCAAATAAACTAATCACTGGGTTTCCACAAAGATGAAAATATGGATATGGAAGAGAAATCTAACCATCATATTCTGATGGAGAGTGGTAGAGAACATGGCTATAGAAAAGCCAGCAATCACAAAGCCATAAATTTGTGACGATCTAAGGTACGATCTGATTCATCAGAAATAATATCACTAGGACAACATTTTTGGTTTTCAAGATCATTTCCCTAAAGTTGATGAAATTGGAATTAGAAGAAATACTTTCGTGATTTCGGTATAGTCTCACCGTTGGTCGTTCTTTGGACAATTTCCACTTCATCTCTTAATGAAATGAAGTTGAATTTGTCATTCGTGATGTGTTAGAAGATCATGTGATAGAATGATGGGTCATTCCATCTGTCTTAAACAAAAGGTTAGAAAAGTTATCAAAAAATACATAAGTCCATCTATAGTGATATTAATGATATATGGATCCTAAAATGTACTTATACTTCATATATCATACAACTTAATATAATTAAACTAGTTTCTACTAAACAGGGACTTCCTGTAGGCCAGTGGTAGGTGATAAAGGCCAGTCGCACTTCGTTTGTCGGTTCGATTCCCACGGCCTTGTCCGACGCGATGGGCTGTCGCCCGTCCTATAGGTTGTCCTTTTTCTAAAACTATATAATATCAAATGTTGTATCCTTAAACAATACTAACTTATGTCCAACATAATCCATTCCAATCTTTAGGAAATACTTTGGTCCAAGCTCATAATATAAAGAAAATGATTACTTGAAATGTCATCAACCAAGCATGTGAATACCATCATTTATCCCCCATATATCTTGTTGGTAACATTCCAATCATGTGAATACCTTAATCATGTACTCTCTTGAAAAATGAATACCCATTAAACCTTAGTGAAAACATGAATATTGTCAAAAGTTAACACTTTCCACATACCAAAATCCAAAAATTCTATATACTCAGTCCATTACATAACCTTCTCCTTATATCAGTCATAAGCTCATGAATACTATCAAACATTTAATTTTCTCATTATCTCTTCATTATGCGCATATCATCTACATTCCAAAAATATCTGAATAAACTTTCATGGATATTGGTACCATTAATCATACACTTTCAAAACTCAAGGAATGACAACAGTGTAACAATCCTTAGATGTCTCTTTATTCCATAGTACCATGACATTACTTATACCACATTATACTTAATAAACATGTAATCATTCCACTACATTCATAAACCATTGAACGAGCTTCAACAATTCTTTCATCTCACATATCATTTGTAGTCTCTTCATCATCATCAACATAAATACTACCCATACGACCATACTTATTCTCTTCAGGAGACTTTCCCATAGGGCATTGGTTTGCATAATGCCCGTACATTCCACATTTAAAACATTTAACCATTGTTGATGTCTTAGCAATACCATTATCCTCATCCCTGGTGTTAACTGAACCTTTTCCTTTGCACTTACTGGATTTGTGTCCTTCTTTTCCACACCCAAAGCATCTTCCAGTTCCTTTGAAACATTCTCCTTGATGCCTCTTCCCACGTGATTTTCATAGGAGAAATTGAACTTTCTTTCCTCTATGATCATCATTAACTCCATCATTCTCTTATTAGCCGAGTCAGGAAACTTACCAAATTTTACATTATTGATCATAGTATGAGATTGCTGATTCGGCATAATAATGATGTTTGGGCTTCCAAATCCCATTTCATTTGGTTTCTCATCAATCCATTGTCCATCATATCCTCCATTATCGTGAATCATCTTGTTTCCAGCCATTTTCTAAAACCCAAAATGAATAGTGTGAGAGGAAAAAATCACAATAAAGGGGGAGTAACTTCAATATCTAACATATGTGGTTTAATCTAATATCATTACCATAGTTCTAGGACTATATCCTATGTATATACTTATCCTTAGGGACATCCCTAGACATACCTTAGAAATATCTCTAGGGATCTCACTAACGTTCACGCATCCTAGTTTCCAAAGGTTGACTAAACCTTCCCTCTGATACCAACTATAGAGACTCGAATCTTGATGTACATGGACATTCCATTACTTTTTTAGAATACTTAGTACATTAAAAAACACACACACAAGGACCGTAATAGTTTAGTGTCTTTGGAAACTCGAAATATAATCTTCTAATCGTGGTGAAAGATCTTCAACATCTCCCATAAAGATATTCCCTTTGTTTTCTTAACTAAAACCTTTCGTTATATCCTAGGGAAAAGAAAACATAAAAGGGAGAGCTCAAATTCTCAGTAAGGGTAAACAAAAAAAATATCAATCACATCATATTCATAAGAACATAACATTTTGGAAGTCTTAACCTGCAAAAGAGAGCATAATTTCATAACATGGGACAAATATTAGTAGTGAAATGAAATCCCAATAATCATAACCTAAAAAATGAAACATTATGGAATACAAAAATAATCATAGAGAGTCATTTCTTGTTAGTCAAGACTCATTTCCAGGACTATCTTAGTGGAAAAAGTCCCTTTCTGAACCGAGTCACCCTCGTTTCAGTCCTTTTTCAATGAACCGGTATAACCTACCGTTCCATACATGCCTATCTCATTAGATATAAAATCTTTACCCAATGCATTGGAGGGAGATATAGGTCACACCCATCTTATAATGATACAATTTTTATGTGTGCCACAAAATCATAAACCATACATCATTCATAACCCATGTAATAAAAATGGGAATCTTAAACATCATTACATCATAAAACAATTCATATAAGATAAAGGAATACATAAAAATAATCCCATCACAACATAATCAAATCAATGTAATAATAGGGATAAAAAATAGAACACTTTATTATCTTAGATGGAAAATAATTTTGATAAAACACTTGAACTCCAATCTTGAGGAAAATATCCTTTCAATTTCAAAAACAGTTTTCCTTTCTTAACAAGCCATAAAATTCTAGATAAGATAAGTTGATTAAAAATAAACTTGAAAACTTGTAAAGGAATATTCTTTTAAATAATGATTTAATAATCCATTCATTCCGTATAAGTTAAAAAAAATATTCTTCTCGTACTTTTGTCGGAAAGTCAAAAAGTACCTCGTATGAAAAACGACAAAAGATTACTTTTATATCTTTTACTAAAAACTCACCGAAGTGTAAAATTGGATATTAACTATTGTAGAAGTATATTAATATCACAAATTGAGTAAACATGGATGTGGATGATAAAATACACCCCATTAAATAACAAGTATAAATAATCTCGGATAAAATGAGATTGTGATATATTCCCTTACCTTAGGTCCGACTTTCTATGTACGTATCCGAACCTCCTGTATAATGATTTAAATAATGTCATTAACTTATTACAGAATCATATTCATTGTTATTATATCATATATGGTTCACTTATGACTTTATATTACCCGTTCTTTTGTAAATTCCATGTTAAAGAAGAGTTTTGGGTAAAATCGTTTCATTTATCGTAGGTGTTTGGACTTGTTGTTCTTTACATTATTATTACTTATATCATGATTTACATACTTACAGAATATAAAAAATTATTTATATATAATATATATTCGTTATATATACATATAATAGATAGATAAATGAAATGAAACACACCATTCATGGAGAGGGTAGTCCGTACGTACGCATGAACGCTGTTTTTATTTCCTTATTATCTTGAATGGAAGTAAGTAGATGAAATACATATATAAATAAATCTATTATATTTAACATGTCATATATTTCATTATTATTCATTATATATACTTTATCATCATTCTGTAATGGTTAACATGGATAATGAATCTCATCGCATCGTGGAGACGGTAGTCCGTACGTACGCACGAGCGATGATATCGTTCCCATGGTCGTGGAATTGTATTTAAGTGTATGTATACTATTTCTGTAGAAATATAACTTTATAATATTCATATATAGTTACACATTACACCATTATACTCATCCAATTAAGGTGGTGGCGGAAAATAGATTACACCACGGCGTGGAGACGGTATTCCGTACGTACGCACGCGCGATGATTTCCTTTTTCCGTAGGATGGATAGATGGTGAAATAGGGTTGTTTCATAGTTATAATAACATATCAATATATTAGTGATACTGATGTAATTACTTCATAATGAAACAACCTAATAAGAATAAGTGGAAGAATAAATAAAGGTGAAAGAATCGGTAACAGACATTACCTCTTCTTTGAAGCACCTCTTTGAGATATCCTTTTAGGGCGCTACAATTGGTCTTTGAGGAAGACAAAAACCTCTAGGATGTTTATATGGAAGTGGAAAAGATAATTTGGCAGGGTTTGGCCGATCATGAATTCTCAAATTGGTGTGAGGAGGAGAGGGAGGAGGTGCCCTTTTATAAGGGAGGAGAGGGGTACCTTTGTAATTCTCAAAAATAGTAATTTATAATATATCTAACCCCACTTAAAAACCTCCAAAAATGACTCATATTCCAACATGAGACGAGATAGGGTTTTAATATCATGAACCAATCAAATTTATACATGTTTGGAGCTTATTTTAAACCTTATCATTTTGATTTATCCTTATTTAATCTATTTAAGTTTATTTGTGGTAATAAAATTATAAATTTTAAATTATAATAAATAAGTATTATTTGTTGTGAATTTTCCATAATTGTTTACTTTATAACATTATATACCATATAAATTTAAATTTATAATTTTTAAATATTTTTTTGATTTTTTGAAAAAAATTTAAATATGTTATTTTTCTAAAATAACAATAGTGTCAATTTTGACACTATTCATTTATTTGAATTTAAATAAAATATATAAAAAAGATATGTTCCAACTAAAAGCTTTAATAGATTAATAAAAGGTCCTATGTATCTATAAAATTAGTGGATCACATTAAAATTTTCATATAATATTTATTTTATTATTTTTAAAACCATTTATTTGGTTTATCTCTTAATAAAATAATTACTACAACATTTTTTATAATTATTTAATATACTTATATGTTGCATAAAAATTTAAAATAAAATCCTCTGAGGAAGATAAATATATTACCTTTCACAATAATACTTTTACTAGATTTTATCATCTTAAAATAACAATATTTAAATTGTAATATTTATTAAATTATGAAGGTGACAACTTTGGCATCATTTAAAATAAAATAATATAAGTGTCATAATTGCTTGTATAAGACTCCAAATGGTCAACTATTCGACCATTGGATGATTATTGTTTAAATATACATGAAAAATGAGTTTTGGTCAGTGTTTTGTGCCTTTTATGGTCACTATTAGTTTAATAAAAACTATATTCTTGATTTTTCACTAGATAAATAATTTCTGCATCACTATTGTGTCACAATTAATGATAAATATTTAATACCAAAAAATTCTAAATAAATTCTCATGATGTAGATATTTTTGTTATCTTTCTGGACACTATTCATGTTCGATGTTTTTTGATGTTTATAACTAAGTTAAAATTATTATACTTATAAGATTCAAGAGAGTGACATGTTGTCACTTTCTTTGGTTTTAATAATAATTAAATCATTTTCATGGTCAAAAGTCCATAAAATGAATCTAATCCGACCTTAGTTGATATGGGTTTACTTTTAGCCATCAAATAGAATTTTGGCATGTGTTAGGGTAATTTTATAATATTATATTTACCCTTAATTACCTGATTTACCTTTAACTATGGTAAATAAAATTTACCGTAGTTACTATTCATAATTCCCAAAAATAAAAAAGTAGCCTATTAACATAATTTGGACCCAATAAATCCAAATATGGAATCCATTTTTTCAAATTCAATACACAAGAGTTGCAGAAATTAAATTAAAATTAATCCCATTGTCCAATGAAAACGGGTTTTTGTTTAAAACATTGCAAAAGATTGAATTGATTTAACCTACGAATTCAAGGTAAAATCAATGCTAATGACATACATTATATTAAATAGTAAAAATATATTCTATTTATACTTTAAAACCATTCAATATTATAATTTAACCACATAATATATTATGATGAAAAATGTTGTTTTTAATTAAAATGTAGCGTGTTTTAACTATCCATTAAAATATGAAAGTTATCGGAAAAATATCAAATCTTTATCTAATGTAAATTTTTATATCTTGATTCAAAAGAAGAATTTTATTTTGTCAAATTGAACAAATAAACATGTCAAAAACTACATTTAAATTTGGTGTTCCATCAAAAGGCGGCAAAACTGCATTTTTTTAAAAATACTTATTTTACCCGAAAATTTTATTTTGTTCTTATACCATGTTCTAGAAAATGTGTAAGGTTAATAATAATGTTATAAAACTAAAAATTTAGTTAATACTATTCATAACGGCTAGTTCATGACAATATTATAATAATATATCATTGTTTATTAAAACCCGGTATTGCGTACAACACACGCTATCGAGGATGGTCGCGATTGCATGTAATGCAAGCCAAGTCAGGGTCGTGTGTTGTGAAAGAATCCTTCGTTGTTTAGTATAATATAATCCAACCATATTTTATTTATACATTGAATATTTATATATATATATATATACACTCAATGTTGCGTAGAATAACTTCTATCAAACGAACTTGAAATTGTGTGTAACAAGAGCCAAGAAAAGTGTTGCGTATACTGCAAGTTAATACGGTGTTGCGTATAGCGCAAGGTAATCCTGGTGTAGCATACAACACAAGAAATTAATGAAATTAAATTAATATTTTTCATAAAACCTATGGGTGTTACATTTTCTGAGAAACATTTGATGAAATTTTAAAGAAGTAAATCGGTAGAAAAATTCCTCACAATCGCATTGAGCATCATACTTGGAGAAATGGAGATGAAAATTGAATTCGGTTGAGAATCTTATTCTGTTGTCAATTATATTATGTTGGGAATAATATTTATATGGGAATCATAATGGTATTTCCACAATAATAATATAAGTTGGTTATAATTATCTCAATCGTATTCCGACAGTGTTATATTGTAATATTGAGAAAATTAGACTTGATCCGTGCTGAATATTTTTAATTCAAATAATGTGGAGTAACCTAATAAGGAATCTATTATTTTAGAATACCAATCAGTGTAATGAGGTATATCATAATTATAATCAGGCTAAATTTTATTATGTAGTATGAATAATTGGAAAAGTCTATGGGAGATATCAAAATCATTGTGATTTGAAGATTAAAAATGGAATTTAACATGTTAAAGAGATATTATAAAATCAATGAGATTTTATAATTCAAAAATGAATTAAATTGGTCGAAATGATATATATATGATTTATAGAGAATTCAATGATTGATGAAATTTGGTTATACATGATATATTTTAATTACCCCACTTAAACCACTATTGATGTCCCTGTAAAAGTAGAGTTGATTTCATTTGAAAAATTCGTTCTCAATTGTTCATTTTCTTGACATATGGTTTTGGTGGAACAGGTACTGAGTAACCAAATGTACATTGTGATTTAGGATTGTTCTATGGAAATTGATTGAATTTATTTTCAATATGGTCATCCAAAAAATATCTATCTGATGAAGTTCCATTATAACAAGTCCATCAGAGAAATCCCAATGGCGTGACATCTATCGTATATAGGTTCATCAAACTGGGATTCATTGGACCTAGAATTCCTAGCGACTAATTGGGTTTCAGCATAATTAATGAATAACTGTATAAGTAGAATTATACTGGAAAAACCATTTGATAGACATCATCATATTGTTGTTCCCATATTGGGATGATCAAACTGGAAATACTATGGAATATTTATGGACTGTGCTTCTGGAAGATGTTTCAGGACCAATAATTTCACGTGAATTGTTCGTGTTCTTGAAGGGTTTACATAGGATATTTCTAACTCAAGTTACATATGGAGGAAGTTATTAAAGATTATTTTTGGAATAGAAATTAAAAATAATGTTTAATGTTGTATATATAGATACATTCCAATTTTTTAAAAATTCTATTATGTCAAAATTGGATACTAGAAAAATTCATTAGGGGGTTTAACCTATTATAAAACAAAGCTTTTACAGGGAAATTGGAATTGATTTTTCTTTATTCCTTTTAATAAACAAATTAATAAATTGAAAAAATTCATGTTTGAGGGACTATACAACATGGAAAGGTGTAGGACATTATACCAAACCTTCAAAATATCATATGTTTCCTTCTCATTATATTTGTTGTAATGGAATGGTTGGTTTGTGAGTTATATTTGAGTTGAATGTTACTCTATAATGTTTTAGAGGTAAAGAATGTATATGTTAAGGACTTAATAATCTTTCTTATAAAAGGATGGATATTCAATTATTCACCACACACTTAGTCTTCATGATCCTATATGGAAAAAACAATGGGTATTAGTGGTAGATTTCCAATAAAAGTTCTATATTGTGATTGGATATTTTGAAATCAGTAAACTATAAGGGGATTACGATTTTCATAGGAAAAAAATTTAATATCTAAAAATATAGAATTATTTAATTATCTTATGCCCCATGTGTATGATGTCTTGGAAGTTACTATATAATGATTTCCTCCTCAAATTGAGAATATTCCTCTAATTTCTGCTAATATGTTAAATATTAAGCATGATGGAAGAGTGAAAAATGATTTACTATCATCACTTACAGAAATAGATTTTTTTAGAGTATTGTGTGTTTGAAAAAAAAACTTATTCTGGATAAGATTAAAAACATTTAATAAGCGAATACAATGATAAATAATGAATAGTTACAACATTGGAGGATGATGTATGAATTATTGAAAATGGTAGAGCATGAATATGTTGGTTAATTATTTACATGGTTAAATGATATTGTGTTCCCTATAAGATATCAAGGTGAGAAATTAGAATACTCAACTGTTATTGAATGTATATTGAGAATTATTCCTGATATGTTTGATGACAATGATTCTTCTTTGTAATATTGGGATCCAAAAATATTATCCTTATTTCATCATAATTTAATCCTCAATACATTAGAAATGATAATTTGGATTTTTATGGAAATGAAATAGATGGCTGATGAGAAAATTTCCTTCATGTGATCGATAAAATTGAAAAACAATGATATGGAAATGAATGAATAATCATCTGATTCAAATGTATTAGAAGAATATAAATATTTAAATACAATTATCTCACATGTTTCAAAGAGATAATAAAAGTGAAATGGATAAATAATCCACTCAAATGTTGGAATTTTGAATGGAATGGAACATTTAAATAGAATTGACACAAGAAAAATATTGAAGAATATAATTCTGAATATGATGGTGTGAAACCACAGAAAAAATGTTGAGAAACATAAGTAAATATTTATTTATGAATAATAGAAGAAAGGTTTTATAAAAAAATAAATAAGAACTATTCCACACTTGATGATCAATCTGATCACCAAATCAACCATATATTTTAATTTATAAGAGGATATTATTCTTGAGTTAGTGATTATAATGATGATGCGATGAAATAAATAAAATAGACTTCACAAAATTAATTGGAGAATGCAAATGAAAAAAATAATCAAATAAATAATGACTGAAGGTAGTTGAAGAAAATTTGATGGAATAAATTTTTATAATGGAGAGATTGAATGAAAATAGAAATTTTATGGAAAATTTAACATGAAATGATATTTTCAACAAGATAGAATATTCGCATGATGAATAATCTAATAATAACTTATTTAATGTGTAAGAATATGAAAAAATATAATATATTTTTTGTATTAGTGTGTCTAATAATGAATAGAATATTTTAAAAACACAATCAATTCATTTACAATAGAAAGTGTGATAATAATGAAGAGAGGAACCGTCAACATGGAAAATTCATGTTAAAATTAATACTTTTAATGAAGGGGAAGTGAAATGTTTAGAAAAGATGGTTTGTAAGAAATAATCGCTCATTAAGGAAGATAAGATTTCCTTTCGAAACAATCATCCCAAGAAATGTATCCCTTTATTTGTGAAGAAACCCAAAAAATGCTCTTGAAAATATTACAATCAGTCCTAGAAAATCAAAATTTAGATGTCACAATTACTATTTTAGAGTTATCGGAAACATATCATATTAATATATGTATAACATGTCTCTACTAGGAAATAGTATGTGACGTCCTAGATCCAGATGCCACATTATAAGTCCTTCGAGCCAGGTGGGCCACATGGCCCAAAGAACAGCTCCCCAATTGCTAGAGGCACCTAACTAGAAATGAAGGCCTACGTTGCGACCATGGGGATACTATTTCCTCATTATTAAAGTGTATAAAAACAGATGATTACAAAAATAATTAAATATCAGATTAAATATAAGTAAAAAGATGTCCTATATGAAAATATATACAACATATGAAATAATTGATATAACTATAATATCATTCAACAACTGATGATGATATGTCTTGTAACTAGAAAACATGAATACATGGATACAAAACAATAGGAATAATGGGGTCCATAAAAGTATTAATGAAATATAATAATATACCAAGCATCCCGAGCTCTGAACTAGATTACTAATTTCAATTTCCATTGTAAACATCAATAAATCAGGTGTTTGAAGTTGTATGCTTCCCTTGGTTAACACCTGAAACCATCTAATCTACTCTAGGTACCAAGCAGTATCTGGAGAGGGTGTGAGATGAATATTTGTGGGCCACCACCTGTAGTGTCTATAATATATAGAACATGTAATGGAAATTTAACAGTGTGAAACTATTTATATTTAAAGAAATGCAATTCAGTGTAAAAAAATACCCATTTACAATCTTTATCCCTTGGCTAGTGTCTGAACATTTAAACAATTCATTATATGTCTATTACGAGTTTATAAAAAAGTCACTTTTTTACAACAGTGAAGGTTCCAAGGGGTAAAATGGAAACCTATTATTAAATATAATAATGATCTTCCAAAATAATTACCAATGAACCATAGAACTCAATTTTTGGAGACGTAGTAATAAATATATCTTGGATAGGTATAATATTGTAATCTAAGGAGAATATTCCAAAGCATTCAACAATATTTTTCTTACTAATTCTAAAGTGATCAACCAAGGTAATAGGTGGATAAGAAGGGATACATCCCTATGAGCTATAACCATGGAACCTACATTTCAACAATATATCCATGAATATTATCCAAGTAATACTTAAATGATATTAAATGGATCATACAGTTTCATATCACGCATCCAAGGAATACAAAAGGATCATAATCTAGGGGGTCTCAACCTCTACATGTAGAATCGTTGAATCAGAATTGGGTTCTCAAGGGATCAGGGAATTTTTTGATTTTAATCAAAGTCGATATTGTGTCAATCCATTCATATTTAATTTTGATGTTATTTAGTATTTTATTTGGTTCAATCCTATCCTTTAATTATTGTGATAAGGTCATGTATCATGCAACCTTTGTTAATTGATAATTCAATTGTATCCATGCCTTTCCTTTGATTAGTGTATCAAGGAATAGTTGCATATATCCATTATAAATTCCATTTAAATCATATTAAATCAATAAGGTTCATTATTATACCTTACTTTAATACAGAAATGGCTGCTACGAACATACAACTTATGAATCATATAACAATAATCTGATCATGTTATATACATTGTATACTTTCCAATTTCAATTTCAAATTTTTTTTTATCAATTGAAGAACCTAACTTATGTGGTTGAAGTGGTTAGAATACCAGGTATATTCTGTTTATAATTTCACAATTTAAATCAATACGTTTAATATAGAATATATTACCCATAGAAGGGTCAAGAAACACCACTAAAAAATGGTGGCTCAAATATGTCAAATAATAAAGTACCCAAGTATGGCATAACATCCAACTTGGGATTTTTGGATTTTTGGGAATAACCAAAAACAATTACTCTCATATATTGAAAGATCATAATGGCACGATTATAATGATTATAATCATTACATATAAATTCTACTAATGTCACACGATAAACTTGTTGGGCCCCACACAACCATTCCAAAATAAACGAACCTGGGGGATGAGTTATAGAACAACCACCTTTGGGTTGTAAAACTATACTCCTATAATATTGGACATTGATTAGGCTACTATTGTATTATATATGTGAAATGGATAAAAATGATCATACCCCGATAACTATGTCGAGACCAAGAGAGAAGAGGAAGGGCTTAAACAAGCTTGAATACCTAACATTGTGCATACAATGTGATGGATAAAATCATGAATGGATCCCGGATGAGTGATATATATTGATTCTTAACCGAGGCTATCAAAATTATCCAATATTAATGTAAATGGTTAATCCTTATGGTTCTTGTATTAGGAAATAAGGATGGATCTATTTAAATCATTAAGGGTAATTTTCTGAAATTCCCCAAATAATTTCATATGCATGGTTTGAAAAAGAATGATCAAACTATGCACTAATATATATATAGAAGGAGAAATTTCATTGTTAGGTCTAATGGTCAAGCATAAAATATGAAAGGTGGCTAGGTCTATAAGTAAACAATCCTCATGAGAAGGAAAATAGTGTGCCAACTGTTCTACTTTTTCTATTTCCCCAAAAAGATGTGTTATGGGATTTAAACCATCCCCAGACACCCCTAAAACCTCTTATGAAACATCAAGCATCCATATTATGGCCCATGTAATTATTTTTAAGGAAACATAAATGATCCATAAATAAGTGAAAAATTGGTTTTTATAGTCTTCCCCATTAAAAGAACTCATCCACATGTTCATGTGAGAAGGGTGTATAAACATTGTCTAAGAACAAATATGTACATTCAAAATGTACTTTGGATTCTCAATCCTATGTTTCATCCTAAAAACAGTCGTGATTCTATAGTACCCGTACTAGAGGGAAATACAATCCTAGAGAGACCATATGCTCTAGTCAATAATACGTACATTCTACTCATCAAATGTAGTAAGAACACAAAACACAACATAAATGGGATCAAAAGTTTGTGGTGGGTCACTATGATACTGGTGGAGCTGTGAGACAAATAAGTCGTCTTGCATAGAATGGTACATATGAGGTATGCATGAACTGATTGGATACCCTCCAAACTATACCTAGTGTCTAAAACTGCCCTACGCAACTAAGTAAAAACCTCCCTTTCTTCATAATACTCTATTTCCAATCTTGGTTGATACCTTAAAGAAAACATGATCCCTAACCTTGAAATCTAGATTTCATCGATAACGATTTGTGTATTATGTTTATAAAATGATCATTTTTTATAATCTTTTTGATCTGTCAAAAATTATCTAAAGTTCCCATAACTAAATGAGCACCTAGTAATAATGACTTACCTTCCTCTATCCAGCATTGGGGTTGACGGAATGGCCTACCATATGAGGCATCAAACTGGGTCATCTAAATTTTCACATGAAAGCCAATATTTTAGTGTAACTCAATAAGAGGGATGTAGATTTCCCAATATCCACCAAAATCAAGGACACATTCTTAGAGAATATACTCTAGAATCTGTATAGTGCATTCTGATTGTCCATTGGTCTGAGGGTGAATAGATGTTCTTAGAATTACCTATGTTCCCATTGCCTTCTAGAATCCATTCCAAAAATGTGTTGTGAAATGAGAATACATGTTTGAAATGATAGTATGTATAACCCCATGTAGCTGTAAGAACTCATGGACATAATGTCATTCTATCTCATCAAATTAAAATGTCTCTCGAATAGGAATGAAGTTGGATGATTTTATTATTCAGTTAACAACAACACATAAAACATTTCTACATCTAGGATACATAGTTAAACCATCTATAAATTCCATTACAATAGCTTACAATTTTTATTCTGGGACTAAATGCAGCTATAACAAGCCTACAGGTCTTCTATTCCGTGCCTTACCATCCTGATAGGTGGAACGCCTAGTGATAAATCTTGGTATCTTATGATTCATCCAAAGAAAACAATACTTGCATCACATGTCCCGATACATCATTGAAAATACTAGATAAATTTCCCACTAAGAGGCATTTGAATCTTTCCTGAACTCCCCTATCATATCTTTCGGAACCTAAATTTGTCCACAAAGGCATAATACATCGTCTATATCCACAGACCATTTCAATTGTAGGTTATCTCTTGAGATATTATCATAGAGAACCAATCCTTAATGATCTGAAAACTATCTACCATTCACCTTCTATAGGTGGGAAGAGTTTACTATCATGGATGATATGTAAGATTTCTTTTCACTATCAGCAATCTATAGAAGCGTCTTATAAAAGAGGAAAATTAACATCCATTCATCACTAGATTACCATATAACATGTGACTTAGTTTTTTGACTAAGTTCATTTTCAAACACATTCCCCTTTCTAGGCATAATGTGAAGCTCAAAATCAATGGATTGTAGATATTTGAACCAACTCCACTGTATGAGGTTCATTTACACTGAGTGAATATATATTTGAGGTTTTTTTGGTCTATATACACCACAATCCACTCACCTAACAGATAATGTCTCAAGTAATGTAAGGCATGGACTATTGCTTCTAGCTTATGTTCATGCGTCAGGTATTTTTATCCTGAGTTCTAAACATTCAAGATCTGTGCACAACAGTATTTCCCTTATGCATCAACACCCCTCCTAGTTTATGTTCTAATTCATCACATAATATGGTATAACCTATGTATGGATTTATTAGATTCAAAATATGGGCTGTAGAGGGATATCTTTTATATCTTGAATGTATTTTTCACATGACTTTGAAACTGTGAACTTCACTCCATTATTTTTAATATCAATAAGTGGTGATGAATGGTGGGAATGTCATGTATGAAATGGTTGTAATATCCCACCCACCCAAAGAAACTCTGTATATAAAACAAGTTCACGGGTTTCATTCATGAAACTAGCTAAATAACCTATCCTAGGTCAGTATATACACAAGATTAAAATATTATATGACCCATGAAGTGAAATTTGTTGATCCATAAGTGGAACATATCATGTTTGGCATAATCCTAAATCTCTTAATGTGTACTTTGAATAATCTCATGATGTTTGACATGGTCACTATATGTTTTAAAATACACTAAGATGTCATCAAACATGTCTATGAAAAAATAATCCATATAGTGTTGGAATAGACAATTCATCAAATCCATGAAATTATAGGCTTCATTTGTATGTACGATCCACAAAAAAAGGTACTCATACCGAACATACCGTCTACGGAATGTTGTACTATGAATGCATAATGTCCTGACATGTACCAGATGATATGTGGATCATAGGTCACCCATGGAGAAGAGCATTTCACCTCCGAGATAGGAACGAGATCATTTATTCGAGGATGTGTATGCAAGTTCTTGATAGCATGTTATCTTAATATCCTATAGTCAATAGAATTATATAAGCTTACATCCACCTCTATAGAAAAAATCATGATAGAAACCCAATATGATCTAATAGGTTATTTAAAGACATTGGACACTAAATCATATAACTAACACTGGAGATCTGTAAGCTCAGTCAGTTCCATCCTATATATGGGAATGTACACTGGATATTCAACTAGTGAAATTATTATAGAAAATTGTACATTTATCTAATGTGGTATGCAGTAAAAAAATAGGAAAAGACATCCTTGAAAAAAAAATACCCAAGATAAGGGAAAATTTTTCATTAATCTTAATACTCTTTGACGATATTTTGAATTTGGGTGGTCAATCAGGTAATACCATGATGCATTGGTAATGATCTTCAAGCCATAACATCCCACTCATCGTTATGTAGTTAAATGATACCCTCTAGTGGTGCAATAGATGACCTGCGATGATAGAAGTCCACAATATCTTATCACTGATCCAACCAATCCATCCCATGAATGAAATCAATGCATGTAATCTCAAAAATGAATAGGTTCTTTAAGAAATGGTATCTTCCTTCATCATGGGGAGAGTTCCTACATTGATTTATACCCTCTCTTGTCACCCATAACAAAATATCTTTGGGAATTACCCCATAGTAACATTGTTTCTCTATTATGAGAATTTCTTTGATATATATAGATATAATAGAGTCTGAAGCAACTGTATTACATGATATTATGGTAGATTCCACAGGAGTATTATGTAGAACTATATATGTCCCCATAACAAGATCATCGTGTATTGGCTATAGTGAATTAAAATGACCTATTTCATTACCTAGTGTAATAGATGGACTAACAAGATCATAACATTTATGTTGGCAGTGTTGGTGATCACGTGTCTAGATACCAAAGTCTGGAACTACTCCTTGTCCAGACCTAGCAATTATATCCTATCTCCCCACCTAACTCAGTGTGAATGAACTTGTTATAGATGGTTGAGCTAATACTGATCCTTTTCCTCTTGAGGCAGGTGGAAAGGTCCTCCAAAAATGACGTAGATGCCCCATAAAGTCACAAAATGAAAACTCAAGTGGGTCTCTTTCACACTCGGGCATTTAACACCACCATCATCCACACTAATGATGGACTTTATAACTATAGAAATTGGAACTCTTGTTGTCATTTATCTGATGAGAGACCCAGAGAGAATGCATCCTAATAGTAGAAGAACTACTAGCATGTCGTGGAACTAATCCATTATAACAAGTAATATATCGATCCATGAGGATTCACTTAGTGATAATATATGATAGAATATTGCAGGAAAGGTAGGTTGCAAAATATGTTCACCTATATATGGATGTAATAGATGATCCCATCCACGAATTTTCTTTCTTGAGAAAGTGAATCACCGGTAAGAAGAAGTGAAAATGATTCAACTACATGAAAACCACTGAATACTCCATGAATGACATATAACTGTACTCAAGATTCATGAATAATATTTCTCTATCATCTATTAGTTTCTCATGAAAGTTATGATTATAGAAGGCAGTCTAGAAATCAACCAGTAACATACCTTGATGATGTCCAGTCTGGGTAATCACATCCCACCAGCACAAGGAAAAATACCAAATAATTTATGTATAAATATTGACCCTTTTATCTGGAGTTGTATACATATTTTCAATGATAGAAAGGGTGGATTCAATAAAAAACTAAACACCCAATGAACCACCATCACCAGAAAAGGTAGGAGGTGGCTGCAATTGAAACACAAATGTCAGATTATCTGTTGTTTATGAATGTTGTGGAACAACATGAATAGACTATATTAGTTATAGAAAACTATCATGAATTTGGGAATTAGTTCCCATATCTAGTGTAGATGGTTGTACCATTACTGAAAATCTTAGTGGTAAGACTAGTGGCTTCGGGCCCACCACATATCGAGCATGGTCATTGCTGCCATAACAATGTACAATACGTGGACATAATGGAAATATTGGTCTATAAAATCAATGAACATACCTTATTACAAACATAATAATAGATAAATATTCACTAGATGAATATGAACGTAAGAAAACTCACTACCAAATGCATTCTACCACAACTACCTGCTTTGAAGGCTAGGTTTCAAAATGTTCCCATGGATAAGAATTATTTCATTCTAAATTTAACTTGGAAGTTCACCGCTTTACCATTAATAATCATGAATGGAAGGATAAGGATGTCAAACAAATTCATTTTAGATATCATTATTCCCCTTATAATGGATATCCATTTCTGGTAAATTAGTTCCCATTAACCTTTCATTAGAAATGAAAACCATTTATTTATAGCATAATGGATCGACATAGAATATTAATAAATCCAACCCATGAAGTCTTATACACATCATGAATCAAGATATATAATAACTCAATCACAAATTAAATTAATCTATGTACATGTTTACTATCATAACACCAATCATCTATGAAAATCATATCATGCAATGAAAAACTGTGAAATACACCTATACGGCATGGAAATATGAATGACATTAGAATTATCTGTTCCTATAATTATTCATTTATCAATTGTCATTTCCATCATATCATCGGGCCAAGGAATAAATAAGTCCTCAATTATAGTAAATATCAATGACACCACACATCATATGTGTTACCTATTAGTGAAATAATATTGAATATACTTAGAAAAATAAGAACCAAAATTTTGATTCTGGATACATTGTTTTAACCACATACATGGGTTTGTGACAACCATGGAAGTATTATGACCATGTCCCAATAATTTTTAATCTTCAATCTATTTTCTCAAAATATTAATTAATGAAAAAAAATTCCTCTAATAACACATTGTGATATCCCTGAGCTAGATTCTACATAACAAGTTCCCCATGTCCAATGGTCCAAGTGACCTCAAGCTGATCTCCCAAGATTCTATAGGATTCTGACTAGTATCAAGGGCCATGGGATTGTCCATGGGGAGACAATGATATCATTACTAATGTGTACCACAAAGGATGATTATAATTATGTGTTTGTAGAAGAATCAATATATGTGAACAGAAGGAAATGTGGAAAATAGAGGGAAGGATAAAAATAAATAAAATTACATTAATAACATTCCATTGTTGAGGACGATATGTCATATCACTAGAAAACTGGAAAACATGGATACATGATACTAAGAATAACATGTTTCACATAATTATAAATGAAATCAAAGATTAATCCATGCATCCCAAGCTTTATCTCGGTCATCAACTATCGAGATCTATCATAACAACAAGAAATTAAATGTTAGAATACATATGTTTCCCTTTTTCAACACCCTAAACCATGTAATATACTCTGGGTATCAAAGCAGATCAGATAGGGTGTGAGATAAATCTTAGTGGGTCAAAAAACAATTTTGCCTATAACATCCTGCCCAAGTAATGGAAATTCATAAAGTATAAGTAGAATGTAACTAATCACCCAAGTAACTCAATCAGCCCTCAACATGTGTCTGAACATGTAAAAAATTTGGTATTAGATTATTACTGGTTTACAAATAAGTCAAATGTTATGAATAGTGAGGTTTCCATGTTATGACATGAAAACCTGTATAGAAATTTAATAATGATGTTACAGGGCAATAACCAAGGAAACATTGATATCAAGGGTTTAAAACTAAATAAAAATTTTATCCTCACTATGTATAATAGTATAATCCAGGTATCTCAAACAAAAAAATTCCAAAATAAGGTACCTATTGAGTCCAAGGTGATCATCCATGGTAGAATGGGACTATAATGGGACATGGCACTATGAGCTGCAACCATGGAACCTACATGTTAATGCTTGAACCAAGGAGTTTATCCAGGTAAACCATTATGTATGTTTAATGGATCCTATGGTGTCATACAGAGAATCCAAATAATAGATAATGGTCATGATATAGGTGGGTCTCATCCTATCAAAGCAATTTAATTGAATTGGAATGGGATTCCTCAATGCTCATTGAATTATCCATTTAGAATCCATGGTGAGATCATGTCAGGACTTTCCTATTTGGTTATGGATTCATGTTATATTTCATTTGTTTATATCCTTTTGCTTCATTAGTGTGATAAGGTCATGTATAATTCAACTGTTACTAAACAATTAGTCAATTTGGTCCCCACCTTTCCATTCATTAGTTTGAAAAAGACATGTAGCATAAAACCATTATAAATTCCATTTAAATAATATCCAATAATTATAGATAATTCAGGTAACATCCATTAATGTGGTAAGGGGTACTAAGAATATATATCCTATTAATTATCTACAACTAATTTGGTCATGTCATGCAGTTAATATAATTTACCATATCAATTTCTCTTTTAATTATTCATTGAAGTACATACATTAGGTGGGTCAAGTGGAGAGCATACATCGTATGTTCAATTTTGAAATCGGAAATATATATAAATACATTTAATATATAAAATCATACCCTTATAAGGTTCAGGAAATTCCATACATGGACGGTGTCTCAATCATGTAAAATACTAAAATACCAAATTATGGAATTACATCATACTATCCTTTTTGGAGTTGTGGGCATGAACACCAATAATAAATCACATATATGGAATGAGAATAATGATAGAGTTATAATAGCTATAAGAACGGAATATAAATTCTACTGACAGCACTCGATAAAATCGGTGGGCCCCACATAACAATTCCAAAATAAGGGAATATGAGGTGTGAGTCATAAACCACCCACCGTAGGCCTGTGGAACTCTAATGCTCGAGTATTGGCTTTTATTTGGTTCCGATAAGAGTGTATCTATGAAAGGAAGAAAAATACTAATTCCCTGATAACTATGTCTATAGAAAGAGAGTTGAGGAAAGGCTTAAATAGACTCAATTACTTACCATTGCACATCCATCGTTATGATCAGAAGCTCGAAAATATGTTTGATGAAGGATATATCTTCATTAAAATGTTAGTTCTTTAGAAATATATTGAATGAGAGGAAAGAATTTTAACCCAACTGGTCCTCTAATTTGGGATGAAGGGGGGATCTGATTTTATCATTAATGTAATGTATGCAAAATTACCTAGAAAAATGGAATGTTCATAGATTTTCTGCATGGTTTGAAACAACATGTGAAAACCATGCACAATTACATGGGTAGAAGGGGAGCATGCATAGTTAGGCCTCACGACCGTGAAAAAACCATTTGAAGTTTCTCTGTCTGAATAAGCACGTTCCAAATTGTTTGGAAAACCATGCGCCAACCATGCACCAACTATGAAACATTCCAAATTCCACCTAAAAGATGTGTTTTGGAACCAGAAAATCCCATGACATACCTAAAATTTCAACAAACCCATTTGACTATATATTAGGTCAAAACTATATATTTATACCTAAATTTGAATGATCCATACATGAGAGAAAAAACCAGGTTCATACAATGTGTGAATCAAGGGGAAGATATGATGACAAAATGAATATGAAATGTTACCTAAAATATGGTGGAAACAAAATGGGAATTCATATGATGAAGAAGGTTTGGTATGACAAGAAAGTTGAGGGTGTTGAGAATGAGGAAAATATCAATAATACTATGTCCAAATGGATGGTGTTCTTCGTTATTTTGGTGAGATAAAATTTATATGTCAAGGAAGTTAGAAGAAGTAAAAAAACCAACAGAAAAAAATGGAAATAAAAAGGATTCTAAATATTACAAAAAAATTAAAAACGATAACAATATATTGTGTCCTGAAAATTAATAAAATATTCAACAGATTGGAGCCAAGAGGTAATGTTACAAAAAATATTTTGCGTATCCAATCATAACAAGAGGAAGACATGAAAGATTTTTTAAAAACCCACTATAAAAAAATTTCCAAAAAAGGTATAAATGTTGACATCCTTATCAAATGTTTATACATATGACTAGATAGATGTTAAAAAATATGATATAGATGAATAAAAAGAAGAAAATACATCCAATAAAAAATATATGAAGAAGAAAAAAATTTGAATACATAAAGAAGACTATCTGTATGAACATTTCTTTTGAGAATTTATGTGGTTCCAACATATTTATAAAATATTTTTGTATTTTTACTAAAATCCATGGAATTTATTTTGTTGATATAAGGAAGCAAATGGTTGGTCTCTTAAAATTTGTTAAAATAAATGTAATGATTTTACAAAAAATGTGTTTCTTAATGTTTTCTTTTTAGCACAAAAAATTCTAGATATTTTTCATTAAAATTGGTCTAGGTGACTTTTATTCTAAATAAATTCCATTCCAAAATTTCCCCAGTCCCGAGAATGATAAATAAAATATAAAAAGGTATTATATGTATGTTTTGTAATAGAAAGCAACAATAAGAATGATTATAAACTCTTGTTTCTACACCATGATTGGCAATGTTGACATAGAGTTTTTTAGTTAAAAGATCATTTTTTTGAAAACTAATTTGATAATTATATTAGTCTAAATAATAGATTCCTATTTTTGGGATAAAATTTTCCATCATTTGGAAATGAGATTAATTTTCAATAAGAAAAAAACATGTGATGATAACCTTGTTGAATTTGATTTTAAATATGGGGGACAACATATTATGTGGATATAAATGAAACTAGGTTGAGATAAGGAATAGTGCGAGAAAAAAAAAAGAATTCATTGAGTATAAAGAGTGATAACGGTGACAAAAGAAACTAATATTAATTATTTTATTGAATTTGATAAATGTATGAGGTTATGTGGGTATTGAAAACAAACATAATGGCGGATATTTTTGTACTCTGTATTTGATTTCATTTTATTTTTTTCAATATATGATATATTCTTGATGTTGAGAAAAGGAGAAGATTATATTCTTGGATCCAGTACATTTTATTGTGGAAACAAGTTCACTCCATTTGTGTGATTCATTCAATATGATTTATCGTATTTAGATATCTGTTACAAGAAGCTAAAAATCATATTGAGTATATAATGACTGTGTTAAGCACAATGAAACCTTTATATTAGTCCAACTGAACCAGATGTTAAATGTGACAATGATTTTCTAAATTATATGTAATAAAAATTTGAAGTGGGAGGAGAAACATGTGATTCAATCTTGATTAAAGTACTGTGGATAACGTTTGGTGAAATTATATTGAGCATAAGATTGGAACATATGGTGTAGATAATTGTATTATAATTGGAATTTTATACTAATATTATAAGGCCCCAGCCATAAACCTTACTTAATCTTGAGTTATTACAAGATTACAAATTTGAGGATCTTTTCGGGTTTAGAGTTTTAGAAAATTAGATCATAAAACTTGCATTACATTCCACATATAAACAAAGTGGTTACATAAAGATAGTTTTCTTCTTATTCCCATCAATGTAAACATATTTAAAATAAAACATGGATTCATTCTTGACACTTCCTTGACACTATCATAATATCATGTACCTTTCCCTTGACCTGTGAAAAAAATTTCAAAAAACATGGGATGAGCATAAAAAGCTCAGTAAGGGATATAAAAATATGGAAAGGAATCATGGGTACATATACACATATGAATTAAATCATACATTACCCATAAAACATAAGCACTTTAACATACCTCATCAAATCATGAATAAATCATAGAAATCATAAGACATAAAGGTAACTTGAGGCATTCATAACATTCTTACGTAGGTAGTAACCCTCTTGGTTACGTTTGGAATACCCATCATAGTATATTCCCTAAATATCTTCGGAGAAACCTTAACGTTTCACTCCTTCACGTTACCCAATGAATTGGAGATCTATATGGGGCTCACCCTCCCATAGTTTATCACAGAACCACCCGTCTTCATAATAATGCCCAAGAACCTCAACATAATCGTATAACATAAAACATGCATAAAGGAAACATAACATTTCCACCTTTCAATCACAAGATATCAATACCACACATTGATATAAAAAAATTATGAAAACCATTTTCAATACCAAAATAAAAGAAAAGTAAAACATGGTATTTATTTTTCTTTTAAAAAAAGGTATGGCTTGTAGAGGAAGCCGAAACTCAAATAATGGTCACGGTGGCGGAGAAGTCGTTGTCACCGCATACGTATGAAAAAAACATTCACTTTTTTCGTTTAGTAAACTCTTTGTATAAAAAAGATTCCTTTTGAATAAACGTAAAAGTCAAAGGGGTGTATACACCATATAAAAGAAGGTTGTGTATAAAACAAAATATGCCTCAATGAAAGGAGATTGAGAGGAATTCCCATACCTCGGGTCCGACATGACTCGATCTTTCTTTAATGTCCTGAATAATAAACATGAGTTAATTTCTACTTGCTTAAGAACCATTTTCATGTTCATTATTCCTTTTATATCACTTATTTCCATGTCATTAACACTATGTAATTTTTTAAGTTAATAACTGTCATTTTAACGATAATTGGTAATTGAGTCAAAAATATACCCTTTATAATTACAAGTTGTTCATGTATCCATTATATCAAAGATTATAATCATTATGTATATATCATATATATCCAGTATATACATGCATTTATAATATTACATAATCATTTAGAGGTGAGAATGAAATGCACCGTTCATGGAGACAGTAAGCCGTACGTACGCATGAACGCTACGTTAATTTCTATTTCGTATATTGTAGAATGGAATCATAATGATATAAAGATATATTATAATTCCAGTATAATATCATATATAATATCATAGTTCCATACTTTATACGTCACACATATGGTATTTAACAAATCAAATCACTTTGAGGGGCCGGTAGTCCGCACATCCTTTAATGAAGATATCGTGTTTACCCATAATGGAAACCGTAAAGGTATGACCAAAATGAAAAATACAGAAGCTTAAGGAAAACATAAACATATTATATATCATATATAAATATAGTGACATCTTAAAGGCCACCTTTTAAGGTGTTAATAGAATGTTGAACAATCATCATTTCGGGAGGAATAAATTCACCATCCACGGAAACAGTATTTCCTTTAACCATTAGATGTAGGTGTGTGTAAGTGTAGCTCGAATCCTTCTTCGAAAAACATCCTAGTATATTGAAGATACTGGATTTGTGACAAAAGAAATTAATAAAAAGAGTTATGGGGTTGGAGAAGAAAAATAAAACAAATGGACTCAAGTGAAGACATTACCTTAAAATCGGGTAACTCCCTTTGGTTTGAGCTCAAAGATTTAATTGGGAAGACTTATGCCCAAAGTGAGGCTTCAAGGACTAAGAGAGGGATGTGGAGAGAAAAAATGGTCAGGTTTTGGACAAATTAAAGGCTTTGGGAGTGTGGGTAAGGAGATAGAGGTGTGGGCCTTTTATAAGAGGAGAGGAGGGGCACTCTTGGAAAGTAAAGAAATGTTACTTTATTTGAAAATTATTTTCGGATTCAAAAAGTCCCACATTGATATAATTGGAGGTTAAGGTGATAAGGGTTCTAAATCCACCCATCCAATAGGTTTCTGACATGTGTAGGTCATAGATTTTACATTATCATTTCATTTTATTTAAATCCTTTCTAATAAGGGAATCGCTGCATCATCATGATGTCATAAATAATTTAATTTATATAATGTCTAAAATTATGAAAAAAATACTATGATGTAGGAAATATTTTTATATATCCAATTAATATTTATAGTCTAAAATATCATCTATGTAGAAAAAATTAAAAAAGTTCTAATCAGTAGATACATTCTTGTTATATTTACTTTCTTTAAAAAAAATAAAAAGATAACAAGTCACTTTCAACAAAGGTTATTCCATGGGGTCCTCAAGTTTGGCACAAGGCATCCCATGGTCAGTCATGAGACAACCAGTAGAGTTAGGACACATTTTGGAGTCATTTTTTATTATTATGATATTATTTTATTATCCTTAACTACCCGATTACTCATTAATCAAGATAATTAAAGATAATTACCGTCGTTACTATTCATAATGTCCAAAAACAAAAGATTCTTGATTAGATAATTTCGACCTTCTGATTCCAAATATGTAATCCATTTTACCAAATTCCAAACACAGAAATTACAATAATTGATTTAAAAATAATTCCCGTTGTCAAAACAAATAGCGGGTTTTTTGAAACAATATCTATGAAAAACATATCTTATAAAACATATCTTATAAAATTATTCAAAGATAGATTTAAAAATGGTTTTCCACCAAAATGCAGTAAAACAATCTTTTAAAAAAATATTAGTGTATTCCATGCTTAAGATTGGATTTATTTTCATTTTAAGCCTCTAAAACACTATCTAATTCATTAATAGACATAGATAAAAATATCAATTATTCATTACTAACTTCGGATGTTACATCCTTCCCCCCATTATAATATTGTGTCCTTGCAATTTATTTACTTATCGAATAAATGGGGGTACTTATCCCTCATTTCATTTTCAGATTCCCATGTTGCCTCTTCCATCATGTGGTTTTTCCACAAACCCTTTACCTGGTTAATCACCTTATTTTGTAAAACATTCTCCCTATGGTCAAGAATCTGGACCGGTTGTTCTTCATAAGATAGGTTCTCTTCCAGCTGAACTACCTCTAGACTCAAAACATGAGATGGATCTGGCCTATACTTTCTCAAAATCAAAATGTGAAAAACATTGTGTACCTGAGTTAAACTCGGAGGTAAAGCCACCCGGTATGCAACTGATCCAACTCTCTCCAGAATTTCATATGGTCCAATGAACCTTGGACTCAGATTTCCTTTCTTACCAAATCACATCACACTTTTCCATGGTGAGACTTTGAGAAAAACATGATCACCTACCTCAAAAGTTAGATCCTTACTCCCATTGTCTGCATAACTCTTCTGCCTACTCTGAGCTGTTCTCATGTGTTTCTGAATCAGCTGATCTTTTTTTTCCATCACTTCTACCAATTCTGGTCCCATCTAGTTCCATTCACCCAATTCATCCCAGAAAGCTGGAGTTCGACACCGCTTCCCATATAACGCCTCAAATAGTTCCATCTGTATACTGGAATGAAAACTGTTATTATATGAAAATTCAACCAAATAACAATGTTGGTCCCAACTTCCCTGCTAATCCTTTAAAGAAGCTCGTAGCATATCCTCCAAGGTCTGAATTGTTCGTTCTGACTGCCCATATGATTGAGGATGAAATGATGTACTAAAATTTAGTTCAGTACCCAACGACTTCTGAAGGCCTCCCCAAAAGTTAGAAGTGAACCTTGGATCACGATCAGATACAATGGATATGGAAACTCCACGTAACCTGACTATCTCTTTAAGATACAAATGGGAAAGTTGATCTAGGGAAAAAGTATCTCGTATAGCAAGGAAATAAGCAGATTTAGTCAAGCGATCAACAATAACCCAGATTTCATTATTACCTTGAGATGTCTTTAGTAATCCCATAACAAAGTCCTTGGATATATTCTCCAATTTCCACTCTGGAACTGGTAATGGATGAAGCATCCATTTTGGTACCTACTGCTCTGCATTAACCTATTGATATGTCAAACACTTCATAGTAAAATCAGCAATATCTCTTTTCTTTCCGTCCCACTAGTAATACTCCCTCAGATCTCTGTACATCTTAGTACTTCCAGGTTGAACTGAAAATGGAGAACTATGAGATTCACATAACAACTATCTCTTCAACTGTGAATCACAAGGCAACCACATTCTCTTCCCAAATCTCAAAACGCAATCATTATCAATGTTGAATTCAGGAAACATACCTTTTTGAACCAGCTCTACCTTTTTCTGCAACTCACTGTTTTGCTTCTGTGCTTGCTTAATATAATGTGATAGAGATGATCTCACTAATACCTAAAACAAAACAGAAGAACATCCTGCACCAACAACTTCTATGCCAAAGTTCATCAAATCCTTAACCAAAGGATCATGTTCCAAACACAACATTTCTAATGAAGCATAACATTTTCGACTTAAAGCATCAACCACTTTTTTTGATTTTCCCAGATGGTAATGAATTGTATAATAATATTCCTTAATTAATTTCAGCCATCTCCTATGTCTCATTTTTAACTCTTTCAAAGTGAATATATACTTTAAACTTTTATGATCAGTATATATTTCACACTTTACTCCATGCAAATGATGCCTCCAAATTTTTAAAGCGAAAACAACAACAGCTAATTCCAAATCATGTGTAGGGTAATTTACCTCATGAGTTTTCAACTGTCGTGAAGCATAAGAAATTACCTGATCACTTTGCATTAGGAAGTAACCAAGTCCTTTCAATAAAGCATCACTGTATATAACAGACACCCCATTCCTGGAAGGAAGTTCGAAACTGAAGCATTCACTAATCTTCTTTTCAACTCCTGAAAACAATCATCACATTCTTTTTTCCAGATAAACATAACACACTTCTGAGTTAGCTTAGACATTGGACTAGATAACCATGGAAAATTTCTAACAAACCTTCGGTAATATCCTGCCAAACCATGGAAGCTACGAATCTCAGTTACATTTTTGGGTCTTGGACAGTCTTCCACAACTTTTGTTTTTGCAGGATCAACAGTTATCCCATCATTAGAAACAATGTGACCAAGGAAAGAAATTTGTGCAACCAAAACTCACACTTACTGAATTTTCCATACAATTTCTTTTTATTTAAGGTTTGCAAGATAACCATTAAATGTCTTTCATGATCCTCTTTACTTTTAGAAAACACCAAAATATCATCAATGAAAACCACCACAAACTTATCCAAGAACTAATGGATAATTCTATTCATTAAGTCCATGAATACAGGAGGTGCATTGGTTAGCCCAAAAGCCATTACTACAAATTCATAATGGCCATATCTGGTACGGAACGCGGTCTTCAGAACATCTGCTTCCTTTACCTTCAGCTGATGGTACCCCGATCTCAAGTCAATCTTTGAAAAATACTGAGCTCCCTGGAGCTGATCAAATAAATCATCGATATGAGGAAAAGGATATTTGTTCTTAACAGTGATGTTATTCAAGGATCTATAATCAATGTAAAGTCTCATTGAACCATATTTCTTTTTAACAAATAAAACAGGATCACCACATGGTGATGTGCTAGGTAGAATGAAACATTTCTCTAATAAATCTTGCAATTGATCCATCAACTCTAAAAGTTCAATTTGATCCATTCGATAAGGGGGTTTTGAAATTGGCTTAGCATCAGGAACTAAGTCAACAGTAAACAAAACTTCCCGATCTGGTATTATTCCAGGCAACTCATCAGGAAAAAACATCAGGATACTCATTTACCATGGGCATGTCATTAATCTGAACAGTTCCTTTATTTTCAACGATGTGTGCAAGGTAACATTCATTTCCATATTTTACAAGTTTTTGGGCCTCTTGATAAGTTATCAGCAATAAGGGTTCATTCTTGTACACAAACTGAAAGTCTATCTGAAAAGAAACTTATTTAGCTCTACAGTCAATCATAGCATGGTAAATAGAGAGCCAATCCATACCCATGATAACATCAAACTCGACTAGAGGTAGAAAAGTAAGGTTTTCAAGTAGGTTCTTTCCACAGATAAGGATTGGAAGATTCTTATAAATTCATTTTGCCTCAACATTTCCCCCATGTTTTTTACCACAAGTTCAGGAGTCATTTCTTGAGATGGTATTCCCATTTTACTAGAAATGTTTTCAGAGATGAAAGAATGTGTAGACTCTGAATCAAACAACACACTGACATAATATGAAAAAAAAGTACCTGATAAAACTTCATTTGATGGCCCGACATAGGCTAAAGTATTTGCAAAGGATTTCACCACCCCTTTCTGCTTGTAGTCTAACTGCTTCCCATCACTCAAGCTCTTTTTCGGACACTCGTTTGCATAGTGACCCATCTCATTGAACTTAAAACATTTCACTAACTGTAAATCAAATTTGGTCATACCTTCACCTTGATCTTTTGTAGTGCAATCACGAGCCGTATGTCCCATCTTACCACATCGGTAGCACTTTCCAGAATTCAGAAGACATTCCCCAGCATTCCTTTTGCCAAAATTTTCACAAACTAGAAACATAGATTTCTTACCATCAGACTTTTTTTAAGAAATCTTCCCTTTCTACGGCCACCTTGGTCTCTTCTTCTGCTGGTTGTTATAGAACACTTGATCATCGTCAAACTCCATTTCCACCTTCTCAGCACATCGAACAATCTTTTCATAACTTTTAAACTCACGAGAAGATAATGCCCTTCGATATTTTGGCTTTAATCCAGAGTAAAAACGATTTATTTTACTATCAAGGTCTCGGATAAAATTTGGAGCATACCTTGCCAATCGAGTAAACCTTTCTTCATAGGTAGCCACTGAGTCTTACTCTTGCATCAATTCCAAGAATTGTTTTTCCAACCTAAGTCGAACAGCCATAGGAAAATACTTTTCAAAAACATACCTTTGAATTCATCCCAGTCGAGAGCATCAATCTCATCAGCGTCCCTGATATTTTTAACCATCGACCACCACTGATCTGCTTCACCCTCCAAACGGTAAATAGCAAGACTAACATTTTGATTGTTTGAACACCCCATGACATTGAAAATCTTCTCCAGTGCTTTAATCCACCCTTCAACTAGCACAGGGTCAGATGATCCTCTAAATGATGGGGGATGATGCCTCATGAAATGTTCCACCACTGACATGTTCCTCTGCAGTTGATCTGGCTGATATCGTGTATGGATACCGCCACCATTTATCGCTTGAGTCAACTGCGCCATTACTGCAAAAAACTATTCAGTTCCAATTCTGACCATCTCAGGATGCTGATTCGGAAGGTTATTTCCTTCTGTATTCCTTCTTAGCACTGCTTTCCTGTTTCCTCTACGGAAAACCATTCTGAACAAACATGTCTTATATGAAGCAACATGGTAATCTTAAAATACTACATCACTTCTATTTGACCATAAAAAAAATATTTTTGGATAATCATTTAATTGAATTATAAATCCTAATGTTATCTAAACCGACCATTGATACCAACTATAAGGCCCTAGCCTTAAACCTTACTTAATCTTGAGTTATTACAAGATTACACATTGAGGATCTTTTCGGGATTAGTGTTTTAGAGAATTAGATCATAAAACATGCATTACATTCTACATATAAACAAAGTGGTTACATAAATATAGTATTCTTCTTTCCCATAAATGGAAACATATTTAAAATAAAACATGGATTCTTTCTTGACACTTCCTTGACACAATCATCATATCATGTACCTTTCCCTTGACCTGTGAAAAACATCTCAAAAATCATTGGATGAGCATAAAAAGCTCAGGAAGGGATATAAAAATATGGAAAGGAAACATGGGTACATATATACATAAGAATGAAATCATACATTACCCATAAAACATAAGAACTTTAACATACCTCATCAAATCTTGAATAAATCATAGAAATCATAAGACATAATGGTAACTTGAGGAATTCATAACATTCTTACATAGGGAGTAACCCTATTGGTTAAGATTGGAATACCAATCACAATATATTCCCTAAATCTCTTCGGAGAAACCTTAACATTTCACTCCTTCGCGTTACCCAATGCATTGGAGAGCTATATCGGGCTCACCCGCCCATAGTTTATCACGGAACAACCCATCTTCATAATAATGCCCAAGAACCTCATCATAATCGTATCACATAAAACATGCATAAAGGAAACATAACATTTACAACTTTCAATCACAAGATATCAATAAAACACATTGATATAAAAACATTATGAAAACCGTTTTCAATACCAAAATAAAATAAAAGTAAAACATTGTATTTATTTTTCTTTTAAAAAAGGTATGGCTTTTAGAGAAAGCCGAAACTCAAATAATGGTAATGGTGGCGGAGAAGTCGTTGTCGCCGTATACGTACAACAAAAACATTCCCTTTTGTCGTTTAGTAAACGCTTCGTATAAAAAAGATTCCTTTTGAATAAATGTAAATGTCAATGGGGTATATACACCATATAAAATAAGGTTGTGTATAAAACAAAATATGCCTCAATAAAAGGAGATTGAGACGAAGTCCCATACCTCGGGTCCGACTTGACTCGATCGTTCTTTAATGTCATGAATAATAAACATGAGTTAATTTATACTTGATTAAGAACCTTTTTCATGTTCAATATTCCTTTTATATCACTTATTTCCATGTCATGAACACTATGTAATTATTTAAGTTAATAACGGTCGTTTTAACGATCATTGGTACTTGAGTAAAAAATAAACCCTTTATAATTACAAGTTGTTCATGTATCCATTAAATCCAGAATTATAATCATGATGTATATATCATATATATCTAGTATATACATGCATTTATAATTTTAGATAATCATTTAGAGGTAAGAAATGAAATGCACCGTTCATGGAGACGGTATGCCGTACGTACACATGAACGCTACTTTCATTTCTATTTCATATTTTATAGAATGTAATCATAATGATATAAAGGTATATTATAATTCCAGTATAATATCATATAAAATATCCTAGTTCCATCCTTTATACGTCCCATATATGGTATTTAATGAATCAAATCACTTTGAGGGGGCGGTAGTCCGCACTTCCTTGAATGAAGATGTCGTGTTTACCCATAATGGAAACCATAAAGGTATGCCCAAAATGAAAAATACATAAGATTAAGTAAAACATTACACATTATATATCATATATAAATATAGTGACATCTTAATTGCCTCCTTTTAAGGTGTTAAAAGAATGTTGATCAATCATCGTTTCGGGAGGCATAAATTCACCATCCACGGAAACGGTATGTCCTTTAACCATTAGATGTAGGTGTGTTTAAGTGTAGATCGAATCCTTCTTATAACAACATCCTAGTATATTTACGATACTGTAGTTGTTACAATATAAATGAATAAAAAGAGTTTAGGGAGTTTGAGAAGAAAAATAAAACAAAAGGACTCAAGTGAAGACATTACCTTAAAATCGGGTAACTCCCTTTGGTTTGAGCTCAAAGGCTTCTTTGGGAAAACTTCTGCCCAATGTGAGGCTTCAAAGAGTAATAGAGGGATGTGGAGATACAAAATGGGCAAGGTTTGGCCGATCCTAGGGCTTTGGGAGTGTGGGTAAGGAGGTGGAGGTGGGGACCTTTTATAAGAGGAGAGGAGGGGCACTCTTGGAATGTAAAGAAATGTTACTTTATTTGAAAATGATTTTCGAATTAAAAAGGTACCAAATTGATATAATATGAGGTTAGGGTGATAAGGGTTCGAAATACACCCATCCAATAGGTTTTGGAAATGTGTAGGTCATAGATTTTACATTATCATTTCATTTTATTTAAATCCTTTATTAATGAGGTAATCGCTGCATCATCATGATATCATAAATAATTTAATTTATTTAAAGTCTAAAAATTATGAAACAAATACTATGATGTAGGAAATAGATTTAACTTTACAATGAATATTTATAGTCTAAAATATTATCTATGTAGACAAAATTAAAAATGTTTTAATCAGGTGATACATTCTTGTTATATTTACTTTCTTTAAAAAACAAATAAAAAGATAACAAGTCACTTTCCACAAAAGTGATTCCATGGGGTCCCCATGTTTGGAACAAGGAATCCCATGGTCGGCCATGAGACAAACAGTAGAATTAGGACACATTTTGGTGTCATTTTTTATTATTATGATATTATTTTATTATCCCTAACTACCCGATTACTAATTAATCAAGATAATTAAAGATAATTACCGTCGTTACTATTCATAACGTCCAAAAACAAAAGAGTCTTGATTAAATAATTTTTACCTTCTGATTCCAAATATGTAATCCATTTTACCAAATTCAAAACACAGAAATTGAAATAATTTTTTTAAAAATAATTCCCTTTGTCAAAACAAATAGCGGGTTTTTTGAAACAATATCTATGAAAAGTTTGGCATTAGTTTATGCCCAATTCCAAAGTGAAATTAATCCTAATGGCCACCATTGTATGAAATGGTAATAATATATTCTAATTTAACTTTAAAACCAATTCAAAAGTTAATTTAATCATATAAATAAATTAGATTAATCGGCAGTTTTGATGTAAAATGCAGTATTTTTCACTATTCATTAAAAAATGAACATCGTCAGAAAAATACCAAAAATTCACACAAATTAAATTTTGATTTCCCAATCATAAAGAATAAGTTTATTTTTACAAACATATCTTATAAAATTGTCAAAATATAGATTTAAAAATGGGTTGCCATCGAAAGGTAGTAAAACAATCTTTTAAAAAAATATTAGTGTATTCCATTCTTAAGATTGGATTTATTTTTATTTTAAGCCTCTAAAACACTATCTAATTCATTAATAAAAATAGATAAAAATATCTATTATTCATTACTTACATGGGATGTTACAAATATTAATCATATTCATGTGGGAATCATATAAATATATGAATCATATTACGATTTATATGCTCTAGAAATACATGGTTCATAATTTCGTCAAAAAAATTCTGGAACAGTTATATTATAATATTGGTGAAATATAACATGGGAATCATAGAAAATATTTTTCATTTAATTAATTTGGAGAAACAAAATAAAAATCATTTAATCACAATAGACTTCCTTTTAATGAGAGAGATCATAATCAGAATCATACTGATGTTTGTTAAGTTGTATAAAGCATTGAACTAGTCGATGGATATCAATAAACCATTTATATTTCATGATTCGATATGAAATTGAATGAGTCAATGAAATTTCTGAAAAACTATGATATTTTAAGATTAATAAATGATTTGAATGATTGAAAAGGGATCTATGATTTATTTAGAAATAAATTATTTGGGAAAATTGGTTTATAGGGAAAGGCATTAAGTACCCCACCTAAACCACATTTGAGGTTACTATAAAAGAAGAGAAAAGATAACTTGTAATATACTCTCTGAACTATTCATGTGTTTAAGCTCTAGTTTTTTGTTTAATAGGTATTGAGTACCCTATCAAACATTGTGTTATATGATGAATCCAGTGAAGACTATAAGATTAACGTTTAATATGATCATCCGACCAGGACCATCTGATGGTGTCCCATTGGAACTGGTTTATTGAAGTTATCTAATTAGAGTGAATTCTATCATATCCTAGTTTATGAGACTAGGATTAATCAAAAACTAAATTTTGTGTTATTGATTAAATTTATAATCAAATGTAGAATGATGAGTAAATGTAAAATCAATCTAGACTGGCCATCAGAGAGAGAACATCATATATAGGTTTCCAAAATGGGAATATTATATTGACACTAAAAATGAATATTTACGTAATGAGGATCTAGAATAATTTTCAAGACCGAAATTTTTTCTTCTCAATTTTATATGATCATAATGTTTTTAATAAGGTAATATTTTATTCGTCTTACTTATGGAGGAACTAAATATATTCTGATGCGGATCATAAATGAAGTAAAAAATTGAAGATTTAACTATTCTTACAAACCATTTTATATATAGGTTGGTTTTTGGAAGTGGATACTAGAAAGGACTATTGGAGGGTATAACCCACTATCACAATAATGTTTCTACTGGAATTTTAGAAATGTTTATTTTATCATGAGCATTTTTAATCCTAAAGGATGATAGTTAAATAATCTAACATGGTGGGACTATTAAACCTTGAAAGGAGTTGGTCATTGTACCATACCTTGTAAATATCATGTGTTTTTTTCTCATTATATTTACATCATATGAATGTTGAGGTAGTGAGTTATATTTGATTGGATCATAACTATAACAAATTTCAATGGTTAATAATGTTTATTTTTATGAGATATAGTATTTTTCTTATAGATGAAAAATGAACCACTGATTCACCCCCACCCACTAAGTGGTCCTGATCCTACATTAGAAAAACATTCGGTATCAAAAGCACATTCCCTCTAAATGATCCATATTGGTAATGGATAATATGAAATTAATAAACTAAAATTCATATATATTTTCAATGTAAAGAACTATCATGTATATATAGACCTAATTATTCCATATCATATGTTCAGTAGGTATATTTTTTTATAAAAGAATAAAAAAGGACATCATCCACATATTAAGAGTAACCCTCCTACTTCAATTGTTAAGATAAATCAAAAGAATGAAAAAAGAAAAAATGATTTACTCTCATAAGTTACTTAAAGTTATCTTCATAGTTTATTGGGAGTTGGAACTACCAATTTTATTTGGGATAAGATTAAAATGTTATTCAAAGGAAATTAAATGTTAAATAATGAAAAGATTCAACATTGGTGGATGAAGTAAGATGACATGAATATTGAAGAGAATGAACCTATTAGTGATGTAATTACAATGGTATATGATATTGTTATCCTCATATGATTTTTGGGTGAGAAATTAGAATACTCAACTATTGAAGAAAAGTTCTTGAGAATTATTCCAGATAAATTTGATTCAAAATTTTCCTATTTGGAAGATAGTGATCCTAAAACCTTATATTTGGATGATCTATTTTGTATTATAGTTAAATATAAAATAGTAAGAGATAATTTTTTTAAGAATAATTAAAAGTATGATTGGTAAATCTCCTTCATGTATTTGATAAAAATGAAAAAACAAATATAAATATTTTAAATAAGAATCATGTGATTCAGAAGTATAGGACAAACCAAGGATTTCAATACAACAATTTCCATCCTTTCAATGATATTCAATAGAGGAAATTGGAGAAATAAATCTATCAAATATTGGAATTTTTAAGGGAATGGGAATTTTCCCTATATTTTTCTTATGATCAAAATTTAATAATATGAGTCTGAAGATAAGGATGGGAAAATGAACCACTAATTTACCCCCCTTAATGGTCATGACCATACTCGGGATTAATAGTTCCAGTAATTATGGATGTGGAATATAGTTAAACCTATTAGATATAAAATACTATTGACAAAATGAATAGTTGAGAAATTCTTTCTATCTTGTATCCAAATAATAGAACAATGAAAGGATGATGGGAGATGATAAGAAAAGATATAATTATCTAAATCAAATATTTTATAATATTTTGAGTATTTAGTTTTAATAAATATATTTTTCTCCCTTGGATGTTTTTTTATTAAATTAATCTTATACAGTACCTATCACATTCTAATATCCCCATATATTTAAAGAAGTGGTAAGTTTTAATCAATTAAATTATTTAATTATGTGGAAATCATTATCAAATCTATATTTACCAATTAAAATTAAATGTATTCGCTCAATTAATATTATAAATGGTAAATTAAAAATAAAAAAATTTTGTGTAGGGAAGTCATGAACGAATACTTATATTTCAATAATTAAATTTTACCCATATCTATTAAAATATGTTTTTTCAAAATCTCAAAATCTATATATTATTATATAATATCATAAATTAAATATAATTTTGGAATATCACTAAGAAACATTATTGAATATAACATAATTTTAAAATAATTATAACAATCAAAAAATAATCTATTCATAGAGACTTACATTTATTTAATATATATTTTAAAATTATATTTTATGTATAATATCATTAATAATACATTTAAATATATCACACTATATAATTTATATTATTATTATATATTTTTTTCATTTTCTTTTTAAAATTATCATTACATTATATAAAAATATAATCATTAATAATTTTTAATCAATCTTTATAAAAAGATAAAAATGTAAACAATTACACTTTAACTAGTAAGTGATGAATATCATAGGAGCAATGCATGAAGTAATAATATATGAAAAATATGAAATATTGATCAATCAATCACAATACTCAATATGGTAATCCAAAAGATCTAACATGAGAACTATTATGTACCGATTGTAACGTAGGTACATGATGCTGAAATCTTGTAATAAGTGACCCATTTTTATATCGATGTTTAATAAAATATTTTAATTAATTTTAGTTGTTTCTTATTGTTTTCTATGTGTATTGATTTTATATTTTTTTTAGGAAGAATGAGACGTGTTTTTAAATTTGATCAATTATAGATGAAAAATAATTATTTTGAAATAAATTAATATTTATTGGATAAATATTCCTCGTAACTCTATATATACTACTAAAATAAATTAAAATTACCAATTTATAATCATTAATGAAATGATATTGAAAAAATTTAACTTTTCAAGATAGAATTAAATGTATTTGTCTCTAATGTTACACCTAGATTGATGGGAAGATGATATCACGAATATATATCTAATTATGTCATTCTAAAAATATTTTTTTGAGTATAATAAAATAATTTTTTTTTAAATTTATTTTATTATAAAAATAATTTCATGAAAGAAAATTTTCATTTCTATGAAGAATAATTCATATTATAAAAAGTCATTAGAAATGGAAAAATTTATTAACAGGGGGGTTTTTGTGACAATAAATCCCAAACCATTTAGTGATTCCATCCATTTAAGAGGTCTTTTTCATTTTTTATTCCATAATAAAATTATAAAATATTTATATTTGAGTAAATTCATTAAAAATTAATCTTATAACTATATTTTATTTATTATTTTTTCTTGTGGAAAACCGTACATCACACCCCATGAAATGGTATCAGATCATCAATGTTTTTTATGATAATTTTGATAATGTAATTTCGAGGGTGAACGTCGATATTAAGATAATGCAGTCGAAGAAATGTACTTGCTGATGATGGATTTTATAATAATTGAATCAATATTAGTGGAATAATAATATTTGAAATTTATTAATTTTTTTTTTAATTTGTCTTCAATTTTATATATTGTTAAGCTGATTAAGAATATTTTTTACTAATATTATATTTATATTAAAATATCTATTTTTATAGAGTATGTGTGTATGATATATGTTTATAGAGAAAAATTTATGTTGAAGGATTATGTTTTATGTCATAAGATAAGAATTTTTGAGGGTGATATCGAAAAATAAAGAAGGAAATTGGGATTATTTATTATATAACAAACTAAATAAGTGAAAAATAATTTAATATGAAGAGCGACTTTTACAAAAAACTATGACAAATTCCATCATTAAATAATAAATATTTCCTATATTTGAATTTTAATCACTGATAACAAATTTTGATAATTAAATATTTTAAGATAATATAATATAATTTGAATAATAGTTGTCCTATATGTTATAATTAAATATTTCTTTGGATAATATATATAGGTTGGGTAATTCTGTTTCTCATAAAAAATCTACAATGGTTTTACATTAACAAAAAATTGGTGGATTAGAGTTAGAATACACATAAAAGATGTTATAATTTCAAAAAATACAACAAAATAAATAAACAAATGGATTGAGAATAATTTAATATCCACTGAAAAATAACAACACCAAAATAAAAATATAGTTAATATTGTATCGATATACCCTATGTTCAGGGAAAACAGAACAATCCACTAAATAAAGAGGAAATTGAAAATCTAGAGTTGAAAGTGACTTATCTAATCATTAATATAAAATAATGTTAAATTAATGGAATATTTCCCACATATCCATGTAGATCATAAATTTATAGTAAAACCTATAAATATCTATTATTTTTATTTTTAGTATATAAATTGTATATTCTAGGAATATTTTTTCAGCACTAGGATATAAAACTCACGGTTTCACAAATGTTCTTATCAAATCCTTAAAAATAATACACCCAATTAACAAATAGATCAGTTGATTCACTAGAGAATCATATACTACCTAAATACTCTCTAAAAATATCCTAAAAGTCAAAAATAATTAACCATTTCAGACTACAAAACTAGTTAATATATTTATCCATCTAAATATATATTGAACAATATTCTAAATTTAGAGTATGTCTTTACACATAATTAATCTTTCACATAATGATTGTATTATAGATTTCCATTTTTCTACCATTTGATATATTTCATGGCAATTTTTCAACATATATTTTGAGTTGAGAATAACCTTCCTCTGTCCATGTCACTATAAAGAACAAAAGAATTTAAAATTCTGAATCCATGAATCATGTTATGAATATTTACTAGATTTTCACTTCTACTAACAACTCATAGATATATCGAACCATAATACATAATTCATATATTGAAATGAAATGTGTTCAAAATTTTTAGCATTTTTTAATATATCATTGAAATCATAATAAGTTAAATTTCTTTTTTCTTATCATAAAATAACATTAATTCCCCATACAAAATTTTAATTTCATTTAATATTCCCTTTATCCATATCATCTCTTTCCCAGCATATGTTTCCATTATAAAATAAAATTATTTAATATATATTTCAATTACCTATTACGTTTGGGACATATACATAAATTTATTCCTCCAAAATTGAATACATATCCACATGTTCTACTCTACTTCTCTATATCTTGATCAAATTCTACATCGATATATCCATATAATGAATAATCATTTTAAAGCATATATATATTGACATAATTTTTCTAAGACACTAGATTATCACTTTTATAATTTCTCAATGTTCCATTGATACAATAAATATTAACCCATTAAAAAAATAACTACATGTGTAATGAAAAGTGTTGTGAAACCCATTTCATTCATTAAAAGTTATACCGGTGATCATTAAAAATATTTCCATGTAATTCTATTCATCATAGTTTTTATTATTTATATTTCATTTGGTGACTACCTAATGGGGGTATATATTTATTTGATCCAAATATTTTTTTAAAAATAATATACATTATTAATATATTTTTATTATAAATCCCTAAATGTATTTATCACCCAATCAATTCTCATGGTCATCTAAATAAAAAACTATGAAATTATATTATCATTCTCTATGCAAATTTAACTCCAATCCTTCTTCATCTAAAATATTATAATAATATTTAAACCATTGAAGATCATATCATACAGATATATAAGAAATATGATGAAATCCACATCATTAAATAGCATAATGTATTGATGTTTATCAAAAATATGTTCATTGAATATTTTTTACGTGTAAAAGTTGTACCATATTTATTTAACTAAACGAATTATAGTTTAATTATTAAAAAGATACATATAATATTATTTAAAAACCATCATTTCTAATTTATATTAAAAAATAGAATTTAGATGAAAATTTACCTCTATAAATATCTATAATTGAAGTGGAGTGTTGTGAATTTGAAAAGGGTTATAGACTAATATATTTAACAATGAGAAGATTTAGAAATGTGTAATATTATATGGATATTTATAAAATATGGATCTTTGTAAATTTTAATGGATAAATGTTTGCAAAGGCGATGATGTGGATGGAATATTTTAAAATGTGATGAAAATAATGTAAATATTCTTTAAGGACACTCAAAATAGTATAAAAAGACTTAATAATGACTCAAAGGATTTGAAATCAATAAGGTGATTCATGAATGTTTTTTTGGAATAGTTTTTAGGAATAAATGAAGTTTATAAAGACATCAAAATCTAACATAAATTTTTAAAAATTGTAATAATATAGATGTTTGTGAAGGCTAAAAAATTCATACTATAATTTATGAGTATTGTGGTAGAAATGTGATTATTTAGAAAGTGTTTGAGCAAGGTGGAAGTATTATTCATTGAGAAGGATGGTTGATATTCAAAAAGTGGTGCAATTCAAATTTTTGTGGGGTTCATGATGGAAATATAGTCTTTTGAAAAATTGTGATTTTTCAAGTAGCTATGTGAGAATCATGATTCTATTTAGCATCATAATGTTTTGAAAAGGGATATACTTGTGAAACTATGGTAAATTGATATTCATCCAGTGGATGAATTTAGGACATCTGCAAATCATATTCCTACAATTGTGGATGTATTAATTATTAAAAATGAATTTATGTACATGTCCATAAAATGTGTGTGGATCGTTTCCAGAGTAGTGTGGAAGGGAATATGATGAAGTTTTTCCTACCCCATTGTATGGAAAAATATTATGAAAGATTGAGGAAGTTTCTATTTTGATGTATTGAGAAATCCAAAATCATTTTAATGTTATTAAATGATGGAATAGTAGTTATATATCCTGAAAATTATATTGGAAGCGAGGGCTGTTAGATATGGAACATTGGCACATTTGCATTGTATTTTCATTGGAAACAGCGCAGTGTGGGTGACCAAAGTAAATTATTTTCTCATGAATGCTTTCATTTTAGTTCATACATTTATTGGGGAATGTGAGAGAATAGATTCTTTAGTTATTAAATAAAATCTTATGTAGTAGTGGTCTTAATAAATCATACCCAAATTCACCCTTCCCATAGGGTATTTTAACAAATGAGGATAACACGGTCCAATATAACAATATTAATAAATTGTATTTTTTTATTCTTTAAAACTAAATTTTTAAAACATTCAAATATAAATTCAAGCATTTTTTTAAAATCATTTAATTATGAATCATTCATTGTTGAATTTCAAACAATCAGTACATCCATTAAAACGCGATCCCATTTATTGTTAATATTATTATTTTATTTTTATGTAATGTATTTAGATCCCATATTTTAACTCATAAAACATATTGATTTTTTGTTTCATTTTCAACTGACATTATTTTAATTTATAAAGACTTTATTCATCATATATAATTTTTACTCATAAACATTCTAGTATAAGTAAAACGTTGGCATTTCATTAAATCATCTATAACAGTCTGTTATCCAAAAAATGATTTCCTGAACAAAGATTAAGGAAAAAATACATCATATATAAAACTCATATAATCCTTAATATTATATTTACCTTTTGGGACTTTTTTAATTAATTAAATAAATTTTTTCATTAGAAAATTATTAACCTCTGAAAAGTTGAATTTTTTGATAACATATATTTTGTATTACATAGTTAACCTATACTAATTATTTGATTAAAATGAAATCATATAAAATGTGTTGATACATATATATGATTCCATCATTTAAAATGAAATAATAAATTCAATGTTCATTACATTTATCATCACCACTATGATAAAAAGTATGTTATTCATCTCCACACACTAAAAATAAATATTCACAAGTCTTAGATTATTGTATATCCTTTTCACATACCCTAACATAATTATTAATGATGATTCTAGAGACATTCACATGTGTCACGTCCAAATATTTTTGAATAAAAATTTCCCTATGGAATCTCATCCCAGTTGGATAAACAATTATAATGTTGAATTAGTTGTCCATGACATTAAATAATTATAATTTTTTAGAACAATAATATATTATAATTGTTGTGATTATCTGTAGATTGGAGTCCTATTTTACCACTCTCAACCAAGACACACATTCCCTTTTCAATCTTGTGATTTTAAAGATAATACCCAAAAAAACATATCATCTACATATAAAATTATCACCATTATAATATCTTAAATCCATATATTATATAGATTTTATCAATCCAAAAGTATTCTACCCCCAATGAGCCCATAGTTATATTATACACTCCATTCAAAATTGTTTTATATCATTCCATATAATCCTGAAGATTTATCATAAAAAATTAGTTGCTCTTGGTATGTGTATTACCACTTAAAACGTAAGGAAAGTAACTTATTTTCATGAACACTAAAATAATATTTTAGTATTATTTTCATATTTTTATCTTTATAATGATATACCATATACAAACATTAATATATATATATATTTCTAAAAATACAATAAATTATATTGGGTGAAATTATTATTTAAAGTAAATGATTAAGGACTCAAATGGACAATTGATAGTAAATAATACATTTTTGTCGTCTTTCTCATTTTTTGTTCTTATAGATGATACACTAGTATTTTCCTTTTAATAATTAGAATATTTCTTTAAATGGATTTTATTTTCAAACTATTAGCACACCAGCCTGAGACATACTGATTTTCATTGGCTCTATTCTCTCAATATCATACTCAAATTAAATATTATTTATTGAGTTTTCCATCCTATACAACCTTCTAATACCCTATTTTAGATTATATCATTAATTTATAAATTATAATTTTTGTGTTTTAATGAAAGAATAACACTTAATAATTTATTAATTTAAATTAATAAAACATTAAACCTATATATTATATTTTATAAAATTGATACCATTTTAACAATAAATGATGAACATATGTACCCTTCACAAATATTGATCATAACAGCTACCTTAAGTCACATGATTGATGACAATCACTATGAAAAATAATTTATATTCTGTCTCTATGTTGTATAAATCTGATGATAAAATTCATCCACGATTTGGGAGAAAATTTAGTACAGAACGTGATATTCTATTATAACAAGTGGTAATAAATTTAAGGAGAAAGTGAGAATCATGAGAATAAAAAAATAACACAGATGGTTTGATATAATTTTAATTCATTTTCCCATTTATAAATATCTCAACCTAAATCACAAATACATCCTGAATTTACTAATTTATTAATAACTGATGTGTAAATTTCATAACATTTCAATGAGTTTTTATACCCTAAACCATTCATTCATTTTATAAAAATATATATTCCAGAGTATGAGTTATGTTTTATCAAATAAAATTATTATAATTCATTACAAACTAGAATGACGAATATTTAAATTCAAAAATTTATCAATCAACTACTGAAATAAATAATACAATATAAATCACATAATTTATAATAATTATAAAATAATCATATCATACAAAATGATATAGATAATGTAAGTGGAATGATATCTCATACCACACAATGTTATATACCCACACCAAGGAAAATGATATACGATTGTTTCCAATATTTAACAAAATTTGATATATGGATTTTATAAACAATGATAAAATCCAAAATTCACCATATGTATATAATAATTATTAAAATATAAATAAATCACACAGTTACAAATAATCGTCATAAACATTATGGATTATCCTGTCATATTATATAATATATAATTAATTATAAAAACATAACAAATAATCATTTATTGTTTCTTCAGAAATAATTTCCCAAGATTACTATCCAAATATAATTAAGTCACAACATATGCAATAACAAATGAATATTTATTCTAAAATCGTTTTATATTAATAATAAAAATCATATAAATTATATTTCGAATATCATTAAACATTTTATTGTTCAAATTTCCTTATTCCACCATCTATTATAACATTAAAAATTTATAGGATATAAGGAGAAATTAAATTTTAGAAAATTTAGGCATTATAAATTAAATCAGCTCTACACAAGTTAAAAAAATATCTTACATGATCATTATTAAAATAATGTATCTCGATTCCCATTTCATCTTGATAAATCAAGAATAAATGTTAATTTTCATATAATCACTTATTCTAAAAAATTGTATCCATAATTAATATAGTTTTTAAATCATGTACCATTATACATAGTTTCTTAGTTCACGGATACTTGACTCTCCAGATTGATGGACACAACACATTTAATCAACCTTGATGGACGAACACATCACATCATCTTTAGCTATTATATATGTAGATCATTTATCATACATATATATATATATATCTATTCACTATTTCAGTATATTTCTATAAGGGGCATGATTATCATAAAACGTGGTACACTTATTGAAACATTAAAATTATATATTCAAAATACCCTAAAACTATAACCAAATTTATATGATTTTTTTTACAATAGAAAAAAATAATATTATGTAATCCAAAGAACAAAAATAATAGATATTGATTGACTGAAGGTGTAGATATTTTCTGTAAAATGATAGAAAATAGTTTCAAGATGGTAATTAGAGAACAATATATAGAATTTTGGAGATTAGTTACAATTTAATAGATAAAAATGACATGGTTCATGAATTATTTAAAGTATTATAACATTAAAAAAATGTACAAACATTCATGAAATTCATATATATTTAAAGGTGAAATACCCATTCAAGAGAGTTATTCTATATATTGATATATTTATTAATAACTCAAAAATGGATGTTTATTCTTGATGGTTATATGACATTAACATTTTTTTATTTGACTACATTTGTAGATGTTACTAGGGAAATATAACGCCCTAAAAATCATCCATTGGTAAATAGTGTAGGGTAAAAATGATTTTTATATATAATTGGAAATCAAAACACTATATGTAATGGTACTTAGATTATCGTCCCAAAAACCTCCCCTAATATTTTGATATCACTAAAATATGTTCTAATTTTCATCTTCCAAAATAGATTAAAACCGATGAAATGACCAATATGGGATATGCTAACACTGAAAGGGGATGAATCAGTGTTCACAGATTTTTATCCTCCTACAATTTCTTATGCCTTCACCTCTTAGGAATCATGGGTTATTGATTCCCTTACTCTCTTATTCTTATCAGAAAAATGTTTATTAAATTAACTAATTATGGAAGGTGATGTATTTATATGGATCACGTCAATATAATAGTAGCTTGTACTTATAATTTTATGGAAATTATACAGCCTTAAAACCACAAAAAATTAATCCCTCAAATGGGGATATAGAAAATAATGAATATCAATTTCCTTGTATTACATCATAAACAGTTGAGAGTGCATTTTTTACATCACCTATATGGATCTTTATTTAACCACTTAATATAGACTTATTAATTTCTAAAGGTTATTAATAACTCAAAATAATTATTCCACTATATAAGTCTTATATTATAAGACACTGTTTCTATTTTCATCATCCTGAATATCACTTGTTTCTTGGTCAAATGAATTGAAGACTCACTTCTTACTACATCTTAGAAAGAAAAAATAATCATCACTTTATTCTTCTTCTTTTTGTATAGATAATATTAATATATTGTGGAATAATAATTGTTGAATTATTCCAAACCTAAATCATAATAAAATAATTTATATTAGCATGTAAATTATTCTCAAATATCTGATACTTGACATTCAATAATAAGAAATAGTATATTGTAGGTCTACATGAATTTCTTCATTAGTTCAATAAAATCTACATGGTATCAAATTATTCCAATAATTATATAATCAACATCCTCATTTTTTACATTCCAACCAATGAAATATCATCTCATCTTAACATATTCACAATTATTTTTTCGACATTCATACTGATATAAATATTACAATGGATTGAAATATCATATATATTCATTGATAATAAATATAAATATTCATTATTGTATTGGTTGTTCTATTTATATTCTTGGGAAAACAATTATTTATGAAACTAAATTTCACCACACATTCAACAATACTTTATGAAAAAAAATAATTTCATTAACCATGAACATAATTCAATTAACTGAAAAGAAAATTATGTATTTCTGTGGAAATATCTAATCATATCATGTATGTGTTTGGTTTATTCCTAGAATAATAATAAAAACTCCAACTGAAAACTATTTTATTTATTTATTAGATTATTTGGGTTTAATTTTCATGGATTTTGTGTCCAATGACATATTCAAATAAGTTTGTTTTTGAGTTCAGATAACCTTCGAATAATAGATGAGATCTAGTTAAATTTCATCATTTAAACAAATATGTTAGTTTCGTAGAACATTGACATTTCTCTTCCATTGTTTAACACTATTAATAAACAGTGGTTGTGTGTCTATCATTGTTATATAATGTTTTATACATGGAATTTTTCAATTAGATATCAAATTGTGGTTATTACTCACACTAATGTCTGTGGATTTAACATTATTAAAAAAGATGATTATATGATACACTCATGTGTTCTAACAAAGTGTGGTTATTACTCACACTCATGGGTGTCTATCATTGATAGTGAAAATAACAAATCTATTTGGACCACCACCTAAGGAAACGTGTTCTCATTCTTCTTATCATAGAGAAGTTACATGTATATGATATAATTTTATAAAATAATATCCCTCAATGGAATACGTGAGAGGGAGAAAATACAATGTTTCATGGATTTGGAATTTATTGGGAAATGATCATCGCCTATTTTTAATTAAAAAACTAAATCAATTACACATTTTTTGTTAGGTAAATATGTTCTTTAAATTACCATAGATCATCTCTTTGAATTCATCAATTATTTTTATAGTGATGCAATAAATCACATAATTTTTTTATGAAATGAGCATACTTAATCATTGATTATTATCAAATTTTCATGCAGTAATTATCACATTCCTCATCATTACATAACATATAATTTATCCATTCAAGAATCATCACATTGTAACTCAATTTTTACTTGTAAAATAGTGTGTTCCTTGAATAAACACATATGTGGAAAGTGTCGAATGCATGAATGAAGGATCATTCCATAGAAGAATTAAAATAATGAGATCAAAACTATAATAGAATCCTGAGGTTTAAAATAATTTATTTGGATAAATACTATAGAAAATAGTACAACATTATTGAGTATTGGGGGTGAAGATGACCACAACCATGATTTAATGGCTAGGAATGATGGGATCAAAAAATCATTATAATATCAATATGTTTTTATTGGAAGGAACAATAAATAGTCATATCATCTACCCACATAAATGATACATTTAGTTATTCAGTCTATATTAATGATCATCTTCATGTTTCACCTTTAAGCCAGGTCCAAGGTTAGAACGAAGGTACACTGCACCACATGCCCCCCCCCATACCAAACGATACCATTGAATAGTCCTAGATCACCGATATGGTTGCGCTATGTTCCCACTCACATAAAACCATACCAATATCTAATGTTTCATCTATTTATACTTAGTCACTAATATTATTCTATTTCCACCATGCAAGCTGCGACAATGAAGTCCTCTTATTTGGTTATAATTGAGGAAAACATGTGTTTTACGGGAACTCTTTTGTGAAATTTAGTGGATGGATTAATTTTTTATAAGACCCGAAAAATAGTAAGAACACTTTATAGAAAAAATTCCAAAACCATTATCAACATCAGAAACTCATGAATTACATATTTATGTACATTATTTTTGAATAACAATCAACTTGACCATGGTCCCTATAAAATAATGAAATACGACATTATATTCTTCAACACCTCTACTTCTATTACTTTTGGAATTTAAATTCCAACGATCACATTATCATCTATGAATATTTCTTCTCACCATCTTTATAGTTTTAAAATATATTTCCCACCAAACTCATGAATTTTCCTATAAGATCCGTTTAAAATCCACATATTTAATTGGTTAATCTCACAAGCATTTAATCCAATGGAATTTAACATATTTATAACTATTCTATAATTATCAACAATAAAACTCCTATTCTTCATACCATTTATATATTTCATCAGATTATAAGAATTTATTAAATAATCCAAGATCCATTATATTTGGAATTTATCTATCATATAGATTTCAAAGGAATTTTTCAATTTCATTCACCATCATTCATCGAAATTGATAATAAATACAAATCATAAACAAAGTTATCTATTCAATATCACCCTTTGTATTTGATGGAAATACCTCAAAAATTTACTCCAAATGAACGAGTGAATAAGTTTCCCACCCCTATATTCATACAATAAATCATTTCACATACTATATTACTTATTCTTAACACCAAAAAACTCTAAAATAAGATCACTATATTTAATTTTTTTTTAAAATACTACAATGACATTTGATAAATTAGGAATTTTTTTTCTAAATTTTATCATTTCCAAATTTTTTAGAACACAAAAACCCATGTCAAAATGAACTATAATATAATATTAATTTATAACATAATAATTTAATATATATGAATGTATATTACATGATAAATAATTAAATTAATGATATTAATTGATTCTAAATAAATGTCGAATTATTTTATAGGGGATGAAATGTTTTATGAAAAAAATATTTTTTTATGAAAGGATGTTTAGTCATGATTCACTTTATTAATTTCATATAAATTATAAGCACATTTAAAATATTTATATTTTAAAATGAAATTAATTTTCTAAATCAATATAAAAAAATATGATTTTGGTGATTATTATTTAATTTTTCTGATTTATTCTTTTTTGATGAATAATGAATAGTTCAAAATTAAAAATTAAATCATCATTGTCGTTTAAATACATTAAAATTTAAAATAATATTTAAAATTTTGTTGAAAGTAAAATTAGTTTAATTACATATCAAATATTTCTATTTAGAACAATTTTTTAATTATTGTATGTTAATATTAAAGCAAATCAAATTAATCTTTTGAACATTTTCTCTTTGAAAACTCTTTTTCTCAAGGCGCCTTTGGGAATTATATTAAAATAAAATTTTAAAAATATAAAAATTTAAATTACAATATTATATTATATATATTTAATTATATTATTTTATATTTTACTATATTTTCTAAATTTATTTTACCAAATTTAATAATGAAAAATGATAAAATTAATTATCAATATTAAGGTACAAATGAGATATCTAATTGTTAATCTAAATAGATATGGCTTAAATAAAACTATAAAGCTTTATAAAATAAATTTTGTGGACATATATCAACCATACAACATAAAGTATTGATAATACTCAATTATTTATTTATTATGCATGATAAAAGCTATGTTACATTAATTCTCTCCAAATATTAAAAGCGTGAAACACACCTCTCATATAATAGTACTCCCTATATCTTCTCTTCATAAAAACATACATAATATTTATATTCTCCATAAAAAATAAAATCACCTCTAAAATTACATCATCTCATATTACATCACTTATTTTTAGAAAAACAATTCATAGGAATGCATTGGGGAAAACCTTAATAAGATTACTAAAGAAAAGGTGACATTTTTCAATGAGTATTTTTATTTTATTTATACCTCGAACTACATAATTTATTATTAAATCATTATTATTTATATACATGTTATCCTAAATATAATGATTTTTTTAGGTTAAATTAATGTCCATCACCCATCGCCACATTAATTAATTGGGTAATGAAATCATTATTTTTGGGCGTTATAGACTATCGCCACAAGAATCGATGTCCTTCATCATTCCATTAATACCTAACATGGTAGGGTATGTTGATGTATATAAAGTATATATATTATATGTATCAATTTATTTTAATTTTTTATTTATTATATCATATATAACATGTTACCTTACATTTCATAGGATACACAATAACATCGCACTAGAGTAATGAGGACTAACACCTCATTGTGCAATGAAATTTGTATTTCACTAATGATTTACAAGGAATGTGATAACCATAAATTTACTAAATAAATGTTATATAAATGAAATAATTATAATAAAAATAACATATATATCATTCTACAATGATAATATATCATTTTTTTTTCTTACCATTTCACTCACATAATGGTGATTACATTGTTTTTGTACATGAGGAATAATGCCTTCACAAACAAATGTTATTCTATTTCCATCACCACAATACATGGATGATATAAATAGTAATATTTAAAGGAATAATATATTATTTGTTTCATTACATAAATCTAATATATTTATTTAATGATTTCTACAATGATCATGGGAAAATAGAAATGTTACTCAGGCACACGTAGGACCCCTTATCTCTATGATTATACAATAGTCCTATTATTCATATAATCAATTATGAAAGGTATTAAAAGTAAAATAGAATTATATATATGATAAATTTAACATTATTTTTATTATTTTGATTATGTAAATTTATATTTATATATATGCACAATAATCATAACTTTGGTAATAATGATCATATGAGAAAATAAGGCAACTAACATACGAGACAACAATATTAATTAATGAATATTAATGAACTGATGAAGATATTTTTTAGAAGGGACATGCATAATATTATAAATTATAATACGAGTATAGTATAACTTACTAATTTTTTTACACTATAAATTTTTTTAGTTCACATTGCACTAAAAGGTAGTGTACGGTTTTGGATTTTGTCTCAGTTCAATTTCATTGAGGCATATTGTTATTTTATTCATAAAATTTCATTCAAATGGTTTTTATACCACCACTTTCACATGTAATAGAATGAATAAAATATAATTAATTTTACTTCATAATCCGATTTTATTTATTTAATCTAATAGGATTGTAATTATTAGTTACTGTGTAGTAATGAATTTCAAAACAGAATTTATTTTCTTTTGATTATGAAACTCTCTCATTATCATTGAAATTATGAGATTAATTGAAAAAAATAATTTTGCCCATATATTAATTTAATTACACTTTCTATTTATATTTATATATAAAACACATGATCATCTCATTTAATAATTATTCATAAAATATTATAATCATTTTAAGGGATTGTAGCATATTATCATTCTAGTCAATAATATTTATTTTATAAATGTAATTGAAGAATTTTTTTTTATAATTTATTAATATGCCCATTTAGTTTTCTCCTCCTATAATAATTCATCATATTTTCATGTAATAGTTTAACTATTACACTAATTAGTACATAATATCAAGAATATATTAGTTTTATAAAATTAATATTCCTTTAAATCATAAGTCATTAGTAGGTTTCCATTTCTAAAATTATTTTTTCTAAAAAACATTACAAGATGTTATTAAACTATTAAAACCCATATATTAAATATATTTTATATGAAAAACCTGATATTGATTTCATATTTAATGAAGATTTATTACGATAAATTTGATTTTATAAAACTCTAATTTTCTAGAGTTCTATTGTATTTTAGGTTTATGAACATTACATATCAACTTAAGAAAAAAAATAAAAAGTACTTCTTTTTTGAAATCATTATTGGCAAGACCCCAATATTCTCTCATACATAAAAATATAGGGGATAACCAAATGACATACCTATAAAAGGGTTAATCAATAAACCCAAGTAAGAACATAAAAAATAATAACATGAATATTAAAATACATGTTAGGAAATTTATATCCACAAGGCATAAACGAACATGAATAATAAGGCATGGTTTAGCATGATAATCATAACATGATAAATGTGGTAACAAAATAAAACACTACATCGTAAAAATATGTCAATGATAACCCACCCATTCTTCATAGAGGAAAAAATTTCAATAATGTAATTAGGTAAACCCCTATCTGAACATGACGTACCCTGATAATAAACATTTCCAATTGAATTGTTTCACTATCTTGGTACACACTTCAAAAACATTTCTATCTCATTAAAATGTGTGCTACATTGATCAGATAAATGGATTCAATCCATATAATAATTTTATTACACAATAAAGAAATGTGGAATACATACATGTATGTATGAAATAAATAATTTAATTTGCAGAATGTTTAATAAACATGGTAGATAAATGGGAAAGGTATTCACTACAGAATTATTTTTGTATGGTCATTTGTGGTGCAATCTTGGAAGGATAATGACATTATATAGAAATTTATAAAATTATTGGATGAGAGATAATGGGGTTCATAATCATTTAAACATGAAATGTATAGAAAGGGGTACATTTAGAGATATTCCCAATCATATGTAATTGGAAATATAAGGCGCAACATAATAAATAACATTGAACTATGTGGATAAAGAAAAATAACTCTAGAAAAATTTTAGTATTGTAAAGGGTGTACATAATGGTTCATATGGGGGTATGATACAGTTAATGGGGATCAAAAAAAATATACATCAAGTATAATGTATTTGGGATATGTAATAATTTATCACAACATAAGAAAATTATAATTATAATTTTCTGTCATAAATGAAGTGATTGATTAAATGTGGAGAGAGAGAATTCCTTAGGGAATATCAACAATGTGACAACATAGGTAAGTGTCCATATGAGGGGGAATAAGTTATAAATAATAAAAAAAAATTATTCGATTGTAACTAAATCATTATAAATAAATGGAATTATAAAAAATTTAAAAAAACTAATCTCAAAGAAGTTGCATGAACTGAAATGTGAACTGAAAACTATCTCACTTGGATTTGGGACTCGAAAGGATTGGGAGAGGATACTTCAGATCGTTGGGGGTCCATGTGATGAATCTATATAGAATATAGTAGAGTGTGGAGCTACTTTAAATTTTCTTAGTGAAGATAAATGGGATCCTGGGTAGATTTACCTACGAAAAGGATGGATATTTCTTTATTATTTTGTTTTTTGAAACATCATAATAAAATATTCAAAACCAAAAACAATCCATTGTTATTTCCAATAGTTTTTTTAAAAATATAGTTGAATAAATTATTTAATATTTAATAAGGCTAGATAATATTAAAATAATTCCCTTTCTTATGTGGAGTTGACTGACACTCTCGTGGAAATGATTTAAAAATCATAATATATATTATATGTGTACATGGATTCACTATAGATTTAAAAAATAAATCAAATAAACTAGAAATTTAATTTTATTATAGTGAGATTTTTATTTTTGTGTGGAAACCATTAATATTATTAATTAGATCCTTATTTGATAGTTATGATGTCCTAAAACACACTATATATATAGACGAAATTTATTTTTACCAAAAAATTATTATGTCTCAGAAAATTTTGAAAACACTACAATTTGATAATTTATCAATTATAATTCCAAAAATAATATACATTTTCTTCTATATAATTTTATAAATGTTTAAGTCTTCTCTTTAAAAATAAATAAACAATATCTATTGAAAATTGACAGGTTTTGATAAAACAGCTCTCAAATCTTAATAAAAAATACTTATGAAATCAAAAAAATAATAGGATCATTTATATTTAATAAATTTAATAAAATAATAATGTTTTTTTAATTTTATTCATTTAAAAAACTCTTTAATTAATCAAAATATATTTCTTAATTGAATTTGAATGTTATCCATCAATACCACTTGTTCTATAAAATTAATTTGTAGAGTAATAATAATAGAAAGAAAAAAATATTCATTATTGTACTGAAATTAATAAATATAATATTACTTTTAGGGTCTTGAAACATATAACATTGATACATAAGCATATTCTCAAAGTTTAAGTTGTGCGATGGTGCGGCTTTCATGGGGTCGTTGGGTGAAAATGTTTTGGGTCATTGTCTTGATGAACTTGAATGTCTACCATAAATGGTTTATCTCATTCATAAGTTTGTTGATCTAGGGTTGATCATCATTTAGGGAAAATCCTATAAATTTTATATCCCACGGATGCTCAAATAAATGGGATTCATATTAGATGATACTACGTATATAGGCCATCACTATATTTTTCTATTCCAAAAGTATTTCAAAAATTTATATATTTATACTAGTCATGTGATCATTATACAATGAATTTATTATCAATGATAAAGATACATAAAGTTATTTAAAAAAAAATTGGATATAATAATATAATTTAATGTGTTTTCTATAACCATAATAAATTTAATAATTTAAAAGAAAAGTGAATTTTATTCATATCTGTTTAGGTCGTTACATCCTCCCCCCTTATAAAATTTAACCTTTGAAATTTCATTTTACCAAACTAAAATAGATGTGTGTGACTATACTTCATCGCCTCTTATTATTCTCATGTTGCATCATCAAAACTCTTAGTTTCTCCATGACTCCTTGATGAGGGTAATTGTCATATTCGTATAATCTCATCTCTACGATGTAATGTCTTCACTGGAAGCTCCTCATAAGAAAGGTCACTCTCTAATAGAACAACCACTAGATTTAGTATATGCATGGGGTTCGTAATATAATTCTTTAATTTGGATACATGGAATAAATAATTTAATTCATATACGTTCGGTGGGAGTTCTAATTTATAGGCCATTACAATTATGTGATCAAGGATCTCAAAATGGCCAATGTACCTTGGACAAAGATTTAACTTATTTCCAAATATCATCAATCTATTCGATGTAGATATGTGGAGGAAACCCATGTATCTAACATAAATATCTAGGTCTCATCAACAATTTTTTACCATAACTCTTTTAAAAACTCTACGAACCTTTGATGTTCTTCTGGAAGGTCTTAATATTCTCCACCATCTCAATACCAACTTCTAGACCTAGACGTTTTTCTTCCCCAAAATCATCCCCATTTGGACACTAAATGTGAACATGGTTCTATAATAGATGTACAATGGATATATAACTCTAGAAAGGGTTCATTTTTACTTTATTATCACATTGTGCATGAAAATGGGCCTTTCTACGTAGCTTTTCTTTCTCTCATGGGGGATATACATTGGATAATTCTCAAGTTCATTAGAAACCTTATTGAATGATTGAAAAATATAATGTAAATAAATTAAATATTTTAATCTTGTGTTTTCAAATATAAAATAATATGTTTCGTGGTTATAACATTCTATAAATGATTATATAGGTTTCCCACTATGACTATTTTTTCTATAACTTTTCTTCCAGTTTTTGTTAATGGATTGAACCTGAAGGAAAAATGATAGCATTCAGTATGAAGGAAATTATATTGAAATTTGAAACCAAGTGCAATGATATGTAGAGTGAAAAAATTTATTATCCTTCCTAATTATGTTTTTTGAAATTTTATTACTCACGTTTATATTAACTAACTCAAAGAATCTACAAGGAAGAGAATAATATTTTTCATCAGGAGCTCGTGTGATAAATTCCATGGAGAAAATAATTCCATATACTTATCATGTAGGAATCATGTATTGATTCACTCTAAATGGTGTCATAATATAATATGATGATTATTTATTTGATTAATGCAAGGGAAGAATATAAAAGTTTAGGATGTAAAATTATGTATGAAATGGAAGAAAATAAATATAATCATAGGGATCCATTTATATTTTTTTATTAATTATAGAGAACATTGGAATCATTATAATCAATTTCCTCTTCTACGGTTATCCCCTAGAAAAATGACATAAGTGGAAACAAATAACATGAGGTACTTATGTATTGGGGTTCAGGAAATAAATTATAGAATATAATTTTAACATATTTATTACCCATAAAATATTTAAGAAACATATATGGATTATGTTAAATTGTAGAATGTTTTGTGTCTTAATTTAAATAAGGGTTGTGAATTTTTTCATGCATTAATTATTTTATGATTTTATCATATTTTCAATGTCTAAAATAGATATAAAATATATTTATTATTAAAGAGGTTCAAAAGGTACAGGGGGACAATGGGAAGAGGGGATTCATGGGGGTCTGATGTTTTGGAGACCCAGGGCATAAACATTATCCATGTTCACACACTCTGATGGAACTGATACAAGAAATAAAAAAAATGCTATTTTAATCCACTGGGAAGCCTGAGGAGTAATAAGGTTATCACCTACATTACCTTCACACCATGTTTGAGCAATGTTATGGAGTTTGTGTAGAAGCTCTAGGCATTACCGAATTTTATACACAATTGACCATGGTGAAGACCCATGGACATAATGGGAGTTATATATGAGCATAAAATCCATTTCATGAACCGCAATATGGATATTCTGATGAGATCATAGGAGAATTCATGTCACCATGACAAGATCCTCCACCTAAAGAGAGATCCAATAGTAAAGAAAGAATAATAGGAAAGGACCGTAGATCCATTATAATATCATACCACTCCCCACCCTTCATCAGAACCATGATAATTTAGCCATATGTGATCATTTTAAATCCATATGGATGTGTATTCCACCACACCCATCTAGCTTGTTTGTTGTTTCTAGCATCAGGGGATAATGTTTCAATAATGAATGGTCTGATGGAAGGATTGGTCAGATTGTTTTTCTGAAAAGGCCAGATAAGTCAATTAGGGTGTTCCTGATATTGGTCAAAAATCCCACATTAGTACTTGGGGACCCTTGATAAATAACTACATTGTATTCCCTACAAAATCACTAATAGTCCACTGCAAATTTTTTCAAATGAACCAATCTCTTGAGACAACAAATCTTTATCCCCTGAAGTGACATATAATTTTTTTGAGCATATCCCCCTATCGAGACCAGCCCACAAAGATTCCAAAAAAATAAACCACAATATATTTTTCTAGTTTCATCAAAAAATATTCGAGTATTATTTTCCATCTTCATATCCCTAAAACATTTGAACTTATAGGTGAGACAAAACCCTAAGCACATTACGCTCTCATTTTTCAGCAAGCAGTTATTTCGTACTCCCCAAACCAATAAGATGATATTAAATCGTATTCCATTGGTCAAAAGAATATAATTACATGACATTATATTTTGTGCTATATTAGGGTATTAAAACTAGTCCATGTATTAAAATGATCATAAGAAAGACCCCATGAAAACACTACAGTTCGATTTCAAACACATGACAATATTATTAAAGAATGACTATAGCTAATTGTCCAGGATGGAATGGGGGAAGTACCAATGTTTAGAAACCTATTTTAATATTGGGTTTATAACTAGAAACTGAGGGTAACCATGTTTATATCCCACCATGTTTCACTACCTCATGTTGAAGTCACCCCTACTAACTATCCAGTGGGACTATTGTTAGAGTTCTACGATGTATGGTTGAGGCATTGACGAAATTTCTATCTTCCTTCAACATTGGAACCCAATATCGGGAACATATCTGTCATTCATAGCCATTCCCCTTAGATTATTCCTAGTCATCACATCCCACACAATATTGGGATGTAATACCATCATTTTCAATATAAAACTTCCAACATTGACACCACCCTCAATAATTGGTTTTCTAGCCTGTCCCAGGATGCCCAATTATGTTTATTCTCCCGCTATGCATTCCAAAAAAACATAGTCGTCATCTCCCCTATGGGGTCAGTAACCCATTTTGGTTTCATGCGTGAAAAAAAAATTCAATGGATTGGATGACAATACACTATTGGTTGAAGTGATTCTTCGTCAAAATGAAAAAATGATTTTATTAATTTTTGTTTGTCCCCATGATTTTTTTCCATTACCTTATCGATGTCATGAACATGAGGAATCAATGGGAAACTAGAACACCCTAGTATTTTAGACCTAATGTTAATATCATGATGTCAAATTTTGTTTTTAGTTTCCCCGCCCATCATTATGGACACCTACATGAAAATAATATGTTATGTTTCCCCTTTATCTGCATTTGACCAGTGCATTTGCATTATCCCACAATATTTTCAATAATTCGCTTGATGGATCAATTAATTAAATTCACATAGATAGTAGTAAATTGGTATATGTTATATGTTAGAATCCTACAGGAGAAAGGAATAATTTTACCCACCATAATGTTCTTGATGAAATACCTACATACGGAATCCCAAGAAATGATAAATAGGGTTGGGGATATTGGGTCACAAAGAAAATGTCCCAGGATAATCTTAAAGAATCAATACTACATCCCCATAATGGCAGTTTAAATCTAGGTGGATATAAAGAATAAGGAAATAATACCAATCTTCGAGTTAAACAAACCCATCATTGATAGAACCCAAATAATGAATTTCCATTCAATCCTTCCATATGCATTTTTCATGTCTAATTTTTCTAAAATATTGGAACTGAATGACATTAGATTAATGTCCCTAATCACTTCATTGTCTTTGTCATTGGCCCCTTGATTAGAGAATCCCTTTATGAAACAATTTTTTTCCTATGATATACAATTGGGAAGATAAACATACAATCATTGTTTGGGAATGGATTCCAAGACATTGTTGGGTAAATCACCCATGAAAACTAGTCTACAGTGCTGGAGTGAAAGTGGATTCGGGATTTTTGGAAGCATCACCATTTTAGGGGAATTGGTATACCTCAATTGGTTTCCTTGTTAATGGAAATCATGAACTACATGAATTTATTATGAAATAACTAAATCCAAAGAGACCATATAGAATGATCTTGTGAATACATTAGGTCTATATGAAATTTACAAATTAAGAGGCCACACCACATCCCTAATTTCTTACTCCACTATTATAGCTTCCAAATGAGAATTGACCACCCATATTTCTGTGTTAGTAATCGCCTCAATAGTATTTGATAATGATCCATTGTTGATAATTTATGGCAAGAAATAAATTTATTGTATTGATTATCTTAAAAATTTAAATGTGCCACACTCAACTCTCATATAAGAGGTCTCCCTCTATCATCTCTTACTGAAAGCATATATCCCATTTTGATGGTCAATAAAAATAAAAAATCACTACTTAAAATCAATAATCTAAAACTATATCACTTATTTACAGAAACCATATGACATAGAAAGGCTTTTGGAAATCCTAAGTAGGATAACCAAATAAGAGGCAATGATCTTCAAATAGATTTTTAATTAATTTATTCCTAATACTGGAAAATTTATTTTTAAAAATTTATTAATTAATATAACCACTATAAAAAATATGAATAATTGTTTTTTAAGTAAATAAATTACCTACACACATCCCCACTCCCATTAATAGGTCAATGAAATCATTATTTTTGTGTACTTTAGACTAACACCCCAAGAACGGATGTCCTTAATCGTTCCATGTCCACCAACCAGGGTAGGTTATGTTGATGTATAAAATATATATATATATATATATATTATTTAATATTTTATTCTACAAATAAGTTATTATATCTGATATTTATCATGTTACCATCTATTACATATGAGGCATAATAACATCACTCATTTGTAAGGAGGACCACCGCCTCACGCTGCGATGTTATTCATATTTCGATAATTCATTTCATGGAAAGTGATAACCATAAATTTAATGAATAAATGGGATATAAATTAAATAATTATAATTTATAATACATATATACCATTAAAGAATGAAAAATTGTCATTTTTTCATACAATTTCACTCTCATAATGTTGATTACATTGTTTTTGTACATGGGGAATAATGCCTTCACAAACCGATGTGATTCTATTTCCAACTACACAATACCTGGATGATATAAATATGTATATTTAAATATATAATATGATATTACGATCATTCTAGAAATATAAAATATTTCTCTAATGATTACCATTATGATCATCAGAAAATGGAAGTGTTACTAAGGGACATGTTTGGCATCCTGTCTCTAGGATTATACCATAGTACATTTTTCATAACATTCAATTATGATTGGTATTAAAAGATTAATATATTTATAGGTATTTTAATTTTATCATTATTAATATTATATTGATTTTGTAACTATATATATAAATATTCAATAGAGTCATATCTTATAGAACAATGACTAGATGAGGAAATTAGGCAATGGAACATGATACAATGTAAATAAATAATTAATATTAATGATATGATGACTAGAATTAATAAAAAAGAAATTTTAAATTTTTTAAATATTAATATGGTTCGGTTATAAGTTACTTATTTTCTTAAAAGAATAAAAATTATCTGGAAGCACATTCCAGCAAAAGGTAGCGTATAGTTATGGATTTTTTTCTGTTGAATTTCATTGTGGAATATTGTAATTTTATTTCAATATGTATTTGAAATATTTTGTACAAGTTGTAATTAAAATGTAACAGAATGAATAAGTTATTGTTAAAATAATTTTATAATTTAATTTAATTATTTCATCAAATATTATTTAATCTAATAGTTACCCAGTGGTAATGAATTTCAAAACTAATTTTTTTCAATTTTTTATATTAATAATTCATTGTATTTGAAATTATAAAATTATTTATTTAATTAATATTGGAAATATATCATTTTATTTAAAAAATAAATGAGGGTTTATATTTAATACATATAATAAATTCATTTAATATATCTCAATTCAATTTTATAATTATTTTAAGGTTTTATATCATATTCTATTTCAAATAAAGATTTTTTATTTTTTAAATTTAGTTAATGGAAATTGATTCATAATTGACTAACAATCCCATTTAGTTTTCTAAAAAATAATATTCAATATATTTTCATGTAATAGTTTCATTATTACACTCATTAGTATATAAAATAATGTATAAAATGTTTTTAGAAAAATTTACATTACTTTCTCTCATAGTTGAGGAATAGGATTTTTCCCAAAACTGTGTACTTTAAAAACATTAAAAAGTGTTATTAAATTATTAGATAAAATTAATTAAATATATTTTATATAACAACCTAGTGCTGTATTTCGTATTTAATCATCATTTATTACATTAAATTTTCATTAATACAACTCAAAAGATCAGTATTTCTTTTGTATTTGTGGTTTAGGAACATTAAATAACAACATAAAACATGAAATACAACTATTTTTTTATTGAAATATTCTTTGAAATTCCCACAAAATTCCTAAAAACATAACACTACATGGGATATCCTATGGACACACATAATAACATGATGATAAATAACTCCTAGTAAGAGAGTCAACATGGTATAACATGAGGATAACAATACATGTTAGAAAAGGAATTTCAAAAATTCATAAATGAACATGAATAATAAGTAATAATATAGCATGATAATCATAACATGGGATATTGTGGAAACAATGTAAAATAGTAAATCATAAAAATAAGTCTAAGATAAACCGTCAAGACTTCATTGTAGAAAATTTATCACAAATAATTTTAGTAAACCCATTCCCCAACATTTTGTATAATGATACTAAAAATTACCCAATGCGTTAGAGCCCTATCTGGGATCACCCTTCCAAACATTTCAATCTCATGCTTAAGTGTGGAAGATATATCACAGAAAATGGATTCAATTAATATCTTAATTTTATTCCACGATATATTAATATGGAATACATACATGTAATTAAACAATAAATAGTACTATGTGAATAAAGGTTAATATCCTTGGTAGATAAATGGGTATTGTATTAACTATAAATTATTGGACATGGTAAATCGGGGTGCAATTACGGTACCATAACGACATCAAAGAGAAATTTATAAAACGTGTTATTGAGACAGAATGGAGTGTATAATCATTTAAACAATAAATTTATAGTAAGGAGAAATGAAGAGACATTAAAAAACATAATTAATTGGAAATATAAGGAGTAACATAATAAATAACCTTAAAAAATAGGATAAAAAATAACATTTTCAAAAACAATTGTGCGGTAAAGGGTGTATGGAAATGATATTATGAGTGTTAAATTAGAGTGAATTGGTCTCTTAAAAATATATAAAAATAGTTTAAAATATTTTTTATAGGTAATAATATATCCCAAAATAAAAAATGGAAACTAAAATGTAATTTCATAAATAATGTGCTTTATTTAAAGTGGAGAGATATAATCTCTTACTGAATTTTTTCATAGTAACAACTTTTTGAGGGTCCAAATGGGGGGAAGTAAATGATCCCTCATACAGAAAAAGTTAATTGTATAGTAAGGAAATGATTATAAATCAATTGAAATTTATGAAATTGATTCTAAAAGAACTAATCTCAATGAAGGTGGCCGAATTCCATGGTGATGAGAGAAATATCTCACTTGGATGTATGAATCCAATGGATTAGGAGTGCCACAATGGGTGATTTCGTATCTAGGGTAGTAATATTGGGAGAATGTATTTGATTTTCAATGAGCTTAAAGGAATTATAGTTTAGATAAATGGGTGCTTTGGGGGGTTTATATATGAAAGGATAGAGAATTCATTATTATTTTGGTTTTGGACATTTCATAATAAAATATTCAATACCAAAAATCAACTAATGGTATTGGCCCATCAGTTATGAAAAAAGGGGAGTGTATTACATTATTTTATAATTCCAATGTATCAAAATCATAATATAATTCCCTTTCATATGTGGATGTTGGTCACACTCCAAAGGAAATGATTTTAAAATCATAAAATATATTATATGTTTTTGGGTATGTATTAATGATTTATAAAATAAATAAAATATATAGAATGTTACATTATATTTAATTAAAAAACACATATTTGGATGATTATACATTTAATAGTATTTATTACATCACTAACGGTCCATTTTGATGTCATAAAACTAACTTAAATTTATAGAGTGTTTATTTTAACCAAAAAATTAGACATCAATATAAACTTGTTAGAAAATTAAAATAGTATAATTTCAATGGAATGATTCCAAAAATAATATTCATTTTATCTAAAAGTTTTTCTCAACATGTATATATAATTTATTAAAATAACTAACATTTATTGAAAATTGGCTAGTTTTGATAAAATAGTTATCAAATATTAATAAAAATAAATTTTGGCTTCACTTAAATTACATGATCATTTATATTTAATAAGAATAATTTAATAACTATATTTTAATAAAATATTATTTATTTCAAGACTACCTTAATTCATCAAAATTGATCTCTTAATTGAATGTGAATATTAACAGAAAATACCAGTTGTGCATTAAAAATCATATACAAAGTAACAATAATAGGAAGAAAAATACATCCATTAATCTATAAAAAAATAATTTATATATTCCTGTAGATAAGGTCTAGATGAATTTCCATTTATTAGACCTGTATATTCTCTATGATTAAGGTATGAGATGTTGTGTCTTTCATCAGTTCATTCAATGAACATGGTTTGGGTAGTAATATTGATGAGACTGAACTTCTACAAACATAAGATTCAATTATTATTTTGTTGTTATATATAAGATTGGTCATGGTCTTGGGTAAATCCCATGAATTATATATCCCTTATAATCACTAATATGTGGCCTTCATAGGGTACAATCCTACTTATTGCGGCCATCACTTCTATTTTCAATTCCAAAATGAGGTCATGTGATCATTGTTCAATGAATATATTATCAATGGTAAATATACGTAAAAGTCATTAAAAATAAAATTGCATATAATAATATACGTTCATGTGTTTTTCGTAACCTGAAAACTTTTTATTAATTCCGAGGAAATAAAATTTTATTCATAAATGATTGGGTCATTAAAACATTTCACCCTCATGAAGTTTCACCTTAAAATTTTCCATTTCCAACATTAAATTAGATGAGGTTAACTCTACTTCGTCAACTCTTCTATTAACAACATTGCTTCATCAAACACAGTGTATAACCAAAACACCTTGCTGAGGGGAGTTGTTATATTTCATAGCCACTTTTCTCTATGATATAATATATTCACATGATTCTCCTCATTGGAATGAAAATTCATTTTTGGAACCACATCTGGATTGAGTAACTGTGAAGGGTCTGTTATATAATTTCTTAAGAGTGATACATGGAATACATTATGTACATGATATAGGTTGGGTGTGATTTCTTGTTGAAAGGGATCCATTTCAATGTGATCGAGGATCTAAAAATGGAAGACATTCCTTGGAATAAGCTTTATCATATTACTAAATCTCAACAGAGGTTTCCATGGAGTTATGTGGTGGAAAAAATTCCTCCAACATCAAATCCAACATATCAATAATAATTGTCAGCAAATCTCTTTTAAGGACTCTAAGTAGCATCTATGTTTTACTGAGTGGTCTCAAACATATCCACTATTTCATAGACCATTTATCTATGTATAAGGTTTTATTCCCTAACATCATCCGAACATGGAAATGTTATGATTCACTTATGATAAAAATAATCATAAGGATCCATTTGGATTCTTGAGTGGAAACTGTTGTTGTAAGATAAATCCACTAAAGGAAGATGTTGGTACCATCCACCATTTATGTCTATTAAGAAAGCACTCATCATTCCTTCAATTTTTTGAATAGTCCACTCAAATTTGCTTTTATTTTGAGGTTGATAAGTTATAATTAAAATAATCTAAGTGTTTAGATATTCCTATAGTCTATTATTAAACATAGAGGTGAATATTGGATCTCGATTGGACAATATGGATAGTGGTACCTAATGCTGCCATACCACTTATCTTATTATTATCCATGCCAATTTATCAGGGGATAAATCATATTGAATCACAATAAAGCATTCATCCTATGTATAATTATCCAAAAAAAGTCATATAAAATTATTTCCCTTGGATGTATTTGGATTTACAGTGACAGTGTCCATGGTAATGTGTTCTTATTTCCATTTTGGTATAGGTAATGATTACATCATCGTGTTAGACTTCATCCATTCCACATTCACTTGTTGACCTACCATGAACATAGATTTATATTCAATCATATCCTTCTATATGAAATCCCACCAATAGTGCTCTAAGATATCTCAATACATCTTTGTGTTTCCATGGAGAATGGAATCATTTTAACTATGTGTGTCATCCAAAATTTCAATCTTTACCTTAGGAAATTATGGAACACAATTCCTTGACCCAATTCTAAAAATTCTTTCTTTCATAACATTGAACACTAGGTATTTCTTTTCTCTGATAGTTTCCACTTCTTTTTAAATACCACATCATGTTTATGATAATTCTTTAACCCTTCCAAAAGAGACGGTTGAGCAATAATTTGTGAAAGGATTTATGATTCCACTTTCGTTATGATTCCCATGTCTATATATTTCCGGTCTATAAAGATAAGATCCTTCTATATTCTCATAAATGATAGAATTTATATGCCACTTTTACTTATAGAATTGGCTAACTGGTTCTCTTTCCTATGTTGTTAGTGGACTGAGAAGCTGAAATCCATGGTGAGATCTAATCATCTTCATTGGAACATATTTATCTCATGTTGTGTGAATATATATTTGATACTTCATTATACATATATATTTCTCACTTCCCACCAATGAGAGTGTGAAAATTTATTTTTAATGTAACAAATACACCTGATAAATTCAGATCATGCATGTGAATGTTTTGCCTATGAATTTTCTAGTGCATTGCGACATAGGAAATGAATATATCATTTTTCATCAACACACATAACAATCCATTCTTTGAATCATCATTGAAGATTACTTAATGTACCAGACATGTGGGTAGAGTGAGCATTGTGGAATTGAAAACCCTTATTTTCAACTCCATGATGCTTTCATCACATTCTTTATTCCAATAAAATTTGACTCCCTTCAATGTTCCTATGTAAGAGGGTTTGAAAATCATGATATATTTTGGACAAATAAGCATTAATATCAAGATAACCAATGGATTATACAAATATAATTCATAGATGTTGGCCTTGACCATCCCACAATTATATTTTTCATGGAAGGATCAATATATATCCCATTTATTATGAAGATATTACCCATATATGAGACTTCCATTAACCACAACTTACACATTTTGTACTTTGAAAATATATTTACCATTAAGATGTTACCTAGAATATTGTATAGATTCTCCTCATGATCATCCCTGGTTTTGGAGTATATTAAAATATCATCAATGAAGACTACTAGAAATTCGTTTTGGTAATCTTTAAGGACTATATTCATCAAGTCCATGAATATTTCTAGAGCATTATTGAGTCCAAATGGTATAACTATAAATTGATACTACTTGTAACTTGTAGAAAAATTCTTCTTGGGGATATCCTTCGTCACCCTTACTTAGTAATATCTAGAACATAGTTCCTACTTGGATAAGTATAGTTCTCCACACAGTTGTTTGGACATGTCATCAATTTAGTGAAATGGTTACTTTTTTATCAGGATTTTTATGCTCACTGATAGATACAATATTTTCAATTAATTTATATTAAATATCATTGTTTTAAACCCACAAAAGTGTTCCTCTAAGATGAATTGTTTCATTTTTTGGATAATGGTGTTATTTTGAGCTGAATATTAAAAATTGGCCATTTTGGATTTTTAACAGTTTTAAATTATTTTGGTAGTTTGGCCATAACATTATCTACACTTATCCAAATTGAAAAATTACTTCTTTTCTAGATTCTAAACATCCATGGATTCATTTACTATATTTGGACTAAAATCTGAATTGGCCATATGGAAGCTCAAAAAAAGCTCACAAGTTAGCTTAAGAAAACTGTTTTCAGTTCTTCCTAGTTTTGATGTGGGATCCATAACTCTTCCAATGTGGGCCCAGAGCTTGTTAAATTCTGTGGGTGAACGCGAAAGGAGTTTTGGAGATTTTTTTTATGAAGGAAGAACCCAGTGTATTGACTTTTTATTGGGTCATTAAATCACCCTAATCCGGAGGATTTCGTTTCGGAGAGTCTGACTGGACAGAATAAATGCTCATAGTAAAACGACCATAACTCTCGCAATTCATGTCCAAATCTTCTGAGAGTTTGAGGGGACACGACCAAGGGAATTATGAACAATATTAAAGAATGTCTCAACGCGTGAAGATTTCATTTAATGGGGCTACAACGCGTCGACATTCGGGGGAAACATTCTGGCTATAAAAGGAGGAGAGCTCCACCCTCTCAAATCATCCATTTCTCCATCCCATTCCTTCCTGGACACCAAGAAGAAGATATTTTCAGTTTTATTTGTTATTTATTTTCTTTTTCATAGTTTTTTAATTCCTTCTTTTTCCCCATTCAACTCTATTACCCTTACCATGGTGGGGTAATCTTTTGGAGTTATTGGGGAAGAGTTGGTTTTCTACATTGTAATGCTTGAGTTCTTGGATGCAATTGAATAAATTTATTTCTTCTTCAAAGTTGTTTTAAATTTCTTATAGAGGATACTATAATCAAGTGCGATCTTTCTTGAATATTAAATCCATTATTGATTTTTGCCTTGGTAAAATAATCATTATCTCCATACACTAATTTCTGGTTAATATACGATGGAATAAACCAGGAATTATTGGTGAAGTACTCGACAATCGTCAGTATGTGTAAAAGGTGTAGTGAATGTTATTGATTGTTTGGGATAAACAAAACCTGATCGGGTATTTCCCATTTAAATTAAGGATATTCAATACAACTATTTTCACATGGAAGGAGAGTTGACCAAACCAAGATCTTGGTAAGGTTTTCTCTCACAATAACAATTTCACCAAGGAAGTGAGAGGAAACGATTGTGGAAACTCACTTTAATAAACTAAGAATAAGAGGTTTGAATTAAATTGAACAAGTATAGCATTATAATTAGGAAACTGACCCCGACCTAATCACCCTTTTAATTTCATAGTTTTTCATTCATTTGAAATTGAAATTTACTTTCACAACATTTTACCCCCATTTTAATGTGGAAAACTATTTTCTGTGCACTCCTCTTCGGGAGACATCCTAGGTCAACCACATTATTACATTTTAACTTAGGAAATAATTGTTTTTCCACATCCTACATTATTCTTCCATCAAACTTGGTGCCGTTGCAGGGGAGGTAGTGCCACAAACTAATTGTTAATATTTTACATTTTCAATTAAAAAAATAAAAAAAAAATATGTTTCCATGTTGTTTTCAAATGATTATTTCATTAATTCATGGAATAATTACCCACCAGTACGACAACCAATTATTGAATCACCTTGGTCTATAGAGTATAAAGTTTCTTTCTTGGCTAAACAATTTCGGGGAGCTCTAATCCAAATCATAACAGAGGATAAATTCAAGGATCTCATTGAAAACCATAAAAAATCCTCAAATACCCAGTGTTGGAGGGTTTGGAAAGAGAATTAATTGAACTTCAGGAGTATTTTCCGGAATTTTATCAAGAAATGATCAATGTACAACACCAAGAAGAAGAAGTTCACAAGGATATTGAAGCCCATTTTGAAATAATTAGTCAAACAGTTCAAAACCTGGAGACCTCAATACAGTGGATAGTAGAAAAAGTACATGCATCCCAAGATCCACAACTGCAGCCGGAACAAGAACCAGAAACTGAAAAATTTATGGAGGAAGTATCCTCACAAATCCTTCAAGTTGAAGAACACATGGAGGCCTTGATGAAATTAAAATAAGATCCATTGAGCCCCTCTCAATCAATGTTGGAGAAGATTGATGAAGAAGATTTAGCTATTGAAATTCATATGAGAGATCAAACAGATCTGGATAACTTCTGGAATGAGTGTGAGGAACTTCTTGATCCAACTATTCCTAATAATGTAGATTATTCAACAACATTGAAGTAAGAAACCATCCAAGTAGTCGAATTTGAAGAGATGATAGAGGAGTCTGACTACCTACCTCTATCTAACACAATTCAACTCCAAGAGCCACCTCCCTTTGAAGAAGAAATTGAATCCAAACTGGCTCAGGGAGTTAATCATTTCATAAACTCATTATCTTTTGATTTTGTTGAAACTAAATTGAGTATTTACTCCCTTTGTTTTAATTTTTCAGATTCATCCAACACTAGTATTTCCTTGGAGGGGGAATATGCATCTGAAGAGGAATATCTAGATCTCCCCAAACCTATTGTACATTTAATGGAGGGAGTACATGAGAAGATCAATGTGGTGTTTCTAGAGGAAAATGAGACACAATCTACTTGCATTGAAAGGGAAGAATTTGATATTTATTCTTCATGCTTTAATTTTTTTCAAATAGAATTAAACTCTGAAATACCATTTGATTTTTCCCCAGATGTATCATACCTTCAGCAACCACTGGATAATAAAGAAAATTTTGTTCATGGAGAACCCAAGAAAGAGGAGGACCCATTCATTATCCTAACCCCACCATTCATGTTGTATCTTATTACAAAGAGGGTGGACATGGTGAATTTTATTGATGGAGTCTTCAAGAAAAAAAAAGACGTTCATCCTGGAAAGAAAGGTTTTTGTTGGTTCATGAGCAAGAATCCTCACCCACCATCAGATTGGGGATAACATATTAGAACTGCCCCTCTGGAGGCAGTCAAATCCCAGGGCCCACTTGGGGGATTAAACCAATATTTATCTTTTTTTTTCTTATTCAATTTCTGTTTTCATTTCTTTTAAAAAATTTCTTATGTTATGTTTTTTACTTTTTTTTAGTTTTTCAAAGAGCAACACTTAGGAGTAAAAATCAATGTTGCATTTCCAATAAGCCAGGTTTTACATCTCCTTCACTCTTTCATGGTGTTGTTATTCATTTTAAAATTGTATTACATGTTAAATCAACTTAAATGCATCGAGGACACTGTATCACTTATGTGTGGGGGAGGTAACCTTTGTAGTATGGGATTTTTATTTGATGATTGTTTTCATAAAAAAAAATAAAAAAATTCTGTGTTTTCATATTTTTGTGTGTTTATTTTTCAATTTTTGGTGTGTTTCTGAAACTTTTGAGCTGAAATGATTATAAATACCATTTTTGAAACACATGTCAATGAGTGAACCAATCTATTTCATTAATCCGAGCTTAAATGAATGCTGAAATGAATTTGTTTCAAGTCCAATTTCCTTGAATTTCATGAAATGTAGACGGTTTTTTGAATTTCATGCCATATTTCACTGTCTATATCTTTTAAATAACTTTCCTGTGATGATTTTGAACCATTTTTTTCATATTCTTTTCATTCACCTCATTTCTTGAGTGAATCAGACCATGCTTGCTTTAACCAGAATTTGATTTATTCCTTTCAAAACATCAGGGTTGGGGTATGTGTGTTTTAAATGATTAAGGCATTTATTCTTTTTGAAGCCCCCTTTTAAAAATAATCTTCTCCATTATGGCCCACCTTTACATTTATCCTTTATTGTATCCCCTAGTATCCATGAATTCCCTGTTAGGTTAGCCACATTATAAGTCAATTTTCCCTATCATACCAGATCTTGAAGTGAAATTGCATGATCTAGTTGAACTTAAGTGTGGGGGAAGATGTATTGTGGTGTACTACCTCATTTGGTTATACATTGGGTGGAAAATAAATTGTGGAAGAGATATGTGTGATTCTAAAAAATTATTTTGTTGAAAGATGTGCCTTTTATGGAGATTTTATAACAAGAGAAGCCACAAAATAAGCTTGAAAAGTTCTCATGAGAAACACATTTCCTTGACTCACATTGGGTGGAGAAGTAGGAATTTATCAAACCTATGGTGACTCTTTTGTGAGTTTGGATGAGAAAAGCCTTGTTCAGCCTTTACATTTGTGAGATTAGAGAAAATTCATGTGAGGTAGGTGTTTTGTGTGCATGGGATAAGAAATGAAGTGGAAATATATTAAAATATTAAATGGAGAACTTGAAATAATAGTTTTTTATGAGGCCTGATATCTTTTTGTTTCTTGAAATTGATTTGATTGATCACATTGATATGTGTTTTGGATTTGATTTGATTTGATTTTTACTTGTCCAAGAGTCCATGTGCTAAGTGTGGGGGAATTGATAGAGAAAATATTTTCAATTAATTTATATTGAATATAATTGTTTTAAACCAACATAATTGTTCCTCTAATATGAATTGATTCATTTTTTTTTGATAATGGTGTTATTTTGAGCTGAATATTAAAAATTGGCCATTTTTGGATTTTTAACAGTTTTAGATTATTTTGGTAGTTTGGCCATAACATTATCTACACTGATCCAAATTGAAAAATTACTTTTTTCCAGATTCTACACATCCAGGGATTCATTTACTACATTTGTACTAAAATCTGAATCGGCCATATGGAAGCTCAAAAGAAGCTCACATGTTGGCTCAAGAAAACTGTTTTCAGTTCTGCCTAGTTTTGATGTGGGATCCCTAACTCATCTACTGTGGGCCCAAAGCTTGTTAAATTCTGTGGGTGAATGCGCATGGAGTTTTGGAGAATCTTTTATGAAGGAAGAACCGAGTTAATTGACCGTTTATTGGGTCATTAAATCACCCTAATCCGAAGGATTTCGTTTTGGAGAGTCTGACTGGATAGAATAAATGCTCATAGTAAAACGGCCATAACACTCGCAATTCATGTCCAAATCCTCTGAGAATTTGAGGGGACACTTCCAGGGGAATTATGAACAATATTCACGAAGGGCTCAATGCATGAACATATCATTTATTGGGGCTAAAACGCGTCTACATTCAGGGGAAACTTTCTAGCTATAAAAGGAGGAGAGCTCCACCCTCTCAAATCATCAATTTCTCCATCCCATTCCTTCCGGGACACCAAGAAGAAGATATTTTTTGTTTTATATTTTATTTATTTTTCTTTTTCATAGTTTTTTAATGCCTTCTTCTTCCCCATTCAACTCTATTACCCTTACCATGGTGGGGTACACTTTTGGAGTGATTGGGGAAGGGTCGGTTTTCTACATTGTAATGCTTGAGTTCTTGGACGCAATTGAATAAATTTCATTCTTCTTCAAAGTTGTTTTCAATTTCTTATAGCGGATATTATAATCAAGTGCGATCATTCTGGAATATTAATTCCATTATTGATTCTTTCCTTTGTAAAATAATCAATATCTCCCTCCACTAATTTCTGGTTTATATACGATGAAATAAACCAGGAATTAGTGGTGAAATACTCGACGATCGTTAGTACGTGTAAAAGGTGTAGTGAATGTTGTTGATTATTTGGGTTAAACCAAACCTGATCGGGTATTGCCCATTTAAATTAAGGATATTCAATAAAACTATTTTACACATGGAAGGAGAGCTGACCAAAAAAAGATCTTGGTAAGGTTTTCTCTCACAATAACAATTTCACCAAGGAAGTGACAGGAAACGGTTGTGGAAAATCACTTTAATCAACAAAGAAGAAGAGGTTTGAATTAAATTGAACAAGGATAGAATTATAATTAGGAAACCGACCCCGACCTAATCACCCTTTTAATTTCATAGTTTTTCAATCATTTGAAATTTAAATTTCCTTTCACAACATTTTACCCCCATTTTAATGTGACAAACTGTTTTTTGTGCACTCCTCTTTGGGAGACATCCTAGGTCAACCACAATACTACATTTTAACATAGGAAATAATTGTTTTTCCACATCCTACGACATTCGTCCGTCAAACTTGGTGTCGTTGCAGGGGAGGTAGTGCCACAAACTAATTGTTAATATTTTACTTTTTCAATTAAAAAAATATAAAAAAAATATGTTCCCATGTTGTTTTCAAATGATTATTTCATTAATTCATGGAACAATTACCCACCAGTGTGAGAACCAATTATTGAATCACCTTGGTCTATAGAGTATAAAGTTTCTTTCTTGGCTAAAAAATTTCGGGGAGCTCGAATCCAAATCATAACAGAGGATGAATTCAAGGATCTCATTGAAAACCTTAAAAAAACCTCGAATACCCAGTGTTGGTGGGTTTGGAAAGAGAATTAATTGAACCTCAGAAGTATTTTCCGGAATTTTATCAAGAAATGATCAATGTACAACACCAAGAAGAAGAAGTTCACAAGGATATTGAAGCCCAATTTTAAATAATTAGTCAAACAGTTCAAAACCTAGAGACCTCAATACAGTGGATAGTAGAAAAAGTACATGCATCCCAAGATCCACAACTGGAGCCAGAACAAGAACCAGAACCTGAAAAATTTATGGAAGAAGTATCCTCACAAATCCTTCAAGTTGAAGAACACATGGAGGTCTTGATGAAGTTAAAATAATATCCATTGAGCCCATCTCAATCAATGTTGGAGAAGATTGATGAAGAAGATTTAGCTATTGAAATTCATATGGGAGATCAAACAGATCTGGATAACTTCTGGAATGAGTGTGAGGAACTTCTTGATCCAACTATTCCTAATAATGTAGATGATTCAACAACATTGAAGTAAGAAACCAACCAAGTAGTTGAATTTGAAGAGAAGATAGAGTAGTCTGACTACCTACCTCTATCTAACGCAATTCAACTCCAAGATCCACCTCCCTTTGAAGAAGAAATTGAATCCAAACTGGATCAGGGAGTTAATCATTTCATAAACTCATTATCTTTTGATTTTTTTGAAACTGAATTGAGTATTACCTCCCTTTGTTTTAATTTTTCAGATTCATCCAACACTTGTATTTCCTTGGAGGGAGAATATGCATCTGAAGAGGAATATCTGGATCTCCCCAAACCTATTGAACATTTAATGGAGGGAGTACATGAGAAGATCGATGTGGTGTTTCTAGAGGAAAATGAGACACAATATACTTGCTTTGAAAGGGAAGAATTTAATATTTATTCTTCATGCTTTAATTTTTTTCAAATAGAATTAAACTCTGACATTCCATTTGATTTTTCCCCAGATGTATCATACCTTCAGCAACCACTGGATAATAAAGAAAATTTTTTTCATGGAGAACCCAAGAAAGAGGAGGACCCATTCATTGTCCTAACCCCACCATTCATGTTGTATCTTATTAAAAAGAGGGTGGACATGGTGAATTTTATCGATGGAGTCTTCATGCAAAAGGAAGACATTCATCCTGGAATGTAATGTTTTTGTTGGTTCATGAGCAAGAATCCTCACCCACAATCAGATTGGGGATAACTTATTAGAACTGGCCCTTAGGAGGCAGTGAAAACCCAGGGCCCACTTGGGGGATTAAACCAAGATTTATCTTTTTTGTTTCTTATTCAATTTCTGTTTTTATTTCTTTTAAAAAATTTCTTATGTTATGTTTTTTACTTTTGTTTAGGTTTTCAAAGAGAAACACTTAGGAGTCAAAATCAATGTTGCATTTCCAATAATCCAAGTTGTACCTATCATTCACTCTTTCTTGATGTTGTTATTCATTTTAAAACTGTATTACATGTTAAATCAACTTAAATGCATCGAGGACACTGCATCACTTAAGTGTGGGGGATGTAACCTTTGTAGTGTGGGATTTTTATTTGATGTTTGTTTTCATAAAAAAATATAAAAAAATTGTGTGTTTTCATATTTTTGTGTGTTTATTTTTCAATTTTTGGTATGTTTCTGAATCTTTTGAGCTGAAATGATTATCAATACCATTTTTGAAACACATGTCAATGGGTGAACCAATCTATTTCATGAATCCGAGCTTAAATGAATGCTGAAATGAATTTGTTTCAAGTTCAATTTCTTGGAATTTCATGAAAAGTACACTGATTTTTTAATCTCATGCCATATTTCACTGTCTATATCTTTTAAATAACTTTCCTGTGATGATTATGAACCATTTTTGTCATATTCTTTTCATTCACCTCATTTCTTGAGAGAACCATTCCATGCTTGCTTTAACCAGAATTTGATTTATTCCTTTCAAAACATCAGGGTTGGGGTATGTGTGTTTTAAATGATTGTGGCATTTATTCTTTTTGAAGCACCATTTTCAAAATAATCCTTTTCATTATGGCCCACCTTTACATTTATCCTTCATTTTATCCCCTAGTATCCATGAATTTCTTATTAGGTTAGCCACATTATAAGCCAATTTTCCCTATCATACCTGCTCTTGAAGTAAAATTGCATGATCTAGTTGAACTTAAGTGTGGGGGAAGATGTCTTGTAGTGTACTACCTCATTTGGTTATACATTGGGTGGAAAATAAATTGTGGAAGAGATATGTGTGATGCTTAAAAATTATTTTGTTGAAATCTGTGCCTTTTATGGAGATTTTATGATAAGAGAAGCTGCGCCTTTTTGGAGCTTCCAATGTAAAAAGAAACTGTGCCTATCTGGAGCATTAAAAAAAACCATGTTTGAAAAGATTCAAAACTTTTCTGCTGAGCTGATTGAATGATGATGGAGGCTATTTTCAACAAAGGGGATGTGAAGGAGACCATATTTGATTGAAAATTATAATCTTGCAATTTTGCTTCAATAAGAGCCAAGCCTTCCTTTTTCGGCCTCAGATTTTTTAACATCAAAATCCTACCAATCGGAAGCCACAAAATAATCTTGAAAAGTTCTCATGAGAAACACATTTCCTTGACTCACATTGGGTGGAGAAGTAGGAATTTATCAAACCTATGGTGACTCTTGTGTGAGTTTGGATGAGAAAAGCCTTGTTCAGCCTTTACATTTGTGAGATGAGAGAAAATTCATGTGAGGTAGGTGTTTTGTGTGCATGGGATAACAAATGAAGTGGAAATATATTAAAATATTAAATGGAGAACTTGAAATAATAGTTTTTTATGAGGCCTGATATCTTTTTGTTTCTTGAAATTGATTTGATTGATCTCATTGATATGTGTTTTGGATTTGATTTGATTTGATTTTTACTTGTCCAAGAGTCCATGTGCTAAGTGTGGGGGAATTGATAGTGAAAATATTTTCAATTAATTTATATTGAATATAATTGTTTTAAACCCACATAATTGTTCCTCTAATATGAATTGATTCATTTTTTTGATAATGGTGTTATTTTGAGATGAATATTAAAAATTGGCCATTTTTGGATTTTTAACAGTTTTAGATTATTTTGGTAGTTTGGCCATAACATTATCTACACTGATCCAAATTGAAAAATTACTTTTTTTCCAGATTCTACACATCCAGGGATTCATTTACTATATTTGTACTAAAATCTGAATCGGCCATATGGAAGCTCAAAAGAAGCTCACATGTTGGCTCAAGAAAACTATTTTCAGTTCTGCCTAGTTTTGATGTGGGATCCATAACTCATCTACTATGGGCCCAAAGATTGTGAACATAGGTGGGTGAACGCGCATGGAGTGTTGGAGCATCTTTTATGAAGGAAGAGCCGAGTTAATTGACCGTTTATTGGGTCATTAAATCACCATAATCCAGAGGATTTCGTTTTGGAGAGTCTGACTGGACAGAATAAATGCTCATAATAAAACGGCCATAACACTCGCAATTCATGTCCAAATCCTCTGAGCATTTGAGGGGACACTTCCAGGGGAATTATGAACAATATTCACGAAGGTCTCAATGCGTGAAGATATCATTTATTGGGGCTACAACGCGTCTACATTCGAGGGAAACATTCTAGCTATAAAAGGAGGAGAGCTCCACCCTCTCAAATCATCCATTTCTCCATCCCATTCCTTCCGGGACACCAAGAAGAAGATATTTTCTGTTTTATATTTTATTTATTTTCTTTTTCATAGTTTTTTAATGCCTTCATCTTCCCCATTCAACTCGATTACCCTTACCATGGTGGGGTACACTTTTGGAGTGATTGGGGAAGGGTTGGTTTTCTACATTGTAATGCTTGAGTTCTTGGACGCAATTGAATAAATTTCATTCTTCTTCAAAGTTGTTTTAAATTTCTTATAGCGGATATTATAATAAAGTGAAATCATTCTGGAATATTAATTCCATTATTGATTTTTTCCTTGGTAAAATAATCAATATCTCCCTCCACTAATTTCTGTTTTATATACGATGGAATAAACTAGGAAGTAGTGGTGAAATACTCGACGATCGTCAGTACGTATAAAAGGTGTAGTGAATGTTCGTGATTGTTTGGGATAAAAAAACCTGATCGGGTATTGCCCATTTAAATTAAGGATATTCAATACAACTATTTTACACATGGAAGGAGAGTTGACCAAACCAAGATCTTGGTTAGGTTTTCTCTCACAATAACAATTTCACCAAGGAAGTGAGAGGAAACGGTTGTGGAAACTCACTTTAATCAACTAAGAAGAAGAGGTTTGAATTAAATTGAACAAGGATAGCATTATAATTAGGAAACCGACCCCGACCTAATAACCCTTTTAATTTCATAGTTTTTCAATCATTTGAAATTGAAATTTCCTTTCACAACATTTTACCCCCGTTTTAAATTGACAAACTGTTTTTTGTGCACTCCTCTTCGGGATACATCCTAGGTCAACCACATTACTACATTTTAACTTAGGAAATAATTGTTTTTCCACATCCTATGACATTCGTGCGTCAAACTTGGCGTCGTTGCAGGGGAGGTAGTGCCACAAACTATTTGTTAATATTTTACTTTTTCAATTAAAAAAATATAAAAAATATATATTTCCATGTTGTTTTCAAATCATTATTTCTTTAATTCATGGAACAATTACCCACCAGTGCGAGAACCAATTATTTAATCACCTTGGTCTATAGAGTATGAAGTTTCTTTCTTGGCTAAACAATTTCGGGGAGCTCGAATCCAAATCATAACAGAGGATGAATTCAAGGATCTCATTGAAAACCTTAAAAAAACCTCGAATACCCAGTGTTGGAGGGTTTGGAAAGATAATTAATTGAACTTCAGGAGTATTTTCCGGAATTTTATCAAGAAATGATCAATGTACAACACCAAGAAGAAGAAGTTCACAAGGATATTGAAGCCCAATTTGAAATAATTAGTCAAACAGTTTAAAACCTGGAGACCTCAATACAGTGGAAAGTAGAAAAATTACATGCATCCCAAGATCCACAACTGGAGCCAGAACAAGAACCAGAACCTGAAACATTTATGGAATAAGTATCCTCACAAATCCTTCACGTTGAAGAACACATGGAGGCCTTGATGAAATTAAAATAAAATCCTTTGAGCCTATCTCAATCAATGTTGGAGAAGATTGATGAAGAAGATTTAGCTATTGAAATTCATATGGGAGATCAAAAAGATCTCGATAACTTCTGGAATGAGTGTGAGGAACTTCTTGATCCAACTATTCCTAATAATGTAGATGATTCAACAACATTGAAGTAAGAAACCAACCAAGTAGTCGAATTTGAAGAGAAGATAGAGGAGTCCGACAACCTACCTCTATCTACGGAAATTCAACTCGAAGAGCCACCTCCCTTTGAAGAAGAAATTGAATCCAAACTGGCTCAGGGAGTTGATCGTTTCATAAACTCATTATCTTTTGATTTTGTTGAAACTGAATTGAGTATTACCTCCTTTTGTTTTAATTTTTCAGATTCATCCAACACTTGTATTTCCTTGGAGGGAGAATATGCATCTGAAGTGGAATATCTGGATATCCCCAAACCTATTGAACATTTAATGGAGGGAGTACATGAGAAGATCAATGTGGTGTTTCTGGAGGAAAATTAGACACAATATACTTTCTTTTAAAGGGAAGAATTTGTTATTTATTCTTCATGCTTTAATTTTTTTCAAATTGAATTAAACTCTGACATTCCATTTGATTTTTCCCCAGTTGTATCATACCTTCAGCAACCACTGGATAATAAATAAAATTTTGTTCATGGAGAACCCATGAAAGAGGAGGACCCATTCATTGTCCTAACCCCACCATTCATGTTGTATCTTATTACAAAGAGGGTGGACATAGTGAATTTTATCGATGGAGTCTTCAAGAAAGAGGAAGACGTTCATCCTGGAAAGAAAAGTTTTTGTTGGTTCATGAGCAAGAAACCTCACCCACCATCAGATTGGGGATAACTTATTAGAACTGCCCCTCTGGAGGCAGTCAAAATCCAGGGCCCACTTGGGGGATTAAACCAAGATTTATCTTTTTTTTTTCATTTTCAATTTCTGTTTTCATTTCTTTTAAAAAAATTCTTATGTTATGTTTTTTAATTTTTTTTAGGTTTTCAAAGAGCAACACTTAGGATTCAAAATCAATGTTGAATTGCCAATAAGCCAGGTTGTACCTCTCCTTCACTCATTATTGATGTTGTTATTCATTTTAAAATTGTATTACATGTTAAATCAACTTAAATGCATCGAGGACACTGCATCACTTAAGTGTGGGGGAGGTAACCATTGTAGTATGGTATTTTTATTCGATGTTTGTTTTCATAAAAAAAATTAAAAAATTGTGTGTTTTCATATTTTTGTGTGTTTATTTTTCAATTTTTGGTGTGTTTATGAAACTTTTGAGCTGAAATGATTATCAATACCATTTTTGAAACACATGTCAATGAGTGAACCAATCTATTTCATGAATCCGAGCTTAAATGAATACTGAAATGAATTTGTTTCAAGTTCAATTTCCTGGAATTTCATGAAAAGTACACTGATTTTTGAATCTCATGCCATATTTCACTGTCTATATCTTTTAAATAACTTTCCTGTGAGGATTCTGAACCATTTTTGTCATATTCTTTTCATTCACCTCATTTCTTGAGAGAACCAGACCATTCTTGCTTTAACCAGAATTTGATTTATTCCTTTCAAAACATTAAGGTTGGGGTATGTGTGTTTTAAATGATTGAGGAATTTATTTTTTTTGAATCCCCCTTTTCAAAATAATCCTTTTCATTATGGCCCACCTTTACATTTTTCCTTCATTGTAGCCCCTTGTATCCATGAATTTCCTATTAGGTTAGCCACATTATAAGCCAATTTTTTCTATCATACCTGCTCTTGAAGTAAAATTTCATGATCTAGTTGAACTTAAATGTGGGGGAAGATGTCTTGTGGTGTACTAACTCATTTTTTTATACTTTGGGTGGAAAATAAATTGTGAAAGAGATATGTGTGATGCTGAAAAATTATTTTGTTGAAAGATGTGCCTTTTCTAGAGCTTTTATGACAAGAGAAGCTGTGCCTTTTTGGAGCTTCCAATGTAAAAAAGAAACTGTGCCTATCTGGAGCTTTAATAAAATCATGTTTGAAAAGATTGAAAAATTTTCTGCTGAGCTGATTGAATGATTATGGATCCTATTTTCAACAAAGGGGAAGTGAAGGAGACCATGTTTTAGTGAAAATTAGAATCATGCAATTTTTCTTCAATAAGAGCCAAGCCTTCCTTTTTCGGCCTCAGATTTTTTAACATCAAAATCCTACCAATCGGAAGCCACAGAATAACCTTGAAAAGTTCTCATGAGAATCACATGTCATTGACTCACATCGGGTGGAGAAGTAGGAATTTATCAAACCTATGGTGACTCTTGTGTGAGTTTGGATGAGAAAAGCCTTGTTCAGCCTTTACATTTGTGAGATGAGAGAAAATTCATGTGAGGTAGGTGTTTTGTGTGCATGGGATAAGAAATGAAGTGGAAATATATTAAAATCTTAAATGGATACCTAGAAATAATAGTTCTTGATGAGTCATGATTTCTTTTTGTTTCTTGAAATTGATTTGATTGATCTCATTGATATGTGTTTTGGATTTGATTTGATTTGATTTTTACTTGTCCAGGAGTCCATGTGCTAAGTGTGGGGGAATTGATAGAGAAAATATTTAAAATTAATTTATATTGAATATCATTGTTTTAAACCCACATAATTGTTCCTCTAAGATGAATTGTTTCATTTTTTTGATAATGGTGTTATTTTGAGCTGGATATTAAAAATTGGCCATTTTTGGATTTTTAACAGTTTTAACTTATTTTGGTAGTTTGGACATAACATTATCTACACTGATCCAAATTGAAAAATTACTTTTTTTCCAGATTATACACATCCAGGGATTCATTTACTATATTTGTACTAAAATCTGAATCGGCCATATGGAAGCTCAAAAGAAGCTCACAAGTTGGCTCAAGAAAACTGTTTTCAGTTCTGCCTAGTTTTGACGTGGGATCTATAACTCATCTACTATGGGCCCAAAGCTTGTGAAATTCGGTGGGTGAACGCGCATGGAGTTTTGTAGAATCTTTTATGAAGGAATAACCGAGTTAATTGACCGTTTATTGGGTCATTAAATCACCCTAATCCAGAGGATTTCGTTTTGGAGAGTCTGACTTGACAGAATAAATTCTCATAGTAAAACGGCCATAACACTCGCAATTGATGCCCATATCCTCTGTGCTTTTTAGGGGACACTTCCAAGGGAATTATGAACAATATTCACGAAGGGCTCAACGCGTGAAGATATCATTTATTGGGGATACAACGCGTAGACATTCGGGGGAAGCATTCTGTCTATAAAAGGAGGAGAGCTCCACCCTCTCAAATCATCCATTTCTCCATCCCATTCCTTCCGGGACACCAAGAAGAAGATATTTTCTTTTTTATTTTTTATTTATTTTCTTTTTCATAGTTTTTTAATGCCTTCTTATTCCCCATTCAACTCGATTACCCTTACCATGGTGGGGTACACTTTTGGAGTGAATGGGGAAGGGTTGGTTTTCTACATTGTAATACTTGAGTTCTTGAACGCAATTGAATAAATTTCTTTCTTCTTAAAAGTTGTTTTCAATTTCTTATAGTGGATATTATAATCAATTGCAATCATTCTGGAATATTAATTCCATTATTGATTTTTGCCTTGGTAAAATAATCAATATCTCCCTCCAATAATTTCTGGTTTATATACGATGGAATAAACCAGGAATTAGTGGTGAAATACTCAACGATCGTCAGTACGTGTAAAACGTGTAGTGAATGTTCTTGATTGTTTGGGATAAAAAACCTGATTGGGTATTGCCCATTTAAATTAAGGTTATTCAATACAACTATTTTACAATGGAAGGAGAATTGACCAAACCAAGATCTTGGTGAGGGTTTCTCTCATAATAACAATTTCACCATGGAAGTGAGAGGAAACGATTGTGGAAACTCACTTTAATCAACTAAGAAGAAGAGGATTGAATTAAATTGAACAAGGATAGCATTATAATTAGGAAACCGACCTCGACCTAATCACCCTTTTAATTTAATAGTTTTTCAATCATTTGAAATTGAAATTTCCTTTCACAACATTTTACCCTCGTTTTAAAGTGACAACCCGTTTTGTGTGAACTCCTCTTCGGGAGACATCCTAGGTCAACCACATTACTATATTTTAACTTAGGAAATAATTGTTTTTCCAATTCCTACGACAGGCGTTCATCACTCACAATGATCAAAGAAAAGGTTCATTATCCTATCCATATTTATGAAGATGAGGACTTGTTATATAACATATAAACTTTTTTTGTTTTATGATTTTGTATTTTTAAAATACTCTTTTGAATTTTGATTGTTTCTAATATAGTCGTTGAACATTTTTCACATGATTAATATAAATATAGGGCTTTAACAAGATCAATTTACACAGAAAAAGGATTTTATGACCTCATCCAGTAGACTTTCACCGTATGAAGCCCATTTTTGGAGCTTGGAAAGGTTTTGGTTTCATGGGATTGTCTCCTAACTAAGCCCAAGCCGAGCTTCAATATGTTAAGATCAAACAAAACCTCCAACTAGTGAAGTGGAAGTTGATAAATATTACCACCCGAGAGATGTTATCCGAACCACCCCAAGAGACTGTCATCATCACACACCTTACCCTTCATTATTATGAGTGTTTTATAAGGGGTAATGTAACAAATCTTTAACACTAAGATTGTGTTAATTATTTTTTTATATAATAAAGAATATACATTTGTTTTATTACTGTTACTTTGTAAATAGATTTTAAGTAGAAATGGTATTTTTATTTATTATTCAACTAAGAAATCTATTTGGATAAATTGATGTAATTTTGAATTAAATAATATTTTAATAAAATATAATTATTAATAAATTACTTTTAATTATATATAATTGATCATATAATTTTTATGAATAAAACTGTAATTTCTAGTTAGGTTTGAAAGCACTTTTTTTCATAACCGATGAATTTTCGATAAATGTCGGTATTATTTTGAAATTGAAAAATAAAATATTAAGAAAATTATTTGGATAAAATTTATGTTATTTTTGGAATCATAATGTCAAAATTACCAAATTGTGAATTTTTCATAATTTTCTAAGACAGACGAATATTTGGGTAAAAATTAAATATAGTTTAAATATATATTGTGTTTTATGACCTCATAACAACCCAATAGTGATGATATAAAATACTATAAACATTATGTTCGGAAACTTTATGTTTTAACATTAATATAATGTGATTTTATGTCTGTTTTATTTATTTTACAAAGCCATAATGGACCCAACATGACTTATAAAACATTCTACCTTTTTATATTGATTTCCTTTAGAGTCTGACTCACCTACACATAAGAAATCATATTATTTCAAGAAAGTAGGACATTTCAGTTATAAAATATTGTTTTCCACTCTTATTTTTCAAAAACCATTGGAAAAAACCATGGCCTGCTTCGTGGTTCTGATTAGTTTAATGTGTGGTGTCTCAAACCTAAATAATAAATAAATCCATATCCTTTCGTATATAAACCCACCCATGATCACACTTCCTCTTCAATCAAATCCTTTTCGGTTCGTCCAAACTCTGATCTCCACTATTTATAATCCTCCTAAGGTGGCCCAATCTCCCAAAAAATCCTCCTCAAGCCCCCCCCCCATGCATTTGGGATCACACTTCTATGTAAGGGATTCTCAATTTCTTTATTTCTGTCCATGATTTCTTATAATGTTATACCATATTATTTTTTATTATAAATATTGGGGTATGATTTATAAACACCCCATACTACACTATTAATGTTATAATAATGTGATTTCCCCTTTTTTTATTAATTCCCTCCATGTACACCCGTTACCGTGCTGAATTTTAGAAAAGAATTTCTCTCCCCTCCTTTACATTCAAGCAATACATTTATATTACATATCTAAATTCCATTATATATGTTTGTAAATGTATCTATATGCCCCAAATTACAATATATATCATTTAAATTTTATTAGAAACTAATTTATCTCTCATCAACCATTTTTAGGAATTCTTATTTCATGTTGTTAGGCTGCCGAAATTGCACCGCAGTTTTCCTGGAATAGATCATTGTGTAATAATACCATACCCATGTCTATATCAATTGTATTCCCTTTTATGAACATATACATTTTGAATTGAAAACTCATGTATTCATTCTGCATTCCTTAATCTTGTTAAAAATTATGATTTTGATTGATTCCATGTTATATGATCCATGGGGAACACTAATGCATGAAATGATAAAATTATGAATGGTGTGACCTGATAGTGCTCCAATGTATTGGATAAATATTAGTTTCATGATATGTCAAGTGCAATGTGAGTTTACACATTCTAATTCAGTTTCAATGAGGTTTTACTCATGATACATATTCAATTATCCTTTGATCTATCTAATACCATGTTAAGTGTTATTACCTCATTTCCATGGTATGATAGTAATTTTATATCATGCATTTATGTTTATATATCCCTTACAATCCATTGATATTATTATTTACTAACATGTATGGTAATATTCTTTTTATGATTTTTTTCACCCTTATTTGGATTTATATCTCAGCATTTTCTTATGTGTTTCCTCAGGTTATCCCATGCAATGCTAAGTACGAGGGAACATAGTGGTCATGTAAAGGAATATTTCAATAAGATGTAGGGTATTATGTTTTATGTTGTTAAGAAATGTTCCTAATCCCAAAATACACTAGACCTGTCGATCTTATATGTCTTATCAAGTGAATTTTTTATGTAAAAAAATATTTTATGTGTGAAATAATGATCTGGGTTCTCATAGTATGTATCTGAGGGGGGGGGGGGTCTAGTTATTTTGGGGATTATGATTATAAAACCCTAGTGAAGGCCATAGTTATTAGACAAATTATAATAAAAGCGTACAAAATTTTTGGTCAGTATTGAGTATGTGGTATATTAGGAAAATACATCCTTGTATGGATACTAGTAGGTAGTGATGGATCTGGCACATATGTACCCATGAGTGAAAACTCATACAAGGAGGTTCGGGCATGACCCTGGGTATCTTGGTACAAGAAAATGAGTTTTATTGCCATATATGTTATGAAACTCATGGGGGGATATTCTTCGGTAGATTCACAATCATGTTATGAACCATTATTAAGAGAATTAAAAAAATACCCATAAGAATATTTGTTATAATATAGATCGTCGATTACATAGATTGAAGAATATAGATTCATAAGTTATGGAAATAAAATTAATTTACAAGTAATCTATTTGGTACTTGGTTTAACCTTTATTTAATTACCCTAGCATCACTTTTATTCCATCCAATGGCCAGTAATAGGATGAATCAGGCTAATAATAAATTTGAAGATCAATGTGATGAATGTTATAATGAGATACCAAATCCCATGTGAGCGAGAATTGTGAGCATTATCACGGTTCTCTCTCAATTAGCTCAATTATTTAATAGAAACATGGGTCATGAAAAAAAATTCCACCCCCACTCAGAAGGAACAAGTCACAATTGAGAGATTCATGAGACAACGACCTAATTCATTTAATGGATCGTCAAATCCCTCAATCGTAGAAAAATGGATCATCTCCACTGAAAGGATCATCTCCATCTTTCAATGTTGCAAAAAAATATGCTCCTCCTAGTTTCATATAATATGGAGTATTAAGAATATAAATGGTGGACATTGATAAAAAATATGATGCATGAGAAGGTGATCGAGGCGTTTGAATGGAAGGATTTTCGGAAGATGTTTTTTGATAAATAATTTTCACTCACCCTCCATATTTTGATGGAATGGGACATCCTTGCCCTAAAAAGACGAAAAATTCTTCATAGAATATGAGGAAAAAATCACAATTATTTCACAGTAATCCTTCGACTCTGTTAGTACCTGTGAATGAATGATTGACCGCTTCTATGATGGTTTGAAACCTATATTGCGGAAACCCCTAGGGATCAGTGACTTCTATAGCTATGAGGAAATTGTCTGATGTGCCCTCAAGGTCGAAATAGAGATCAGAGAATCTAAATGGTATCATGGGGATAAGAATTGTAATGTGGACATCAATTATGGTAGTCCGATAGATAAATCCAATGGTTCTATGAAGATCTATAACACCACTTTCCAATGGTGCTGAAAGAAGTACCCCAAAATTTTATTGAATGGGACGAGGAATTGCGTTTGTTGTGGAAGAGAAGGGCACCTAGGCGTTAACTTCCAACATGAAAACCCCATAGCTATGATAGTGGAGAGGAATGCTCTGATTGGTCAACAAAACGTTGTTCGTTGATAGAAATACAAAGCACCAAGCACCTTTAAAATCAGTTCCCTAAGAAAATGGTTTTCAAAGGCTCCCAAAAACCATCAAGTAATCAAGGGAAAGCTTTTTCCATCACTACGACTTATGTGAACCCCAAAAATGATGTGGGGAAAGGTATGCTAGTTATTAATTCAAAAAAAGTTAATGAACTTCTTGATTTTGGTTCTACACATTCTTTTATATCCTGATTGTTTAGTAGAATAATCCCAACACTACCACAAATCATGGATGTAATGATGTCGATGCGTATAGAAATTGGAAATCATTGCATCCCCTGAATATAACACCTCCCCCATCTTAATAGGTAGATTGATCATCCCAGAGAACCTCATCATACTTACAATGTTGTCATTTGATGAAAATCATGGCATGGATTGGCTTTCCATATATAGAGCCAAAATAAATTTCTGTGATACAAAAATCACTCTACATGTGGAGAATCGACCCCATGATTTTGAACAAGTGAAAGGAGAACGAGGAATATACTTTTCTTCCATCATCTCAATCATTTCCATTATTACCCTATGATCACACATATATGGATCAAACTATTGAGTCCACGGATGCAACCATCTTTTATGATATATATATTGTGATGGAATTTGCTGAAGTGTTTCCCGAAAGATTAAATGGTCATCCTCTTAGAAGAGATGTTGAATTCTCAATTGACATTATACTGGGGGAATTTCCAATATCCAAGACTCCATTTAAAATTTCTATTGTGGAGCTTTAGGATATGAAGATACCACTACATGAGAATCTGGATAAAGGGTTTAAATGACCAAGTTTTTGCACCATGGGGTGCACCAGTCCTCTTCGTCAAGAAGAAGGATAGGTCAATGCGTCCTTCCATTGATTATCATGAGGCAAACAAAATCACAATAAATAAAAAGTATCATATTCTATGAATTGATGACTTATTCTATCATCTACATAGAGCACAATACTTCTCCAATGTAGATTTGACGTCGTGATATTATCATGTAAGGGAGAAGAAGAAAGATATCACCAAAACTGCTTTGCATACATGATATGGGCACTATGAATTCATAGTAATGACTTTTGGACCCACTATTTCATCAGTAATATTCATGGACTTGATGGACAAAGTTTTTATTGATTACCTAGGAAAATTTGTTTTAGTCATTATTGATGATATTCTAATATACTACAAAACTAAGGAGGATCCCAAGGAGCATCTAAGAACTATACTAGAGACCTTGTGAAAGGAGATGCTCTAGGAAAATTACAACAAGTGTGAGTTCAAATTTAAGGATGTAACATTCTTGGGGTATATCATCACATGTAATGGGATATATGTGGATCTATTGATGGAACATTCAATAGTGTGATTGTTGATGCCAACATCGGTCATGGATATTCGTAGCTTCTTAGCGTTATCTGGGTATTATCGACGATTTCAGAGAAATTTCTCATGCTTGTACAACCTTCTAACCAAGTTAACATGGAAGTGAGTAATGTTTCATTGGAGTGATGAATGCAAATAATGCATCAAGGATTTGAAAAAAGGCTTCTCCCTATGCTCATGCTCACATTGCCCACAAGTGGATAACTTTATTTTGTATTCAGTGATGCTTTGAAGAAGAGCATGGGTTGTATGTTGATGTAGAAGGACAATTTCATTTCCTATTCTTCATTGAAATTGTACGTTCATGAGAATAATTATCCAACACATGATATGGAGTTGACTGTGTTGATATTCACTTTAAAAATTTGGCAACAATACCTCTTTAGGGGGAAGTGTGAAATATACACAGATCAGGAAACCATTATGTATATATTCACACAGAAAGATATTAATATGTTCCATGGAAGATTAATAGAACTAATTTAGGATTAAGACTACTCAATCCATTACCAACCTGGGAAAGGGAACAAGGTGGTTGATGCTCTATGTAGAAATGATCCAGTGATTCTATCATTTATGTGAATTGAGAAGGATCCAATCATCTATGATTTTCAGAGTATGGACATTAGATTCATTACAGGAGAAACATCATCAATCCTTTCTCAAATGATTGCTTAACCATCCCTCTTAGAGAAAATAAAAAATGATCAATTAAAGGATGTCGTTATTCTTCAAAGGGTTGAAGCTATCAGAAATGGGAAATCCTCAGAGTTCATGGTTGACAACAATGGAATTGTAAAATTTGGTTCACGATTATGTGTACCATATGATCTAGATATAAAGATGGTGATTCTGAATTATGCACATAGCTCAACATTCTATAATCACCCATGGAGCACAAAAATGTATTGAGATCTCTGAGAAAACTTTTGGTGAGACAATATGAAATGGGAGATTGCTGAATATACATCACAGTGCCTGGTATGTCCGCATGTAATATTTTAGAGGAAGAAGTCTAAGGGGATGATGCAACAACTACCCATAGAAACATGGAAGTGGGAGAACATTTCCATAGAATTTGTCACTAGACATCCAAGGAAAACTCGAGGAAAAAATTCTATATGGGTCTCTATGAATCGCCTTACAAACACAACTCAATTTATCATGATTCAAGAAGACGTCTCATTAGATCAACTTGCTTGGATTTACATCAAAGAAGTGGTAAGGACACATGGAGTAAAACAATCGATTGAATCTGATCGTGATTCAAGATTCATTACAAAGTTGTGGAAATGTATCCAACATGCTCTAAGCATAGAACTGAACATTAGTATTGCCCTCATCCTCAAACTGTTAGCCAATCAAAGTGAATTATTCACACACTGGAAGATATGATATAAAAATGTTTTGTGGACTTCAAATGAGGATGGTAAAAATATCTTCCACTTCTTGAATTCTCTTACAATAATAGTTTCCAATCGACCATCTGAATGAAACCATACGAATCCCTTTGTGGTAAAAGATGCAGAACATTGTCCTGTTGGGATGATTTCAGTGGGTGTAAGCTTCTAGGACCTCATATGGTAAATGAAATAATGTAGAAGGTGAAAACCATTTTTAATCATATCAAGGTTGCCCAAAGACAACAAACGTGTTTTGAGGATAACCATAGACGATTCCATGAGTTCAATGTTAAGTAAAAGGTGTTTTTATGCATATCTTTGTTGAAGAAATTCATGAGGTTTAGAAATAAGGTTAATATAAGTCCTAGGAACATCGGCCCCTTCGAGATTCTTGATCATATTGTGGTTGTGGCATATCGACTAAAACATCCACCTACCATGGAAAATGTACATAATTTCTTTCCTATATCCTTATTAAATAAGTACATACCAAACCATACACATGTAATATCCTTAGAGGTAGTATTGCTAGAGAATGATCTTTTTTACAAGGATAAACTCATGATTATCATAGATCACAGAGAAAAAGTTCTACGAAATAAGACAATGACCATCAGTGAGATGTTGTGGAAAGACTACATTTTTGATGAAGTGACGTGGGAATCAGAGGAAGTAATGAAGTATAGTTACCTGCATCTGTTTTAGTTTAGGAAATGGAAATTCGAAAGGAAAAATCTCTTAAGAGGGGGAAGATTTTAACAACCTAAACATTCATTAATAAAAAATCATCTTGATCCAATTAAATATCATCTTATATTAAATAATTATATTCATATGCACTTATTTAGTTATATGATATAGTATTTTTAAATTACTATTAAGAATTTAGACCATTACTAATATAGACATTGAACTATGATCACATGATAGGTATAAATATAGGTCACTAACAAATCCAATTTACTCAGAAAAAGGAAGTGATGGCCATATCCAGTAGACTTTTCCCGTATGAAGCCCATTGGTTAGAGCTGAGAAAAGATGTGAAATAATTGGGCTTCTCTGTTGATGAATCCCATGCCGAGCATTAATATGTTAAGCTCGAACAAACCTGTATACCGGAGAAGTGAAAGTTGATAGAGATTACCACCCAAGCGATGTTATCTGTTCCAGCCCAAGAGTATGTCACCATCACACACTTTACACATCGTTATCTTGTTGGTGTGATAAGGGGTTGTGTAAAAAGAATTTGTCACTATAATTATGTTCATTATTAATTTATATAATAATTAATATACATTAATTTTATTTTTGTTACATTGTAAATAGCTTTTAATAAACAAATAGTATTTTTATTTAAAATTCATCTAAGAAATCTATTTTGATAAATTAATGGATATTGGAATTAAAGAATATTTTAATAAAATATTATTATTATTAAATTACATTTTATTATTTATAAATGGTCATATAATTTTTATGAATACAATTGTAATATTTATTATGGTTTTAAAGCTGTGTTTGTCCAAACCCATGAATTTTTTATATATGATGGCTTTCATTTTAGAAGATAAAATTAAAAAATTTAGAAAAATATTTGGATAAAATTAAAATTATTTTTGCAATCATGATGTCAAAATTATCAAACAGTGATTTTTCATAATTTTCTCATGCAGTCAAATATTTGGGATAAAATTAAATTACCATTTAAATATATAATGTATTTTAGGACATAATAACAACCCAATAGTGATGTAATAAAATACAATAAAAATTATGTTCGGATAGTATATGTTTTTCCATTAAAATAATGTGATTTTATTTCATTTTTATTTAATTTATAAAGACTTAATTTCCCCTCCAAGACTTATAAAACATTTTGGCTTTCTAAATTGATCTCTTTGAGAGTATGACTCACCTCCACTTAAGAAAACCTATTATTTTATGACGTTCGGCCATTTTCCTTATAATTTTTTTTTAAAACCCTTTGGAGAAAACCATTGGAAAAAACCATTGCCATGTATGTGGTTTGGATTAGTTTTATTTTTGGTGTCCCTAACCTAAATAATAAAGAATTCACTCTCATTTCATATATAATCCCAACCAAGATCCCACATCCTCTTTACTAAAAGCCTTTGGAATTCTTACATGCTCTTCCATCTTATCTCAATAATCCTCAAAAACCACCCCAGGATCCCAAGAAGTCTCTCTCAATCCCCTCACATGCCTTTGGTTTCACAATTCTATGTAAGGGATTCTCACTTTCCTTATTTATGTCCTAGTTTCCTTATATAGTTATGACATTTTATTTTCTGTATTAAATGATGGAGTATGATTTCACACCTCCCCCATACTACCCTATTCATGTTTAAATAATTAGAGATATCATTTCAATCCCATTAATTCTTCCCATGTACACCCATTATGATGAAGAAATTCCGTAAGTAATTTCACTTTCCTCATTTTCATTCAAGAAATTATTTTTTATTACGGTTCTAAAATCCATTAAATTTATTGGGACATGTATCTATATGACTCCCCTTACTGTTCATTTCCTACACATATGATGAGACCCCAATTTCACTCTCGTCATCGATTTTTATGAATTCTTATGTAACACTGTTTTGCAGCCGAAATTGCATCATGTTTTTTCAAGCCAATATCATTGTTTAGTGAATAGCATACCTTTGTATTTATAAAGGCTATTCACCTCTATGCACATATACATGTTGAATGAGACTTTCATTTATTTATTCTACATTCAGTAATCATGGAATAACTGATGATGTTGATTGATTCAATCTTATATGATCCACGTGTCACACATATACATGAAATGAAATGATTAGGAAGGGTGTTCCCTAATAGCGCTCTAATGCATTGTTTATAGATTAAAATCATGATAAATCAAGTGAAATGATAGTTTAATTATGATAATTCAAGTGCAATGAGGGTTTACTCATGCTTCACATGCAATGAGCCTTGGCTTGTTAAGTGTTGCTATCATATTTCAATGTTATGATAATCATGCTATATCATGGATTTATGTTTATGATTATCTTTCACTCCATTGTTTTCCTATTGCCTAACTTGTATTGTAATATTCATGTTATACTTTTTTTACTCCATTAATGGGCTCTAGAAGTCACCATTTTCTTTTCAAATACTTTAGGTTATCCCATTCATTTCTAAGTGTGAGGGAATGTACTGGTCATATAAAGGAAGATTTCAATAAGATGTTGTGTTTTGTGTTTTAATATGTTATGTAATGTCCCTATACCCCATAGACAGTAGACCTCCCAATATTCTATATTCTATCAAGTGATGGTTTTATGTAATAAATTACGTTAACTGTGAAATAAATAGCAGGTTTTCCATACCACTAGATTTATCTATCGGTCATCCAGAATTAATGTCCACTTTCTACTTCAAATCACCATTATACAACTAATATTCACTGATATACATCTCTACCATGAGGGAAATTCGGATAATTTCCACATAGCCATCAAATTCAAATACATATATGAAATTTCTAAGGCTTGGACTTATCCCACCAAAGAAGTAGTCATCCTTAAATTTGGGTAACAAAAAAACTAAAGTTTTATCATACATATATTTTGATGTCTTCCTATTACATCACAATAGATTCATTTATCTCTTGAATGAGTGAATGGAAATATCTTTTCATTATAAGATGGAGGGTCTGGATAAAATATGTTTCAATTTTTTTTACAGAATTCCTTCCACTTTATTTATTTTATCTCTTCCTTGGGATTTTTATTCATTATCAGTGTCCACCACTATTCAGCTTCTCACTCGATGATATAAAAATCTAGAAGTAACTTCTATTGTTCTATCATTGAATCCTTTATAAGATATTTTAAATGGAATTGATTCATTGATCTGTGATTAATGGATTAGAAGATCCACTAAAAGTAGGAGGTCTTTGTCGCATGAAGCTCCTGATTGCGGGTTTCAGTCTACTATGGTAGGTTGGGTGCTCCTCTAATCTGGTTGTTGAACTCATTGATTCAATCCACAAACATCCATACACATTGGATTTTTGGATGAATAATTTTATTTTTTTCCATTGTCTAAAATAATTAAATTCAGGGATGGGTGTCTATGTAGGGAAACTCATAAATGGGAATCTAATGATATTAATGGCATAAATTATAAATTATATTTATCACAATAACTTACGAGTTTCTAGGGTTAAATCAACGTTATCAAAGATCTAATTCCTACGTTATATTCTTATGGGATTTTCTTTAGTATTTCCTTAACAGTTGTTCATAATGTGCCTATGATTTTGCAAGATCATATCCCCCATGAGTGTCATATCATGTGCACTTTAAGGCTAATTATCCTGTAATTGGTTACCCGGATTCATGCCCCAAACACCTTATATGAGTGGTTACTGCTAGATAAATCAATTAGAAAAGCATGTCCCCTTGTTGTATCCAGAAAGGGATAAATTTTCTTGATAAATATTTGTATCTATAATGACTAAAATTTAGGTATGTTCTTTTAAACATAATATTATCAATATGTGTTTTCACTATAGTTCTCTATTCCTAATCCTAAAAATATCTAAACCTATCACATTATAGAAACTATAATAACCATTCACATTATTCCATATTTATTCATTATTTATTACATAAAATCACACTTAATGCAACTCTAATGATTGCTAGGTGTTTCATTTTTGGGGATTAGGAGAATTACCAAAAAATAAAACATTATGTACAATAACATATTTATTGTTAACTTATGTGACATGACCACAAAATTCCTTGACACTTTACACTACATGGGATAACATGAGGACATACTTAAGAAAGGGGAGACCTATAGTCTAGGAATTGATTAACCATGTCATAACATGAGGATAACAACACTTGTTAGACAATACATATCAAAAATTTATAAATTATCCTGAATAATAAGGCTTCATTTATCACTATAATCAAATCATGGGAAATGGGGCCACAACATAAAACACTTCTTCACAAACATAAGACAATTATAAACTAACAATATATCATGGTGGAAAAAATTCCCATAAAGGAATAAGGTAAACTCGTGTACCTAGAAGACTTGTCATGATACTAAACATTACTCAATGCATTGAAGTGCTATCAGGGAACACCCTGAATAATCATTTCAATCTCATAAGAAGTGTGCAACAATGATAATATAACATGTATTCATTTAATGTCATAATTTTATTCCATGATCTGCAAATAAGGAATACATATATTTAAGTCCTCAATCAATAGGATAATGTTAATAATGCTCAATACCCATGGTAGAGAAATTGCTATGTTATTCAATACATAATTATTTTTGGCAAGGTAAATCATGGTGAAATTTGGGCTACATAACGACATCATATAAAATTAATAAAATGGGTTTGTGAGAGAAAAGTATACTATCATAATTTAAACATGAAATGGAATGTAGTGGGGAAATGGTTGAAAATCTCCCAAAATATTTAAATATAAATATAATTCATATAATAAAAACTAACAATGATGAACGAGGAGAAAGAAAAATAACTATTACAAACATTCGACATGGTTATAGTTGTACATATAGCATATTATGAGGGTTTAATTATAGTTAAATGGGAAATAAAAATTTATAAAACATGTGTAAATTATGTGGTTTAGCTAATTCTATATCCAAACATAATAAAATGTAAAATCAAAAGGAATATCATTAATTATGTTCTTGATTAAAACAGGATAGAGAGAGTCTCGTGCCAAATTTTGGCATAGTAACAACTAATGTAAGTGTCGAAAAGAGTTGTAATAAATGATACATCATAAAAATACCATCAATTAGAATATTATTTAACAGTTATAAACGAATTTAATCATATGAAATTGAAATTAAATGAAATAATATCTATGATGTTTCAAGAATTCAAAGGTGAGGAGGGAAATCCCATACTTGGATATGTGAGTCGAAAGTCTAGGGAGAGGCTTCTTGAGAGAATGGGGGACTTATGAAGACACTAAGTACTATATATAATAATATCTACAATAATTGACGAGTTTCATTGATGATAATTTGTATTTTGAGTGGGATTATATTGTAATATATGTTGGATTCACTATTATTTTGGTTTTGGACACTTCATAAAAAAATACAAAAAAAATGAAAATAATACAATGGTTTTTTCAATAGTATCTAGAAATGGGAGTGTATTAAATTAATATATATATATATAATGGATGAAAATATTAATATAATTCCCTTCCTTATGTCATCGTGATTCAAACTCTCAATGAAATGTTTTGAATGTATTTTAAAAAATTATATATCTTGGAGGGTTCAATGAGGATTTATTAAATAAATCCAATAGGGACAAAATTACATTATTTTAAATGATAGAATATATTTTTATTATTATACCATTAATATTTTTTTATTAAATCACAACTATGACATTGTGATTTCAAAAATACATCTATATTTTTATATAGTATTAAATTGTTTCCCATAAATATGATTGTATTAGAAAATTATGAGAAATTAAATGTTGGATAACTCCAATTTCTTCATTCAGAAAATAAAATTAATTTTATCTAAATAATTTTCAAAACATGTTAATGTTAAAATTTAATATAAAAACCCTCATTTTTATATAATCGATGGGTTTTCATAAAATATTCCCATGAACTCAAAAAAATTACTTTTGACTTCATAAAAAATGTTGAATCAATTATATTTCCTAAAATTTGTATAATACTTATATTTTATTTAAATATTTTTTGTTTCAATAACAAATTAATTCATAATATTTTATTTCTTAATTGAAATTTAATATTAACCATATGTACTACCTATTCTTTAAAAATAATTTACAAAGTAATTGTAATATAACAAAAAATATTTTAATTATTTGATAAAAAATTATGTACATAGTCTTAATACAATGTTTTTGATACATAACCCTATATTACACTATCATATTACCTATGAGTAAGGTTTACTATGGTGGGGAATTCCGGGGGCCTTATAATGACCATTTTTTGGGTAGTAATATCGATGAGTTTGATGTTCTTCCATAAACAGTTTATCTCATGCTTAAGTTATTGGATCTCTACTTCTACTTGTTCTAGGTCAAATCAAAAAAATGATATCTACCTTGGAAGCTCTAATAAATGGGATTCACATGGTATGATCAAATTTGATGAGGCAATTAGTACCTTTGTTATTGCCATAAGGATTTATTAAAACCATATATTTATATTAATCATGTGATAATTGTTAGATAGATACATTATCAATGATAAAATCCATATTTCTCATTTAACATACAATGGGATAATAAAATAATAGATTGTGTTTTCTATACCCATACTAAAATTAATAATCTCATATTAATGGGAATTTTATTCATCAATGTTCGATACATTACATTTTAACACATTTTTATTTTTGAAAAATTGTTATGAATGGAATGTAAACGGGTTTTCTTCATCTAGTATTATTTTAATTGATAAATTTATTTAATTAATATTTATTAATGAAAAATAATTATTCATATTCAAATGGGTATATACTGTATTGATACCATATTCATTTTCCCCTAGATGGTTTGTGATATTTTTGAAAAATGAAGCTATTGATAATCACATGCTTGATTCCTTTTTTCTAGACAATAACATTCCCTTTAATTATTCACATTACTATAGAAATTATATTTCCCCAATATATACATATTAGTAAGCATGGATACTTTGATTTCTTAAAAAATTTATTATATCAACATATTATGTTCTATGATTGATGTTATATTTATTGTGGGGAAATATTGATAAATATATATTATTTACAAAATATTCATATTTGATGATAATAGAAATTGTTGATGAATTAAATTTATTATTAGATATATGAGTAATGGTTTAGTTATTCAAGAAATGGTATGGTTCTAGTTATAGAGGTCAAATTGATGCATTAGAAGTCTCGTTAAAAGGAAAAATATGATATCCTTTGTAAAGTTGGTTTCTACCAATATTTGTTAAATAATAATTAGGATAGATCATTAACAAAAATGCATAATGCTCTAGATACATGACATCTAACAATAATTCATTTTCATCTTTCATAATTATGTTATTATTAATAATGATATTATCTAAGTGATTTTGTGTCATGATTTATTTAATTATTTTTTATAAATTAGATTATGTTTATATTAAATTATTTAAATTTCTATATTGATTATCCATTATATAGTTATGATAATAATGTCATTTATAATTTTTTTTATTTATATACATAGAAATATTGATTATTATTATTGATATTTTTTACATTTATATAATATGAAGTTTCACTTCCTGCTCAATTTATAGAATAAATTGGATTTTTGTTTCAGAATATACCCTTCTGTATTTATTATTCTTATTGATTCATGAATTCTTATATTACATGTGACCGTAATTGAATATTTAACATCAGCCTTATTTTAATTACATTTATATTTAGTTATGAGGTTTTCTATAACTAAAATGGAAGTATATTCTATAGGTAATAATTTTATTTTCAAAAAAATTATGTTGTGAAAATTGATTTCATATATTAGGACTGACAGTTTTTAATATATAGATTACCAAGATTACTAAACCATTTGTTTATTTAGTATGTCATTAAATATATCTCATCCCAATTTAATAATTTATAAATCATCTAAGGGCCACTAGATTTAGGGTGCTATATCAATTATCCGATAGAGGATTAGTACAATCCATGGAAACAAGGTTATATAAATCAACAAATACGTAATATATATGATTGAAAAAATTTGAGGATTAGTGTAGAATAATATAGTATATTTCTCTAAGACACATAATATTTGGGGTTTTGATGATATTAATAAATTTTCTGAAACTACATGTGAACATGGTTCTAGAAATGATGTACATTTGGGAAATAACTCTGCAAAGGGTGAATTTTTATTGACTCGATTATCACCTTCTACATGACAATTGGACTTTCTATGAAAATTTATTGGCTCTCCCATGGGATATACATAAATAAATTCTCAATTTCATTACCATCCATAATGTGTAATTTTTAATATATGATAGAAATTGATTATCTATGTTAAATCTAATGTTTCATCCAATAAAAAATATGTCTCATGATTAAAACATCCTATAAATGATTAGTGAGTTTTCATATTATGATTATTTTTTCTCAAACAATTATTTTGGTTTTAGTTAATGGATAGAACTTGAATTAATAAATTAAAATTTTACATTCAATGAAATTTTATTGACTAAGAGAAACCAAATGGAATGATAATTAGAGTGAAAAATATTATTATTATTCCTAAGAATATTTTTTAAATTTTTATTTCTAAAATATATATTAACTGACTCCAAGACTTACCAAATAAGATAAGGATGTTTTTATCCAAGAGCATGAGTAATGTATACAGTAGATTAAATGACACTCCATTTTTATCTTGTAAGAATCATGTAATGAGTCAAACAAGAAGGTGTCACAATTTAATATAAATATTATTTATTTGTGAAAATAAAGGGAATAATGAAAATAATATAGTAGAAAAATGATGATTGAGATTGATGAAAATATATAGCATCAGAGGGATCCATTTATATATTGTATTCCCAAATGTGGAGAATATTGGAATCATTTTATTTTAGTTCATATTCTAATGGTTAAACCCATGAACATGGACCAACATGGAAATAAGGAATATGATGTACTTATGTATTGGGGTTCATGAAATAAATTATTGAATAATTTTTTATCATAGTTATTTTGGTGATAAAAATTAAAAACATATAAATCTTTTTTTTAAATTTATTTATTTGTTAGTTGTCATAATTAAAATGATATTTATGTATTTCATCATGAGATAATGTAATTGGAGCTGATCAAAATGTTAATGACATAATCCAACAAAAATAAACATATTTATTATTAGAGAGGATCAAATGTTATAAGGGGGGACAAGGGGATGAGGGGATTCATGGGGGTTCCAAGTAATGGATTCCCAAGGAATATGAAATAACCAGGTTAAAAACATAGATGGAAGAGATACAAGACATGAAAATCATGAAATTCAAAACACCTGGGTTGCCTAAGAAGCTATGAATTCATGAATTACATTACCTTCAAGCCATTTTTGGGAGATGTCAGGGTGGTTGTTTATATTCTCCTTGCATTTCATGAAGTAATACACAATGGACTGTGGGGTCGTCCCTTTTTCACCAACTAAATTATAAATGTCTGTTATATCAGTTTTTACTGTAGAAATATTGATATGGTACTGAGATATAGAATAATTCAAGTCGCCCAGGAAAGGGCCTCTTTTTTACAATAAATGCCACTAAAAAAGAAGGTAAAATATGAAAGGATCCCAAAACCCTTAGAATCACGTACGACTCCCCCACCTTTCATCTGACCCATGCAAAATGAGCCATCAGAATTAATTATAATTCCATTTCGGTGAGGATTCCACCACACTAAACTACCTGGTTTATTGTAGAGGCATCGAGTTCCCACATATCATTAATAAATTGTCTGATGAAAGGTTCGGTCACAATGTTTTTTTCTACAACATGCTAAGTCAATAAGGGGGATCTTAATCATCGTAAAAAGTCCCACTATAGTATATCGAGACCCTTGATGGAGATCTGTGTTGTGTTCCATTTAGATTCACTAACATCAGCTGCAAATATTGTTGAACAAGATATTCTCTGTAGACCACCAGTTTCCACCCCGTAAAACCACTGATGAAAGAAGTTGGATCTCATGACCACTTCTAGAGACAATTCAATGAAGATGCCAAACTTTTTCCACATTGTATTAAAACAGTCACTATTAATAATATGTGAGTAATAGTTTCCATATTCATATCAATGCAACATTAGAAATTATAGGTGAGATAAACCCCAAGCGAATTATGCTCTCATCTGTCGGAATCCCATTATATCACACTCACTAAACCAGGTAGTTGATATTCAATGGGATTACTTTGGTCCATAGTATTTGATTCCACACATCCCCTATTGTGTGAATGTATTCAATAATCTATGTATTCCTTTGATGAGAACGATCCAGAGGAAGGCCCCATGAAAACACAAATAACCATTTCCAAACCCATGACAATTTTATTAGAAACTGTACGCTCCTTGTTGTCCAAGATGGAATGGTTGAAGTTTAATTATTCAGAAACCTAAATGAAGGTGATGATTAGAACATGAATCTTAGGGAACCCAAGAGTACAACCCACTGAGTTTCACTGCCACATATTGAAGTCACACCTTACAACTATACAGTGGTACTGTTTTTGGAGTTCCAAGATGTAAGGTTGAATCATAGTCAAAATAGATAACTTCATAAGTCTTTGCCTCCTCATATGATGACCATATATTCCATGCATGATCATTTCCCATAGAGTCTTACCATTCACTACTTACCACATAATCGTATTATGTAATCCCATTATAGTCCATATAAGACTCCTAACATTGATTCCTCCTTCAACCACAGGTCTAGAAAGCCTCTCACAGGGCGCCAAATTGTTTTTACCCTCCACCTGGACATTCCACAAAAGCACAAACATCATCTTATTCATGTAGTCAGTATCCACTTTTGGTATCGTGAGTGGTGAAATTATTTAATATTGAATGGTTGACAATACACTATTGACTAAAGTGATTCTTTTTCCAAACAATAGAAAACAATTTTTTTAATTCATGATTCTAGATACGATTTATTTCCATTATCTTTTAGAACTCATGAAAATGAGGTATTCAATAGGAAACAGAAGCACACAATGTATATTTTATGGACATCGCCTTTCTAGATTCCCAATGTTCTTTCCAGAGTCCCCACTATTATTTCGGGACACCTACTCGATGAATATGTATCTTTTTTCTTTTTTCACCACATGACCACTCCATTAGTAGTATAGCCATATTGATCCATTAATACCTTAATTAATCTTATACATTTATTTTAAAATAAAATAGTATCATCTAAAAACATATGGTGGGATTAGTGATAAGAGTGAAACCTAGGGAAGAATGGAAGAATCTGGCCATCCATAATGTTCTTGTTGACATGGAAAATTACGGAATCCTCATAAATGATAATGATGGTAGGTGGTATTGGTACAACTTGACAATATCCATGAATAGTCTTGAAGAAACAAAATTGTTATCCCATAATGGTTGTTGATATCAATGTGTAGCTAAAGAAACATAAAAGAAGCTCAATATTTCAGTTATATAAACCCATCCAAGATGGAACCCAAATAAAGAATTTCCATTCTAACCATTCATAAGAATTTTTCACTTCTAATTTAATTGAAATATTCAAACCAATGGACTATAGAATGTTTTATCCAATCACTCCATGGTCCATGCCGATGTACCCCTGAATATAGTGTTCCTTTATGAATGAATTTTACTCCAATGTGTTCATATTTGGATGATAAACAGACAATCATCTATTTATAATGGATGCCAATACATTTTATAGGAAATCACAAATGAAAAATGATCTATAATGATGGACTGATTGTGGATTCAGGGTTTTTGGAGTAATGACCATTTTTGTGGAATTGGGAATCCAAAATAGGATGCCCCATTTAAGGAAATTATTCACTTATGGTACCAATTAAAACATAACTAAATCAATGGAGACCCTATAGAAAGGTCTCGGGAAGCCATGTGGTCCCTGGGAATTTGATAGATTTTTATACCACATCACATCTCTAATTTCTGAAATGTATCGTATAGATTCTAAATGAAAATTAACCTTAAAATTAATTGTGTTAAGAATATCCTCAATTACCTTTGGGGTTTTTCTAGGGTACCCATTTAGAAGGATAATATTGGTTTCGGGTAGCCTCTTCAAGAAGAATTCATTAGCCATTTTTCCAACTGTGTCTGGATAATTAGAGTAAGACGCGTCATCCATTTGAATATTTTTCTTTCTAATGACCATTTTTGAACATTTTCTGTTTGAAAGGTGCTTTCTCATCCAGATTATTGGATTATATTTAAATTATAATATCCCACCTATGTGACTTTAATTTTGGAAAATATATATAAAATTTGTTATTATAATTATTAATAATATATAATTATGTAATCAAAATTTTTGACCTAAATAAATATTGAAAATTGTAAAAAAAAATATTACAATTTTTAAGGACAAAATTTGTTTACATGGAGTTAAACTAAATAAATAACTGTTAAATTTTTCTATAAACATATCTATAATATATTTTAGGATGATTATTATTTGTTTTAGATTTTATTATCAACTAATTTTCCATTATTAGAGCCTCGTGTCCATAAAAATTATTGTTGTAATTCGTTCATTTCAAAAATTACATGTGTGGAACTCACATCACTTATAAAAGGCCACACCCTATTATCATGTATTTACACATTATAAAATATTTTATGGTAAATTAAATATAAAAATAATATAATAACATATCTAAAATCATTATATAATGATTACTTTTCCATTAATACAAACTAGGATGTTTTTTTTGCTGAAAATCCAAGAAGGATACATGAATAAGTGGTAGTGTACCTCAACAAGTGTATTTATATTTTTTATTCATCCACAAACTTATGTTATTATTAAATTATTTTCATAGTATAAAATAATTATATTAAATATACTGATATATTTTTACTTTAATTCATGACTTACAAAAATCCCCACTTCCATCAAATGACTTACGAAATAATCATTTGTGTGTTTAGTGGACAACCCCCTCGCGAATTGATGTCATTCACATTTTAGTAACAACCTCTAATTGTAGTGTACATTGATAGAAATAAATTATATATAAATATATATGTTATCTATAACATAATTAAACCGATTGAGAAATTATATAATATATATCCTGATACCTTCCATTTTATATGAGATATTATATCTTCGCTCGTGTAACGATTGACTATCACATGGTGAAGTGATGTGACTCTCCGTTAACTAAAAATTTCCATGGAATTAGATGAGGATAATTTTAATTTTTATATGTGATATATATTAAATAATAATGAAATAAATTACATATTTATCATTTCCAAAATCAAATATATCTTTTTTTTCTTACATTTGGACACAAATAATGATGAAAAATTTGTTTTTGTATTTGTGGGAAACCACCTTCATGATGTAATGTCACTCCCTATTCATCATCGCACAACACAGATGGTATATATAAGTATATTGAATGAAATAATATGATATTATGATCATTTTCTAAATATAAAATATTTTTATCATTGTTTCTATAATGATGATTGGTAAATTTAAATATTAATCATCCATTGGTATAACCTACCATATCATGGATTGTGAAACAGACCACTTTTCATAAAAATATTTCATTATTTATATTTAAATAGTAATCAATCTATATATTATAATTATTTAATTATTAATATTATCAATTTAATTAATGTTTATACATTGAACATTATCCATAACTTTAATGACAATTCTCAGTAGAGAAGACAAGGAAATGAAATAATAAAATATTAAAATAATGATATAATGTTAAACAAGGGGTGATGGGATGTAAAATTACAAAATTATTTGATATTATTAAAATTTATATGGTTTTGGAATATGTTAATAACATGATTCAATACACTATATAGGGTCATAAATCATGTTCAACCAAAAAGAAGAAAAAAGATAAGATATTTCATTTCAAAATCATTTCGTCGAGGTATATTGTAACATTATGAACAAAATTTTTGTTTTATGGTGTATATAAAATGCTTTTGAAATTTAATATAATTAATTATTCTTCATTCATGGATGATTATGTTATATTTTGATTTATTTCTACAATGGTTATTTGAATTAACATTTAAAACATCGTAATTAATTTAGTAACTCAATTACTTTCAATTTGGTTATATAACTTATTTGTAGTCATAAATATTATATGATTATGTGTATAATGAATATATAATATATAGTTTTGTTTTGATACCTATTTTCTAATTTTTTTTTTCAAAACACATAATAGATTCATTAGGTAATTCCCACTTCACCATCGTATTCATTTAAATGGGTTATTTTACAGTTTCATTCTAATTGAGATTATTTATTCTTGATTTTCAGTTGAATGATATTGTGTGATTATTTCTTCATAACAAACATTTATTTTTTTCCAAATATTTATATTCATCATATTATCAGGTAAAAGTACCATATTTTAACTCAATGGTACTTGTAATAATTTTTATTTTTTTGTAAAAATTGTAGGTCATGTATGTATTCGTTTAGAAATATGATATCTTCGAAAACAAATTTCTCAAAAAATAAATTCAAAATAGTTTATATTCCATTCAAAATTAATTAATAAATAAATTTTTAATATTTTTTAAAATCTTTTTAAATGAAATATTCCATTAGGTTTCTGAATAAAGAAATTTTCTTACCATTGTACAGTGAAAAAGGAATGTTATCTTTACCTTCTATGACATGCAATGAATTACCCACCACCATGGACATAATTTCTTTGAATCATCCATTAAATAATTAAAAATATATTTTAAAATAATTTTTTTTACTAATATTCATTAAATTCATTATTTTTAAATTATTGTATATTTGGAAATGATTTCAAAAATATTTTCTATTTTGAAAATAGGTTTTGAAAATGAAAAGGGTATTTCCATTGTGATATTTTTAAATATAATTTTTTTGTATTTCTAGATAACAATGACAACATTAATTTATTATTACTATAATGGATATATATTTTATTAATATAACCATTATTATTTTACTAGATTTTTTGTGATCATTTTGATCAGGGGATGTATTGACATTCACTTACTTTCTTAATTTTTTTTTGTTCATTAACATTCCCATGAATTATTAATTAAAAAATGGAAATTGATTTTCCTATAAATATACATTTTTCATATTAATTATATTTTCATTTCTTAAACCATATTTCATTTCAACATACTGTTTTCTACAATGAATGTTATCTATATATATGGGGAAAAATTAATGACTATATATTCCTTACTCAGAAATGATATTTAAGGATAAGGAAAATTATTAATGAATTAAATTGGTTATTCAGTATATGAGAAATTATTTGGACATTAAATATATGGGTGGGCTCGAGTTATATTTATATTCTCAATACATCATTAGTCTCAATAGAGGAAAAAGTTGGATATACTTAGTTAAATGGGTAACTACCCAAATGTTTTAAATGGGTAAGTACACATTCAAGGAAAACACTCCTAAAAAACATCCAAATTATGTTACTTTGTAAGATAAATATCCTTGTAGAATTTTCATTCTTCTTATCTAATTTATGAAATCAAATAATCTCACTTTACAAAAATTTAATTAATTTACATAATAGAGGATGTCTGGTTAATGATGATATACACTTTCCAATCACAAGAACCACATTGATCCTCCATAGTTATTTAATTTGATAACAATTTAAATAAATATTTTATATTTAACTTTATCATTCTTAATTTAAATCCCACTGAAGGGAAAAACTCCTAAAAAACATCCAAATGATGCCTCTCTCCATGAATAAATTTTAAGATGTTACAATTTTTGGAAAAAACCAAAATGGATCCTAATGATATGATTATATATATATTAATGTTTCACAATTTCACATAGTAAAAATAACATAAATTCATTTTAGAAGGGATATAATATATTACATCAAACCATGTAGTTATATTCATTATCCTCATTTCTAGAATATGATCAAATTTTTTAAAAATTATCTATGATTATCCTATATAATATATGTATTTGAATTTCAATTTAGGAATCATTCAAAGATGGTGACTTATTTAGATTTTTTATAAATAATCTATAAGTACTCTGTCATTAGGTTATCTTCTAATGGAAATAATTAAACATAAATTTCATGCATTATAAGATCAAATAAAATAGACAATAATTATGGGAATAATGTGGTCTGTTCATATTTCAAAAAATTTAACAGAAATGATAAGATAGTTTTGTAAACCATGTGTCTCTATTTCACTAGTTTTTTATGTATGAAAATTTAAACTCTTATTCTAATTTATTTTAGGGAAGAATTTATCTCATCACATTATTTTTATCATTGAATGGAATGAGTTTCCCCTTAACATTCTTCATGGATGATGAAATGTTAACCCAATTAAGGATTTATTCATTATCTATTAGTGTGGTTTTTCAAGCATTATCAATATGAAAATTTTTCATAAAATTTTCAACTAAAACTTCATTAACACATGACATTATTTTTTTTAAAAAAATCTTATTCATGTTTTCTTCATTACGTGGGATCATTTGTTTACATTTATCCCTAGAATTACCATATTCATATTCAATTTTCTATATTGTTTTCTGAATCCGATTTACATATAACTAAATTTTCATCTAGAATTGTGCAAGAATGTTGGAATATTACACATGTTTTCTTATAAGTTCCATCCATATTACTTATTCTATTTGATGATGTACATTCCTTAAACATCTGTGATATTAAATTCATGGTGTTCTAAGATTCCTTACATGAAATTCTATTGGGTGAATTTTTTTACAATGTTTTTCTGATTTAATCTCTACATAGATTCGTCTTTGAATTTTTTTTTGAAAACTTCCTTTCCAATTAAAATTGGATTCATTTTTAGTTGTGTATATACTAGAATTGTGACCACTTCAATTTGATACATGACGAATATTTTAAAGTTTTCAAAACCAGTATGATTTATATATATTTTTATTGAACAATGTTTTTTGATTCATCATCTATGGATTGACACCCCAAAATTAAAGGGTTATTTATTTGTATTTAGAATTTATATGGTAGTACCAGAAGTCTTGTAATAATTTGAGGAATTAATTAATGCCACAAAATTTACCCAGAAATGATATTATAATTTCTTATGTATAATGTTTTTGGGGATTCTTCATTTATTTTTTGGACATTAATTGGGAACTAGACTCCTAAAAAAATTATCCACTATAATTATCATGGTGGTATGATTGTTATCACCTTTTCTCACCCACAGTTTGTTCATTTTTTTTAAAAACCACACTGATTATTATAAAAATTGATAAAAATTTATTACCTGATATTACTAAATGTTGCAATATTAAAAATATATTGAGATAGATAAGAAATGTATTTCATGATATTATTATCACATGTTAATGGTCATTTATCTATTGAATATTTTCATAATAATTGAGTATAAGAATAAAATTTATCATTATTTTATGAAGACTCCTTATGCGTTTTCTTAAAAATGGCCAACTGAACATATAATTCTAGAAAATTCATATTCAAGATTATTTTTTATCTTGATTTTTTGTCATCATCTCTTTACAATATTTAGTATTTCTTATAGAAATATCTAAATATTAATTTACTCGTTTCAAAATAAAAGACTAATGTTCCTTGGTCTTCAAAGATATTACTTGAAATTTTAAATCCTTGAAATTAAATTTATTTTTTAATTTTTCTTCATGTTCATAGATAATTTATTCAATATTATTCTTCAATCCCAATTATTTGTTTACTTATTGGGTCCATTTATAGGAGTTTATTTATTTCTCCCTATTTTTTCCATCAATAACACCAACCTTTTTGACTAATATATGCATTCGATAATTTTTCCTTGCAAGAACTTGTCTAGAATATAGACTTCTTCTTTTAGTGATGTTATTTCATCCTTCATACATATAAAACACAAAACAAAATAGATTTCATTTTTGGGAATACAATTAATGATATCTATGAATCTATCAACTTTTATCCCTTGAGGTGTTTGAGATTGATCATGATGAAAACAAGTGCTAAAATACTCCACATGAGGTGAATTTCAAAATAAACTAAAATATACAATCTAATCACATGAATATGTTTATTTACATGATTTATTATGGTTTTACATAACATTGGATGATACTTGAGTAACATCCCATATACATTGAATGCCTAATATGGCTATATTGTAGGTAATGAATAGGGAAATAATTAATTACTCACAAAAAACGGGACTTCTTCATTATATTTATTTTCTCATTCCATATCTTATTCATCATGGTATAGGTCAAAATAGATTTTCTCGATGATATATCTAAATTGTTAACAAAAATGATTTTTATTGTTACATTTAAATGAAACTCCAATATTCAAAAGTGAATATATTCCATTAAGAGAATCCATTAGAGGTGAACCTCCTTGTCATTACATATAAGGGTTAAATATTGGATAATACTAACATTGAGACGGGGGTGATTCAATGTTGTGGAATTTTTTTGATTACACTCAATTTTAACACATTACCTCTTAGATCTATTAGGTCATCCAGTCATTTAATATTATTGTCTTATCACATGAATATATATGATAACAGGTAAATATGTGACAAGATATTTTCATAACGATCACTACTCAATTACTGTATTTAGTTCATTGAACATTTTAAAAATAATATAACCCCACTACCATTTTAGAATAATCCTTTAAACAAAGTTACATGAATCATAGAATATCCATTTAGCTGTGTTTCACTATTGCAAATTAATAGTTCCTTCTTTACAATATAGGATGGCTGTTTATACTAACTCTGAACATAGACATCATTCTTTTTAAAATATATTTTAAATAATAATATATTATTATGCAGTACGAGAGTTCTTTTGGATGACACAATTTTTATTCTGTTAATCCACATCATCACATGTTACTTGATCAATAGTAATAATGAAAAACTAATAACTTCATTTTGGCATAGAATTAAAACTATAAAATTATTATTGTTTAATTATTTCCAACAATATAAATATATTTTGAAATTTTAAACTCCTAAATATTCCATACCAAAAATAAAATCCACATTACTAATATTTTCCCCTCACACCATCTTCTATCTCTCAAATCTATGATCCATAACTATATGAAATATTTTATAAATGTTTCATGATCTAATTATATTCTAGTTCAACCTAGAATAATCTACATTAACTTCTTCAAATATTTCTAAAATAGATAAAATACTTATTGAGTATAAAAATAATGGAATATCTGATCATCATTCAATAATAACCATTAATTACTTTTTTATAGTGATATGAATATTACTATGGACTGTAATAAAATAATTATTCTATGAGACACAATGTAAAAAATTATTATTTTATCAGTTATTCCTTTCTCTTCCATGGTACAACACATATCAAGGAAAATAAATTTCTCCACAAATTCAATATATTTTTTTAATTTATTTATTCAAAATTCTAGTGCTTCTTTTAATTATTAAATGTAATATCATGGATGTGTTTGAGGAATATATCATGTGGGTTGTTGATTAATACATTGTATAATACCTATATATCCTTGTGAAAAAAGTTATATATTACTATTTATTTGTTTATTTCTATTCACAATTCATGGATAAATTACCAAATTCTTAATTCATGTAGTCATGTACATGAATACAATTGTCATTCCCACAAAATTTTTCTCATAGTATATGTCTTCTTTTAATTATCCTTATTTATTTATTAGAATTTTGATATTACAGTGCAATCAGTAAACACATTGAATACACTGGGGATGAGTTTATTTCCATACCATGTATGGTATTATACATGGAGCACTTCCTTCAGGTAAAATGTTAATAGTTTTACAAACACACTAGTCTTCAACTCTATTCAAATTAACGGAGATGAGTATATGAAAAAGTCAATCATGTTATCACATAAACTTCATGAAAAAATTATTTGTGTGAGATTTGAATAAAATGTTAATGGATCCTCATTGAATAAGAAACTTCTTTTTTAAACCAAATTTTCATTATTTTCATAATATATCATTTGGCCAATCTTCGTTTCACAAAATAGTGTTAAGAATGCCCTTATTTGAATCCAGAAATTGAAACTCCATTTGTATGATTGGAGTAGAGTGTAATTAATTTATCAACATACATAAAATGTGTAAAAGGCATGTTTTAAGGATTTTTCATTCATCATCTTGAAATAACAAGCTAAATAAATTCTAATAATTCTCATGTTTGACAAAATATTTAGATATGTTCTCCGCTGAATGTAATTCCTCAAATGTGGATCAAGTCAGAAGATGGATATAGTATTGATAAAATGGATTTGAATTAATTGAATTGGAGTTTATCGTTATATTCATCTTTGTTAAGTGGAGAAAAAGTATCCCAAATAATCATCCTAGCCACATTGATTCTCACAATATTTTAGCTACTATGTAATAATGATAATGTTCCCATAACATAATCATATTGACAATGGGTTTATAAACTAGAGACACTATTCCTCAAGACCACACATGTTTCACCATTCTATTGTGTTGATTTTTGTAACCCATATAGGTATGATATGTTCCCACTCTCGCATTACCATTTATATGATAGAACATACTTCCACTACTTCCCATGTGATATGTGACTCCTTTTTGAACTATTCATACCTCATTGGGTTATACCACCCACATGGTTGACCATGAGTCCCATTCTTTTCCTGCAACATCCCTCCTATCACTATTATCTTTGTAAGGTAGTGGGATAATAAATGTCCTTATTTAACAACCCCAATACACTAAATGATGAAATTAAATACCAATGGATTCATAAAAAATTAGAGGATTATTTTCAATTTGAAAACAATACTACCTAACCTTGAATACCATGACCCAAAAAACAATATTTGATGCATGGGAATAAAATTAATACATCATTTTATAATACCAGATCGTCACCTATACTGAACTATAATAAAATACCTTATAAAATGATCAATTCAGAATAAAAAACCAATAAATCCAAAATAGTCCATCATATAAACTACATATATTCTAACATGTTCCATTATTTATCTCTAGAATATGTTCCCAAGGTACCCTGATTCATCACTAACTTAATGATATACATTTGCATTACCTATGTCCTGATAAATGATAGTTGATAACATAACAAATATCCAATGTAGGGTATGAGTATAAAACTCCATTTTATTTCCCTAAATGAATTCCCTACTAACTCCACTATTAATGAAAATTTAATAATAATTATATATATCTATATATATCACATAAAATAGTTTATATTAAGGACAAACTATAACAACCCACACTTTAACTAATGAAAATTCATCATGATTAAATAAAATTTCATATTATATAAAATGGATTTATATAACATTTGAACATCCTGGGGTTTCTGTTTATGGATTTTAAATACAATAAAAATTGTTATCCTAACTAATATAGTTATTTAATAGTGATCACATGATTAGTTAAAATATAGGGATTTTAAAAATTCCAATTTACCCAGACAAAGGAAGTGATGGTCTCATCCATATATAATTTCTCCATATAAAGAACATTTTTTGGTGCATGGAAAGGATGTAGTGTCATTGGGATTCTTTCTTGACCACGCCCAAGCTTAGTATCAAAATGTAAATTTTGAAAAGAGTCTCCTACGGTAGAATTGGATGTAAATTGGGATTACCACTCAGGGAATGTTATCCATGCCGCCCCATGATTTTGTTACTATCACACACCATACCATTAGGTATTATGAGGGTGTTATATGGGGTTATGTAACAAGACCTTAGAACTATGATTATGTTCATTATTTTTTTATAATGAGTATAAATTCAATTTATTATTGTTTCTTTGTAAATGGGATTTAAAGCATAATTTGTATATTTATTTAATATTCAATTAAAAAAATCTATTTTGATGACTTATTGTATTTTTAATTAAATAATTCTTTAATAAATATTATTACTAAATTAAATTTTATTAAATAAAAATGATCGTATAATTATTTATGAATAAAAAGTAGTTATTATTACGGTATAAAAGTTGTTTTTTTTCAAAACCGATGAATTTTCGGTAAATATTGGGTTTTATTATAAAATTAAATATTGAAATATTCAGAAATTTATTTATATAAAATGAATATCATATTTTTATTCAAGACATATAAATTATCAAAAGGATAATTTATCAATACTTTTTGAGATAGTTGTATTTTTTGATAAATATTAAATACTGTTAAAATATTTAATCTATTTTATGACATCATAATGACCAAAAATATGATGTAATTGAATACCATAAACGTTACCTCGTCCAATATTTTTTTATTCTTAATATAATGTAATTTTATATTTCTTTGATTAAATTTATTTTTCACTAGTGGACCCTCCAAGGCTTATAAAATATTTTAACTTTTTAAAATGATTTATTTGAGAGTGTGATTGACATACACATATGAAAACAAAATATTTTAATAATATCAGACATTGGTCTTATAAAATATCGTTTTCAACTTCAATTTGGAAGAAACCATTTGAAAAAAATGATGTTATGGTATGTGGTTTTGATTAGTTTAATGTGTAGTATCCAAAACTTATATATTAAATAATTTCCTCCCCTTCATATATAAACCCACTCAATCACCCAATACTCTTCACTCAAACAATCATTAGGTTGAACAACCTCTTCATTATTATTACTATAATCCTCACAATGTTCCCAAAGCTCTAAATAATCCCCTCCTCATGCTCTTGAAGTCACATAATTCCAAGTAAGTGATCTTCACATTCTTTCTTTCTATATTTATGTACATGTTTCCATATATTGTTATGACTTTTTATTTTTTATCAAATATGTTGGGGTATTATATTGGGGATACCGTATACTTTCCTCCTTATATTTTATGTATGTGATACCACTTTATCTATCATTAATGCTTCCCATTAAAACAAATTATCATCCCAACAGTTCTTAAGGGATTTTTCTCTCCTCATTCACATTCAAAAAATTCTTTTATATTATGAATCAATATTCCATTGCATATATTGGTAAATTTTTCTATATGACCCCCTTACATTCTATTTCATGTTAATATGATGAGATTCAATTATCTCTCTCATCAACCATTTTTATGAATTATTATGTCATTTAGTTATGCTGCTGAAATTGCACTACAATTTTCCCACCCAAAATCATTGTGTAGTGAATACCATGCCCAATTATCTATTCAGGGTATTCACATTAATTCACATTTAAATATTGATTATATATATTCATGTATGCATTTCGCATTCCTATATTGTGGAAAAATGATGATGTTTAATAATTCCATGTCGTACTATCCTTGTGGCACACATATGCATGAAATGAATGGATTAAGAAGGGTGTTCCCTAGTATAGCTCAAATGAATTAGGTAATGAGTAGTATCAAGATTGGACATGTTCATTGAGTGTTTAATTATTCTAATTGAAGTGAAATGAGGGTATAATAATTGTAATTAAAGTGCAATTTTGGGTTACTCATGTTGTCACGACCCGTCCTCGGGGCCCGTGCCATGACTACCCCAAGACCGCCTTCCATAGGCCAGGGGCTGGCGACTAACACCAAGGCGTAAATCCTAGACAAAGTGAAGGAATTGCCTTTGTAAATTAAACCACAAACACAACAGAGCAAGCATGTAGAAGTAAACACTAATTAAAAACTGGTACAACATTAAGTGCGGAAAAGTAAGTGGGCCAGTATACAAACCCAAATTGAAGGTAAAGTACAACTGGAAAGGGAAAACAGCAGCTGAAAAGTGAAGCTGCAACGTCGAGCTTCCCACTAGAAATCCCACCTGAAGGGTGGGTACAGAAAGCCTCCACTGCTGCTTGCGTCCAGCCGACCACTCCGAGTACGTCCCGCCCAGTGGACCACCTCCATGTATCGTCCTGCTCCGCAAGCCTCAACCACGATCAGCGTTGTCTGTCGTCTGCAACCAACACAATGTAGTGCGGGCATAGCCCATGTAGTGGTGAGTATAAGCTACTCAGTAGGGACCCCGAGACCCCCGAATGTCTCCCAGAATCCACAAAGAATAATCCACAAATGAAAGATACAATCACGAAGTATCATCCGACATTTCTTAGGTTAAGCCCATACATATACCTAAGTCATCAATTCTCGTTCAACTCCAACATCCGAGCCCAAGTACAACCCAGTCCACACAGGAAAGTAAAACGTAAATACACACAGGATAGCACAACACAATCCACAATGGAAAGAAAAACAGTATTTCAGCTCACACGGGTATACTTCTTCATATGACGATAAAGATGACCAGATATTGCCACTGATTCATCTAAGCCATCGGACCCACAAAGGATCGATAGGTACTAACCCCCACATTGACCCCCAAAAGATCTGACCCACAAAGGATCGATAGGTAACTAACCCTCTCAATGACCCACAAATAATCTGACCCACAAAGGATCGATAGGTAACTAACCCCCGCAAATACCCACACAGGATCGGACCCACACAGGATCTGTCGGCACTGTCCCACATAGGACCGCTGAGCACTGACCCACATAGGATCAGACCCTCACAGGATTGGTAGCACTGACCCACAAAGGATCTCCGAGTGCTGTAGTCGTCACCGTCGAATCCAATGAGGATCTCTGTACAGTCGTCGTCATCACAGTAGCGGTCGTAGCCAGCTCTAGGGTTCCAGCACACAGCAAGCTCGTTCGAGAAGGTCCACTCCACGATCCGAGAGGCAGATACATCAACTGACACCTAGTCCAGAGTTGATGTATCCAAAGGTTCGGTATCGTTAACAGGAACTCAACGTCGCAGACGGCAGGTCAATCGGACGCCCGGTTTGAGAGTTATTGGCTTTTTCCTCCCAAGGGCCCGGTTGGTTTTTAAGGCAAAACCAACCCAACAGTACTCCACCTACGTCCAAACCTTGGGCATAGTAAGCCATACGATCCGTCTCACTTAGAGGAATCCATCGAAGTCGATGGTACGTCAATCGGACGTCCGGTGCTCAAGTTATAAGCGTTTCCGCTCCGAGGTCCCGATTGGTTTCGTGTATGAACCAACCCAGCCGAACCAAAAGTATTCCAAAACTTTGAGTTTGATATAAGGAATCGACCATCTCGATACAAGGATCGCATCGCCGCTGACGTCGCGTCGATCAGAGGAAGTTAGATCAAGATACGAGCAAAAGACCGAAAGGGTCTGAAAACGGGGGGTCTGGGCCCGGACCAACCCTGCCCAACCCCCCCTGGGTCGGCCTGTATTGGGTCGACCCGACCCGGGTCTGGGTCCAACCCGGCTGGCGAGGCCCGGCGGTCCGACCGGGTGGCTCGGCCGGCGCTGGCCAGGCGCCGCGCAAGGCAGCCCCCACCCCCCCCCCCCCCCCCGTGCGGCGGCCGCTCCGTGACACCCGAACGCGGCTTAAGCCGCGTCCCTCCTCAGCCGTCTAGCACGGCCGCAGAACCGGCCAGCACCACCATGGCAGGTCTTCACGGGGGCGCGTCGGGCGCCGCCGCATCCTGGCGGCCGGCCGCCGGCGCCACTGGGACGGCGTGGCGCGCCGAGGGGGGGGGGGGGCTTCCGCGGACCACCAGACGCGCTCTGATGGTCCGATTTGCGTGTGGTCTTCGCCGGTGCTCGTCCCGGGATTCGTTCATCACTTCAAAGCCTTCAATATTAACTTGCGGCCCCGTTTTTCGTCGCCCTCCAATCCGTGCATAACAAAAAAAAAGGGCGGTGGGTTCGGACTTGTTCGTTGGACTGCACCCACCGCGTTAGCGGTTTTTAATGTCTCACAACAATAATATTTAACAACCGTGGATATAAATCACAAATATTTAAAATGAACTACCCCTACCTCGACGTTGTCGTTAGACGTGAGTTCTTCGCGGGATTGACCGTCGTGGAAGAAGAGGATCGTCACGTCGCGGAAGGGTGTCGCTTCGTCGCGGAATACGGCGGTGTGTCGACGATCTCCAAGGGGTAAAGAAAGCACACATATTAAATTTAACGAATTAAATCCATGTCAAGGATAAAATCCAAAAAGGAAATTTAAAAGATCCATAATCTCCTACGCCATGCAGTTGATGACTGGAGATTCTTGCGGGGATGAACGTCGCGGACGAAGCGTCGCAGAAGGAGAATCGTCGGTGTCGTGGAAAACGACGTCGCGTCGTCGATCTCCAAGGGTTCGGCGTTCTTCGTGTTCTTCGCATTCTTCACGTTCTTCACGTTCTTCGCGTTCTTCGCATTCTTCGCGAAGGAGGATGAATATATTGTTTCTCCAAATCCTCTCAACAAACCACACCCAAGAAGAAAGTGTGTTGGTCTTATTTTATTTTTATACCAATAGTTTGAAAACATGTTAAGAAAAATCCATTTATTCGGTGAATTAATGGTAACGTCTTAACTGCCCAATTAATAGGAGCGTTAAGAGTTTAGGAAATGCACCATTTGACTTTCATTTAAAAGGGGTTTTTGCGGGTGTGTTAGATAGAGGAAAAGAAACGGTGGGGATCGTGCGGTCCCCACCTCACAAATATCTTTCCAAGAGGGTAGGATATTTTGGGTTGCACCCTATCTGCTTCAACATAGCTTCAGTGGCTTTAAGTGGCTTTTTGTGGCTTTGAGTGAAATAAAATAAAGTTGTCACACCACTTTATTTTATTTTCTTCACTTAACCCCAAAATATTTAAAACCACACCCGAGCAAACGAAACTCCAGAAAAGGAATTTCTAAGCATGTATCGGCGCTGAGATTCCATCGGTGCCCTCGGAATTCGATTCTGAGCACTGGTACAAATTTAGAAAAACTCGCTCGTTCGTTCACTGAACGTACCCAATCCAAACTTAGGAAAATGATTCCGGGCACACCAGGCCTCGGAATCACGTGCCGTCAGAAACTATGTTCTTGTAAAATTCCAAAGAAAATTAAGAAAAAAAATTGCTTGAAATTTATGGGTCTTTACATCACTCCCACCTCAGGTCTTTACGTCCCTGTAAAGATACATCATAAACTAGGGAAACAAATGTGGGTACTGAGCATGCATCTGAGCCTCCCACTCCCATGTGCTCTCCTGGAGGTTCCCGTGCTGCCATCTAATGCACACTAGAGGAATCGACTCTCCACGTAGGACCTGCTCCTGTCGATCCTCGATCTCCACTGGGACCTCTGCAAAAGTCTCCCCATCATCAACGTCTAGCTCCCCATGATCAATGATATGCGTCGGGTTGTGCACGTATCTCCTCAACTGAGATACGTGGAAGACTTCATGCACTCGGTGTAACTATGGTGGTAGAGCCAGGTGATAGGTCACCTCACCAATCCTGATGAGGACCTGGAATGGTCCGATGATGCATGGAGACAACTTTCCGCCTCAACCAAATCTCCACAAACCACATCGAGGTGTGACACACAAGAAAACGTGGTCGCCATCCTCGAACTCTAGTGGACTCCACCTCATGTTAGCGTAAGACTTCTCCCAGCTCTGAGCTGTCCTCATCCCCTCATGGATTACCTGGACCCTCTCTATAGTGGCCCGGACCATCTGTGGTCCCACATGTGCTGACTCCCTAGGGTCTGTCAAGCATAAAGGAGATCATCAAGGCCTGTCGTACAACGCCTCGTATGGTGCCATCCCGATGGTGGAGTGGTAGATTTTGTTGTATGCAAACTCCACCAAGGGTAGGTGGTCCTCCCAACTACGACCAATGTTGAGGAAAAACGCACGGAGCATGTCCTCAAGAGTCTGAATGGTCCTCTTCGTCTAACAATCCGTCTGAGGGTGAAAGGCGGTACTCAGACGTAGTTGCGTCCCAAACGCCTCCTGCAACCCCTTCCAATGTCGGGATGTATAGAGAGCATCTCGATCGGAGAAGATAGATGATGAAACACCATGAAGCCATACAATCTCTTGAACGTAGAGATGTCCCATGCTCTCCACTGAGCCCTTCTCTCTGATGGGTAAGAAGTGAGCAAAACTGGTGAGTCGGTGGAAAATCACCCAAATAGAGTCATGACCTCTGGAGGTGCGTGGAAGTCCAGTCATTAAGTCCATAGATATCTCATCCCACATCCACTCCGCGACTTCCAAGGGCTGTACGAAGCCTGCTGGTACCTAATGCTCTGCCTTCACCTGCTGGCAGGTGAAGCATCGAGAAACGAACCCTGCCACAACCTTCTTCATGCCCGGCCACCAGTGCTGTCGTCTAAGGTCCTGGTAAATCTTCGCAACTCCAGGATGTTCTGCCAATGGATAAGTGTGAAACTCTCTCAGCACGTCCTCCCGTAAGGAAAATGGTACCAAGGTACGTCCTCTGAAAAGGAAATCGTGCTCTGCTCCAAGGGAGAAACCATCAGGTGGGTGACCTGAGGATATCTGTGCAAGTCGCGTCTCACAGTCATCTTCCCTATGATGTGCCTCTCTGACCTGCTGTAGTAGTGGAGAAGAGACTGTGAGTGACAGAAGGAAGGATGATTCATCCCTATCCATGAAGGATATCTTCAAGGAGGCTAGCTGCTCTGTCCCCTCTTCAAGTAGTTGAATGCCCGTCCTCCTACTGAGAGAATCGGCTACCACGTTCCCCTTACCAGGAGTATAAACTATCTCAAAGTCATAGTCATGGAGGAACTGAAGCCATCGTCATTGTCTCAGGTTCAGTTCCTTCTGAGAGAAGATGTACCTGAGACTCTGATGGTCAGAAAAGACAGTAAAGCGCTCGCCCATCAGATAGTGTCACAATGACTTCAGAGCGAAGACCACTGATGCAAACTCCAGGTCATGGGTAGCATATTTCTACTCATACGGCCTCAACTGATATGATCCATAGGCGATCAGTGCCTGATCTTGCATCAGGATACATCCGAGTCTGGTCCCTGATGCATCGTAGTAGACTACGTACCCTACTCCCTCCTCAAGCAACCTCATGATAGGGGCGATGGTCAATCTCTGTCTCAGCTCCTGGAAGCTCTGATGAAATCTATCTGACCACACAAAGGGTTTCCCATTCTTCATATGAGCTGGGAGTGGTGCAGCATCTCTAGAGAAGTCTGGCACTAATCTCCGATAGTATACAGCTAGTCCCATGAAACTCCGCACCTCCGTCACGCACCTGGGTGGCCCCAGGCAAGCAATGCCTCAATTTTTGCAGGATCCACCGCAACTCCCGCCTCAGAGATGACATGCCCCAAGAAGTGGACCTCATGTTTCTAGAACTGACACTCCGAGAAGCTCTAAGAGTGTGTCTAGTACAACACGCAAGTGGTAGGCATGCTCCTCCTGAGTCGTCGAGTATATAAATATGTCGTCGATGAAGACCATGAAAAATCGATCAAGGTATAGATGAAAGATCATGTTCATGAGGACCATGAACACCACTGGAGCATTGGTTATGCCGAATGGAATAACAAAGAACTCATAGTGGCCATACCGACATCTGAAGGCTGTCTTCTGTACGTCCTCGTCCTGAACTCTGAGCTGATGATAACCTAACTTGAGGTCTATCTTTGAGAACCACCGTTCTCCTTTGAGATGATCGAAGAGGTCATCAATCCTCATTAGAAGATACTTGTTCCTCACTATCACCTGGTTCAGGAGACGATAGTCGACACAACGTCGCAATCTCCCGCCCGCCTTCTTGGAGAACAATATTGGGGAAGCCCAGGGTGAAACACTAGGTCGGATGAATCCCTGGACCTGAAAGTCCTCCAACTGTACCCATAGCCGTCAAAGCTCATCAGGGGCCATCTGATATGCCGGAGTCGATATCGGGGCTATCGCAGGGTACAGGACAATATAAAAGTCTACCTATCTGCGAGGAGGTAGTCCTGGAACGTCGTCGGGAAAGACGTCCGCATACTGATCCACCAATGTAGGAAAACTAGGACTCCGCACGTGAACTGCTCCTAGGATAAGGCTAGCCAACTGATGAGTGATGGCATGTCCTCTCCTCTATGGAAGTCCATCATGTGCTTTGAAGGCTACCTTCTCACTAGTGAAGGTGACCCTGCTCTCGTCGGTGCGTACACATCGCACCTTGCACCTAATACAGTCGATCTGATCATGGATGGTAGATAACCAATTCATGCATAAGATGATGTCGTAAGGCCTCGACGCCACTACAAGAAGTTCCCCGACGATTCTCTCTCCTCCTAAAGTAATCTCACACTGCCGGCACCAGTGCGTAATCGTTGAGTCTGCTCCCGTAGGAGTCTCTAGCCGTATGGATCGAGCCAACGGCTCTGTCGGAATCTCCGAGCTCCGAACAAGGGCAGCGGCTATGAATGAGTGACTCGCTTCTGTGTCTATAAGAACTGCAGCAAGGGTGGAATAGACACAGATAGTACCTCAAATCATCTCGGGCGCACCGTGGTCATAGGCCTCCACTTCCTGGAGCTATGCTTGTCTCTGCCCGCCAGCTCCCTATGGCCGGGGTGGACCTCCCGGTGGTGGTGGTGGTAGAGCCTCAAAGCGACGCCCACCACTTGCTACTCGGCCAGATCCTCTGCCTCGTCCGCCTCCTCCCTGAGGACCGCCATGGTTGACCCTCTGCCTCTACCTGGGTGGCCCCTCAACCATCTTCTGCTCCTCAGCACGGTGGGTCGGGCAGTCACGAGCCATGTGACCCTGCCCGCCGCATGTGTAGCACTGCCTGCCTCTCGAAAGACCGGCTCCACGCTGTGTGCCTTGAACTGCTGAGCCAGTGTCCTGAGGTCATCTACATGAGGGTCTGGTCTTCATGGACCCCTGATTCATCCATCGACTACCTGCTGCATAAGACTCTGCTATGTTCCGCCCCTCTGTAGTTCTCGCTGCTGATGAAGGCTCAGCAAGGAAGGTCTCGATCAAAAGGGCTCGCTCCAGTACTCCTTCCTGAGTCAGAATGCTGAGGGAGATCAGTGATGCCCTGATTTCATGTCTCAAATCTTGTTCAAAGGTCCGGGATCTGAAGAATGGGTGCCGTACCATGTCAGTCGAGTAAAGCGAGAGATCGATAAATCTCTCCGAGTACTGGGCGACCGTCAAGCTGCCATGCCGCAGCTGAAGAATCTCCTGGATGCGCACCGCACAGAGGGTGGCCAGGACGAACTCTGAGTATAAGAGGCCCTCATAGTCTGTCCAAAGAAGAGATACCTCATCGTGCAGCTGGAGCATCATGTTCCACCATCTTCCCGCTTTCGCGTGTAGTAGGCTCGCCGCGAGGATCATCATGAGCTCTGCTGGTGTCCTCACAAACCAGAAAACTCGTACCACTGCCTCCAGCCAGTCCTCGGCTGCATGGGGGTCCGTCTCCCCGCGGAACCTGGGCAGTCGCTAGCACTCGAAATCATGAAGTGCACTAAGGCGACGTGCATCGTCAACTACTGGTGCTGGAAGCATCAATGGCTCGGCGGGTAGAGGTACCGCTGGTGCCTCAGCTGTCAAAGGTCCCTGCAGTGAGGCCTCGTCGCTCGGTGGGTTGTTGTCACGCTCAACACTCAGAACCCTAGATTCCATCCATCATGGAGCCATCCTGAAAAGAAACATGTGTGCCACAATCAGAACAGTATACGTGGTTAGTTAACATATAGTAATCACAAAGAAAACTTGAAACACACATGCAATCAATGTTTTCGTGCATTAAGTCGGAAATCAGAAGTCAGGGTCCTGGTGTACGTTTACGTCGGCCTCCACACCAACACTGGACTCCCTGGACTGATAACCACACCAAATAGTCTTAACACTATTGCTTCACATAGAAAAAAAAGACCAGAGTCTGCGGTAGAACCGAACTACTATGATACCAATTTGTCGCAACCCGTCCTTGGGGCCCCTGCCGTGACTACCCCAATCCATCCTTCCATAGGGCAGGGGCTGGCAACTAGCACCAATGCGTAAATCCCCGAAAAATGGAAGGAATTGCCTTTGTAAAGTAAACAACAAACACCACAGAGCAAGCATGTAGAAGTAAACACAAATTAAAAACCGGTACAACAGTAAATGCGGAAAAGTAAGTGGGCTAGTATACAAACCCAAAATGAAAGTAAAGTACAACTGGAAAGGGAAAACAACAACTGAAATGTAAAGCCGCAACATCGAGCTGCCCACTGGAAATCCCACCTGAAGGGTGGGTACAGAAAGCCTTCACTTCTCCTCGGGTCCAACCGACCGCTCCGAGTACGTCCCGCCTAGTGGTCCACCTCCAGGTACCGTCCTGCTCCGCAAGCCTCAACCACGATCAGCGTTCTCCATCGTCTGAAACTAGCACAATGTAGTGCAGGTATAGCCCATGCAGGGTTGAGTATAAGCTACTCAGTAGGGACCCCGAGACCCCATAAGGTCTCCCAGAATCCACAAAGGATAATCCACAAAGGAAATATACAATCACGAAGTAACATCCGACAATTCTTAGGTATATGCCCATACATATACCTAAGTCATCAATTCTCGTTCGGCTCTAACATCCGAGCCCAAGAACAACCCAGTCCACATAGGAAATCAAAACATAAATCCACACAGGATAGCACAACACAACCCACAAAGGAAAGAAAAATTGGATTTCAGCTCACACAGGTATACTTCTTCATATGATGATAAATATGACCAGATATTTCGATTGATTCATCTAAGCTATCAGACCCACAAAGGATCGATAGGTAATAACCCCTGCAATGACCCACAAAGGATCAGACCCACAAAGGATCGATAGGTAACTAACCCCCACAATGACCCACAAAGGATCTGACCCACAAATGATCGATAGGTAACTATCCCCCGCAAAGACCCACACAGTATCGGACCCACACAGGATCTGTAGGCGCCGACCCACACAGGACCGCTGAGCTTTGACCCACACAGGATCAGACCTACACAGGATCGGTAGCACTGACCCACAAAGGATCGCTGAGTGATGTAGTCGTCGCCATCAAATCCACTGAGGATCTCTGTACAGTCGTCGTCGTCACAGTAGCGGTCGCAGCTAGCTCTAGGGTTTCCGCACACAACAAGCTCGTTCGAGAGGGTCCGCTCCACAAGCCGAGAGGATGATACATAAACTGACACCTAGTCCAGATTTTATGTATCCAAATGTTATGTATCGTCAACAGGAACTCAACGTCACAGACGGCGCGTCAATCGGACGTCCGGTCTGAGAGTTATTGGCTTTTCGTCCTAGGGGCCGAGTTTGTTTTTAAGGCAAAACCAACCCGACCGTACTCCACCTGCGTCCAGACCTCGGGCAGAGTAAGCCAAAAGATTCGTCTAACATAGAGGAATACATAAAAGATGACGGTACGTCAATTGGACGTTCGGAGCTCAAGTTATAAGTGTTTCCGCTCTGAGGGCCTGGTTGGTTACATGTACGAACCAACCCGGATGAACCCAAAGTATTATGAAACCCTGAGTGTGATATACCGAATCGACTGTCTCGATCCAAGGCTCTCATTTCCACTGAAGGAGCATTGATCGGAGGCCCTTAGCTCAAAGTAAGGGCAAAATACCAAAAAGGTCCAAAAACGGGGGGTCTGGGCCCTGTCCGACCCGGCCCCACCCCCCCTGGGTCGGCCCGACCAGGCTTCGGGTCCTACCCGACCCAGCGGGGCATGGCCCGGCCCGACGGTCCATCTGGGCGGCTCGGCCGGCGCGCTGGCTCTGGCCCAACGCCGCGCAAGGCAGCGCCCCCCCCCCCCCCCCCCGCTGTGGGTCTTCTCGGCGGCGCGCCGGGCGCCGCCACATCCTGGAGGCAGGTCGCTGCTGGCCCCCGCCTCCTATGGCTAGCAGGGACTTCCTCGGACCACCAGACATGCTCTGGTTGACCGATTTGCACGCGGTCATTGCCAGTACTTGTCCCGGGAGTCGTTATTCACTGTAAAGCCTTCAAAATTAACTTGCGGCCACGTTTATCGTCTCCCTCCAATTCGCGCATAACAAACAAAAATGGTGGTGGGTTAGGACTTGTTCGTTGGTCCGCAGCCACCGCGTTAGCAGTTTTAAAAGTCTCAGAACAATCATATTTAACAACTGGGGATATAAATCACAAATATGTAAAAGGAACAACCCCTACCTCGACGTTGTCGTTGGACGTGAGTTCTTCGCGGGATTGAACATCGCGAAAGAAGAGGATCATCGCATCGCGGAAGGGCGTCACATCGTCGCGGTATACGGCGTCGCGCCGACGATCTCCGATGGGTAAAGAAAACACTTGGATTTAATTTCACGAATTAAATCCATGTCAAGGATAAAATACACAAAGGAAATTTAAAAGATCCTTAATCTCCTACCTCAAGCTGTTGATGATCGGAGATTGTTGTGGGGAAGAACGTCACGGAAGAAGCATCGTAGAAGGAGAATCGTTGGCATCGCGAAACATGGCGTCACATCGTCGATCTCCGAGGGTTCGACATTCTTTGCTTTCTTCGTGAACTTCGCGTTCTTCACGTTCTTCGCAAAGGAGGATGAAGATATTGTTTCTCCAAATCCTCTCAACAAACCACACCCAAGAAGAAAGTGTGTTGGTCTTATTTTATTTTTATGCCAATAATTTGAAAACATGTTAAGAAACGAACCATTAATTCGGTGAATTAATGTTAAGGTCTTAACTATCCAATTAATAGGAGCGTTAAGAGTTTAGAAAACCCACTAGTTGACTTTCATTTAAAAGGGGTTTTCGCGGGTGTGTTACTTAGAGGAAAATAAACAGTGGGGCTCGTGTGGCCCCCATCTCACAAATATCCTACCAAGAGGGTAGGATATTTTGGATTGCACCCTATCTGCTTCATCTTAGCTTACGTGTCTTTAAGTGGCTTTGAGTGAAATAAAATAAAGTTGTCTCACCACTTTATTTTATTTTCTTCACTTAACCCCAAAAAATTTAAAACCACACCCGAGAAAACGCAACTCCGGAAGAGGCGTTTGTTGAAACGTGATGCTCCTCCTTTAGATTCGATGGTTCTCATTCAGGCTCAACCTTGAATCACGACCTAAAAGGTGATGGATTGTGCCTCCGGACCGGCGATGGACTATATATATCTCGATAGCATGTGGTTCCTCTTCCTAGTGGATGTGACGATGAAGCCCTTCTCTAGGTGGCGTTATTCAACAAATGACGTGAGGACTACTCCACATCAGTTGTGAAAAAAAAGAGTTGGAATGGTCGCGACTTCCATAGGTTGGCTAGGTTAAGTCAGCATTGGAGAGAGATGATTGGACTCCACCTCAATTCCCCATAGTGGTAGCCTCAGCTCCTCTGCAAATCGTGGTAGCGGCCCAGCAAGTTAGGACATGTATGCCACATGGGTATTCACCCTTAATAGAAAAAGAAAGTAAAAGGTTAGACCCACAGTAGACTAGGTCTGTAGTGATTCAAGGTGTTTCGGTTGATTAGGTGTAGCTATATTCTGGTTTTGGTTTCTTAATTTCCAGATTTGAGTTAAGTGTTGTTATTTTGTGGAAAACATGTATACCTTTTGATGATGGCCGTGGATTCAGGATCAACCCATGTATGGATGATGTTTCAGGGGCACCGCAAAGCAATTATGCAGAGGAGAAAGAAGGAAGAGAGACCAATATTTTTCGGAGATGGTGGGTTGAGACTGATTGAATGAATGAATCAGTATCTCGTAAAAGAAGATTGGATGGGTGTGTCACAAGGGTGGAGGAAAAGGTGAACTTTTAGTGAGTGAGTGAATGGGAATGGATACAGTGCGTCGGTATGTGGATATGAAAAAAAGAGAATTGGTGTGTTGGATGACTCACTGAGGGTTACGAAAAAAAATGATTCATCGATACTTATAATAAAATATCTCACCGGAGAGAGAGATCCACCCATGAAAATAAGAAAAATATTGGTGAGTCGAGATGATTGGTGTGTAATGACATCAGTGAGTCCCGAAATCGGTGAGTCACTACAGATCGGTGCTAGAAACGTAAACCATCATTGGAACCAATGTTTACGAGTTTATCGGTGTGTCACGACTCACTGATAGAACAAATTGAACTGCAAAAAAATTAAACATATAATAAAATGAATAAAAAATTGAAAATTAATTAATTAAGAATAAATCATTACATTTATATAAAATCTAATAAATTCCTTATACAAGATAAAAAACAAGTAACTTAATTATTAACTATGAATTTATATATTAAGATTAATTAATTAAATATCAAAATAAATGAAAAACACATACATTGAATTAAATGATACATGAAATTAAAGTAACTAAAATTAACTAATTATATTAAACAACTAAGTTAATTAATTAGATGACAAAATGAAATCATAAAAAAACATTATTTTCTAAAACTTTAACTTAATTTTTTACTTTTCTAATTAACATAATAATTAGACTACTTAATAAATAAAGTTAATTTATTTTAATGAATCTAACATAAAGGGATAATGTTTTAAATAAAAAACTAAATTATATCATTTCATATAAAAATGAAGAATTGATTAAATAATATACATTTAAAATTATTATGATGTTAACCGGATTAATATTAATAAACTAAAAAGAATGTTAATATAACTATAAAAATTTAAATGACTAAATTAACTATTTAAAATATTTAAAAGATATATTTATTTATAAAAATTATAATTTAATAGATTTTGTGATAAAATAAAAAATTTACATTATTTTAAAAACATGTTAAAATAAATATTTAAATTGTTATATATTAAATAAAATATACTGAAAAACTATGTAAAAATAAATCCACTTAAAATCCCTCCATACCTAAGCATTGTTTTTCCTCAAACAATCCCATGTTTTAATCATCTTTGAAAAATAGTAAAGTGTTTATTATTTTGATCAAAATGTTACATATCTGGACTTCTCAAACTAGAGGACTGGCAACTGTGTTTAGGATCAAAAAATAAATTTTCAAATCAATTCATACCTCAAAAAATTACTCAAAGGGTAATATAAAAAGCTATGAATCATAATGAAATGATGATGTCCTGCCTCAAATGTGATATGTCTTAATGACTCGTTTCAATCCAAGAATATGTTCTACATCCAAGAGTGAAAAAAGGAAAAATTTATGTGGAATTAAAAAAATAATAGTAGGAACTTTATACATTGACCCATCACCTAGGTTCCAAAATTAAAAATTATATTTATTTTTTAAAATCTCCTTAATAATACATCCTTAATAATTCCTATATAAACAATTTGTTCCCTTTTTCATATGTAGTATATCATTCCATTCACATTAATGATCTCATTTTTTATGCTTGATATTTTATTTTATTTTTCGCTATCCGTTTACCATGTTCTAAGAACTCTTAAATGCCCTTATCCAAGGTGTACAGAGGGCATAAATTAAACAAATGTGACCCAGCATATGGGGACTGAGAGATTCACTGTGGGATCCAGGATAACAAAACTGCTCTAGTTTCAAAATATTTTTTGTGACAACCATTCACATTATCTCCATAATGTGATTACATAAATAACTAAAAGGAAATTATTTCCCTAAAATCTATTTCAAACTTCCAGTTCGATGGGTTTAATCATAACTCCACTATTAATTAACCCAAATCACTTTAAAAAATAGTCCCTAAACAAAATACTTATTAAAACACTGAGATTAATCACTAATGAATCATCTAACCCCGTTACTTTTATATTCAAAGATGTTCATAACTACTAAACATGATAAATACCCCGGAATGACCCAATTGAAGAAAGAGGGATGCCTAAAAAAGTGAAATAATTTTGTAAACATTGAACCATTTTTAAAAAAATGAATGATGTTTTAGATGGGACTAAAGCACTGAAATTAAATCACCGTTCATTACAGTGACGAAATGACCTTATTCCCCATAAATAAAACCCAAAACTATCCCCAAAGTTGACATCTAATGTGGAGTAGAAATATTTTACAGTTAATGTTCCAAACAAATTTTCAATTGAGATGATTTAGGAAATAATTTTGATTTCCACAATGAATATGTTAATATGTGGTTCATTATAAAAAACATACATTATTATTTATGTTATGTAACAAATATTTTCCATTAATGTTCAAACATGGTTATATCTTGTGGGTGTAGAGTGAATTGGTTGTATGGAAATTCATAAAATAAGATTCAATTGGATGATCAATTACGAAAAAAGATAACATTATTAACAACCTTTACCAAAGCATATTCAATAGGCACACACGAAAAAACCAACATTTACCCCAACAGTTAATTTCATTTATTGAATGGGTTTTATAAATCAATGGAATTCAATCCTAAGCAAAGAAGAACATGTAGATTCTTTTGTACAACAATGTTACATGAAGAATAATTTTTTTAAATTAAGCAAGACATGTAATAGATTTTTTTCATAAGAATTTAGGAGATGATAAATGAATTAAAAATTTAACATTAAGGTTTTTCCCTGAAACATTGTTTTTTATTATTCTTCTAATAAGGGAATTCAACTCCTCCAAGAATTAAATAGTTGCATCATGAAATCCAGAACATGTAATCTATGTACAAAAAATCATTTGAGACAGAGCATACAAAAGGAAACCAACAAACACTTTATTATACACAAAATAGTACAAAAACGAAAACTAATAAAGTGCATCGGTTTACTTCCATGAAGAAGTGAGTTTAAAGTCTTCAAGCAGACATTATTTATGTACAATTTTGTTATTTATTAATACATCAAAAACCATGGGTTTCCTCTAATGCAGCATTAGATTTAATGTCCCTAGCTAGACTCACATAGAACTAACTGTAGTCACTAGATGGATGTGGTTTCTTTATTAGGAACTACCACAAGTGTTTGGAACAATTTTTTTATAAAAATATGAAAATTTCAGAAATAAATACATATCGCCTTAGAAACTAAACACCCATATCATGAAATAACCACTAAGAGACACCCCATAACACTGGTATGCAAAGAGTTGAACCCTTGTATATTATTATTAGATTTGACAAAATTAAAAATTTAGGAAGGGAATAAAAATTATGTGCTTAAATGGGTGTGGAATTTTCCTACAATACTATCTTTATCAATATCATCATAAAAATATTCAACTTCAAGTGTGAAAATGGGTAAATTATAATTAGTATGTTCCAGAAGATATTTAATAGATTTCTGAACTGAATCATTTACAATGGAATTGAAGCCTAAATCCACTTCTAATGTAAAATTAGCATCATGCTAATACTCAGCACTATTCGTATTTATGGATGGATGTGACATATGGGGATGATAAATTATATTATTACAAAAACGTTTAGGACTAACAATGTTGTATATATCTCCCAAAAGATCCTCATCCGATAACTCACACTGAACATCTACTACATCTATTAAATCAATTCTAAAACCATCATCTAGTGTTTGTTAAAACTCTACTACATGTTCACAATCAAAGAGTTCATTTTAAAAATAAATGTTTATAGTTTCTTCCAGAAAGTTTAAATCAGGAGAATAAATTTTCAACTAAACTTCAATAAATTGAAATTTGATGTTTTTAATATTCAAAGAGTTTTTCCCTAGAATGGAAACAATACCTTCCATTTTAGTACAAAATGATTCATAAAATCGATTAATATGAGAATAAGGGAATGAAAAATCATTAGTTAGTCTTTCTTAAAATATAATACTGATATCCCTATCATCCGACAACATTTCGGAAATTATTGGGTTTATTGGTTCAAAACATGGATTCCAGGTTATAATTTTAGGTTCAATGATTTGAGATTATATGATTTACAGATTAACGTTCTCTTCCAACATATTCTCCAATTCATGTTCAGAATCATTGTTCACAAATACCAAAATGTAGGATGAAGAGGTTTTTACAATCAGAATTTAATTCTTTAATTTATCTTCAACTCGAGTGACTTCATTTGAAAAACACATAATTAAAAGATTTTTCTCCTATCTATGAATTATGTAGAAAACTGGGCATTCATTTTAAATCTGAATCAATTCATCTTTATAATTTTCCAACTCAACTATATTAATGTTATTTATTTTATTTTTTGTTTTGTGTTCTTTGTTTAATGATTTTGACATTTTTTGATTTGGTTCAATTGTTTCATATTCTTCCACTTAAATTTTTTGTTTCCAAGTTTCAGACACACATTCCTCTTCAATTTAATTTTCAAAACTTTTATAAAAACATCCAATTTATTTATCATTATATTACGCTTATTATTTAGACAGTTTTTGTAATTCCAATAGCCTTTTTCCCAATCTTTTATTTCATTGATCTTTCTCTTGAGTATATTTAGTTTGAATTTAACGGGTTTTATTTAAATGAGTACTCCAAACATCTTCCCTATCATTTAGTTTTGATAAAATTTGACAACATTTGTCTAGGATGTTATGACTAGGATTAGATTTCTTTTTGTTAACTTCAAGGTGATGGAACTGTTGTGGCTCGTTATAGAAACACATATAAGAAATATGTCCATATTCTCCTCAATAAATGCTTTACGGTCCAATGTGACAATTTTAGCCTTCAAAACATTCCATTTTTAAAATGTTCAGATTTAACACACACTCAAATCCTAGTTTAATTTTATAAGTTCAGTTAAAATAGTAGTGGAGTTCAAATTTAAAAACATTTATTTAAAGACGACTTTTTAAAAGATATTTTTTATGTTTCTTATATTATGTTTATATTAAGATCGTAGAAACATAGCTCCTACCTTCCCCACCAATGATGCAAAATTTTGGCACGGTCAAAAGTCGTCACATACCTCAAAATAGTATTTATAAACCTACTCTTGTATAATAGTCAAGGGTTGAACCCAAGGGAAGGTATGTGGTTTATCTAAAGATTTATTTTCATTAAACTCCACTGTTGTCAGCTGTGAAGGTGGATTTTTTTACAATTAATTTTTTGTATTTTTTTAGGAATTTATTTAGCTAATAGAAATATGAAGGTAAGAATATGTCCAATAAAATAGATCTAACTCTAAATCATACACTAATCCTATACTAATGTTCTGATAAAACTATAAAATAGTAAACAAATACATGTAATGGTAAAAGAGACAAGATCAACAAAATTCACTCAGAAAATCTTATCAACTGGTTAAAATAGTTGACATCTTCATATATTTTTGGTGAAACACACCTCAATGAAAAAATGATGAATCTCCCTTGCCATGAAATTCAAGAGGAAGAGGATTATGTATTATAGTTCACCACATCAAAAATTTACTGAACTGCTCTGATGATTGAAAAATACTCTATTGGAAAATAAACACATCATAAATTTATAAAGATAATATCATTAACATTATGATTGATTCCATAAAACAAAACCACACCAGTTGACATTGAAATTGTGAATTTTGAAATCAATTGATCGGTGAATCAACCAAATAGATTATCATAATTATATCTCATCGATTAATTATCATTCAGAAAAATGTATAGTAATCCAAAAAATATTGAAAGGTAAACCAATAGAATCAAATTCTTGATCTAATAATATATTATCCTATGACAATCATAATAAATGCATTGGAAAATATCCCAGGATAGAGTATAACAATTAAAATAAGGGGGAGAGAGAACTCCCCTAATGCTGCTATGCTCTCGGGCTCCTTCACCTCTATGTCTACTCTACCATTCCCCAGGAGTCTCCACTATCAAATAGAATGGCGTGGAATGAAAATGTGTATCACAATCAGTGTCTCCAAAAACATTTTTCTACTCATCCTTGAATGTCCACTGTTATTTTCTGCATGTCACCCTCTGTTTTCCATCGACATCAACTGTCCTTCACATATGCACCACACTTGTATATTTTTTCATGAACCAAATGTCACAATAACATTACCAATGTAACTAACTTCTCATGAGTTAGTTAGAAGCACTTGGATGTGTTTTCGAATTTGATATAAACATACAGATGAAAAATAAAAATAGAACAATAAAAAACACAATGAAATATTAATTAAAAAAAATGTAGTCATTGGTTAAATAATAAATTGTTAGAAGACATATAATGTTTCTAATTTAGAAATTATTTAATTAGTTTTTTCATTATAATTATTAATAAAATGTAACTATAGATTTTAATGATTTTAAATCTCTTTATTATTATTATATTATAATATTTTAGTAATAATATATAAGAATCAATTATTTAAAAATATTAGTTTATTAAATTTTATTGATGTTTATTATTAATTTAATAATTTATTTTATTATTTTGATTTTTAAGGTTATTAATTAATCGATGATTTGTTAAATTAATATTATTAATTATTCTTTTCATTTCCTAAATTTATTTGTTTTAGTTTTTTTAATTATATTAAATTAAATATCGTAATTTATAACATGTTATTAATTATTTTTGTTTTTATAACCTATAATTAGTTAATTATTAATTGATTTTATTTTTATTAACTATTTATATTTACAATTATTGTTATTTAATATTTTAGTTCTATTATTAATTTATTATTAAGTTTTTATTTGTGTTTTAATTTTATTTTAAGTTAATTAAAATAATTTTTTCATTTTATTTTTATTTTTTTGTCCTCCCTCCCCCAATGTTGGCGCACATCATGAGAGGGGTAGGGATCCTTCTAGACCCCTTGTAGTAAGGCACAAAATCCTCTATGAAATGGTGACTGACCATCCTCACAGTTGTCATTGATGTCTGTTTAGGCTTTAGAAATACAGTTGGGGGACTTCATCTTCAATCTTGGTGGCAGAGCAGTGCTCCTTCCTCAAATCGTGTGGTTCTTCATTAGGCTCAGCCTTAGATCATGGAATGGATGGTGATGGATTGTGCCTCATGACTGGCGATGGTCCATATAAATCATGGCGACCTATGGTCCCTCTTCCCAGTTAATATGACGACGGAGTCCTTATCTAGGTTTTATGATTCAGTGGACGTCATGAGGAGCACACCACATCGGCGGTGAAAATCAAGAGGTGGAAGGGATGCATCTTCCTCAAGATTCCCTGGTCAAGTCAGCAACATATAGGGCTTGTTAGACTCCTACTTTGTTTCCAACAATGGCAGCATTAGATCCTCTGCAAATAGCAGTGGTGGCCAAATGTGATGGGACATGTCTGCAACAATTGTATTCGACCAGAATAGGGAAAATTTCAAGAGGATAGAACCACAGTAGTCCATATTTTTGGTGATTCAGGGTGGTTTAGTTGATTGGGAGTAGCTAAATGCTCGTCGTTGGTTCTGATTTCACTAGATTCAAATTAGATGATGTTAATTTGTGAAAATATTGTATTTTTTGTGATGATGTTTGTGTATTGCAGATCAACCCCTAAAAGAATGATGTTGTAGGGGCACCATGATGCAATGAGGTAGATGAGCATGAAGGTAGAGAGACAGATATCGGTAGGATATGGAGGGTGAGACTTATAGAAATAATGAATCAGTGTCTCGTGAAAAAATCTAGGATTAGTGTGTTGCAAGGGTAAAGGAAGAAAGTGAACTATCGGTGAGTGAGTGAATGGGAATAGATGAAGTGCATCAGTAGGTGGAAGTGATAATTGGTATAATTATTGAGTTGGATGAATCACATACGGTTTAGAAAAAAAATTGATATATCGATAGTTAAAATAAAATGATTCATCAGTCGGAGCGTACAACCGATAAAAATAAGAAAAGGATCGTTGAATAAAGAGGATCGATGTGTCGCAACATCGATGACTCACGCCATCAGTGAGTTATCATAGATCAGTGCCAGTATGTTAAACCATCAGTGGCACCAATGGTTAGGAGTTTATTGGTGAGTCACGACTAACTGAGAGATCAAATTGAATTGAAAAAAATAAACAAATAACAAAATTCATAGAAATTTTAAACGAAATTAATTATGACTAAATAATTAACTTTATCTAAAATCTAATTAAATTATTATATATGCTAAAAAAGTGACTTAATTAAAAAAAATTAAATATTAAGATTAATTAATAAAATATATAAATAAATGAAAAACACTTATAACTAATTAATTAAAAACTAAATTAATATAATTAAAATTAACTAATGATATTAGACAACTATGTTAATTAATTAAATGAAAAAAAGAAAAACATAAAATTTAAAACAAATTATATTTTTTAAACATTAACTTAAATTTTCACTTTTCTAATATGTAGACTAATTAGACTATTAAATAAATAATGTTAATTTATTTCAGTAAATCTTATTTAAATGGGATGGCTTTATATTAAAATCTATTTAATATTATTTCAAACAATAATAATCAATTTATTTAAAAATAAATGCATATTTTTTTTAAAAAGTTAACCAGATTCTGATTATTAAACTAAAAATTATGTTAATACAATTAGATTAATCAGACTAACTAAATTAACTATTTAATAGACTAAACGAACCTATTTGGTTATAAAAAAATTATTATTTAGTATATTTAGTGATAAAAATACAAAAATTAAATTATTTATTTAAATGTGTTAAAATAAATAATTATATTGATAAACATTAAATAAAAGATGTTGAAAAACTTTTTAAAAATAATGACACATCAATGTAGAAGATTTTTTAAATAAATATGTTTTGTTTTATGTTCAAATTTGTTATATAATGTTCATAATTTCCCAAGACACTAGACCTCTTGATAATCACAGAGATATTAAATGCATGTTTTTGTAATAAATCAAGATTATATGTGTAATAATGATGAGTGTTTTTATTATTTTTATTAGAGGATATGTTTATTTATTTTTGGAATTAAGATTAGAAAACCCTAGTAAATTCCTTAGGGGTAATACTATGTTTAATAAAAACATACGCAAATTTTGGTGATTATAGATTAAGTTTCTTACTAAGAAAATACATCCTTGTCTGGATACGATCATGTAGATGTTGATATAGTATAGATGTATCTAGGTGTAAAACCAAAAAACAACGCATTGAGATAGAATCGAGTGGGAACTAGTGCATGAAAATGGGTCTAGATTCCCTCTTGGTTATGAAAATAACTGGGGATATTCTTTTTTAAATTCATAATATTCATATAAATCATTTTTATGTGAATAAAAAATTCCCCTTAGAAAATATGATCTAAAGTAGATCATAGATAACATAGATTAATGCATATAAATTAATAAGTTATGGAAATAAATTTAAATTATATGTTAACATTATTTTCTTTTGTATTCCCCTTAATGTGTTACCCTTAAAATTCCTTTCATTCGAACCAATGGTCGATAATAGGAGGAAATGGACTAACAACCGATGTGAAGATCAATATGACAACTATTATCATTAGATGCCCAATCCGGTGGGAGTGGGAATCCCAAAAATTTTCACAATACTCTCTCTCTTTTCTAAATATTTTAATAGAAACATGGGTCAAGGGGATCTTCCATCCCCCTCACCTAATAAATAACATGATTCAATATAGAGCTCAATGAGACAAAGGCCTCCTTATTTTTAAAGATATTCTGATCGCTCAATCTTCGAGCAATGAATCAACACCAATGAAAATATTTTACCCATCCTCCAATATAAGGAACAAGAGATTTTTCATCTAGATTATTTTCATGTGGAGGATGGATCTAATCAATGGAGGACATTGATAAAAAATATTAAGCCTAAGGAGAATATTGAGATGTTGTAATTGAAGGATTTTAGGACAAGTTTTATTGATAAATATTTGCCTCCCACCATCCGACTTAATATGGAAGGGTACTACCTTAACCTCATGAAAATAGACCATGAATACCTCCAAGCATGTTGGGAGAAAATCACATGGATTTTATGATATGCCTCTATATTTCTCTTTACTCCCTAATTCAGGGTTGTCCTCTTCATTGGTGGGATAAAACCTAGCCTATGGAAAGCCCTAACAATCTGTGACTTCGATAGCTATGAAGAGAATATCTAATGTTACCTCAATGTTGAAACTGAGATCAAAGAATATCCAGGTTATCATGTGGATAAGTAGTTTAATTGGAATTTAATTTTGGCAGTCTGATAAAAAAATCCAATGTTTCTATGAAATTCTAGTACCCCACATGTCAAAGTAGTGGAATGAAGAAACCCAGAAATTTCCTGACGGGGGCGAAGAAATTCTTTAAGTATGGAATATAATGGAACATGAACAATTATAGTCATCAAGAATAATAAACCACTAATACAGAGGAGAGAAACACTCAGTTCAAACATCAATGCAGTGTTCATTGTTTCAACTACCATGAACCATTGAACTCCGTGAACTAGGGCCCAAAGCCAAGTTTTTTCAAAGGCAACCAACAACCTCCATGGAAGCAAGGGAGAGATTTTTTCAGAAATACCACTGAAAGAGATGCTTGAAAATGATTTTGTGACTTATATTCTAGTTATTCATTCATGAATAATGAACATACATTTTGATTCTAGTTCTAATCACTCTTTTATATTTTAAATGATTATTAGAAAAATCGTAACACCATCACAAATCATGGAAGTAGAGATGTCGTTGAGAATGGAAATTGGTGAAATCATTTCATCCCATAAATATAAATCCTCCACTATCATAATCTGCAGAATGAACAAACCAACACTCCTCTCTATACACCCACTGGTGTAATTTGATGAAATTCATTGCATGGATCTGTTTTCCCTATATAGAGCCTGTAAGAATTTTTGTGAGAAGGAAATCACTATCCATATGATGAACCGACCCCTGAATCAGTACATGTGAAGGTGGAGGATGATTATTATTAATCACTATCATCTAAAGGATAGATATTACTACCCTTTGAGAAAGCATATCTTGCTCAGATTATTGAGCCTATGGAATAAACCATCCTTGAAGACATTATTATTGTGAGTGAATTTGCTGAAGTGTTCCCCACAGAATTTCCTGATCTTCCTCATATAAGATATTTTGAAATAATGATAGAAATTATACCTCGGGATTTCCCAATATCATTGAATCCATACAGAATGGATGTCGTGGAGATTGAGGACCAAATGAAACAACTACGGGAAAATCAAGATAATGGGTTTATATGGCCATGTGCTCCACCATGGGATGCACCAGTCCTCTTGAACAAGAAGTAAGATGATTTAATGTACCTTTTAGTTGATTATCTTGAGATAAAAAAAATCACAATAAATAAGAAGTATCAACTTCCACATATTGATGACTTTTTCTGTCAGCTATGTGGATCACAATACTTCTCCAATGTGGATCTATGGATGGGATATTTCCATGTAAGGGTGATCAAGGAGGATATCCCCAAGGATAATTTTCGTGAAAGGTACCCGCACTATAAATTCATCTTAATTCCATTTGGACTCACTAATTCTCTAGAAATATTCACGGGCATGATGAATATTTTATTTAGAGATTACCACGAAAAATTTATGGTAGACTTTATAGAATATATTCTAATATAATCCAAAACCTAGGAGGAGCCCGAGGAGTATCTAAGAACTATACTAGGGACCTTAAAAATTAGAATATCTATGAAATGAATATAAAATGGGATTTTCTGTGAATATAAGTATCATTATCAGGTCGTATCATCCCATGAAATGGGATATCTATGGATACCTACAAGAAAAATGAAATTGAGGGCTAGTTGAGGAAAATATCGGTGATATATATCTGTCACATCCTAGGTTTAGCTAGATATTATTGCTAATTGTTGAGATATTTCTCATGATTTTAAAACCCTCTTACCAACATAACTCATAAGGGAGTCCATTTTTCTTGGAGTGATTAATATGGGGAGAGATTAAAGGAGTTGAAAATGAGGCTTATCATTGCACCCAATCTCAACCCACCCAACAGTGGAGAACATTTTTCTTTATTCAGTGATTCTTCGAAGAAGGAATTATCATGTGTGTTGATGAAAAATTACAAATTCATTGCATATGCTTCAAGGAAATTGGATTTTCATGAGAAAAACTATCCAACACATGATTTGATGCGGGATGCAGTAACCTTCTCATTAAGAATACGGCGACATTTCCTCAATGAGGAAAAGTGTGAAATATATACATATCAATAAAGCATTAAAAATATATTCAAAAAGAAAGGGCTGAATATTATCCAATGATGATGGTTAGATATTATCAATGACTATGACTGATCAACCCATTACCACCCTTGTAAAGCAAACAATTTGGAAGATGCTCTATGAAGAAAGGATCCAACGATTATATAATTGATGGGAAATGAATAGGATACTATATTCATATATTTTATGAAGATATAAATTGTATTCATAATTAATGGAACATCAACCATCCTTAGACAAATGATTTCCCAGCTGTCTCATTGGGAGAGGTTAAAGGATGCTCAAAAAGAAGCTGTGCAAATTCAGAAGACTGTGGAAACTATCAGAAAATGGAAATTCATAGAGATTAATATTAATGATGAATGAATTGGGATATTTGGGAAAATACTATATTTTCCTTCAAAAATTGAGTTATAGAATGATATTTTAGATGATGCACATTTTTCAAATTTCTCCTTTCACCCAGGAAACACAAAGAAATATCTATATCTCTGAGTGCATTTTGGGGGGAAAACCTGAAGAGATAGATCATTAAGTATACATCAATGTACCTCGTATGTCAGTAAGTGAAAGATGAGATTTTTAATTCTAAGGGGATGATTCAACCATTACTAATACCAACATGGAAATAAAAAAACAACACCATGGACGTTTTCATTTGACATCAGAAGAAATCCAAAGGAAACAATGCTACCTTGGTTGTTGTGAATAATTTTACAAAGACTACGCAGTTCAAATTAGTTTAGGGGGATTTATCCTTAAATTAACAACCATGGGTATACATCAAGGAATTGGTAAGGCTGTATTGAGTTCCACTATCCATTTTATCTGATCAAAATCCATGATTAACCTATATGTTTTCGAAGATCCTCCAACATGCTCTGATTACTAAGATGAAAATTAGTACACCATATCATCCTCAAATTGATTATCATTCTGAGAAGACAATCCAAATACATGAGGACATGTTGATAGAATGATTAATGGAAATCAAAGGAGGATGGGATCAACATATTCAACTTGTTGAGTTCTATTACAATAATAGTTTCCACTCAAGAATTCGAATTGCTCCTTATAAAGCCATTTATTAGATTAGGTACAGAACATCAGTATGTTGATATGATGTTGTGGAGAAAAAATTCAGAGGTCCAAAAAATGGCCAAAAAATGTTGGATAAGGTTAAGACCATCATGAAACACATTATAGCTACTCTGAGTTGATAAAATTGCTATGGAGATAATAGTCGATGAGACCATGAGTTTTATGTTAGAGACATAGAATTCCTCCGCATATCACCATGGAAGTGAGTTATGAGATTTGGTAAATAGGGAAAGATTAGTACAATGTACATGGAACCTTTTTAGATCCTTGATCACATTCATGATGTGTCCTATCAACTGACACTCTTGAAAAACTTATTAAAAGTACAAGTTGTATGCTATGTGTCTTTCTTGAAGAAGTAAAAACCTGACCCAACACATGTACTCAATCCAGAGGTGGTACCATTGGAGAATTACCTAACATATTAAGAGAATCCAGTGAAGATCATAGATTGTAGGGAAACAGTTCTACGAAATTATACAATCCCCCTTATCATGGTCATATGGAGAAGGCACAAGTTTGAAGAAGAAATGTAGGAATTATAGGAAGTGATGAATTAGAGTTACCCTAATCTATTTTAGTGTGGTAAAAAGAAATTTCAAGGAAGATATTTATTAAGGGGGGAATATTCTAATAAAACAAATATTTACTAATGAAATTATTTCATGATATAATTAAATCTCTTACTATGTAAAATGGTAATACTAAACACATACAATTCCCTTTTCTTATATTTTTGGATTTTAAAATAACATAACGAATTTTTATCATTGATAATATAGTCTTGAACATGGATCACAAGATTATTCTAAATATTTGGCTTTATCAAATTTAATTTACTCAGAAAAAAGATGTGATGGCCTCATCCAATACAATTGATCCATATAAATCCCATATTTCGGATCTCCTAAAGAAAGTAGTTTCATTTGGCTTCGCTCAAGACCAATCCCAATCTAATCTTCAACAAATTAAGCTTCAATGGATTCGCCTATAGGAGAAGTGGATGTTAATAGATATTACCATCCAATTGTTGCTATATGAGCCACCCCAAGAATCTGTTACCATTACACATCTTACCCATAGGTCTTATGCGGGCGTTATAAGTTGTTATGTCACAATAACTTAGCACTATAATTATGTGAATTGTTTTTGTATAAAGAATGTTCATTTGTTTTATTATTGTCACTTTTTAAATGGGTTTTAATGAAAAATTTTTTTTAGTAAATTCTCAATTCAGAAATATATTTTGATGAATTATTTTATTTATTAATTATAAAATATTTTTAAAACATATTTTTACTAAATTACTTTTTTTAAATATAAATGCTCGTATAAATTTTTATTAGTACAATTGTAAATTATTATGTTTTCAATGATTATTATGTCAAAACATGTGATTTTCTTATAAATATCGGATTTTATTTTAAATTTTAAATTTCATATATTTTGAAAACTATATTGATAAAATGAAGATTATTTTTGGAGTCATCTTGTCCAAATTATCTGACGGTGAATTTTTCATAATTTTCTATGATAGATGATTTTTTGTGTCAAAATTAAATACTTTTTAAATATATGTTGTGTTTTATGACATACTAATGACCCAAATATTGATTTAAGGAAATACTATAAAATGTATCTTCTTCCAATATAATTTTTACCTTTAATATATTTTTATTTTAGAATTTTTTATTAATTTTATGGTTCCATAATGGACACTCTAAGACTTAAAAAATAGTATATATTTTTAAAATGGTTTCCTTAGGAATGTGACTCAACTCCACATTTGAAATCATAAAATATTAATAATTTTAGACATTGGCCTTATAAAATAATTTATTCCACTCCCCTTTGGAAAACTCCAAGAGAGAAAATCACATAATGTTATTTTTTTTATTGTTTTAATGTATAGTGTCGAGAACCAAAATAATAAATAATTATCTCTTCTTTCCTATATTAACCCACTAAATCTACCATTCTGCTTAACTCAAACCATTTGGAGCATGAAGAACATCTTCCCTTATCTCTCCAAAATTCTCTCATGGTGGGAAAAGCTCTCATGAAGCCCCTCACCTAGCTCTTGAAGTCACACACCACAGAGTAATGGATCCTCACTTTACATTCTTTTTTATTTATGTCCAAGTATCCTTATATTTTTATCCCCTTTTATTTTCAATTAAAAATGTAATAGTATGATAATTAACCAACCCTATAGTTACTTAATTATTATTTAATTATGATATACCCCTTTATCTATAATTAATGCTTCCCATATAAACCTGTTACCTTGCCAAAATTCTGTAAGAGATTTTTCTCTTCTCATTTAAATTTATGAAATATTTTTATATTATGAATATAAATTCCATTAAATATGTTTGGAAATTTATATATATAAACCCACACTTTCCATTTCATGTAAATATTATGACATAACCATTTCTCTCTCATAAACCATTTTTTGAATTCTTATGTGACGTCGTTATGCTGCCAAAATTAAACTGCAATTTTCCAAGTCAAAGTAATTGTGTATTGAATACCATTTCCATTTCTCTATCAAGGGTATTCAACTTTATGATAATTTACTTATTGTTTATATAGTTTTGTTTACGTATTCCACATTCCTTTATAATGTAATAAATGATGTTTTTGAATTATTCCATGGTGTATGATCAATGTGTCACACTTATGCATGCAATGAAATTATTAAGAAGGGTGTGGCCTGATAGCGCTCCAATGCATTGAGTATATATTAGTATAATGATATTTCAAGTAGAATGAGGGTTACTCATGATATTTTAATTACAATGAGGTTTTATTCATGATTATTAAAGTGTAATTAGGGTTTACTACTGTTCCATGAGTAATGAACATTAACACGTTTGACTATCTTGTTAAATGTAGTTGCCACATTTAAATGTACTATTAATCATGCCATGTCCTGCCTTTATGATCATGTTCGTCTTGTTCTCCTTTGATATGATTACTTCCCAACATGTACTGTATTATTCATTTTTTTGACTTCTTCACCCCTTTATTGGGATTTTTAACTCACAATTATCTAATGCATGTCCTCAAGTTATCCAATGAATCTCTAAGTATGAAGGAATGTTGTGTTCATGTAAAAGTTGTTTTCAAGATAGATGTTGTTTTTATGATCTAAGGTGTTATTTAATGTTTCTAATTTCCCAAGACACATGACGTATCAATCCTCTAGTTTCCATATGTTCAATTTTACATAATAAATCATTTCTAATTTTTTAATAAAGAACAAGGTTGTATTGAAAACCATTTATTTATGAAATAGGGTTCACACTAAAAAAGTATTCCATTCCAATTTTATTTCCAAAGAGAGTAACTAACAAGTAAATAAACCAATTTCAAAAATAAATATTTCATCACCCATTCTAATTCAAACTATATCACACACACACAAATACATGTGAGGTATTTCCAATGGAGTATTCACATCATGCCCATAACCCATCCCCATGATGGTATAACTTCATGATTAATATTCATCAAAATAGAATCATGACCAATCATTAATATTACAAACCAAACAGAAAAAAATGTGACACACTTTAAATAAATCCAATATTTTATTGAAAAGTAATTAATTATGATTCAATTCATTAAAAAGAAATAACCATTTTAAAATTATCATTTTAAAATCATGAAATAAATTACACATTCCACAAAAAAACCAATTTTCACATTATGCCTCATTACAGATTACATAAATTAAATGAATAATAACATAAATTATTCAAAAAAATTTGGTTCAAACACCAATTAATCCACATTATTCCTCATTACCGATTATAAAAATTTATAAATATCATCATTTGGGGTATTAAAAAATAGATCTATTGCCAAAATATTCGATCATTGAATTTGAGAGAAGGATGAAAATGGATCTGTGGAAAACAACCAAGATCTGTGACATACCAAGGAATCATTGCTTCAAAACAATAATATTTTCCAATGAATTTCTCTCGAATAAAGCAGAATGGTCTCCATAATATTTGTTGAAAAATGGAATTCATCTTATAGTGGTAATTGTGGAAAAAAATCTCTTAATTCGAAACACTGAATTAGATCCACAATTTTCAGATCTATAATTGAACTGTGCATGGTAATAGAATACGGCTATGAAAACCATTTGTAAACCATGTACAAGCCTATACCACACGATTAACCACACTGAGTTGGCTCACGTAGATAGACATACAATGTGCCAACTATAAATAAGCCACATGTCCCCAAATTCATGTTGACCCTTATGGTGACAATATGATCTATAAAAACGGTGAAACTATCCAAGGACATATCGAGACTCCACTTTTTCACTTTTTATGGTTTCATGGGTGTTTTTCATGTATTCTACTAACTATGATCTATCTTTTCACCACCATAAAATCCAAAAAAAATCCAATACTCATCAGAATCCACCCAATCATAGCGAAATTAAAATATAATTATAAAATTAATAAATAATGTGTTATTTTCATGAAATATAGGGTGCTAAATTCCCCCCACCATTAAACATTCCATATTTGGAAATAAAAAAGCCACCATTGGCCTGAAAGAGTATGGTACATTGATCCACAATTTCATTTACCCATTCCCATGATTGTTCTTGAATATGACCATGTTTCCAAAATACAAATGAGAGACCATTGATTTGACCACAAAATAATTTATTTTTCCTATCATAAATCCACACTAGAAAATGAATAAATGAAGCATACATAATTAGATTAACATGATCCCATCGAATAACATGGTCTGGATAAAGGAGATACTTCTTCATCTGATTAACATGATATACATTATTCACTAAACTAATACGTGGTGGAAATTCTAGATGTTATGAAGCGTCACCAACCAATTCTAGTATCTAAAGAGGGACTATGTATCAAAGTAATAAATTTACATGCTCCCTAAAATAATAAATCTTAAGACACAGATTGAATTTGGAGAACTAAATTTCAATCACTTGGAATGAAAATGGCCATCAAAGATGTTCTAAAAATGATTTATGATGAATCTGAGTCATTGAAATCCTATTCACTCTCAACTAAATTTTTATCTTCTCTTTTGGAAAATGCAGGACACTATAAGTGAAGAATCACATGTTTATATCCAAAAATTTGGAAGAAAAAGGGTTCCAATATAACGATTAAAATGAGCCCTATGTATCATGTCCTAATAACAGTTTTTATATGATAACTCCACTAATGGTATGTGATCCTCCAATGGGAAACCAAATTCCAATAAACAAGACTAAGTCATGACTTAATACATATTAATCATCCTATTATATTGTCCATATATTTGGGGATGATATGTTATATGAATAGTCTAATATGTTTCGTAGAATTTTTTATGGATTTCTAGAAATAAGATGTATTCTTCATGTAATGGTATGATACAATCAATAATGGTTTCTTAAAATACGTTACCACTTCTCAAATATTTCTTAATATAAATTCCTCAACCATATAAGAATCAAATAATTGGGATTAAATTATATTACATTTTGTGTCAATACACAATCAACAATATGAAATATTCTATCTGAATAGTCATTTTGAAAACTATACAAAAATACATAGTTTACTAGTATAATATCCAAATATCAATAGGTTAATACTACATAATTCCCATAGGTTTTTGGTTCTCTTTCATAACTTGATAACTAGTGGAGAATTTTGAATAAAACGCATCCAACTTCCTTTTCATTTCAATTCGCAAAAAATGTTCTTTCATCATATTATATATCCTCTATATTCAAGATGAATGTCCCATCTCGAATAGTGGTAATCATGAAGAATTTGTAACTGATCTGCAAAAGGAATAACCATCTGATCATGAAATCAAAAAATTTAAACACCAATCCAACATTCATCTCTCAATAGTCTCCATAAAATTTAGAATTAATCTCATAGAAACAAATTCAAAATTAGATGTATCTTTCTAATTAAATGTATTAACCAAATCAGGAATAAAATAAAATTGAAAGGTAATGACAATAAGACCTTATTATTAACATTTAAGGATCATTCCATCTATCCTTGATATCAATATCCACATGTCTCAATTTCACATTTTCCAAATAAACAAATGATTTTATTCTAAATGCTTATCTTAATGAATTTTCATTACCAGGATTGAACATCATGTCGAAGTTAAAAATTGGGAGATGCACCATCCATATTAATTATAATGGATTCTAATATCTTTTTGATAAAATGTGATTCGAGACATTGTTATATGTAAATAATGTAAATTTCACAACAAAGAGTTTATAAAAAATCATTATAAAAGTATAGAATAAAAGTGATGACTCCAAATCATGTGTTGGGTAGTCCTTATCATGGAACTATGACTTATTTAGGCCATAAGAAGCTGAATGATATCTCATAATGAGAGTGTATCATAACCCGGATGTTAAATCCTCAAAAAATATGATGAACCCTTGTATTGATTATATTAATTTCCAAATTGTTACTAACATATAGTGGGAAATAATCTAATATAATGTTCCCTGACATTCCATGATCCAGTGGATGAAATCATTTTTTTCTTATAAAATATGTCATTGATGAAGATGAATGTGGAAAATAATGAATAACATGATTTTAATAACCATATAAACATGAAAAAATGAATATCTGAAAGGAATTATTTTTTTTCATAAGATAAAAACAAATATCATTTTTTGATTCATAGAAACACATATTTCATTGATAACATGAAAAATTATATAAAACAATTTTTTTAAAAAATCATTTAATATTTTTCAATAAAATGATGAGTATGTATGATTATGAACATTATTTCCATGTATTTTTTATCATCCACTATTGTCCATGAAATTACATGATTTAATACACAAACAACTCCACAAAATTATCTGGATACATTTTAAATTTCAGATTCCTCAGTAACATAATGAAAAATGGTTCATTCTTATTACAGAGAGGCATAACCACATAGTTATAGTGTCCATATATACATTAGATAGATTTTTTTAGAATATCCAGCTTCAAAACATGTAATTATTGATATCTCGATCACCATTCAATTTTCAGGAACTATTGGGTTCCCCTCAACTGATCAAACTAATCATCAATGTGTAGATATGGATACTAATTATTTATCATAACATGGTTAATCTTATGAAAATAAACACACAAACGAAGGTTTCTATCATCAATTTTCACAAATAATATTTTCAATGCCCATAGAGTCATGCTTTAAAAAATGAATAATTATCTTTCCGATTCATCAAATTAGAATTTCAATTCCCTTAATTTCATTGCATACATATGATAAGGTGGAAGGAAAATATTACATTTGGTTAGTAAGAAATAATTGTTAAACACTAATTATCTCTTGGGTGGGAACCATTAGAAATATTTTAGGAAATACATTAGGAAATAGATAATCAACTACAAGAAAATCACTATTCCAAAATTCAGCCATTGATTCCATGGTCAAATATTAAATTTTTTATAAAATAGTCCCATCAACTGTTTCCATCATGAATATTATACCTACCATTACATTAAATTCTCCTATAAAGAGATTAATGATCCCTTCCTTAGTCACAAAACATCCCTTTCTAAAATAATTAATAATTTGAGGCATGAACATTTCCAACCAATGCACTCACATGATTATGTCATAAACATCCATTTAAGGCACAATGTAATACCAAAATAATTCTTCTCCATTAATAGTTATACATAATACTTTTCACATAAACATATGAAATTATATTTGGCCAAGTGGAGTTTCAATTTTCAAATTATAAAGAATTATCATAATATTTAAAACTATAATATCAATGAAATGAGAATAAATAAGTGAATGTGATGAACCTGTATCAATAAACAATTTCAAAAGGGTAAAATTCAAAATAATCTTACCTCTCATAGTCGATGGTCATGACTAATCATCTACAATATAATTCTCCTATCTAGACATCTTCATACTATATTTATATTGTTCCTTATTTCCATGTTGATATTTCCCTTAAAGAGTTATGGTATTCCTTGAATAACTAAAGCTAGATTGTATCAACCAAAAAGTGGTGTTATTATTCTCTAATCCCAATGTAGAATATGATTTCTATGAATCATATGTTGTTTTATGAAAACCCTACCAAAGAGCACTATGAAAATATCACTGAATATTCTCTATATGGTTGCAATTGTGACATATCTAGGTGGTATTTTATAATCACGATTCATGTGATAAAGGGATCCAAATTGAAAGTTTTCACATTAAGTCTTGGGTTTATAATAAATATTCAAGGATATATACATGTGATTAGGAGTCATTCCACTACTATTGAAATAGGTGACCCCATTCTTATTATCCATAGCATCATATTTCCCACCATTTCCCATTGCTATGAACATATGTACTCTAACTATATCCCAGGAGATATTCGTATCTTTCACAGTCTCATTATTGACCATGTCTATATTATCTATTATATAAAGGACATATATAATTCAGAAAACATATTTCATCATCCGATATTTAAAAATTTGTGCCTTTAAGGATGAATTTGTAGAATCATCGAGAGAAAAGTGGACTATATTCATCAAGTTATCCTGATACACATTAACTAATAGTCTCCCTACTTCATGATTTAATTTCTTATCATTTTAGAAATCAATATCATGTGATAATAAAATTTTCTGTTAAAAAATAATCAAAATCCCCAAATGAGATTTATTTTTCAAATTTATCCTAATCTACAAATCTCACCAGTGGCATCAAATATCAAACATCATATGAATTTACAAATTGGAATATTGATCTGTTGGACTTCAATGGAAATCAATAATTCAATTCACTCTATTGATCCAAACCGCATCTTTCACGGGTTCCAAATCACGATGAAATATTGGTGGATTGATCATCATGAAAGTAAGATAATGGTTCACTTTTCTAGGTTTATACCATTGGTTCCCCTTTTCCATGGCCTTAATTTTCATGATAATTATCTAAACAAGATATTGGTTTACTTTTGGATAAGGAGTAACCACATTATCAAAATATTCTTTCAATTGGTTTCTACACTGTCTAATAGTTTAAATTTTAGATAACCATAGGAAAATCAATAAAACTAAATCTCTAGAAATGAAATTCATAAAAATTAAAATTTACAACATCAAATATATCAAAAACCATATTCCCACAATTCTAAATATCTCTTCGTTCATTCAGTGTTTAAAATTCTACAATTATATTGAAAATCATACCATTTTCAAAATACCAGTTCAAGGCATTTTCAATATCTCATATATTAATATATTTCAACACTATTGAAAAAATAAACTCTATTGTGAAAAATCAGAAAATATTACCCAAAATGAAGTATAATTACTAGTTGAAAATCACTTCTATCAATGCGTATCATTTTCTTAACAAATCATAAATATGTGATAATGAGATTAAAAAATCCTACCACTATCTAAAAAAATTATGAACTCAATTCCCTCATAAATTTTGTTCACAATAAATTTATTTTCACTGAATTTTATTTACATAACCCCAATGACACTACTACTTTCCACGCAGCCATATCATGTAATATATATGACTATGCATTCAAATTCACGATAGAAGAACAAAATCTTCCTATAACATCATGCCCCTCACCATTGACTTGGGAAGGTGGTGGGATATTACTTTTTTATAGGCGATATATATAGGATGAAAATTGATTGAAAAAAATTCAATGAAGTTCATTAACAATTAAGGGTGATATTCCAATTCAAATTAATATATCAAAATATATAACACTATATCTCATTTAGAGAAATATGAATCTTGATAATCATGGTAATAACTAATGCAATAATAAACTGACAATAATAAAAATATACCTGAATATACCATATCAAATTTCTAATGAGGTTTAAAAGTACCAATAAATCTAAAATGCTCGAAGGCTTAAAATACATCGCTCCAATCATTTTCCAAGACCAAACTAAACAACAAATTCAAGAATAGTATAGATAGAATACGAAGGAAATGATATAGTATTCATTTGCCTAAGTCACAAAAATGATATTAGAAAAAGATCCAATGATCCCATGAATGGGTTGAGTATATAACTAAATATATTCTCCAAAAATTAATTCCCCACTCACACCACAATTCTAAAAACATTTTAGAACACATTTATTAGAAATCAATATATAAAACATAAAAAGTTTATATCTATGCCAGACCATTTTTATGAAAAACCATTTTCATACCCAAATATTTTTAGAAACAAAATTCATTTCCAAGGGTAAGAAAACAAACATGTTATTCAATCCATTTAAAAAAATCCATTTTCTATATAAAATTCCATTACACCTAAACACACTAACCCAAAAAACACAATCATGTGGTTAATATTGATGGTGGAACTTCATGTCCATAACATGTCCCATTGATGGTTGTACATTAGGACCATTATAAATCTTGTTTTATTCATTCCCACCAAATAATTCCAAAAACCACAAACCAATTATCCCATGATATAAGTAACACAATGAAAATTTTATATAACTTTTCTAAAAAATTTACAATCATTAAACCCAAATAAACATGTTAAAAAATCATTTCAAAATCATAATCCAATTTCAATTGTAACCTATACAATTAATGTTCAAAATTATACAAATCTTCATTAAATTGGTTTTCCAACATGAATTTGAAAATAATATTATAATATATTTCAAAAAATCATTCTATTAAAAAACAGTCCATAAAGTTATTATAAGAGGATTTGAGAGTGAAGGAAAATGCCATAGAACCTATGGTGAAAACAAATAATGGAACAAATTATTTAAGAAAACTGGTTTGACACTCATAACACTTTCCTTATATCTCATTACCTACATCAAAACAACCAGATTTTATCATGATTGACATTAAAAAACAAATATCTATCCCAAAATGATGAGATATTGGAATTCATGAGAGGGAATATGAAGATATCTAAATAAAATAAAAGAAGATATACCTACTAAGGAATACAGGCTTCAATACAAAATGATTTTCCTAGATATTACTAACTAATATCGATGAAATGTCTCCACATAATTTTGTAAGACTGGAATTCGAGTTTGGGTGCTTCATGTTAAGAAATAATTAATTAAGGAAGAAAATGAGTTTGATCTGGTATATTTGGATATATATTTATTCCAATCAAGGTTACAAAACACCATTAAGAAAAATGTGTTATAACCATGAACAACCATCAGCATCATGAGGCACTTATAACAGTTGGCTCACACATTTAAGGAAACTATGTACCAATCATACAGAATCCATCATTACCCAAATTCATTATTAATCCTAGGTCGATGAACAGTTTGGACAAATTGTGTACTTTATTATAAGCTTCCCTTGATCCCACTCATTCACTTTTCAAGGATTCTTAAGAATGTACAATTGTTCCTACTAACCGTTCTCAGAAATTCCACCTACATAAAACCCCTAAATGATTATCAATATCCCCCAAACCTCCCCAACATAAAAAAACTATATTATGTTTATAAAACACAAATAATAATTATTTATTAACAAAAGCATGGGTGATACAAGGATTACCGATTGGTCTATGGGCTTGTAGTTTTTTCCAAATTTTTATATAACGTCCAAAAATATAAAATAAGAAGTATAAATTATAATTGAAAATAGTTTCTCAAAATCACCTACTCTAGAACTCATTATGATTGTTCATTATTTTTTAATGATCTTCAACTCTTCGAGGGTTCTTATTCAATTATTAAATACTGAATTCCCTTCATCAACACATTTGTTTCCATTTTTTAATTATAAATTCCAATTACCTTTTCTTCATCAAAATATCATTATTCTTATCTTATCTACTGGTGTAAAAAAATCAGTATTGATATAAGCCTTCGACATGAATTTAAGTCTAAAAATCATCATAGCTGCTAGGTTAATTATTCAATAATTACATTAAATTTAATTTAATAAATAAATAATAACCTAAAATAATAAATATTAAAACACAATTTCATTAAAAAATATTAAGGATTATACATATTATTAGACATGATAACTTTATCGATGTTCCATTAGGATTTGAACTTATTCATCAAATTGACATCAATGAAATTATACTATTTCATTTAACAATGATTACAACAAGTAAAAATAAATACAACTAACACAAAAATTGTCCCCATTACCCCAACATTATTTATCATTATTACACTATTTAAATTAGGAGAGTGTGGGGGAATAGTATTATATAAAAACAATAATCATTTATTAATTAACATTACAAGAAAATATATATGAAATTAATATTCTGGTCATACCAACATAACAAAAAAAAATATATTGTTGTTCAATGTAACATAAAACCCCATTGAAAATATCCCTAATGTATAAATTAATATTTGAATGTATTTGATGATAGGAGAACAATTATTTTATGAAAATAATCAACTATGAATCCTTAAATTCCCAAAACTCATTTCCTAACAGCTTATCATGACTTTTCTCCAACATCAACATATTATCAATATATCATAACAAATGTATCCTCACATTATTTTCATTATTGTGTATCTCATATTTTACTTATCTCAAAATCACTATAATGATTTTTTTTAATTTCAGATTAAGATTACCACTATTCGTTATTCTGTTTTTATATAAAAGGTAAATTCCTTCATAAGTATTGCAAATATCTCTAAAAAATCATCATATAGGATAGATAATAAATTTCTCTAGATTGAGTCCAATTTAGCTATGTATTCATTATTTATATACCTTATATTAAATTAAATGATGAATCCTTTCAAAAAAATATAACATCCACCATTGGATAGAATCCCATAATCATAATAGTAGATTTGATTCGAATATTTCTTATTTACAAAAATAAACAGTATTATTACATGAAATTGGTGTCAATATGATCAATTTCTAGAGTCCTCATTTCAATTCTATTAATTAAATTATGGTATAGTGATTTTAATCTACCTAATGCTTCACCTCATTTCAGGAAAAGTAGTTGTCAATATCATGAATGGTGTTTTCATTAAGAGGTGAATTAAAAAATTAATTTATAGTAAGGAGTCTCATTGAAATGTTACATTCATTAGGAAAAACGTTGTAAATTAATATTATATATTTTTAATGAAATCTATTGAACACCTTACATCCCCACTGCCACTCAGATATCACTACAAAATGAATCTGTAAACTGAAATACTATAAAGTTTTTATCAAATTATCCAATATTATTTTCAATGATTTATTATTAGGCACAACAATTTATAATTTCCATGTTCAGTTGGATTTCATAATGGTTTCTACAGTTGGAAATGATATATTTTCTTGAGTATTCAATTTTTTTTGAAACATGTTCTTCTTTATATGTTACTTGGGTTTATTCACAATTCCCCCAATATAAAAACATAGTTAATGATACTTAATTTCATTGAATTCTTATAATCATCTCATTTGTATTATGACAAGTTATACAATTTCTTGCAAGATTCCAATCATATGACCTGTGATAATTATGATTCTTTTCAAATCCATTCAAGGACACCCAACTTATGCATTTTTTCATTTCCTTAAAAAATATTTTAATGGAAAAATCCTTACAATTGTTAATAATGACATAAAAAAATACGTTTGTTGAAAAATTCTTATGATACTGAAAATTTAGTGATATAGATATTAAATTAATATAAACATAAATATCTTATGAAATCATGAGAGTTTTCAAATAATGTATAAATTTTAATTTTCCATGGTTTTAACATGTTTTATATACTATTAATCATTAAAAAATATATTTATGATTTAACAATGGAATATTAATAATTTAAAATAAAAAAACTGATATACATCAATAACAATGTGTTATACCATTAAAATTACTATTCCATATATGATAACCATATTGTACCACCATGATATATTTAAATTATGGAACCTATCATTTACTAACTACAATCTAATCAAACATTTCTATAAAAATATAATGAAATAAAATAAATTGAAACCAGATTAACTGATAATCAAATATTCCCTATTATAAATAATAATTATAATAAAATATTCAATATTTCTCAAAATTAAATGATTTAAATATATATATAAAGAGGGTAACATAAAATTTTCCATACATGTAATATTACATATAGTGATTTAAAATATTATAAAAATTAATTATAATAAAATAATTATAATGAATGAAAAATTAATGTTCCAAAAAAAATTGGATTCGAAATATATTTTCATTGTGGACTATCACATGTAGTGAATGTTTTTTTTATGAAAATAATATCATTGGAAAATTATTTTATCTTGTTTAAAAAAATTGATTGTGTGTGATTAAGTTTTAATGTATTAAATTCAAATCAATTGTACATTTATTATTATACTAATCTTATTCTATCTACATTATAACTGATTCACATAACTAAAAAATAATAAATAATCATGAATAATGGATGATTATTATTAATATATAAAAGTAATAAATAATAAAATAAACCATGTGTTTTAACATAAATACAAAACATTTCAAATGGTTTTGGATTTAATTTTATAGTTCTTTTTGAATAATATTTTCAAAGTATTAATATGAGTGAAATAGTTAGAAACCAACATTATATAATAATATTAATCTAATTATATAAAAAAAATAATTATATATTTTAATGTAATAGATGTATAAAATTAAATTTGTGGATAAATAAAATAATTAACCCCATAAATGTTTTAAAATTGTAATAAATTTTTTTGAGAAAGTGTAAACACCAAATTAAGTAAAAAATATGAATAATAATCAATTTTGGAAAATATTCTATCTATTTAATTTGAAAACCATAGAAATATATATTAGCACATTAACCAATGACAAAAACAAACCTAAAATACAAAGCATTCCCAAATGTAGAATTTTAACATGGAGTATGGAATTCAAGTCGATTAAAATCGAATATATTTTGAGGTTCATTAATGAGAATCCATGTATAAGAATTCTAATATATTTAATGAAACACACATTCACAGATTTAATGGGAATCCATAATATAATTTCAAATTAAACATTTATTTCCTATAAATTGAAAAAAAAAATTTAATAAATAGTGAAAACACCGTGTTACTTTTTAAAAACCATATTTTTATTTGAATAAATATTTATTTTAAATAAATTTATTTTCGGTCAAATTTGATACACGATACCTATATAAGTTCAATGACATTAATTGGAGTCATTTTATAATAATTTTAGATATATAAATATTTTTTTGAACTTTTCACCGTCTTTTACCCACCTCCTAGGAGAATTTTCAAATTTACATAAAACATAATTTTACTGCTTCTGTCAGTGGAATTTCAAAAATACAAGAGACACGGTTAATATCAAGCACTAAATTGTGGTTCAATGAGATGAATTTTTTTAGTGAATAGTAACTTTTTACTTTTTTACCACGGTTAATGTAAATAGGGTAACTAAGGGTAAAAATGATATTATTATTACACTAACATATGTACTATTTCTATTGGATATATATAATTCGACCAAAAAAACCTTAGGAATAATATATGACCATTTAGGCCCCCATGGATTAGATTAGGACATTTATTATTAATTTATTTAAAGAGGAGTTAAAATAGTTAAAATAGAATGTAATATCTAATTAATTTTTAATGGAGGGGTATAAATAAGATAAATTCAACTATAAATATTAATTAGAAATCTAAATGTAATTCCTACATAATTAAATTTTATTTATAATTTTTAGACATAAAATAATTTAATTTATTTATGACACAATGATGATGCAGTAATTATCTTATTAATGAAATATTTACATAATTGATGTTATAAATACCCAAATAAATGTAATTTGAGACTTTTTATGAATTCCATTAATTGTATAGGTTACTATGACATGTTAGAATTGATTTAATTAACTTTTTTTGAACTAATCATTCTGTTATGTTTTTCACAAAAATCAATTACCAAATAGTGTCAAAATTGACATAAAATAGTTTTTAAAACAAATATTATATTAGTAATTGTTATTTTTTTCCAAAAATCCAAATTTCATCCTAATGACTTATATAAGGTTATATATATTAATAATAAACATTTTGGGGTTCTTTTGGCTTGTTATACTATGTTTATTAACCTTATAGTGTAAGAAAATAAGAAGACACAGTAAAAGTTAAATTATCTAACTTAAAGTTAAATATAAATGATAAGGTTAAAATAGATACATAAACTTTTCTATATTCTATATTATGAGAGTATTTCGTCCCATACCCACATTATATTTTAAATAAATCAATTTGGAGCTATTAAAAACCGAATATGGATTTATAATAAAATAATATGTTTAGTTTTTCCAAAGGTACCCCTCTCCTCCCTTATAAAAGGGAACCTCCTCCCTCTCTACCCCACACCACATTTAGCCTTAATGCTCGGCCAAACCCTGAAAATATATCTTATCCAATTCAATAGAAACATACTAGAGGTCCTATTCTTCTTCAAATACCAATTTTAGTGCCCTAATAGGAGGTCTCAAAGAGGCGCTTCAAAGAAGAGGTAATGCCTATTACCGATTCTTTCAACTTTATTTATTCATCCACTTATTATTATTAAGTTGTTTCATTATGAAGTAATAACATTAGTATCACTAATATAATGATATGTTATTATATGTATGAAACAACCTTATTTTATAATCTATCCATCCTACAGAAAATGAAATCACCACGCGTGCGTATGTACGGAATACCGTCTCCACACCGTGGTGTAATCTATTTTCCACCACCATCGTACTTGGATGGGTATAATGGTGTAAATAATAACTATATATGATTATTTTAAAGTGATATTGATTCTGAAATAGTATACATACACTCCAATACAATTCCACTATCATGGGAACGATATCATCGCTCGTGCGTACGTACAGAATATCGTCTCCACGATGTGATGCGACTCATTCTACATGCTTTTCATTTCATAATGATTACATATGTGAATCGAATGAATAAATATGATATGTATTACACTAATAAAATTCTATAAATGATGTATCTATACCCTAAAAAGAAGAAGGTTAATTTATTCGTCAAAACACGCATAAGAACAATAAGTAATAAACACCCGAATAACAAGTAGCAATGAAATATAACTAGTAAGAAGCTAATAATATGACCATATATGATATCATAACAACGAGTATGATTCTGTAATAAGTCAATGACATTATTTAAATCATTATACAGGTGTTTTAGACACTTACGAAGCAAATCCTACCTAAGGTAAGGGAAAATCTCGCAATATCATTTTTATCCGAGATTGTTTATACATCAGAATTTACTTGGGAATATTTATCATCCACATACATATTTCCTCAATATGTAATATTTATATACTTCTACAATTTTTTAAATCCAATTTTACCCTTCGGTGAGTTTTTAGTAAAAGATATGAAAGGAATATTTTGTCGTTTTTCATACGAGGTATTTTTTACTTTTCCGAAAAAAGTACGAGAAGAATTTTTTTAACTTATACAGCATGAATGGATTTTTAGAACATTATTTCCATGAGGATTACTTTACAAATTTTAAAGTTTATTTTTAATCAACTTTTTTCAGTTTAAAATTATATGACATGTTACGGAAGGAAAATTGTTTTGAAGTAGAAAGGATATTTTCCTCAATAATGGAGTTCAAGTGTTTTATCAAAATTATTTTCCATAAAAGATAATATAGGTTTATGTTTCTATCCCTATTTTTACATTTTTTTGGTTATTTTATGATTGAATTATTTTTATGATGTCCTTTTATCTTATAGGGATTGTGTAATGAGGCATGATGATTAAGAATCCCATTTTTATTACATGGGTTATGCTATGATGTATGATGTATGATTTTGTGTCACATATAAGAATGGTATCATTATGAGATGGGTGGGACCTATATCTCCCTACAATGAATTGGGTAAAGATTTATATCTAATGAGATAGACATGCCTGGAATGGCAGGTTAATCCGGTTCAGTGAAACAGGACTGAAACGAGGAGTGAACTCGGTTCAGAAATGGACTTTGTCTGCTAAGATAGTCTTGGAAATGTGTCTTGACTACTAAGAAATGACTCTCTATTATTATGTGTGTATTCCACAAAGTATCATGTTTTATGTTATGATTATTGGGATTACATTTTCTTCTATGATTTATCCCATGTTATGAAATTATGATATATTTTGAGGGTTAAGATTTCAAAAATGTTATGTTCTTAGGAATATGATGTGATTGTTATTTCTTTTGTTTACCCTTACTAAGCATTTGATCTCACCCTTTTGTATGTTTTCTTTCCCCAGGTCAGGAAGAAGGTTATTAAGTAATATATGAAAAAAAGTTACTCTAGATATGATGAAATAAATGGGAGGCAATGTAGATGCTTTATGAACTAGTTGTTTATGTTTCCCAGCTTCTAAAGACACTATACCTATACTGTCCTTTCATGGTTTTATTATATGATGTAATAAGTATGCTTCAATTTTTATGTTATAACCATGTATGTAAAGTATGGGTCGTTATAGTTGGTATTAGAGGAAATGTACAGTCACCCTTTGGAAACTAGGATGTGAAAGCCTTAGCAAGAACCCTAAGGATAAGTCTAAGCATAAAACATGAACATAGTGTTTTAAAATTTTCCATGAAAAACCTATGATAAGACCTTAAGTGTAAAATTTTATTCATGATTATGTGTTTTTACTATTATAATTAGTGTTTCTCACACTATTATTCGTGGTTTTAGTAAAGTGATGTAACCTAAAGGAATCATGTTAATGAGGAATGCGACAGGAAAAGAAATGATTGTCCCCCTAAGGAACCAAACATTATTGGATCTGGAATAGAAAATCTTGTAGCCACGCTCACCCAACTATCTCAAGCTATGAATCATGCAGGACATCCCAACGAGCAAAGGAAGGAGAAATATTCTATTGAATCCTTCATGAGGCAGCGTCCACCTTCATCCAGCGGGTCTTCTGATCCATTAGTGGCTGAACAATGGATCAGCACCACTAAAAAGATATTTTCAGTTCTTCAATGTTCTTAACATGATAACATCATCTTAGCAGTATATCTTTCGGATGGATATTCAGATCAATGGTGGAATATTATCAAGAATACGAGGCCACGAGATGAAATTTAGTCCATGGAATGGGACGAGTTCAAGGACTTATTTTTAAATAAGTACTTCCCCCGTATTCTTCGAACAAAGATGGAGAAAGGGTTTCTTGAACTAAAGACAAAGGATGATGAATCTGCAGGTACCTATGAAGAAAATTTTACAAGACATTCCAGGTACGCTTCTGGTATTATTATCCAAACTGAGAGTAAGATCGATCGATTCTTTAGTGGCTTAAAACCAAGTCTTCGAAGGGTGTTAGCCATAAGGGACTTCAATAGATACGAGGAAATAATTCGATGTGCTCTCAAATTTGAGGGGGAGATTGGAGTAACCCATCAGTCATATGGGTTTGATAAGAAGATGAAATTGGATTTCAATGGAAAATATAAAGAGCACACTGAAAAGAATATGAGTTTTCCCTAATGCTCAAAGTTTGGAATGAAACATGAAGGGAGTTGTCTTAAAGGGACAAGTAAATGTTTCAAATGTGGAAAGGAATGTCATCGGGAATTTGAATTCCACAATGATGGGAAGGAGATGTCTAGTGATGCAACAACGAAAAGGCTACAAAGAGTTCACCTCCTACACTTCAATGTTACAAGTGCAAAGAAATGGGGAATTATACAAATCAATGCCCTAATCCAAGGGTTTTTGATGATGATCGACATCAACAAACTCTTAAGGCTAAAGACAAAGGAATGTAACATGCAATTTCTATCAGCGATGTGGAGTACGATAATGAAGTGGTGAAACGTACACTTACCATCATCTCTAAAGTATAAAATGTTTTATTTGATTCTGGATCAACCCACTATTTTATTTATAAATAATTTTCTAAGGGTATCGCCATATTACCTCAAAAATTAGATGTTGAGTAAGTTGTGAGAACCCCTAATGGCACCATAGTCGCATCAAATGTTTATAATTCTTCTCCGATTGAAGTTTGTGGGAATGTTCTTCCTGAAAATCTTGTGATCCTTCCTATAGTGGAATTTGATAAGATTCTTGGCATGGATTGGATTTATCTATATGGAGATCATATCAATTTCCAAGGAAGGGAAGTCACATTTCATATTCCAGATCAATCTATGATCGTCTATCGATGTAAGGATGAAAATAACCATCCAGTGGAAATTTCATCCATCTTATGGGTCCTGATTCCACTAAATGAAGGTAATTTATCTAAAATGGTTGGACAGAAACTCATGATTAATAATATTCCCATTGTACGGGATTTTTATGATGTCTTTCCGGAGGAATTTCTGGGTCTTTCACCAAATCCTGATGTTGAGTTTTTAATAGAACTCGTACTGGGTGATTTGCCTATTTTAAATACACCTTATAGAATGCCCCCAATTGAGTTGTAATAATTGAAGAAAAAACTCCAAGAGAATCTTGATACGGGATTTATACACCCATCTGAGTCACCTTGGGGAGCACCTGTTCATTTTGTTAAGAAGAAAGATGGATCAATGAGACTCTGCATTGATTATCGAGAACTTAACAAGATCGCTATCAAGAACAAATATCCTCTCATGCGCATTGATGACTTATTTGACCAACTACATGGAGCTCAATACTTTTCCAAGATTGATATTCGTTTAGGGTATCATCAATTAAGGGTTAAAAGGGAAGATATACCAAACACGGCTTTCTGTACAAGGTATGGACACTATGAATTTATAGTGATTCAATGTGGTCTTACTAATTCCACTAATGTCTTCATGGATCTGATGAATAGAGTGTTTAGAGACTATCTTGATCAGTTTGTCGTAGTATTTATAGACTATATTCTTGTCTATTCAAAGAGAAAGGAAGAACATGACGATCACTTGAGAATTATATTGAAGACCCTAAGAATGGAGAAGCTTTATTCCAAATTTACCGAGTGTTAATTTTGTCTTCAAAAAGTTGCATTTTTTGGTCACATAATCTCAAATGAGGGGATATCTGTGGATCCAGCCACAATAGAGGTTATTGAAAGATGGTCGAGACCAACAACAGTAACCGAGATCCAATGTTTCCGTGGTTTGGCTGGATATTATCGACGTTTTGTGAATGATTTTTCACTATTATCTAATATACTCACTAGGTTGACTCGAAACGGAGTTAAGTTTGTTTGGACGGAGGAAAGTGAAGAGAATTTCATGGAGTTGAAAAGAAGTTTATCCAGTGCACATGTACTCACACTTCCTTGTAGTGGAGAATGGTTTGTGATCTACTGTGATGCATCCAAGTAGGGGCTGGGGTGTGTTCTTATGAAAAAATATATGGTGATAGCTTATGCCTCATGATAGTTGAAAATCCATGAACAAAATTACCCAACTCATGATTTGGAGTTAGCTGCAGTAATCCTTGCATTAATGATTTGGAGGCATTATTTTTATGGAGAAAGGTTTGAAATTTATACTGATCATAAAAGATTAACGTATATGTTCACAAAAAATGATCCGAATATGCACCAAAGAAGATGGTTGGAGCTGATTAAGGATTATGACTGATCAATTCATTACCACCCTTAGAAATCAAACAAGGTGGCAGATGCATTAAGTCGACAAAACCATGCTAGCTTACCCATGATGAGGATCACAAAAGATTCAATATTTATGGATTTACAAAGGATGTATATTGGATTTATAATGAAAGGGGAAAAATCATATCTTTCTCAAATGACTGTTAAACCATCTATACATGTGAATATTAAAGAGGCACAGAATGAAGATGTAGAGTTACAAAAGAAGGTGAGAAATATTCCTCAATTCATCATTGATTGTGATGGGATAATAAAGTTCCACAATCGGGTTTCTGTTCCTCCCATCCCAGAATTAAAGAACGGGCTACTGGATGAGGCTTATAGTTCTTCATTCTCTATTCATCCTGGAAGCACAAATATGTATATGGACCTAAAAGAGTACTTCTGGTGGGATGGCATGAAAAGAGATATTGTCGAATATGTCTCTCGATACTTGTATTGCCAGCAAGTTAAATATAAGAGACAGAAGTATAAGGGGATGTTACAACCATTACCCATACCAGAATGGAAATGGGAAAACATCACTATGGACTTTGTCACCGGACTTCCTAAAACATCCAAAGGTAACAATGTTATTCGGGTCATAGTTGATCATCTTACAATGTATGCACACTTCATTGCTATTAGAGAAGATTTCTCTCTGGATCAGCATGCCAGGATATATGTAAATGAAGTGGTAAGATTGCATGGAGTACCACTTTATATTATATTTGATCAGGATCTTATGTTTACATAAAAGTTTTGGCGAAGTCTTTAGTATACTCTAGATACATAGTTGAGTTTTAGCACTGCTTATCATCCTCATACAGACGGTCAGTCTGAGAGAACAATTCATACTCTAGAAGATATCTTAAAAGCTTGCTCTATGGATTTCAATGGTGGTTGGGATCAACACCTGCCTTTGGTGGAATTTTCATATAATAATAGCTTTCACTCTAGTATTCAGATGCTCCTTATGAAACTCTCTATGGAAAGAAATCTAGAACTCCAACTTGCTGGGATGAAGTTGGTGAATGAAATCTATTAGGACCTGATCATGTTGATGAAATGGAAGAAAAGGTCAGATCCATTCAACAACACATAAGAGCCGCTCAGAGTAGATAGAAAAGTTATGCCGACATCTGAATAAATGACCTAGAATTTGAAGTGGGTGATAAAGTGTTCTTACAAATATCTCCCTGGAAGAGGGTCGTGAGATTTGGAATGAACGGAATGTTGAGCCCTAGATATATCGGTCCTTTTGAAATTCTGGATCGTGTTGGGAAGGTTGCTTACCGATTGGAGCTTCCCCCGAATCTATCTGAAGTTCCTGATGTGTTCCATGTATCTCTACTGAGAAAGTACATACATGATCCTTCACATGTACTCAGCTCAAAAGTTGTACCACTGGAGCAGGATCTTTCTTATGAAGAACATCCGATAGTGATTCTGGATCATAGAGAAAAATTCCTACGGAACAAGACCACTCGCTTGGTGAAAGATTTATGGAGGATCCACCATTTATGAGAAGCTACATGGGAGCTTATGGATATGATGAGGGAGAGGTATCCTGATCTGTTTGTTACAATGTGGCGAATTTCGAGGGCGAAATTCATTTTAAGGGGGGTAGAATGTAACACCCGAGACTTTTATGAGAAATATTTTGTTTTTATGTTATATAAATCATCAAAAGAATCTTTCACTACACACAACACAAGCTTTGATTTCTTTACATGCAATCATGACCTTACTCGATAGCTTGCGTCGTACGCAATTCCGAGTTTCACTAAACAACGATATGCTATTAATATAATATTAAAACTAGCCGTTATGAATATTAATACCCACTTTTTGAAATTTTTTAAATTTTATTTTTCAAAATGGACTTAATTTTTGGATTCGGAATATCGAAATTATCCTAGGATGAAATTTTGGAATTTTTCTGAAAAATTTTAATTTTTGATGAATAGTGAACACACTGGGTTACTATTTTAAAACCGAATTTTTATTTAAATAATTATTTATTTTAATTAAATTTATTTTAGGTAAAATTTTATACATAATACCTATATATGTTCAATTAAATTTATTGGATTAATTTTATAATAATTTCAAATATATAAAAATTTTATTTAACTTTTCACCGTCTTTTACCCATCTCCTAAGAGAATTTGAAAATTTACATAAAACATAATTTTACAACTTCTGTGAGTGGAATTTAGAAAATACTAGAGACATGGTTAATATAAAGGACTAAAATGTGGTTCAATGAGATGAAAGTCATTTTTGGGGAATAGTAACTTTTTACTTTTTTTACCACGGTTAAGAGTAAATAGGGTAACTAAGGGTAAAAATGATATTATTATTACCCTAAAACATGTCCTAAATCTATTGGATAAGTATAATTCGACCAAAAACAACCTTAGGAATAATATATGACCATCTAGGACCACATGTATTAGATTAGGATCTTTAATATTAATTTATTTACAGAAGGGTTAAAATAGTTAAAATCAAAGTTTAATAACTAAATAATATTTAATATAGGGTTATTACTAAGATAAATTAGACTATAAATATTCATTAGAAAGATAAATTTATTTCCTAAAAAATGGTATTTTATTTATAATTTTTAGACATTAAATAATTTAATTTATTTATGACACAAAGATGATGTAGTAATTATATTATTAATGAAATATAGACATAGTTGATGCTATAAATACCCAAATAAATGTAATTTTATACTTTTTGTGAATTACACTAATTCTATAGGTTAATATGAAATGTTATTATTGATTTAATTAAATTTTTTCTAACTAATAATTCTGTTATAATTTTCACAAAAATCAATTAACAAATAGTGTCAAAATTGACATAAAATAGTTGTTAAAACAAATATTATATTATTAATTGTTATTTTATTCCTAAAAATCCAAGGTTCGGAAATATGATTTAGATAAGGTTATATATATTTGTAATAAACAACTTGGGGTTATTTTGGCTTGTTATAGTATGTTTATTAACCTTATTGTGTAAGAAAACAAGAAGACACGGTAAAAGTTAAATTATCTAACATAAAGTTAAATCAATTTGGAGCTATTAAAAACCGAATATGGATTTATAAAAAAAACACTTTTAGTTTTTCTAAAGGTTCCCCTCTCCTCCCTTATAAAAAGGTACCTCCTCCCTCTCTTCCTCACACCACTTTGAGCCTTAACTCTCGGCCAACCCCAACGAAATTATCTTCTACACTTACCTAGAAACATCCTAGAGGTCCTGGTCATCTTCAAAGACCAATGTTATTGCCCGATGTGGAGGTCTCAAAGATGCGCTTCAAAGAAGAGGTAATGTCCGTTACCAATTCTTTCAACATTATTTATTCTTACACTTCTTCTTCTTTAGTTGTTTCATTATGAAGTAATAACATAAGTATCACTAATATACTAATATATTATTATAAATATGAAAAACCCTATTTCACCATCTATCCATCCTATGGAAAATGAAATCACCACGCGTGTGTACGTACAGAATATCGTCTCCACGTCATGGTGTAATCTATTTTCCACCACCACCTTACTTGGAAGGGTATAATGGTGTAAATAATAACTATATATGATTATTGTAAAGTGATATTTATTATGAAATAGTATACATACTCTTCAATACAATTCCATTATCATGGGAACAATATCATCGCTCGTGCGTACGTACGGAATACCATCTCCACGATGTAATGTGACTCGTTCTACATGATTTTCATTGCATAATGATTACATAAATGAATTGAGTGAATAAATATGATATTTATTACACTAATACAATTCTGTAAATGAGGTTTCTATAACCTATAATTAATAATAATAATTTTTTCAACAAAACACGCATAAGAAAAAAAATTAATAAACACCCGAATAACAAGTATCAATGAAGGATTACTAATAATAATTTAAAAATATGACCATATATGATATAATAACAATGAGTATGATTATTGAATAATTTAATGACATTATTTAAATCATTATATAGGAGTTTCATACAGTTACAAAGAAAATCAGACCTAAGGTATGGGAAAATCTCGCAATCTCATTTTTATCCAAGATTTTTTATACTTCAGAATTTACTGGGGAATATTTATCATCCACATCCACATTTCATAAATATTTAAAATTTATATCCTTATAATATTTTTTAAATCCAATTTTTCCCATTCTATGTGTTTTTAGTAAAAGATATGAAAGGAATATTTTTTTATTTTTAGTAGGAGGTACTTTTTGACTTTTCCGACATAAGTACGAGAAAAATGTTTTTTTTAACTTATACGGCATGAATGGATTTTTAGAACATTATTTCCATGAATCTTCCTTTACAAGTTTTCAAATTTATTTTTAATCAACATATTTTAGTTTAAAATTATATCACATGTTAATAAAGGAAAATGTTTTTGAAGTAGAAAGGTTATTTTCCTCAAGAATGGACTTCATGTGTTTTATCAAAATTATTTTCCATCTAAGATAATATAGGGTTCTGTTTCTATCCCTATTTTTACATTGGTTTTATTATGTTATGATGGAATTATTTTTATGATGTCCTTTTATCTTATATGGATTGTGTTATGATGGCATGATGATTAGTAATCCCATTTGTATTACATGTGTTATGCTATGATGTATGATTTATGATTTTGTGGCACCCATAATAATGGTATCATTATGAGATGGGTGGGACCTATATCTCCCTCCAATTCATTGGATAATGATTTATATCTCATGAGATAGACATGGCTGGAACGGAAGGTTAATCCGGTTTAGTGAAACAGGACTGAAACGAGGATTGAACTCGGTTCAGAAATGGACTTTTTTCCGCTAAGATAGTATTGGAAATGAGTTTTGACTACTAAGAAATTATTCTCTATGATTATGTGTGTATAACACAATGATTCATGTTTTAAGTTATGATTATTGGGATTACATTTCACTACTATGATTTATCCCATATTATGAAATTATGATCTCTTTTGTAGGTTATGATTTCCAAAATGATGTATTCTTATAAATATGATGTGATTGATATTTGTTTATATACCCTTACTGAGCATTTGAGCTCACCCTTTTGTATGATTTCATTCCCCAGGTCAGGAAGAAGGTTATTACGTAAGATTTTCCAAAAAGGGACTCTAGATATAATGAAATATATGGGAGGCAATGTAGATGCTTTATGAACCAGTTGTTTATGTTTACTAGTTTCTAAAGACACTATACCTATACGGTACTTTCATTGGTTTTTTATATGTTGTACTATGTATGCTTCAATTTTGATGTAATAACAATGTATGTAATGTATGGGTCGTTATACACCTACTTTATTTAGCCTGAAACCATTGAATAATTTTACAATATGATGTATGATTATGTAACGATTTACTAAAGTGAAATATCTTGTTAAAAGGATTAACCATTTTTCAGAATTTCATGTGGTTAGTTTTGTAATTTTTTTAAACTACTTTTTCAAAAAATGGATTTAGAGGGGTATAATTACTCAAAATGGTTCATCTTTCTGCATTTTCAAAAACCCACCTATATCTTTACATTATTTTAACATTTTACACTTAATTTCTCATTTTTTAAAATATATTTCACGTGAATACTATTCAATTATTTAATTTTAGCAATTTAATTCAAATTTTTTATATTTATCTTTTCCCATATTTTCATTTTGTAGATCAATTAAATATCTAAATTAATCCTCCATTAGATGTATCAAAAGATTTAATTTTTTGACTTGATCTAGGGGTAAATACCATTTAATATTCTATTTGATTTAATAAGGTTTTATTGGGTTGTTGTCCTATATCTCAATCCCTTAATAGTATATCTAACTAAATAATTTTTTACATTACATTTTGCATTATAGAATTTGAGTATTCTTCATTTATCTTATGATGGGGTTTTTTGTAAATCAAACCTTCATATAAAATAATATATCAAAACACATACAGAATTTTATGATTTATTGGTTTCCAAAATAAATAGGTTTTCAAAATATGTTTTGGGAAATTATGAAATTGACAGAATTCCCTTCATGTCATCCCATTCCCTCTCCATGATATGTTTTGTAAATATGTATAGTTAAATTTATAATATTTTGAGAAATAATAATTGTTACCCTATACCATAGAACTGTTTTTATGTAATTGAAAAATTTCATAATAATTACTATATAGACCATTATTGGAAATAATAATTGTTAATATGTCCACACATTTCACAGTAATTACTTTATTCCCTAATGATTAATTATTGACCATACTAGAAGCCAGGATATTAATTTAACACCAATAAATAGTGATATTCATAGTTTTTTTTTAAGAAGGTTATTAATTAATTGTATGATGTAAAAAATAATCTTGTTAGAGAAATTTACAACACATTACTGAAAAAAATATTTTTATGTCAAGGAATTAGACTATTATGAAGAGTTTCTATACATAAACGATGATCTATTTGGTGATTTGAGAATTTATTTATTTTACCCCCAAGTTTTTCTATAAAGGAGACTATTTTTATAATATTTTTAACCTATCATTCCCATCAATGTCCCCCCTATTCCCCCCACAAATAATAGTGTCATTTGGATATGTTTATAGGGGAGAATGGAGGGTTCATGGTTTTCCAAACTGTGCACAGCAACCATGCGCCCATGTCTAGCACATTTAAAACCTGTTAAATTCAATTTTTTCATCGTGGGATTTATCCAATATCACCGTTTTCTACAAAAAAACGACCCTTTATACCATTGAAACCTCCCAAGAACCATAAACCCTCTAGGGATATCCATTTTTATGGTGGGTTTTGTGGAGTAACCTCACACAATCTCAAGTAATTGTTTCACCCTCATAATTTCTACCCTTTTCATGAAACCTATTCCCATTTATTTGAATTCACAAATGACAAGAGTGTATGATTCTATCCCAGGGTTTAACTTTTGTTTTTCCTGGTCTAATATTGTGATTTTAGGCCCGATCAACCTTCTTTAAGGTGAGACGGTGGAGTGATTGACTTTTCTCTCAATGGATTCCGTGTATTAATAGTTTGGGTATGTGATTCCATATGTATGAAATACATCTGACATAGATTCATGTTTTTATAACATTTTCATGTTTATCTCAGTTTCATATTGGTCATGAAATCGTTTTTAGTGGAATTAGTGAAGAAAATGATGTTTTAGTTCCATCTATATGTGAAATTGTGGTTTTTCATAGAAATAATTTTTTGGTTCATGTGGGGCTACACTATAACTACTTATATGATTTTATTGACATATATTAGGGTTGTAAATCATTTATTAATGTTTTTAATTTTGGTTGTTGTTGTGAAAATTTGTATTAATGGTGTTTTTGAAGTATATAAACAATAAGTGGAATGTTTTTGAGAAAATGGATGTTTTACAATGACATCATTTCTTATTTTATACGGGGCTACCCTAAAACTATTTTTTGATTTCATTTAATGTTATGTCACATACATTTCGGTTTTGATACATATACATGTTCACATTGTCTGTAATGTGGTGATTTCAAGAATTTTTAGGTGAAAACCAGTGTGAGATTTTTTGAAGTTGTTTTATTAAAATCAAAATGTTTTGTTGTTTTTTTTAAGTCATATAAATCATGTATAGCTATTGTATTGATTGAATTTTTCTAGTAGTGGTGTTTTTATATGAAATAGTTTGTCTGTACCATGCTGAAATGGTTTTGACAACAATAGGGGAAGAACGAGTGCCTAGGTGGGTGGATATGTTCCCTACTAGTGGATCATTCATAGGAATGTATAGTGACATGGATAGTTTACACCGATATACGAGGTACATAGGGCCCGAGACTATCTAGTGCCTAGGGGTGTTCCCAGTTTTGGTGCTCATTGTATTTGTGGTATTTAAACTTGTCTTAAGGTGTTTTTGGATGTAAATTATAGTATCTAAAATGTATTATTCAATAGTTTCGATATTATGAATGTTTTATTTCTATAAATTTTGATAATTGAATGTTTCATTTCTTGGAATTTATCTCTGCTATTCCATACATGTTAAAACGGTGTGATTTTTCACCTTGTATTGCATTATATTTGGAACCATTGTGTGGTATCCTATTTTTATTTGGATCACACTATACTTACACCCCTTGTATGTATGTATACTTGATTCTGCTTGACACAGGTAAAGTAAGATCATTGGGTGAAGGCGGTTTATGTTGTTAGTCCCCTCATATGGTGTGGTGTAGTGGATAAGGCTCAGAGGCGATGACCCCTTGTCATGTCGTGTAATTTTTTATGATTTTATATTGCATTTATTTATATTTTTACCTCTTGAATTTTATTTAAAACAATTTATTCCGATCATGTTTCAATTCATGCTTGTTTTGGCATAACAATTTTAGATTCATATTATTGACTGTTTTTTAGGTTTTATGCATTCATAATTGGGTGAATCATTCCCAAACCAAACATACTGATACCTGGGAACATGTGCCAGACTATGGGGATAGGGAATGCACTTCAGGCCTTATCATGGACTTATTTTGTTATCTGTATTAGTAGACACTAGATTCGGCTCGTGACAAAATGTTATCAAAGGAGGGAAATGTTTTTGGGTTATATAAAAATTTTGGGAGGTATTTGGATAGATAGCTGCTAAGATTTCTAGGGTTCAAGGTTTTGGCCATGAGTAGGGTGCCGGTACCTCACCTCTCGCGATAGACCTTGATTCATAATGGTATGTTGGAATTGTCTAATTGACTTCACTTCCAGGTGACACATGTGGGCTACGGACCCCACGTGGACATCGAGTGGCAGGGAGTAGTTGTTTCTTTTATTACTGTAATGTGATAAAATATTTTTTTTTATCTATTTGATTAATATTTCATGAATTATGGTTTTGAATATGGTTTTTTTACTATTTCATTTGGTAGAAACATCCCCCCCTCAGAAAGTTCCCACGCACATACAAGAGTATAATGTAGAGGGTTCTCCCACACCAATTTATTAGAGGCCAGTCAATGCTATGGTTTGTGCAGTCCAATCATTGGGACATGGATTGAATACTATTTCTACTCCTATTAGAGTATATAATATAGGTCTTATTAATGATAAATCTCAAAAGTTTCTAAAAAAATTGTAACCTACTTTTTTAGGTCTCATAGAACCCTAAGAAGAAGAGGAACAAATCCTGAAGATCGAGCACATGTTCATGTTCCAAGATACACTCGGACAACTCAATGTGAAGTGTGCCTATTTTTTGTTAGAGGTGTTGAGCCGCTTGTGTTGGGAGTTAGTACACCTGACTGAGAAGAATTCCCATATGCGTTGGGGACATTTCAATACCATATTCATTGACCAGTACTTCCATGATGTGTTGTATTATTCTACATCCCGAGAGGTCATGGACCTTGTTAAGGGCAATCTTTCTATGATGGAGTACACCAACCGTTTCACTGATCTAGTTCGGAATTCCCCTGAAATCATCTTTAATGTACAAGTGAAGGCCCATAGGTTTGATCAGGGCTTGCGGTTCGAGATATACTCCCATGTTTTCTTGTCCAAGCAGAGGACCTCTGTTGTGGTCTTTGACCGGGTGCATGCGGTGGAGATTGATCATAAAGGTAGGGATGGATTATATGTGACTGTATTAGTAGTGGGAACTGAATTATCCTCATATAATAAAGGGAAGGAGGAGGATCAGGTGAAGAAGGGAGGTGGCAGCTCAGGTCACTCTTCTATGCAGTTTTCAACTGTGGATTTTGATGCCTGGTTGGTTTTGTGTCACTAGTTGGGGAGACTTGGGCACATCCGACCAGAATATACACATCCTCTAAAGCCATTTTTTTGTGAGGATGTATGGGTCACATGAAGCACTTTATGGGGTTTCACTCCAACTTCAGTGTGGAGAAAGTTAAGTGGTTTCATGTGTTCTGCTAGCTCAGTCAGAGCCGTCGAGGACGGTGAGATCTTGACTTGGTGGATGTGGTGGTAGATCCAGGTCATAATTAGGATAAATATAGTTTAGGTCATAGCCATATAATAGCGGTCTTCCTCAGGTAGAGATAGTTCATCCTCATGTAATGGTTCAGGCACCATCAGGATCAGAGGCGCGACCATCGACAGTTCAATGAACCGTATTGATTTCATCTTCTATAGCTACTTCCCTTTTTGACACTGGTGCCTCTGTTTCTATGATTTTTGCCCATTTATAGAAAATCTCTTATTTTCTAACTATGTTTTTGTATTTTGTGATGGAGTTACTGATGACAATTGGAAAGAAGGAGCAGGGTCTTAGGTTCCTCTCATGTTCTCTTTTTGTGTTAGGGGTTTAGATGTAGTGGGAGATCTTGGACCTAGATATGGATCGGTTTGACATTATACATGGAATGGATAGTTTAGTAATCTTCTAGGTACACATTGATTGATAATGTCGGTGGGCCATTTTCACAGCACATGATGAGAGTATTCATGTTTATCATGGGGAATGGGATCCTCAGTCGAGTTGTGCAGGACCTCTACTCCCAGAGATGGAAGATGATATTTTTCATTTATCATCAATAGTGATATAGGACACCGATAATTCCCATGATGGTGGAATAACTCATGTAGTTGATGAGTTTCTTGAGGTATTTTCAGCTGATTTTTCAGGTTTTCCCCCAGAACAAAATGTGGAGTTCTCAATTGTTCTAGTGATGGGAACACAAACGATATCTCTTCCCTCATATTAGATATCCCCAAACTATATGATAGAATATAGATAAAACTAAATGTATTATAATTTAATGGATTCATTCACCTGAGTGTCTATTCTTGGTCCACTCTTGTGTTGTTTGTGAAAAAGGCCATTGTATCCCTCATGTTGTGCATTGATTACCGGAATATGTACAATTTAACAACTATGAAAAAATACGATCTTTACATAATAGATTATTTGATCAATTAGTTGAGGGGGAAATTTTAGTTCTAAAAAATAAAGATGTCTTTAGGATACCATCAAACTAGGGTGAATGAGGTAGAAATCCGGATGATAGCCATCCAAACTAGGTACGACCTCTTTGAGTATTTTTTCTTGCCCTTCAGACTGACTAATTATCCTACGGTCATTATGGAACTCATGAATAGTATTTTCCATCAGTATTTAGACTCCATTGTTGGGGTGTCCATGGATTCCATTATGGTATATACTGGATTTGAGGAAGAATGCGAACATCACTTCCGAATTATTTTTTGGCACTTTGTGGGATCATCGCCTCTATGAAATAGATATCAAAGTGCACATTTTGGATCAGGGGGGTGTAATTTTTGGGGCATGTGATTTTGATGCAGGGGGTATCAGTGGCCCCAAGGCGATTAGTGTAGTTTTTTCTTCGGACAAACTGATGAATTTTTTTGAAATCAGAAGCATCCTAGGCCTTGATGGTTATTATATGTGATTTATTCGGCATTTCTCTCGTCTTTCATTCTTGATGACATCACTCACCTAGAAAGGGGTAATCTTTTTATGGGGCCCAAGATATCTTGCATCCTTCATGTATCTAATGTGGCTGTTGAATTCCGCCCCAATGATGATTTATCCTGACGCCAAAATGGGGTATGTGGTGTATTTTGATTCATCAGGTATGTCTCTTGGTTGTGTTCTTATACAAGATGATCACGTGGCGGTGTATGGATCATGGAAACTACAACCACATGAAAATAATTATTCAACACATGCCATGGATTTGGTATCAGTGATGCATGATTTGATGAACTGGTGTCACTACCACTTTGGAGAGATTTTATTTGTCTACTCTAATCACAAATGCATGGCTTATATCTTCTCGCAGAAGAAAATCAATATGATGAAAAAACATTGAATAGAGTACTTTTATGGGTTAGACTTTGACATTTTTTATACCCTAGTCAAGAAAAATTTAGTGGCTGATTCCTTGAGAATAAAGGTACAATTGCACACCTTGAGGAACTCCAGTGATGAGAAAACACTAATGAGCCTCGTTTCACATATGCAAGTAGAGACCAGGGAGAACTGTGAAGGTGAAATCATGGCAATCATTTAGTTGAAAGCTTCTATGTTGGAGTTGATTCAGTGGGAACGGCCTAGTGATATTATTTTCCAATTGTTTAGATAGTTTATTCAGGGTGGGAAGATGTCTCATGATTGGACATTGTCTCTAGACAGAATATTGTGCTTCAAGGGCCATTCAATATTTATTTTATCTCTACAGATATTGGGGATGCATGATAGCCACCCGTCATAGTGGGATGTCGATCCGAATGCCACAAAGATTTATTATGAAGTATATTGGCTATTCTTGTGTCCTGGTATAAGACATGACATCAGAGATATCGTGTCATGATGATATACGTGGCCGTAGGTGAACGCAAAATTAAATTCCCTCCGATTTTCTCAATCCATTATCCATTCCTACCTGGATGATGGAAAAGGTATCCTTTGACTTCATTTTTGGATTCCCTCGTACACCAAGGGGTTAAATTTCCATTTTGGTGGTGATTTATCATCTGACCAAATCATCCCACTCTATTCCAATCGGAGATACAATTAATGGTGATGAGTTGGACCATATGTATCATAATTAGGTTTTAAGGCTCCTTGATTTTTCATTATTATTTGTCTTAGATAGAGTCCACTGCTTTAATTCAATGTTTTGGGATGGCCTACAGAAGGCATTGGGGTCATAGGTCTTGATGAGATGAGTTAGGTGAGACATCACTATTGGGGTCAAGTCTTGTGTTGGAGACTTCTACGAAGGTCAAATAGATCAGTCATAGCTTTTTGACAGCACCAAGTTATCATAAATACTATTCTGACTAGAGGATTCAAGACCAAGAGTATTTTGTGTGGGACATGGTATTCTTGAATGTGGACCCTCATTTAGGCCATCGTCGATTGGGGAAGAAAGGGACACTGACACTGAGATATGTCATACCTTTTGTGATCAATTTTGCATATTAGCAAGGTGGATTATAGGTTGAACTTGTCTTATCAGTTGAAATTCACCCATTTATTCTTCTATGTATCCCTATTGAATAAATAAAACCTAGTTCCATCCCATGTGATGGGTTGGGAACAATTGGAGATAGAGCATGACTTGTCATTTTTGAGCAGCTAGTGAAAATAGTGGACTCCCAAGAGAATGTGCATCAAGGGAAGTATATTCTATTGGTCCGGGTTTTTTAAGCATGGTAGTTATAATCATAATACATGGGAGAGGAATTCATGTGTTTAGGATGAATACATATTCTTGATTTTTGAGCATTCCTTTAGTTGACATTGTTGGAAAAATGTTTTTATGGTGGGAAGAATTGTAACTTAAATTTTCTTCATTAAAGGTACTAATATTTATTATATTTCCCCCCCACATTCACCTATGTCCCCATAATCTCCCACAAATTTATGTGGAATTTGGAGTTTTTTAGGGGAGAAATAAGGGGTCATGATTTAGGTGCATGTTTTTCCAAACTGTGTACACAAACAGTGCTCCCATGTCCAAATCATTTAAAATGAATTAAATTCCATTTTTCCCTCCCAGGATTTTTCCAAACTCACCCCTTTCATCATCTATTCGAATCTTTCATACTTTGCAACCTTCTATAAACCTCAAATCCTCTGTGTAACCCCATTATGAAGGGGTTTGGTGGAGGAACTTCACCAAATCTCTAGTAAGTGTATTTACATCTTAGTTCCTCCCCTTTTCATGAAGTTTATTTCAATTTACGTGAAGTACCAAATTACCATAGGGTAGGGTATGGAATCTAGTGTTTAATATTTGTTTTAATTGGTCTAATAGTTTGTTTTAGGCTCAATCTAATTTCATTGAGGTGCAGTGGTGGGGTGATTGAATATTCACACAAAGCAGTTAATGTTTGAACAATTTTGGAAAATAATAAATGTGTATGAAATAATAGTGATTTATCTTGTTGTTTCTATAGAAATTTCATTATTATCTCAATTTAGTTTTGGATTAAAAATAGGTTTTAGTGGTTACTGTAAAGAAAAATATGTTTAAGATCCATTTTTATGTGAATTTTGAGGTTTTTAGGGTAAAATTTAATAGGATCATTTAGGGATTCCCTATTAAAACATATATTATATTATTGAAATATATTAGGGATGAAAATAATTTTTTTTTTAATTTTTATATTGTTTGGTTTTTTTGAGAACATTATTTTAGTGGTGTTTGTGAAGAATATGAACTTTAAGCAGAATGTAAGTGTGAAAATGGAGGTTTTGAAAGGATACAATTATTTGGTTCATATGGGGCATCCATATAATGATTTTTTACATTCATTGAAAGATATTGGGATACCACTTTTGTTTTGGTGACTTATAAGTGTGCACATACTTTGAAAAGATGTGATTTCAATGAGTTTTTTCTGCAAAACAATTTGATATTTTGAGAAGATGTTTTGTTGAAAATAAAAATGTTTTGTTGTGTATTTTAAGTGGTATAAAGTGTTTATACATAAATTATTGTTTGTATGAATTTTTTTTTGGGGGGGGGGGGTTTAATGAAAATAAATATATTTATCATTCTAAAATTGTTTTATCCCAAAGGGGGAATCCTGAGTACCCAGGTGGGAGAATATATACTAGTACGCTAGTGATCCGGATAGGTTTTTTCTCTTTTTCTAATAAAATTTTAGATAAATAAAACTATAAATAAACTATATGAATTAGTTTCTTGATCAAATAGGATATGGTTATGTTTCCTACTATTGTATCGTACATGGTAATGGATTGTGACATGTATAGTTTAGACAGAGGTTAATGGTGCAAAGGCCTTGATACAATCTCGTTCCTCGGGGTGTTCCCAGTTTTGTTACTCATTGGATATTAGGTATTTACCCATGGAATAGGGTGTGTTTGGATGTACATTACAGTTGAAAACATGAAATATTGAAAATATTTAACATTATTAATTGTTTATTATATATCATTTTACAATGGAATGTTTTATTTATTTGAATTTATCACGCTTTTCATTACATATTAAAAGTGCGTACATTTTCACCTTCTTTTACATACTCATTGGAATAAATGGGTCGTATTATATAGATATTAGTCTCACACCAAAATTAAATTGATTTGGTGTAATTATTCATGATTATGTTTGACGTTGGTAGTGGTAAATCCTCGGGTGAACGCGGTTTGTGTTGTTAGCCCCCTCTTATAGTATGGTGTTTTGAAGACGGCTCAGGGTGTGATGAACCCTTGCCATGTGGAGTCTTTTTGGATGATTTGATGATGATTTTATTTATTTTGGGACCAATTTTATTTTATTATAAACCATGTATTCAGATATCATTTTTTATATGGCTTCGTTGGAATGAAAATTTCATATTCATATTATTGATTTTTTGTAATGTTTTATGCATTCATAATCAGGTAAATCATTCCTAAACCAAATGTATTAATACCCAATAACATGTTCCTAATAGTGGGGATAGACAACGCCCTTCGATCCTTTTCATGTGATGGATTTGGTGCCAATATTTATGTTGAAAAGATTAGTTTTGCGACATTATTAATTAGTTTTCTAATCCAATCGCAATTATCATTAACATTTTATCCCTAATAGTGTTTCAACCCCGTTATTTTAATCACCAAATCAATGGTAGGTATCCATAGATAAAAATTTATAATAAAATAAATGAATACCCAATTCCATATTTCAATAATATCCTCATCTAAATTCTGTAACTAACTTCTTTAATTTTTCTTTCACTAAAAAGGGACACAATCATAACCTTCACTCCCCCAAAATAAGACCACGTAGTGATAAATGTTCAATTGAACAATAAAAATGAATTAATTTGAATACATATGGGTATTTCCCATTAAATTGGTATGTATAGAGATGTTGGAATATTTGATTTAATAATTCATAGAACCACAATAAAATAATCATCATAATGGATTACTATACATAGTATAAATTTGATACTATCTCACATAAACTATTATATAATAAGATTAATGGGGTTTTTAAATTTCCAATTCACTATTTAAACTCATTAAATTTTATGATACTGTATTATTTCATTCATTCTAATTCACAAGAAAAATATTTTTTATAAATGATAGATATTAATAGTTTTGGGTCAGATTTATAAGATACCCCAGTATTCATAAAATAAATTGTGTATTAACACAAAATATTTAAAAACTGAAGAGACAACGAGATTATAATAAAAACATTAATTTTTTTAAATTGTTTTAATTTTTAAGCAGTTTGAATGATTTATTTTTTGGTTTTATATTCAATGTGTTTTGTGTTTTTTTAGTTGTTGTACATTCCATCCATGATAACTGAAGCAGTCAAATATATTTCTTTATAATACACATGAACGAATTCATCTTCTTAATGATGGATTGAAACACATATTAATAAAATTTTATCCAATCAAATAAATAATTAAAAAAAATTAAAATCTCATTGATTAATGGATAGATGATGGAATTAAGGATTAAATTTTTATGGATTTTTGTTTCTTAATTGGAGACAAGATAAAAAATTTATAGTATTTGTGAGAACATTCTAATGTTAATAAATACATTTAATTGTTTACATGAATGGTTTTTATGAATAATATTTTATATTTATTATATAATGTCTGTCGAAATAGATAATTTTTTTTAAATTGATAATCCTTTCATATGACAGATAATATATAATGATATTTCTATTAGTTAGTCATGAAATTGATGATTAAATAGGAATAAAAGAGTGAATTATCATTTTACAAATGACGTGATTATGTTGATATTACTATAAAATTGAATACGTTACACTTTACATATTGATACAAGGAGTGGATAAATTATAATCAAGAGTTATTAGAAATGAAAAAACTATAAATAAATAATCTCTATGGATCATCTAGAAAATTCACAACTAATTCATTAATCTCATTTAAATAAGAACTATATTTCAACTAGACAAATTATTCAATCATAAAAAATTATTATATATTCCTATATAAATTATAATAGAAGTTTTTAAAAAAATTGAAAAATAACATACATAAATGAATTAATAATTCAAAAAATAGGGGCTGAAGTGAGAACATTTCTCATTTAAATAGCCTAATAATTTAATTAATTTTGTTTTCATGAAAAATAAATAAAATTAAAACATATTTGAAACATGATTTTACAATTTAATATAATAAAATACATAATTACTTTTAAAGTTATATCATGATATTCCATCCATCACTAATTTCAATAAAAACACAATGTGTGTGCTCGTAATTCCTTTATTCTTTCCCTTGATCTATTTTAGTATACTAGAAGAAAATATTTTAATTTCACTCCATGAATCTACCTAATAATATTTGGTTATAAAAAATTTTATTTACCTCAACATCAGTAAACTATTTTGTAAAATAAATATATTTTAACCAATACTTTCCATTATTTATATTGGATATCTTTAACTTCTTAGTAACATTAGCAAAATTAACTAATAAAACAATCATGCTTCATATTTAATTATGTTATCTAGAATGAATCTAATTATTTAGGTATTTATTATTTATATAAATAGATAATTAATTAATATAATCCATGTTTTCTCGGTGCATTTCCCTTATTTACTTTGGATGCATAACTTTATATATGTCTAACGCTGCATGTTATTTCTAATTTTTGAATAATAAGCAATAAATTAACATTTCATTGATATTTATCATGTAATCGTAATAGTTCCTCAAATTAATTTCTAAAAATTCACTTGGGAATTTTCACTAATAATTTATAACAATATTGACCTTAATTCAGATAATGATGAGGTCGATTATATTCATGGATATTTAATTGGACTATGAACACAAATAGTTGTCTTTCGAAGGTGTTTATTACAAAATATTTTAATTATTTGGATTATAAATCTAAATATGAGGTCAAAAACACATTAAATATATCCATCAAATTAAATTAAATTTACCTCTTCAGATCTCATTGTTCAGTGATTGAGAAATCAGATGTCCCCATTTATTCTTCACTTATTGGTTAGGTAACAAGAAATAAATTTATTACGTGAGTATAAAAATCATCTTCATGTTCAACATAAATTCTCTAATTTATTCTCAAAAATAATTCTTACTCATGACACACAATAATATTATGTATTATATAATTAAAATAATCCTTATAAAAAATATTCCTTTACAAAAATGATGACTTCTAGATATCAAAATTGACTTGGCTTTGGTCTCAGACCCCTTGGTTTGATATTCTTATATGGTTGTCCATTCTATTTATCTAGGAATAAGAATCCGTATTGATTTTTTCCTGATATTTATCAATAATTTATTTCAATCTATTGTGATAAGATGTTCACATTCATAATACATATTGAGTTTCAATATCCATCAGCCAAACACTATTAGGGTGGCTTGGTGAGGGCTTGAATACTATAGAGATTAAGTTCATCTTCTTATAGAATATTTTTCAAGATTCATTCTCTAAAATCTATGATTAATGATGTTTTGGTTGATCTAGGATGCATCATGTATTTAAAAGGTTGCAGTTTGATCTCCGTATAGATTCTCATCTTTGTTTTGACATGAGTTCTTCATTATCATTGCCAACATATTCTACAATATTTTATATATGTAAACACGTGGTCAAGTTTTCTAAAAATCACAAAACCCTTAAAATTTTAATTAATGTATTATTATAATTGATAAAATTTATTTAAATAATTATTAGTTCAATAATTATATTCTTTTTAAATGTTGACCATGTCATACAATGGTTCATATCATATTCCTTATGACCATTATCTAAAATAATATTGTTAGAAATTATTGAAATTAATATAAAAATAATAATTATATTGTAGATAAATCATTATTATATAAAATACTAATGATAGTGATGAAATTATTTTATGAAAATTAACAATTTATATACAAAAAAGGCAAAAAAAACAATAGTCAAAATGTTTTGAAAAGTACATTTTTTTCAGTTGTCATCATTTTTATTAAACATCAATGTAATCATAATTCCCAAACCTATTTTTTATATAAAACAATAAAACATTGAAAATTTAAATATCAAAAATAATAGACTTAACGAACATTAAAATTATATTTCACGTATTACTCCTTGTGAACCAATATAATATTTTATTTGGAAATATAAAGAAATTAAATGATGAAACATTAATAAACATAGTAGTAAACTCATCAATTTTTTGAAAATAATTAAAATAATAATATTTTAATGATAGATTAAAAAAATCAATTTTTCCCATTATAATGAACATTTTAGTTTTAATTATACAGTATTCTCCTAAATGAAATTGGGAAAACAAGTATCTAGACATGGATACATCAATACTCATCATTAAATTGGAAAACCCCCCATATAAATTGAACTCAATAGTTGACATTATCAAACACATACCTAACAACATTTTCAACATTGTACCCACAAAATAATCATACGGAATGTATCAATTTTTGAAAAATATGTATCTATAAACATGAGTAACATCATGTATTGAGAAATCATAAATTCAAACACTCACATAAAATATTTGAAACATATATGTCACACTCTATTCTGTATACATTTTTATTTATATGTCAAAAAACACCTAATTTTATTCACATTAGAATATATGAAATCCCAATAAAAATGTAAAACCCCAAGCTTCCATGGTATGTTTCTATTTGAATAATAAAGAAGCGTGTGTTGTACAAAACTTCGAGTTCTAACACACCGCGACCAATCAAAGTAGCCGTTATGAATAGTAATCCCCACTTTTTGAAATTATATAAATTTTATATTTGAAAATGGACTTCATTTTTTTATTCAGAATATCGAAATTATCCTAAGTTGAATATTTTGTAATTTTCTGAGAACGTCCAATTTTCTATGAATAAAAAAATACATAAAAACAACTTATTTAATCAAAATAATTTATAGTGATAAATAATACTATTGAGTGGTTTTAAACTATAATTGGAATATATTTTTACCATTTTATCCAATGGTGGCCATTACAAATAATTTCACATTGAAATTGGAAATAAACATTTGTCAATCTTTTGATATATATTAATTAATAAAAACACGCTATTTGTTGTGACAGTGAGAAATAAATAATAATTAAATAAATAAACTTATATTTTTTGAATTTTGTTAAATGTACATCATTTTTGAATTTGGAATATCAAATATATCTTAGAATGAATTTTTGGTATTTTCGGAAAAACAACGATTTTTGATGAATAGTGAAACCACTATGTGGAAGTGAAAAAAACTAATATTTCGTTTGAATGAAATTTTACCACATCTGTGATTTGAATTTCAAAAATCCGACATAAATCATTGTCATTAGGAAGTAAAATGTGGTTCAAGGGGATTAAATATTTTTTTATGAATAGTAAGTTTTAAGTTTTATTAATCATGATTAACGGTAATTAGTGTAATTTAAGGGTAATATAATGATATAATAATATGAAATTAACATTACACTTGTCCTAACCTTATTGGATGAGTCATGGCCGACCAAGACAATCCATGGGTCAACATGGGGGCCCCATGGAGCCACCTGGGTAAGAAAATGACATTAATACCTTTTATTTAAAGTAAAAATAAAAATGCCACAAACATGCTATGTTTTACTAAAATACATTTTACAAGGGGTTATAAAAGTTATCTTTTCGACTATAAATATCCATTGGAAAGCTAAAAAATTTTCCTACATCATGGTAATTTTTTTATAATTTTTAGGCCTTAAATAAATAACATTATTTATCACACCATGGTGATGCAACGATTACCTAATTAATGAACTTTTTAAATAAAATGAAAAGATATTGTAAAAACTAAGACATACACTTGTGAAAAACCTATTGGATAAGTATATTTCCAACCATTATCACGTCATATTCTAAATATATAATTGTGGTACCTTTTAAATCCGAAAATCATTTCATAATAATGTAACATTTCATGACATTCCAAGAGTGCCCCTCCTCTCCTCTTATAAAAGGACCCCAACTCTACCACCTTAGTCACACTATCAAAGCCATTTGTATTGGCCAAACTCAGACCAAATACTCTCTAAACTTCCCTATCTTACTCCTAGAGGCATCAGTTTGGTCAAATGTCTTCCCAAGGAAGTCTTTGGCTAAAATCAAAAAGAGTTACCCCATTTTAAGGTAATGTCTTCTATTATGTTATTTTGTTTTATTTTTCATCTCCAACCCCTTTATCTATTTTTATTTATTTATTTTGTGACATTAAACATTATATTAAATATAATAGGATGTTGTTATGAGAATGATTTTATTTAAACTTACACACACCTTCGTATAATGGTTAAAGAACATACTGTTTTTGTGGGTGGCGAATTACTGCCTCACGAAACGAAGATTGTTCAATGTTATTTTAACACCTCTCATGGTGTCCAATAAGATTTCACTATATTTATATAGGATGTATATTATGTTTATGTTTTCCTTATGCATTTGTATTTTTCATTTATGGCATACCTTTATGATTTCCATTATGGGTAAACACGATAATTTCATTTTAGGAAATGCGGACTATCAGCCCCTAAAAGTGATTTGAATCGTTAATTCCATATGTGGGATGTATAAAGGATGGAGTAAATGATATTATTCTGGAATTATAATATAAATTTATATCATTATGGTTTCATTCCATTAAATATAAAATAGAAATGAAAGTAGCGTTAATGTGTACGTACAGCTTACCGTCTCCCTGAACGGTGCATTTCATTTCTTACCTATAAATGTTATGTAATAATAAAAATGCATTTGTCTTCTGTATATATATGATATATATGATATCTAAATCATGAATATAATTCTGGAGATAATTTATGTTCTACAACATAAACAACTTGTAATTATAAGAAGTTTATTGTTGACTCAAGTACCAAAGATCGACAAAATAACTGTTATTAACTGAAATGACTACATAATGTTCATAACATGGTAATAAGTGATATAAAAAGAATAATGATATTGAAAAAGGTACTTAAGAAAGTATAAATTAGCTATAGTTTATTATTTAGGACATTAATGAACGATCGTGTCAAGTCGGACACGAGGTAAGGGACTTCATCTTAATCTCCTTTCATTGAGGCATATTTTGTTTTATACACAACTTTCTTTTATACAGTGTATAAAACCCTTTGAATTTTTCTTGTATTCAAAAGGAATATTTTTTATAAAGAATTTTACTAAATGAAAAAAGGGAATGATTTATTTTCATACGTATGCGGTGACAATGACTTCTCTGCTGCCGTGACTATTATTTGAGTTTCAGCTTCCTCTACAAGACGTAACTTTTTGTAAATGAAAAATAAATACCATGTTTTACTTTTATTTTATTTTGGAATTGAAAATGGTTTTGAAAATAATTTTATTATATCAATGTGTTGTATTGATATATTGTGATTGAAATGTGGAAATGTTAGGTTTTCTTTATGCATGTTTTATGTGAAATGATTATGTTAGGATTTATGATATCTTTAAACCTGTTCATATGAGAAATGCATTGGACTTAATAAGCGAATGGAAGAGCCTGCTATAGCTCCTCGATGCATCAGTATGTATCATAATACAAACTAGTGTCATGGAACGAGGCCTTGCCAAAATCTTATTTGTAGTTTTGGCATGAGGCCATGACAATGTGGTTATGATAGTCTGGCATTACGCATTCCATCATTATGAAAGTGGTTATTGATATTGCTTGTGATTATTATCCTAGTGGAATATCCTTGTGAATAAGTAAATGGTATTATTTCATATTATTTTTTCCATATTATTGTGAAGTTCATGTTTAAAAGGCTTTTTTTATTTATACATTACCTTAAATGTTTATGTTTATTTATGAAATTTTCCACTATATTGTTATCCTTACTGAGCATCTATGCTCACCCCTTTCAATGTTTTAATTTTTTCAGGATGTGAAAAAAGTATTTTATGAATGACATGCAGAGATAGTATGAAGGGGGTATGAGTATGGTCTATGAATACTATGTTATTGTAGTTTTTCACTTTATTATGTAATGTAACCTTTATGAATGTATCTAGGGCTTCCAAGGCTACTAAACTAATCAGTCTTTCGAGACTTGATCTTTTGTGATCATGCCAATGTTACATAATATCGCACCGACTCTAGGTAACTGGGATCTTGGCGTTACAGTTGGTAGCAGAGGAAGTTTTGTACTAAAATTGGCACCTAGATTTAGATAATCTTTGATTAGAGCACATAGCCCTATGATAGACTTTGAGGATTAGTATAGAAGAACTTTCTATAATTTTGGTATTATAGTGATTTTGGGAGTTTTACGAGAAATACATCCTTGTCTGGATACGAGTAGGTAGAGGTGGCTCCAGAATAGATGTACGTAGGGGTAAAACCCAAAAACACCACTTTGATCTTGACTCGAATGGGAACTGATGCATGACAATAGGCCTTGTTGGACTCTTGGTTACGACACTATGGGGGATATACTTAGGATAATTCTCATTTTCTTTACAAACCATTATGAAGGGTTTATGAGTATATACTTCCTCAAAGAAAACATTTTTATGATTATGGATTATATCCATAAACCATTAAATTTATGTTAATTACATTAAAAGTTTGGAATTATTCATTGCAATTCATAAACTGACCTAGTTTTTGATATTGTATAGAAATGGCGCCCAATAGAAGGAATGTGAACTCCAGAAATACGTATGTTCCAAAGAGTAAGAATGATCAAATCAGTCATGGTATTATGGAGACATTTAGAAGGTAAATAGTCTCACATTTGTTCTCAACATATGAAGAAATAATATCATGTGTTAATAAGATAAGTAATGAATTCTTTGAGTCTGATGGATTTGAAGGTAAGCAAGAGAAGAAAAGGATGGACGAGAAAAAGATGGATAAAGGGAATAGGGAAAAGAAGAATGTTCCAATATGTGATAACTGTGGGAAGAAACACCATGGATCATTCCTGAGGGGAATGGGAGGTTGTTATAAGTGTGGAGAAAAAGGACACCAAGTGCGTGACTGAAAGGGTGAGGAAAATGTTTCAAATGTACACTACTTCATCTACAAGGAGTGGGGACACAACACAAGCCAATGTCCAAATAATCAGTGTATTCCCCAAATGTTTCTATTGGATAATAATCATGTTATGATACTACCACAAAAGAGGGGGAATGATTAGAGTTCTTATGTTGTTATTAAAGATTTATGTCATTTTAGTGTTGTATCAACGATGTACTGGTTATAAGAATAATGTGATATATAAGGATTGTACTGCAGTACTTTTTGTTTTCTTTAAGGTTTTAATATGATGAAGGTAATGATATTATTAGAATGTGACAATAAGAGAAAGTTTACTTTGTTTGGGGAATCTGATGTTACAAATGATTTTGGAATTTAGAGGCCTTTTATAGAAAGTCTGGATAGATGTATTTTGGATAACTATAAAGGTTGGAATGGATTATATTTTACATTGGATATTATTGGTAAGGTTATTTTTGGATATTTATAAAAAGGAAAACACACAGACCGTGTGATAACCCATCGCGTCAGACAAAGATGTGGGAATCGAACCCACAACCACAGTGCGATTGGGATTTATCACCTACCAATGGACTACGTGAAGTCCTTGGAGTGTATAATGTAGTTTTTTAGTTCTGATATATGAATTTTAAATTTATTTTTGGAACCCGATGTTGTTAGGATTAATATAATATTTTTGAGTTCTATTAACTTTTGGAGTGAAAGATGGGTGTGTGGTAAAAATTTAGTAAGAAATGAAGGTCTACACAACAAGTAAGTATATTTTCTTAATTTCTTATTAAATCTCATAAATAAATTCTTCAACTCGATGAATGGTAACTTAAAACAAAAAAACATTGTCGGATAACTTTTCCTTCTGGGGAATCAAAGACCGTTTTACCAATCACAAGTTTTTGATTTTCTTGTAGTTATCTTTCTCCTAATCCTGCTATCTAAAACTCTCCATCAGACCTTCATAGTTCGTTTCTCCTCCATATCCATGTTTTCAATGAATCCTAGTATGTGCTCTCTTCAGTGACCTTTGTACTTCTCTTTATTTCTCTTAAAGTTATATTTTTATTAACCCTATTTCTGATGTTGGTTTTCCAAAAAGGTATTTTATATATTCAAACATTTATTTTCAAATAAAAATTTCTAATTGTGAGGACGCAATTTATTGAAGGAGAGGAAATTGTAACACCCATAGATTCCATGGTATGTTTCTCTTTGAATAATAGAGCATCATGTGTCGTACGCAACCTCGAGTTCTAACATAGCACGACCAATCAAAGATGCTGTTATGAATAGTAATACCCAATTTTTTAAATTATATAAATTCTATATTTCAAAATGGACTTCATTTTTGTATTCGGAATATCGAAAGTATCCTAATTTGAATTTTTTATAATTTTCTGTGAACTTCCAATTTTCTATGAATAGAAAAATACATAAAAACAACTTTAATAAAAATAATTTATAGTGATAAATTATACTATTGAGTGGTTTTAAAGTATAATTATAATATATTTTTACCATTTTATCCAGTGTTGGTTATTATAAATAATTTCACATTGAAATTGGACATAAACATTTGTCAATATTTTGATATACATTGTTTCATAAAAACAAGCTATTTGTTGTGATGGTGGGAATTAATTATTAAATTAATTAATTCAACTTATATGTTTTTAATTATGTAAAATAGACATCATTTTTTAATTTGGAATATCAAATATAGCTTACAGTGAATTTTTGGTATTTTTCTGAAAAACATCGATTTTTGATGAATAGTGAAACCACTAAGTGGTTGTTAAAAAAATGATTTTTTGTTTAAATGAAATTTTACCAACTCTGTGATTTTAATTTCAAAAATCCGACATACATCATTGTCATTATGAAGTAAAATTTGGTTTAATGGGATTAAAATAATTTTTGATGAATAGTAACATTTATGTTCTATTAATCGCGATTATAGGTAATTAATGCAATTTAAGGTAAATATAATGATATATTAATATGAAATTACCTTTACACTTGTCTTAAACATATTGGATGAGTCATTGATGACCAAGAAAATACATGGGTCAACTTGGGGTCCCCATGGAGCCACCTGGGTAAGAAAATGTCATTAATACCTTTTATTTAAAGTAAAAATAATAATGTCACAAACATACATTATTTTACTAAAACAATTTTTAGAAGAGTTTATAAATGTTATATTTTCGTCTATAAATATCCAATGTAAAGCTAAAAATATTTCCTACATCATGGTCATTTTATTATAATTTTTATGCATTAAATAAATAAATTTATTTATCACACCATGATGATGGAGCGGTTACTTAATTAATGAACTTTTTAAATAAAATGAAACGGTAATATAAAACCTAAGACATAATCTTTTCAAAACCCTATTGGATCAGTATATTTCGAACCCTTATCACCCTATCTTCAAAATATATAATTTTGGGACCATTGAAATCTGAAAATCATTTTATAATAATGTAACATTTCCTGACATTCCGAGAGTGCCCCACCTCTCCTCTTATAAAAAGCCCCCACCTCTACCACCTTATTCACACCATCAAATCCATTTGGCTCGCCCAAAATCTGCCCAAATACATTCTAAACATCCCTATCTTACTTCTAGAATCCTCACATTGGATAGATGTCTGCTCATGGAAGCCTTTGTCTCAAATCAAAAAGAGTTACCCGATTTTAAGGTAATGTCTTCTCTTATGTTCTTTTGTTTTATTTTGCTTATAAAATATGTTAAACTCTTTTTATTTTTTTCCATTGTGACAACACCAGTATCATCAATATACTAGGATGTTGTTATGCGATGTATTTTATTTACACATACACACACCTTCGTCTAATGGTTAAAGAATATACTATTTCAGTGGGTGGCGAATTACTGCCTCACGCAACGATGATTGTTCAATGTTCTTTTAACACCTCTCATGGTGGCCATTATTATGTAACTATATTTATATACGATATATATTTTGTTTATGTTTTCATTATGCTTCTATATTTTTCATTTATGTCATACCATTATGATTTCCATTATGGGTAAACACGATAATTTCATTTTGGGATGTGCGGACTACAGCCCCCTCAAAGTGATTTGAATCGTTAATTCCATATGTGGGATGTATATAGGATTTAGTAAGTGATACTATACTGGAATTATAATATAACATTATATCATTATGATTTAATTCCATTAAATACGAAATAGTAATGAATGTAACGTTCATGCGTATGTACGGCTTACCATCTCCATGAACGGTGCATTTCATTTCTTAACTCTAAATGTTATGTAATATTATAAATGCACTTCACTACTGGATATATATGATATATATGATATCTACATCATGAATATAATTATGTAGAAAATCTATATTCAACCACATAAACAACTTGTAATTATAAGATGTGTATTGTTGACCCAAGTACCAAATATCGACAAAACGACCGATATTAACTTAAATGACTACATAATGTTCATAACATGGTAATAAGTGATATAAAAGGAATAATGAACCTGAAAAAGGTTATTAGAAAAGTATAAATAAACTCTAGTTTATTATTCAGGACAATAATGATGTATTGAGTCAAGTCAGACACAAGGTAAGAGACTTCATCTCAATCTCATTTCATTGAGGCATATTTTGTTTTACACACAACATTCCTTTATATAGTGTATAAACCCCTTTAACTTTTACTTTTATTCAAAAGGAATATTTTTATACGGATCATTTTACTAAACGAAAAAAGGGAGTGTTTTTTTTCGTACGTATGCAGAAACAACGACTTCTCTGCCGTCGTGACCATTATTTGAGTATCAACATCCTCTATTAGCCATAACATTTTTTAATTGAAAAATAAAAACCATGTTTAACGTTTCTTTAATTTTGGTATTTAAAATGGACCTGAAAATTGTTTTATTATATCAATGTGTTTTATTGATATCTTATTATTGAAATGTGTAAATTTTATGTTTCCTTTATGTATGTTTTATGTGATACGATTATGTTATGGTTTATGATATGTTTAAACCTGTTTATATGAGGAATGCATTGGATTTAATAAGTGACAGGTGGAGCCCTCTATAACTCCTCGATGCATAGGTAGGTCACATTAGACAAACTAGTGTCTTGGAACGATTCCTTGACCAAATCTTATTTGTAGTCTTGTAACGAGGCCTTGACAATGTGGTTATGATAGTCTGGAATTATGCATTCCATAATTATGAATGTTTTTATTGATATTGAATGTTATTATTCGACTCGTAGAATATCCATGTAAATAAGTAAATAGAATTATTTCATTTTATTTTTCCATATTATGCTTATGTTCAAGTTTAAAAGGCTTTTTTAGATATAAATTGCCTTAATTGTTTATGTTTATTTATGAAATTTTCCGTTGTATTTTTATCCTTACTGAGCATCTGAGCTCACCCCTTTCAATGTTTTAATTTTTCCAGGATGTAAAGAAGTATTTTATGAATGACCTGTAGGGATATTATGAAGGGGATATGAGTGTGGACTATGAAGACTATGTTATTTTAGTTTTTCACTTTATGATGTAATGTAGCGTTTATGTATGTATCAAGTGTTTCCAAGGGTACAAAACTAATCGGTCTTTTGAGACTCGTTCCTTTCTGTTTATGCCAATGTTACGTAATAGCGCACCGACTTTGGGTAACTGGGGTCGGGGAGTTACAAAAAATATTGTCCAAGAGGAAAAAAATATTTAATCACAAGCAATAATACACTATAATAAACATTTGTTAGTGTTAATTTAATGTTAAACATTGAGAGGTCAATTAATATTAAAATTCATACTATATATCTAGCTAGTGTAAAAAATGATAACGTGTCTACTATATTTAGTACATAGTCAAATATGTTATATTAATAAAATCATTAAAAAATGAAATGAAAAGAATATATAAGAAAATAAATTATAATATATTCTTTTATAGGTGTCCAAAGAGGCCATGTACTTAATTAAAATTTATGTTTTTTTAAAATATTCACATCTATATTTACATAATACCATATCTGTAGAAAAAAATTCTTATAAAATACTCCAACAAAAATAATATAGTGAGTTGTATTTGTTACCAAGTCTCTATAAAATAAATATCAAATCTTAATAGATGATGATTTATTAAATTTAATATATATAAACTTGGGTATTCAATACGTTTAATTTTATTAGATACATGAAAACATAAAAATTCATTTCAAAAATGAACTAAATCATATCCCACCAAAATCATCATTGTTAGGACAATTCATGGAAATATCATTATCGATAACATTCATCACAAATAGGGTAAAATAATATAATAATTGTTTAGATTAATTTCCCATTAATGGAAAAATGTAGATGTCGACATAAAATAATGATAATGGTATGCGATGATAATGATAAATTATGAAAACCATACTGTCCTTTTAGTTGATCATGAAAATTATCCATGGAATAACTAAAGGTAGTTAATAATTATTAAAACATAACCTAAAAAATACATTATCCATGAGATCATAATATTAAAATCATACTTATTATGTATTCATTCAAAAATATTACTACGTTGCAAAATATTTCTGCTTGAGAGAGGTCAATTTATTATTTTGAGGACATGAAATCAAGAGCTCATATAATTTTATGGGAATGATAGTATCCCTTTATTGACAATATGGACATGAAATAAACTCTATTTATTTCCTTATGGACATGAAATTAGGTCCACACATAACCTTATAGACATGATATTAGTCTCAACCATAACCAAATAAGCATGAAATCTATTAAAAAAACAATGTGAAAATGAAATCCAGTTCTCCCAATACATAAAAACTCCTGAGTTATCAAAATTTTTCAATGAGTTGGAGGGTGATATAACTCAAAAGCATCACATAATAAATATCACACATCTGTGTACCAAAATATGCAAAAAAAAATTTCCATATCAAAACCTATGAAATAATATGGGATTCATAGTCATATCATCATAACTTAAAATATTACAAAATAATGAGATTATAAAAAATTTATTCATGATAATAAAAAACCATTAAATGAATGAATAAGAGTGGTATCCTTGGAAAATAACCCAATGAATCTTATTTAATATAAAATAATGTTATATTTTGTGGAAAATGATTTTAGAAAATCATTAAAATAGTTTTTGAGTAAAATATACATTCCACTATGAAAAAATATTTTTAAAACAAAATATTTATAATGAAATTCATAATATTTTTCTATTAATATAATATTTTAATACTTTTTTGTTTCTTTAAAGTAATGATATATTTTTTTGGGGAAAATTTAATTCATTCATAAAAATTTAAAATAATTTTTCCTTTCACATTTTTACAAAATATAAAATGATCTGTTTTAAGAAAATGAGAAAAATTTTCCTCTTTAAAATATTTTTTTAAAAATAAATCTTTGTAAAAATGATCATTAAAAAATTATTAGATAATATAAAAACCTTATTAACAATTTTATATACCCCGAATGGTCTGAAGTCCATCTTTTAATTTTATTATGGATAATCCCCCTTTTAAGGGTTGAAGGGGAACTCATACATAACCCATAGGCCCAGGACACAAGGCCCGACAAACCTACATACATGACCTGACGGCCCAGAGGAATACTATCCCCAATACATGACCTATAGGCCATGCCCACATGAACTACCCCTCCCCAGATTTCTAATTATATTAACAATTTTATATAAAAAATTCATTTGGAATAAAATTCTTTTTTGTCCAATGATTAAAAAAAATTCATAAAATATTTTGCTTCTTTAATGAGTACATGAATAAATGAAAATTAAAGAAATAAGTTCATTGTAATGAAACTAACATGATATATTTAATTTCATATGAATAAATATAGATATATCATATTACATAATCATTTTTAATATAATCATTAATAGTCCTTATGAAATATAATATTGTAATATAAAATTATTACCACATTGGTAACATTTGAATCATAATCCCTATGAAATAATAACATAATCCATCACATTTGATATAATTTAATAAAATAATATCATGATATAATCAATAATCATTTTAGTATATAAAACATATAAAATTAAATCGGTGTATAACAATACCTATGTATCAAATTAAGGCAATTTGAGACACATAATACCTCATATCATTGTAACATCCGTTGGACAAAATCAAATATAATATTTAATAATTATATTACATTTTAAATACATTATATATACGTAGCAATATTGTATCATCCCAGGTAAATAAAGAATATTAATTTTTCATATTTATTTATATTTGTGAATAAAATTTTAATATTAATTTAAAGGGAACGCTATGCTCGATGGCATACCCAATACACAACACTGAGTTTCTTTGAAATCATACCTTGCACTCTAATAATAAAATAATATATTTTAAATGGTAGTTAACGCCTAGCCATTATAATAGAAGGAATTGACAGTAATAAATAAAAAATGATTATATATGTTTTTCAAATATTTTTACTTTTTTCCAATAAATGTTAGAGGCTTCAAATGCAAATGAATCCAATTTTAAGCATAAATCTTCTAATATTCATTAAAAGGTAAATCAACCTCCTTTTTATGGAGAAAACTTTTTAAATATAATTTTTAAGATTTTATATGTTATATATGAAAAAATAAAATCCTTATTTAGAATCTGGAAATCAAAATTCACTTTGTGTAAATCTTTGTTATTTTCTCGATAAAGATCAGTTTTAGTGAAAAGGTTGTATTTTATTTCAAAACCCCTTTTTAATAAAATTTATTTATATGAGTATATAATATTTTTAATTGGTTTAAAAGTTCTATTAGAATATATTTTTACCATTTAATCCAATGGTGGTTATTGGAATTAATTTCACTTTGAAATTGGACTTAAACTAGTGTCAATCTTTTAAGAGATTTTGTTTTTTAAAAACACACTAGTTGTTTTGACAGCGGAAATTAATTATTAAATTAATAAATGCAACTTTTATGTTTTTAATTTTGTAAACTAGACATCATTTTTGAATTTGGAATATCAAATATAGCTTACGGTGAATATTTGGCATTTTCCAAAAAAATATAAATTTTTAATGAATAGTGTTACCACTAAGTGGTAGTAAAAAAAATGATTTTTCATTTAAATGAAAAATTACCAATTATGTGATTTGAATTTCAAAAATCCAACATACATGGTTGTCATTAGGATTTAAATTTTTTTTCAATGGGATTAATATTATTTTCTGTGAATAGTAACTTTTATGTTTTATTAATCGCGATTAAAGGTAATTAGAGTAATTTATTGTAAAGATAATGTTATATTAATTTAAAATGAACATGACACATGTCCTACCCTTATTATATGAGTCATGTCCGACCATTAAAATCCATGGGTCAACATGGGGACCCCATGAAGCCACATTGGTAAGAAAATAACATTAATAACTTTTTATTTAAAGTTAAAATAAAAATGTCAGAAACATGTATTGTTTTACTAAAAAAAATTCATGTTGTTATAAAAGTCATATTTTTTACTAAAAATATCCATTATAAATATAAAACTATTTCTAACATCATAGTAATTTTTTTTATAATTTTTAGGCATCAAATAAATTAATTTATTTATGACACCATGATGATGCAATGATTACCTTATTAATAAAAGATTTAAATAAAATTAGAAGATAAGGTAAAATCTAAGACATAAAATTGTCAAAAACCTATTGGATGGGTGGATTTAGAACCCTTATCACCTTATCCTAGAAATATATAATTGTGGGACCTTTAATACCCTAAAATCATTTTATAATAAAGTATCTTTTCAAGTCATTCCAAGAGTGCCCCTCCTCCCTCTTATAAAAGGCCCCCAACTCTACCCCCTTACCCAAACCTCTCAAGGCTTTGGCTCTACCAAACTCTGCTCATTTTATCTCTCCACATCCCTCTATTAATCCAAGGAGCCTTACCTTTGGCAGAAATCTCTTCAAGAAACCCTTTTCGTTCAAACCAAGAGAAGTTACCCGATTTAAAGGTAATGTATTCACTTGTGTTCTTTTGTATTATTTTGCTTCTCCAACCCCCCTAAACACTTTTTATTTCTTTATTTTGTAACAAAACCACTATCATAAATATACTAGGATGTTTTTTGTGAAGGATTCGTGCAACCCTTACACACACCTCTGTCTAATGGTTAATGAACATACTGTTTTGTGGATGGAGAATTACTGCCTCACGAAACGATGATTGTTCCATCTTCTCTTAACACCTTTCATGGTGGGATTTATGATGTCACTATATTTTATATTTGAGATATATGGTATTTATGTTGTCTATAATCTTCTGTATTTTATATTTAAGACATAACTTTATGCTTTACATGTTGTGCGAATGTGATAATTTGATACGAGGAAGTGTGGACTACCGCCCCATCAAGTGATGTTACTCGTTCATGAAATACATGGAATGTATAAAAAATAAAATTAATGAAAATATGTGACCTATATAAAATATATATTATACTGTAATTATAATATATATATCTCTCTCATCTAGTTTTAATTCCATTAATGTGCCAAAGCAATGAAAGTAGAGTTCATGCGTACGTACGGCCTACCGTCTCAATGAAGAGTGCATTTCATTTCTTTTTATCTGAAAATATTATGGAATATGTATAAAACGAATATATACTAGATATATATAACATTTAAATCATTAATACTATTCCGGATATGATGTAAATACAACTATATTGACAATTCTTATCAAACAAGATCATTTTTGACTCATATACCAAACATCGACAAAACGTATGATATGAACTCACATGATTAACTAATTATTATAACATGTTAATATATGATATTAATTGAATAATAAAAATTAAATTATTTCCCTAATAAATTATAAATTGAACAAAGTTTATTATTTAGGAATATAATGAAATGAACAAGACATGTCGGACTTGAGGCAAGGGATCCTACCTCTGTCTTTCTTTTTAAGTACTCTACTTTATGTCATTTCTTTTAAGCTAACCTTTCTTATGTTTGGGGATGATATTTTATATTCCTAATTTGGTAATTTTTAGGTTCATATTATGAGAGACACTATTTCATCTCATGAATCAATTTTTGGATGTTATAAGTGGCGTCGTTAGGCTGGCGAGTTTTCGTAAGGGATTTTTCATATCACTTTTATTCCCTTGAGATTTATGCTACATTTTACACTATTTACGCTGAGTGTTGTATGTACTTCCCATTATACAAATCATTGTGTAATATAATTTCGTTTATGATTATTTACATAAATTTTCTTTCGTCATTCTTTCATGGGGTGTATGTTTTGAATGTTACCCAAGTCGGTAAGGTAACCTTTCTCCCTCCTCTTTTTAAAATACTTCTTTTGTTATGTCTTTTAATTTACATGTTATTATGTTGGGATATGTTCTTCTATATCCTTATTGATGTAAAATATATTTCCAAGTGATTATATACCCTTTTTTTCTCATCAACTCGTTTTCTAAATTTTAAAATGACGTCGTTAGGCTGTCAAATTTTTACAAGGGAACTTCTTAACCCAATTTCGATTTCATTGGGTTCAACTTGTAGATATTGAATATGTCATACTATGAATATGTTTGAATGACCTCTAGTTGTTTTAAAATTAATAACCACTTATATTGGGTGTATTTATATTGGTCACACATAATTATGAGATTGATTTGTCATTAATTTAAGGATTCCTTTTTTATGGGGGATTTCATCTCATTTTACATTCTTATTGGCACTTCATTGTTGTTATGCACCAATTAACTCTTATATGGTTTATATACTATCCTTTGGAATATTATATCATGCATACATTTATTCTCATGGTATCATAAAGTTCTAATTAAATTTTAATCCTCAATTATTTTTATTCAAGTGTATATCATTTTGTTAAGAACTATTTAACTAAAATATCGTTTTAAATGTTTTAATGTTTTATTCGTATAAATATTTATCATTAATATCCATGTTTTCAAAATGGGTTTTTAAGATTTATATATGGATATTAATGGTTTAAAATTTTAAAATCTTCAAAGTGGTATAATACTTCATCTTAATCTCATTTCATTGAGGCATATTTTGTTTTATACACAACATTATTTTATACGGTGTATAAACCCATTTGAATTTTACTTTTATTCAAAAGGAATATTTTTTTACGAAGCGTTTTACTAAACGAGAAAATGGAATATTCTTTTATGTATGCGGCGACAATGACTTCTTCGCCGCCGTGTCCATTATATGAGTTTCGGCTTCCTCTACAAGCCATACCTTTTTTAAAATGAAATATAAATACCATGTTTTACTTTTATTTTATTTTTGTATCGAAAATGGTTTTGATAATGCTTTGATTATATCAATGTGTTTTGATATCTTGTGGTTGAAATGTAGAAATTTTATGTTTCCATTATGCATGTGTTATGTGATACAGTTATTTTATGGTTCATGGGCATTGTTTATGAATATGGGTGGTTCTGGGATAATCTATGTGCGGATGAGCCGGATATTTCTCTCCAATGCATTGGGTAATGAGAAGGAGTTAAACAATATGGATTCTCCAATGAGATTTAGGGAATACACTATAATGGGTATTCCAAACGTAACAATGAGGGTTACTCCCTATGTAAGAATGTTATGAATGACTCAAGTTACCTTTATGTCTTATGATTTCAACGAGTTATTCGTAAATCTTATGATTTCATGAGGTATGTTAATGTGCTTATGTTTTATGAGTAATGTATGATTTCATTGATTCTTATGTATACATGTACTAATGTTTTCTTTTCCATATTTCTATATCCCTTACTAAGATTTTTATCATCATCCCATGTTTTTGAAATGTTTTTCACATGTTAAGGGAATTTTACATGATATGATGATAGTGTCAAGGAAGTTTCAAGAATGAATCAATGTTTTATTTTAAATATGTTTCCATTGATGGGGTAAAATGAATACTATCTTTTATGTAACCACTTTGTTTAAATGTGGAATGTAATGCCTGATTTATGATCTAATTATATAAAACTCTAAACCAGAAAAGATCCTCAATGTGTATTCTTGAAATAACTCAAGATTATGTAAGGTTTAAGGCTGGGTATTTATAGTTGTCATCAGAGGTCGGTTTAGATAACTTTAGAGGTTAGAATTTTGTTTAAGCATAAGTGACAAGTTGTGTATAACCACAATGGTTATTATATTAGATAGGTTCATTGTTATTTTTTTAATGTTGGAATGAGTTTAATATAACTTGGATAATTATATATTAGTGTTTATCATCCTCTTTAGTGAATGATGAGTTTGTTGATATACTCCCACCTTACTTTTTGGTTTTATTAAAGGGATGGATCTAGCAGGAACCAAAGTGACAATGGGATTGAAGGAAAATATAGTGGTTCTATGATTAAGAGACTAGATGAAACGGGGTATTCAATAAGAAATATTGTGGTTATTCTAAACCAACTATCATGAGTCATGATCAACCACTTTAACATTGGTGAGTACTCTAATACATCATTAATGAGGGAACAAACTCGATGTGGAAGTTCAGGTGGTAATTATAATGGTATCCAATAGGGTTTATATGTTCCTTACTTTTGAGGTAATTATGGGTTACTATATGTTATGATGGAAAATGAAATGCATGAGATAAAATTGAGGATAAAATATTTTATGATTATTTTTGAATATTTTAACTCGTTTTGGGAAATTTTTTATGAATTAAATTGTTTTGGAAAAAGTACAACACACAGACCATGTGATAACCCGTCGCTTCGGACAAAGCTGCAGGAATCGAACCCACAACCAAAGTGTGACTGATATTTATCACCTACCACTGGACTACGTAAATTCCCTGGTTAGTTTGACTAATTTTTTATAGTTAGATGATTTTATGAATCAATATTAAGTTGATTTTAGGTTATCTATGGAAATTATTAACCAATCATATATGATATGTGATTAGGTTAATTACTTTTCAATATGTGACTTTAAGAGAAACGGATGTTATTTGGAGATAAATGTTAATTTGTACCTTGTAATAATATGTTATTAAATCCTTTAAATATTTGGGTTTCAATCATAGATTGGTTTACATTGAAGAATCTAATGGAAAAATTGTTTATTGAATGGCCTCTATTGAACTTTGGGTTTTTTGGAAAAAAATTGGAGATTAAGAATATATTTTATTTTTTATAAAGGATTATACATTTGTGGATTATTTGATCATGTTCTAACAATTTTGGTTTTGGTTAAGGTCTATAGACATGTGAAATATACAATTCTATTTTTTGGATTAGGTGATTCCCTAGAAGTTTATTATAGCTCTCTTAATGTGAGGAAGTCATCCTAAATACTCATCTTTTGGAGAAAATATGAGTTTGTGTAAGAAATCTAGAAGTAGATGAGATTATACACAACAAGTAAGTATGTTTCCTTATGATTTAGTTAGGCTCATAAATAAATTACTCAATGAAAACAAACTTAAAAACAAAAATGTTTTCTGTTAACTTTTCCTACTGGGGAATCAAATACCGTTTAACCCATCACCAGTTTGTGATTTTATGGTGGTTAACTTTCTCAAAAACATGTTTTCTAGCACATTCCTTGAGAACAAGAACCTTTGTTTTTTCATCCATATCCATTTTTCCTACATGGAATCCTAGTATGGGTTAACTCGAGTGTCCTTTGTACTTCCCTTTCTTTCTTTTAAAGTGACAGTTTATTTTACTACTTTTCCGATGCGGAGCTTTCAATGAATTATCCAAGCACAATTTTAATAATTGCGAGGATGCAATTCCCAAAAGGGGAAAAGGATGTAACATCCCAGGTAAATAAATAATATTAAATTTTCATATTTATCCATATTTGTGAATAAAATGTTAATATTAATTTAAAGGGAACGCTATGCTCGATGGCGTACTCAATACGCAACAATGAGTTTCTTTGAAATCTTATGTTGCACTCTAAAAATAAAATAATATTATTTTAAATGGTAGTTAACACCTAGACATTGTAATAGAGGGAATGAAAATTACTAAATAAAAAATTATTATATATTTTTGACAATTATTTTTACTTTTCTCCAAAAAATGTTAGACGCTTAAAATGCGAATGAATCCAATTTGAAGCTTAAATCCTCTAATATTCTTTAAAAGGTCGATTAACCTCCATTTGATGGATAACACTTTTTAAATATACTTTTCAATATTTTATTTGTAATATTTTACAAAATTAAATAATTCTTTATAATATGGTCATCAAAATTGAAATTGTGTAAATTTTTCTTATTTTTCCGATAAAGATCATTTTTAGTGAAAATGTTGTATTTTAATTCAAACACTCTTTTTAATATAAATTATTTATATGATTAGATCATATTTTTAATTTCTTATAATGTTAAATTAGAATATATTTTTATCATTTAATCTAATGGAGGTCATTGTAATTAATTTCACTTTGAAATTGGACTTAAACTAGTGTCAATCATTTAACAAATTTTGTTGCTTAAAAACACGCTATTTGTTTTGACAGCGGGAATTAATTATTAAATTAATTAATGCAACTTTTAGGTTATTAATTTTTTTAAAATAGAAATCATTTTTGAATTTGGAATATCAAATATATCATAGGGTGAATTTTTTGTATTCTCTGAAAAACATCAATTTTAGGTGAATAGTGAAACTACTAAGTGGTAGTTAAAAAAACTGATTTTTCATCTAAATGAAACATTACCACTTTTGTGATTTGAATTTCAAAAATCCAACATACATGGTTTTAATTAGGATGTAAATTTTGGTTCAATAGTATTAAAATAATTTTTTTTGTGAATAGTAACTTTTAAGTTTTATTAATCGCAATTAAAGGTAATTAGTGTAATTTAAGGTAAAGATAATGTTATAATGATATGAAATAACCTTGACACATGTCCTGCCCTTGTTGGTTGAGTCATGTCCGACCAATAAAATCCATGGGTCTACTTGGAGACCCCATGGAGACACTTTTGAAGGGAAAGGACATTAATAAATTTTTATTTAAAGTTAAAAAAAGTTTCACAAACATTTAATTTTTTAATAAAAAAATTTTTTCATGGGGTTATACAAGTCATATTTATTACTATAAATAACCATTATAAATATAAAAATATTTCATACATCATAGTTATTTTCTTTTAATTTTTATACATAAAATAAATTAATTTATTTTTGACACCATGATGATGCAATGATTGCCTCATTAGTAAACGATTTAAATAAAAAGAGACTATAAGGTAAAATCTAAGACTTACACTTGTGAAAAACGTATTTGATGGTTGTATTTTGAACCCTTATCACATTATACTAGAAATATATAATTTTGGGACATTTAATATCCGATAATAATTTTATAATGAATTAACGTTTCAAGACATTCCAAGAGTGCCCATCCTCCCTCTTATAAAAGGCCCCCAGCTCTACCCCCTTACCCACACCTCTCAAGCCTTTGTCTCGACCTAAACCTGCCCATTTTATCTCTACACATCCCTATCTTAATCCTAGGAGGCTTACCATTGGCAGAAATATCTTCAAGAAACCCTTTTAGTTCAAACCAAGAGGAGTTACCCGATTTAAAGGTAATGTATTCACTTGTGTTCTTTTGTTTTATTTTGCTTCTACAACCCCCATAAACTCTTTTTATTAATTTATTTTGTAACAAAACCAGTATCTTATATATAATAGGATGTTTTTATGTGAAATATTTGCGCTACACTTACACACACCTCCATCAAATTGATAAAGAACATACTGTTTCTATAGATGGTGAATTACTGCCTCACGAAACGATGATTGATCAATCTTATCTCAAATCCTTTCAAGGTGTCCATTATGATGTCACTGTATTTTATATATGATATATATGGTATTTATGTTTTCTATATTCTTCTGTATTTTATATTTAAAACATACCATTATGCCTTGCATGTTGTCGAAATGTGATAATTTCATACAAGAAAGTGTGGACTACCGCCCCATAGTGTGATGTGACTCATTCATGCAATACATAGAATGTATAAAAATTAAATTAATGAATATATGTGACCTATATAACATATATTATATAATGGAATTATTATATATATATCTCTAATCTAGTTTTAATTCCATTAATGTGCCGAAGCAATGAAATTAGCGTTCATGCGTACGTATGGCCTACCGTCTCCATCAAAGATGCATTTCATTTTTTTATCTAAAAATATTATTTAATAAGTATAATACGATTATATACTGGATATATATGATATTGAAATCAATAATACTATTCTGGATATGATTTACATACAACTACATTGACAATGCTTTTCAAACAAGATCATTTTTGACTCATGTACCGAACATCGACAAAAGGTATGATATGAACACTCATGATTAACTAATTATTATAATATGATAATATATGATATTAGTTGAATAATAAACATGAAATTATTTCCTTACTCAATTATAAATTGACCAATTTTTATTATTCACGAATATAATGAAATGAACAAGACATGTCGGACTTGAGGTAAGGGATCCCACCTCTCTCTTTCTTTTTAAGTACTCTCCTTTATGTCATTTATTTTAAGCTCATCATTATTATGTTTGGGGATGTTCTTTTATATTCCAAATTAGGTAATTTTTATGTTCATATTATGACAGACCCTATTTGATCTCATAAATCCATTTTTGGTTTTTTTTTCAAGTGGTGTTGTTAGGCTGGCGAGTTTTCGTAAGTGATTTTTCATCTCACTTTTATTCCGGTGGGATTTATGATACATTTTCCACTATTTAATTTGATTAGTGTATGTAATTCCCATTAAAATAATCTTTTTGTAATATACTTTCATTTATGAGTATTTTCATCAATGTTGTATAGTCCTTATTTCATGGGGTGTACGTTTTGAATGTTACACATGTCGACAAGGTAACCTTTCACCCTCCTCTATTTAAAATAATTCTTTTGTTAGGTCTTTTAATTTACATATTATTATGTTGGGATATGTTCTTATATATCCTTATTGATGTAAAATATATTTCCAAGTGATGAGATACCCTTTTTTCCTCATCAACTCTTTTTCTAAATGTTAAAGTGACGCTATTAGGCTGTCAAAGTTTTACAAGGGAACTTCATAACACAATTTAGATTTCTTTGGGTTCAACTTTTATATATTGAATATGTCATCCAATTAATATGTGTGAATGTCCTCTTGTATTTTTATAGTTAATATCCACTTATATTGGGTGTATTTATACTTTTCACACATAATTATGAGATTTATTTATCTTTAATTTAAGGATACCTTCTTTATAGGGGATTTCAACTCATTTTACATTTCTATTGAGACTTCATTGTTGTTATGCACCAATTCACTCTTATATGGTTTATATACTATCCTTTGGAATATTATATCATGAATCCCTTTTTCTCATGATATTATAATGTTCTGATTAAATGTTATTCCTCAATTATTTATATTCAAGTGTCTCTCATTTTGTTTAGATCTCTTTAACTAAAATATCATTTTAAATGTTTTAATGATTTATTCTTATAAATTTTTCACATTAATATCCATTTTTTCAAAATGGTTTTTAAGGATTTATTTATATGGATATTAATGTTTTAAAATGTTAAAATAGTCAAAGTGTTATAGGACTTAATATCAATCTCCTTTCATTGAGGCATATTTTGTTTTATACACAACTTTCATTTATACGATGTATAAACCCCTTTTACCTTTACTTTTATTCAAAAGGAATCTTTTTTTATGAAGCGTTTTACTAAATGACAAAATGAAATATTTTTTTACGTATGTGACAACGTCGAATTCTCTACCGTCGTGACCATTATTTCAGTTTCGGCTTCCTCTATAAGCCATACCATTTTTAAATGAAAAATAAATACCATATTTTACTTTTATTTTATTTTGGTCTTGAAAATGGTTTTGATAATGTTTTTATTATATCAATGTGTTTTGATATATTGTGATTGAAATGTGGAAATGTTATGTTTCATTTATGCATGCTTTATGTGATATGATTATGTTATGGTTCTTGGAAATTGTTTACGAAGATGGGTGGTTCTGTGATAATATAAGGGTGGGTGAGCCCGATATTTCTCTCCAATGCATTGGGTAAAGCGAAGGAGTTAAATAGTATGGTTTCTCCGAAGAGATTTAGGGAATATACTATGATGGGTATTCTAAATGTAACAATGAGGGTTACTCCATACATAAGAATGTTATGAATTACTCAAGTTACCTTTATGACTTATGAGTTCTATGAGTTATTCATAAATCTTATGATTTCATGAGGTATGTTAACATGCTTATGTTTTATGAGTAATTTATGATTTCATTGATTCTTATGTATACATGTACTAATGTTTCCTTTCCATATTTCTATATCTGTTACTGAGATTCTTATGCTCATCCTAAGTTTTTGAAATGTTTTTCACATGTCAAGGGAAAGGTACATGATATGATGATAGTTTCAAGGAAGTGTCAAGTAAGAATCCATGTTTTATTTTAAATATGTTTTCGTTGATGGGAAAAATGAATACTATATTTTATGTAACCACCTTTTTTAAATGTTGAATGTAATGCATGATTTATGATCTAATTCTCTAAAAATCTAAACCTGAAAAGATCCTCAATTTTTATTCTTGAAATTACTGAAGATTAAGTAAGTTTTAAGGTCGGGTATTTATAGTTGGTATCAGAGGTCGAATTAGATAATTTTAGAGTTTAGAGTGCTGTTTAAGTATAAGTGACAAGTTGTGTATAACCACAATGGTTATTATATTAGATAGAGTCACTGTTATTTTTCAATGTTGGAATGAGTTTGAGATAACTTGGATAAGTATATCTTAGTGTTTATCTACCTCTTTATTACATTATGATTTTGTTGATATACTCACACTGACCTTTTTGGTTTTAGTAAATGGATGGATCTAGCAGGCACCAAAGTGACAATTGGATTGAAGGAAACTATGGAAGGTCTCTGATTAAGAGACTAGATGAAATGAGGTATTCAATACTAAATCTCGTGGTTATTCTAAACCAACTATCCGGAGTCGTGATCAACCACTTGAACAATGGTGAGTTCTATAACACATCTTGTATGAGCGAACCAACTCGATGTGGAAGATCAGGTGATAATTATAAAGGAAACCATTAGGGTTTATATGATCCTTACTTTTGAGGTAATTATGGGTTACTATATTTTATGATGGAAAATGAAAGGAATGATGTTAACCTTGAGGATAAAATATGTTATGATTATTTTTGATGATTTTATCTCATTTTTGGTAATGTTTTAAGAATTATATTGTTTCGAAAAAAGGACAACACGAAGACCGTGTGACAACCCGTCGCTTCAGACAAAGCTGTGAGAATTGAACCCACAACCAATGTGCGGCTAATATTTATCACCTACCACTGGACTACATGATCTCTAGGGTTAGTTTTACTAATTCTTTATAGTTAGATGATTTTATGAATCAAGAGTAAATTGATTTTGGTTATCTATGGAAATTATTATCATATCATAGAGGACATGTGATTAGGTTAATTACATTACAATATGTGACTTTAAGAGCAACTGATGTTATTTGGAGATAAATGTTAATTTGTACCTTGGAATACAATGTGATTAAATCATTCAAATATTTGGGTTTCAATCTTAGTTTGGTTTAATTTGAAGATTCTTATGGACAAATTGTCTATTTAATGGTCTTCATTGAACTATGGGTTTTGTTGGACAAATTTGGGAGTTTAAGAATATATTTTATTTTTTTATAAATGATTATCCATTTGTGGATTATATTATCATGTTCTAACAATTTTGTTTTTTGTTAAGGTCTAATGACATGTGAAACATATAGTTCTCTTTTGTGGATTAGGTGATTCTCTATAAGTTGATTATAACTCTCGTAATGTGAGCAAGTCATCCTAAATACTCATCTTTTGGAGAAAATATGAGTTTGTGTAAGAAATATAGTAGGAGATGAGAGCCTAAATGAAAATTAAGTATCATTCATTCTGATTTAGTTAGGATCATAAATAAATTCCTCAATGAAAAGTAACTTAAAAACAAAAATGATTTCTGTTAACTTTTCCTATTAGGGAATCAAATAACGTTTAACCCAACACCAGTTTGTGATTTTCTTGTGGTTAACTTTCTCCTAAACATGTTTTTTATCACTATCCCTTAAAACATGAACCTTTGTTTTTTCTTCCATATCCATGTTTTCCTACATGGAATTCTAGTATGGGTTAACATGAGTGACCTTTGTACTTCCCTTTCATTCTTTTAAAGTGACAGTTTAATTTACTACTTTTCCAATGTGGGGCTTTCAGTTAATTTTCCAAGCCCAATTTTAAAAATTGCGAGGACATAATTCCCAAAAGGGGGGAAGGATGTAACATCCCAGGTAAATAAATAAACTTAATTTTTAATATTTATCCATATTTGTGAATAAAATTTTCATATAAATTTTAAGGGAACTCTATGCTCGATGGCATAACCAATACGCAACAATGAGTTTCTGTGAAATCTTACGATGCACTCTAAAAATAAAATAATATTATATTAAATTGTATTTGATGCTTATCTATTGTAATAGAGTGAATTAAAATAACAAAATAAAAAATTATTAAATTTTTTTGTCAAATATTTTTACTTTTTTCCAAAAAATGTTAGAGTTTTAAAATGCGTATGAATCCAATTTTAAGCATAAATCTTCTAATATTCATTAAAAGGTCGATTAACCTCGTTTTAATGGCAAACCCTTTTTAAATATACTTTTGAAGATTTTATATGTTATATTTGAAAAAATAAAATCCTTCTTTATAATATGGACATCACATTTGACTTTGTATAATTTTTTGTTATTTTTCCGATAATGATCAGTTTTAGTGAAAATGTTTTATTATAATTCAAAACCTAATTTTAATCTAATTTATTTATATGATTAGATATTATTTTGAATTGGTTTTAAAGAAAATTATAATATATTTTTACCATTTAATCCAATGGTTTTCATTGGAATTAATTTCACTTTGAAATTGGACTTAAAGTAATGTCAATCATTTAATATATGTGTTTATTAAAAACACGATATTTGTTTTGACAGCGGGAATAATTATTAAATTAATTAATGCAACTTTTTTGTTTTTAAATTTTTAAAATAGAAATTATTTTTGAATTCGGAATATCAAATATATCTTAGGGTGAATTATTGTTATTTTTATGAAAAACTTCAATTTTCAATGAATAGTGAAACCACTAAGTGGTATTTAAAAAAACAGATCTTTCATCTAAATGAAACTTTACCACTTCTGTGATTTGAATTTAAAAATTCCAACATACATGGTTGTCATTAGGATGTAAAACTTGGTTCAATGGGATTAAAATAAATTTTTGGTGAATAGTAACTTTTATGTTTTTTTAATCGCGATTAAAGGTAATTAGAGTAATTTAAGGTAAATATAATGTTATAATAATATGAAATTACTTTGACACATGTCCTAACCTTATTGGATGAGTCATTTCCAACCAAGACAGTCCATGGGTCAACATGGGGATCCCATGGAGCCACTTTGTTAGGAAAAGAACATTAATAACTTTTTATTTAATGTTAAAATAAAAATGTCACAAACATGTATTGTTTTACAAAAACAATTTTTTCAAGGGGTTATACAAGTAATAATTTTGACTATAAATATCCATTAGAAATATAAAAAGATTTCCTAGATCATAGTAATTTTTTTTATAATTTTTAGACATTAATTAAATTAATTTATTTATGACACCATGATGATGCAACGATTACCTCATTAATAAACGATTTAAATAAAATGAGATGATAAGGTAAAATATAAGACATAAACTTGTCAAAAACCTATTGGATGGGTTCTTTTTGATCCCTTATCACCTTATACTAGAAATATATAATTTTGGGACCTTTAATATTCGATAATCATTTTATAATAAAGTAACCTTTCAAGACATTCGATGAGTGCCCCTCCTCCGTCTTATAAAAGGCCCCCACCTCTACCCCCTTACCCACACCACTCAAGCCTTTGGCTCGACCAAAATCTTCCCATTTTATCTCTACACATCCATCTTTTCATCCTATGAGCCTTACCATTGGCATAAAGCTCTTCAAGAAACCCTTTTGGTTCAAACCAAGAGGAGTTACCCGATTTAAAGGTAATGTCTACACTTGTGTTCTTTTGTTTTATTTTGATTCTCCAACCCCCATAAACTCTTTTTATTCATTTATTTTGTAACAAAACCAGTATAATAAATATACTAGGATTTTTGTATGTGATTTATTCATGTTACACTTACACACACCTCCGTCTAAGGGTTAAAAAACATACTGTTTCTGTGGATGTCGAATTACTCCCTCACGAAATGATGATTGTTCAATATTCTATTAACACCTTTCATGGTGGCCATTATGATGTCACTATATTTTATATATGATATATATTTTATTTATGTTTTCTATATTCTTCATTATTTTTATTTAAAACATACCATTATTCTTTTCTTGTGGCGGAAATTTGATAATTTCATAAAAGGAAGTGTGGACAACCGCCCCATCAAGTGATGCGACTCGTTCATGCAATACATGGAATGTATAAAAAATGAAATTAATGAACATATGTGACCTATATAACATATATATTATACTTGAATTATAATATATATATAACTCTATCATCTAGATTTAATTCCATTAATGTGACAAAGCAATGAATGTAGCGTTCATGCGTACATACATCCTACCGTCTCCATGAACAGTGCATTTAATTTCATTTTATCTCCAAATAGTATGGAATAAGTATAAAAATAATATATAATGGATATATATATGATATTTACATCATTAATACTATTCTGGATATGATGTACAAACAACTACATTGACAATGCTTTTCAGACAAGATCATTTTTGACTCATGTACCAAACATCGACAAAACGTATTATTTGAACTCAAGTGATTAACTATTTTTTATAACATTATAATATATGATATCAATTGAATAATAAACTTTAATGTATTTCCTTAAAAAATTATAAATTGACCAAAATTTATTATTCGGGAATATAAAGAAATGAACAAGAAAAGTCGGACTTGCGATAAAGGATCCTACCTCTCTCTTTCTTTTCAAGTACTCTCCTTTATGTCATTTCTTTTAAGCTCATATTTCATATGTTTGGGGATGTTATTTTATATTCCTCATTCAGTAATTTTTATTTTCATATTATGAGAGACCCTATTTGATCTCATAAATCCATTTTTGGATGTTTTATGTGGCGTCGTTAGGTTGGTGAGTTTTTGTAAGAGAATTTTCAACTCACTTTTATTCTCGTGGGATTTATGCAACATTTTACACTATCTACATTGATTGGTGTATGTACATCCGATTATTCTACTCTTTGTGTTATATACTTTTGTTTATGAGTATTTACATCAATGTTGTATAGTCCTTCTTTCATTGGGTGTACGTTTTGAATGTTACCCATGTCGGTAATGGAACCTTTCACCCTCCTCTTTTTAAAATACTTCTATTGTTAGGTCTTTTAATTTACATATTATTATATTGGGATATGTTATTATATATCCTTATTTTTGTAAAATTTATTTCCATGTGATGCGATACCCTTTTTTTCTCATCAACTCGGTTTCTAAATTTTAAAGTGACGCCGTTAGGCTGTCAAATTTTTACAAGAGAACTTCTTAACCCAATTTCAATTTCTTTGGGTTAAACTTGTAGTTATTGAATATGTCATCCTATGAATATGTGTTAATTAACTATGGTTGTTTTTCACTTAATATGCACTTATATTGGGTGTATTTATATTTTCCACACATAATAATGAGATTGATTTATCCTTAATTTAATGATACCTTTTTATAGGGGATTTCATCTCATTTTACATTTCTATTGAGACTTCATTGTTGTTATGCACCAATTCACTCTTATATGGTGTATATACTATCCTTTGTCATATTATATCATGAATCCCTTTATTATAATTATATTATAATGTTATTGTTATATCTTATTCCTCAATTATATTTTTTCAAGTGTCTCTCATTTTGTTAAAAACTCATTAACTAAAATATCGTTATAAATGTTTTAATGATTTATTCGTATAAATATTTCTCATTAATATCCATGTTTTCAAAAAATATTAATGATTTATTTATATGGATATTAATGGTTTAAAATGTTAAATTCTTCAAAGTGGTATAGGACTTCTTCTCAATCTCCTTTCATTTAGGCATATTTTATTTTATACCCAACTTTCATTTATACGGTGTATAAACCCATTTGAATTTTAGTTTTATTCAAAAGTAATAATTTTTTACAATGAATTTTACTAAATGAAAAAAGGGAATGTTTGTTTATGTATGGGGAGACAATGACTTCTCCGCAGCCGTGACCATTATTTGGGTTTTGGCTTCCTCTACGAGCTATACTCTTTTTTTAAATGAACAATAAATACCATGTTTTACTTTTCTTTTATTTTGGTATTGAAAATGGTTTTGATAATGTTTTGATTATATAAATGTGCTTTGATATCGTCTGATTGAAATGTGAAAATGTTATGTTTCCTTTATTCATGAATTATGTGATACGATTATGTTATGGTTCTCTGGCATTTTTTATGAAGATGGGTGGTTCCGTTATAAACTAACGGCGGGTGAGCCTGATATAGCTCTCCAATGCATTGGGTAACGGGAAGGAGTTAAATTGTAAGGTTTATCTAAAGATATTTAGGGAATATATTGTGATGGACATTCCAAATGTAACCATGAGGGTTACTCTCTACGTAAAATTGTTTTGAATGCCTCATGTTACCATTATGTCTTATGATTTCTATGAGTTATTCATAAATCTTATGATTTCATGTGGAATGTTAACATGATTATGTTTTATGAGTAATGTATGATTTCCTTGATTCTTATGTATACATGTTCTAATGTTTCGTTTCCGTATTTCTATATCCCTTACTGAGGTTTTTATGCTCATCCCATGTTTTTGAAATGTTTTTCACAGGTCAAGGAAAAATGTACATGATATGATGATATTATCAAGGATGTGTCAAGAAAGAATCCATGTTTTATTTTAAATATTTTTCCGTTGATGGGAAAAAATGAATACTATATTTTATGTAACCACTTTTTTTAAATATGGAATGTAATTCATGATTTATGATCTAATTCTCCAAAACTCTATACCTAAAAAGATCTTCAATGTGTATTCCTGAAATAACTCCAGATTAAGTAAGGTTTAAGGCCGGGTCTTTATAAATATATAACACCATATAATATTACATGTGACAATTTGTTAACCATTTATAGAAAATTCATTGTTAAAATCACATTTCAAGTTATAACTACTTCATTTATCATGTATGCCTTCTTTTAGTATTTTTTCCCTTTTACATTTATCATGTTTAATATATTTCCATAACATTATCTTTTATATAAATATCATATATATTATTATTTATTCATATATTGTAATCTTTTGATGATTGAGATAGAAAATAAATTACACTATTCATTGAGACAAAATACCATATGAAGCCATGAACATTGTATACATTCTCTAAATGGATTAATAATAGTAAATTTTATATTACAATGAAACAATAAGGTATATCTCATATATATCAAATAATTTCATTAAATGTTTCCTTATCATCTTCCTTTTAAAGAATATGTGATTAATGATTCACATCGCTTCATGAGGTTGTAGTGTTCTATTCACACGGGAAACATAATGATATTCACACAAAACTGATCTTGAGATGGAATATGTGATATTACAATTATATACGTATAATTATATAATAAATTTCATATATAAATTTTATATCCATAAATATATCCTACTATGAGAGATGGTGCTAGAAAATGAACAATATGGGTTCGCGAGGTGATATTCATTTATACACCCGATAAAAGGACTCCTTTACCATTTGGTGCAATATGAAATTAATATAGTTTATTAATTAAATATAAAAAATATAATTATAATTTCTATTATGGTTTTATTGTATTTTAGTTATTTAGAATTGGTATAATGTGGAAATAGAGAAAGTAAAATCAATAGTTAAGTGATGACGATTACCATTTTTTAGAAACACCTCAAATAGATCTCTTATTAAAGACACTAGGGACAATAAAATGGGGAAAAAGAGGCTATCGAATGATGGTATATTTTTCATGATAAATTTGGTTATGTTTCTGAAATATAATTTGCTTCATATGTATATGGATGTAGGGGGAGGAGGTGTCTATTTAAAATTGAGGAGGACTGGAATTTTCAAAAATCAATAAATCATTTCCATAATGGGTAGTAAGTTTTAACGCATATCCTCTAAGACAATAATTTTTTGGGTTTGGATGATATTGTATATCAACACCTCTAATAAAAATAATAATTACTTTTTGAAATTGGTTTATCAAAAAAGTTATGTTTCCCAATATTTTCCATTATAAAATTTCACAATGGTAAGTAGAATTTCTATCAAGGAATTTTATCATTTAATAATTGAATTAAATGATAATTATAATATAATTTGTATAAAATGGTTCTATATTTCTTATCCAATTTTTAAAATAAAAATACAATGTGTGTGGAATGTGAATTTATCACAAGAAAATTATACGTACAAAACCACTTTTACCCTTTATTTTGGTAACATTGATATTTCTATATTATGGTGAGTGTAATTATTACAAAAATGAATGTTGGTCGATGAATGTAAAATAATTTATTTTTAAAAAAATATAACAATAATAGGTAGTGTAATAGATTTTTATAATTTATACGCAATTCATATAATATTATTTAGTGTAATATATCATTAATTTTAGTTTTTACAATATTAATATAGTTTTAAAAAATCAAGAGAAAAATATTATTAAAACATATTATTGTTACAAATATATTTCCCATTATATTTCCCCAAAAATACATGTAAGTTATTAATTAATTTAATTTATATTACATTATCTATTTTTATTATCACTTATTATATTTATCTATTAAATAAATTATTAATGTCAGGTTGTTTCATAAAAATTTAATGAAATTATATATTTACTAAAAATTAAAAAATGCATTTCCCATTTGAAAATAATATAAATATTATTAAAATTTCAATCAATAATTACTCACGTATTTTAATTTTCTATATGTGAACACAAAATTAAAATTTAATAGAAATATGGTCTATTTTTAACTTCTTATTGACATGTATTATTACATCAACCATAGTGATGGAAAATGTACCAAAATAACATACAAATACATATTGATGTAATAATGGATTTTTCATGACAAAACAGTACAAGAGGGACAAAATATAAGTAATTTTACCCCTATATTTTTAGTATAATAGCTGAAAAAACTATTTAAACTGTAACCCTGGTTTTTAAATTTAACTCTTTTTACAATACATTTGGAAAAAAATTATATTTTTATTTTTATAAAATATTAATTTCACTGATAAATATTTATTAATATATTTTTAAAATTAAAATTTTGATAAGTGAAAAATTAATATTTAAAATTAATCCCACATACATGATGAAAAAAATAGTATTTCATACCGAAAATTTTCAAATTTATATATTTTTTAAATAAAAATAATTAATTTAGAAATTGATACAATGGGTATAAATTTGGTTCATCCATATATAATAGTTAATTTTCCATTTTGAAATATCTGTGAATAATATGTTATATTTAAAATCATTTAAACACATTGTATTTTTTCAATAAAAATCATATTTTTTCACTACTTACTATAAATTTATTCATTTCATAAAATTGAAGAAACTTTTCCAAAATGTAATTTTTAAAAATTGATAATTAATTTATTTTATTTATTTCAAATAAATTTTCATATTGGGTGGAAAATTAATTTAATTATATTTTAAAAAATATAATATATTTTTTATATAAATAATAATTTTCAAAGTAAATAAACACATTAATAAAGATTAGTTCATAAATTATAAATATATTATATTTATGTGAAATCCATATACATTATTTTAAAAATGTGTATATTCCTATGAATATGACCAAATTTATTGGATAGGTTATAGTAGTCATGTTCATATAATAGCAGTAATAGTATATCGTGATTAGTTAGAACTCAGTGTTTTGTGTTTCATGATCTGTTTGAGAAACAATATTAATACAAATAAATTATTTCCTAAAATATCAAGGTGTTAAATTATCATCAGGTTAAATATATTTCATCTTCACAATTTTGAGGTTTTTCTTGGGGACCAATAGTTTGACACATGATAACTGTTTTGAGGAAAATCCACATAAAAAGTGTTAATAAAACAACCCCTTAATATGAGGGAAATGTGTAGTACAATGGACATCTAGAATAACACAATACATGGATTCCAAATGTTATATAATTAGTGGGATGTTAGGATATTTACATAAAATAGATTTAATTCTCATAGAGTATTGATCATTGAATTTTAATTATCATGATAAATTTAACAACCATAAAACCATAATTCAATGAGGTGGGAAAAATAACCAGGATTCATCAAAAATGAAGGAAATAGTAAAATACTTTTTATATATTTCTGTTTCCTAATTATAATTTATTTTAAGGGTATGATTTACTTATTCCATTTTATTTTCCAATTCATATATTTTTTTTAGAATCAATAAATTTCCAATTCATCTCATTCTCCCAAAAATGAGGATGGATATATTTTTTCTTGATCCACTAAAATCAACGTCCAACATATCATACACTCCCTAAAAGTGTGATATTTAATTCCTTCAATATATATTATTCACTAAATCCACTATTTTTTTAAAAAAATTATCTAATATATTTAAATAATCCTATAATGAAATAATAAATTAATATGATATCAACCAATTTTAAATTAAAAATATTTCATAAATGGTTAAACTTTTGATGAGACCAGAAATAAAAAATATATTAAAAAGGTAACTAAATTACCCAGATAAAATTAACAACAATCCCCCAAATTTCATATTTTAGTTCACAATTTTCACATAACAAATACGTGACTAACATATTAAAATTTTATATTAATGATTTTTAATAACTAAATTTATGATATAATCATAGTTAATACATACATGAATCATCATTACTTAAATAAACCCATGAATTAATGAATACATTAATTTTTCACAAAAATGTTTTAAAATCAGTCAATGTTAACATAAAAATGTTTTTTATGATATTATTAATCGATTACAAAGTAATTTATTTATTACAATATACATTATCTATATTAGTCATATCATTGTATAAACTAGAAAACATTTTCTAAAAATCGATAAAAAAATAAAATTTTATATTTCCAATAAATTTGTGTTGTCCCTAAAATATAACATTTTCATTAAATCACATCTCTCAGTCTTCTAGAATATTTAAAATTATCTTGTACATTCATAATTAAAGAAAATTATAGTAAAAACTATATATATATATATATTTTTCATATAACATAATCCATTAATTACAATACATAAAAACATTAACCATTGTACTTCATTCTTAAACCATTAACTCAAATTCATAATATTATCACATAATACCTCCATTTCATATTTCTTTTTTAGGCTCTTCAACTCCAATCTCAAAACCAATACTCTTGAAACCATACTAATCAGATTTTTGAGCATCCACACACTAGGAAACCAAATTACATAATTCCCATACATTCTATACTGTAAACACAACCCCATTAGGGATTCTATTGAAAAAAAATTATTATCATCACTGGAATTAGTTAAAAATTTATTTTTTTCCCAGAAATAACTAAATATATTTAATTATTCTCGATATATGAAACCTCTTCACATTTCTTTTAAATATTACCTTGAGTAATATTTCCCAAATTATAAACATATAAGAAACACGATATTTGTTAAATATTAGACTTCACAACTATAACTCTCAAAAAACTCAATCATTAACATCTATAGTGATTTCCATTGTTAGTAAAGGTATATGTTATTATTCATATATAATAATAACATATTATGAATAATAACAATATCCATTACTCATGTAATCATACCAATAGGATTGATCATTTACACATTTTTTCAGTCATTAATTATTAATCTAGTTCCCCATATTTTCCAAAATTTAATAAAATAAAAATTAAATTGTGTGGTACAATATTCATAGTATGAAACCAAATGATCATTAAAAGTCACTTATAATATTTCTAAATCATAACACGTTATTCTAATTCATAGATAATGTATGTTTATAATAGACTTTACATCATCATCATCTATTTAAATGCATTATGATTGTTTTTAAATAGATTTAGAATATCCAAAACATATCCCCCGAGTGTATGGGACAAAATGTGTTGCATGTCTAGTTGTTAATCACCATGTGAAGATCGATTATTTCTAAATATTCCATCTTCAAAGTTATTTCCCCTATGTTTAAATTTCCTAGAGAAATATCCTCTTTTTGTTTCTAGATAAGAATATTGTTTCTTAGAATCCAGTCACTCTATCATTCAGTAATGTTATTATAAATTTTATTAATCTTTTTCGTACCCTTAGACATATCCATTGGGATCCCACAAATGATTTCTCATTCTTATTTTCAGTTTCATAATAAATATTTAATTTGATGAACACAATATGGAATCATGATTTCATCAAATGATATTATCTATTAATTTATGAATATTCATTACATATTAAAAAATATTACTATGGACCAGAAAGAAATTTTTTATTTAAATATTTGGAATCATTAAAAAAATCATCATAAGAGAATTATATCATCTCCCACTAATTTCATCCACAATAACACCCTTCTTATACATATCATACATAATACCTTTCTACCAAAACTTTTCAAATAAAACCTACAAATGGGTGAGATCAAATTTTCATCCATGTTAAATAAGGGAGATATCAACAAAACATAATAATATCGGTATGAGAACATGATAATAACATCACAATACATACCCTAATTGTTTTACTTCCTAAAAATGTGTCATGGAATAAATCATTAATCTCCAGTATCCATTAGTCATAAATAAATAAAATAACATAAATGAAGAGGGAATAAAATTTGAATATTAAATTTAATGGTTTTTATAGAAAATATTATAACAGTTCTTACTGGTTAAAATACAGTTTTGTTCACTCATTAAGTTATGGATATGAAATAAGGCCCCATTATAAAATTATGTACATGATATTAGGTTAATGAATGATATTAGAAAAATGAAATACTATCTATTCTTAACCATATTGACATTAATTCATATAAAATCATTATGTGCAACAATGTTATCCCACACATAACACGATATATATGAAAGTAGTCCAGTAAGTAAACTTGTGAACATGAAATCATGTTAAAATATGAAATAATATTATTATATGTTATTCATCATTATCAAATTAATTTAAGGTAGATATAGGTCCCACCCGTTGACAAATTCAAATCATACAAAGGTGTAACAAAATATAATATAAAAATCATCATATCATCATTATGAAATGAATTGTGTTTCTTAAACATATAATCATATCATAAGCTAGGGAAAATGAATGAGTTTCACAAAGATTTCATCAGTGTAATAATAATCCATATCTAGAAATAATAATAATAGATTTCATGGATCATATGACTAGTAAATAAAAATTACCTTCATAGTATTTTAGATTAATTTGTAAATTATTTTGAATGATAAATTAGATCATTTATTGAGGAAAATATCTTTTACATTTGGGAAACCCCATTTTAAAACAAATAAATTTATTAATATTTTTTAAATATTTATTTTTAATAACTATTATAATATTATAATGTAATCATAATATTAAATATTTTGAGTGATGTAGTGTATTATAATTTACTTCATACATGTTACAAAAATATTGCTTCCATATTTTTTGTAATAGTCAAAAGGGCATTGTTTAGAAAATCAAAATAAGAGTCCCTTTAATCCAGTTTTTGAAAATTGAAAAAATGTTAAAATGAATTAAAAAAATCCTTGGATATTATTATATGAATTTTATAGATCATATATATTAATCATGTTTATTTAATAAACAATCATTCGAGAGACAGTGTTGTTTTTTTCATAAAAATATATTTTTGATTTATTCTATAATTTAATAGAGGAATGTGAATGGGAGAATTATATTTGGAATAGATTACCATAGGAGAATAAAATATTATGTTTTTATGAGAAATATAACATAAAATAACTTTAAAAAAATATTCATTAGTAGTCTAGATAAATTATTAGATTGCAACATAAAATTATTTCAACTACGGATACATTTGAATAATATGTTGAATGAAAAAATAACATGAAACAAAAAATTATATATCAATAGACTATAGAAATTCATGATATAAAATTTCAAATGGATATAATTTACACTTCAAAAAAATATGATATGTGAATAACATAACTTATGTCACAAAGATTGTAATTTGAGAAAAAAATCTATTTCTACATTTTTAGTATTCTGTATCATAATAATAATTAGAGGAATGAAATAAAAAATATAATGAATTTATGTTAATTATATAAGTGATATAAAATGTAATATATAAGTATATATACCAAAATATCTAAAATATTGGTGAATATGTCTTATATCTCCTTGAAATAAAAAAGTGTATAGAAATCCCTAGCTATATGTATCAACTTACAATGTACACATTTCAACTCCTTGTATAATAAATATAAGGTCATTATAAATATAATATAGATACATTATAAATTTTTATCATTACATATATAATTTACTTATGACCATTTTTTAATAATTTATCATCAATTCTATGTTAAAAACACATTTTTGGGAATATTGTCGTCATTTTCTAGGTTTGTTTTTGCGTATTTAATTTCCATCACTATAATTTGAACATAATTTCATAATTTATGTAATGATAAATATGATACAAATGACATTTATAATCAATAAATTTCTAATAATAGTAACCCATTAATTTCAATGAATGAAAATAAATTATATTAATCATATAGATGTTGGGTCGTACATTCTAGTGAAATAGTTTTCTAATATTTGGATAGAAGAAATGAATGAAAATTTAAAAATATAATACCTTTACAGAATACTTTTTTTGACATATATAATACATATGTCCATTAAACATACCTTTTATCAAACATGTAATGCTTAGGTGAATAAATAATCACAACGCTTTGTATGGTAGTGGTTCCATATACACACACTCAATGATATCGTATTATCCATGAATAGAATATAAGAAGGTTAATGTGATATTATAATTTTATAAGTATAATAATTTAATAAATATCATAAATATATGTTAAATTTATCATTATATCCTAGAGTGATATACGGTTATGGAAGAATAACAACATCAAATTGTTAGGTGGTAATCCATATTACACAAGCTCAATAGTATCATTTCCAAATTAAAGAAATAAAATTTCCATATATGTTATTAAATCAAAATAATAATATATTTTTATATATTACATTATTTTTTTGTTATATTGTAATTATCCAGTAATGAATGATGGTGGTAAGAGATAAATAAAAACAATTATAGTGAATAAAAATACTGTAAATTTGACATTCCTAATTTGGATATTTATTATGATCTATAGGGGTGGTCTTTAGGAAAAAATGAAGCACTATAATATAAAGAAGAATTTTAAGAAAGTATATGTTCAGAGGTCAGTTGATCCAAATTTCTTGATTGGTGAGGATATGTGAGGGGACACGGTGGCTGTTTATAATATATGGGGAGTGGATTTTTTGACGATAAATAGAACTATTCCATAATATATATTTAGCCTTAATAATAATTCCTTAAAACAATAAAAATGATTTAGTGTAGAGATAACATGTTCATTCCACATATGTGTCATAAAAAACACATCTTTTAAATATGTTTTTCATTCCCTTATATGTTTACATGAATTTAATATTTTAGTTTTCAGGACATCTGCTAGGCTTTTTATGTTAAAAATTTATCATTTAATATTAAAAAAATATATAATGCTTATTAGATAATTTTTACCAACCATAATAACAAGAAAATTATTTTAAATTTGGATGCATAACCACAAAAACCATGGAAAGGGAACACAAAATATTTTTGTAATCTAGTAGTAGAGACTAGGATCATTATTAATTTCAAAAAAAGAACCAAACCAAGGGAAGGATTACATACAAAATAAAAATGAGAAGGTTATTGAACATGGATCATGGGCGACTAGAATAATCATCCAGTTTGTTTCCTTCCTAAATTGTATAGGTGATAGTCATTCATCAATTAATTAATTTCTTAATCCTCGAGATCTAATAAATAATCGACTAGTGAGTGGAGATCAAACCAATAAAATAGTTAAAAATATTTAAGAAATTAGTCTATAATGTAGTAAGCCTATCATTCTTCCACTATAACATATCAAAGAAATCACGAATCACATTTGTTTCTCCCTGAATTCAATCTCCTTATCAAAATGAGTCTGTGAAATTAATGACATTTCTTATTCTTCAATAAACTACATGACGTCCAACACACATCATAATTGAAACACATGAGTTTTCTGTTTTAATATTCTCCATAGAGAAATGAGAAATACAATTTGTCTACTGATTTAGACATTGAGTAGATGGAGAAATACCAATAGATCTAGGGGGATTATATTATTTAATGTATTGATTGGAATCCTAGTTCTGGATTTATCTTATATTATCGGCCATATCATTTATAGTTTTGTAGGAAATTGCTATCTGAGATATAATAATAACATAGAAATGACCCTTTCCCCATGTAAACCATAAAAAACATCCAGTAGAAAAATAACCCTTCTGATATTCATCTCCATAATATTATACCTCATTCCTTGGATCCAAATTTCAAAAAAATTGTCTTATGTAAGAACCATTGTCACCAATCTAATGATGCTTCAAAAAAATATACACCCATAAATTTATAACCAACACATGAAAAATAATTATTTAATGGTTTTCTCGCAATTCTTGCTACAACATATCCACTTGGAATCTAGATAAAAAATTGTATGCCAGATATTTTAATCTTTGTTGGCAGAATTGTTCCAGATCTAGAACATGTGAAAATTGGTTTTCAATGTCTCATTATTTCACAAAAATATCACATTACAACTATATTTATTCATCATAATGATCATGATCATATGATTCTCATTTATTGGGACATCTTCAAATGCCAAACCCCAAACAACACAAAAATAAGTGTCCCCTGAAGCAGTGATGAGATCAAATGATCTTCATTGAACATTGTGAAAAAATTAATTAATAAACACACAGGGTTTTGAATATTTTTTGAATGATATGTTTCATACATTAATTCAGGGAAGTTCTCTTTAACTCCACACCAATACTGGAACCTAAAACATATTTAAGCCTTTCAAATGATTTATTTCCCCTTATTCTCATTCTTTGAGATATATGAAACCACTGAAAACCAAAAGGAGTATTCCTTTCCCTTCGATGAATATGTGTACATCCCATAATTTTAAATAGTAAAACTTTTTATAAATAAGTAAAGATATTTAAAATAATAAAAATATATTTTTGAAATATTAGTTTTAACAAAATTGCATGAAATGCACAAAGCTCATTCCTACACTTTACCACTAAAAAGAAGTATTTATTACATATGGTTCAATATAATTATTATTAAAGTACCAATGATCCATTAATGGAAAATGAAAAATAGTAATAAATATATACATTTAATATTTAATATCATTGTATTATATAGAATTGTAAACCATTAAATATAATATAATTTATTATAAAATAATGTTAATCATAATTTTTTAAATATTCAATTAATTTATCATTAAAAAAACATTAAAAAGTTGGAATTCAAATTAATTATTCATTACTCTATATAGAATATTATGTTTATTATAGAAATTCAAGGAAAATAATTATTTATTTAATTTATTTTACTTGTTTTATTTTTTGTATCATTTATTTTGTTTCTAGGATAATTAAATAATTTGTGAATGTTTTTTAACATTGTAATGAAATAATATAATAACTTAAAATTAAAAATAAATTATACCCAATATTATTCTCAAAATTACCATTATTATTAATTCACATCATGTTTTTCCCAAATTCCAACAAATAATTTTAATTTGAAAGCAAGAGGGTGACATTTTTCCCATTTTATATAAATAAAATATAAAATTTTGAAAACATAAATGAAAAGTGTCCCAAAATAATGTATATACTGATCATATGGTAATATGGGGTGAGATATATCTATATTATAGCAATTTTATTGATTTTTTTTGTTAATTTAATCCTTATGTTTTTCAGTTTAAAAATCTGGTAAATATTTTTTAACCTTAACCATGGTAATTGACATTTGTTGTTTTTTATTCTATAAAAGAAACAATCAATTTAAAATTACTATATAAATTTAATTGTTTTAATTAAAACTATAGATCATACTATAAAATATTCTATTCACATAACTGGAAAAAGAAAATTTGAAACTAAACCTTAAAACACGATGAAAACAACATTCTAATGATAAATTTTTTATAAGTAATGATTGGTTTGATATCTAAATTCAAAATATATTTCATTAAAATGATATAAATATAATTTCAATTATATAAATGATCTAAATTTTCTTTTAAACCATTTTGGATAATGATATAATTTTTTAAATTCTTTTAATGATACGTCAATTTTTTAAACAATGATTATTTTTCAATTTTTATAGTAAGTAAAATCTTCTCCTAAAACTCACAAATATTCAACCTCTACTAAATTTTATATTTCAATTCCATATAATTATTAATTCAATTAAATTTATTTTCCTAACAGTTTAAAATTTAAAATTTATTATTTTTTCCAAAAAATAAATGGGAATATGTTTCTAGAAAAACAAATTTTCCATACTTTTGAGGACGTTAATAAAATTAAGTGAATATATATCACGAACCACCCCTGTGGGGATCATGCAGTAACTCCCTAATCCCAAATCCAATATTCCATGTGCTAGATACTATCACCGAGTTGGATTATCAGTTACAATGGAGTCCAAATCCTATGTACTAGTACAAAAAACATCTCCAAGCCTATACAACAATAAAAGGTTAAAATAATTGATTAATGTTACATGCATACATCTAGATCCAATAACCAATGTTATATAGGAAGTAAAAAAATAGTTCTAAATACAATCCAACAACATAGAGTTGGTAAATGATATCCAACTTGAATGTATATACTAGGTATACTATCCGAAAGACACATGAACAAACCTTTGGTCTATCCGACCTCACTAAGAATCGCCAAGTCCTAGAATACTAAAGAATTTACCAAAGTTTCAATTGTCTACACAAGATACTGCATATGTGGGTAATGGACCAGCATGGGTTACAGTAAAAAAAACTCAACAAGAAATCTTGAAACCAAAATTCATATGAAAAAGGAAATAAAGTCAGGCCTACCTTGGTATGAGTCTACAACACCTATAATAACAATATCCAGATATACTCAAAAATGAAACTCATTATAAAGGTAATTCAAAAATATTTTATACCATATATGGATTACAACTCTATGATTCCAAAAATAACTAATCAATAATAACACACTCTAGAGTATGATAGCACTCATGACATCCATTTGAGATGAAGTGATCTTTAGGTTTCATCATGAGAGACAACATTCTAATAATCCAAAGGGAATATGATACATAACTGAGGATCACTACCAAGATTATGGGGTGATACAAACATTCAATATGTATTAACCCTCTTTGTAAGGGAATGATGTCTTTTTATTTTTGGTCACAAAGATACCAATTACACTACCAAGGGAAAAATAGTATACCATCCTAGTATTATAACATTATGATTCCAAAAAGCACTCATACTTGAGATGACACTACTGAGTCTGATTTTAATGATGATTTTTGTCCGAGAGGCACTTCTTGTCAGTCTCTTGGTGAGAATGAATTCACTAATAGTCTGAAGAGAATAGGATAACAAAATGAGGATCACTATAAAGGAAATGGGTAAATAACAACAAAATTATAATGATTAACACTCTATGTAGAGGATTTATATTCACCTAGTCGGGGTCGTGAAAATACTAAGAACTACATCGAGGGCATGAATATTAATATAGGATCTCACTCAGGGCCTATCAATGGGATTATGAAAACTCTATACAAGTAGTCCTACTAAGATAATATTATTCCTAGGAGTTTGAGATGATCCATACATATCATTAAGGAAAATAGAAGGGGAAACCCCCTAACAAAACTTATCCATGATATAGAAGAAAATATATCTAAGCCATGTATAATGAACTACAAAATATGTAGTAGCATTTACAAGTTGTGTCCCTAAAACATTTTCCTACACATGTAAACATCCCATGTCATCATGATGGGTCCATGTAATACTACATAAGTTGTTGGCTTTCCCTTTAGTTTATGTAACACCCCAAAAACATGTTCTCATTTAATAGTGATACTGAGGATTAATTTTTTTATCAAAATAAATTACAAGCTTCAAAGTAAATATTATCTCACATTGTTTAAAGAATAGAAAATAAATATTATTGTTAAACATAATTTATTCATAACGAATAATTATTTAATAAAATATTCTAAATAATAACTATAATAATATAACTAATTTGGTTGTTTTCCAAAATGTGAAATATATATATATATATATATATTTATATTGGATTTGAATGAATATACTATTATAAAATTATAATTTTATATTTCGGTTATTCCTAACATTGAGAATTGTTGTTTTAAAATATTTTAATGACATTATTTTTGCGTTATTTAAAATATTCAAGTAGTTATACAATTATAGGGGAAAAAACTATGGGTTTTATATATATTCTAAAATATGACAATTATTAGATTATAAATTGAATTAAATTTTTATAACATTGTTAAAATTTTGAATATATAATTAAAGTATTTTAATAGAATGATTAAACAATGCACAATTTTATTTGTGCGGACAATTACTTAACATATTTTATATATATTTTTTGGAAATGTCATATATACAAATATATATATATATATACAAAAAAGAATTTAAATAATAATAAAAAGTAATAAAATATGATATTTTATATAATTATATATAATTATTATGTATATAAAAACATGATATAAAATATATATATGTGTATTTATAAATATGATTATCACTTTAATTCTTATAAATAAATATATTTTATTTATTTTTTTATATTAAAAATCACACTATATATATAATGATTAAATGATACATAAATTAAAAATAAGAATTTAATAATATACAAAAAATCTGACAAATATTTGTTTTCATTAAAAAAATTATATGATTTGTAGTTAAAAAAATTGTTAAATGAAAAATAAGTAAAATTAAACCATGGAAAAATGAAAAAGAAATGATATAATAATATATATATCTTCAATGATAACATTGTAAAAAAGATCACATGATTGACAAATAAAAAAATCTAAAAACTTGATTGACAAAAGAAATGAAAAATCAAATTTTAGAAAAAAAACGTTAAAATTATATGTATATATATATATAACGAATTTGTACTTATAAAAAATTATTACACTTTTTATTTTAAAAATATATTTTATTATTTATTAAAAAAACCAACTATTCATGTAGAGTTAGACAAAATAGTTCTATATTTATATTTATATATTAAAAAATGATAAAATGGATCTAAAATAAATTATGTTTTGTTGTGAAAAAACAATGATTCATTTGATAAAAAAATGTTAAAGGACAAAAATTGTTAATATAATATCTTATTAATGAATTTATGAGGTTGTCTAAAAATGGCATGTCATATTTATCAATCATAGAAGTAAAACGAGGAAAGACAAACCATGAGAGAGAAAACCTAAAATAAAATATAATATAGATAAAATGATTAAAGAAATTCATGTTAGTAGTATAAAAAATTAGATAATTGATCACGACACACACAAAAAGTTGATGAAAAAGAAGAATTATTGTTTATTTAAATAATAATATATTATAGTAATTTTAATGATTACTATGACAAAAATAATAGATATGATGTGAGTTGAGTGAAAAAAGGGTAAAAACTATTAGATAAAAAATTGGAAACTACAATCTTTTTAATAAATCCAAAAAAATATAAATTAATTATGTTAATGGAGACATGATTACTCACGAGTCAATAATGGGTGTTCTAAAAAATAAAGAATATCACTTTTTATCTTGAAGTTATCAAAACATTTATAAAAATTAATAAAATATAAATATGAACTGAATAAAAAAAGAAATTCATCACAATAGATTAGATGAAAATTTTAATAACATTTCAAAGATGTCTCGCATTTATTTCTATATATAATCCTTTACTATGCACATGGTGAAAACACCTAAATTTTATTCTTCATGTCAATCCCACCTTGATCCTTGCCTTTCCCGGCAACCTTACTCTTCCATTTTTCCAAATCAATGTAAGGGTTATGTTTTAATATTTTTTATTAAATGTATAATTTGTAAGGGTCATTTTAATTTATAATTAATTTCTCTTATATACTTATGATCTTCAAAATTTAGTGTTTTGAAACTTATGTAGATTTTTGAAACCCATTTGCATAAAGGATTTATAAATTCCTTGTTTTGTTTCTTTGAGAGTATATATGTTTATATAAATATATATATTCTAAAGAAAGGATAACCTTTCCGTATAGAATAAAAATTATTCTGTGTTCTGAATCTGGGCCTTCGGGTTTTGGGATCAGATAATATGAAAGATGTAAGGGTTTCATATATTTTGTCTTTCCTTTGAAAACATGAATATACAGTAGTATATATATCATATATACATTTAGTTTTTTTCACCTGGCTCTAAATCTGATATGTGATGATTTGCAATTTTGTTTTTGAATGTGATGGATGGAAATTATTTTCAATTACGGTGTTAGTATTCAAATTGGGAATGAGCATAGAATTATCAAATTTATCTTATCTATTTTAATTTACACAAGTCATGTTTCATTTAATGTGGTGTAAGTGTTATATTTTGATATTCTTAATTATATATTTTTATAAGGGTTTGAAAATTTGATCAACCTTGTCATCTATTTACCAAGATATACACATATATACTTGTGTATTAATGTTTATATCAACCTGAATAACATTTTAATTTTTGAACTGGGTTATAATTTAAAATTCTATGTGTTGAAAGGGTGTTAATTTTTTTTCACAAACCATGTAGTTATAAAATGTTATATATGTGTATATATATACACACATATATAACTTATTAATTTTATGTGTACATAAGTTAATGGTCATTTTTATTTTCTTCACATTTGGACAGGTACACATAATGCAATCTATTTCTATTTTATGTTATTAATTATTTTATTACAATATTTGAATAGGTACTTTTATGCGAATTAGGTTTTGGGGTCAAATGGGTTAGAATATTTTTTACAAATACTCCCATAGATTTTTAGTCCACCCAGTTATTTCGCAAATGATGTAAGGTAAAAAAAATTATATTTTTATACTCTCAAATTTTCTAGTTCTAAAAAATCAGTTCATTTGATTAAAATATGAATTACTTTTATAATGTTAAGGTTGTAATTATTAAATATATTACAAATTTTGTAAAATGTTAATATAAACACAGATTTATATATGTATATGTAATTTTCGTTTTTAGAATTTATAAAGGGTGAAACAAATACATATTATATATATACATATTTATAGTTATGTATGAACCTATAAGATTTAATCATAATCTAAATTCACTTGGCCTAAATAAACATTGGTGGTTAAAGTGTGTTTTTGATATGTTTAATTTAATTTAAGCATTACATAAAACAAATGGTGCGCTGCAAAACAATTGGACTTATATGCTGTGCAACATAAGGAATGGCCATTTAATGACTATTGATCAGTGCATGCTTTATGAACAAATGATATATGCCTTAGTTCAAAATTATTAATTTAAAACAATAAATATTTATTTCCACAAATCAAGGATTATGAAAACTATGTAACTGTTATTTTATGTGGTAAACCCATCCATTTATTAATTGTGTATTCTGAATCAATATCATATGTAAAAATATCACATGCGAAAATAACGTTTACTATAGTATGCATGGCGTTAAGAAATTTATTACCTGAATAATAAATGACACATTATAATTTAGTCCAACGTCATTTCCATTTTTCAGCACATGAATTTAGTATGAATAATAAGCATTTATGTTAGTGAATTAAAAGCTTATTACTATGGAAGAGTTGTAAAGTTATTATTTTATGTGATAATCAACCTTTTTTTTAATAATTTATGAGATAAGCATTTAATTATTCAATGTGGTATGGGAAACATTGAATAATGTAAATTAATAATCCAAGTAATATGTGTATCGGGAATGATATGTATTTTAATAAATCAAAGTGTTATGTTCACATTGATTTAGAGTTATGAGGAATGCATTGGACCTAGTATGTTCTGGGGTGGGTACTGGTAAATTAAAGCCCTCCGGGTTGGGTTCTGGTAACAGAAGAACCTTCGGGTTGGGGTCTGGTTACATAGGCTCTTCGGTTTGGTGTCCGGTTATAGAGGCACTACAGGTTGGTTTCAGGTTATTTGAGGCACTCCGAGATGGAGTCCAGTTACAGATGCTCTTTGGGTTAGGGTCAGTATATAGTTAGCCCCTAGGTTTTGGCACGAGGCCATGACACAGTCCGGCATATGCACTTCCCTCAACATGACTATGTAATTGAATTAACAATAAAAATATTCTCCTAGTAGTTTATTTGGTTAAAGAGCTTATGGATTTTTGTCCAAGGCTATAAAACATTAGAGGTCTTGGCCAAGGCCTTGAAAAAATATTTCAGAATGTCTAGCATTATACGTCATATGTATGTTATTTAATTATCCCATTAGATATTCAACTAGTAGAATATCTATGAATAAGAGAAATTACTTATGAGTATTATAAAATTAAAATCTTATGGCATGACATATGTATAGAACTCACTGATTTTAGTATTAGATGTATGGAATTGAAGTGATTACCATTATGCACAACAATGAATATTTATTACACTTAGCTATTAATTTTTTACTTGAATATAAACATGAAATGTATTTTACTTATTGTCTGGAATGAGAATTCCTATAATTGAATTATGTATCTTTGTAAATCCGTTAGAATGTATTTTTCAATTTAGAACTTTTATTATGTGTACTGATGTTGCAGATTTTATTTTGAAAAAATGTTTTGTGAAATTTAAAAGAATGTTTTTAAAAGTTATTTTGGTATAGTATGTTATTTTTAAACCCCTTACTGGGCATTATTATGTGCACCCTACGTTTTTTATTAAAAAATTTCGTGTAAAAGGTTTTAGTAGAAGAAGCATTACAGTAGAATTTGTTTTATCGGAGACCGAACTGAATTCGATCCTTTGTATAGAACCGGCTTCAGGTACTCGGGAGCTGGGGCATGACAGTTGGTATCAGAGGATTTGGTTTTGATAACTCTGGAAAACCATAACTGAACAATGAAAAATTTATTTAATAATTTCTATGTATGATATTTCTTGGAAAACAATAACAAATAACAGTCTTATGTCTCTTCGGAGACATCCGATAAAATTAGAAAAATATTAAATACTTGGTTATGTGTTACTAAAAGGTAGCTTCCTTAAATTTTCATATGGTTGATGCATCACGCTTTCTATTTCTCCCAATGGATATAGTGTCAACTATAGTGGAAAATCCATTTTCAGGGGACTACGAGACATTCGAAAACCTTAGGTTGACCTGTAAACAACTACATCTGTTGTCGAACTGCCCAAAAATTCTCCATATTTACCAAGGAAACAATCTTGTTTATTACCGTAGAGAAATGGTTCAATTTGTGACATTTAGTAAAAGAGGGAAGTTTCATTATGCTCTTTTTCGATTTTTCACTTTGTCTGATAACTACCAAGTTGTAGGTATATTCCTAGATGTTTCTTTTGATGGTGACCATCAAGTGTCCTACCTATTCCAGGTCTGGAGATTTAGTATGTACGCAGAACATTACAACATCAATATCTTCAAGAATGACGTGGTGCATGAGAGTTATAGGGATTTAATCCACACTGAATTTTCGACCTCCACACTTCTTGTGCCTCTTAGGGAGGCTGAGTGCATTGGGGACAGGTACAACCCCAGCTGTCCGCAATGTGTTTGGGCCAAAGTAATTGAGTATCTCAATAATACATTTGGAATCCACCTCAGGTCTTCAACACCCTACCATGTATAAGGCCCCAGACTTAAACCTTACTTAATATTGAATTAAATGAATAATTCACATTGACGATCTATTCAGGATTAGGGTTTTAGAGAAATAGGACATAACTATTACATCTCAAAAGATTACAAAGTAGAAACTTCTACTATGTTTCCATAAAATAAAAACTCTTAAAAAGAAACATGTCTAGTTCCATGTTTTAGGTAGCATGACTTTCCCTTGATCCCATCCTTGACCCTATTCCACGTTAATTCCAGTGAAAAACATTTCAAAAACTTGGGGTGGGCATAAAAAGCTTACTATGGGATACAAAATGAACTAAAACTATTAGATTTTCAAAACAACAAGTAAACCATGTACACTTTAACAAAGTAATACTTTTCACCTCTATGAAATAGTAAAAACTCTTCATTGAATAAAAGTTCATTACATACCCTTTTGTAACCAAACGATTACCATAAAACCCATATAAAGATCACATAATATATAACGGTAACTTGGGACATAAACATACTTAAATTGAATAACCATACAGTCGACTTCCACACATATCACTTAATGGAATAGCCATACGGCCAAATTCCATACCGAATGAATTGGAGGTTATAATGTAACCACCCATCCTGGTATTCACAGAACCACCCGTCAGATGGTTTATTACGTAACCACCCATCAAATATCCATGTACCACTATAAAATCATATGACATAAAACAAATATAATGGAAAGAAAACATTTCCACACATTGATCACAATATATCACTTAAATATATTGACATAACAAATCCTTTATAAAAACCATTTTCAATACCAAAATATAAAAAAGTGTATATGGTATTTATTTAATTTTAAAAACATTACATCTTGTTGAGGAATCCAAAGACCAAATAATACTCACGGCGGTATAAAATGTCATTGTCACCGCGTACGTTAAAAGAAACATTCCTTTTTTGTCGTTTAGTAAAACACTTAGTAGAAAAAGATTCCTTTTTATTAATGTAAAATTCAAAGGGGTTAATACACCGTATACAAGAATTAAATATGCCTCAATTAAAGGAGATTGAGACGATGTCCCTTACCTCGGGTCTGACTAGACTCGATCATTCTTTAATGTCCTTAAAATCGGGTAACTATCTTAGATTTGAGCTCAAAGGATTCCTTGGGAAGAATTCTTCCCAAAGTGAGTATTATAGGAGTAAGATAGGGATGTGGAGAGACAAAAGGAGTAGAGCTTGGCCGATCCAATGTATTGAGATGTGTGGGTAAGGAGGTAGAGGTGGGGGCCTTTTATAAGAGGAGAGGAGGGGCACTATTGGAATGTTATAAAAGGTTACTTTATTATAAAATTATTTTCGGATAAAAAAGGTCCCACAATTATAAATTTAACGGATAAGGTGATAAGGGTTCGAAATCCACCCATCCAATAGGTTTTTGACATGTGTAGGTCTTAGATTTTACATTATCTTTACATTTTTTAAATCGTTAAATAATGAGGTAATCGCAGCATCATCATGGTGCCATAAATAATTTAATTTATTTAATTTCTAAAAATTATTAAAAAAATATCATGATGTAGGAAATCGTTTTATCTTTCTAATAAATATTTATAGTCAAATGTATTACTTGTATTACACCATTTAAAAATTGTTTTAATAAAACAGCTCATGTTTGTGACATTTTTATTTTAACAATAAATAAAAAGTTTTTAATGTTATTCTCCTACCAAAGTGGCTCCATGGGGTCCCCAAGTTGACCCATGGATTGTCTTGGTCGGCCATGACACATAAAATAAGGGTAGTACGTGTGTCAAGTTCATTTCATATTATTAAAACATTATACTTACCTTAAATTACACTAATTATCTCTAATCGCGATTAAAAACATAAAAGTTACTATTCACGAAAAAATTATTTTAATCCCATTGAACCACATTTTACTAAAAACACAGAGGTGGTAAAATTTCATTTAAACGAAAAATCAGTTTTTTATTACCACTTAGTGGTTTCACTATTCATGAAAAATTGAATTTTTGCAGAAAATTACCGAAACATTACCCTATGCTATATTTGATATTACGAATTCAAAATTGGTATCTATTTTAAAAAATTCAAAACATATATGTTTCATTAAGTAATTTAATAATTAATTCCCACTGTCAGAGAAAATAGCGTGTTTTTATGAAACAATAAGTATCAAAAGATTGCCACTAGTTTATGTCCAATTTCAAAGTGAAATTAATTCCAACGACCACTATTGGATTAAATGGTAAAAATATATTCTAATTCAACTCTAAAACCAATTCCAAATATAATCTAATCATATAAATAAATTATATTAAAAATTGGTTTTGAATTAATATACAACATTTTTCACTATTCATTAAAAAAATGAACATTATCGAAAAAATACCAAAAATTTATACAAAGTAAATTTTTGATGTCCCGATTCCAAATAAGTGTTTTATTTGGATCAATAGAATTTATACGAGTGACGAAAAATATATTTAATGATGGTTCACCATCAAAAGGTGAAAAGTGATGCTTTAGTGAAAATTAGGGTATATATGCCTAAAATTGAATTCTTTCCGTATTTTAAGCCTTTATCTTTTATTGGGTAAATGTAAAAACATTTAAAAAACATATATAATCATATTTTAGTTATTTCTATCCATTCCCACCAATACAACGACTATGTGTTAACTACCATTTAAAATAATATTATTTTTTTACTAGTGTACCACGTAAGATTTCAATGAAACTCTTTGTTGCGTATCGGGTACACTATCAAACATAGAAATCCCTTTAAAGAAAAATTAATATTTAATTCGTAAATATTAATAGATATGAAAATGATTTATTCTTTATTTACCTGTGATGTTACATCCTTCCCCCCTTTTGGGAATTATGTCCTCACAATTCTATTCACTTATCAAAATAAGTGGGGGGGTATTTATCCCTCATAGCATTTTCAGATTCCCATGTTGCCTCTTCAACCATATGGTTTTTCCACAAAACCTTTACCTGGTGAATTAATTAATTTTGAAACACCTGCTCTCTTCGGTCAAGAATCTGGACTGGTTGTTCTTCATAAAAGAGATTCTCTTCCAACTGAACTACCTCTGGGTTCAAAACAAGAGATGGATCTGGAAAATACTTTCTCAACATCAAAACATGAAAAACATTGTGTACCTGAGATAAACTCTGAGGTAATGCCACTCTGTATGCAACTGATCCAACTCTCTCCAGAATTTTATATAGTCCAATGAACCTTGGACTCAGCTTTCCTTTTGTACCATATCGCATCACACTTTTCCATGGAGAAATCATGAGAAAAACATGATCACCTACCTTGAAGGACAAATCCTTCCTCCGGTTATCTGCATAACTTTTATGTCTCCTCTGAGCTATTCTCATATATTTCTGAATCAACTGAACTTTTTATACCATCTCTTCTACCAATTCTGGTCCCATAAACTTCATTTCACCCACTTCATCCCAAAAAGCTGGAGTTCGAAATCGCTTCCCATATAATGCCTCAAATGGTGCCATCTGTATACTGGAATGAAAACTGTTATTATAAGAAAACTCAACCAAAGAAAGATGTTGGTCCCAACATCCCTGATATTCCATCGAACAAGCACGTAGCATATCCTCCAATATCTGTATTGTTCGTTCTGACTGCCCATCTGACTATGGATGAAAAGTTGGGCTAAAATTTAATTCATTACCCAATGACTTCTGAAGGCCTTTCCAAAAGATAGAAGTAATCCTGGGATCACGATCAGACACAATAGAGAGGGGAACTCCATGCAACCTGACTATCTATTTAAAATACAACCGAGAAATTTGATCTAGAGGCAATGTATCTGAAATAGGATGGAAATAGACAGATTTAGTCAATCGATCAACAATATCCCAGATTTTATTATTACCTTGAGATATCCTCGGTAATCCCACAACAAAGTCCCTGGATATATTTTCTCATTTCCACTCTGGCACTGGTAAAGGCTAAAGCATCCCTTTTGGTAACTACCACTCTGCTTTAACTTGCTGACAAATCAAACACATTATAGTAAAATCAGCAATATCTCTTTTCATTCCATCCCACCAATAATACTCCCGCAGATCCTTATACATCTTAGTACTGCCATGATGAAATGAACACGTGGAACTATGAGCCTCACAAAACAACTCATTCTTCAACTGTGAATCACTAGGCACACATAATATCTTCCCAAGCCTCAATACATAGTCATTATCAATTTTAAATTCAGGCTACTTACCCTTCTAAACCAGCTATACCTTTTTCTGCAACTCACTGTATTCTCTCTATGCTTGCTTAATTCTGTCTGATAGGGATGATCTCAGTGATACCTGAATCAAAACAGAAGAACATCATGTACCAACAACTTCCATTCCAATGTTCATCAAATCAAAAAACAAAGGATCTCATTCCAAACGTAGCACGGTTAATAAAGCATTACATTTTTGACTCAAAGCATCAGCCACATTATTTACTTTCCCATGATGGTAGTGAATTGTACAATCATAATCCTTGATTAATTCCAGCCATCGCTGATGTCTCATGTTCAATTATTTCCTAGTGAATATATACTTTAAACTTTTTTGATCAGTATATATTTCACACTTTACTCCATACAAATGATGGCTCCAAATTTTTAAAGCGAAAACAAAAGCAGCTAAATCTAAATCATGTGTAGGGTAATTTACATCATTAGTTTTCAACTGTCATGAAGCATAAGCAATTACCTAGTCATTCTGCTTTAGGACGCAACCAATTCCTTTAAATGAAGCACCACTGTAGATAACAAACTCACCATTCCTGGAAGGAAGTCCCAAAACTGGAGAATTCACCAATATTATTTTCAATTCCTGAAAACAATCATCACATTCTTTTATCCGTATAATCTTAACACCCTTATGAGTAAGCTTAGTCATTGGACAAGATAACAATGAAAAATTTTCAACAAAAATTCGGTAGTAACCTACCAAATCAAGAAAACTACGGATCTCAGTTACATTTTTCGGTATTGGACATTCTTCAAAAACTTTTGTTTTAGCAGGATCAACAGTTATGCCATCATTTGAAACAATGTGACCAAGGAATGAAATTTTTTGTATCCAAAACTCACCCTTGCTAAATATTCGATACAGTTTCATTTCTTTTAAGGTTTTCAAGATAACCCTTAAATGACTTTCATGCTCCTCTTTACATTTAGAAAACACCAAAATATCATCGATGAAAAAAACGACAAACATATCCAAGAACTCATGGAAAATTCAATTCATAAGGTCCATGAATACAACAAGTGCATTGGTTAACCCAAAAGGCATAACTAAAAATTCATAATGGCCATATCTAGTACGGAGCACAACCTTCGGAACGTCTGAGTCTATTACTTTCAACTGATGGAACCCCGACCACAATTCAATGTTCAAAAAATACTGAGCTCCCTGGAGCTGATCAAACAAATCCTCGATATGAGGAAAAGGATACATGTTCTTAACAGTAATGTTATTTAAGGATCTATAAACAATGCATAGTCTCATTGATCCATCTTTCTTTTTAAAAAACAAGACAGGATCACCCCATGGTGATGTGCTAGGTCGAATGAAACCTTTATCTAATAACTCCTGCAATTTTTTCTTTAACTCTAAATGGTAAACTTGAGCCTTCCGATAAGGGGGTTTCAAAATTGTATTAGAATCCGGAACTAACTCAACAGTAAATTCAACTTCCTGATCATGAATAATACTAGGAAACCCATCAGGAAAAACATCAAGATACTCATTTACCACTAGCACATCATTAATCTGAATAGTTACTTTATTTTCCACAATATGTGCAAGGTAAAATTCATTTCCATCATTTACTAGTTTCTCAACTTCCTGATATGTTATAAAAATCAAGGGTTTATTCTTGTACATAAACTAAATTTTTTTCTAAAAATAGACCATTATAGCTCTGCAGTCAATCTTATCACGATAAACAGAAATACAATCCATGCCCAAAATAACATCAAACTCTAATAGAGGCAAAAAAATAAGGTTTCCTGGTAGATTCTTTCCGCACACAAGGATAAGAAGGTTCTTATAATTGTTTTTGTCTCAATGATCCCTCCTGGTGTTTTTTACATAAGTTCAGGATTCATATCTTGAGATGGAATTTTCAATTTACTACAAAACTTCTCAATGATGAATGAATGTGTAGACCCTGAATCGAACAACACATTGGAATAATCTGAACAAACATACAGTGTACCTGATACTACTTCATTCGATGGGACAACATCTGCTAAAGTAGTTGCAAAGGATTTCGCCACCCCTTTCAGCTTGTAGTCTGGCTTCTTTCCCTCAGTTGAGTTCTTCATTAGACACTCATTTTCGTAATGTACCATTTCATTACACATAAAACATCTTACCGCTATATTTTCATTTCCCTCTTGATAATCTTCCTTACAGTTACGAGCAATATGACCCAACCTACCACACCGAAATCACCTTCCAGACTTGGATAAATAGTCTCCAGGATGAATTTTACTACAATTCTCACAGGATGGATATTTGTTTTTCGTAACTCCCTTCTTCTTTGATGAATTCTTCCATTTTTCCTGCCAACTGGACCTCTTATTCTTTTGTTTGTCAAAGATAACATGATCATCGAAAAACTCCATTTCCACCTTCTCTTCACATCAAACAATTTTTTAATAACTTTTGAACTCATGAGAACCTAAATCCCTTCGATACCATGGCTTCAACCCTGAGGAAAAACAGTTTATTTTACTATCAACATATCCTTTGAAGTTTAGAGAATACCATCCAAGTCGAGTGAACATTGCATCATAAGCAGCCACTGAATCATCCTCATGCATCAATACTAGGAATTGTTTTTCCATCCTAAGACAAACCACCTTAGGAATATAATTCTCAATAAACATACCTTTGAATTCGTCCCAGTGAAGATCATTAATCTCATCACTATCCCTGATATTTTTCAACATCGACAACCATTGATTAGCTTCACCTTCAAAATGGTAAACATCAAGACTAACCTTTTGATGTTCTGAACACCCCATGACATAAAAAATCTTCTCCAGTGCTTTTATCCACCCTTCAGCTAGCACCTGGTCAGATGATCCTATAAATGATGGGGGATGTTGCCTCATGAAATGTTCCACCACTGACATGTTCCTCTACGGTTGATCTGGATAATCCTGTGCATGGACACCACCACCATTTATAGCGTGACATAATTGTGCCATCACTACAACAAACTTTTCAGTTCTGATTCCAACCATCTCAGGTTTCAGATTTGGAAGGTTGTCTTCCTCCTGATGTCGTCCCAACATGGGTGCCTTGTTTCCTCTACGGAAAACCATTCTGAACATAGTAATATCTTAGGCTAAGAAACATGATAATATTTAAATGCTATATAATTTCAATCATACCATAAATTAATTAATAATTTAACAATTTTCTAACTCCTAAAGTTGTCTAAACCGACCTCTGATACCAACTATAAGGCCCTGGCCTTAAACCTTATTTAATATTGAATTAAATAAATAATTGGCATTGAGTATCTTTTCAGGTTTATAGTTTTAGAGAATTAGGACATAACTATTACATCTCAAAATATTACAGTGTAGAAACTTATACTATGTTTCCATAAAATAAAAACTCTTTAAAAGAAACATGTCTAGTTCCATGTTTTAGGTAGCATGACTTTCCCTTGATCCCATCCTTGACCCTATTAAATGTTATGTCCTGTGAAAAACCTTTCAAAAACATGTGGTGAGCATAAAAAGCTCAGTGAGGGATTCACAATAAATGAAAACTGTTAGTTTTTCAAAACAACAAGTTAACCATGTACACTTTATCAAAGTAATACTTTTCACCATTATGAAGTAGTAAAAAATCATCAATGAATAGAAGTTCATTACTTTCCCTTTTGTAATAAAAATATTACCATAGAACCCATATAATGTTAACATAACATATAAAGGTAACATGGGACATAAACATACTTAAATGGAATAACCATACGGTCGACTTCCACACATATCACTTAATCGAATAGCCATACGGCCGACTTCCACACCAAATTCATTGGAGGTTATAACGTAACCACCCATCCTGGTTTTCATGGCACCACTCGTCAAATGTTTTATCACGTAACCAACCGTAAAATGTCAAAGCACCACTATAAAATCATAAGACATAAAACAAATATAATGGAAACAAAACAATTCCACACTTTGATCACAATATATCACTTAAATATATTGACATTGAAAATCCTTTATAAAAACCATTTTCAATACCAAAATACATAAAAGAGTATATGGTATTTATTTCATTTTAAAAATATTACATCTTGTTGATGATTCCAAAGACCAAATAATACTCTTGGTGGTGGAAATGGTCGTTGTCCCCGCGTACGTTAAAAGAAACATTCCTTTTGGTTGTTTAGTAAAACGCTTCCTAGAAAAATATTCCTTTTGTACTAAAGTAAAAGTAAAAGGGTTTTATACACTGTATAAATGAAAGAAATATGCCTCAATGAAAGGATATTGAGAAGAAGTCCCTTACCTTGGGTCCGACATTACACGGTCGTTCATTAATGTCCTTAAAATCGGGTAACTCTCTTAGATTTGAGCTCAAAGGCTTCCTTTGGAAGATTTATGCCCCATGTGAGGATTCTAGGAGTAAAGAGGGATGTGGAGAGACAAAAAGATTAGATCTTGGCTGAACCTAAGTCTTGAGAGGTGTGGGTGAGGATGTAGAGGTGGGGGCCTTTTATAAGAGGAGAGGAGGGGCACTCTTGGAATGTTATAAAAGGTTACTTTATTATAAAATGGTTTTCAGATAAAAAAGGTCCCACAATTATAAATTTAGAGGATAAGGTTATAATGGTTCTAAATCCACCAATCCAATATATTTTTGACTTGTGTAGGTAATAGATTTTACATTATCTTTTTTATTTTTTAAATCATTAAATAATGAGGCAATCATTGCATCATCACGGTGCCATAAATAATTTAATTTATTTAATGTATAAAAATTATAAAAAAAATATCATGAAGTAGGAAATCATTTTATATCTCTAATGAATATTTATATTCAAAACTCTGACCCATATAAAACCATTTAAAAACTATTTTTGTAAAACAACTCATTTTTGTGACATTTTTATTTTAACATTAAATAAAATGTTTTTAATGACATTTTCCTACCAATGTGGCTCCATGGGGTCCCCAAGTTGACCCATGGATTTTCTTGGTCGGCCATGACAAATCCAATAAGGGTAGGACATGTGTCATGTTCATTTCATATTATTAAAACATTATTCTTACCTTAAATTACACTAATTACCTCTAATCGCGATTAAAAAGCTAAAAGTTACTATTCACCAAAACAATTATTTTAATCCCATTGAACCACATTTTACTTCTTAATGACAACCATGTATGTTGGATTTTTTAAATTAAAAACATATATGTGGTAAAATTTCATTTAAACGAAAAATTAGTTTTTTTTATGTACCACTTAGTGGTTTCACTATTCATAAAAAAATGAAGTTTTTCAGAAAAATACCGAATCTTCACCCTATGATATATTTGATATTTCGAATTCAAAAATGATGTATATTTTTAAAAATTAAAAACATTTCAGTTTCATTTATTAATTTAATAATTAATTCCCGCTTTCAGAGCAAATAGCGTGTTATTATTAAACAATAAGTATCAAATGATTGACACTAGATTATGTCCAATTTCAAAGTGAAATTAATTCCAACGAACACTATTGGATTAAATGGTAAAAAAATATTATAATTCCACTATAAAACCAATTCAAAAGATAATCTAATCATATAAATAAATTATATTAAAAATCGGTTTTGAATTAAAATACAACATTTTTCATTATTCATTAAAAAAATGAACATTTTCGAAAAAATACCAAAAATTTACCCAAAGTAAATTTTGATGTCCCGATTATAAAGAAGAGTCTTATTTGGTCCAACAGAATTTAAAAGGGTGAAAAAACTATATTTAATGACGGTTCACCATCAAAAGGCGATAAGTGAACCTTTAGTGAAAATTAGGGTATATATGCCTAAAATTGAATTCCTTCCGTATTTTAAGCCTTTACCTTTTATTGGATAAATGTAAAAACATTTAGAAAACATATATGATAATATTTTAGTTATTTTTATCCATTCTCCCCATTACAATGGCTATGTGTTAACTACCATTTAAAATAATATTATTTTATTACTAGTGTGCAACGTAAGATTTCAATGAAACCCTTTGTTGCGTATCGGGTACGCTATCGAACATAGCAACCACTTTAAAGTAAAATTAAATTTTAATTCATAAATATTAATAAATATTAATATGATTTATTCTTTATTTACCTGGTATGTTACATCCTTCCCCCCTTTTGGGATTGCATCCTCGCAATTTTATTCACTTATCAAAATAAGTGGGGGTATTTATCCCTCATAGCATTTTCATATTCACACATTGCCTATTGAACCATATGGTTTTTCCACAAAACCATTACCTGGTGAATTACCTTATTTCGCAACACCTACTCTCTTAGATTAAGAATCAAGACTGGTTGTTCTTCATAAGATTGATTCTCTTCCAAATGAACTACCTCTGGGCTCAAAACATGAGATGGATCTGGCATATACTTTCTCAACATCGAAACATGAAAAATATTGTGTATCTGAGATAAACTCGGAGGTAATTCCACTCTGTATGCAACTGATCCAACACTCTCCAGAGTTTCATATGGTCCAATGTACCTCAGACTCAGCTTTCCTTTATTACCAAATCACATCACACTTTTCCATGGATAAACCTTGATAAAAACATGATCACCTACCTCGAAAGATAGATCCTTCCTACGATTATCCGCATAACTTTTATGTCTGCTCTGAGATGTTCTCATGTGTTTCTGAATCAACTGAACTGTTTCTGCCATCTCTTCTACAAATTCTGGTCGCATCAGCTTCCTTTCACCCACTTCATCCCAAAAAAGCTAGTGTTCGACACCTCTGCCCATATAATGCCTCAAATGGTGCCATCTGTATACTGGAATGAAAACTGTTATTATAAGAAAACTCAACCAAAGAAAATTTTTTTTCCCAACTTCCCTGATAATCCATCAAACAAACATGTAGCATATCCTCCAAAGTCTCTATTGTTCATTCTGACTGGCCATCTGACTGTGGATGAAAAGATGTGCTACAATTAAATTCAGAACCCAATGACTTATGAAGGCATTTCTAAAAGTTAGAAGTAAAACTGGATCATGATAAGATACAATGGAGAGGGGAACTCTATGAAACCCGACTATCACTTTAAGATACAACCCAGAAAATTGATCTAGAGACAAAGTATCTCGAATAGGAAGGAAATGAGCAGATTTAGTCAATCGATCAACAATAACCCTGATTTCATTATTACCTCGAGATGACCTCAGTAATCCCACAACAAAGTCCATGGATATATTTCCCCATTTCCTCTCTGGTATTGGTAAAGGCTGAAGCATCCCTTTTGGTAACTTCCGCTCTACTTTAACCTGTAGAAAAGTCAAACACATTATAGTAAAATCAACAATATCTCTTTTCATTCCATCCCACCAGTAATACTACCGCAGATCATCGTACATCTTAGTACTGACATGTTGAACATAAAACGAGGAACTATGAGCCTCACATAACAACTCATTCTTCAACATTGAATCACCAGCCACACATAATCTCTTCCCAAACCTCAAAACACAGTCATTATCAATTTTAAATTCAGGCAACTTACCCTTCTGAACCAGCTCTACCTTTTTCTGCAACTCACTATCTTTCCTCTATGCATGCTTAATTCTTTATGATACGTATGATCTCCCTGATACCAGAAACAAAACATAAAAACTTCCTACACCAACAACTTCTATGCCAAAGTTCATCAAATCAAAAAGCAAAGGATCACATTCCAAACCTAGCATGGTTAATGAATCATTACTTTTTTGACTCAAAGCATCATCCACTTTATTTGATTTTCCCGGATGGTAGTGAATTGTACAATCATAATCCATGATTAATTCCAGCCATCTCCTCCGTCTCATGTTCAATTCTTTCTGAGTGAATATATACTTTAATATTTTTTGATCAGTATATATTTCACACTTTACTCCATACAAATGATGCCCTAAAATTTTTAAAGTGAAAACAACAGCAGCTATTTCAAATTATGTGTAGGGTAATTTACCTCATGAGCATTCAACTGTCATGAAGCATAAGAAATTACATGATCATTCGTCATGATGACGCAACCATGTCCTTTCAATGAAGCATCACTGTAGAAAAAAAATTCACCATTATTGAAAGGAAGTGCCAAAACTGTAGCATTCACCAATCTTCTTTTCAATTCCTGAAAACAATCATCACATTCTTTTGTTCAGATAAACTTAACACCCTTCCAATTAATCTTAGTAATTGGACTAGATAACTGTGAAAATTTTTCAACAAACCCTCGGTAGTAACCTTCCAAACCATGAAAACTACGGATCTCGGTTCCATTTGCGGGTATTGGACATTCTTCAACAAGTTTTTTTAGCAGGATCAATAGTTATGCCATATTTTGAAACAATGTGACCAAGGAATGAAATTTGATGTAACCAAAACTCACACTTACTAAATTTTCCATACAGTTTATTTTCTTTTAAGGATTGAAAGATAAACCTTAAAGTACTTTCATGCTCCTATTTACTTTTAGAAAACACCAAAATATCATAGATGAGAACAACCAAAATCTTATCCAAGAACTCATGGAAAATTCTATTCATAAGGCCCATGAATACAGCAGTGGCATTGGTTAACCCAAAAGGCATAACTACAAATTCATAATGGACATATCTAGTATGGAACGCAGTGTTTGGAACATCTTCTTATTTTACATTCAACTGATGGTACCCCGACCTCAAGTCAATATTTGAAAAATACTGAGCTCCCTGGAGCTGATCAAACAAATCATCGAAATGTGGAAAAGGATACTTGTTCTTAATATTAATGTTATTTAAGGCTCTATAATCATTGTAATGTCTCATTGAGCCATCTTTCTTTTTAACAAACAATACAAGAGTACCCCATGGTAATGTGGTAGGTCAAATGAAACCTTTATCTAATAAATCCCGAAATTGTTTCGTTAACTCTAAAAGTTCAACTTGAGCCATTCGATAAGGGGGTTTTGAAATTGGCTTAGAATCAGGAACTAAGTCAACAGTAAATTCAACGTCTCGATCATGAATAATATGAGGAAACTGATCAGGAAAAACATCAAGATACTCATTTACCAGTGGCACATCTTTAATCTGAACAGTTAATTTATTTTCAACAATATGTGAAAGGTAAAATTCATTTCCATCTTTTACTAGTTTCTCAACTTCTTAATATGTTATCAAAATCAGGGGTTCATTCTTGTTCACAAACTGAAAATATTTCTAAAAAGAAACCATTTAAGATATTCAGTCGATCATATCATGATAAACAGAAAGCCAATCCACGCCCAAAATAACATCAAACTCTACTAGAGGAAAAATAATAAGGATTGATAGTATATTCTTTCCGCACACAAGGATAGGAAGGTTCTTATAATTCCTTTTTTTCTCAACGTTCCCTCAGGGTGTTTTTACCATAAGTTCAGGATTTATATCTTGAGATGGAATTTCCAATTTACTAGAAAACTTCTCATAGATTAATGAATGTGTAAAACCTTAATCAAATAACTCATTGGCATTATCTGAACAAAAGAACAGTGTACCTGAAACTACTTCATTCGATGGCCCAACATCTGCTGAAGTAGTTGCAAAGGATTTCAACACCACTTTCTGCTTGTAGTCTGGCTTCTTTCCCTCAGTTTAGTTCTTCATTAGACACTCATTTGAATAATTACCCATTTCATTACACATAAAACATCTTACCACTGGCATTTCATTTCCCGCCTTTTCTTCTTCCTTACAGTTACGAGAAATATGACCCGACTTACCACACCTAAAGTACATTGCAGACATGGAAAACATTCTCTAGGATGTATTTTACCACACTTCTCACAAGATGGATATTAGGTTTTCTTAACTCCTTTCTTCTTTGATGAATTCTTCCCTTTTTCCTGCTAACTAGACCTCTTATTCTGTTGTTTTTCAAAGATCACCTGATCATTGGCGAACTCTATTTCTACTGTCTCAGCACATCGAAAAAGTTTTTCCTATCTTTTGAACTCACGAGAAGCTAAATACCTTCGATACCTTGGCTTTAACCCTGAGTAAAAATGATTTATTTTACTATCAAGATCTCATATGATGTTTGGAGCATACCTTTCCAGTCAAGTGAACATTGCTTCATAAGCATCCACTGAATCATCCTCCAGCCTCAATTCTAGGAATTGTTTTTCCATACTAAGATGAACCACCTTAGGAAAATATTTCTCAAGAAACATATCTTTGAATTCATCTCAATGAAGATCATCAATCTCATCACTATCCCTGATATTTTTCACCATCGACCCCCACTGATCAACTTCACCTTCAAAACGGTAAATAGCAAGACTAACCTTTTGATGTTCTGAACACCCCAAGACATCAAAAATCTTCTCCAGTGATTTAATCAACCCTTCAGCTAGCATGGGGTCAGATGATCCTCTGAATGATGGGGTATGTTGTCTCATGAAATTTTCCACCACTAACATGTTACACTGCTGTTGATCTGGATGATATCATTCATGGATACCACCACAATTTATATCCTAAGTCAATGGTGAAATCACTGTAACAAACTATTTAGTTCTGATTCCGACCATCTCAGGTTGCATATTTGGAAGGTTGTCTTCCTCTAGATGTCGCCCCAACATAGCTTCTTTGTTTCCTCTGCGGAAAAAAATTATGAACACAGAAATATCTTAGGCAAAGAAACAAGGTAATCGTTAATTGTTATATCATTTCAGTCATACCCTAAATTAATTCATGATTTAATAATTTTCTAACACCTAAATTTGTCTAAACCGACCTCTGATACCAACTATAAGGCCCCGTCCTTAAACCATACTTAATATTGAATTAAATTAATAATTTTCATTGAGGATATTTTCAGGTTTAGAGTTTTAGAGAATTAGGACATAACTATTACATCTCAAAATATTACAAAGTAGAAACTTATACTAAGTTTCTATACAATAAAAACTCTTAAAAAACATGTCTATTTCAATGTTTCAGGTAGCATGACTTTCCCTTGATCCCATTCTTGACCCTATTCCACGTTATGTCCTGAGAAAAACATTTCAAAAACATGGGGTGAGCATAAAATGCTCAGTAAGGGATACAAAATAAATGAAAACTGTTAGTTTTTCAAAACAACCAGTAAACCATGTACACTTTATCAAAGTAATACTTTTCACCTTTATGAAGTAGTAAAAAATATTCATTGAATAAAAGTTCATTACTTACACTTTTGTAACCAAAAGATTACCATAAAACCCATATAAAACTCACATAACATATAAAGGTAACTTGGGACATAAACATACTTAAACGGAATAACCATACAGTCGACTTCCACACATATCACTTATTTGAATAGCCATACGGCCGGCTTCCATACCCGATGCATTGGAGGTTATAACGTAACAACCCGTCCTGGAATTCATGGCACCACCCTTCATATGGTTTATCATTTAACCACCCTTCAAATGTCCATGTACCATTATAAAATCATAATACATAAATCAAATATAATGGAAGAAAACATTTCCACAATTTGATCACAATATATCACTTAAATATATTTACATAAAAAATAGTTTATAAAAACCATTTTCAATAACAAAATAATTAAAGAGTATATGGAATTTATTTCATTTTAAAAACATTACATCTTGTTGATGAATCCAAATACTAAATAATAATCGTGGAGGCGGAGGGGCACTCATGGAATGTTATAAAATGTTACTTTATTATAAAATGATTTTCGGATAAAAGTGGTCCCAAAATTATAAATTTATAGGATAAGGTGTTAATTGTTTGAAATACACCCATCCAATAGGTTTTTGACATGTTTAGGTCATAGATTATACATTATCTTTTATTTTTTATAAATCATTAAATAATGAGGTAATCGTTTCATCATCATGGTGCAATAAATATTTAATTTATCTAATGTCTAAAAATTATAAAAAAATATCATGATGTAGGAATTTATTTAGATTTCTAAATATTATTTATAGTAAAAAATATGACTTGTATAACCCCATTTAAAAATTGTTTTTGTAAAATAATTCTTGTTTGTGACATTTTTATTTTAACATTAAATAAAAAAATTTTAATGTCATTTTCCTACCAAAGTGGCTCCATGGGGTCCCCAAGTTGACACATGGATTTTATTGGTCTTCCATGACACATCCAATAAAGGTAGGACATGTTTCAAGTTCATTTCATATTATTAAAACATTATTCTTTCCATAAATTACACTAACTACCTCTAATCACGATAAAAAACATAAATGTTACTATTCACCACAAATTTATTTTAATCCCAATGAACCACATTTTACTTTCTAATGACAACCATGTATGTCCGATTTTTTAAATTCAAAACACAAAGGTGGTAAAATTTCATTTAAATGTAAAATCATTTTTTTAAGTACTACTTAGTGGTTTCAATATTCATCAAAAATTGAAGTTTTTCAGAAAAATACAGAAACATCACCCTATGTTATATTTGATATTAAGAATTCAAACATGATGTCTATTTTTCAAAATTCAAAAAATATAAGTTGCATTAAATAATTTAATAATTAATTCCCACTGTCAGAGAAAATATCGTGTTTTTATGAAACAATAAGTTTCAAAAGATTGACACTAGTTAAAGTCCAATTTCAATGTGAAATTAATTCCGACGACCAATATTGGAATAAATGGTAAAAATATATTCTAAATAAACTCTAAAACCAATTCAAAAGATAATATAATCATATAAATAAATTATATTAAAAATAGGTTTTGAATTAAAATACCACATTTTTCACTATTCATTAAAAAAATTTACTTTATCGGAAAAATACCAAAAATTTACAAAAAGTAAATATTGATGTCCCGATTATAAAGAAGAGTTTTATTTGGTCTTATAGAATGTATAAGAGTGACCAAAACTATATTTAATGACGGTTCTCCCTCAAAAGGCAATAAGTGAACCTTTAGTGAAAATTAGGGTATATATGTCTAGAATTGAATTCATTCCGTATTTTAAGCCTTTATCTTTTATTGGATAAATGTAAAGACATTTAAAACACATATATAATCATATGTTAGTTATTTCTATACATTCCCACCAATACAATAGCTATGTGTTAACTACCATTAAAAATAATATTATTTTATTACTAGTGTGCAATGTAAGATTTCAATGAAACTCTTTGTTGCGTATCGGGTATGCAATCGAACATAGAATCCCCTTTAAAGTAAAATTAATATTTAATTCATAAATATTAATAAATATGAAAATGAATTATTTTTTATTTACCTGGGATGTTACATCCTTCCCTCCTTTCGTGAATTGTGTCCTGGTAATTTTATTCCCTTATCAAAATAAGTGGGGGTATTTATACCTCATAGCATTTTCAGATTCCCACGATGCCTCTTCAACCATATAGTTTTTCCAAAAAACATTTACCTGGTGAATTACCTTATTTTGCAACACTAGCTCTCTTCAGTCAAGAATCTAAACTGGTTGATCTTCATAAAAGAGATTCTCTTCTAACTGAACTACCTCCAGGCTCAAAACATGAGATGGATCTGTCATATATTTTCTCAACATCGAAACATGAAAAACATTGTGTAACTGAGATAAATTCAGAGGTAACGCCACTATATATGCAACTGATCCATCACTCTCCAGAATTTCATATGATCCAATTAACCTTGGACTCAAATTTCCTTTATTACCAAATCACATCACACTTTTCCATGGAGAAACCATGAGAAAAACATGATCACCTACCTCAAAAGATAGATCCTTCCTACGGTTATCCGCATATCTTTTATGTCTACTTTGAGATGTTCTCATGTGTTTCTGAATGAACTGAACTTTTTCTGCCATCTCTTCTACCAATTCTAGTCCAATCAGCTTCCATTGACCCACTTCAGCCGAAAAATTTGGAGTTCGACACCGCTTCCCATATAATGCCTCAAATGGTGTCATCTGTATACTGGAATGAAAACTGTTATTATGAGAAAACTCAAGAAAAGAAATATGTTGGTCCCAAAATCGCTGATAATCCATCGAACAATCACCTAGAATATCCTCAAAAGTCTGTATGGTTCGTTCTGACAGCCCATCTGACTGCGGATGAAAAGTTGTGCTAAAATTAAATTCAGTACCCAATGACTTCTGAAGGACTTTCCAAAAGTTAAAAGTAAACCAGGGATCACGATCAGATACAATAGAGAGGGGAACTCCATGCAACCTAAAAATCTCTTTATGATACAACTGAGCCAGTAGATCTAGAGACAAAGTATCTTGGATAGGAAGGAAATGAGTAGATTTAGTCAATCGATCAACAATAACCCATATTGCATTATTACGTCGAGATGTCCTCAGTAATCCCACAACAAAGTCCATGGATATATTTTCCCATTTCAACTATGTACTGGTAAAGGCTGAAGCATCCATTATGGTAACTGCCGCTCTACTTTAACATGCTCACAAGTCAAACAATTTATAGAAAAATCAGCAATATCTCTTTTCGTTCAGTCCCACCAGTAATACTCCGGCAGATCTCTGTAATTCTTAGTACTGGCAAGATGAACTGAAAATGGGGAACTATGAGCCTCACATAACAACTCATTCTTCAACTATGAATCACCAGGCACACATAATCTCTTCCCAAACCTCAAAACACAGTCATTATCAATTTTAAATTCAGGCAACATACCCTTCTGAACCAGCTCTACCTTTTTCTGCAACTCACTGTCTTCCCTCCGTGCTTGCTTAATTCTTTCTGATAGGGATGATATCACTGATACCTGAAACAGAACAGAAGAACTTCATGCACCAACAACTTCTATTCCAATTTCCATCAAATCAAAAACCAAATGATCTCATTCCAAAATAAGAATGGTTAATGAAGCATTACGTTTTCGACTCAAAGCATCAGCCACTTTATTTTCTTTCCCCGGATGGTAGTGAATTATAAAATCATAATCCTTGATTAATTCCAGCCATCTGCTCCGTCTCATGTTCAATTATTTCTAAGTGAATATATACTTTATCCTTTTGTGATAAGTATATATTTCACACTTTACTCCATAAAATGATGCCTCAAAAATTTTAATGCAAAAACAACAGAAGCTAATTCAAAATCATGTGTAGGGTAATTTACCACATGAGTTTTCAACTGTCGTGAAGAATAAGAAATTACCTGATCATTCTGCATTAGGACGCAACCAAGTCCTTTCAATAGAGCATCAATATAGTTAACAAACTAACCATTCATGGAAGGAAGTGCCAAAATTGGATCATTCAGCGTTCTTCTTTTCAATTCCCGAAAACAATCATCACATTATTTTGTCCAGATAAACATAACACCCTTCTGAGTAAGCAAAGTCATTGGACAAGATAACCGTGTAATATTTTCAACAAACCTTCGGTAGTAACCTACCAAACCATGAAAACTACAGATCTCGGTTACATTTGTGGGTACTGGCCATTCTTCAACAACTTTTGTTTTAGTAGGATCAACCGTTATGCCATATTTTGAAACAATGTGACCAAGGAATGAAATTTTCTGTAACCAAAACTCAAACATGCTAAATTTTCCATACAGTTTCTTTTCTTTTAAGGTTTACAAGATACACCATAAATGACTTTCATACTCCTCTTTAATTTTAGAAAACACCAAAATATAATCGATGAAAACAACCACAAACTAATCCAAGAACTCATGGAAAATTCTATTCATATGGTTCATAAATACAGCAGGTGCATTGGTTAACCCAAAATTTATAACTACATATTCATAATGGCCATATCTACTATGGAATGCAGTCTTCAGAACGTCTGCTTCTTTTACTTTCAACTGATGGTACCCTGACCTCATGTCAATATTCAAAAAATACTTAGCTCGCTGGAGCTAATCAAACATATCATCGATATGAGGTAAAGGATACTTGTTCTTAACAACAATGTTATTTAAGGCTCTATAATCAATTAAAAGTCTCATTGAGACATCTTTCTTTTTAACAAACAAGATAGGAGAACCCCATAGTAATGTGCTAGGTCGAATTAAAACTTTTATCTAATAACTCCTGGAATTGTTTCTTTAACTCTAAAAGTTCAACTTGAGCCATTCGATAAGGGGGTTTTGAAATTGGCTTAGAATCAGGAACTAAGTCAACATTAAATTCAACTTCCCGATCATGAATAATACCAGGTAACTCATCAGAAAAAACACCAAGATACTCATTTACCACTGGCACATCATTAATCTAAACAGTGACTTTATTTTCAACAATATGTGAAAGGTAACATTCATATCCATCTTTTACTAGTTTCTCAACTTCAGGATATGTTATCAAAATTAAGGATTATTTCTTGTACACATACTGAAAATCTTTCTAAAAAGAAACCATTTTAGCTCTGCACTCAATCTTATCATGATAAACAGAAAGCCAATCCCTGCCCAAAATAACATCAAACTCTACTAGAGGAAAAATAATATGGTTTGTTGGTAGACTCATTCCGTCCACAAGGATAGGAAGGTTCTTATAATTAATTTTTGTATCAAATATCCCTCTGGGTGTTTTTACCATATGTTTAGGATTCATATCTAGAGATATAATTTCCAATTTACTAGAAAACTTCTCAGAGATGAAAGAATGTTTAGTCCCTGAATCAAACAACACATTGGCATAATCTGAACAAACAAACGGTGTACCTGATACTACTTCATTTGATTTCCCAACATCTGCTAAAGTAGTTGAAATGGATTTCACCACCCCTCTATCCTTGTAGTCTGGCTGCTTTCCCTCGTTTGAGTTATTCATTAGACACTCATTTGCATAATAACCCATTTAATTACAATTAGAACATATTACCGCTGGCATTTTACTGCCTGATTGATCATATTCCTTACAGTTACGAGCAATATGACCCGACTTACCACACTGAAAGAACTTTCCAGACTTGGATAAACATTCTCCAGTATTCATTTTACCACACTTCTCACAGGATGGATATTTGGTTTTCTTACCTCCTTGCTTATTTGATGAATTCTTTCCTTTTTCCTGCCAACTGGACCACTTATTCTGTTGTTTGTCAAAGATAACATGATCATCGGCAAACTCCATTTCCTCCTTCTCTGCACATCGAACAAGTTTTTCATAAATTTTGAACTCACGAGAAGCTAAAGCCCTTCGATACTTCGGCTTTAACCCTGAGTAAAAATGGTTTATTTTACTATCAAGATCTCATATGAAGTATGGAGCATACCATTCCAGTCGAGTGAGCTTTTCTTCATAAGAAGCCACAGAATCATCCTCCAGCCTCAATTCTAGTAATTGTTTTTCCATCCTAAGTTGATCCACCTTAGGAAAATATTTCTCAAGAAAAATACCTTTGAATTCTTCCTAGTGAAGATCATCAATCTCATCACTATCCCTGATATTTTTCACCATCGATCACCACTGATCAGCTTCACCTTCAAAATTGTAAACAGCAAGACTAACCTTTTTATGTTCTAAACGCCCCATGACATCAAAAATATTCTATAGTGCATTAATCCACCCTTCAGCTAGCACGGGGACAGATGATCCACTGAATTATGGGGGATTTTGCCTCATGAACTGTTCCACCACTGACATTTTCCTCTGCGGTTGATCTTACTGATCTCGTGCATGGATACCACCACTATTTATAGCCTGATTCAACTGTGCTATCACTGCAACAAACTGTTCAGTTCCGATTCCGACCATCTCAGGTTGCTGATTTGTATGGTTGTCTTCCTCCGGATGTCATCCCAACATAGCTTCTTTGTTTCTTATGCTTTAAATTAACTTAATAATTCACATTGAGGATATTTTCAGGTTTAGAGTTTTAGAGAATTAGGACATAACTATTACATATCAAAATATTACAAAGTACAAAATTCTAATAAGATTCCATAAAATAAAAAATCTTAAAAAGAAACATGTCTAGTTCCATGTTTTAGGTAGCATGACTTTCCCTTGATCCCATCCTTTACCCTATTCCATGTTAAGCCCTGTGAAAAACTTTTCACAAACATGGGGTGAACAAAAAAAGCTCAGTAAGGGGTACACAATGAATGAAAACTGTAAGTTTTTCAAAACAACAAGTAAACCATGTACACATTATCAAAGTAATAATTTTCACCTTTATGAAGTAGTAAAAACTCTTCACTGAATAAAAGTTCATTACATACCCTTTTGTAACCAAAATATTACCATAAAACCCATATAATGGTCACATAACATATAACAGTAACTTGGGACATAAACATACTTAAATGAAATAACCATACGATCAACTTCCACACATATCACTTAATAGAATAACCTTACGACCGACTTATATTCCAAATGCATTAGTGTTTATAACGTAACCACCCGTCCTGGTATTCACGGAACCACCCTTCATATGGTTTATCATGTTACCACCCATCAAATGACCATGTACCATTATAAAATCATAAAACATAAAACAAATATAATGGAAGGAAAACATTTCCACACTTGGATCACAATATATCACTTAAATACATTAACATGTAAAATACTTTATAAAAACCATTATCAATACCAAAATACATAAAAGAGTTTATAGTATTTATTTCATTTAAAAAAACCTTACAGCTTGTTGAGGAAGTCAAAGACCAAATAATACTCGCGATGGCAGAAAAGGTCTTTGTCACCGCGTACGTTAAAAGAAACATTCCTTTTTGTTGTTTAGTAAAACGATTCGTAGAAAAATATTCCTTTTGTATTCAAGTAAATTTAAAAGGGGTTTATACACCATATAATAGAATGAAATATGCCTCAATTAAAAGATATTGAAATGAAGTCCCTTACATCGAGTCTGACTTGACTCGATCGTTCTTTAATGTCCTTAAAATCGGGTAACTCTCCTAGATTTGAGCTCAAAGGATTCCTTGGGAAGACTTCTGCCCAAAGTGAGGCTTCTATGAGTAAGAGAGGGATGTGGAGAGATAAAAAGGGTAGAGCTTGGCCTAACCAACAGCTTGAGAGGTGTCGGTAAGGAGGTAGAGTTGGGGGCCTTTTATTAGAGGAGAGGAGGGGCACTCTTGGAAATTTATAAAAGGTTACTTTATTATAAAATTATTTTCAAATAAAAAATGACCGAAAATTATAAATTTAGAGGATAAGGTGATAAGGGTTCTAAATACACAAATCTAATAGGTTTTTGACATGTGTAGGTCTTAGATTTTACATTATCATTTAATTTTTTTAAATCGTTAAATAATGAGGTAATCACTGCATCATCATGGTTCCATAAATAACTTAATTTATTTAATGTCTAAAAATAAAAAAAAAATTCATGATGCAGGAAATCTTTTTATCTTTCTAATGAATATTTATAGTAAAAAATTTGACTTTTATAACCCCATTTAATTTTTTTTAGTAAAACAACTAATTTTTGTGACAATTTTATTTTAACAATAAATAAAATGTTTTTAATGTAATTTTCCAACCAAAGTGGCTCCATGGGGTCCCCAAGTTGACCCATGGATTTTCGTGGTCGGAAATGACACATCCAATAAGGTTAATACATGTTTCAAGTTCATTTCATATTATTAAAACCTTATTCTTACCTAAAATTACAGTAATTACCTCTAATCGCGGTTAAAAACTTAAAAGATACTATTCACCAAAAAATTATTTTAATCCCATTGAACAACATTTTCCTTATTAATGAAAACCATGTATGTCACATTTTTTTAATTCAAAACACAGAGGTGGTAAATTTTCATTTAGACAAAAAATCAGTTTTTTTAAATACCACTTACTGGTTTCACTATTCATCAAAAATTGATGTTTTTCAGAAAAATACTGAAACATCACCCTATGGTATATTTGATATTCCGAAATCAAAAATGATGTCTATTTTACATAATTCAAAAAAATTAAGTTTCATTAATTAATTTAATAATTAATTCCTTCTTTCATAGAAAAGCGTGTTATTATTAAACAATAAGTATCAAATGATTGACACTAGTTTAAGTCCAATTTCAAAGTGAAACTAATTCCGAATTCCACTATTGGATTAAATGGTAAAAATATATTCTAATTAAACTCTAAACCCAATTCAAAAGATAATATAATAATATAAATAATTTATTTTAAAAAGAGGGTTTGAATTAATATACAATATTTTCACTATCCATTAAAAAAATGAACTTTATCGGAAAAATACCAAAAAATTACACAATGTAAATATTGATGTCCCGATTCTAAATAAGAGTTTTATTTGGTCCAATAGAATGTATAAGAGTGACCAAAACTATATTTAATGAGGGTTCGCCATCAAAAGATGATAAGTTAACCTTTAATGAAAATTAGGGTATATATGATTAAAATTTAATTCATTCCGTATTTTAAGACATTATCTTTTATTAGATAAATGTTAAAACATTTAAAAAACATATATAATAATATTTTAGTTATTTCTATCCATTCCCTCCAATACAACGGCTATGTGTTAACAACCATTTAAAACAATATTATTTTATTACTAGTGTGCAACATAAGATTTCAATGAAACTCTTTATTGCGTATCAGGTACACTATCGAACATAGAAACCCCTTTAGAGTAAAATTAATAATTAATTCGTAAATATTAATAAATATGAAAATGATTTATTCTTTATTTACCTAGGATGTTACAACATGAGTGGTGTTCACGATAAAGTTACCTCGGGAGTGATGTATGTCTAGTGTTGTTGTGGTTTGTGTAGGATCATTTTAGAATTGCGAGGACAGAATTATTTTTATGGGGGAATAATTAACGCCCCAGAAACCTGTACTCATGTAATAGTGATATTGAGTTTTTTTATCCAAACAAAGTAAAAAATTCAATGCAAATATTATCGCACTTTTTTTAAAGAATAAAAAATAACTATTATTGATAAACATAATTTATTCATACTGAATACTTATATGATAGAATAGTTTAAATAATAAATATAAAATAATAACTAATTGGGTTGTTTTCAAAAATTTGATATATATATATATATATATATTGGATTTGAATGAAAATACTATTATAAAATTATAACTTTATATTGTGGTTATATCTAGTGTTGAGAATTGTTATTTTAAAATATTTTAAGGACATTATTTTTGCGCTATTTAAACAATGCAAATAGTTAAATAATTATATGGAAAAAATATGGGTTTTATATATATTAAAAAATATGAAAATTATTAGATTATAAATTGGATTAAAGTTTTCTAACATTTTTATCATTTTGAATAAATAATAAAACTATTTTAATAGAGTGATTAAAAAGTGCACATTTTTATTTGTTTGGACAATTTCATAAACTATTTTATAAATGTTTTTTGAAATGTCATATATATAGATATAAACGAATTGAAATAATAATAAAAAAGAATAAAATATGATATTTTCCATAAATATATATTATTATTTTGTATAATAAAACATGATAATATATATATATATATATTATCACTTTAAATATTATATATATATTTGTTTTATTTCATTTTTTATTAAAAAACCACACAATATATATATATTTAAATCTCTTAAATGATACATAAATTAAAAATATTATTTTAACAATATAAAAAAAATGTGACAAATATTTGTTTTCTTTTAAAAAACAAATGATATGATTTGTAGTTAAGGAAAATCATAAATGAAAAAAAAGAAAAATTAAACCATGGAAAAATGAAAAAGCAAAGATATAATAATATATATATTTGCAATGATGACTTTGGCAAAAAGATCACGTGATTGACAAACAAAAAAGCTAAAACCGTGATTGAAAAAAGAAAATGAAAAATCAAATTTTAGAATACAAAACGTTAAAATATTATTTATATATATATAACGAATTTTTACTTATAAAAAATTATTACACTTTTTATTTTAAATATATTTTTGATTAATTATTAAAAAAACTAACTATTCATGTAGATTTAGAAAAAAGTGTTATATATTTATATATATTTAAAAACGCTAAAATTGATCTAAAATAAATTAGGTTTTGTTGTGAAAAAACACAATGATTCATTTGATAAAAACGTTAAAGGATAACAATGGTTAATATAATATCATATTAATGAAATGATGAGGTTGACTAATAATAGGGTGTCATATCTATCAAATAGAGAAGTGAAATGTGGAATGACAAAACATGAGAGAGAAAACCTAAAATAAAATATAATATAGATAAAATGATTAAATAAAGTCATGTTAGTATTATAAAAAATTAGATAATTGAATCACAACACACATAAAACGGTGAAAACAATAAGAATTATTGTTTATTGAAATAATAATATATTATAATAACTGTAATGATTACCATGACAAAAATAATTGATATGATGTGAGGTGACAGAAGAAAAGTGGAAAAAAACTGTTGGATTAAAAAAGTGTAAGCTATAATCTTTTGAAAAACTAAAAATAAATATAAAATAATAATGTTAATGGAGACAAGATTACTCATAGGGAAATAATGGGTGTTAAAACAAAATAATGACCGCCAATTTTTATCATGAATTATTCACAACATTTATAAAAATTAATAATATATAAATATTATCTGAATGAAAAAAGAAATTCATGACAATGGATTTGATGAAAATTTTAATAGCTTTTCAAAGAAGTCTCGTGTAGCTTTCTATATATAACCCTTTACTATGCATAGGGTGAAAATACCAAAATTTTATTCTTCATGTCAATCCCACCTTGTTTCTTGCCTTGCCCAGTAACCTTACACTTCCATTTTTCCAAACCAATGTTAGTGTTATGTTTTAATAATTGTCATTAAATGTATATTTTGTATGGTTGATTTTAATTTATAATTAATTTCTGTTATACACTTATGATCCTCAAAATTTAGTGATTTAAAACTTATGTAGAGTAGTGAAACCCGTTTGCATAAAGGATTTATAATTGCTTTTTTGTTTCTTTCAGAGTATATATATTTATATATATATATTCTAATGAATGGATAACCTTTCGGTTTAGATTAAAAATTCTTTGTTGTTTGAATCTGGGCCTTTGGGTTTTGGCTTCAGATAATATAAAATATGTAAGGGTTTCATATATTTTGTCTTTCCTCTGAAAACAAGAATATAAACTATTATATATATATATCATATATACATTTAAATAGTTTTATTTCACCCGGATCTAAATATCCTATGCGATGATTTGCAATGTTGTTTTAGAATGTGATGGATGGAAATGATTTTCAATTACGGAGTTGGTATTAACATTGGGAATTATTAGAGAATTATCAAGGTTATATTTTCTATTTTAATTTACACAAGTCATGTTTCATTTATGGTTGTGTAAGGGTTATATTTTAATATTCTTCATTATATATTTTTATAAGGGTTTAGTTAATTTGAACAACCTTGTCATCTATTTACAAAGATATACACATATATACTTTTGTATAAATGTTTATATGAACCTGAATAACATATTATTTTTTGAACTGGGTAATGATTTTAATGACTATGTGTTGAATGGGTGTTAATTGTTTTTCTCAAACCATGTTGTTATATAATGTTATATGTGTGTATTTATATACAAACATATATAAATTATTATTTTATGTGTACGTATGTTAAGGGTCATTTTTATTTTCTGCACATTCGGACAGGTACACATAATTCAATCTATTTCTATTTTATGTTATTAAAGATATAATATCAATATTTTAATAGGGACTTGTATGCGAATTAAGTTTTGGGTTCAAATGGGTTAGCATTTTTATTACACATACAACCATAGTGTTTTAATCCACCCGGTTAATTAGCAAATGATGTAAGGTAAATTTATTTATATATTTATACTCTCAAATTTTCTAGTTCTTGAAAAGGAGTTCATTTGATTAAAATATGAATTACTATTATGATGTTAAGGTTTTAATTATTAAATAAATTATAAATCTTGTAAAATGTCCATATGAAGATATATATATATATATATGTAATTTTAGTTTTCACAAATCATAATGAAAGGGTGTGACATATACATATTATATATATATATAGTTATGTATGAAACAATAAGTTTTAATCATAATCCGAATTAACATTGAATAAATAAACATTAGTGGTTAGTGTGTGTTTTTGATATGTTTAATTTAATTTAATCATTACATAAAACAAATGGTGCGCTGCAAAAAAATTGGACTTATATGTTGTGCAACATAAAGCATGGCCATTTAATGACTATTTATCATCGCATCATTTGTGAACAAATGACATCTTCCTTATTTAAAAATTATTCATTTAAAACTATAAATATTTATTTTCATAAATCATGGATTTTGAAAATTAAGGAACTGTCATTTTATCTGGTAAACCCATCCATTTATGACATGCATATTCTGAATCAATATCACATGTTCAAATAACATTTACTATATTATGCATGTCATTAAGAAATTTATTACCTAAATAATAATTGACACATTATAATTTAGTCCAACGTCATTTTCATTTATCAGCAAATGAATTGATTATGAATAATAAGCTTGTATGTTATTGAATTAAAATTTTATTACTATGGAAGAGTTGTATACTAATTATTTTTTATGATAATCAATCATTATTTTAATAATTTATGAGATAAGAATTAAGTTATTCAAGGTGGTATGGGAAACATTGAATAATGTGAATTAAGAAACCAAGTAATATGTGTTCTGGGAATAACAAGTATTTTAAAAAATCAAAGTGGTATGTGCACTATGATTTAGAGTTAAGAGGAATGGATTGAACCTAGTAAGTTCCGTGATGGGAATCAGTAAAATGAAGCCCTCCGGGGTGGGGTTTGGTTATATAAGACCCTCCGAGTTGGTGTCCGGTTACACAGTCCCTCCGGGATGGTCTCCGGTTACAGAGGCACTCGAGGCTGGTGTACGGTTATTAGAGGCACTCTGGGATAGAGTCTGGTTACAGAGGCTCTTCGGGTTGGGGTCCAGTTATAGTTAGCCCCTAGGTTTTGGCACGAGGCCTTGACACGATCCGACATATTCACTTCACTCATCATTACTATGTAATTTAATTTACTAGAAAATTATTTTCCTAGTAGAATAGTTGGTTAAATAGCTTATGGGTTTTCAGCTGAGGCCTAAAATCATTAGACGTCTTGGCCAAGGCCTTCAAAAAATATTTTAGAATGTCTGGAATTATACATCATGTGTATGTTAATTAATTCACCAAATGGATATTTGAAAAGTAGAATATCCATGGATAAGAGCCAGTACATATGAGTATTAGAAAAGTAAAATCGTATGAAATGACATATGTATAACACTCACTGAATTTTTTATTTTATGTATGAAATTGTAGTGATTACTGTTATGTGAAACTCTAAATATTAATTACACTTAGTTATTAATTTTGTACTTTCATTTTAACATGAAATGTATTTTACTTATTATCCTGAATGAGAATTACTATAATTGAATTATAAATCTTTGTAAATCCATTAGCTTGTTTCTTTTAATTGAGCACTTTTATGATCTGTACTGGTGTTACAAATTTTCATTTGACAAAATGTTTTATGGAATTTAAGATTATGTTTTCAAAAGTTATATGGGTATAGTTTTTTATGTATAAACCCCTTCCCGGGAATTAGTATGCTCACCCTACATTTTTATTAAAAAATTCAGTTAAAAGGTTTTAGTAGAAGAATAATTTCAGTAGAAGATGGTTTCTCAGAGCCCGAACCGAATTCGACCCTCTGTATGGCACCAGATTCGGGTATTAGGGAGCTGGGGCATGACAGTTTAACCATGTTCCTATACATGGCACCTTCAAATGGACAATTTACCATGTATATGTACACTTCTTATCTTGTGAACGTTGTCTAGGTAAAATCTATGTTAGGGAGTACATGTTGTACTCCAACCTATATAGTCCACCCATGTTGGTGTACATCCCAATGTACATGTTGTATCTCTAGGGAGTGGTAAAAAACGTGTAGGCCGAGACACACACATTTTAATACTGATATACTTCTATAAACCCTGTAATCCACTCACGGTGATACACAAGCAATGTTATATGGTTTTTAATGTCATATTTATCAGTTTTTTGTAGAAACCATGTTGTTTATTCCACATGTGGAAAAAATACTACCACCATGGAATTATAAATTAATCACACTATTAATCATAGATCTACCTATAATAAGAATCATTATAATATACAATTAGATTCCATCCTTTTGATTCACCCTGATAAAATATTAAATCACTATTGATCATTGGGTGTGGAAAATATATGAGGAAAATGAAATCAAGTATAAATAGTAGCCCAAATCACCTCATCTGCATCATCACAACGCCATCATGTCCTAACGATAACAGATCTGTGATATTGGATTTATGCACCCATAAATAGGTTCACAATATTGTTTTATTGGGATTTGATGTCTCACATGACAAATGAAGTGCTCCCATGATGAACGATTAAATAGGGGACAAGAATAAAAATTATCTAATAAGAGTTGACCATAGTCTATATTTATGCAGATTTCAGTTCATATGCATGAGAAATAAAATCAATCTATTCAACAATCCCAATGATAGTCTCCCATAAAACTACACGGTTAATATCATACCAGAAGACGATTGAAACATGGATCAAACTTTTCATTGATTGATTCATGTTCCGCATTTAAATCGTGAACCGGGAACAAGAAAATCAAAACACACACCATACCTCAATTCAGATCTATCACTAATGATGAATGAAGATATTTTGTGTTATTTATAGAGATCCTTCGAATTTGATGTGTGTTTGTCAACGATTCATGATTTTCACATCATTCACATTAGAAAATTATCCAATGGTATAACCAAGTTATCCAGTGTTATGCGGCGATCCCTAGAGTTCTATACTAACTATCTATTTAATTATTTGACAATAAATGTGTCAGGAAAATGAAATAAAATATTTTATTGAAATATTTTATTCATTTCCACACCCATGATTTATTTTCTATGAATAACCCACACTGAAAAATGCCTTGTCATGCCTAATGTAAAAGTTTCATTCTGAACTGAACTATGCCATTAGAGTTTCTAATCCAAGAAATAGTTTTTATTTTATTAAAATTTTTAAGAAAAGTCTCCATGCATGATATTTAATATATACAAAACATTTAATTTGAGTACATTGGTATTAGAATCGTAGACTATCTCAATTTGTGGTCTCATAAATAATCCAAATAATATCCAAAAATAATTCAGAGTAAATTCGAGATATTGAAATATATATATATATATATATATATATATATTCTAAATACATTACAGTAAACATTAAGAAAATTTTCATTCTTATTCATACAAAATAATTTAATGGCTTGGTTATAATGATCATGTTTAAATAATAATTTTAATATTATTCTACCATTCATTAAAACATGGTGTTGCATGTAACACGTGTTATTGATGAAAAAATTAATTTGAAAAAAAAAATCAAAAAATCTAGCTGCGTTACATGTAAAATATATATAATTTTTTTTCATTATAAATGTAAAATGGGTATCATATTCCTGATTTTCACCTCACTGAACAAGTATTATGTTAAATTTTCCACACACCACATGATGTTATAATTTCAAAAAAATTCATGTATACTTATATATATTTATATGTTAATCATTTAGATAAACAAAGACGATCAAATTAATATTTTATATTAATTATGTTTTTATGAATTATATATTTATTATTTTATATTACTTCACTAACATCTATGGTAAACATATTTTGACCTAACTTCCTCTTGGACATATTTTCTATTTTTATTCCATTAGAAAATGATAAAATATTAGAAGATGTGATTTAAAATTCCCTATAAAGTAAAATTTATTAAATAACTATAATGGTTTATATTCATGTGATGAAACAATATCATGAGTGAATTATCCAATTTAAAAGATCTTGAAATCATGAGAATGGTTCAAATGTAAAGTTCAAATGATATATAACCTTAAAATGATAATCATAAAATCATAATTTTTTGCAGAAAATATGAATATTTAAATATGGAATATTAACCAAGGTATATAAAAAATAAAATTTGTATGAGGTATAATTAGAAACATGAGATAATAAAAAATTAGTGAACATAGCTAACAAAAATCATTTTAATATACAATATTTTAAAATTTTCAATCCAGAATATTTTGAATATAGGGTTGTTAATATAGTTGACCAAACTCATGTTTAAACACAATGTTATGAACATATATTACTAAAATCATCTTCACAAATTGATTATTGAATATATATATCTTCAATCCTTTCCACTTTGATTTTTGATCATTTTGACCAAAATCATGTCCAGAAAAAAATAATAAATATTTGTAATAGAAACTACTTTATGAATATTTTTTTTAAAAGTTATAGGTTCATGAATTCCCAAAAAAAATATTCGTATCACATGAGATAATAAAAATAAAATTTAATAGAGGGGTGAAAAATTTCCATCTCAGTCATCACTTAGTGAAAAGTATACATATATGTGTCATCTGAAACCATTCATAATTCTTTCATTTCTTAATTAACCTGTAATAGAATAAAAAATACATATGAGAATAAATGGAAAAAAATGAATCATATATATATTTATTATTTTTTAATTCCATTGAATAATATCCTTAATTAATAAATGTATATATATTAATATTAAAATAAATGTAATACAATACTTATGTGATTTATAAAATGTACCATTTCAAATTAAATTAAAAATTCATTAATTTTTTATAAATTATATTTCATAAATGAAATAATTAATAATAATATAGATTTAGAGCTTCTATTATAGGGGAAATAATGATAAATTTTATGAATTAAGATAAAATGAAAAAATATCATTGTAAAGAGTATGGAATAAAATTATTAAATAAAGATATGATGTGGAAAATGAGAAAAAATATTCTTTTGACATTTATCTTAATGAATAACAATGTAAACAATAAATGAAATTAAAAAATTTGATTTAGGGATAAGGAAAACGATAATACTATATGATAAATATTGAATAAGGGGAGAAATATTTTAGCCAAAAAAAGAGTAGATAAATTTTTTTCCTATTGCCAACATCAATTTGGATGAATTTTGAACTAAAAGGAGGTGAAAAGGTAAGGATACATATAAAAAAATAACTACATGAGAAGAAAATATAAGGGTATTGTTGATAAAAATATACAATTTCCCCCAAAATAAATATATTCCTGAGGAATCATTATTTAAATGTGTGATTAGAAAAAAAACCATTATTCATTGGTAAATTTCATATAACCAACTATTGAAATATTGAACATCTGATGGAAATAAAAACTACATGAATTAAAATAAATTAATATAAAAAACACCTAAATGGGGTATTATATACAATATATAAATATATAGAGAATAATAATATTAAACAAGTCTAAAAAAGTGATATTAAGGCTACAAACCCACCCAATTAATTCTAACTTGGTTAGGCATGATCAAACCTCTAGTATAAACACTTTATGTTTAATATTAATATATAATATTAATATATTAATAGATGTTTTAATTGGTACGTGTAGTGAAAAAAAAATTATTTTTCATTTTATAAGAATTCTTCTTTAATATAAAGATTCTAGGTTTATATATCATTATTCATATGTTCTATCATTAACATTGTGGATTTTTCCTTTACTCCATTATCATGATTTAAACCCCTCAAAAATGTTGATTAATAATTATTTTATATTCTAACCTATTTATTATGTCTAATAGAAAATTTAGTACACATTTTTTAATGGTTCACATAACATGTTTAAGGGTAAAAAATTAAATGATTAATCAATTAAAAAGAATTGAATTTACTTATCAATAAAATTTAACATATTTACCAAGGAAAATGAAAAAATAAAAAAATTAATATTTATTGTAGGATATTTTTTTTATTATTAGTCATTCAGTTTAAATATTTAAAAACATCTTTCATTTATGTCTTAAAAATGAACCAACCATGGACAATTCATCGTGATTGATTTAGAGGAGAGATTTTATTTTCCAATAATAATATAATTAAATAGGAATAATAAATTTTAAAATAAAATTTTTAATTTGTATAATTATATTGAAGAATATGTTGATGAAGAAAATATAGAAGAATGATTATTTCTGGATTACACTTACATTTATGAAAATAATCTCATGATGGAGAACCACTTGGAAATGATGGATAAATAGATCCTTATTTTGAATAGTGGTTCAAAAATATTTTATAAAAATTAGAAGTTCATTTTAGAAACAATTCAATAAGAATCAAAATGATAGGTATTTCTTCGGGTGGGTAGAAAATTCGTACTTTTGTAAGTGATCATGAGTGTAATTTTCATAAATTCTTAATCTATAATAATTATGCAATGTAATATCTCATGAAAATTATTTTTCCCTCTCCCTTTAATTTAACCCTCATGGGAAAAAAGGATAGGAGATGTGGCCCCTTGAGTCCAACTACCAATAGTCCATGGGATGAGCATTAGAACTAAGGGTATAAAATTATGAATTGTTGAATTAATTACCAACATTATATTGACAGTGATACATACATATAATAAAAACTACTATGAAACTAAAACTCATAAATTGAGTTAACCAACACCATCATATAATTCTTGTATAATGAAATAGAGTAAAAATTGAATCAATTACACATTAATAAATAATAAAATTAAAGGAATCAAAAATGAATCAAATTTATGGAATAGGAATGCCAATCATGGGGCACTTATAACTCTTAGAAACCTGAAAAAAATTCCTTCAAATATTGGGGGAGTGTAACTAGTATATCGCAAATCCTTGGACCTAGGTTTTCAGATATAGTGCTCATACACTAGAATAATACATTACAATGGGGAATCCCTATGTAAATTTATTTATATAACTAACCATAATTTCTAAATTAAACCCATTATTTTATATATCAGGTCTAATATTTTTTTATCAAGTCTAGAGATTTAGAGAATTATGAGACAACCAAAACTATAAATTCACACTACAAATGTATCAAATATTAAATTAAAAAAATATAAATGAAACCAATTCATTAATGAAATGAAATGATCATATAAAAAAATTATTCAATATATGATTTCTATTGAAACTTGACTTATGTACTCGATATATATGTAACCTATGGAAATGGATACCATAAGAAGGGGTTAGGTCAAATTCTCAGTATGGGAAACATATAGCTAAAAAAGATTTTTCATGAACAATAAATTTATATTTTTACTATATTTTTTTAAACTAGAAGACATAATCATCTACAAACCTAGTGTAGGTTATATCCATGATAATAAAATGATAATATAGATAATAATAACACCAACCTCATACTAAATGAATGAATTATTTCTGACACGCTAAACGATTTTCAAGGCCTTATTTGAAGACAAAAAACATTTCATTAATACTTTAGTTAATACATTCATCTATTGAGGATTTATTCAAAGAAAATATACTTTTATAAGAATAGGTATACACTAAAACTGAATATATTATATCTCATGAGACCTATCAGTTCATCATGAGGATATATAATGGAAGGTAGTACTCGTCACATGTTTAATTACAATACACTCAAAATAATAGAAAATTAATAGTTTATATTTTAAAAAATACAAATAATCATCACAATTTTAATAAAATCACAATGGATTCCAACACATTATCCAATGACAATATAAGAGATAACCCGATAAAAAATAATATAGAAAGATAAGGTGTATGATTGAAATATATATAGTAAACATTAAAAAATTTATAAGTATTTGAGATCGTGTAATTTTCTCAAATAATAAATAATATCATAAATTCTAGGTTATTAACATCTAATAAGAATTATCTAATTTTTGAATTTCACAGTATATAATGAAATCAGTAAGAAAATTAGACAATAATGGAATATCATAATCTTAAGAAATACCGAGAATGGATGTTTACAGATTCAATATAATATATTTAAAATAAGTGAATTTTATTTTTCAAAGGTATTATGTTGCATGAATGTATATAAAAATAAAAAATAAATTGAATACCACCTAATAATAAAATTTGTATATTGTACCCAACATATTTGAAAATATATCATACAATGGTTATAACCCAATTAGTAAGAATTGAGTTACAAAAAAACCACAGAACTGCGGAATCATAGAATCAATAGCAACTTGAATAATGAAAAAAATTACTAGTAAATACCATGACATATAAGGAAAATGAAATTAATGGTATAGTAAATTAATATGGTACCATGCAAAGGGAATATGGTGTATGAAATGTATTATGGATCAATATATGATAATTTAGACAATGACATGATATACATCCTAGAAAAATTGAATTAACATCCTATAAAAGGGATGCCTTTAAATTGAAATTATAATATTATGATTAAAAATTAATTCATGCAATTATATCTCACAGAAAAAATATATACACAAAAAAAATGAAAAATTTTGTACAATATAATATAATTTCAAAATGAAGTGAAATAGGGTTGAAAATCATATGAAATTAGGAACATTTGAAATAAAATCCCAAGAGAAAAAAATATAACCATGTATATTGTATATCATTTGTAATAATATATAAATGATATATAAATTTCAATTGGTTGGTAAGTTGGAAATACAAATTAAAACATTGTGTATAACATAAAAATGTCTCAATTAATGAAAAATATGACTAAAATTATTACCTCTTATAGTGAAATCCAATTGGTTAATTGAACCTCCAAAATCACAATAATATCTTTCCTAAAAAATAAATTCTTAATCTAATTCAGTGAAATCATAATCCATATTCGTCATAATTAATCATACAGTACAAGATTTCTTCTTATTATATTGATCATTTATACTAGTTTTATAATTTTGGTTGTTTTGTTTATTCTCATTTCAATTTTCATCATTCCAACAAATTTTTTTATACTATAAAAAAATTAAAACAGTATATTAACATTTAATAATTTATTTATAGGTTTGATTTTGTTATAAACCATGACGCTGAATTTGACAGTAATCTTACTTTGTTGAATCTCAATAAATAAATTGTTTTTTTATAAATTAATGTGTTAAGTATTATTATATCCATTACATATAAAAACAATATATATATATATATATATCATATTATAAATTTAACGAAATTCGTATTTCTATACGTTATATAAAATCATAGAATTGTTCTATTTGGTGGTTAAACTATCCTAAACATGAACATACCATTATATAAAAATTATAAGGAGGTTTTTTGGTTCAAATATTATCATAAAATAAAAAAATGATATTATTTGGTCCCAATTAGTGTGATATATAAAAATTATATTTAATTATAATATTTATTAACAAATTCAAATATATTACTTAATTTAAATAAATGAATAACCTCATAGACCCCTTATTTTAAATGATTAAACTAACATTGATCATTTATTGTTCTTGTCATTAGTTTTCTATTATATTTTCATATAAAAATTTTAATGATCATAAAAAAAATATTTTTCCATTAATCTTATCCATAAATAAATAAATCATTTTTTATGAATGGAAATAATTTTCTTTATGTCGTGGATGCGATAGTCCACATATAACATTAATTATGGTCTCTTTCTTAATAGATTCTGTATATAAATAGAAAATTAAAATAAAAAATAAAAAATAAACTAAATAATATGACTGATACGAATATAGTTGAAATTTTTTTAATGAATAAATCAGAAAAATTTAAATTAAAATATAAAATATATAGCTGATAATACTAATGTAAGGGACATTTAATTTTATGGGAACTCTACTTGAGATTGATGTTTTTATGATATGTATGAATGAGCAATTGATTATTTTCACATGATATTATTTTTTAGATCATAATATTATATAGTCTAATGTATGAATTCGATGGTTTGTTTTTTTAATGTTTTGATGATCTTACATTTATATAAGTAGATAATTTTTTTTGGGAATACAATTTTATTTTTCAAACAATAGGAGAAACTATTCGAAGGTAAAAAGCTCAAAAGAGGAAAAACATGTGGTGTACACATGTGATACTCGAAAAACTCAACCATTCATTTGTACAATTTTTTTTAAAATGGATTATGTCTTCCACCCATTGTTAAATTATGTTTATCCCTTCTCAAAATTATCATTTTAATTAATTTATGACCATTTTAATTAATTTTAATTGTAATGATTAAGATTGTATTTTTTCTTATTTTAATTCATCAAATACCAAATATATTAATCATTTTATAAGATTAAATTTCAAAAGGTATGAAATTTAAATTTTCAAACAAACATACATCTTGACATTAAAATTGTTTATAGAATAGTAATTTTTTCAGGAATTAAATTTAATTACATTTTAAAATGTACAATTTTATATATGTTATGGAAATATATTAAATTATTATAAAATAAGTTATGAGCCTTTTATGTAATTTAAAAATTTTTATCTATCCTATAAAAAAATTATATTAAAAAATTAATGTAGTTTCAATATTAAATTTACATTTCAATTATTTGTAAAATTGATTTCTTTCAGTTTTTTATCTAAAAATAAAAAAAATTATTTAATTATATCCACAAAATTTTTATTAATAGTTAGATTTTTAATAACATTCCTATTTAAATTTCAAATACTCTTAAAATCATTGAAATTAAATTTGTTTAAAATCATTTTTTCTAAAGAAATATGATCATTTTAAGAATATGAAAAAAATTCTTACAACATAAATTTATTTATGATGAATTAAATATGATGTTAATTTTTTTAATATAAAATTTATAAATTAATAAAATAATTTTATAAATAAAATCATAAATTATAATAAGAAAATATTTTTATTGAAAAGTGACATTTAAAAATCTTTAGTGTTGTTTTATATTATTTAATATAATTTACAAAATGAATTTGTTTTAACAAATTATAATATAATATGTAATTTATCAATAATCAAAATTTTCTTGAAATAGAAATGTGTTTTGAGAAAAAAATTTATCTACAAAACATTTCTAAAAAAATTGAAATTATAAGTTATTTCTGGAAAAATAATTAAATTTCTCACATATTTAAAATATTACTTATTTTATTCGTACATAGATTTCGTAAATATTTTACTCGCATTCATAAATACTAAATAAATAGATTAGTTTTAATTGTTTTATTTAGAAATATATAATTTATCTACATAAAACATAGTCTTTATTTTGTCGTTGTTTGGTATGAATAGAATGATATCCAAAAAATTGGCGTTTTTAAAGGTAACCAAATATTATAATTGTGGGTATTAAATTCACCCCCCAAATATTAAACCTTTTTACCAAATTTTATTTTCATATGATCATAGTAATTTCTATAAGTAAATAATAATTTAACACGCTCATCTTGAGGATCTATGGATTATTAATAATGTGGAATGGGATTATTCTATATGTAAAATAGCTATAAATTATCTTATGAGATATAATAAACATGTAATTTTATACATAATTATAATAAGGGATAATTGTTTTTATCCAGAAGTAATAAATTCCTAAAAACATTGAAAATTGTTTTTACGATAATCATACATGAAGGGGATTACATTATATAATATCCAAAATTTAGAGAACAAATACTTAAAATTGGAATTGTGAAAATAATTATTCAAAACATCTGTTTTTGTTAATTTGAAGTATTTTCATTTGGATTTCTTTGTTATCATGTCTATTGGTTACAACATCTCTCATAGGCCCCTAGATTGTGACATTATGTTCCATAAATCATAACCAACATAAAATTTCATCTATAAAATTTATATATTCCCTATTTTACCTAAACATTTTAATTTTAGGTATGTATGATGAACACTTATAGAATTTAGTCATCCCATTAATTGAATTTTCCAATGATTATTCCCATTACGCTGAACTATATCAAATAAAATCTTTTTCATCTTGTCTCATCTCTCTCCTTTGATCTCTCAAAGGAAAACATATTTCAAATCCATGGTGTGATTTATAATTCCAAAATAATTTTTCACATTTTAAATCATACTTTATGATATTTGTTTTGGACTAATTAAAAGGAATCTCATCCCATCCCTTATTTCAGCGTGGTTTTCATCATCGTAATATCACCATTGTCCTTGAAAAATAGGGTTCCTTATAATTAAATCCATAACAATAACTAAGTGATTTGATGTCAGTGGAGATTATTATTATTTAATTATCATAAATATGTCTAAATATTTATCATTATGTTCTCTCACATTATTCACTATCATTTGAGTCTGTGCTTATTACTTCTCAACCTGAATTGGACTTAGTTTAACATATATAACTATCATATTTTATTATGTTATCTTCCTTGGTTACATTGAGTTGTTTTATACCATACATATTATCCTAATCCATCTATTAGAGATCCATATTACCATGTACATTGTTATAATACACTATACCCAATATTAATAAAAATAAATGCCCACAAAATCCATCTTGTATTCAATCAATGAACATTAATCATACAACCATGTATGTATATACCCTAAAAATATACTATAAATTTCAGTCCATTCCAAAAATTAATTTTAATGCCAAATACATTAAAAAATAAGAAGAATACACCTTCCTATAAAAAGAATCTCTATTAATACCCCACATAATGAATTAACCAATAGTTAATATAGTAATATATTATTAACAATATTTCATTATTCTAATAAACATATGTCTTTATCCTAAAATACCATGAATTTATTATCATTTCTATGAATACCAACACTATAAAATATACATTTTCAAAATAAGACCACCATACATTATCTCATTATCATATGTGTATGTTAATTAGGAGTTATCAACTCCATAATCAGGTGTTTTCTTGTAGTTAAACCAGAATATATGACATTAAAATAATTTATATTTTCATGGTTATTAAAATAATTTATTATATGCCACCTAACAATTAAATAAAAAATATTGAAGGATTGTGATTAGATTATCAAATATAGCATAATAACAATTAAGATATACTTATTTTCATCGATAAATGTACCATAAATAATAATAATATCTTAGGGTATCATTAATTAATTTCAATATTGATATTGAATTAACTACATTAAAAAAGATCAGTAAAACCACTTATTCCATCATAATTATTAAATACTGAAATTCAAAACCCAATATCTATTCTTCTTTATTTGGGAATAAGACCAAGGCTTTTCCAGGTACATACAATTATTCGATTAATTTATTTTATCCAGTTTTAACCAATACTATAACTAAAAGGGTTATAATAATATAAAAACTAAGAATATGAAAACATCAATTTAAAATTTTTTCCCTTATGACATCATTCACATCTGATGAGTTCAGATAAACATATGACTCTCCTAGTTCAATCCATGGTAATACATATTCATTTTTCAATATAGATCTCTAAAAAATTATTTTACATTATTCCTTATCTCTTACATGTTTTTTGTAAGTATAATGTTATTAACCAAAACATATACATCAAGAGTGTTTTGATAGGTTTGTAGTATTAAGACAACTCAACATGAATTATAATGTTGATTGTGCATTCATTGGCCTACGCAACCAACCTTTTTTGGGGGGATTATCATTTGGGGAATATATGTTATAGTTTAATTCTCATATAAGATTGAAAATAGGTATGTTTTTACATGGAAACCCACATAATCTATATTTTTCTCAATAATAAGGATTATATACAATGCATAGATATTTATTTGGGTTTCCTCAATGGTTATATTTCCCGAATTTCCAAATAACATATTCATTATTACCATCAATTAAAATCATATACTATTCATAATGGTAATAAATACCATATAAATTTTGAAATACATTAATTTATAAAACAATACACAATCATCAGTAAACATTATAATATTCAATTTTATTTAAACCTTTCGATTAATACCTATTTTGATTTCCTGAACCCACACTCCCAGATACAGTACTCGTATACACATAAGAAACATTAAATCCAATATTATTTATTTAAAAACCTAGATATAATCTATCTTAATTACAATATAAAAATTATTATTTCATCCCCACTATCAAAAGGATGTTTGTATGTTTATATATTATAGAATTAAGACACAACCTAAAATTATAAATCACATGTTATTTCAATCAAATGGAATAGTGAACCACTATATATGAAGCAATATAATTTATAGAAGGATTTCAAAATAAGAAAGGCATTATTTCAGACATGTCACACATTAATCATTTCACATTAAATACTTTATAAATAAATTATGTAAAATGGAAAAATTAGAAGTTGTGATCTCAAAAGCACAATAAGGGAAACAATCAACTGAATCTATATTAGAAAAATAATGACATAAATATTTTGGAAATAATAGTTAACAAAATGATAATTATTCAACGAGATTCTATAATTATTATATATAAATGATAATAAATTGAAAAGATATATATTAATAATAACGATATCATAATTAAGGAACAAATTCTATCATATATAAGAAATTTCCTTTCAGGTCCACTTGTAAAGGAATGTTACTTATCATCATGACTATAGTCATTAAATGAAGATTTCCTGGATCATTACCCAGTTCATATACTTTTATGGGATGTTTAATACAAAATAATCCCAAAATATGTTTCCTAATGATTCTTACTGATGCATCTAAGGGCTATAAATTCTTGCGTACCACTCATTACATGTTTAAGTCCAATAAATTCACCTAAAGATTAAATTAGTAATTAATATGTAGTTATCCATTCCAATAATAACCCCAAATTAAATAACCAAATATATATTTCCAAAACATTTACCCATGTCAATATAATGGATAAACTAATAATTACTCATTAGGGGGATGAAGGTGGACGAATAAAAAAATACATAACAAACATTGAAATAACTATTTATATTGGAATTCGGTTAAATTTTTCATTAAAAATATAATATAAAAAATTATAGGTTAAAAAATTACACATCAAAGTTAAAAAAATATTTTATTATAACAATGTGTTTATAAATTGGTATATAGATAATAAACTACTTGAATAGCACGATCATAATCCATTTGATATAGAAGATGGACGTGTTTGATAGAGTATATTCAATGATGTGGGATCTATTTTTCATTGATTTTATGTGTCAGTAATTTATAACCCTAAAAACAATTTCTTAATATAATATAATACAATGATATTCTAGAACATACCAAAAAGAAATGAAACAAGTTCAACGAATAGTTATTATTCCATGAATTATAATTCACTTACCTGAAATTTACATTGTTTGGGTGACAATTTAATAATAATTCAATTGAATAAGGGAACCTTATTTGGTTATCATGACCCCTGATATACAAGAATAATGAACATTAAAGGTATATTAAATCAATAATGACTAGTAAAAATTAATCATGCTGATGTCTGAAAGAATAATAATTGATGCTATGCCAATTATTCTAGAATGGAAGTCAATATATAAAATAATATTAAATGATAATAATGGGAATTAAAAATAAAATACCATTAATGAATTACAATTAATGATATTATATATCATTAAGTTGATATATACAGGGCATGAATAAAATTATGTTCTCTAATACAATACTTGTCTCACTTATGTGAAATTGAAACAAGCGATGTTATTGTTATAAACTGACCCATATAGGGGATCAAACCGTAACTACCCAAAGATGACCTCCATAGACTAGGGGGTGGAGACAATCACCAAGGCACAACAACTCAGAGAGGCCCCTTCTGAATAACCCGTACTTATAGACATTGGTAAAAAACTGCAAAAGTACAGAGGAAAGTTAAAAAAAGCTGCGAAATTGTTATAAATAAACTAAACAAGCATGAAACCCTAAACAGAATAGGTATGGTATATTAATTTTAAAAGTGAAAACATAATCACCAAACAAGAAAAATCCTAATATATTGAAGTAACTGAAAATTAAAACAACTATGAGATCCATTCTCCTGGAACCCAACTTATTCCCTCCACACACGGCCCAAGAACATGTATCCCTATGTACTATGCAGTCATGATCAACATCTCTATCTCATGCACATGGAAAACCATGTAATGGAAGATCCCATGTAGGGGTGTGTATATAAATATTCACCATGATTCCCCGAAATGGAATTGGGGAATCCATAAGTGATACTCATAAAAAAATAGAGTTGTAGATAAGACATGATATAGTAAAAGGAGGGTATCTCACCCCAACAAAGAGTGAATGTAATCTCATCCAAACATATGGAGCTATAATTATTTTGAAGATTAAATTTTCCTCGAGTCATCTCTACATATAGTGGATGAGTTGACTCATCTGACCACATGAGGATATACATGGAAATCATGTGGCATACCTCTCACATCTTCGCCTCTCCTCGAATAACTATATCTAAAACAAAAGTAGTCATAATATTAAATATAATATATACATTCTCAAAGAAGAAAACCAAATTGTAGTAAAAGGGGACTTCAATCTAGCATTTAATTCAAATAATTTGAATAGCCAACAGTACCGAAAGCAACCATCATTGATGCCAAGCATCCGAAAAATTTCCTTGAACTACAAGTAAAAATGACACAATCACCACACCTTGATTATATCTTCTTTGGGAGGCACAATATCACTCTCAATGTTTTGGGTCGTGTCTCAAGGTAGTATCATGCTTGGAAAAGCTTCTATCTTTATCGTGAGTCCAATGACACCTCCAAGCATGCCTCTTCATTGTCCCACAATTGAAAAGTTGTTTCAAAGATGGGGATCCAAGCATAGCCAAACATGAGGTTTCAACTCTAGTCATTAGGTATATGTTTCCATGTAAATCATGGGGGATCATCAATCAAAAGTCGACATGGACCCATTTACCAGCCCCACTAGAGGGAACATCGAAACATCCATTGTGGACCACATCCCAGCCCACCTATAGGTAATTGCAGAAATACTCAGACCATCCATACTACATGGTTCCTATAACAAAACCTTCTAGGAACTCTAGTCATCCATGTAAGATATAATGTCTTGGATAATAGTTGAGGAACACTACCATACTCGTGGGATGGTACCTCTTGGAATATCAACATTGCAGTTATCGAGTGCCCCGCTAATTATGCATAAATCACAGAACATTTATTATCATATTTTAAAAGCCACTAAGAAGGAAACTATCCTGTTCCTTGTGAAAAATAATCAAGGTAGGCTACTCGTGGTCCAAAATTCGATTCCATAAGAAGAAGATACAAGATATAGAACTTGAAGCTTGTTTTCGTGGAGTGTGTTCCCATTTTGGGGTGCATTTTTTTGTGGGTAAATTTTTCCGAAACCATTATTATAGGTGGCTTCTCTCTTGACACCAGTTTTCTAGAACTTGAAGCTTGTTTAAAATGAATTTATGTCTCTTAAAAATAAATATTTGTTTTGATTTGAATAATTGGTTGGAAATCCCATTGGTGGTGATTGGATGATTTTTGGAAAAAAGTGGTGCTTTGGTGAAATGCTCTTTTTTTGGATTTCAAAAGTGAGATTTTAAAATGTATTGTTGATATTGTTTTGTAAAAAATGGTTGATGAAAAATGATTTTTTTATTATTCTGTGGCATCAGATTCATTGTTCTTATTGGTTGATTGATTTTAATGCCTTGTGTTGGTTGTGTGGAAGTGGGCTTGAAGTCTCACTATAAAAGGGGATTGATTTTGGTCTGAAGAACCACCATTATGCGTAGTGACAGGGAAGTAACGCTATTTAAAATGGGGTAAATGGGATGGGTGGAGATCCAAACATTTTAGTTTTCTTGTTGTTCACTAATTTTCAATATGGAAATTTTTGTGCTTATATTTAATGGTGAGTTTTTTATGTAATTATTGTTTATATTTCCCTCGGGTTTCAAGGTTTGGGTGAGGTGTTTTGGTAAGGGTATTTTTGGCTTATGGTAATGGATTCACTAGTGATTATTTTTCATAAACTTCTTTATATAAATTTTAATAAATATTTATCCTAGTTGCATGTGTAGGGATGTAATTTGGGGAAAACATACTGAGTATTAGTACTCACCCCCCTGTTTTGGACCTTTTGTGCTTTTGATGATGTTGTATTCCGGGACACAAGTAAAGGTAATGCATACCATTTCTAGTGGTTGATGGTGATGCTCCGAAGATGTGTCGGTTGTTAGAGCTCTGTTCTAGGTGTGGAGCTGTAGAATCTATCTTGGTTTATTTATGTGTCTTGTTCAAATTCTCGTATAGTACTATGATATTGTGTTTGGTTGTATTATGAAATAGTGTGGTTCCATTTTGGTGAAGTATTAGTTGGATTTTTTTAACATGTATCATATTCTTTATTGAAAATGGATCATTTTATTGGTTGGTTTTTTCCCAAGGGAAAATCATTCACCAATTTATTATCGAAGCCCTCAACATTTATTGACAGCCATTGGTTTCTTGGGAATGACAATTATGGCCAAATATCATTCCTCCTCCTTGTCAAACCAATTAGATGGGGCGGGATGTTACACAATGTGATGTGAAGAAGGTAGGGAGGTGTTACCCCATTAGATTTTAGGTGACGAGAACTATAGAAAAATATTTGAATTTTAAATTAATAGAAATTTATTTTCATTTTCAAATTGTACCAATGTATGTTATTTAAAATCTAAGTTGAATTTTGTTAAAACATTCTCAAAAAAAAATTTATACATTTTTTTACAAATTTATACTTATGTTTTGTCTTTAACCTTTTGTTAAACCCTTTAACTTTTACAATGAGAAAATGGATTTTTATACTTTAAGTTTAATATAGTTACTATAGGATTCCAAAAGATCCCTGAGTGGATCATTTTTGAAATTTCAAACCGAATTCTAGTTTTTTGTTGAATTATATATTTTCATGAATTTTATATCATTTAATATAATATTATTTATTTTAAAGTATCATTTATTTCAATATTTATGATATTCAATATTTTCCTTTTTAAAAAATATCCTTAAAACAAAATAAGATTGAAAAAATACATAAAATATGACACTATTATAAAAAAACTATAAATTTTGTTGATTTCATTAATTATTTTATGTTATATTTATTAAAATATTTTTATTTTAATGTAATAAATATTTCCATTTATAGAAAAAGTCTAATGTCATCATATTACAAGCTAGTAATTAAATCATTTCATTTCAATAAATTATAAATAATATATAATGATGAATATAAATTTTTGTTTCTTTCAAATTATTATCTATATTCTAATTGTTATTCTATATATACCTATGTAAAAAATTTTTACTTATAAAAATATGGGTATGGAATCATTAATTCATCTTTTAATAAAAAATAATAATTGCATTAATCTTACACAAGTTGCATAAAATATATCATAATTTTATCATAAGGTTGTTTTTATTGGAAAAAATTATCTAATGATATTATGATAATTGTTAAGTAAATTTAATATTATTCTAATATTATATTTTTATTTAATTACTTGATTTATTATTAACTATGGTCAATAAAAATTTACTAATGTTACTATTTGTATTTAAAATAATAATAGAAACCTATTTAAATAATTTGTACAAAATTATTCCATATAAGGAATATATTTTTTAAATTCTAAACACAGAATTTATATAATATAATTTAAAATCAATCCCATTGAGGTTGTGAGAAAATGGGTTATTAATGTTTAAATTTTAGAAAGATTGTAATATTTTTATATCTAAATACAATTTGATGTTGATTCCAAGGACCTAAATTGGATTAATTGATAAAAACTTTCTACTTATAATTTAAAACCCATAAAATGAATATTTTTAGTAAAAATTATTTTGAAGGAAAAAATTTGTTTTTTACAAAAAATTTGTATTTTCATCAATTCCAGAAACCATGATTCATATTAGAAAAATAACAAAAAATTTACCAATGTAAATGTTTATATTACTAATTATTAGAATTAGTATATTTGTTCAATTGGAAAATATAAATGTTTCAAAAATTGAATTTAAAATGAATTTTTCCATTAAAAGGATAAAAATTCTCTTCTATGAAATATATATCTATGTATATATATATGTTTTTAGGCATAAAATTGAGTTTTTATTATAATTTACCTATAATTTTTTTTTAATTTTTAATTAATTGGAAACTAGTGAATGAACATTTTTATATGTTTGTTAATACTATTTATAACATCTAATAAAATTACTAGGTTTTTATATTATTTAAAAAATATTAAAAAATTATGTTTCAAAGATACAATTTGTTTCGATTAATTAAATCCAAGTTGGTGTTGTTTTTAGGGGAATATTTATATGGTGACACACATAAAATAGGTAATCAATTAAATTTAATTTATTAATAAAATAATTTATAGAAAATTATGGTTTTAAATTACCACACCCATTCAATAATGATCACAAATATTATATTCTCTAACTTAGGGAAAGAAGGTCCAACACTACTCAACCTCAGTTACTGTTCCCCTTAAATGATCTTGAAGACCCCAATCGTGGGATTTAATGGAGTCCTGGTGACGATTAAAAAAATGTGGAATTATTCGAAATTAACATATCTATCCAAAATATGATGTCAAGTGGTGTCATGTCATGAATAAAAAAGTCCCCAGAAGTATCAATATCTAATAAGTATAAAACACAATAAGTACTACAGAGACCCTACTCTCACCTGGTTCTGAGGGGTGATGTAATATCCATCACATAAGGAAAAATATCCATAGGGTGATTTAGAATATTGACAATTTAGTTTCAAATAAATTAATGAAATGTACTAGTATCAAAAAAAATATAAAAAATTAGTATTCAAAATTTATTTTACCCACAGTACCATCAGTTTCTAATATGTAATATTTACATGATGCTTTTTATGGTTATAATGTTCAAGTGTGGTGGATGTGAGAGTATGAAGAACATTGAAAGTGTTTCTGCGGATAAATGGAGGTCACATGGGAAGGGCATAGTTTTACTAACATTGTTTCCAAACCTTGCATAGTGGTCCATTTGAGGCTGTTGCGACAGCATGATTGGTGCTTGGTTTGGAAGACTAGGCAATGAGAAGTCATGCAGATGAGTGGCTACCGCGTATTTAGTGCACAATTTTCCTTACCATGCAGTCAAATTGTGCACAGAGTTAGAAAGAGATCCTAAAAAATAGGATCTCATACATTTGTCCAATTACACCCATATTTATACTACCTAATCTCCCTAATTAGATATTACTCTCGATTTATGTTTGTATAAACACTTCTACGCATTTTGGTGTTGATTTGAAGGCTTCCCAAGGGGATCGAAGCCAGATTCTTTAGGTATGTGATCATCATTATTTGTTGATGATTGGATTCTTATATCTACATAGATCTAATTCACCTCTTCTCTTGGATTCTCCGATCTATAACAGTTATGGGTCGATCTAGTTTGGTGGATGACAAATTTAATGAGTTTTGGTCATGATTTTTCTCGGATAACATATCTGTAGAGGGTTCTTGGAGAATTGACACAGTTTTCTTGTGAGTTCATTGTTCATTGTGGTTTTCATCCAAACCATTGAGGTGGTAGTATTAAATCTTGACAACTATTTGTATTATAGATTTTAATACATTCATATTGAATGCATTGTGTTGAATTGATTGTGATTTTGTTGTTGAACACTTGTTGGAAGCCTTCTTTAGTGACAGTTGTAAAATCTGGAAAATTGGGGATTTTGAATGAGTAATTCAGATAATGGATTTAAAATATGGATTTTAAAAAGGGAATATTTTTGAATTGTGGTCACATGAATAGAATTATATGTTTTCAATAAAAGTTAATATTTTATTGAAATGAAATGTTTCTTTGAAATCTGTTGTGCATTGGATTCCAATAAATGGTCACTTTAATTGTGTTCGACTATTTTAGTAATGGAATTATTTTGTGTAAATGGTGTTGGTGTGAGGTCATTCTTAATAAGACCTTAATTAGAGATGAGAGCCATTGGCATACAAGTTTCATGAAATTTGTTCAGGGGAGTGTGTCATTGGGACAAAAGGTAATTGGAAAAGATAAGGCTCATGAGTATGAAACTATCAAATGAAGCATGCATGTGTGGGTGTGTTGTGAACTATGAAACGGTTATGTGAAATGATAAAAAGAATTTATCTTAATATCTGTTTTGTTATATTTCTAGAAAATAAGTTTCTAAAAATTAGTTTTATTTACTTTTGTTTTTACATGTTTATAATTTGTTTTTGGACTAGTTTATAGTTTGTTAGAAATTGTTTTTTCAATATCTTTATATATACTAATATATATAATGTTTTGACCATTTAAACCAAGTGGTTTGAGTATGGAAGTCATTGGAGAAAACAAACAAATTTTTATACTCACATTTACTTTGGCACTATAGTTATTTTACAGATGATATTTTCTTAGAGATGGTCATTGTCAACGTTCCCCATGTTTTTAGAACTACCTCATGATATGTGAGTTGTTTAGTGATTGTAGAGATTGGAGATTTTGGAGCATGGAGTCTTGTGTCTACATGAGAGTATTTAGTGCGGTATCTAATGTTTACTTTGATATTGGTTTCTCCTTCCACTATTGGAAAACCTTATGTTGGTTTGAGATACATGAAGTTGTTTAGTAGTCTTTTTTTCCTTGCATAATTTAGTTAATGGTTTAGATATGGTCTATTGGTTTATTTGTTTATTTATTAAAGGGTAAATCATCCCTCACATATTTTTGAGACCCATATAAATTTATTACCAGCCATTGGCATCTTGGGGGTGTCTTTAATATCCAAAAAATGACTCATTGTACTCTCAAGACAATGAGATTTAGTGGGTCATTATAAGTGGTATCATCTTGCTCTGTCCTTCCCTAAAAATTAATCATCATTGTTCTTGGTATTGGATTTGGAATCCATTCTCATCTATTCCTTAGGTTAGATTCTTAAAAAGAAGTAAGATTATTAGTACTTGAAATATATATCATAAAATTATGTATTAAACCCATTTTTGTTGAATTTCATGTTATCAGGGATTTGGGTACATAAGTGTTTTAGAGACACTTCTAGAATGATGGAAGTATCATTGTCATGGGTTTAGCCAATGTGATGAGCATGACCATCATTGTATAGAAATAACATTCAAATTGGAGTGCATAAATTATTTAGAGTAATGACTCATGTTGTGTATAATGTGTGGATTTATTAAAAACAATGATACTAGTTTCAAATGAATGTTTTTTAAAAATCCTAGTTGATATATTTTGAAAATGGATTGATTTTCAATAATAGGAAGAATATTTTTAAAAAATGGTGACAATGGTAAAATGATGTTTTTTGGAAAAAAAAATAATGTGATAGTTGATGTGATAGAATTTTAAATGATATGAAAACAGTTTCTTAGAGAGAGATTGATAGAATTTGTTGTTGGTTTATGAAATGGAACCTAGTAGGCTTCATTTAAACAAACCAGAAGAAGCATTAGAGAATGTGGTTGCACCAGAACCACTGGTGAACCATGTTCTCGTTTAGAGTATTCCCCTTGATATTTTAGATGTGGATACGAGGAACCGAAGGAATGATCCAAGGCATGTGAATCATACCATCCAGTTCATGAAGCATAATCCATCTAACTTCTGGGGTGATGCTGAACCCAAGAAGTTAGAGGTTTATCTCAGAAGGATTAATGGTGTCTTCAAGGTCATGAGCACATAGGTGGAGATAATGGTAAATATGGATACATATATTCTCAAGTATCTTATGCACTGGGGTGGGATTTTCGCAGTGCAAGATAAATTGGATGAAGTCCTTACACGAGAGGATCTCTTGGGAATTGTTAAACAAATAATTTTATCCTCAGACATTCAAGATCCATAAAAAGACAAAATTCATCAGCATGGAATAAGAGAGTCACTCTGCCATAGATAGTTCAACTATGTTCATGAATATAGTTCACTTTGTAATAGATGTTGTGGAAATTGTGTACTTGAAGGCATGCATCTACAAATCGGGGCTACCGCCAGAGAATTGATAGATGATTATTATGATTTTTATTACAGATTAGAGAGAGATTGTGAATAGAGCGACTGTGGTAGAACGTGATATCATAGGATCTATGGAGGAGGTATGATGTTACCTAAAGGCAATGGGGGGATCTCAAATGCATAGATAAAGTTGAAAAGAAATACTTTTTTCTAATGTGGAAGTTGAAATCAGAATCACAAGGCTATATCAGGGATCCTTCCTCTACAAACCTAAAGCGATGTAGGTTGTTTTCAATGTGGATTTCTTGACCACATAATGTGAGACTATAGAGAGAAACCATGATCAATATATAACAAAAAATTTATGGGTCATCTTTATTTTTTTTGTTACAGTGCTCCAGAGTTAGGTGCTCAAGACACTTCATAGGAAATGTAAGCATCATATGCTTTGACAAAGCGGGGGAAACAAGATCATTCTCGTCAGTATAGTAGATATAGCCATCATGATTACAGAAATACCATGACATCTCGACCTATGAAAATATTATGAAGCAAATAAGTAGAAAAATGCAGTTATGAAGCAATTGTATGGATCTATGAAGATGATTGCTGATTGTCTAATAGGACCATGTACGATGAGAGGTATGATTATTTAAAATTATAACCTTTTACAAGTTCTCTTAGATAATGCTACATAGAATTAATTCATTTCATCTAATTCTGTGGATTTTATATGTTTATAGTTGTAGATGATGATTTCTATTTTAAAACTACGAACACATCATAGTTAAATTGACTTCCAAGCCATTGTGTACAGAGCAAGTTCTATAACTGTTGATGGATCTAAGCTGAAAAGGGACTTATCGATGTTGGAAATAGATGTATATCATGTAATCATGGGAATTGATTGGATGAAAATGATCAAGGATCACATAAAATGTTATAGTAGAGTCGTTAGTTTCATGACTAAGGATGGATTTGTGCATCTATTCAGATGAGAGAAGAGAGTAATGAAAGATGAAGAGATCTTGTTTGCACCGATGATGGAAATAAGCTCTTATTAGCTAGGATAGTTGACCTTGGTTCCAATGTAAGAGAATGTGGAAAATAATTTTCCAGAAGTTTGTGATCAAATTCTAGAAGTATATCTTTAGGACATATCCGGGTTACTACATATAAGGGAAGTGGAGTTTACGATGAAGTCCTTCTAGGGACTAGTCTGATTTTCCTTCCATCTTATAGGATGGATCCAACAAATATACAAGAATAGAATGTGCAGTAGAGGAGCTAGAAAGATATGGTTTCCTTTGACCATGTATGTCTTAGTGGGAACCACTAGTCTTGTTCAAGAAGAAATATGACGGATCTCTTCAGTTGTGCAATGATTATCGTAAGATAAACCTGGTTATGATAAAGAATAGATATCCACTTCAACAAATTTATGATCTATTAAATCATTTATGGGGATCTCAGTGTTTCTCCAAGATTGAGTTATGATTAGGATATCAATATTTTCTAGTTCAGATGGATTATATTCCAATGTTTGCTTTCAGAAGCAGATATATCCACTTTGAATATGTAGTCATTACATTCATTCTAATGAATGCACGAGTTCTCTTAATGGTTTTTATGAATCCAATATTTCATATATATCTTTAATATTTTGTTTTGGTGTTTGTGTATGACATCTTAGAGTATTCAATGACAAGTAATGACCATGAGGTGCACCTGAAAATAGTGTTACAAATATTGAGATATCACTGTTTGTATGGAAAATTATTAAAGTGTGAGTTTTGGATACAAGAAGAATTTTTTCATGGCCATTTGATTTTGTAAAATGGGGTTTTAATAGATCCTGAAAAGATAGAAGCTATTATCTCATTGAAAACAATGATGAATGTCATTGAGAAACAACTATTTCGTGGTCTGGATGATTATACCGACACATTGTGCATGATTTTTCACAACGTTCTTTGCCAATGATAGCTCTAAAAAAGAAGAATGCTCCATTCCAATGGACATGAGAATGAAAGAACTCGATCAAGGAATTGAAAATATCCTCTGACAATGAAACCAATTGTGATTTTTCTAGAATCAACATGGTGTTATGTAGTGTATTTTGATGCATTAGGAACATGAATGGCATGTGATCTCTTACAAGGGGACTATGTGGTGGCTTATGGTTCAAGGTAGTTGAGGGTGAATGATAAAATTTTCCTAAATCTTGATTTTGATTTATCATCAATCACCCATGCTTTGAAAACAAGGATACATTATATCATTGGTGAGAAATTTAATACGTTCATGGACCATAAAACCATGAAATGAATTTTCTCATAGCAAGATTTGAATCTTCAAAAAATGAGAATGATGGAATATATCCAGAGGTTTGATATTCTGTTGATGTATTCACCATGAATAGGGAATTCATTGGCATATTCATTGAGTAGAATGTCATATTCTATGTTAGCGAATGAATCATTAGATGAATGGTGGTTGATGTAGTTCATTACCGATATGCATGTGGAATATAAATACGGAGGAAATGTTTAATTTTTTCTTATGGATACACTTGTTCTTGATTTAGTATTTATTGTCAATGAGGAAAACACATCTGATGCTGAATTTCTAGTTAGGAGTTCAAAACTCAATGGTGGGGAGAACATTGAAGGCGGGTAACCTGATGTGATTTCAGTATTTTCATTTAGAGATCGGATGACTACACATATGGAATGTCAACATAAACTTTTTTTTCTTAACTATATTTGATATAGGTTGTGCATCCAGGTTCACCAATGATATATATGGAATTCATGTAGTGTTTTGGTTGAGAGGCATGAAATGAAAAGTGGCAGAGTTTGATTCAAAGTGTGAAATGTTTTTGCATGTTAAGGAAGAGAATGGGTGACTAGCAGGTATGTTGTAGTCTTTACCTATCCTAGTGTGGAAATTGGATAAGATTTTTATGGGTTTTATTACAGGTCTTCTAATAATAGTCTAGAAACACTATGCCATTTGGGTGGTAGTGCATCAACTTACCATGTCTGGCCATTTAATTCTAATTCATGAAACTCATAGAGTACAAGATCTATCAAAAATCTATATCCATGAAGTGGTAATGAAACATGGTGTACTGGTTTCAATTATCATAGACAAATATCTATTACTCAAGTCTCATTTCTATAAATCCTTACTGAAACTCCATTCCACTCAGTTGAATATGAGCACAACATGTCATCATCATACGGATTGGAAATATAGGATAATGATATAAATGTTGGAATACATGATTCTAGCTTTTGTAATACAAATTATTGGATCATGGGAACAACATATACCATTGGTGGAGATCCAATTCAACAAATTTTATCATGACTCGATACAAATGGCATCATTTGAGGAAATATATATGCGTCCATGTTGTTATCCAATGTGTTGGATGGAAATGGGTGAGGCTTCACATGTTGGTACGAACCTTGTCCAAGAAACAAAGTAGAAGAACCAGTTAATTATAAAAAAATATAGAGAAGGATCTGAGAAATTAGAAATCCAATGCGGATCACCGTGGAAGGCCTTTTTCATTTTCCGTGAGAGGTCATGTATTCTTGAGGATCTCCCCAAGACAAGGAAATCATTTCTTATGGATGAATATAATGTCATCTCTTTGATATATTGGCACTTTCAAGATACTGTAATTGGATGGAGAGGTAAAATATTTGTTGTCATTGCCCCATGGTTATGTTTGGTTAGTAGTGTAGGCAGGACCATAAACCACCCTGAGGGAGGGGGTGAATTTGTGTGACAACTATTCCTCTTCATTACGAAATATTGTTCCACTATTGGTTTGAACTGTTTTAACCCTTAATGATGGATTTTTGTAGAATTTATAACATTATCATGCTGAAGGAGATCATTGTACTTTTACTTGGTTCACCACATATGGATACATCCAAGGAGAATATGCAAAAATGTTTTCAATCATACCTAATTCCACTAATTTTCACTGGTATTTGGATTATAGTGGTTAGGTTACATTTTTCCCTAGCACACAGCCTTTACAAAGCTTCAAGTATCGCTCACTGCTTCCCTCAGATCACTCCCGTTAACTCCCCCTGCTCACTACCTTGGGTGAATTCTCACTCAGTTTATAAATGTGAGTGTCAATTCAACATAATGGAGAGAAACTCTTTGTCTCCTGTTCATCGTGAGAGTTTTATTACATCGAGTTCGAGAGATGATGATCTTTTAGGTTCAATCATCATCCCTAGTGAAACAACTAAATTCATAACTACTTCTTATTCTTCTTTTCCAGAATGACAAGTTATTATGTGATTATTCATTAAATAATTATTATCTAAATGGGAATCATCTAAATCAACTCTTCTTCTTTAATGTATGCTTCTAACCATGCATTTGGAAATTTATATGTACTCATCCTCTTCACATATATACACATGTGATCCCTTGGTTTTGAATCATTCTTTTAGATGCCTTCACCTATGCATGTTCATGCATGAATGTATTTAATTCTTATTATACATTCTTGTGTGAATTCCCCAATGTGTGTAGTTCATCTAAGAACACACACTACCACTTCTCTCATCATATTATTCTTTAATTATCTCATAATTTTCTTGTTTTTAGTTCATGAGTGCATTGTACATATTCTGTACAACCTCCTTCACATGTGCACACATACACTGCCTACCCTGTGACTCTTTCCTTCTCTTGTTTTCACGCAAACCTGAATAGTTGAAACCCCCTATAACCTCTGCCTTGGGATTATTCAGTTGATAAACATGTATGAAGATGGATATATTTTTTGAAAACGTCTTCTTCCTTATAAAAAAACCACTCTATATAGAATATATTATTAATGTGAAAATAAGAGGATGATCACACCTTCTCTTCACAGATCCTAAGGGTTCATGGGGCTTCTTTATCATGCTAGTGGTGCACGGGTGCATCCTCACGAAGCACATATCATCCAAGAACATGATGTACGATCTTCAGGAAGCTCATTGGGAACACTGGATCATGATTCTATGATGATCATCATGAACCTGGAGGGTTTTGTGGATCTCATTTCATTGAAGAGTCAAGGGAGTTGATTTGAGCTATCCCATTTCATGGTAGAGTGTGGTTCCTCCCGAATCTGACTCAATAGTAAGAATAACATATTGAACGGACTGAGAAATCATCTCTTCACAATGATTTAAAGGTTTGTGGTTCCCCTTTTTTTCCCATTGCGAACTGAAGGCTCAAATGGAAGAACATTTTTTTATAGAAGCTCTTGAGAATGTGTATGGCATCTGCTCCTCTCGGATTTGGTGTGGCTTTCTTCAGAGGTGAGGAGAATATATTATTCCATGTTCAAATAGCACACAAATATCGTCTGATGATTATCCTTTAAATGAACGAGATCCATATCTCTTTGAATTTTTCTAAACGTGATTGAGTGACAACCGATATCTTGGGTGATTACGTTTTTAACGAGAATCATTTTGAGTCACATGAATGCATTTAAGTATCAGATGTATCCAATTTTTAATCATCACTATAATCTATGTGGCCTCAGAGACATCATTTTCCTCAGCCAATCCTTCTTCATCATGATATCACATTTATGGGAGATGAAGATTGTATCCACGGTCTCAGTGCAATCCCCTAGCATTTATGATGTTAAAAATGGAATGACATGGTAATTCGTGACATTATTCTTCATGAAATCTAGTGTATGGTAGTGGCAGTGTTAGGTGCTAGAGGATTAAGATGAAATTGTTAAAACTAAAACCCATGGGTGATCAAATAACTCATGTTCAATATAAAAAGGCACATGATGATGGAATACCACTATTAGATCCATCAGTTGTGGATTGATCAGATGGTTGAGCGAGATGCTGGATTAGATAAACACTCAAGATCACATTTGGGTTTTTTAATATGAGTTCCACATCAAAACAGAGTTGTGACTTTGTCATGTTTTATCAATCAATAGGTCCAGCCTATAGCCTTTATTATTTCTTCTCCCACCATATTACGGCCTTGTACCTTGTTCTTTTCGATCACACTCTGAACCCACCCTCTAATACCTATGAGCGCACTCTACATCCACTATTACTCTTTCAGAGTGGATTGGATAGCTTCCTCATGGGCGTCGTCAACCCTTATTGACCCACATGATCCTTGGGTTGAGGATGGATGGCTGGCGAGTGGGGTGAACCTATTGTTTAACTACGGCTTATAAAAATACATAGTAAAAAACTAAATATTCATTGAAATTCATGCTCACTTTCTATCTCAAAATTCATGCAAGGTAACCTTATAATTCTTTGCCTTTTCGACACCCTATTCATCTAATTTTCTTTTAATCATTCCAATGAACACTCCACCATCCTTTATTATTTTTGACAATGTATCTATCCTGATAAATGTATTTGAAACCAAGGACCATTGCATCAATTATAATGACCCAACCTTAATACATTACATAATATTGAATTAAATGAATAATTCACATTGAGGATCTATTCAGGTTTAGAGTTTTATAGAATTAGGACATAACTATTACATCTCAAAGATTACAAGGTAGACAAATATACTCATTTTCCATTTTTTTCACAAAATATAAACTCTTGAAAAAACGATTAATGTATAGTTCCATGTTTTAGACATCATGACATTTCCATGATCCCATCCTTGACCGTATTCCACATTATGTCATGTGGAAAACATTTTAAAAACATGGGATGAGTACAAAAATCTCAGTAAGGGATATAAAAATACGGAAAGGAATCATTAGTCCACGTATACATAAGAATCAATGAAAACACACTTTACTCATAAAACATAATCACTTTAACATACCTCATGAAATCATAAGATTTATGAATAACTCATAGAATAAATAAGACGTAAAGGTAACTTGAGGCATTCATTACATTATTATGAAGGGAGTAACCCTATTGGTTATGTTTGGAAAGTCATCAAAGAATATTCCCTAATTCTCTTCAGATAAACCTTAGCGTTTAACTCCTTCGTGTTACACAATGCATTGGAGAGATATCACGGGCTCACTCACCCTTAGTTTATCACGGAACCACCCGATTTCATAAACATTTCCCAAGAACCATAACATAATCATAACACTTAAAACATGCATAAAAATAAATAAAATTTCAACATTTAAATCACAATATATCACAAAAATATATTATCATATAAAAAATCAACTACTAAAATCACTAAATCTCTATGAGAGAAATATCCTTTTATACTTTTAAAATATTAAAAGAAGACTTGTAAAAGAGATTTTAGAATCAATGTATCCCATAACACTTCGAAACATTTCAAAGGGTTTTTAAAAAATCATTTCCATATAAATAAATCCTTAAAACCCTTGTAAAACATGGACATGGATGATAAATGTTTAAAATATTAAATCTTTAAAACAAATTAAATTTTTTGTAATAAAAGAGTCATTTTCCAGTTTGAACATTTTAATTATAAGCCACAAGAAATTAAACCATTTTCAAAACATATAAATGAATTTAGTATGGACATTATATGGATATGGAATGTCAAAGGGGCCGTATGTAACCATTACAAAAGAATAAAAGTGCATATCATTATGAGAAGTCTCAATGAGAAAAAATTGAGATGTAATCACAATCATGGATCATACCATTAGAGAAAGGATAAAGAAATGAATTAATTATGTGTGGCAAATATAAATACACAAAATATATGTTCATACTCAGTGTAAAAAAATCAGATGTCATCCACAAATATTTATAGCACAATATAATCAAGAAGTATAGGTTGAACCCAAAGAATTGAAATTGGGTTGAGAAGTTCCCCTACAGAAATTTGGTAGCCTAACGACATCACATTAAAATTCTGATAATGAGATGATTAGATATATGAAGGGTATATCATCACTTGTACATATCATTAACATCAATAAAGATATATAAAACATATCCCAACATAAGAAGATGTAATTTAAAATACAAAACTAAAATAAGTCTTTCAAAAATAGGAGGGTGAAAGGTTCCCTTACCGACTTGGGTAACTTTCAAAATGTACACCCCATGAAAGAAGGACTATAAAAAATTTATGTAAATACTCATAAATTAAAGTATATTACTCAAATAGTAGAATAATGTGAAGTACATAAACCACTCAACGGAAATTGTGGACAATGTAGCATAAATCTCATGGGAATAAATTTGAGATGAAAAATCCCATAAGAATACTCGGCAGCCTAACAACGCCACTTAAAACTTCAAAAAAAATGGATTTATGAGATCAACTAGGGTTTCTAATAATATGAACATAGAAATTACATAATGAGGAATACAAAAGGACATCCCCAAACAAAATAAATTTGATCTTAAAAGAAATGACATAAAAGAGAGTACTTAAAAATAAAGAGGGAGGTAGGATCCCTTACCTCATGTCCGACTTGTCTTGTTCGTTTCTTTATATTTCAGCATAATAAACTATAGATAATTTCTTCTTGCTTAAAAACCTTTTTTAAGTTCATTATTCCTTTTATATCACTTATTACCATGTTATGTAAATTATTTAATTATTTACGTTAATAACGGTGTTTTGTCGTTTATTGGTACTTGAGTCAAAAATAAACATCTTATAATTACAAATTGTTCATGTGGTAAAATATCCATTATATATCGAATTATATTAATGATGTAGATATCATATATATAATATATATCCAGTATATACTTTAATTTATAATATTACCTAAAATTTAGAGGTAAGAAAAGTAATGCACTGTTCATAGAGACGGTAAGCCGTACGTACGCATAAACGCTACTTTCATTTTTATTTCGTATTTAATTGAATTAAAACTAAATGATATATATATATATATATTAAAATTACAGTATAATATATATGTTATATTGGTCACATAAGTTCATTAATTCCATTCTCTATACATTCCATGTATTTCATGAACGAGTCACCTCACTTGAGGGGCGGTAGTCCATACTTCCTCAAATGAAATTATCGCATTTTCACAACATGAAAAGCATAAAGGTATGTTTTAAATGTAATATAGAGAAGAATAGAGAGTAAATAAATATAATATATATCATAAATAAATATAGTGCCATCATAATTTCCACCATGAGAGGTGGTGGGAGAAGATAGAACAATCATCGTTCCATGAGGCAGTAATTCTCCATCCAGGGAAACAGTATGTTCTTTAACCATTAGACGGAGGTGTGTGTAAGTGTAACTCAAATACTTCTCAAAACAACATCCTAGTATATTGAGGATACTGGTGTCGTTACATAATAAAGGAATATAAAGGGTTTAGGGGGTTGGAGAAGACAAATAAAACAAAATAACATAAGAGAGGACATTACCTTTAAATTTGGTAACTTCTCTTGGTTTGAAGCAAAAGGGTTTCTTGAAGACCATTATTCCTAATGTATGGATTCTATGATTAGTAGAGGGATGTAGAGAGATAAAATGAGAACATTTTGGTCAACCCAAAGGCTCCAGATGTGTGGGTAAGGGGGTAGACGTGGGGGCATTTTATAAGAGGAGGAGGGGCACTCTTGGAAAGTCTTGAAATGTTACATTATTGTAAAATGATTTTCGGATATTAAAGCACAAAAAATTATATATTTCTATGATTAGGTGATAAGGGTTCAAAATAAACCCATCCAATAGATTTTTTCACAAGTTTATGTCTTAGATTTTACCTTATCTTCTCAGTTTATTTAAATAATTCATTAATGAGGTAATCACTGCATCATAATGGTGTCATAATTAAATTTATTTATTTAATATCTATGAATTATAAAACATATATCACGATGTAGGAAATATTTTTATCAATTTAATGTATATTTATATACATAAATATGACATTTATAACCGCATGTACAATTTTTTTTAGTAAAACAACACATGTTTGTGACATTTTTATTTTAACTTTAAATAAAAAGTTATTAATGTCATTTTCTTACCAACTGACTCCATGGGGTCCCCAAGTTTACCCATGGATTTTATTGGTCGGACATTACTTATCCAATAATTTAAGGACATGTGTAAATGTAATTTCATATTATTATATCAATATATTTACCTTAAATTACACTAATTACCTTTAATCGCGATTAATAAAACATAAAATTTAATGTTCACCAGAAAATTATTTTAATCCCATTGAACCAAATTTTACATTATAATGACAACCATGTATGTTGTATTTTTGAAATTCAAATCACAGAGGTGGTAAATTTTCATTTAAATGAAAAATCATTTTTTTAACTACCACTTAGTGGTTTCACTATTCATCAAAAATTGACGTTTTTCAGAAAAATACCAAAAATTCACCATATGTTATATTTGATATTCTGAATTAAAATATGATTTATATTTTACAAAATTCAATACATATATGTTTCATTACATAATTTAATAATTAATTCCTGTTGTCAAAAAAAATAGTGTGTTTTTTATGAAATAATATCTATCAAAATATTGACACTTGTTTAAGTCCAATTTCAAAGTTAAAATAATTACAATGACCCCCATTGGATTAAATATTAAAAATATATTCTAATTTTACTTTAAAACCAATTCAATAGATAATCTAATTATATAAATAAATTATATTAAAAAGAGGGTTTGAATATAAATACAACATTTTTCACTTATTCATTAAAAAAACATTATCGGAAAAATAACTAAAACATACACAAAGTAAACATTGATGTTGTGATTCTAAAAAATGATTTTATTTGGTCCAATAGAATGTATAAGAGTGACCGGAACTATTTTTAATGTGGGTTCTCCATCAAAAGGCGATAAATCAACCTTTTAGTGAATATTAGAGTATCTATGCCTAAAATTGAACTCTTTACTTATTTTAAGTCGTTATATTTTATTGGATAAATGTAAAAAAATTTAACAAATATATATAATCATATTTTGGTTATTTCTATTCATTCCTGCCAATAAAACGACTACGTGTTAACTACAATTTAATATAATATTATTATATTATTAGTGTGCAATGTATGATTTCAAAGAAACTTGTTGTTGCGTATCAGGTACGCTATAGAACATGGAATCCATTTTGAAGTAAAAATTAATATTTAATTCACAAATATTAACAAATATTAAAATGTCTTATTCTTTATTTACCTGGGTTGTTATGTCAATCATCTAAATTTCCAATCTCCGTTTCACATAGGATAATTAATATGCTTCATGTTGATCATCATGGACGTTCATTGACACGCATTGACAACAAATAAAATATTTATACACAATGTGCTCCCAAAAATCTCACAATTTGTGTTTGTTATCAAAAATGACTATGTAAATATTGGACTTATAATATTTTATCATCTATCATACTTACAATTTTCAACATTAATTTCAATTTGTCTCCCCCTTTTTGACTAGAAATACAATGTTTTTGGTAGATGCTATCAGTACTTACTTAAAAACATTCCCAAAAATTGTTTCCCTCTATGTCTACATGAGTGATTAGTTGTGTAGAAAACCAGAGGATTTGACCTAGAAATCAATTTTTTCCATTATACATAGATCAAGATACCTCATGAGATGGATACCCATATACTTGTCTTGAAGTGCCTTTCTAATTTCATTCCCAGATAAAGAGATGAAAGCCTTTTAATAACAATAATCATCAAAATTCTGCACTCACATCAACAAATCAATCAAAACATTCAAGTGAAATAAGTTGGATAAGTGTCCCTGAGGAACTCCTAGATTTATTTTGTCACTTATTGGTTTAGTTACCCCAACCGCTTTGATAAATAATTTTTATTTTGAGTAACCAAGGATGAGAGAATGAGAAATGACATACCATTTCCAAAGACATGATCTTTAAAAATATTAAGAGTAATTGAATTACATACCAAATTATGGTGATAATAATTGAAATTATAACTCCAGAATCATCACTATGGGTCTCCCCCTAAAGGGGCCACTTCTCAGGTTCTTCCCCAAAGAGCATGCTTCACCTTCAATTCCTTATATTATATGAACAGATACAATACAAAATGATTTAATGGAATATGGTGGATCCTCCTTGTTTTATCTATATGAACAACTAGGTTGACAATGTTTTCTCAATATAGAAGCTACATTTGATCTAATATTCACACTTTCAAATTTGATTTTCAATTTTGGTTTTGTTTTTGTTGTTCTGAATACATCCATTTTCCTAATTCCTTCCAAATCCTCTGTCCAGATATCTAATATGTCATTTGTAATTGAGGAATCATGATTGGATATATCACATGGATTATTCAATGGAATTCACATTTTATTATATTTTTATGCTTGTTGGGATGATTATACTCCAAACTTCTGAGCACTACCATTTCATAAATCACAGATATTGTCAATCATTCCAAATTTGTTTGATGTTTACTAATATTTTCAGTTGGCAGGATGATACTTCCTCTTCTCTAGCTTTATCCCACTTGATATGGGATTAAATTTATCTTTTTTAATTGGAGGAGTTTACAAACAATGCAATTCAAGATGTCCAAGCCTGTGACAATATCAACATTGACCCACAAATCATTACTTCCTGACAACTTCTGGATAAGGTTGTTGTGACTTCTTCTGGATTTTACTATATCTCTTTGTGGAATCATATTAAATCTTCTTATTATTATTATCCACCCTAGAAATAGTTGTAGGTATCTCATGACCTGTCCTCATCCAAAAAATTTTATAATTTTTCATCCCCCATGCAATTTTTTTATATATATCCTTTGAAACAATAGAACAAGATGGTATGTATAGAACTTAATGTTCTAAGATACCTAATTTGGATCATTTAATGACGTAATGATCTTCTTATCACATTTTGGAGTACTTCTGACATTATAATCCAAAAGTGAACATTGAGTCACAGTATCTATTATTTCATTATTTAGTGGAGATTAAATATGGGTCTTCTCAATATTGATCAACTGAGCATCCCATTTTATACATTTCATATTGATGATATCTTTCTGGTCTAACATTATAGTAATCGTATCATCACAATATTTTTTTAATGTATACTTTTATCCACATAACATTTTTTTGTCTAAAAAATTCATCTTCTTAGTATATCTAGGAAATTTATTCCAAATATAGACTCTTGACTACAATGAATTTTTTCATCTCATTTTCATGTTCATGGATCATTTCTTCTTGAGTCTTATTGTACCATAAATTCTACTGAAAGACTTATATATGTCAGGAGAGCAATAAACATTCTAAAAGTTTTCATACTAACCCATTTCTTATACTATCATATTCTTTTTCCAGTGGGGTAACCTCAACCTACATGCATTGAAATATTATAAACATAGAAACAACTCAATCTTTAAAAATATCATGCAGTAAGGATCTTAATTTTTCTTGATCACTTGCAAGATTACATGAGGTAAGTGTTTGATCCACATCACTACTTTTGCATGATTTTTTGTTTCTTGTGGTTACCTAATCCACCTTTACTTTATATTCCATGATTTATATTTCTTCATTATTATATGGACATTGATAAAAATATAATATCTATTATTTATATAATAGGTACTTCTTCAACTTCTTATTCATCTTTGTTTTATTGTTTTTGATGGTCTTGTTGGATATAGACTTCATATCATATGTTAAAAAATGTTCAAAAAAACAACACTTCATTTTTTACCTAGGTAGGAAAAAATAAATCCTCAACTGGATAAATGTACTATAGAGTATACATCATACCCGAACCTGTCTTTGAAAAAAATTGAAGGACCCTAGACGACCTTTATTGGGGGTTGTGAAGAATGGTTTCAAATTTTTCCCTTATTTCATGCATCATGTTCTCACATTTGTAGGAACTTGTTTGACCCTATATGATGGACATGTGAAGTAATTAACGAATTCACATGCAGACGGATTTAAAAAAACTTTTACATGGTTCACAATTAAAGGCTTTGTCCAAGGAGAATATGCCGATAGGTTTCCAGTCATACATAATTCCATTAATCTTCCCATGGTTGTGGGTTACAATGGTTCAGGTAGATTCAATATGTCCCATGAACACTTCCTTTAAAATGGTTAAGTGATTTCTCACTTTTTCCCTCAAATCAATTCTGTTGAATCATCCTAGCACACTTCCCTAGTTGAAGCCTCGCTCAATTTATTGACTTTATTATCTATTCAATATTTACCGGTGAAATTCATTATCTCGTGTTCATCATGATACATTTCATGCATCGAGTTCCAGAGTTGATGATATTTAATGTTCATTCTTCATATTTAGAGCATCAACCGAATGCACTAAGTCATCATATAATTTTTGGCAGAATCACAATTTCCAATTTGATTATTCAGGCAATAATGAATTCCTCACTAGCAATCATCTGAATCATTACATCTTTTTCCATGTATGAAATGACCACGAATTTTAAAATTTAGGAGTACTAATCCTCTTAACTTCTTCAAATATATGCACCCTTCGGTTTGGATCATTCTATTCAATGTCTTCATATACGCATGTGTACGTAAAAATTCATGAATTTATTATTATTCTTTCTTTTGTGAAGGTCCAAATGGGTATATTCCCTTTAATCTTGCACACAGACTCTTTAATCCTTCTCTTTTTCTTCAATTCTTATCACATAGTTTGGGTGTGTTTAGATCATGAGTTCCTGGAACATATACATTCCAACCTCATTCACATGTGCACACATACACTACCTACCTAATGACTCATTCCTTATCTTGTTTTCTTGAAAAATCAAATAGGCGATACCCCCTACACCTTATTGCATGGGTTTTTTCACTTCATTCACCTGTATTCACATGTATAGACATTGTGAAAAAAAATGTTTTCTTCCTAACAAACCAATTTATATAAAATATCTTATTATTGTGGAAATAAGGGGATTCTAAGATACTCTCATCGTGAAGCTGAAGGGTTCCCTAGACAACTGTCTCATACCACAGGTGCACATGTGCACCCACATGAAGCACATATCATCCACGCACACGACGTAAGGTATGCGCGAAGCTTCGTGGGATCAATGGATCATAGTGCTATGAAGATAATCACAAACAAGGAGTGTTTTGTGGATCTCAGTTTTTCGAAATGGCATGGGAGATTATGTGCACTATCCCTATTCATTGTAGAGTGTGGTTCATTTTGAATCTCATTCAAGAGTGAAACACACTTATATAAGGCCTAAGAGGTATTCACATCATGATGCATTAAAGGATCGTGGTTCTCCTTACTTTCCCTTTTCATATGAGGGCTCGATTGAAAACTCTTTTTTTATAGAATCTCTCGATAATACGTATGGAAGCTGATCCTCTCAGCTTAGGGGTGGATTAATTTACAGGTGAGGAAATATATTATTTTTTGTTAAATCTCATGTGGATATCCTTTGAATATTATCCTTTTAATGTACTAGATACTAAACTATTAAACTTATTCATGCGGTGTTTGAGATACGCCAGATATCTTGAGTGTTTCTGTTTTGAGCATGTACCATTCTGAGTAACATGCATGTGTTTATGGATTACATGCATCCTGTTTTAAATCATCGCTTTAATCCATGTGGCCTATGTAACTCAGTTTTCTTCGGTCGTACCTTATTCATTGAGATATCGCAGGCATGCAAGAAGAATATTACATGTATGGTCTCAATATCATCCAATAGCCTTCACAATGCCAAAAATGAAAATTATTGGATGTTTGGTATATGGTTCATCATTAACAATGTTGGGTGGCAGTGGTGGCATCAGCTGATGGAGGTTTAAGATAACTAATGTTAAACTAGAACTTGTGGGAGATAAAATAGATCATGTTCAATTTCATACGGTGTGTGATGTTGGACTATCACATTTAGATCCATCTGACATGGATTGATTAGACTGTTGAGTTATATAGGGGATTAAACAAATGGATGGGATCATATATGTGTTTTTTAAAATGCATCCAACATCATAATGGAGAGGCTATATTGACATAGTTTATCAATAAACTCATCCTTCCGAAATTCTATATTTCTTCCTCTCCCTCCACTACACCACCTCGTGCTATGTTCTCTATTGGTGCACTATGTGCCCACCTGCTTCACCCCAAGGGAATGCTCTAAGTCCACTATTCAACTTCCAGGCTAGCCTGGATGGCTTCCCCATGGGTGCGGTCAACCCAAGTGGACCCGCATGAGCCTCGGGTTGAGGATGACAGACTTGATAGTGGTCTAGACCTATTTTTTAAGTAAGGAATATAAAATTACAGAGTAGAAATCAATGTATTCATTCAAATGGCTGGCCATATTCTATCCCAAAACTCATGCATGGACACATTATAATTTTATGCCACTCCCACACCCTCTTATTATACTTTTCATTTACTCTTCCAAATAACACTCCAACCATACTTCATTGTTATAGTTAATTTATCACTCCTTATACACATATTTGATACATATGATTAACACATCAATCATCTGTATTTACAATTTCAATTTCAATTAGGATAATTCTTTATTCATGTTGATCATCATTGACATCCACTGACACCCATTGACAAAAAATATAGTCTTCATACACGATGTGGTCCCAACAATGTGTTTAAAGTGTATTAGAAGAAAAAGTATCATCCTGATCCAGACCATGTGATCATATGGTTTCACATTGACATAGAGTCAGATTCTTCATTGATTTATATCTCACTCTAGATTGCGGATATGAAATATAATGCATAACAGGAGGCACACGGTTTTCCTAGCAATGCGGTTAAACCATGGATAGTGGTCTTCATGAGGCTGTAGATCCATCATATATTGGGCTTGGTTTAGGAGACCGTGATTGGGAATTTCATATTAGTCATGGATACTATGTGGTTAGCACATGGTTCTCCTTACCGTTTGGTAAAAATGTGCGCTGACTCAGAATGAGATCCTTAAAATTGTGATCTCCATCTTTTTTTCCAAAACTCCCTCATTTTCCCCAAAATGGCCCTAATTTTAGAATGCACACCATTGACGGTAGGATAACATAACCCAAGTTTTTATGAGTCAAAATGAAGGCTTCACATGGTGAATGAAATCCAAAAACATGGGGTATGTTATCATTATTTTTCATTTATGATAGGTTTCATAGATCTTCTTAGATATACCTATCCTATTATATTAGTTTCTCATATCTATGGCTTTTATTGGTAGATCTAGGCTTGAGTAATCCATGTTTAATGAGATTTGATCTTGATATTTCAAGGAGAAGCTGTAACAGCCCAAGATTTTATAAAAAAATATTTTTTTTAATTTTATTAACGTCTTGTGTTGTACGCTACACCAAAAGGAGCTTGCACAACACGCATCCTTGTCTTGCCTTGCATTACACGCAATCGCGACCTTCCTCGATAGCGTGTGTAATACGTAATACCGAGTTTCACTAAACAACGATGTGCTATTAAAATATTATTAAAACTAGCCGTTATGAATAGTAATAACCACTTTTTAAAATTCTGTAAATCTTATTTTTCAAAATGAACTTCATTCTTGGATTCGGAGTATCGAATTTAGCCTAAGGTAAAATTTTGGTACTTTTCGGATAACTTTCATATTCTGATGAATAGTGAAAAATTACTAAATTATAATTAAAAACAACTTTTTTAATCGAAATAATTAATAGTGATAAATTATTAATTTGAGTGATTTTAAAGTATATTTAGAATATATTTTTACAATTTAATACAATGTTGGTCATTGGTTGTAATTTCACATTTAAACCATACATAATCAAGTGTCAATCTTTTGATATATATTGTTTCCTAAAAACACGCTATTTATTTTAACAGCGGGATTTAATTATAAAATTAATTAATGAAACTTCTATGTTATGAATTTGGTAAAATAGATTTCATTTTTGAATTCGGAATATGAAATATAGCTTAGGATGAAATTTTGGCATTGTTCTGAAAAACATCAATTTTTGATGAATAGTGAAACTACTAAGTGGTAGTTAAAAGAAAAACTGAATTTTTCATAAAACTTAATTTTGCCGCTTCTGTGAATGGAATTTCGAAATTCCAAGAGACACGGTTAATATCAAGGACTAAAATGTGGTTCAATGAGATGAAAATAATTTTTTGGTAAATAGTAACTTTTTACTTTTTTTACCGCGGTTAATAGTAAATAGGGTAACTGAGGGTAAATATGATATTACTATTACCCAAACACATGTCATAATTCTATTGGACAAGTGTAATTCGACCAAAAACAAACTTAGGAATAAAATATGACCATTTAGGCCCACATGGATTAGATTAGGACATTTATTATTAATTTATTTAAAGAAAGGTTAAAATAGTTAAAATCAAAGTTTAATAAGTAAATCATTTTTAATATGGGGTTATACATAAGATAAATTCGATTTTAAATATTCATTAGAAAGCTAAAAAGATTTCCTACATGATGGTATTTTATTTGTAATTTTTAGACATAAAATAAGTTAATTTATTTATGACACAAAGATGATGCAGTAATTATCTTATTTATGACATTTTGACATAATTGATGTTATAAACACCAAAATAAATGTAATTTGAGAATTTTTATGAATTCCACTAATTTTCTAGGTTACTATGATATATTAATGTTGATTTAATCAACTTTGTTCGAACATTTAATTCTGTCATGACTTTCAAAAAAATCATATATCAAATAGTGTCAAAATTGACACAAAATAGTTTTTAAATAAAATATTATATTATTAATTGTTATTTTATTCCTAAAAATATAAGTTTCGGCCAAATGACTTAGATAAGGATATATATATTAATAATAAACAATTTGGGGTTCGTTTGTCATGTTATAGTAAGTGTATTAACCATATAGTGAAAGAAAACAAAAAGACACGGTAAAAGTTAAATTATTTAACTTAGAGTTAAATATAATTGATAAGGTTTAAAATAAGATCCAAACATGTATAAATTTGATTGGTTGATGTGATTACAACCCTAGCTCATCTAAGCTTCGAATATGAGTCATTTTTGGAGGTTTTTAAGTGGGGTTAGATTTATTATAAATTAATATTTTTAAGAATTCCTAAGGTGCCCCTCTCCTCCCCTATAAAAGGACACCTCCTCCCCCTCCTCCTCACACCAATTTGAGCACTCAAGCTCGGCCAACCCCTGCCAAAATCTCTTCTCCACTTCCCTAGAAACATCCTAGAGGTTCTGGTCTTCCTCAAAGACCAATTTTAGTACCCTAAGAGGAGGTCTCAAAGAGGCGCTTCAAAGAAGAGGTAATTACCGTTACCAATTCTTTCATCTTTATTTCTTCTTCCACTTCTTCTTCTTAGGTTGTTTCATTATGAAGTAATAACATAAGTATCACTCATATACTGATATGTTATTATAAGTATGAAACAACCCTATTTCACCATCTATCCATCCTACAGAAAAAGAAATCATCGCGCGTGCGTACGTACGAAATACCGTCTCCACGCCGTGGTGTAATCTATTTTCCACCACCACCTTACATGGATGGGTATAATGGTGTAATGAATAACTATACATAGTTATTACAACATCATATTGATTCTGATATATTGTATAATCCACTCCAATTCAATTCAATATTTATAGAAATGATATCATCGCTCGTGCGTACGTACGGAATACCGTCTCCACGACGCGATGAGATTCATTCTCCATGTTAACCATTTAAGAATGATTATAATGTATATATAAGAAATAATAATTAAATATATGACATTATAAAGCTACTGGATTTATGTATATATATACATATGTATGTCATCTACTTACTTCCATTTCAAGACAATAAGGAATGGAAAACAGCGTTCATGCGTACGTACGGACTACCGTCTCCATGAACGGTGTTTTTCATTTTATTTCTCTACCTATTATATTTATATATATACTGAATATATATGATATATAAATCATATTTTATATTCTGGAAGTATGTAAATCATGACATAAGTAATAATGATGTCAAGAACAACAAGTCAAAACACCTACGATAAATGAAACGATTTTACCCAAAACGCTTCTTTAACATGGAATTTACAAAAGAACGGGTAATATAATGTCATAAGTGAACCATATATGATATCATAACAATGAATATGATTCTTTAATAAGTCAATAACATGATTAAATCATTATACATGAGGTTCGGACACTTACAAAGCAAGTCGGGCCTAAGGTAAGGGAAATATCACAATCTCATTTTTATCCGAGATTGTTTGTTCATAAGTATTTAACTGGGGTGTATTTTATCATCCAAATCCATTTTTCATCAATATGTAATATTATTTCCATCCACCTACAATTGTTTAAATCCATTTTTACCCTTCGGTGAGTTTTTAGTAATATCTATGAAAGGAATCTTTTTTCATACGAGGTACTTTTTGACTTTTCCGACAAAAGTACGAAGAATGTTTTTTTAACTTATACGGCACGAACGGATTTCTACTGTTTTATAAAGCCTTATTTTCATGAAGCTTCCTCAAAAAGATTTCATGACTATTTTTAATAAAATTTCTTTCTTTTAAAACTGCATGATGTTTTGTGAAAAGAAATTGATTTTGAAGAAGAAAGGATATTTTCCTCAAGAATTCATTTCAAGTGTTTTATCAAAATTATTTTCCATATATGATAATAAAGGGTTCTGTTTCTATCCATATTTTTACATTGATTTGACTATGTTGTGATGGAATTATGTTTATGAATTCCTTTATCTTATATGAATGGTTTTATGATGTCATGTTGTTTAAGAATCCCATTTTTATTACATGGGTTATGAAATGATTTATGATTTTGTGGCACACATAAGAATGGTATCATTATGAGATGGGTGGGACCTATATCTCCCTCCAATGCATTGGGTAAAGATTTTATATCTCATGAGATAGACATGGCTGGAACGGAAGGTTATTTCGGTTCAGTGATACAGGACTGAAACGAGGAGTGAACTCGGTTCAGAAAGGGACTTTGTCCACTAAGATAGTCTTGGCAATGAGTCATGACTAACAAGAAATGATTTTCCATGATTATGTGTGCATGCCACAAAGTTTCAAGTTTTATGTTATGATTATGGGGATCTCATTTTCACTTCTATGATTTATTCCATGTTAAGATATTATGATCTCTTTTGCAGGTTATGATTTTCCAAAATGTTATGTTCTTATGAATACGATGTGATTGATATTTCTTTCGTTTACCCTTACTGAGCATTTGAGCTCACCCTTTTATGTTTTCTTTTCCCCAGGATATAAAGAAATGTTTTAGGTAAAAAAAAATTGAATATCTTTATGGGAGATGTTGAAGATCTTTCACCACGATTAGAAGATTTTATTCTGAGTTTCCAAAGACACTAAACTATTACGATCCTTGTGTGTGTGTTTTTTGTTATGTACTAAGTATTCCGCAAAAGTAATGTAATGTCCATGTAAGTCAGGCTTCGGGTCTCTACAGTTGGTATTAGAGGAAAGGTTTAGTCAACCTTTGGAAACTAGGATGGGAAAACGTTAGTGAGATCCCTAGAGATATTTCTACGGTATGTCTAGGTATGTCCCTAAAGTTAAGTAGACGTATAAGTTATAGTACTAGAACTTCGCTAACGATCATAGAATTAAACCTAAGATGTTAGATATTGAAGGTACTCCCCCTTTATTATGTTTTTTTCCCTAGCATGATTTTTGCCTCTCACACTATTCATTTTGGGTTTTAGAAAATGGCTGGAAACAAGATGATTCACGATAATGGAGGATATGATGGACAATGGAATGATATTCTTCATAATGAAATGGGATTTGGAAGTCCAAACATAATTATTATGCCGAATCAGCAATCTCATAATATGATCAATAATGTAAAATTTGGTAAGTTTCCTGACTCGGCTAATAAGAGAAAGATGGAGTTTCATGATGATCATAGAGGAAAGAAAGTTCAATTTCCCCTATGTAATTCATGTGGGAAGAGGCATCAAGGAGAATGTTTCAAAGGAACTGGAAGATGCTTTGGGTGTGGAAAAGAAGGACACAAAGCAAGTAAGTGCAAAGGAAAAGGTTCAGTTAACACCATGGATGAGGATAATGGTATTGCTACGACATCAAAAATGGTTAAGTGTTTTAAATGTGGAATGTATGGGCATTATGCAAACCAATGTCCTAAGGGAAAGAATCATGAAGAGAATCAGTATGGCTGTATGGGTAGTATTTATGTGGATGATGATGAAGAGACTACAAATGATATGTGAGATGAAAGAATTGTTGAAGCTCGGTTAATGGTTTAAGAATGTAGTGGAATGATTACATGTTTATCATGTGTAATGTTGTATAAGTAATCTCATGGTACTATGGAGTAAAGAGACATGTAAGGATTGTTACATTGTTGTCTGATTAATGTTACCAGTAACCATGAAAGGTTATTCAGATACTTTTGGAAAGTAGATGATAAGTGCATAATGAAAGGATAAGAAGATAATGAGATGTTTGATTGTATTCATGAGCTCATGATTGATATAAGGACTAAGTGATATCATGGTTTGAGTATAAATAATTTTGAGGATTTTGGTATGTGTAAAGTGTTAACTTTTAACTGCATTCAAGTTTTCACTAAGGTTCAATGGGTATTCAAGAGTATACATGATTAAGGACTTTGAATGTTTGGAATGTGACCAACAAAACATATCTTATGATATATGGGGATCAACGATGATATTAAATCTCTGGTAATTGTTTTCACTATGTTATGAGAGTGGACTGCAGTATTATGGATAAGCCTAAAGATTGGAATGGATTGTGTTGGACGTAAGTTAGTATTGTTTAAGGATAGCTTTTTTTTCGATATTATTTATGGGATGTTATAGTAATATAGTTTTGGAAAAAGGACAACCTGCAGGACGGGCGACAGCCCATCGCTTCGGACAAGGCTGTAGGAATCGAACCCACAACCGAAGTGCGACTGGCCTTTATCGCATACCACTGGCCTACAGGAAGTCCCTGTTTAGTAGAAACTAGTTTTATTATATTAACCAGTATGATATATGAAGTATAAGTCCATTTTAGGAACCATATATGATTAATCTCACTATAGATCGATTTATGCATATAATTTTTGCTAACCTTTTGTTTGAGACAGATGGAATGACCCGTCATTCTATCACATGATATGCTAACACTTCACGAAAAACAAATTCAACTTCATTTATTGAAGAGATGAAGTGGAAATTGTTAAAGGCACGAACAACAGTGAGATTGTACCAAAATAAAGTAAGTATTTATTCTAATTCAAATTCTTTAACTTTAGGGAAATGATCTTGAAAACCAAAAATGTTGTCCTAGTTCTCATATACCTGATGAATCAGATGGTACCTTAGATCGTCACAAATTTATGGATTTGTGATTACTGGCTTTTCCATAGCCATGTTCTCTACTACTCTCCATCAGAACATGATGGTTAGATTTCTCTTCCATATCCATATTTTCACCTATGTGGAAACCCAATGATTAGTTTATTTGGGTAACCGTTACATTTCATACTTTTGTTTTTAAAGAATGGTTTTGATATTCCTTTTTACGATGTGGGTTTCTATTAAAGAAACTTTCGAATAGTAAACCATTTATAACCCCGACGAATTTCGAGGGCGAAATTCATTTTAAGGGGGGTAGAATGTAACAGCCCAAGATTTTATAAAATTTTTTTTAATTTTATTAACATCTTGTGTTGTACGCTACACCAAAAGGAGCTTGCACAACACGCATCCTTGTCTTTCCTTGCATTACACGCAATCGCGACCTTCCTCGATAGCGTGTGTAATACGTAATACCGAGTTTCACTAAACAATGATGTGCTATTAAAATATTATTAAAACTAGCCGTTATGAATAGTAATAACCACTTTTTAAAATTATGTAAATCTTATTTTTCAAAATGAACTTCATTCTTGGATTCGGAGTATCGAATTTAGCCTAAGGTGAAATTTTGGTACTTTTCGGATAACTTTCATATTCTGATGAATAGTGAAAAATTACTAAATTATAATTAAAAACCACTTTTTTAATCGAAATAATTAATAGTGATAAATTATTAATTTGAGTGGTTTTAAAGTATATTTAGAATATATTGTTACAATTTAATACAATGTTGGTCATTGGTTGTAATTTCACATTTAAACCAGACATAATCAAGTGTCAATCTTTTGATATATATTGTTTCCTAAAAACACGCTATTTATTTTAACAGCGGGATTTAATTATAAAATTAATTAATGCAACTTCTATGTTATGAATTTGGTAAAATAGATTTAATTTTTGAATTGGGAATATGAAATATAGCTTAGGATGAAATTTTGGCATTGTTCTGAAAAACATCAATTTTTGATGAATAGTGAAACTACTAAGTGATAGTTAAAAGAAAAACTGAATTTTTCATAAAACTTAATTTTGCCGCTTCTGTGAATGGAATTTCAAAAATCCAAGAGACACGGTTAATATCAAGGACTAAAATGTGGTTCAATGAGATGAAAATAATTTTTTGGTGAATAGTAACTTTTTACTTTTTTTACCGCGGTTAATAGTAAATAGGGTAACTAAGGGTAAATATGATATTACTATTACCCTAACACATGTCATAATTCTATTGGACAAGTGTAATTCGACCAAAAACAAATTTAGGAATAAAATATGACCATTTAGGCCCACTTGGATTAGATTAGGACATTTATTATTAATTTATTTAAAGAAAGGTTAAAATAGTTAAAATCAATGTTTAATAAGTAAATCATTTTTAATATGGGGTTATACGTATGATAAATTCGATTGTAAATATTCATTAGAAAGCTAAATAGATTTCCTACATGATGGTATTTTATTTGTAATTGTTAGACATAAAATAAGTTAATTTATTTATGACACAAAGATGATGCAGTAATTATCTTATTTATGAAATTTTGACATAATTGATGTTATAAACACCAAAATAAATGTAATTTGAGAATTTTTATGAATTCCACTAATTTTCTATGTTACTATGATATATTAATGTTGATTTAATCAACTTTGTTCGAACATTTAATTCTGTTATGACTTTCACAAAAATCATATATCAAATAGTGTCAAAATTGACACAAAATAGTTTTTAAATAACATATTATATTATTAATTGTTATTTTATTCCTAAAAATATAAGTTTCGGACAAATGACTTAGATAAGGATATATATATTAATAATAAACAATTTGGGGTTCGTTTGGCATGTTATTGTAAGTGTATTAACCATATAGTGAAAGAAAACAAAAAGACACGGTAAAAGTTAAATTATTTAACTTAGAGTTAAATATAATTGATAAGGTTTAAAATAAGATCCAAACATGTCTAAATATGATTGGTTGATGAGATTACAACCCTAGCTCATCTAAGCTTCGAATATGAGTCATTTTTGGAGGTTTTTAAGTGGGGTTAGATTTATTATAAATTAATATTTTTAAGAATTCCTAAGGTGCCCCTCTCCTCCCCTATAAAAGGACACCTCCTCCCCCTCCTCCTCACACCAATTTGAGCACTCAAGCTCGGCCAAACCCTGCCAAAATCTCTTCTCCACTTCCCTAGCAACATCCTAGAGGTTCTGGTCTTCCTCAAAGACCAATTTTAGTACCCTAAGAGGAGGTCTCAAAGAGGCGCTTCGAAGAAGAGGTAATTACCGTTACCAATTCTTTCATCTTTATTTCTTCTTCCACTTCTTCTTCTTAGGTTGTTTCATTATGAAGTAATAACATAAGTATCACTCATATACTGATATGTTATTATAAGTATTAAACAACCCTATTTCACCATCTATCCATCCTACAGAAAAAGAAATCACCGCGCGTGCGTACGTACGGAATACCGTCTCCACGCCGTGGTGTAATCTATTTTCCACCACCACCTTACATGGATGGGTATAATGGTGTAATGAATAACTATACATAGTTATTACAACATCATATTGATTCTGATATATTGTATAATCCACTCCAATTCAATTCAATATTTATAGAAATGATATCATCGCTCGTGCGTACGTACGGAATACCGTCTCCACGACGCGATGAGATTCATTCTCCATGTTAACCATTTAAGAATGATTATAATGTATATATAAGAAATAATAATTAAATATATGACATTATAAAGCTACTGGATTTATGTATATATATACATATGTATGTCATCTACTTACTTCCATTTCAAGACAATAAGGAATGGAAAACAGCGTTCATGCGTACGTACGGACTACCGTCTCCATGAACGGTGTTTTTCATTTTATTTCTCTACCTATTATATTTATATATATACTGAATATATATGATATATAAATCATATTTTATATTCTGGAAGTAAGTAAATCATGATATAAGTAATAATGATGTCAAGAACAACAAGTCAAAACACCTACAATAAATGAAACGTTTTTACCCAAAACGCTTCTTTAACATGGAATTTACAAAAGAACGGGTAATATAATGTCATAAGTGAACCATATATGATATCATAACAATGAATATGATTCTTTAATAAGTCAATAACATGATTTAAATCATTATACAGGAGGTTCGGACACTTACAAATCAAGTCGGACCTAAGGTAAGGGAAATATCACAATCTCATTTTTATCCGAGATTGTTTGTTCATAAGTATTTAACTGGGGTGTATTTTATCATCCAAATCCATGTTTCATCAATATGTAATATTATTTCCATCCACCTAAAATTGTTTAAATCCATTTTTACCCTTCGGTGAGTTTTTAGTAATATCTATGAAAGGAATCTTTTTTCATACGAGGTACTTTTTGACTTTTCCGACAAAAGTACGAAGAATGTTTTTTTTAACTTATACGGCACGAACGGATTTCTACTGTTTTATAAAGCCTTATTTTCATGAAGCTTCCTCAAAAAGATTTCATGACTATTTTTAATAAAATTTCTTTCTTTTAAAACTGCATGATGTTTTGTGAAAAGAAATTGATTTTGAAGAAGAAAGGATATTTTCCTCAAGAATTCATTTCAAGTGTTTTATCAAAATTATTTTCCATATATGATAATAAAGGGTTCTGTTTCTATCCATATTTTTACATTGATTTGACTATGTTGTGATGGAATTATGTTTATGAATTCCTTTATCTTATATGAATGGTTTTATGATGTCATGTTGTTTAAGAATCCCATTTTTATTACATGGGTTATGAAATGATTTATGATTTTGTGGCACACATAAGAATGGTATCATTATGAGATGGGTGGGACCTATATCTCCCTCCAATGCATTGGGTAAAGATTTTATATCTCATGAGATAGACATGGCTGGAACGGAAGGTTATTTCGGTTCAGTGATACAGGACTGAAACGAGGAGTGAACTCGGTTCAGAAAGGGACTTTGTCCACTAAGATAGTCTTGGCAATGAGTCATGACTAACAAGAAATGATTTTCCATGATTATGTGTGCATGCCACAAAGTTTCAAGTTTTATGTTATGATTATGGGGATCTCATTTTCACTTCTATGATTTATTCCATGTTAAGATATTATGATCTCTTTTGCAGGTTATGATTTCCAAAATGTTATGTTCTTATGAATACGATGTGATTGATATTTCTTTCGTTTACCCTTACTGAGGATTTGAGCTCACCCTTTTATGTTTTCTTTTCCCCAGGATATAAAGAAATGTTTTAGGTAAAAAAAAAGGAAGATCTTTTTGGGAGATGTTGAAGATCTTTCACCACGATTAGATGATTTTATTCTGAGTTTCCAAAGACACTAAACTATTACGATCCGTGTGTGTGTGTTTTTTGTTATGTACTAAGTATTCCTCAAAAGTAATGTAATGTCCATGTAAGTCAGGCTTCGGGTCTCTACAGTTGGTATCAGAGGAAAGGTTTAGTCAACCTTTGGAAACTAGGATGGGAAAACGTTAGTGAGATCCCTAGAGATATTTCTACGGTATGTCTAGGTATGTCCCTAAGGTTAAGTAGACGTATAAGTTATAGTACTAGAACTTCGCTAACGATCATAGAATTAAACCTAAGATGTTAGATATTGAAGGTACTCCCCCTTTATTATGTTTTTTCCCTAGCATGATTTTTGCCTCTCACACTATTCTTTTTGGGTTTTAGAAAATGGCTGGAAACAAGATGATTCACGATAATGGAGGATATGATGGACAATGGAATGATATTCTTCATAATGAAATGGGATTTGGAAGTCCAAACATAATTATTATGCCGAATCAGCAATCTCATAATATGATCAATAATGTAAAATTTGGTAAGTTTCCTGACTCGGCTAATAAGAGAAAGATAGAGTTTCATGATGATCATAGAGGAAAGAAAGTTCAATTTCCCCTATGTAATTCATGTGGGAAGAGGCATCAAGGAGAATGTTTCAAAGGAACTGGAAGATGCTTTGGGTGTGGAAAAGAAGGACACAAAGCAAGTAAGTGCAAAGGAAAAGGTTCAGTTAACACCATGGATGAGGATAATGGTATTGCTACGACATCAAAAATGGTTAAGTGTTTTAAATGTGGAATGTATGGGCATTATGCAAACCAATGTCCTAAGGGAAAGACTCATGAAGAGAATCAGTATGGCTGTATGGGTAGTATTTATGTGGATGATGATGAAGAGACTACAAATGATATGTGAGATGAAAGAATTGTTGAAGCTCGGTTAATGGTTTAAGAATGTAGTGGAATGATTACATGTTTATCATGTGTAATGTTGTATAAGTAATCTCATGGTACTATAGAATAAAGAGACATGTAAGGATTGTTACATTGTTGTCTGATTAATGTTACCAGTAACCATGAAAGGTTATTCAGATACTTTTGGAAAGTAGATGATAAGTGCATAATGAAAGGATAAGAAGATAATGAGATGTTTGATTGTATTCATGAGCTCATGATTGATATAAGGACTAAGTGATATCATGGTTTGAGTATAAATAATTTTGAGGATTTTGGTATGTGTAAAGTGTTAACTTTTAACTGCATTCAAGTTTTCACTAAGGTTCAATGGGTATTCAAGAGTATACATGATTAAGGACTTTGAATGTTTGGAATGTGACCAACAAAACATATCTTATGATATATGGGGATCAACGATGATATTAAATCTCTGGTAATTGTTTTCACTATGTTATGAGAGTGGACTGCAGTATTATGGATAAGCCTAAAGATTGGAATGGATTGTGTTGGACGTAAGTTAGTATTGTTTAAGGATAGAATTTTTTTTCGATATTATTGATGGGATGTTATAGTAATATAGTTTTGGAAAAAGGACAACCTGCAGGACGGGCGACAGCCCATCGCTTCGGACAAGGCTGTAGGAATCGAACCCACAACCGAAGTGCGACTGGCCTTTATCGCCTACCACTGGCCTACAGGAAGTCCCTGTTTAGTAGAAACTAGTTTTATTATATTAACCAGTATGATATATGAAGTATAAGTCCATTTTAGGAACCATATATGATTAATCTCACTATAGATCGATTTATGCATATAATTTTTGCTAACCTTTTGTTTGAGACAGATGGAATGACCCGTCATTCTATCACCTGATATGCTAACTCTTCACGAATAAGAAATTCAACTTCATTTATTGAAGAGATGAAGTGGAAATTGTTAAAGGCACGAACAACAGTGAGATTGTACCAAAATAAAGTAAGTATTTATTCTAATTCAAATTCTTTAACTTTAGGGAAATGATCTTGAAAAACAAAAATGTTGTCCTAGTTCTCATATACCTGATGAATCAGATGGTACCTTAGATCGTCACAAATATATGGATTTGTGATTACTGGCTTTTCCATAGCCATGTTCTCTACTACTCTCCATCAGAACATGATGGTTAGATTTCTCTTCCATATCCATATTTTCACCTATGTGGAAACCCAATGATTAGTTTATTTGGGTAACCGTTACATTTCATACTTTTGTTTTTAAAGAATGGTTTTGATATTCCTTTTTACGATGTGGGTTTCTATTAAAGAAACTTTCGAATAGTAAACCATTTATAACCCCGACGAATTTCGAGGGCGAAATTCATTTTAAGGGGGGTAGAATGTAACAGCCCAAGATTTTATAAATTTTTTTTTTAATTTTATTAACATCTTGTGTTGTACGCTACACCAAAAGGAGCTTGCACAACACGCATCCTTGTCTTGCCTTGCATTACACGCAATCGCGACCTTCCTCGATAGCGTGTGTAATACGTAATACCGAGTTTCACTAAACAACGATGTGCTATTAAAATATTATTAAAACTAGCCGTTATGAATAGTAATAACCACTTTTTAAAACTATGTAAATCTTATTTTACAAAATGAACTTCATTCTTGGATTCGGAGTATCGAATTTAGCCTAAGGTGAAATTTTGGTACTTTTCGGATAACTTTCATATTCTGATGAATAGTGAAAAATTACTAAATTATAATTAAAAACAACTTTTTTAATCGAAATAATTAATAGTGATAAATTATTAATTTGAGTGGCTTTAAAGTATATTTAGAATATATTTTTACAATTTAATACAATGTTGGTCATTGGTTGTAATTTCACATTTAAACCAGACATAATCAAGTGTCAATCTTTTGATATATATTGTTTCCTAAAAACACGCTATTTATTTTAACAGCGGGATTTAATTATAAAATTAATTAATGCAACTTCTATGTTATGAATTTGGTAAAATAGATTTCATTTTTGAATTCGGAATATGAAATATAGCTTAGGATGAAATTTTGGCATTGTTCTGAAAAACATCAATTTTTGATGAATAGTGAAACTACTAAGTGGTAGTTAAAAGAAAAACTGAATTTTTCATAAAACTTAATTTTGCCGCTTCTGTGAATGGAATTTCGAAAATCCAAGAGACACGGTTAATATCAAGGACTAAAATGTGGTTCAATGAGATGAAAATAATTTTTTGGTGAATAATAACTTTTTACTTTTTTTACCGCGGTTAATAGTAAATAGGGTAACTAAGGGTAAATATGATATTACTATTACCCTAACACATGTCATAATTCTATTGGACAAGTGTAATTCGACCAAAAACAAACTTAGGAATAAAATATGACCATTTAGGCCCACTTGGATTAGATTAGGACATTTATTATTAAATTATTTAAAGAAAGGTTAAAATAGTTAAAATCAAAGTTTAATAAGTAAATCATTTTTAATATGGGGTTATACATAAGATAAATTCGATTGTAAATATTCATTAGAAAGCTAAAAATATTTCCTACATGATGGTATTTTATTTGTAATTTTTAGACATAAAATAAGTTAATTTATTTATGACACAAAGATGATCCAGTAATTATCTTATTTATGAAATTTTGACATAATTGATGTTATAAACACCAAAATAAATGTAATTTGAGAATTTTTATGAATTCCACTAATTTTCTAGGTTACTATGATATATTAATGTTGATTTAATCAACTTTTTTCGAACATTTAATTCTGTTATGACTTTCACAAAAATCATATATCAAATAGTGTCAAAATTGACACAAAATAGTTTTTAAATAAAATATTATATTATTAATTGTTATTTTATTCCTAAAAATATAATGTTCGGCCAAATGACTTAGATAAGGATATATATATTAATAATAAACAATTTGGGGTTCGTTTGGCATGTTATAGTAAGTGTATTAACCATATAGTGAAAGAAAACAAAAAGACACGGTAAAAGTTAAATTATTTAACTTAGAGTTAAATATAATTGATAAGGTTTAAAATAAGATCCAAACATGTCTAAATTTGATTGGTTGATGAGATTACAACCCTAGCTCATATAATCTTCGAATATGAGTAATTTTTGGAGGTTTTTAAGTGGGGTTAGATTTATTATAAATTAATATTTTTAAGAATTCCTAAGGTGCCCCTCTCCTCCCCTATAAAAGGACACCTCCTCCCCCTCCTCCTCACACCAATTTGAGCACTCAAGCTCGGCCAACCCCTGCCAAAATCTCTTATCCACTTCCCTAGCAACATCCTAGAGGTTCTGGTCTTCCTCAAAGACCAATTGTAGTACCCTAAGAGGAGGTCTCAAAGAGGCGCTTCGAAGAAGAGGTAATTACCGTTACCAATTCTTTCATCTTTATTTCTTCTTCCACTTCTTCTTCTTAGGTTGTTTCATTATGAAGTAATAACATAAGTATCACTCATATACTGATATGTTATTATAAGTATGAAACAACCCTATTTCACCATCTATCCATCCTACAGAAAAAGAAATCACCGCGCGTCCGTACGTACGGAATACCGTCTCCACGCCGTGGTGTAATCTATTTTCCACCACCACCTTACATGGATGGGTATAATGGCGTAAAGAATAACTATACATAGTTATTACAACATCATATTTATTCTGATATATTGTATAATCCACTCCAATTCAATTCAATATTTATAGAAATGATATCATCGCTCGTGCGTACGTACGGAATACCGTCTCCACAACGCGATGAGATTCATTCTCCATGTTAACCATTTAAGAATGATTATAATGTATATATAAGAAATAATAATTAAATATATGACATTATAAAGCTACTGGATTTATGTATATATATACATATGTATGTAATCTACTTACTTCCATTTCAAGACAATAAGGAATGGAAAACAGCGTTCATGCGTACGTACGAACTATCGTCTCCATGAATGGTGTTTTTCATTTTATTTCTCTACCTATTATTATATATATATACTGAATATATATGATATATAAATCATATTTTATATTCTGGAAGTAAGTAAATCATGATATAAGTAATAATGATGTCAAGAACAACAAGTCAAAACACCTACGATAAATGAAACGATTTTACCCAAAACGCTTCTTTAACATGGAATTTACAAAAGAACGGGTAATATAATGTCATAAGTGAACCATATATGATATCATAACAATGAATATGATTATTTAATAAGTCAATAACATGATTTAAATCATTATACAGGAGGTTCGGACACTTACAAAGCAAGTCGGACCTAAGGTAAGGGAAATATCACAATCTCATTTTTATCCGAGATTGTTTGTTCATAAGTATTTAACTGGGGTGTATTTTATCATCCACATCCATGTTTCATCAATATGTAATATTATTTCCATCCACCTACAATTGTTTAAATCCATTTTTACCCTTCGGTGATTTTTTAGTAATATCTATGAAAGGAATCTTTTGTCATACGAGGTACTTTTTGACTTTTCCGACAAAAGTACGAATAATGTTTTTTTAACTTATACGGCACGAACGGATTTCTACTATTTTATAAAGACTTATTTTCATGAAGCTTCCTCAAAAAGATTTCATGACTATTTTTAATAAAATTTATTTCTTTTAAAACTGCATGATGTTTTGTGAAAAGAAATTGATTTTGAAGAAGAAAGGATATTTTCCTCAAGAATTCATTTCAAGTGTTTTATCAAAATTATTTTCCATATATGATAATAAAGGGTTCTGTTTCTATCCATATTTTTACATTGATTTGACTATGTTGTGATGGAATTATGTTTATGAATTCCTTTATCTTATATGAATGGTTTTATGATGTCATGTTGTTTAAGAATCCCATTTTTATTACATGGGTTATGAAATGATTTATGATTTTGTGGCACACATAAGAATGGTATCATTATGAGATGGGTGGGACCTATATCTCCCTCCAATGCATTGGGTAGAGATTTTATATCTCATGAGATAGACATGGCTGGAACGGAAGGTTATTTCGGTTCAGTGATACAGGACTGAAACGAGGAGTGAACTCGGTTCAGAAAGGGACTTTGTCCACTAAGATAGTCTTGGCAATGAGTCATGACTAACAAGAAATGATTTTCCATGATTATGTGTGCATGCCACAAAGTTAAAAGTTTTATGTTATGATTATGGGGATCTCATTTTCACTTCTATGATTTATTCCATGTTAAGATATTATGATCTCTTTTGCAGGTTATGATTTCCAAAATGTTATGTTCTTATGAATACGATGTGATTGATATTTCTTTCGTTTACCCTTACTGAGCATTTGAGCTCACCCTTTTATGTTTTCTTTTCCCCAGGATATAAAGAAATGTTTTAGGTAAAAAAAGGAAGATCTTTATGGGAGATGTTGAAGATCTTTCACCACGATTAGAAGATTTTATTCCGAGTTTCCAAAGACACTAAACTATTACGATCCTTGTGTGTGTGTTTTTTGTTATGTACTAAGTATTCCGCAAAAGTCATGTAATGTCCATGTAAGTCAGGCTTCGGGTCTCTACAGAAGCGATCTAAAGTGGGTTCTTTGAGAATCAACCCTGTTGTCTTGTGCATTCTTTATTAGTTCTGGGTTTTGTCAAAACCATCGAATAAGAGGATTTAATCATGAATCCTCTTAGTAGAACCGATAGAAATACATTAAAATTGAATTTATTTTTTTTGAATTTATTTGGATTTTGTTGTTGAACTCTTTTTGGAAACCTTCATGAATTTATGTTGAGAAATCTAAACAAATGGGATTTTGAATGAGTTATTTGGTTCATGGTTAGAAAATATGGATTTTAAATAGGGGATTTTTCTATATTATTGTCACATGAATGGGATTATATGTTTTTTATAAAAGTTTTATTTTTATTGAATGAAAATGTTTTGTTGAAATTGGTTGTGCTGTGGTTTTCAATAAAAGTGTTGTTATATTGAAGTGGTTTATTGTTGTTATGTAAATATTTGGTATTAATGGTGTTGGTTTTAGTTACATCATAGAAGGACCTTAATAAATGATGAGTACCATTGGATTGCATGTTGTGTTACCCTCAATCAGTGGTGCGTGTGTCAATGGGACACTAGGTAATTGGACAAGAGACTTCTCCTGAGTATGAATATTTCAAACGAACGATGCATGTTTGGGTGTGTAGGGAAATATGGAATGATTATGAAAAATGGTAATAAGAATTTGTTTTAAGAATTGGTTAGTTATTTTCTTATAAAATAACCTTCTTGAAATTTATTTAATTAAATTTGTTTTCAATTGGATATAATTAGTTTTTGAACAAGTTTATATTTTTTTTATAAATTGTTTTGGTTAATTGATTTATATAAACTATTTTATATACTATGTTAACCATTATATACCAGTGGATGGAGTATGGATGTCATTGTGGAAAACCAAATAAGTATTATAGTAACCCATGCTTTGGTGGTTTTTTTCTTTTGTAGTTGATATTTTTTAGGATAGGAGAAATACCAATGTTTCCCAAAACTTTTTCACTACCACATGATACATGGGATTTTATCTATTTGTTTAGAGTGGTTCTTGTAGAGAATAGAGTCTTGTGGTTTATTAATAGTATTTTGTGTCTTATCTACTATTTACATTCATACTAGTCTGGTCTTCCAATGTTTCACAATTTGATATGGTTTTGAGATACAAGAAGTTGATTAGTTGTATTTATTTTGGTCATGGATCATTTAGTGAATGAGTTTGTTATAGTTAGATGGTTTATTGGTTTATATCATAAAGCATAAATCATTCCCCATTAGTATTTTAATCCCATATGCATTTATAGAAAAACTATGGAATCTTGGGGATGTTTCTGAAGTCCCACTAATACATGTTGTTCCCTCAAGCCAATGAGAATTAGTATGTCATTATAGTACCTCTCATAGTCACTAGACCATTTTTTCTTCCTCTAAGGATTATTCCACAACAAGAATATTCATCATTCCAGATTAATGATTCTATAACCCCTTTTTATATTATGTATCTAAATTAACGATTGTATAAAAATTAACTAAGGATTGTGTTCCATTACAATGAGTAGAAAATACTTGGAATAACATCTATATGTTTCTAGAGAGTCCACAAGAGCCATGTATCTTGGGGTCCTTAGTGAAAACCTCTTAGTCGGCCTAGACGTGACACAATTATAGAAAATAAAAGGACCACTTCTTGGAATTTTATGTGATTTTTAAATAACATTATATTGATAAAACCCACGATAATTATTATGATTCCACTTCCCACTACAGTAATTCACACTTCCACTAATATAAAAATAAACTCATCTAAACCCTAAAATTCTATCCATGTCCATTATATCTGGAACATTAGAATTATAAAGAATCTACCACCAGAAAACATGAGAATGAATAATATATTGAATTATATTATTGAATCTATGAGTCTTTATCTTCTCATTTAACATAATCATAATTGAAAAAATAACAAGATAAAAAAAGATTTCATACACAGTCACAGTTATCCCAGCCAACATCAATTTTAAAATCACATCAGCAATTGGAAATCACCATTAAATATGGATACAATTATATATTGAAATATCCTAGAATATTTCCCATAAAATACCTTATGGTTTTTAACCATAAAAATCATGTACCACCATCTACTACTCATTCCCTCTGACATGAAGATGGAAAACTTCACCATGATTTCATCATGTGTCTCCATGAACCCAAATAATTACTCAATCCTACTCAATTATTCATCGACCTCTTGAGGATCATTGGATAAAAAGAATGTTGGGGGAATATGGAAAAGTCACTCCAATGAAGAATTATGTAGAAAATATGTTTTAGGTTCCACAAAATGATGATAAAAGTTAACTACATATGGGGACTATCCTAGATATTGGATAGTAGGCACAATTTACTCAACCAGAATCATGTACATGAGAAAATATTTCTCTTTAGTTCGTCAGTAAAGTCCTCATAGATCTAATTTTCATATATTCTCTTTAGAATGATGACACACAACATCATAAGACAACATGAAGGAATTATATTAGCACTCAATCAGAGAAACAAGTAAAATTAACCATAATTGATAGTAAAAAATATATCTATATTTCAATATATATAAAACAAAATAATGAAAAATTTTAGAACTATTAGTCATGATATATATCCCCAACCAACCCTACTGAAATATCGATTATTTGTATGAGAGATGCTCAGGAACTCAAGAAAAGCTACCTCATAAGTCCCAATAACATTACAAAACATCATACTAACATCACAGTGTGAAACATAACCTTGATCTCTCAAAAAAAATTGATGATCCTTTCATGATATAATATAAATTTGATAGCCGAGCTTACACTGACATAGAGAAAAGGGTATTCTTGATCCCCACATGTTCGAAATAAGAACCAGGAATCATAAAATTTGATGGTGGGAACAGATTTTTTCTTAAGAATAATAGAATCATGAGAATCATGTCAGTATTCAAAGAAGAAAATATGCACAAGGATTACTATAATAGATGTCAAACAAGTATAACTACCCAATGTGAAACCAAACTGCTTTAGAAATAATAGATTAACACCCATGTCCAGAAGGAAACAACTCTCCCTGACTATGGATTTGCAACATGAACCACCTCGATGTGGATATTTACCATTTCTCAAAAAAAAAAAATCTACAAAATATTGAAGGATATGGTACGGTGTCAGCTAAAATCCCATAAGTCCTAGAAAAAGGATTCCATTATAAGATTAAACATTTTTGTATCCAAATAATGGTTTCAATTTTTAATAAATATGAATGTAATTTTAAAATAATATTCAAAAAAATCAAACATTTTATTTAAAATGAATGAAATACATTAGATTCTTCCATTAATAATAATTTTATATAAAATATAATATATAAATGTAGTAGTCATGTGTAAATCAATTTAAAATCAATGGAAAATATTTCAAAAATAATTAATGAGAAACAAGGTCTTATTCGAAAAGGTATGATAGATCAAGGTTATAGGACTCCCCCATAATAAAATATTTATAATGAAAATATGTGTACATATATCTCTCTAACATTGGTCAAAGATAACCCATCACCATCTCAATTGGGATGCAACATGATACATATGTATTATTTTTGTTATAAATTATTTATTGATTGATTTCCTAAATAACTCACTAACTACCCAATATAGCACATTCTCTAATAATAATCAATGATGAGAAATTTATTTTAAATCATTAAAATAAAATTCATCCCATTCCGACATTTCCAATATTCCAATTTCCCTTTAAAAAACAGAAACCTTAGTCCTTAATAAAATAATACATTTACAAGATAAAACCCTTGGGTTTCTATCAAAACCACATCAATCTGATATCTTCAATTAAAATATTAAAACAAATTTCAAGAAAACAATTCCTATATATAATTAAAATAATTTAAATATCACAATTTTCAATCAATTTCTCAATCTCACACTAATTCATTTGAATTGGGGCCTTTCCCAATTATGAGGAAATCAACTAAAATTCATAAATTCAATATAATTATTTTTATAATTAACTTGTTGAATTAAAAATAATTTAAATAATTAATTGAATTTAAATCACACAGCTGAATTTAAATCTAGAAATTTAGGGTTATCCAACATGGATATCATAAATGGAGCCACCATCTTCATAATCATAGGATAATTATACAAAAATCCATAATAAGGAAACTCTAAAGAAGAAATACAACAATTAGGATCTTAGAATAAAACCTAGACTCAATATCTAAAATAGTGAGGATTGAATCCTCCAAAAACCTATAGACCTAAAAACCCATAGAGGAGAGGGAAGATAGGGAGGGAGAAAGAGAACTATAAGTGGAGATTTACCGAGGAGAGAATGATTGCCATTTTCTTCAATTTTATTCACATATAGATGTTTATAGAGGGAAAAAATTAAAAAATTTGGGAATCGAAGAAATCATAAAATGTAATAATGTCATACTGACATATCACAAATATAAAGTAAGGGATTTAGTATTTTAAAACCAATGTTCAGACTAAAATATTTCTTTACGAACGAATAGATGATATGAGACACAATATAAGAAAAACCATTTTCCCTAACTATATGACCCTCATTATGGGATTTCATTGTTTCACCCTAGTGGATGCAAGAATTTTCAATCTCTACACTAACCATGAAAACCCTCACATACTAGGAATACACAATTTTAATTAGTAGGATACACGATTTTGGAAAACCATTCATCAACTATGAACAACCTCAGAACATACAAATTTTATCCAAAATATTACGCATGATAGACCTAAATGAAACATAACCATATCATAATTAGAAAAAGGGTTTAGGCATACCTGAAAATATTAACAAGAATTTACAAAAACTCGGGGACTAGGGGGAAAATACGGGATGGTTTTACCAAAAAATATTTTCTAGGGGATTATATTTTCCAATAGGGGAAAATTGTACTAATAAATTGGAAATAAAAAAGAATTACAAGATTTTAATAATAAATTTTTTATCTCTAGTATATTATCCAAAAAGAAAATTAAATACAAATTTGACATTAAAAATATTGAAAAGAATTATTATTCTAAAATAACCACTACCTTAAGGACCGTGAATAAGTTGACACATTCATATATTATCTATAATAATTATATATTAATTATAAATATATTCCAAAAATTTAATCTAACCTAATGTATAATTTTTTTATACCAGGATAATTTTAAATATTCCTTTTATTAACAATTTCATAATTAAAATGTATATTTTGTTGGAATTGGGTATGTTTGAAATTCTTTTTTTTGGACCAATGGTTCAAGTACATTCAATATGGTTATAGTATCATCATCAAAAAAGCTAAATCTTAAAATTAGTATCATATTTATTTAACATATAATTTTTTTTACTACTCATATGAAGTATTGTGGTAATATGGATCACATCAGTTCCTATATGTTATAGTTAATATGTACACACAAGTTATGTCACCAATTTTCCAAAAAAATGAAGTTATATTGGTAGATAATAATATATAATAGAAAAAATATCAATTATATCATAATTTCATTTATATAATTTAAATACATCAGAATACATATCCATGTGATCCAGTGAAGGGAAAAGAATCATCTTGCTACATGGAGGTTGTAGTCCACAGGTAAAAATAATGGATTCATTGATTTTCTATTTTATGGAAAGGACATGTATAATGTATTATCCAGATTAATAATGAAAATATATTATCATGAATATATTGTGGTAATTATTTTATAATTCATTACATATTATTATAAAAAATATAATAATAAATAATAAATGAAAGTACACATTTTTGTGTTATAACTCTTCAATAAGAAACATCATTTGGCTTACACTTTATGCCTTAAAAGGATAGATTTTTAATCAATCCAAGAAATCTATTTTATTGTGAGCAATTTTTGGAAGGTATTATGGTAGTTATTTTCAAATATATAAGGGTCATGATTTGTGAGTAATAGATGATAGGTTTTGTTATTTAATAATGGAGGGAGAGAACACATTTCATTTTCTAAAGGATTACAATACAATATTCTCTTCATATAGTAATGTATCCAAAAAATATGAATTATTAAAATAATTATGATTATTATTTGAATAAAATCATATAATCGAAATAAGTAGTGTTATTTTTATATTTTGAAAATGATCTATACTGTTAACAAACTTGTAATCCTTTTTTAACACAAACCGTTATAACATAAATTTATTATTTTTTACAGTTCAACATGACCAAGAATTATGTTGTATATGTTAAATTTTATTTATTATTTTGATTTAGAATATGGAATATATTTTAAAATATTTAATATCTATAAGTGGTAGATATACCATTAAAATTAAGTGTATTGGATAATATAAAATCAGTTTTGTAAAAATGCATTTTTCAGAATCAAGCAATGTTTGCACGCATTTATTTATAAACAATAAAATAGTATATGATTGTTAAAATATATGATAGATTAGAAAATTTAAATAATTCATTAAATCCATTAATTAATAGATTTTTATTTATCTTAATATTATAATAATCATTTGTTTATATAAAAATATGGTTTTTGAAAAAGACCACCATTTACATTTTATTTTTTTCATATTAATTTAAAAAAATTAAAAGTAATGATTTCATTATAGATTGAATTATAAAGATATTATATTAGAAATTATAATGATTATATATTATAAATTAAAAAATTTCATTATGGTGGATAAAATTATAAATATTTTATAATTAGAATTAATTTATCAATTGTTCATAAATATTTCATAGAGTGATTAAATATGTGAAATTCTAATTTATTTAATAGTTACTCCATGATTTATTGTTAGATAAAAAATTTCTATTATTAATTATTATATGTAGGCTTTAGTTTAATTGTTTTCAAACATCATCTTGTGAATTCCATACATCAATTAATGAGATAAAATATTGGTATTATTATGGAATTAGGTTTATTCTATGTTGAATAAAGATTATATTGAGTTGTGTGAATTTATATATCATTTAATTATGATTATTCACATTTTGTGTTAAATTTATGATGGAATTGTGTTATTTATTTAGTAAAGAATCATTATTAGAGGAAATTTGGGTGAGAGTACTCACATGCCTCAATATTGTAGATTCATTGTTAATGTAATTGTCAATAATTTGTGTTGATAAAATTTCAAATTTATTGATTCGTAATTTTTAATATTTAAATTTATTACATGAATGTTTTTCAGATATAGAGTTACACATCAATATGGTTTGATCATAAGGGCATACTGGAAGGAATTTCATTATAAACTACGCCACTATAATTCATACATATATAAAGTTAATATCATGATATAATATGATGTGTTAATAAATACCTTGATAATTTATATGGTTAATATTCATTAGAATCAAAATCCATGTCAAGGCCTCATCATTTATACCTGGTAGATTCCTCTACATATGCATTCTCAGGAAGTAAATTCCATAAGTCATTGTGGAAATGGATAGCATTATGGTTTAGGTAAATATGTACCACTATGATATTTTGGTTGATCATATTTAGGGAATGATAATATCAATGATACCATAGTAGAATATATGTGTTTAACTATATGATTTATTGGATAAATTGTTATCTGATCTACTTTTCATAAATAATATATTATATTATATGGATGATTCAATTTAGTTATTTCAATTTTGGGATGATAATTCAACATCATGTTAATTTATTAGTGAAGTATGTATCTAGGACCACTAATTTATATGAATAGTATGATAGGGGTTATTATTTTTTTGGGGAAAAGTTTAATTAAATGATTTAGTAAATGTATATATAAACTATAACTCTTTTTATAAAATCATTAGTTTTAGATATTATCATCATCATGAGCCAAAATTCATTATAAATTAATACATAAAAAAATCCTAATATGAGAAACTATTTGTATTGATAAATTAAGAATATTTCTTATGAAAAATTATATCTATTAGCATAAACTATACAGGGTGAAAAATTATTGATGTATTTTAATTGGTGATTTTAGAATCTCATATAAATTTTCGAGTGATTAAATCATAGATTTAAATGAAAATATTCATGATGGACAATGGAAATTTACTCTCAACAAATATATAATAAATTTTATACGGTATGTGAATGACTATGTGATAATGAAAATATCCTCTAAATATTGTTTTGATTATTGATTTCATTCTAATTTTATTGATGTAAATGCTCCAAAAATATGAATATATTCACTAAATTGTTACGCTAACATTATCAATGTATTGAGAAATGATTAACTATGCATTTTATGTTTATGTTATAGGGAAGTGTTTATAGTATAAGTCAGAAAATCTTCAAAACTTACGGAGAAACATTACATTGAGATTCCAATAATGTATCTATAATAATCTAAAATATATATTTTAACTAAGAGCTAAGAGAAATGGGTATTAATGTTTTCATAAGATATAAATATAATGAAAACTGAATTAAGTTATGGAAATTTATTTTAATGTCTATATCATGTGTTAATATTATAGAGTTAATTCATTAATTTTAAGCATATATATCACCAAATTTATATAGTATTATTGGTTCAAATATATATGTGTTCATAATAAAGGTAATAAAAAATAAATATTATAGTTTATATTCATGTGATAATGTAATGAGTTACATTGTAAATATTTTAAACATAATGTTATATATCAAGATTTTATGGATATTTCAACGTATGTGTATATTTATAAAATATTCCTTTTGTGATATGGGAAATTATTTTTAAAAAATTAATTATTTGAAAAATATGAGATGAATAAATCCATACACATGGTTTATGATCCATCAAAATCATATAAATTTTTTAGGACTAATATGGATAAAAATATTTTACCTCGTATTAAGGTTCATAATTTTATGTTTCATAAATTTTTAGTAATTGGGATTCCACCACCACACGTGGAATACTTTAAATTGTTCAGTTCCTCTCAAGATAATATTATTAAAATATATAATTAAATGTTGGATATGTAAATACTTGATTATTTTTTTAATCTCCGTTTTATTGAAAAATTATTTCTTCCTAAATAAAATCAGTCTATATAACATAGATAAATATTTTGAAGATAATAGTGACTAAGATGTTTGTTATAGAATACATAGACATATGGATATAAAATTTTATTAAATTAAATAGAATAAAAATTGAAATAAAATAAGTATTGTAACTTAATATCCGAATCTAATTTCTGTTATTTGTCAACAAATTTGATGAGTGACATTTATAAATAGTAATAATGTTAATAAAAATGACATATCATTAATGAATTTTATATATGAATGTTGGGAAATAACGTAAATTTATACATTAGTTACCCATGTATTTCAACGTAAAATTTAATTAGAAAGGCATCCATGAATGATTATATTGTAATCAGAAAGAGTTGGTAGAAGAAAATATAAGTTAATAAAATTATTTACATTTGTTATTATATATCTGCATAGATTCAATATGTTTAAGGATATGTTTATAAGGAATATAAATAATAAATTTAACATTTATTCAATGTAGGTTACAATATCGCGTGTATTAAATAAATAATTTTGCGGGAAGATTTAATTGGATGGACATATAGAGATATTATATTAATTAAATAGGGTTGTAATGTGAAAATATTCATGATGGTATGGAATACAAAATATTGATGAGGTAGTATATAATATACATTCTATTTTATAGATGATTATATGGTAATATTATATAATTATAAATGAAAATAATATTATGAAATTAATAATGGTGTACTAAATTCCATCGTGTACATTATTTGTTACTAATAATGGTTTCATATATATATATATATATATATATTCCAGGATGTTTATTTATATTTGACATATCGTTGTCTCTCATTGATTTATCACTAACTAATGTTCACCATTATGTATTATAGGATTTATAAAAATGCAACGGTCAGTGTGAATGTGAATCTTTTATCGAGCAAAAAGAAACTTTCACGAGTAAAATAATTTGTTTCTCATATTGGATTATGATAAAATTATATAAAATGATGTATTATGAAATAAATATTTTCTATACAATAGGTTTATTTTTCATATTTATAGTTCTCCATACCTGATATTGGAAATATATTCATCATGTCATCTATCATAACATTATACTTTCTTGTACAATCCATTATGATTACCGAATCATGATGTGTTTGGGTATTGTGTTGATCCTTTATTTCTTTTAATCAGAATGTTGTTGATATTTTTCCACTTCAATGATGACCATGATTCATATTCCATTAATTTTGATAGAATAAGAATGTGTTTGTAAAGTATCCCAAATACACACACCCATGTTTGGTTCTAAACTAACAATCATTCTGAATATTCATTGATATGATGTTAAATAACAACAACTAGGCATGTATTTGTTTGGAATAATTTAAATAATTTTAAATATATATAATCTAACAAACTCATAAATAGTAACCTAGATCTGGTGTCTCACTTATGAAATTTTAGTAATATATAAGTGATCACATCAATATGTATTAATTGGTACAAAAAATATTGAAGATTTAGATATATACATAATTCATATATTACATAGGTAATATAAATAAGCATAATAATAATGTTTCCCACATAATTGATATTAATATTTAAATACTTATTCAAATCTTATAGAAAGGAAAATAATAATGGGAGACCTTAGATGCTCAGAAAGTTTAATATAAAATGTAAGCATTTAGAAGACAATTTTGAATATTCAATAAGGAATTGAATAAAACAAAAAACACATAAAATAAAATCAATTTCTCAATAATAAAATGTATCCGTGTATAAAGTAAGTGATATATTATAATGAATAATGATATCTAAATTATCAAAAAACGAAATTCATAATATTGGAATTCAAGATCACATACATGATGTTATATTTCCTATCATAAAATTTCCCTAAAATATATTAATGAATGGGTTGGTATTCACAAAAAAAATCATTTAATATTATTTGACAACTAGTAGGACCCATGATACCTATCAGGTAATGTTTCAGATATCTATTATTTTATCCCACTAGTCACTACATGTACAATTCATAAAAAATATCCTTTACTAACTAATATATTAATTGAGTGAAGTGTATGGTATATTAATATTTCATTAGTAAATAAAATATCATTCATAGAAAAAGACGGTTTTCTAGAATGGTGTATGGTTTTGGAAATAATCTTATCTATTATACAATGAATATACATATTTTAGATAAATTCAATGTCTAATATAAATATCAAAGTATAGTGAGTGTTTTATGATAATGTTAATGACCAAAAATAATAAGAGATAAAATATTTACATAAATTCACCAGAAAACTAGATTTTATCATTAAATCATGTATTTTAGAGAATATATGGAAATTGAATAATAGAATTTAAAATAAACATTATTTCCTGAATATTTATTCTAATTCCACCAAATACTCATTGAACAATCTATACAGTTTATTATGGTTAAGGTGACTAGAAAAACTGTTAAATAAAAATATGTTTAAAATTATTATTCCATTGGACTTTTTTTAATGATTTTATAAATTGATATATTTTTTGAAATATAATAAGGATTACATTCAAACCATGAAAAAATTAGGGATGTTAATAAATTTATGATAGTAATTTTTAAGTGAAAAATTTGTTTTTTAAATATAATATTGCAAAATATGGGCTCAGAATAAAAATTCATTCGATCAAAAAATGATTAAATTTTCATATAAATAATGATTTTATTGAGGAAAGTCACTAAAAGTTATAATCAATCATGAGACATTGAAATTAATTAAATATATATATATATAATTGAAAAAATATATACTTTGTGAGGGATATATTATAATATTATGTTAATTAAAAGAAGACGAATACCAGAAAAATGAGATTGTAAAATATATTCTTAACTATTTAGAAAATATTAAGTTCTTACCCAATAAATGATTAAAAATGAATTGATACTATAATCATCATAAAAAAATATTTATTCATGTTATCTATTTAATGATAATTTATATAAACCATATTAAATTATATACATTTATAGTACTAGTAATTTCTCAATAGAGAGGAAATTTATATGAAATCTCATACCTCATGTTCATTTTTTAATAATAATATAATATTTCCATTTTTTGGGTGTCGACAACTTATATTGTCACTTGTATGTTGCAATTCAGGAGATACAATAATTGTATAGTAGTCATGATTATATAATCTATAGAATTTTAATAATGATATAAAATTACTAAATATTCATTATATAAATATTTAAAATCAACCATGGGAATCATAGATGAAAAACGAATCACATTTGTTTTTGGAGATGCTAGGACATATGTACGCACGAGAAATTTTATCATTTTTTTAACTGGATGAAGGGTAAAATGTTGATGATATGTTATACTTATATAATAATTATTATTTATTAAATATATAAAATATATATATATGTTAAAATATTTTATTATAATGAAAATCTATGAAGGGCGGTAATATAAAACAAACTACATCAGTCTATAAAGTCGTAGTTTTATAAACATATGAGTGATGGAAATTTTTATTATTTTACTGTAAGGAGTTTAATAAATAATATACCATTTGAATAATAGAACCTGAGTATTACATATATTATTGTGTTAGTATATTTAATTTTTTTGGACAAAACTGTGGGGGTGAACAAAACCAGAATATTAAATGTCCTCTGTGATAATAATTTCCTCTTCTATGAATGATCTCCTTTACATATCCGCTTAAGAGACCCAAGGATGTCTTTTTAGTAAGACCAAAACCTCTCTAACTGAAATGGGGATATTGAAAACAATTATTTTTTAGGTTTTTTTCATTATATGTTTCATTATATATTCTATATAGGAGAGGATTGGTGGTGAATTATTATAGTGAATTAAACGACACACATTGAATAAATAAATGACATAAAAATATTCTAAATTTATTATTATGTGAATGGTCCACTGTTTGGACATTATATAGAGTGAAATATTTATAATGGTTGAACAACCATTATCCTAAAACCATATTAAATGTTCTAGTTCTACATTAAACATTCTTATTTTTCTTTAATTCATTCTTTTTATTTTTTTCCGAAACATAGAAACAAACCCTTAAATATTATTGTGTTATAATTTTATATAAAAGGTAAAAGGTAAAAAATGTTTCAAATGAATGAATTTTTATACTAATAATTGTAATAATTTTCTTATATACATCACTATTATTTATGAATGATATAAAAAAAATTATTCAACCTAAAATAACAGTAATTTAATTTTGATATTATTCATGTAATTTGACATTAAAGAAAAAAATAAAAGTATATAATTAGTATGTAATCATATTAACCCTAAATAAAATATTATTATAAATGTTATGTTTTTGGAATCATAATTCATCAAAAACATTATGTTTTCTTCTTTATAAAATATTTACTTGTATTTTTCAATTCTTTCCACAAGCATTGATTCAGCATTGTGTAATTATTTAAGGATTTTCAATAATCTCTATAAATTAAAAACAAATATTAGTTTTAAAAATCTTTTCATTATTTTCAAAATAATAATCATTAATCATTTAAAAAATAATATAATAGTAATTAAAACATATAAGATGAGTTAAAATACCAGAGAGTGACAATTGTATGTTTCTATATATAAAATAATTTATTGGACACAATAAAATATAAATGAATCCATGATGACTCATTTTTGAAAAATGAATTATAATTGGTGCAATAAAAGAATAAAATAGGATAAATTAACATTTTATGAAAACATTAAATCCTTATAAAATGATTTAACACAAGTTTACCTTCATTTACCCTTAATGAGGTGAGATATATTTAAAATTATTACTAATCCAAATGGCTAAAAATAAAGATGAAATATTTAAATAATTTTATCATCAAGATTCCAAATATGGATTAAATTTTATTCAATTAAATTTGTTATGGTTTCCAAAATTAAATTTATATCATCTCTGTGAAATATGATGTTAAACTATTTTCTGGAAAATGGTTTTATGATGATCAAGTGAATTTTAGGAAAAAATGGGTGTACTTATACTCTTAGTGTTGTCATATCCATACTTTTTGAAGAAGATATTTAAAATACCTATGTTTGGATATATAAATTCAATCTGGATTTTCAGAAACTTGAAATCCAAGGAAAAATGTTAACTAACCCATCATACCCATTTCAAACTCATATTTCATTATATTCGCATAGGAATCAGTTAAATAATGCTAAGTTGAACCAAATATATTGTCATCAACATAAATTTCAACAATCAAAACATTTTTAAATTCAATCATTATAAAAGGGTTGGATCAGCATTTCCCATAATATAATTATTTTGAAGCAAAAACGGTGTAAATCTATCATACCAAGCTCTAGGGGATTGTTTATGTCTATATAATGCTTTGGTAGGTTTTAAAACATGTTCAGGATGTTTTGTATCTTCAAAACTAGGAGGCTATTCAACAAAAACATCATCTTGAACATATCCATTATACAAAGCACAATTAACATCCATTTGAAAAAGTATGAAGTTAATGAATATTTCAAAGGAAATTAAAATATTAGTAGATTCAAGTCTATCTACTGGATCATAGGTTTTATCTTTCTATATTCTTTGTTGTTCATTATATCCTTTATTAACCAATCTAGATTTATTTTTTTATTATAATTCCATTTTCAACACACTTATTTCTGAAGACCCATTTTACTATAATAATAGATTTTTTTCTTAGTTATTTCAACCATGGTCCAAAAATTGTTCCATTATAATACATTTAGCTCATTATATTGTATTTTATCCAATATCATCACCTAAATCTTCATAAGTGATTTTTGATTCAAATTGGGAAAGGAATGCTAGATGTCATACTTCATTTCTTAAGTAACGTATAGTCCATAAAGATTGATTTACATAAATAATTATTCTATCACTGGGATTATTCTTAAGAAAAAACTGATTTGGGTTTAGTAAAACCTGTTCATCCACATATAATAGAAAATATTATGGGTTAAATTATTCAGTAATATTTTCATTGACATTTTCCTTATTAAAAGCCTAGCAAACCTAGACCCTTCTTCAAATGTAAGTAATGGTATATCTTCCAAAGAAAAAGATTCGTTATACAAAGATTCAAAATATTTAATATCACTATAATTAGATTTAATGTATAAATTTTTTATAAATTTTTCATTGTGTACCTTGGATGTTAGACAATTATTTTCAAGGGGTAACATGCAAATTAACCCAAGATTCTTCTTACCAGAGGACTCATACTCCGGGGAATCATCCAAAGAATCTACACGACTGGTACTCCAGGTGTCATTAACTTTCAAAACTTTTTTAGCTTTACAATTGTAGTACTTCTTTATATTCCTCTCAGAATTATTTTCCTTTCTATCGATTATCTTAAGAAAAGGAATGTATGGTCTCATATGCGCAGCTCTTTTTCATTAATAACAAGTGACTTCAAATTATTTCTCATTTGTTCTTTCATTATTCTTAAATATATACTAAATGTATCTCTTCCCAGCTATCTCATTCATCCTTCCAGCGAGATTCGCTAGATAATTGTCAGAATGTTCACTTTTACTTAATTCAGATAATGTATGGACTTTCTTCGATGTAGATCTTCTTACACTTTCAGGAGTATTTTCATTAGTAGTAAAAACAACACATCCATATCCATTCTTCTTTATACTCAAATCCGCATCTATTTTCATTTTTATATCATGTTGAAGAATATTTCCAAAAATCTCATCAACAGTAATCGGTGATACTTTCCTATTCACATCAATAGTTGTTCTCATAGATTCCCACTCATTAGGCTCGATATCTATAATCATGTCCACGAGTTTCTCATCATTTAAAAAATTCTCAACTGTGGATTGTAAATTTTTTTAAAAAGTCAAAATACATTATTGTACCATCAACATTGGTTCTCAACAAGGAAATATAAATCCATGATATTATTCTTTAAGCATGGCTCTTCTAGTTTCTATAACCATGGATGTGCCAAAATGAGTAACTTCCAATTGAATAAAATACAATTTGTTTCTTCACAAGAAGAAATATGACTATATATATATGGTCATGTAACACAAAAAAGTATTGTGTACCTTGTAGTTTTGTTTATATTCTGACTTTTCATGAATAGTGAAGGTTTTGACTTCCTTATCTGGAATCTTGTAATCACCAGTAAGAATAACAATGTAGTTCGCTTGAGTATTAATAAAAAAACCCTTCATATGATCTCTCCAAAATTCATAATAATTCCCATTAAATATAGGTGGTTTATTAGTAATAATATTGTCAATCGAACCAATATTCAATTCTACCATATAAAAGAAAATTTAGAACTTTTAATGTTTATATAAAACATTCTATGTTTAATAATTTGAAACAAGGTAACTTCACAAGGCCTCTTAGTTCTACAAACATGCTGGGTTCATGAAATAATATTCTCGAAATGAAACATAAGAAAAGTTTACAAAGATAATAGTTCTTCCTTATAGAGTATAAAATCATACTAATCATAGTACAAGTAAATGAAAGTATAAGATAGTTATAATTTCTTTACTAATCAAAATGTAGTGGAAAATAAACATTAAACAATACATGTAACAAGTATAAAATATTTTATCCCAAATAGTAGTGTATCCACCGACCTTGGATAAAGGTCCCTTGATTTATACTTTCAAGAAATTCTTTCATACCCACACGAGGGTTGTAACTCCCTGAGATTTTATGAGAAATAATCTTTTTAATTTCTTTGATGACATATGTTGTTCGCTACACCAATATTTTCTTGTGCTATACACAACACCGTATTAGCTTACAGTTTATGCAAACACTATTCTAGGCTTGTGTTGCATGCCAGATCAACCTTCCTCGATACCATGTGTTATACACAATACTGAGTTTCTCTAAATGAGATATTATTATAATATTTTTATGAACTAGCCATTATGTATAGTAATAAATACTTTTTGACATTTTATAAATTTTATCATTCAAAATACACTTCATTTTTGGAATTCTAATATCGAAATTAGCATAGGGTGAATTTTTGGTATTTTTCTGAAATCTTTCAATTTTTGATGAATAGTGAAAACACTGGGTTACTATTTAAAAACCGACATTCTATTTAAATAATTATTTATTTTATTTAAATTTATTTTGGTAATTATTGATAAATAATACTTAATTATGTTCAATGTAATTAATTGGAGTTAGTTTAGAATAATTTTAGATATATAAAAACCTTGTTAAACTTTTCACACACTTTTACCCATCTCCTAGGAGAATTTGAAAATTTAAATAAAACATAATTTTACCACATCTATGATTAGAATTTCAAAAATATGAGAATCATGGTTAATATCAAGTAGTAAAATGTGGTTCAATGAGATAAAAATAATTTTTGGTGAATAGTAACTTTTTACTTTTATTTACCACGGTTAAAAGTAAATAGTTTAATTAAGGGTAACAATTATATTAAAAATACCCTAACACAAGTCCTAATTCTATAGGAAAAGTGTATATCTACCAAACACAATCATAGGTGTAAAATATTATCATTTTGGTCCACTTTGTTTAGATTAGGACATTTATTATTATTTAATTCAAAGAAGAATTAAAAGAGTTAAAATCAAAGTTTAATAAATAACTTTTTTTTTAAAATAGGGTTATTTATAAGATAAGTTAGATTATAAATATTCATTATAAATATAAAAATATTTCCTAAATCATGGTATTTTATTTATAATTTTTAGAAATTATATAATTTCTTTTATGTATGACACAATGGTGATGCAATAATTACCTAAATAATGAAATATTAAAATAATTGATATTATAAATACCAAAATAAATGTTATTTGAGACTTTTTATGAAATATACTAGTTTTATAGGTTAATATGACATGTTATTAGGGATTTAAATAACTTATTTAGAACTAATCATGCAGTTATGATTTTCACAAAAATCAATTACCAAATAGTGTCAAAATTGACATTAAATAGTTTTTAAAATAAATATTATATTATTAAATTTTATTCTATTCCTAAAAATTTATGTTTCGTAAAAATGACGTATATAAGGTTATATATATTAATAATTAACCACATGGGGTTCATTTGTCTTGTTATAGTAAGTTTAATAACCATAAAGTGTAAGAAAACTAGAAGACACGGTAAAAGTTAAATTATTTAACTTATAGTTAAATCTAAATGATAAGTTTAAAATAGTAACCTAAACTTGTCTAAAACCTACTGTTTGAATGGATATAGACCCATCCCCACTTTATCTTATAAATAAATAATTTTAGAACCATTATAAACCGAATATAACTTTATTATAAAATAATATTTTAAGTTTTTCTTAAAGTGCCCCTCTCCTCCCTTAAAAAATGGCACCCCTACCCTCTTCTCTTCATACCATTTTTATCCTTTAAACTCGTCCAAACCCTGAAGATTCATATTCTCAACCTCTATAGTTATATTATAGAGGTTCTGGTATTCTCAAAAGTCCAACTCTAGTTCCCTAAGAAGAAGTTTAAAGGAAGTGCGTCGAGGAAGAGGTAATCTCTTCTATTGACTCTTTCAGGTTTCTTTCTTCTGATACATCCTATTATTTAGTTGTTTCATTATAAATTAATTACATAAGTATTAATTATATATGGATATGTTATTATAAATATGAAACACCCTATTTCACCATCTATCCATCCGACGGAAAATGAAATCACTGTGCGTGCGTACGTACGGAATATCGTCTCCACGCCATGGTGTAATATGTTTTTCCACCACCACTTTACATGGGTGGGTATAATGGTGTAAATAATAAATATACATGATTATTATAACATCATAATGATTCTAAGATATTATTTCATCCACTCCAATTCCATTTAATAAATATGGGAATGATATCGTTGCTCATGCATATGTACGGATTACCGTCTCCACGACGTGATGATATTCTTTTTCCATGTTAACAATTAAAGAATGATTATAAAGTATATATAATAAGTATTCATGAAATATATTACATAATAATTCTAATGGATTTATGTATATATCTATGTATTTCAACTACTTAATTCTGTTCAATTTATAAGGAAACGAAAAACAACGTTCATGCGTAAGTACGACCTACTGTCTCCAAAAACGGTGTATTTAATTCCATTTATCGATCTATTATATATTTGTATATTATGAATATATATTATATATAAATATTTTTTTATATTATTGAATTATGTAATCATAATATAAATAATCATATTAATAATTACAAGTTAAACAATGGACAATAAATGAGACAATTTTACCCAAAATGCTGCTTTCACAAGGAATTGACAAATGAACGGATAATATAAAGTCGTAAGTAAATCATATATGATATCATAAATATTATTATGGTCCTGTTAATAGTTAATAATATGTTTAAACCCACTATACAAGATTACCAGACACATATGGAAGAAATTGGACAGAAGATAAGGGATAATTTAGCAATCTCATTTTTATTCTAGATTTCTTATACATAAGTAATTACTGGGGTTATATTTTTCATCCATGACCAAAAACTGTTTATCATAAAGTGTTCAATAATCTTACATGTATGTTTAATGTCATGTTTACCCATCTTTTACTCTTACCATATGAGGAACTTGTCACTTTCCTGACAAAAGTACGGGGAGAATGTTTTTTTACTTTTGTGACATGAAGGGATTTTTACAGTTTCATAAAGCCTTATTTTCAAGAAGCTTCCTCTAAAAAATTTCATGACTATTATAAAAAAAATTCTTTTAAAATTGAATGTAATTTTGTGAAAAGAAAATGACTTGAAGAAGAAAGGATATTTTCCTCAAGAATTCATTTCATGTGTTTTATCAAAATCTTTTTCCATATAAGATGACATTATTTGAAATGTGTATGTTTCAAGTATAATAACTCTATGATTTACATGGTTTCACTTTTCTATTGATTAAATGATTTCCATTTGTTTTATATTGATTATGTTATGATGGGAAGATGTTTATGAAACCCATTTTATTCATTGGGTTATGATGAATGATTTATGTCTATGTTGAGGCACATGTAATAATAATTTCATTATAAGATTGGTGGGACCTATATCCCCCTCCAATGAATTGGGTAATGATTTATATCTCATGATATATGCATTCCTGTAACGTCAAGTTAATCTGGTTCAGTGATACAGGACTGGAATGAGGAGTGAACTCGATTTAGTAAGGGACTTTGTCCATTAAGATGGTCTTGGAGGTAATTCCTTCGCTACTATGGAAATCATATAATGTGATTAATGGTTTTACACAAATAAATGTTTAATTAACTTTCTATTTTATCATGATTGATGTTCCTTTTTGATCTACTCCTTACGTACCTCCAAGAATTATCTCAAAACTCATGTTTTTTATGTTTAAACTTTATGTTCATGTTTTGAAGTTCAAATGTATATGGTTTGTTTTATTTTATACATTATTACCCTTACTGAGAATTTGAGATCACCATTTTTATGTTTTCCTTTCCCTATGATTTAAATAAAGGTTTTAGGTATGAAAACAAAAGGGAAGATCATCATGGGAGATGTTAAAGAACTTTCACCACGATTAGAATATTATATTCTGAGTTTCCAAAGACACTAAACTATTACGGTCCTTGTGTGTCTATTTTTGTTATGTATTAAGTATTCTTAAAAAAGTAATGTAATGTCAATGTATGTCAAGCATTGTTTCTCTACAGTTTGTATCATATGAATGGTTTAGTTAACCTTTTGAAACTAGGATGCGAAAACATTAGTGAGTTCCCTACATATATTTCTAAGGTATGTCTAGGGTTGTCCCTAAGGATAAGTATAAGTATAGGTTATAGAACTAGAATTATTGTAACAATATTAAAATTAATCCTATGATGATAGATATTGAAGGTACTCCCCCTTTATTATGTTTTTTTCCTAACATGATTTTTTTCCACTCACACTATTCTTTTTAGGTTTTAGAATATGGCTGGAACCCAAAGGAGCTGGGTTGATCAATGTAATGAACAATTCAATGATTATCCTCCCGAGAAACCAAATGTGATGGGAGATGGAGTGAAAAATCTTATTTTTATACTTACACAAGCTCTGAATCATTCTGTTTTTCCAAATTATTAGTAAAGGGAATAATATTCTATTGAGTACTTCATGAGGCAACGCCCACCTTCTTTTAGTGGGTCTTATGATAAACGTGTTTCTGAAAAATGGATTAGTACCATTGAAAAGATATTTTTGATACTTTGATCTTCAGAGCCTGAAAAAGTCATTTTGGATGTTTACCAGTTAGAAGGTGAAGCAGACCAGTGGTGGACTATAGTTAAAAATACAAGGCCCCAAAATGAAATTGAATCTAGGGAATGAGTCGAGTTCAAGAACATGTTGTTTAATAATTACTTCCCTATTATTCCTCAAAAAAAGATGGAAAATTAATTCCTTGAGCTTAATAAAAAGGATGATGAATCTGTTGGTATATACGAAGTTAATTTTACAAGGATTTCAAAGTATGCATCTGGCTTTATCATCCAACCTGAATGTAAAGTTGGTTGATTCTTCAGTGGCTTAAAACCAAGTATTCTAGGATAATTAGCTATAAGAGACATTAATGGCTATGAAGAAATTGTTTTTTGTGCTATCAAGGAAGAAATGGAAGTTTCTGTTACATATCCATCTCATGGTTTAGACAAAAAAACGAAAGATGGAGTTCAAGGAGAAATCTCAGAATAATGGTGAAATGAAGAGGAATATTTCATTATGCTCATAGCGTGGAAATAAGCATAGTGGAGATTGTATTAAAGGGACAATAAAATGTTTTAATTGTGGAAAATAAAGTCATTGAGTAAATGACTGTCGATGTAATGGACCAAGGGTTTCTAATAATGTGAATAAAGAAAATATTGTAGAGAACTCACCACCAACACTTCTGAAGTGCCCAGATCAGTGTGAATCACTGAGAGGGGGAGGGGGTGAATCAGTGATCCTTTAAAACTTTTTACTAATTGATTCTTAATCAATTAAACCTCTATGGATTGTTAAGGCCTCAATCCACTCTTCTTATGTCTCTCAACCTTTCCCGGATAATGCAGTAATGGAAAGGCACAGGACACAAGGATTTACAAGGTTCGGCACCAAAGGCCTACATCCTTGCCATGCTCTCCTAGCATGGATTCTCCCATTATAATCTGTTAGTATTACAATGGTTGATACAGAGTCCCACTGTATCTCTCCTGAGTCCCACAGGAGGGTCTTTATACTGCGTCCCACAGTGTTACCAGAGTCCACTGGCCTGCTCCAGAATCCCACTGAAGACTTCTTCTCCCTGAGTCCCACAGGGTCTTCTCCTGGCTCCTCGAGTCACACGAGTAGCTCTTCTTCACTTTAAGCTTCTTCAAGTATCTTCAGCAGTCTGGGATAAAGACTGTTGGCCTTGCTCTGTACCTCTGATCACTTGTGATGATCAGGTCTTCTCGTCTTGTTCAGGCTTTATCACCTTCTTCAAAGGATGACCTGGCTTCTCTCCAGCTACTGAATACTCAGACAACTGATATCTTTAACTTCAGTCTGGTCCAGTCTCAAATCAGAACAACTTCATGCACTAAATGCATGGCAACTCTTCTTCCTCATGCACTGACTGCATGGCCTCTCAATTTCTCCAAGATCCTCTGGTCTTGGAAAACTCAGATGCACAAAACCAGATTTGGCTTTGTTCACGTGTGCACGTGCATGCATGCAAGCATGCACTTCCCTCTTTCTTCTCTTAGTGCAATAAACCCACAAAGGGTGTAGTATCTTTAAGCACACACACCTTCTTCCTCCTTCACACACTTTATCCAATTTGTTTACACACTTAGAGTGTGTTCTACTTTAGTGTGGGTCACTCCTTACTTTACTTCTAGGTGTTTACACTTTTAGTGCACACACTAGGTTCGGCCTTTTAGTTCTTTTGCACACACAAATGCCTATGGCCTTCTTCCCTTCTTGTGCTCACACCTAGGCTTCGGCCAACAGCTTTCTCACTTTGCACACACACTTAATGAGTGTGGTCTTCTAACCACTTGGCACACACTTGGCCTTCCACTTTATCTTGCACACAAAAGGCACTATGCCTCGGGTCTTCTTGCTTTGCACACCTACTTCCCGTAGGGTGTTCTTCCTTCACTTTGCACACAAGCACAAGGCTCGGCCTTCTTCTTCTATTCCACCTGAATGCCAAAGGAGGCGCGCAAGGGTCTGCTTGAGCCGCGGCCAACTCCTTCTCCAACAGCTGCACAAGGTACCAAGCCCTCGGGTCCTCTTCAACTTTGCACACCTACTGCCCGAGGTGCTCTTCCTTCACTTGGCACACAAGAAAAAGGGTCTCGGGCTCCACTTGTCTTCAACAGCCACGCAAGGCTTGGGTGCACAAGGCAAGGGCCGTGCAAGGTGCATGAGCACCGCAGGCACGGAAGGCTTGGTGCGGCCGCTCTTCCTCAACACTGCCGCGCAATCCTCAACAAAGGACAAGGCGCGCAGGTCTCAACAAACCACGAGGGCGCGCAATGTGCTTACGGCCTCGCGTCTTCCTGCAGCACAAAGGTAAGTCGCTCAAGGGACACCTTCCTTTCTTCTTTCGCGCAAGAAGTGCGCAAAAGGAACCTCACGGAGCAAGGGGTGCTCCGGGCTTCACTGCCGCGTAAGTGGTGCGCGCAGGCTGTTCTTCGCTAAGCACCGAGGCTTCGCGGGACTTCAGATCTTCAACAAAGATTCAGCAAGCCACACAGAGGGCTCGGCCTCATTTTTATAGGCAGAGGCGGGGCCAGTCATCCGCGTGATCCAACTCAAAATCCCGAGATCTTCGGATCTTCAAAAATATTTCCAAATATTGATTTTTATTCTCGGTTTCACGCGGGCTCATTTATTTTTTGTTCCTTTACGTGCATGCGACTCAGAACGCATGCACGGTCTTCGTTCGGTCCAAACCATGCAGAACATCAACACCGAATGGCCTCGCACCTTCGGTTTGCTTCGGCCGAAATTCGAAATGCTCCCCTCGTTTGCATGCATATTTTATTGCATGTATATGTTTAGTAGGGCCAGACGATCACAATGGAGGTCTTACATTGATCGGAGGTGGCCGAAATCTCGAATGACGTCGTTGGGTGGCCTCTGGTTCAGCGGGAGACGTCGGGTGGCTTCGGGGTGGCTCGACGAAGGAGATGAGCCGGGAGCCGTTGGATCGGGCGATCGAAATACATCGGACGGCCTGGATCAGATCGCCTCGCCGCGGATCAGATGTGCGGCCGAGATCTGGCGCGCGATCGATCATGCGGCCAGGATCGCTCCCGCGGAAAAATTCGTCGTCCCACATCGAAACGCCGCGGGATTTTCTCACGGTTTAACAAACAAGCTCTCACCCAGCCTCCTCAATTGAATCTCCTCACTCCACGGTGCCACCCCGCACCGTGTTCTCCCTGCGGGCGCGCTCTGCACCCACTCTCGCCTCTGCGGGCGCGCACCTAGCACCCACTATGCACACTCGGGTGCGCGGGCTTCACCACCGCGTGCCCTCAGGGGCTTACACACGGCCCCCTGTCGCCTTGTGCTTGCACCATGGGATCCCCCATGGGCGTGGCGCCTTCGGCACACAATTGCCTTGGGGATGAACCCGTGGGCTGGCCTTGGCTGGCCTAATTTTTGGCAAAGGCAAATATATTGACTTTGTTAAAAACAAAGTATTCAATGAGTTCAAGCCATATCAAATACCAAATGCTAAGCCACTCCAAGCCTTCTTCCTTTCTTCTTCTTCTTAAGAATTCCATCATTTCTCCACTCATATGATCTCTACTTAGAATATGGAATTCCCAAGGTTTCTTCTTAATCTTCTTCATCTCCTCTTCCATATGTGTTCAATACTTAGGAGGGACTTCTTCAACTGAATCTCATAAATCACACATGTTCTTCAACATTCTTCATTGATCTAATCAGAGATCAATTGGATCTTCTTCTGATTCACATGCACTAAGAGTTAGTACATGGACTTCTTTAATCCACTTCATCCACTTAGATGTTGTGGATGGATCCCATTCAACTCCTCATGCATTGTCAATACAATGCATGGTCTTGTAATCATGTTGTGACATTGTATCCAGTTGATACAAGTTCTTTGAACTTTAAGAACAGCTCAACAATCGTCAGATATGCATGGAGAATGTTTCAACCACAATTTCCAATACCACTTAGTGAATCTCCTAAGTGACATGCATCTTAGTACCATGGCCATTCTCCTTTCCTCACCAACACCATCACATCCTTTGTCATTCACATATTGAAACTCTCTGACATCCATCCATTCATTCCTTGACAACAACATGACTCATTGACAACAAATGCAACACAGTGCACTTCAATCTCCCCCTTTGTATTTGTTGTCAATACACTTCTTTAGCACATATGAATGGGTCAATATGTGTGCCAATCTTTTCTCCCCCTTATTGGCAATCAAATTCAAAGGTGTGGTGTGGTTCTCTTCCACAATATCTCTTCCTCCCTTTGAAAAGTATTTTCTTGAAAAAACACTAAGTGAGGGATGATGTCAGATGTCCTCTTTAGCAAAGAACCTTTAGTAAATCAACTCTAAGTCTACTTGGGCTAACCCGGTGTAGAAAACAAGAGTGATGTAACCAAGATACTCAATGCTATCCACAATCACTGTAAACATGTGAGATCATTCTAAGGGGTTCAGATATTCAATGAATTGCTAAATCCTGCACATAATCCACAAAACTCATTAGAATGTTCAGTGCAAAGATAAAGCTCCCCCTTTCATCTACTTTCTCAAGATGATATTAATTTCAGAACATCATCTTCTCCAGATTGGCTCCCCCTCAAGGGGTGCACTCCATTCTGTCCAAACCATCCTCCAGATGAGAATGATCATCATCTTCAATTCCCTGCAATGTTAGCACATGTATATACCAAGAGTATAAGGGAATAAGATGGAACCTCCTTGGTTCATCAATGTGAACAACAAGGTTGAGAAGATTCTCTCAACTGAGATGTCCCATTTTCACCATTCTTCACACTTGCACATCTGATCTTCTTTGATGTTTGTGCTGGTGTGGATCTCAACACATCTTCATGTGAAATCTTCTTCTTCCCTTTTGCCTTAGCAATTGCCAGAACTTTATCTTCAGCTTTTTGCAGATCTTTGGCAAGTTGCAACTGATATGGCCATATGACTAGTAAATCATTTGGAAGAGTGGCCTCAGTTTTGGAAGATCCACATGGTTCTTTTGATGCTGTCAAGCTACCTTTCTTAGGCAACTTGTTTTCAATCAATCCCTTCTGCTTCTTATGGATTGATTTTCTGTTTGAGTTTAGTCTGCCTCTATTGAATTTCATGGCTTCTTTACAAAGATCCATGATATGTCCTTTCTTTCCACAGTAGAAGCATTTCTTCTTGGTGGTCCTTCCGGATGCATCACCCTTCTTGGATTTAGACTCCATGGTATGCTCTTCCTTATTCATAATCTTCTTCTTGGGAGCATCTTCCACTTTCTTCTGCTTGCTTCCCAAAGAATCTCTCTTAGCCAGGTTCAGTGATCTTCTCTTCATTCCAGCTTCGGATACATTCAGAGATTGATATGTATCAACTCTTTGACCACTTTTGAAACCATCCCAGATGTTGTCACGTAATCCAAATCTATTAGTAGTAAACAGATGTCTCTGGACCTGTGGATGTTGCTTCTTTTCTTCTGGCTTGCTCCCCCTAGGCATGGGCTTCCTCTGTGCTTTGGCATTCAGTGGATTGTACCAACAATCCTTTGCACAATGCCCAGACTTGTTACAACACCAACATTGACCCCCAAATCTTGACCTCTTGTGTACTTATGATTTCTGGGTACTTTTCTTGACAAGTTGTGTTGTTTCACGAGAGCTCTGCTTCTTTACTGTCTTCATCCATATTTGTTTGGAATTATTCTTCCATCCTGCACTTTTTGTGGAAACACAATTAGAAGCATCAGTACAAGATGGTATGGATGGTACCTTCTTTCTATAAGATGTTTCACTTTTATTAGAGGATGTCTTTCTCTTAGAATCATCCTTCTCAAAGCATACTTGAGTAGCAACATGTCTTCTACCAGCTGACTGGGAGGTTTCAGCTTTGGGTGATTGCAGATTTGTCATTATCACCTCTAGTTCTAAGCACTTCATGTTAAGGGAGTTCTTCTCATCCTCGACAGCTCTTAGCTTTCGTTCCCAACATTATTTCAGCTGATTCATCTGGTCTTCATGCACCTTCTTTAATTCATGCAATGAATTGTCCAGCTCCTTCACCAATTTGACTTTTTCCTCGAGTTGAGCATCTCTGACATTCATTGACACTTTGTGCAACTTCTCCAGTGCATGGAAAACTTCTTTGATCATTATCATAAAGATTTCTTTCTCATAAAGGCTTCTTTACAATTCTTCAGCAGTGTCTTCATATCTTTCATTGCAAAGAGAAACAGTTTCATCTTTAGCCTTCACCAGCTTTCTGAGAGTGTTGGTTATGCCAACCCTTTTAGCCAATTGATCTTCCATTGCATTGGCTTCTTCTTCTAACTGTGATTTTTCTTCATGAAGATCATGGATGCTTGTAGCTATACACTTTGCCACTTCCATGGGAACTGTCTTCTGAAGATATTTGAGTGCACTCTGAAGATCATTCATTGTTTCAACTTCATCACAGCTAGGACAGGCTTTCTTCATCTTCTTGGCCTGTTTCTTCTTTCTATTTTTCTGAGTCTTGGCAGATATCTCCATTTGAGGTTGGTCGCTCGTTTCCTCAAATCTGCACTTCATAAAGACTCCCTTGGATCTTTTAGAGGGAACCTCCCTCTGATACCAATTGAAGTTCCCAGATCAGTGTGAATCATTGAGAGGGGGAGGGGGTGAATCAGTGATCCTTTATAACTTTTTACTAATTGATTCTTATTCAATTAAACCTCTATGGCTTGTTAAGGCCTCGATCCACTCTTCTTATGTCTCTCAACCTTTCCCGGATAATGCAGTAATGAAAAGGCACATGACACAAGGATTTACAAGGTTCGGCACCAAAGGCCTACATCCTTGCCATGCTCTCCTAGCATGGACTCTCCCATTATAATCTGTTAGTATTACAATGGTCGATACAGAGTCCCACTGTATCTCTCCTGAGTCCCACAGGAGGGTCTTTATACTGCGTCCCACAGTGTTACCAGAGTCCCACTGGCCTGCTCCAGAATCCCACAGAAGACTTCTTCTCCCTGAGTCCCACAGGGTCTTCTCCTGGCTCCTCGAGTCACACGAGTAGCTCTTCTTCACTTTAAGCTTCTTCAAGTATCTTCAGCGGTCTGGGATAAAGACTGCTGGCCTTGCTCTGTACCTCTGATCACTTGTGATGATCAGGTATTCTCGTCTTGCTCAGGCTTTATCACCTTCTTCTAAGGATGACCTGGCTTCTCTCCAGCTACTGAATACTCAGACAACTGATATCTTTAACTTCAGTCTGGTCCAGTCTCACATCAGAACAACTTCATGCACTAAATGCATGGCAACTCTTCTTCCTCATGCACTGACTGCATGGCCTCTCAATTTCTTCAAGATCCTCTGGTCTTGGACAACTCAGATGCACACAACCAAATTTGGCCTTGTTCACGTGTGCACGTGCATGCATGCAAGCATGCACTTCCCTCTTTCTTCTCTTGGTGCAATAAACCCACAAAGGGTGTAGTATCTTTAAGCACACACACCTTCTTCCTCCTTCACACACTTTATCCAATTTGTTTACACACTTAGAGTGTGTTCTACTTTAGTGTGGGTCACTCCTTATTTTACTTCTAGGTGTTTACACTTTTAGTGCACACACTAGGTTCGGCCTTTTAGTTCTTTTGCACACACAAATGCCTATGGCCTTCTTCCCTTCTTCTGCACACACCTAGGCTTCGGCCAACTTCTTGCTCACTTTGCACACACACTTAATGAGTGTGGTCTTCTAACCACTTGGCACACACTTGGCCTTCCACTTTATCTTGCACACAAAAGGCACTATGCCTCGGGTCTTCTTGCTTTGCACACCTACTGCCCGTAGGGTGTTCTTCCTTCACTTTGCACACAAGCACAAGGCTCGACCTTCTTCTTCTATTCCACCTGAATGCCAAAGGAGGCACGCAATGGTCTGCTTGAGCCGCGGCCAACTCCTTCTCCAACAGTTGCACAAGGTACCAAGCCCTCGGGTCCTCCTCAACTTTGCACACCTACTGCCCGAGGTGCTCTTCCTTCACTTGGCACACAAGCAAAAGGGTCTCGGGCTCCACTTGTCTTCAACAGCCACACAAGGCTTGGGTGCACAAGGCAAGGGCTGTGCAAGGTGCATGAGCACCGCAGGCACGGAAGGCTTGGTGCGGCCTCTCTTCCTCAACACTGCCGCGCAAGCCTCAACAAAGGACAAGGCGCGCAGTTCTCAACAAACCACGAGGGCGCGCAATGTGCTTGTGGCCTCGCGTCTTCCTGCAGCGCAAAGGGAAGGCGCGCAAGGGACACCTTCCTTTCTTCTTTCGCGCAAGAAGTGCGCAAAAGGAACCTCACGGAGCAAGGGGTGCTCCGGGCTTCACTGCCGCGCAAGTGGTGCGCGCAGGCTGTTCTTCGCTAAGCACCGAGGCTTCACAGGACTTCAGATCTTCATCAAAGATTCAGCAAGCCGCACAGAGGGCTCGGCCTCATTTTTATAGGAAGAGGCGGTGCCAGTCATCCGCGTGATCCAACTCAAAATCCCGAGATCTTCCGATCTTCAAAATTATTTCCAAATCTTGATTTTTATTCTCGGTTTCACGCGGGCTCATTTATTTTTTGTTCCTTTACGTGCATGCGACTTAGAACGCATGCACGGTCTTCGTTCGGTCCAAACCATGCAGAACATCAACACCGAATGGCCTCGCACCTTCGGTTTGCTTCGGCCGAACTTCGAAATGCTCCCCTCGTTTACATGCATATTTTATTGCATGTATATGTTCAGTAGGGCCAGACGATCACAATGGAGGACTTACTTTGATCGGAGGTGGCCGGAATCTCGAATGCCGTCGTTGGGTGGCCTCTGGTTCAGCGGGAGACGTCGGGTGGCTTCGGGGTGGCTCGACGAAGGAGATGAGCCGGGAGCCATTGGATCGGGCGATCGAAATACATCGGACGGCCTGGATCAGATCGCCTCGCCGCGGATCAGATGTGCGGCCGAGATCTGGCGCGTGATCGATCGTGCGGCCAGGATCGCTCCCGCGGAAAAATTCGCCGTCCCACATCGAAATGCCGCGGGATTTTCTCACGGTTTAATAAACAAGTGCTCCCCCAGCCTCCTCAATTGAATCTCCTCCCTCCACGGTGCCGCCCCGCACCGTGTTCTCCCTGCGGGCGCTCTCTGCACCCACTCTCGCCTCTGCGGGCGCGCACCTAGCGCCCACTATGCACACTCGGGTGCGCTGGCTTCACCACCGCGTGCCCTAGGGGGATTACACACGGCCCCCTGCCGCCTTGTGCTTGCACCATGGGATCCCCCATGGGCGTGGTGCCTTCGGCCCACAAGTGCCTTGGGGTTGAACCCGTGGGCTGGCCTTGGCTGGCCTAATTTTTGGCAAAGGCAAATATAATGACTTTGTTAAAAACAAAGTATTCAATGAGTTCAAGCCATATCAAATACCAAATGACAAGCCACTCCAAGCCTTCTTCCTTTCTTATTCTTCTTATGAATTCCATCATTTCTCCTCTCATATGATCTCTACTTAGAATATGGAATTCCCAAGGTTTCATCTTAATCTTCTTCATCTCCTCTTCCATATGTGTTCAATACTTATGAGGGACTTATTCAACTGAATCTCATAAATCACACATTTTCTTCAACATTCTTCATTGATCTAATCAGAGATCAATTGGATCTTCGTCTGATTCACATGCACTAAGAGTTAGTACATGGACTTCTTTAATCCACTTCATCCACTTAGAAGTTGTGGATGGATCCCATTCAACTCCTCATGCATTGTCAATACAATGCATGGTCTTGTAATCATGTTGTGACATTGTATCCAGTTGATACAAGTTCTTTGAACTTTAAGAACAGCTCAACAATCGTCAGATATGTATGGAGAATGTTTCAACCACAATTTCCAATACCACTTAGTGAATCTCCTAAGTGACATTCCTCTTAGTACCATGGCCATTCTCCTTTCCTCACCAACACCATCACATCCTTTGCCATTCACATATTGAAACTCTCTGACATCCATCCATTCATTCCTTGACAACAACATGCCTCATTGACAACAAATGAAACACAGTGCACTTCAACTTCAATTCTTCACGGTCAAGGAAATGGGGCATTATTATAATCAATTCCCTAATCCAATGGTTAATGATGATCAACATGAGAAACCTCTTAAGTAAAAGGATAAAGGGAAGTCTAATGTGATCACTATTTGTGATGTTTAGTATGAAAATAATGTTTTGTAATGATAAGTGTTTATGTAATGGGATTATAAAAATAGTATCATGGAATCTCATTTATGGTATTGTGGAATTTTTGAATATCTATGTATTGGTTTTCAACAATTATATGGTACCGGTAACCTTGAAAAGTGATTGAAATATTTTTGGAAAGATGATGATATGTGCATAATGTAGGGGTAAAGACAAATTGAAATGAGCTCATGACTGATATAAGTACAATGTTATTTCATGGTTTGAGAATATTGAAATTTTGGGATTTTGGTATGTGGAAAGTGTTAAATTTTGATAAAATTCATGTTTTTACTAAGTTTAAATGGGTATTTCAAGATAATGTCTGATTATGTTATTCACATGTTTATAATGTGGCCAATAAGATATATCGTATGATATATGGGGGATAAATGTTTGTATTCACATGCTCGGCAGATGACATTTCTAGTAATTGTTTTCTTTATACTATGAGAATGAACAGAATAATTTTGGATAAGCCTAAAGATTGGAAAGGATTATATTAATCATAAGTTAGTATTGTTTATGGGTAGAGAATTTTTTGATATTATTGAAGAAATGTTATAATTATGTAGTTTTAGAAAAAGGGACAACCTGCAGGACGGGAGACAACCCATCGCGTCAACCAAGGTTGTGGGAATCGAACCCACAACCGAAGTGCGACATGCCATTATCACCTTCAATTGGCCTATAGGAATTCCATGGTTTGTAGAAATTAGTTTTATTTTATTAAGTGGTATGATAGAATAATTATATTTCCATTTTTGGAACCGTATATGATTAATCTCACCATAATTAGACTTATGTATATAAATATTGCTAACTTTATATTTGAGACAAATGGAATGGCCTATCATTCTATCGCATGATCCACTATCACTTCACGGAATACAAATTCAACTTCATTTTATTAAGAGATGAAGAGGAAATTGTTCAACTCACGAACAATAGTGAGATTGTACCAAAATAAAGTATGTATTTCTTTAAATTCAAAAATTCTTCATCATTAGGGAAATGATCTTAACTACCAAAAATGTTGTCCTATTACCCTCTTATCTAATGAATCAGATGTTACCTTAGATCATCATATATTTATGGATTTATTATTGTTAGATTTTTGATATCCATGTTCTCTACCACTCTCCATCGGAACATGACGGTTATATTTCTCTTCCATAACCATATTTTCACCTATCTTCTCCTATGTCGAAACCTAGTGATGAGTTAATTTGGGTAACCGTTACGTTTCTTAATTCACTTTTTAAAATGAAGTCTTAGTATTCCATTTTACAATGTGTGTTTCAATGAAAAAAACTTACAAGTAGTAAACAATTTATAACCCCGACGAATTTTGAGGGAGAAATTCATTTTAAGGGGGGTAAAATGTAAAACCCTGAGATTTTATGAGAAATATTCATTTTAATTTCTTTGATGTCTTGTGTTGTATGCTACACCAAGATTAGCATGCGCTATACGAAACACCGTATTAGCTTACAGTATACGCAAACACTATTCTAGTCTTATGTTGCACGCCATAGCAACCTTCCTCGATAGTGTGTGTTGTACACAATACCGAATTTCACTAAATGGGATATTATTATAATATTATTATGAACTAGCCATTATGAATAGTAATACCCACTTTTTGAAATTTTATAAATTATATCATTCAAAATGGATTTCATTTTTGGATTCAGAATATCGAAATTAGCATAGGGTGAATTTTAGGTATTTTTCTGAAAACTTTCAATTTTTAATGAATAGTGAAAACAAAAGGTTGCTATTTAAAAACCGACTTATAATTTAAAAAAATATATATTTTATTTAGATTTATTTTATTTAAAAATTGACACTTAATACCTATATATGTACAATGTAATTAATTGGAGTTAGTTTAGAATAATTTTAGATATATGAATATTTTGTTGAACTTTTCACCATCTTTTACCTATCTCCTAGGAGAATTTGCAAATTCACATAAAACATAATTTTACCTCTTCTATGAGTGAAATTTCAAAAATCATAGAGAAATGGTTATTATCAAGGAGTAAAATGTGGTTCAACGGGTTAAAAATAATTTTTGGTGATTATTAACTTTTTACTTTTATTATCACAGTTTAAAGTAAATAGGGTAATTAAGGGTAAAAATGATATTAATATTACCCTAAAACATGTCCTATTTCTATTGGACAAGTGTATCTCGAGAAAAAACAGTCTTAGGAATTAAATATTATCATTTAGGTCCACTTTTATTAGATTAGGACATTTATTATTATTTAATTCAAAAAAAAGAGTTTAAAGAATTAAAATCATTGTTTAATAACTAATAAATTTTTAATATAGGGTTATTAATAAGATAAATTAGATTATAAATATTCATTAGAAATCTAAAATGATTTTCTATATTGTGGTATCTTATTTATAATTTCTAGACATTAAATAATTTAATTTATTTAAGACACAATGGTGATGCAGTAATTACCTAAATAATAAAATATAAAATTAATCGATATTATAAATACCCAAATAAATATAATTCGATATTTTTTTGAATTACACTAATTTTATAGGTTCACATGGCATGTTATTATTGATTTAAATTACTATTTTCTAACTAATCATGCTGTTATGAGTTTCACAAAAATCAATTACCAAATAGTGTCAAAATTGGCATAAAGTATTTTTTAAAAAAATATTATATTATTAATTGTTATTATATTCCTAAAAATATAAGGTTCGGAAAAATGAATTAGGTAAGGATATATATGTTAATAAGGAACCAGTTGGGGTTATTGTTTCTTGTTATAGTATGTTTATTAAACATATAGTGTAAGAAAACCAGAAGACATAGTAAAAGTTAAATTATATAACCTAGAGTTAAATCTAAATGATAAGGATAAAATAGTAATCAAAACATGTGTAAAACCCATTGGATGAACGTATTTAAAACCATCCCAACTTTATATTAAAAATAAATCAATTTGGAACCATTATAAACCGAATATGACTTTATTATAAAATAATATTTTATATTTTTCGTAAAGTGCATCTCTCATCCCTTATAAAAAGGGCACACCTTCCCTCTTCTCTACACACCATTTTGAACCATGAAGATCGGCCAATCCCTAAAAATTACTCTTCTAAACCTCTCTATTAATATAATAGTTTTTCTGGTCTTCTCAAAAGAACAACTCTAGTACCCTACGAAGAAGTTTAAAGGAGGTGCGTCGATGAAGAGGTAATCTCTTCTACCGACTCATTCAAGTTACTTTCTACTTATACTTCATATTCTTTTGTTGTTTCATTATAATGTAATAACATAAGTATTACTTATAAACTTATATGTTATTATAAATATTAAAAAACCCTATTTCACCTTCTATCCATCCTACGGAAAACAAAATCACCGTGAGTGCGTACGTATGGAATACCGTCTCCACACCGTGGTGTAATCAGTTTTTCCACCACCACCTTACATGGATGGGTATAATGGTGTCAATAATAACTATATATGATTATTATAACATCCTAAATATTATAAGATATTATATCATCCACTCCAATTTCATTCAATAAATATGGGAACGATATAATCGCTCGTGCGTACGTAAGGATTACTGTATCCACGACGCGATTAGTTTCATTTTCCACGTTAATAATTCAAGAATGACTATAAAGTTTATATAATAAGTAATCATGAATGAAATGAAATAATAATGCTACTATCTTTATGTATATATATATATATATATACACATCTTTCATCTAATTAATTCCTTTCAATTCAATGAGGAAATGAAAAACAGCGTTCATGCGTACGTACGGCCTACCGTCTCCATGAACGGTGTATTTCATTCCATTTATCGATCTATTATATATATGTATATTCTGAATATATATTATATATATAATATGTTTTATATTCTGAAATTAATTAATCATGATCTAATTAATCATATTAATAATTACAAGTCAAATCACGGGCGTTAAATGAAACGATTTAACACAAAACGCTGCTTTAACATGTAATTGACAAATGAACGAATAATATAATGTCGTAAGTGAATCATATATGATATCATAAATATTATTATGGTTCTGTTACAAGTTAATTATATGTCTAAACCCATTATATAGGAGTCTTCGACACATACGGAAAAATTGGACATAAGGTAAGGGATAATTTTGCGATCTCATTTTTATTCGAGATTTCTTATACATAAGTATTTACTGAGGTTATATTTTTCATCCATGGCCATAGAATATTTTTCATAAATTTTTTAATATTCTTCCATGTATGTTTAATGTCATGTTTATCCCTATTTGACTATTAATTTGTGTTATGGATGGAATATTTCTTTTGTTTACCATACGAGGAACTGTTTGACTTTTTCGACAAAAGTATGAGGATAATGTTTTTTTAACTTATATGGCATGAACATATTTTTACGATTTCATAAAGAATTATTTTAAAGACGATTCATCTAAAAGATATCATTAATATTTTAAATAGAATCCTTTTCGTATAAAATTTCATGTAATTTAGTGAATAGAAAATGATTTTGAAGAAGAAAAGATATATTTCTCAGTAATTCATTTCAAGTGTTTTATCAAAACCATCTTCTATCTAAGATGGCATTATTTAATATGTGTATGTTTCAAGTATAATGTTTCTATGAGTTACATGGATTCACTTTTCTTATGATTAAATGATATCCATTTGTTTTATATGGATTATGTTCTGATGGGATGATGTTTTTGAAACCCATTTTATTCTTTGAGTTATGTTGAATGATTTATGTTTATGTTGTTGCACACGTAAAAATGATTTCATTATGAGATGGGTGGGACCTATATCCCCCTCCAATGAATTGGGTAAATATTTATATCTCATGAGATAGATATGGAAGGAATGGAATGTTAATCTGGTTCAGTGATACAAGACTGGAACGAGGAGTGAGCTTGATTCAGTAAGTCACTTTGTCCTCTAAGATGGTCTTGATAGCAATGACTTTTCTAATATGGAAATAATATCATCTGATTAATGATTTTACACAATTAAATGTTTTATTCCCATGCTATTTTATCATGATTGATGTTCCTTTATAATCTATGCCTTCCGTACTTCCAAGATTTATATCACAACTCAAGTTTTTGATGTTTAGACATTATTAATGAATAAAATATATACTTTAGATAAAGAACATTGGGAAAACTGTCGTAATCCATAGAAACATAAAAAAATTTACCATATAAATAGAGGAAAAAACATAGAAACATTGAAAAGTCATATGAGTAGGAAATAGAAACTTTGGGCCAAAACCTAATGATTCCCATATACTTTATTGTGGGGAATCCCATGATGTCCAAAAAATAATGTTATATGTACATTAAATGATGTTCATGAATTTTTTTTGAATGATACAACGCTATCCACACATTAATATTGTGAATAAACTATATTATTTGTTGTCAATATAATATAAACAAACCAAACATTACATATAATTAATTTTTGAAATGGAAGGAATGACTCCCACACATTATTTTGTGATCAAACCCATGACTTCCATGAAATAAACCATAATATCATGACAAATGAAAAAAAAGATGAATTAGAGTTTTATTTGATACCCAATCATAAAAAAATGTTATACCATATATATTTTCCCTATAAAATCAATAATAAATCTCATTATGAAAACCCATGGTATAAAAATTTGATAAATAAAAATATCAAATTGTATTACGTATGATGATGTTATAAATTAGATCAGTTGATACAAATAATTAAATTTCATAGAAATAAAATTTTCAGAAGATATTTTAGTGTTTTATCAATATCATTATCCATAATAGATATATAATTGGGTTATATATATTAATAATAGGTAAATCTGAAAATTATCATTCATTTAAAAATTCCTGCATGGTTATTAAAAAAATAATATAACGAGTCATAATTAAAAATAATATTTGATAAGGGGATAAGGGGATATTTTAAAAAATTATTTAGAGATATATCCCACTAATTGATATTTGAGAAGAAGAACTAATTTTTATTTTAGAATATATGGAGTACTACATAACATATAAAGATAGGACATAAATTGACATTGTAATATTGTAAAGTTTTAATTCAAACTAGAATATTTAAAACTGTAGTAATGATTTGTAATAAAAATTTATAAAATATTTTAGAATTTTTATAGGATGTAATTATGATTTTTCAAAAAAAATTAGTGAAAAATGGTGGAAAGAAAATAGATAAAAATATAATAGAAGTAGTCATTGAATATGAGGAGTTTGAATGCTAAAAATATTAAATTTTTTAATCAATTAATTCAATAAAAATTATGTTATTGTAGTAAAAATGTAAATTACATAGATAAAAATAGATAATATCACTTCAAAAACAACGGGTGTAAAATATATATATTAAATAAGATCCTTAATAATGATTCTATCTAGAAAAATGGAATTGATTTAATTAAACACTTATGAATATCAAAATTATTGGTTTAAAAATAAATTGGAATAATATTAATGAGAATGATATATAAATCCACTAAAAATATAGTGGAAATAAAATAAAATACAATAAGATTTGTTTAAATCTTATTTATATTAGTGTAGTTTATGAAAATTCATATTAACTCACTGAAAGGAAACTGAGTTACGAAATCCCAATAAAAATTTGCTTACTTTTATTTCAAAATCCTGTCTTGATTGAAGTTCATATGTAATAGTAAATAACATTAATATATATATATATATATATATAATAATGAGATAATATGTCATTGTTGAAATATATCAACTATATAATTGAATATATATTCCAATTTTGAACATGTCTCCATATTGTAAAAGTTATTCAAAAATTATAATGATTGTTTTGTCATTTCAATAAAAAATAAATTAAATGAGTGTTCATCAATTTGATTTTTCAAAAAATAAAATAATTTGGAAGGTATGGTAAATTTATAATTAAAACAAGAAAAGGAAAAAATTGTTTAAATGGAATGTGTCTCAAATAATGAAATTTTGGATATAAAACGCTTCCCTTTAATTATCACTATGTTAGACACAATCATACTTCGTTAGAAAATCCAGCATAATCTTGTCATGTATTCACTTTGGGGGAAGGATATATTCATTATTATTGTGATCATGATATTATAAACATGTTCAAATAGTCCCACATATTTATAATAAGAATTGATTTCATATAAATTCTGAGGAATGATGTTTTTTTTGTGTGGGAGCAAGTGATCTCGTTTTATATGTTAAAATGAGGGGAATATACGAGAAATATAATTATTGGTTAGGGGTAAACATTGAATAACATGAGAAAATTTTAAGTTACATAATTTTATAATTATGATACATGTAGTTGTTTATATATAACACAACAAATTTTTTTAAAAAGTTGTTTTTTTTCATTTTAATTTAAAAAAATCATGCAATGAAATATTAAGCATTTTACAACCACAAGAAAGTCTAAATATTTAGTATGTTAATAAATTTTTATTAATAATATATAGTCACCCATTGTACATAATATTTTTTCGTTCACCAAAATTTGAATTATTTTTAGATTTCTTAATTTTATATATGATAAAATGAATATATATATTAAAAGACAATATATTTGGAAAAAAATATTTTTATTCAAAAATGAATTTTTTTAAATACAAAATTCTATTGATATTATTATATATCAATTTCCAATGAAATAAATATTTCTATATTTTATTATCAAAAAATATATTTTATTATATTCCTTATATTTATATTGGAAAAATATATTTATTATGAATTAAATGATTAATATAAAAGAATTAAATTTAGTTAAAATAATATTACCATTGTATTTAAAATTTACTATAATAACTTATTTTTTATGTTAATAAATGATAATGAAAAATATAAAATTTATCTGTTTATTTGTTAATAATTCTAGAAATTTTTTATTAGATTAAATTTACAGAGGTGATATAATTTTATATTTATATATGAGTGAAAAATGAATTAAATGTTTTTTTAAATAAAATTTAATTTTTGGAAAATATGAATTCATATCATTTAAATACATAAGAATAACTACAGATTGATTGTATATTTTTTCCTTATATATATTATGAAAATATTTCATTAACATTGTTGTGTTGAAGTGATTAATATTTATATGATTACAACATATAACACTTCTAAATTAAGAAATTTTGGTAAAATATTAATCATTACTAATAAAATATTAATAAGAATAACTATATATGTTTATACAAAAATATTTCACTATATAGATCATATAATCTTTATTTAAAAATAATATTACAATGATTATAATCATTTGTAATGAAAATATGTAACAACAAATTATTTTTATTTATAAATATTTTAATTTATCTTTTTATTTTTTGTGAAATTATTTATTGTTTGGAATTTTTATTATTTTTAATTTGTTACTATCTTTAATAAGATATCTTTTTTATCCTAACCATTTCATTTATCGGTGTTTAGGGTGGTTATTGAGTGGGATTTTAGTAGGGTTTCAAAGGAAATTGATGGGTTTGCTAATCCTTAATAATAACACAACTTAATATTTGGTGTGGTTATTTATATTGAGTTAAAAATAGTTTTCTACTAGGATAAATAATTTTTTATGATTTTTTTGGTTAGTGATTGTTTTGGAGTTTTCCATGTTACTCTTAATGCTCAGTAGTGGGTGAAACACGAATGTTTCACATTTTTTTATCATTTTGGAGTTGGGTGTACTTTTATGTTGAGGTTTCATTAGTCTATGTAATGGTATAATATATATTTGATGATGTTATGTATCTTGTATGAGAAATGATAGTAATTTTTTCTTTATATATATTATCAGATGTAATTTTATTAGTGGAAACATAGTTATTAGTTTCACGATGGTTTTTAAAACACTGAAGGTAACTATTTATGAAGATGATTTCCATGGAGAATCCACATGTGTGAAAATGGGGAAGCCTAAAATTCCCCCATTTATCAATATTAATGGTCATTATAATGGTAATATTTTATGTTGTAGAGTCTCTAAGGTTTATTTGAGGGATTTAATAACACGAATAATTGAGCATCCAAACTCGAGTTATTGATTAAGTGAGTCCAAATAGTGAGTAATTTTTCTAAAATCCATGGTGATGGATGTGGGGGTTGTTTAGGATGATTTATGATTTTTTAAAAATGATAGAAATTATGTCGGTATGATGAGTCAAATAGTGATTGTATAGAACTATTCATTGACTTAATGCTTCATGATTATTATGAGATTCACTATATGATGGTCGAGTTTTTCAGAGCTTCGTTTATTAATATAGGTTGCGATATCGGGGGTTCAATTTTCTACGCTTTCTCAATAGTCGTAGTAAAAAAATGTAATTTTCTCCCTCCTATATCAACATATTATTAGTTTTAAAACTCATTATATCATAATATCATTTCTATTAAATCATGTTCAATGATTCAATATATTTTCTTTTTAATTTTTTTTGTAATCATAATACATTCATTTTTTACACTATCAAACAATATTGATTAAATACAAAGAATTAAAAATGAACTCAATGATGAGATTGAGGATATGTAAGTTGTGAAAATTTGGATTTTAAATATTTAGGAATTATGTTCATGTGGTTTTACTACTATATATATATATGTATATTAAATGAAAGGAATGAATAATTAATAATGAATGTGGTAAATAATGGATTGAAAATATAAGAGGATGAGGTCTATTATAAGTACAAATATATTATGAAAAGAATACCTCAATATTTATAATAATGAATGTTTCTTAATGTTGATTTGTTTATATGATTCTCTCAATATTTTTGTGAACTCATTGGAATTGGGACCATTTGTGTTTTCATGTTTAAAAATTATGAACTATTCACCTAAAATATTATTATATTTAAATAAATGATTCCCTTCACTGAATAAATTAATTTTTAATTAATGAAAATAAATGTATTAAAAATATTTAATGTTATGATAATTCATTTTAAAATTTTAATAATTAATTATATTTTCTTGAGTAATATTCATTATAAGAATTCTAAGAAATTTTTTAGTTAAATTAGAAAACATTTTTTTTATACAAAATTGTGTTTCAATGTGTCATATAGTTTTAATAAAAATAATAATTTAAAAATTAAATAATTAAAATTTAGATAAAGTAACTCCACTTTTGAATTCATTAAGTTAAAAATATTTTACGATTATTTTTTGTGAATTTTTGGAACTATTTTATTTTTTAATTAGTATTCAAAAATAATTATTTTTAAAGAAATTATTCTATACATTACAATGGTTCCTATGGTTGATTTTTTATTTTGGATTATTAATGAAATTTAATTTGTCATTTGGGATAATAAATAATTAAATAACCTTTAATTCAGTCAAAATAATACTCGAAGTTGTATTAATAATATTTTGATGCACAAATTAATTTTTATGAAAAAACTATTCATCATCAAATTCTGGGGGTTCAAATAAGAAATTGTAATACATATTCATTTAATTTATATTCATAAAATTATGTGAATTTTTATGATCACAATAATAAATATTATATTATAAAATCATTATTATTTTTGGTTATAATGAATTTTAAATACAATAAATAATCTATTATCATGATCAAAGTAAAGACTTGTATACAAGGGGTCAGACTAAAGAGATAAGGGTTATAACTACCTAGAAATATTTATAAATTATATTATGTAGAAATATTTTTATTCTATATCATATATTTTTCTAAAATGGTCAATTTCATATCCAAATTTAATTAATTAAGAAATTTATTTTTTATAATCTATTTAAATATTCCAAGTGTGTCATCACCCACACATATTAAATGACACCCCATCTAATATCATATCCATACATAATTAGAGTTTTTATAGGAAAATAAAATATGATAATCCACACTCACATACCTTTCCACAGGGTTGTGGACCTATTTTAATTATAAAACAACGATATGAATGTTTTAGCAGTCACCCTAAAGAGGATGTTGAATGAAGATATGTGGTTCTTAATTGAGGTTTATTTATTTATTTATTTTTCTTGACCCCATAAAATATTATTAAACCATATTGGAATAATAATACCATAATATAAGCTATAATTTTTTTCATTTTAATGAATTAATATAACCCCAACTATGTTTTCCATCAAAATTATTGTAACCATCATATATTTGTATGTTAGATTTTTCCTGAGAAACATATTTAATACAACTTCTATCACCATCAATCCTAGAAGGTAAAAAAATATGGATTAAATTTACATGTAAAACAAAAATACAATAATTATTATTATTTAATAAATATGTTTTAATTTTTATTATATTTCCATCCATTGATAATTTATAACATCGTTCATGTGTATGTGTGAATTACCAATTCAATGAAGATATGCGACTAATTTTTCATTAAAACCTGACATGGATTCTATATATAAGGCTATTTAAATAAATAATTAGATATTTATCATATAGTATTAATTTTTCCTTGTAATATGATATTAACCGTCGTCCAAACATATATTTTGAAAAATTGAAATTTTACAAATGTGTATGTATGATAGACCTTATCGATGATTGCTATATAATTTATTGTTAAATGAAAGGATTGTTTCTAATAAGGGTATAATAATGATCTAAACATTATAATTATCTCATTTTATTATTATATAGAATTACCTCTTCAACTATAGTGAATATATCACATTTATTTATGAAATATGAGAAGAATATAATCAAAACATTTTAGGAGACCTTAATAAATTATGTAATCGTATATTACATGGTAATAAATTAAATAAAATGAAGAAAAAATTATTTAAAAAGTAAAAAATGAATATAAATTTATTAATAGGGAACATAATGAATGTATATAACAATTCATAATTAAGGTAGTTTCCATTTTATTAGAAACATAATTTTAAAAAGACTTGATAATTTATTTTCTATATCATTTTCTAACATATCTATATTATTAAAAAAAATATTCATTTATATAACCATAAATTAATTAAAATTATCTCTTAATGCCTATTTTTTACATTTCTTCAATGGTTTTCAAAAGTAATATATTTTTAAAACGTTTTTACATTATTACAAAAAGTAAAAATGGATGTTCTATTTTAACATATACGGCGTCAATGGAATTTCCATCCCCAACAACAATTATTTTATTTTCTGGGATCATTTTAAAATTTCAATGTTTTTTTCAAATAATATCACTCCATCACAATATTATGGGAATCATATATTTTAAAATTTTATTTTTATTGACTTGGTAATATCAATATCATTAAATATTTGAAAATGGGCTTTAAATAATTATTTTTATATTTTTGAAAATAGAAATGAAATAATTTTTCATGAATGTTATGGAACTTATAGATTGATTCAGAATGATGTTTGTGACTTATAAAAACCATGTCAATGGTTTTTCATGATATAGATCATGATGAAGGGTGAGCCCAATTCAGCTCTAAAATTGCATTTGGTAATGGCAATATTTTATGAATAATAACATTTGATATTGAACATATTGGTTATGTAATACCCACAAATATTAAAGAGTGGAAAACAATATTTGATATAATTTTTTTTCAATAAAAAAAAATTTTAAATAGAATGTAACAACCTGATACATTATAAAAAATTTCTTTTAAATTAAATTCAATCTCATTGATATATTGCAATACATGTATAATTATGATTGAAAGAAACACAATACTCTACTGAAATATTACTATTCATACATAACCTCTATAACATAGAAATTAATTTTTAGGGTACTAATATTAATATATAAATTATATAAATTAATTTTTTTCATTAATTAATAAAATATATTCAATATATATATATTTATTAGAAATAAAATAATAATCATTTAAAAAAAGAAATGTCAATTTTTAGAAATTGTGTTTTTCATAAACATTATTCAAACATTGAAGTGATAATGTAATATAAAAGAATACAAATTATAAAAAAGTTATTTTAGAATATAAGAATTAATTTTTCAATATACATCTAAATATTATCATTTGGTTAAATTTTGATAATATTTTTAGAAGATTATGTTTTTGATAAATACTATAAAATACAATTCTTAATGATAATTGTATATTAAAATAAAATAAATTCAATGATAAATTTAAATTTAAATATATTTTAAATAAAAATTTTAAAATAATATTAATATTAGACAAATTCAGTTAATAGGAATAAATATCATTTTGAATTCAAATATTAAAAAAATAAATATTGGACTGTAATTGTTTGGAAAAGTAGTTTCTTAACCAGCCATATGTGATTAATTTTAAATTGTATTCTACCAAATTGCGAAATGAATTTGGAAAAAAATATGAAATATTTTTAATTAGATTTATTTATATTTTCTTATATTTTAATCATGATTTTATTATATAATTAATTTTGAATATAGGTAGAATTAATAAATACATTCGCGATAAAAATTGGTTTATGGAGGGTAAATCTAAAATGATAAGTGCCAAAATTAACCAAAAACATGCCAAAACACACATTTTTGATATATTTATACCTTATCCACCCTAAGGTTTGGTAATTATATATTTTTTAGGAATAAATAAATTGAAAATCATGGGTATAACTTTTTATTTCAAAAATTCCCTTGTGTGTCATCTCTACCAATTATAAAAGGCCAACTCCTCTAATATATTCATCTGTATTCCAAAAAAATTTGGTTCTGCCAAGAACTACCAAAATAAATTTATGAAAACTAAAACAAATATATAGAATATTTATTTTTCATAAATATAATCTAGCAAGGATTTACCTATAATAATAAAAGATCCCACAGAAGGTGTAACATTCATAACCTGCATATTTGTTTTATTTCTTCTTCCACCACCATAAAAAATAATTAAAATAATATTATATAATAACATAATTATTTTATCATATTATTATATGTTACTATTTAAATTTAATAGCCTATATCCATCTCAACTTCCATGAAATGGATAACGAAACTGTCATTCTTGTGTATAATGTACTACTGTCTCACGAACTGATGTAATTCATTTTGAATGTACATATATCAATGATATATGTATGGATTGATTAAAAAATTATGATAAATATGATGTTATTATTATACATTCATTATTATATTAAATATTACTTCATCATTTCAATTTTATTGTTATACGATAATGCCACAATCTCTACAGTGGACAACAACCTTGAAAAGATATATGATTCCCCTTTCTAATATATTTTACCGGGATGCTAGTAAAGAAAAATTTAGTGACATGGTTTTGATATATAATTAATAAACACAATTCTAGATATATATTATTACATAAAACATCATAACTTCTCAACTATTGGTTAATAATAACATCGCTCGTGTATATGTGTGGACCAACGCCACCACATACAATTGTGAAATGCTTTTCATTATGTATTCAAATGGACGGAAATATTTATATATGTATTTTATATAAATTGCTAATATTTACTAATAATAAATATATAATATTTATTTAAATTTTTTTTCCCTTTCATTCCTTTCATTAATAAAATGGAAATGGAGTTCATCCGTACGTATGACCTACCATCTCCCAAAATTGTGTTAAAAATTTCAATCGCTAAAATTATTTTAATACAATATACAAATTTATATTGATTATATATGATATAGTTATCATTTATCTGATTCTGTACAAGAGGGAAACCTGGTCTATGTAAAATTACTGAAATTACCCAAAAAACATACCCATAAAGGGAAAAATTATCATATGACATAGTGATTTCCAAAATAAATATCCAATAAACGACATATAATAGACTATAGATAAATCATATACGGTAACATATATATATATATATATATATATAATTATGGTTTTGTATTATAATTTTAATTGAATCATATTAATTATATATAATGTTTGTAAAAATTTGATGGATGTCGAACCTGATGTAACACCCTAACCATAGTTTCCCAGAGTCTGTGATTTATTACATAACATTGGCATGATACAACGAATAGTGTTCTAAAGGACTGATCATTTTAGTATTCCTGGAAACATGATACATACATAAGTTCAACATTACAACTTGAAAAGAAATAAAACACAAATTTATTCCATTAGAAACATCCAAGACTCCTAGATATGCTTCTGGGTTACTCATAACTAACTTCTCCATATCCTGGGAAAATGAATCTTAAGAAAGTGGTGAGCTCAAACTCTTAGTAAGTGTATGAAATATAGAAGGAGATAACATAAACACCAGGCATGGTGAATAATTGAAAACTCATGCATTTAAAAATAATAAACCTGAATACATTATGGCAGGAATATGAGGGGAGTAAATAATGCCATAATAAAACATAGTCCTGGGTATTCTAATAGTTGAATAACCTCATGAACCATCATTATTATATTCTTTGTGAGGGAATGTATACTTCCATACATTATGAATCATTTTTTCAAGGCCTCATCCATGACATTTAAAAATAATTAGGACTCATCGAAAACAATATATGAAATTGGGAAAGGCCTTTTTCAATTGAACGTATATTTGTCTCTTGAGACCTACCGATGCACCGAGGAGCTTTAGTGGGCACCACCCGTCACATACTATGTCCATCACATTACTCATATGAAAAGGATGAAACATAACATAAACATTCGTACTAAAACTATCATAAGAAATGTCAATACATTAACCATAAACAATTACTAGTATAAAAATAAATCACCCCCGGTCAAACATATCACAAAACATTGAATACAATATGGAAGATTTGTATCATAATAATTCAAGTTCAAACAAGTTTAAAAACCATCAATGGACGTTGAAATAGATAAATGAAAACTATTTGATAGAAATACCTCTTTCTATTTTGAAACCATTTAAGAGTCACATAATTTAAAAAGAAAAGATTTATTTTGAAAATGTTCTTATAAGCTTGTAAGGGAATCTTCGATGATGTTATAATGGTGAAAAATATTTGCACCCTCCGTATAAGTTAAAAAACATTCTGACCTTAATTTTGCTGAATAGGTCATAAAGTACCTTGTTTGGAAAATGAGGGAAAGATTCATTTCAAAACATATAAGGTCAAATAAGGGTGTAAATTAAATTAACTCATTATCTAGTAAATATTAATAATGATTTGAAATACATTTTAAAGGAAACATGGATGTGGCTGAAAAAGAGGTCTCAGTAGATACTTAAGTAAAAACAACAATGGATAATAAAGAGATTGTGAAATTAACCCTTAACATGTACATTCCATTATTTTATGGTATGTTAACCTCCTATATAATAGTTAAAAAATGTTATTAAATTATACAAGAACTATACACAAAAATATTATGTCATATATGAAACTCTAATATTGTTTTGTTAATAATATTTTAGTAGTATCATCATTTCTGGTGTTAAGTAATTAATTTCCCATTAAATGCTTGGTTACATAAGGCTTTTTTGTTATGGATAGGATTTATTTGATTCATATACAAAATTATATTATGTTTATAAACATTATTTTTAATCATAATATGAAAATTATACTTGAATTATTACGATGGGTAATGAATCTCATCGCGTTCGTGGAGACGGTAATGCTTGTGTACGCATGAGAAAAAAAATCATTATATTGATGGAGAAATAATATGTAATAGGATGGTATATAAAATATACCAAATAATTAACATGGTATATTTTTTATTTACATAAGTTATACTCATTATTATACCCATCCAAATAATGTGGTATATAAATAACAAACTACACCATGACGTGGAGACGGTAAGACGTACGTATGCACGTATGGTGACTTTGTCATTCATATGTTGGATAAAATAATGAATATTGTTACACCATTTTTATAATAAAATTAAAATATATAAAAGGTACTGGAGTTGTTATTTTTGAATGGAAACCACAATGGAAGAGGAAGTGGAAGATGAAAAGAACTTGAAAGTGGTGATGAAATATTTACCTCTTTTTCAGGTTCTTTCTTTTAATTTGATCAAAATAGCTACATAGGATATATTTATGACCAAATGAAGTCATCTATGATGAAGGTAGGAATTTCGGGAGGATATTTGTGTAGGTTTTGTCCTAGCCAAATGGATTCGGTGATGTGAAAATAAGAGAAGCATAAGTACCCTTATATAATAGAGGTGTTGGTCACATTAAAAAAATCATGAATTATTATTTTATAATTAAGTCATTTTGGGATTCTAATAGCTCAAAATGATTTATTTAGAGTTTAAGGTGTGGGTGGGGCGAAAACCTCTCAAAAAATAAGTTTTAGACAGGTTCAGGTCACCATATTAACCGTATCTTTTAGATTTAACTCTTAGTTAAATAGTTTGACATTTACCGTGTCTCGTTGTATTTGTAAATTATGTGGTTAATAAACATACTATAACTATCCAATAGAACCAAAAGTGGTGATTTATATATATAACTTTATTTATGTCCTTTGGAAGATCATCAGTATTTTATAAATATTATAAAAATTAATAATATAGTATTTATTTAAAACTCAATTACGTCCATTTTGAGACTATTTAGTATTTAGTTTTTCAGAAAATCATAACAAAATTATTACTTCATAAATAAAATTAATCCACACTAACTTGTCATATTAATCTATAAAATCAGTACAATTCATCAAAAGTTTCAAATTACATTTATTTTTGTATTTATAATATAAATTATTTTAATCTATCGTTAATAAGTAAATTACTACATCATCATTGTGTCATAAATAAATTAAATTATATAATGTCTAATAATTATAAAAAATACCATTATGTATGAAATATTTTTAGATTTATGATTAATATTTATAGAATAATTTATATTGTTTGTAGACCTATATTAAAAATGTTTTAGTTATTAATCATTGAATTTAACTCTTTTAACTCGTTTTTAAATAAAATAATAATAAATGTCCTAATCTAATCCAATTAGACCAATGGGGGTAATATTTTATTCATAAGGTTGTTTTTGTTCGAATTATACTTATACAATAGAATTAAGACATGTGTTAGGTAATTATGGTATCATTTTTACCCTTGATTAGCCTATTTACTTATAACCATGGTAAATAAAAGTAAAAAGTTACTATTCACCAAAAATTATTTCCATCTTATTGAACCACATTTTAGTTACTGTTATTTACCATCTCTCTCATATTTTTTAAATTCAAGTCACAAAAGTGGTAAAATTATGTTTTAGGCAAATTTTCAAATGCTCAATGGAGATGGGTAATATACGGTAAAATGATTAATGAAATTTGTATATATCTAAACTTATTATTAAATACCTCTACTGAATTACATTGAAATTATATAGGTATTATGTATCTATTTTTACCTAAAATAAATTTAAATAAAATAAATAATTATTTAAATAAAATTTTTGTTTTAACCAATAACGTTGTATTTTTCACTATTAATCAAAAATTGAATGTTTTCAGAAAAATGCCCAAAATTCATCCTAATCTAATTTCTATATTCCGAATTCAAAATTGAAGTCCATTTTGAAAAATGAATTTTATAAAATTTCAAAATGGGTGTATTAATATTCATAACGGGTAGTTTCATTAGTCACATTATGATAGAATCTCGAAGTTGCATACACTGCAAGCAATTGCATTATTCAAAGGGAAATGTATTGTGGAAGATTGGTGTGTTACATTCATCCCTCCTTCAAATAATTTTCTCCTAAAATTTTCTTAAATACACCTGCACAAAAAGATTCAGGTGGTTCTTCATCATATATTTTTCTATTTCCCACATTATCTTTTCCTTATTATGGTTTATCCATTGAACATTTACTAGACAAGTCGTCCTGTTTCTCAACATTTGTTATCTAGTATCAAGAATATTGATAGGCTCTTAACTATTAGACAAATCAGCTTCCAATTTAATTTAGTCATATTTGAGTACATGCGTTGGGTCATACATGTATTTTATCAACAATGATTTTTGGAACACATCGTGAAATTTGAAGAGATTAGGTGGAATTTTTAAACGGTACGCTAAATCCCCAATTCATTATAGAAATTTGAAAGGTCATATGTACCTAAGACATAATTTACTCTTCATAAAAAATTTTATAACATCCTTTCATGGAGATACCTACAAGGAAACGTGACCTTTTACTTGAAATTCCAAATCCATATATCGGTTATCAGCATAGATCTTCTTCCTACTATAAGATGCTTTGATGTGGGATACGATAACCTTCACCTTTTCAATCATTTCCTCAAAACGTTCTAGACCTATGAGTTTTCATTCCCCAACAACATCCCAACATGTTGGATTGCGACATCTCTTTCCATATAACACTTCATATGGTGCCATATGAATACTTGAATGGAAGAAGTTGTTATAGGAAAATTCTACCAGACTTAAATATTTATCCCACATACAACAAATATTCTTGTGAACAAGATCTCCACATGTCTTCTATTGTTTCAATAGTCTATTCTAATTGTCCATTAGTTTGAGGGTGGTAAGCAGTGCCCAAACAAAGTTCAGTATCCACGGATTTCGAAATTCATTTCAAAAATCTCGATTTAAACGGGGATTACAATCAGAAAAAATCTAAAGGGGTACTACATGATGTCTTACAAATTCATTAATATACATTCGTGCAAAATGTCCATTTGGTAAATCTTCTCTTATAGAAAAAAAATGTGCTTCCTTTTTAAAATGTCCAACAATGACCCATATTCCATCATTCCTTCTAAGAGTAGTTGGTATACAAATGAAAAATCTCATCATAATATCCTCTAATTTCCACATAGTTATTGGAATAGGTTGCATGACTCCTCTAGGATGTTGTCTTCTAGCATTAACTTTTTGAAAAAACAATACATCATGACACAAAATCAAAATTCTACCTCTTTATGTTGTCCCACCAAAACAGTTCCTTCAAATATCTATACATCTTGGTGCTCATAGGGTGAATAGAAAAATTGGACCTATGAGCATCATCCAACAATTACATTTTTATATCAGGTATATCGGGACCACAAATTCTCTTCCAAAATTTCACAATTCTATCTTCATATACAATTTCACTCAATCTTCCATCATTTAAATCATTTATGTTCTTTTGAAACTCCTCATCATTAGTCTAGGAACTCATTATCATTTATATTAATGATGGTTTGGAACCCATTTTAAAAAGTATTTATGTTTCAACTTCTTTGGTTATTACCATATCCATCTTTACAAGACCCATGAAAATAGGATGCATTTCAACTCTAATCTTGTTCAAAACACCATGGTCCTTTCTACTCAAATCATCTGCCACCTTATTTTCCTTCCCCATGTGGTAGTGTATTGTGCAATCATAATCCTTGAGTATTTCAAGCCATCTCTTTAGATACATTTTTAGTTCTTTTTGTGAGAAATAATACATCAAACGCTTGTGAATAGTAAAAATATCACATTTTCCACCATTATGATACTGTCTCCATATCCTTAGAGGGAAGATTACAGTTTCTAACTCAAGATAATTAGTAGGATTGTTTTTCTAGTGAATTTTTAAATGTCATTATTCTTAGGCAAAAACACTATCATTCTACATAAGACACAACCATGTCCTTTCATTGAAGCATCACTATAAATAACAAACCCATCATTCCTCAATAGTAGAGTCATGATAGGAGAATTAACTAATCTTTTCTTCAGTTCATAAAAACATTATACACACTCTTTTGTCCAAAAAAATTAATCCCTTCACATGTGAGCTTGGTTAATGGGTTATCCATCCAAGAAAAATTCTAGACGAAACATCGATAATAACCTACTAAACCAATAAAACTACATACCTCACTTATACTCATTGGTGCTTTCCATTCCTATATTGCCTTGGTATTTGAAGGATCAACATATATTCCATCCTTAGAGAAAATATGTCTTAGAAAAGAAATCACCTTATGCCATAATTCAGACCTGCTATACATTCCATAAAATTCATTTCTTTTAACAGTCTTGAGAATTATGTGCAGGTGATTTTCATGATCTTCGTAGATTTTAGAGTATAGCAAGATATAATCAATATATATGAGTAAAAATTCATCATGATATTCCTTGAAAACTATATTCATTAGATCCATGAATATTGAGGGTACATTAGTCAATCCAAAAGGCATTACATCAAACTCGTAATGCCTGAACCTGGTTCAATATAATGTTTTCAGAGTGTCTTCCTTCTTCACACACAACTGATGATATATAGATCGAAGTTAAATCATTGAAACATATTTAGCTCCATGAATTAGGGAGAATAAATCATCAATGCGAGGTAGAGGATACATGTTCTTTATATTTATAGCAATGATCTCCATGTAGTCAATCCACAACCACATAGAGCTGCATTTCTTATTAACCAAAAATACATGGGATTCACATATAGAAACACTACAGTGAATATGTCCCTTATTACTAAATTCCATTAGATGTTTCATTAGTTCCACTAATTCCCCAGTGTCCATTATATAAGGTGTCTTTGATATGGGCCTTGAACCAGGAGTTAAATCAAAGGAAAACTCAATTTCTCATTCTAGAGGATGTCCACGAAAATCCTATGGAAACACATCAACATATACATACAAAATAGTTAAATACTCTATTTGAAAATTACTTTACTCACACACAATTATTTCATTATCATCCTCCCCAATGACTGAATTTATTAGATCTTTTAGGGGTGGATCTACATATGAATCATATGGTGACATTTATAGTCTAAAGATAAGGTTCTCCTTATCATCAATGAGAATTTTAACCTCCTTCGTCTTACAACAAATTTTCACATCATGTTCTGAAAACTCATCCATACAAATGATTATATTAAATTCAATCACTGGTATGACGATTAGATCTGTAGATAAATGTCATTTTTATGCCTTATTGGGGACTGATTCACAAAACTTTATTGCAATTATACATCCCTTAGTATTTTTGAATGAACACACCGTTATTAAATCAAATTGAAAATAAATATTTTTCGTAGCAAACATGGTAGATATAAAACAATGTGATGATCCATAATCAAATAATGCATTGTCTAAACCTGAAAAAACAATTACATTATCAGCCACCACATCTTTCGGAGATTTATCCTCACCAGTAGTTATCGCATAAACTTGTCCTTGATCCCTAGGCCTTTTCTAAGGTGTGTTTCATTAATTTTTATGAAATTCATTTTCAAAATGTCCCATCTCCCTAAAATTGTATCATTGAACATTGGTATCTTCATTATTCCCCTTACAATCACTACTAAGATGGCCTTTCTGTCCACATTTGTAGCATATTCCTCTTTCTTTTATACATGCACCGGGGTGCTTCTTTCCCAAATTATCACAGGGGGGATATTCAACTATCCCATTCTTCCATGTTTCCTTACTTTCCTAGTGATTTCAGTATTACTATTCTTGTCATGTATTACTTTAAAGTCGTATAACATAGAAATTTTTTTTTCATGATAGCACTTGAGATAATATCTTCATACAAACAGAAATATTGAGAGACTAATGATCAAAGGTGAAATTGTTTTAACCCATCAAAAAACAATCATTCATACTTATTAGGTTACGTATATAATTTTCACCATGCATTGCTAACCTTGTAATGATAGCTTAATACGTTGTGACATTATCATCCTCTTTTTGTCTCGGACTCAGAAATTGTGTTTCCATTTCTGCTCGATGGACATGAGGAAAGTATTTATTAAAGAAAATATCATTAATATCTCACCTTATCATACATGATACTTTTGCATCCTCCATTGTGTTTTGAATTAATGACCACCATTGATCTACTTCTCCAGTGAGGCAATAAACTACAAGGACAAATTTATACCTTCTGCTACTCCCCAAGGAAAGAAATATTTTCTCTAAGGAACATATCCATTGTTCAGGTACAAATGGATTTATAGACACATTTAATGATGGAGGTTGTTTCAACATGAATCGATCTAGAATTGATCCTCTATTTTTTGGTTCAGGGTGCACCGTACAGGTAAGGTTATTATTTATAAATAGTGTGAGTTATCCCAGTATTGTGTCAGGCTGATCAACACCAAGTGCATCAACAACTCCTCTATAATTATCTTGAGATGGAGGGAAATCCCTACTTGGATTATGTTTGTTGATATGGTTTACATTCCTTCCTGTAGTTTCCATTTTAAAATAATGGCATACATTAGGTTAGTTTATGGACCACAATACATAATTCCAATCTTGTAAAATAGTTATTATAAATTGATCAGTTTATGGATATTATCCATAATCATGAAAATGTTTTTTTTTGAGGAGGTACATACTCATAAATCCTTCATAATGGATTGTAATGAAATATAAATTATCCTTATCATATCACTAGGGGAGTGCCGTAACCAATAGTGTTGAAAGGCCTTTTTTCGAGCACCAGTTCCTATTAGATCATAGATCAATGTAGTGCTTTCGGGTTTTACCCCTAGATACATCTATGCTAGACCCACCTATACCTGATCATATCCAGACAGACATGTATTTCATAGAAAACTCCCAATATCACTATACTACCGAAATTCTAGAATAATCTTCTATAATAATCCTCTAAGTCTATCTTAGGATAATGTTCTCTAATCATGATTTTTCTAAATCTAGTATCGAAGGATTGTACTAAACTTTATCTAATACCAACTATAACTCCCTGACCATAGTTACCCACAGTCGGTTATTTATTACATAAAATTGGAAAGATACAAGGAATAAAGTATCAGAGGACCTATTAGCTTAGTATTCCTGGAAACAAGATACACACCTATGTTCAACATTACAACTGGAAAAGAAATACAACAATAATTTATTCCAATAGTAATATCTAAGTCTCCTAGATAGTCATGAAAGTCACTCATAACAAACTAATTCATATCTCGGGAAAATTAATCATAGGAAATGGTTGAACTCAAATGATATGTATGAGTAATCAATACAGTGGGAGATAACATAAAAATTAGGCACGGTGAATAATTTAAAACACATGCCTTTACAAATAATAAACATGAATAATTTATGGACGGATTATGAGATGAGTAAATAATGACCTAATAAAACATAGTCATGGGTATTCAACTAGTGGAATAAATAAATGAACCATCATTATTATTTTCATAGCGAGGGAATGTATAATTACAGTCATTCTGTGAAATGTTGTAAAAGACTCAGCAGAGGCGTCTAGAAATAATTATGTCCTCAGCTAAAACCAGTTATCAAATTTGGAAATCCCTCAGACAATTCCACGTCTAATTATCTCATGTTACATACTGATGCACTGAGGATTTATAGTGGGATCCACCCATTACATACTAAGTCCAATACATTCATCTTATGGAAAGGTTGAATCATAACATAAAAATTCGTAATAAAACTAGCATATGAAATGTCAATAAATTAACCATAAACGATGAATGGGATAAAAATAACACATCAATAATGAAACATATCACAAAACCATCGATACAATATGGATGACTTGTATCATAATCAACCAACTACGAATAATTTTGATATCCATCTATTGATGTTAATGTAGATGAAATGAAAACTATTTGAAAGAAATACATATTTCATTTTTGAAACCTTTTAAGAGTCACATAATTATAAAATAAAACATTTATTTATAAAATATTATTATAATTTTTTACGGGATTTTTTCGATGATGTTATAATGGCGGAAAATATCAGCACTATCCGTATTAGTTAAGAAAACATTCATACCTTAATTTGGATGAAAATTTCATAACGTACCTTTTTTGGGAAACGACGAAAATATTCCTTTCAAAAAAATATGGCCAAATAGGGGTATAAATGAATTTAACCCATTGTATATTAAATAGACATTTTTTAAACACATTTTTATGAAATCATGGATGTGGATAATAAAGAGGTCCAGAATATACTTACTTAAAAACAACCTCTGATAATAAAGGGAATGTGAAATTAACCCATACCTTGTACATTTCCTAAGTCGGTGGTATTTTAACCTCATGTATAATTGTTCAAACATTTTTATGAAATTATAATTTAACAATATAGATAAATATGAGATCATATATGATCCTCTATTATTTCTTTGTTAATAATATTTCAGTAGTATCATTGTTTCGGTTGTTAACTGATTCATTTTCCATTATATGTTTGGTTACGTAAGCCATGTTTATTATGGATAGGATGTATTTGATTCATATATAGAATGATATTATGTTCATAAACAATATAATTAATCATAAAATTAATATTATTCTGGATTGATTATGATGGGGAATGAATAATATCACGTTCGTGGAGACGATAATCCGTACGTATGCACCAACGACAATATCATTGATGCAGAAATCATATTTAAATGGATGCTATATAATATATACCGAATCATTAACATGTTTTATTTATTTTTTACAGCAGTTATTCTCATTATTATACCCATCCAAATATTGATGTGTTTGAATAACAAACTACACCACGACGTGGAGACATAATGTCTTGCGTACACACGTATGGTGACTTTGTGATTATTATGCTGGATAGAATAATGAATTTGGTTATAAAATTTTTATAATAACATGGAAATATAAAGAAGATACTATATTTATTATTATTTAATAGAAAACACGGTGAAAGTGGATGTGGAAGAAGAAAAGAACATGAAAGAGGTGATGAAATATTTTCCTCTTTTTCAGGTTCTTCCTTTTGATATAATCAAAAAATATCCATAGATTGGATTTATGACGAAAGGAATGCCTATAAGATGAAGTTTTAAATGTGTTAAGGATATTTGGTTATGTTTTCGTGGAGCCTAATGTCTTTGTATATGTGAAATTAAGTGAAGGGTAAGTAACCTTTTAAAACATAAGTGAGGGTCACATTAAATCATTCTTGAAATATTTTTTTTATATTAAAAAGATTTTCGGTTCTTAATAGCTCCAAAATGATTTATATCGGGGATAAGGTGAGGATGGGTCGAAAAACTCACAAATGATAGGTTTTAGAATGTTTAAGGTTACCATATTACCATTATGTTTTAGATTTTAGTCTTAGTTTAACAGTATGACATTTACCATGTCTCTTTGTATTTTTATATTATATGATAAATAAACATACTATTACAATCTAAGTGAACCAAAAGTGGTGAATTATTAATATATATAACTTCATATAAGTCCTTTTGATGATCAATAATTTTTTAGAAATATTATAACAATAAATAATATAGTATTTGTTTCGAAAACTCAATTATGTCCATTTTGACACTATTTAGTATTAGTTTTTTTTAAATCATAACAACATGATTACTTCAAAAAAAAATTAAATCAACCATAAAATGTCATATTAACCTTGAAAATTTGTGTAATTCATCAAAAGTTTCAAATTTTACTTATTTGGATATTTATAATATCAATTATTTTAATCTATCGTTAATAAGGTAATTACTGCAACATCATTCTATCATAAATAAATTTAATTATTTAATGGATAAAAATTATAAAAAATTACCATTATGTAGAAATATTTTTATATTTATAATGAATATTTATAGACTAATTAATATTGGTTGTAACCCTATATTAAAAATGTTTTAGTTATAAATTATTGAATTTAACACTTTTTACACTTTTTTAAATAAAATAATAACAAATGTCCTAAATACAAGTGGACCAAAGGGTGTCAAATTTTATTCCTAAGGTTTTTTTGGTTGAAATATACATATTCAATAGAATTAGGACATGTTTTAGGGTAGTTATGATATAATTTTTAACCTTAATTAGCCTATTTACTTTTAACCGTGGTAATAAAAGTCAAAAGTTACTATTAACCAAAAATATTTTCATCATATTGAACCAGATTTTAGTTACGGATATTTACTGTCCCTCTTATATTTTTGAAATTAAACTCACATAAGTGGTAGAATTGTGTTTTTTTCAAATTTTCAAATTCTCCTAGGAGATGGGTAATAGACGGTAAAATTTTTAATAATATATATATATATATATACATGTTATAAAATAACTCCACTGAATTACATTGAACATAAATATGTATTATGTATCTGTTTTGACCTAAAATAAATTTAAATAAAATAACTAATTATTAAATAAAAAGACGGTTTTAACCAATAACGTCGTATTTTTAAGTATTCCTAAAAAATAGAATGTTTTCAGAAAAATACCCAAAATTCACCCAAATCTAATTTCTATATTTCTAATTCAAAAATGAAGTCCATTTTGAAAAATAAATTTTATAAAATTTCAATATGGGGGGTATTAATATTCATAACGGCTAGTTTGATTGGTCATAGTATGTTAGAATCTTGAAGTTGCGTACAATGAAAGCTATTGAGTTATTCAAAGGTAAATGTGTCATGGAGCTTGGGGTGTTACATTCATCACTCCTTAAAATAATTTTTTCATCAAAATTTCTTGAATAATCCCGAAAAAAAATAATCGGGTGGTTCATCATCGTATCTTCTTCTATTTCCCACATTGTCTCTTCCATCTTATGGTTTCTCCATAGAACATTTACCAGACGAGTCATCTGGTTTCTCAACAGTTGTTCTCTGGTAGCAAGAATCTTGACAGGCTCTTCACAATAAGGAAATCATCTTCCAATTCAATTTCCTCATATGTGAGTACATTCATTGGGTCAGTCATTCCTTTTAACAATAGTGATTAAGGGAACACATCGGGAACATTGAAGAGACTAGGTGGAATTTTCAATCAGAAAGCTAAAGCCCCAATTTTTTCTGGGGTTTCGAAAGGTCAGATGTACATGAGGCTTAATTTACCCTTCATACCGAATTGTATAACACCCTTCCATGGAGATACCTTCATGAAAACATATCCTCCTACTTGAAATTCCAAATCCTTCTATCGTTTATCGGTATTACTATTCTTCCTACATTAAGCTACTTTGATGTGGGTTAGGATAACCTTAACCTTTTCCATATTTTTCTCAAAACGTTCTGGGCTTATGTGTTTTATTTCCCCAAAATCATGCCAATATGTTGGTTTGATATAACTATTTCCATATACCCCTTAATATAGTGCCATCTAAATACTTGAATGGAAGCTATTGTTATAGTAAAATTCTACCAGAGGTAAATATTTATCCCACATACATCGAATGTCATGTGGGAATGATCTTCCCATGTCTTCTAAGGTTTGAATTTTCTGTTCTGGTTGTCCACCAGTTTGAGGGTGGTATGCAATGCTCAAATAATGTTCAGTATCCAGGGCTTTCTCAATACATTTCCAGAATATCGATGTAAAATAGGGATCATGATCAGAAACAATCGACAGGGGTACTCCATGAAGTCTTACAACATCATTAATCTACAGTGTTTCTAAACATTAATGTGGTTATTATTCTCTTATATAAGGAAAATGTGATGACTTGGTAAAATTATCAACAATGTCCCATATTGCATCATTCCTTCTAGGAGTCATTTATAGCCCCATGAAAAATTCCATCGTAATAACATCCCATTTCCACACAGGTATTGGAAGAGGTTTCATGGCTTCTCTAGGATGTAGTCTACCAGCATTCACTTTTTGAAAAACCATACATATTAACATAAAATCAACATTATCCCTTTTCATGTTGTCCCACCAAAAATGTTCCATCAAATATATATACTTCTAGGTGCTCAAAGGATAAATAGAGAAATTGGATCTATGAGAATCATCCAACAATTACCTTTTTATATCAGGTTTTTCGGGAACACAAATTCTCTTCCAAAATTTCAAAATTCCATATTCATAAACTATTTCACTCAATCAGTCATCATTTACAACATTTGTCTTCATTTGGAACTCCTCTTCATTAGTCTGATAACTCTTTATCATCTATATTAAAGATGGTTTGGCAACAATTTTAAAATATATTGATGTTTCACCTTCTTCGGTTATTACCTTATCCATCTTTACTAGACACATGAATATAGGATCCCTTTCAACTCTAATCTAGTTCAAAACCCCATGGTCCCTTCTACTCAAATCATCTCCCACCTTATTTTCCTTCCCCAGGTCGTAGTGTATTGCAAAATCATAATCCTTGAGTATTTCAGGCCATCTCCTTTGATACGTTTTTAGTTCATAATTTGATAAAAAAGACTTCAAACTCTTGTGATCAGTATAAAACTCAAATTTTTCACCATAGTGATAATGTATCCATATCCATAGAGAATAAATTATAGTTTCTAGCTCAAGATCATGAGTAAGATTTTTTTCTCAAGAATTTTTAGATGTCGTGATGCCAAGAAAAAATATTCAATCATTCTTCATAAGGAAACAACCAATTCCTTTATTTTAAACATAACTATAAATAAAAAAACCATCATTCATTGATTTTAGAGTAGTGATAGGAGCATTAACTAATATTCTCTTTAGTTCTTCAAAATATTCTTCAGACTCATTCATCCAAAAAAAATCCCTTTACAAGTGATCATGGTTAATTGTTTAGCCAACAAAGAATAACTCTAGAAGAAACGTCAATAATAACATGATGAGGATAGAATCTATGTTGAACCTTCAATGGAAAACTATATTTCTTATTCTAGAGGATGTCCACATAAATTTTATGGAAACACATCAACATATATTTGAAAAATAGGTTCATCCTCTATTCGAAAATTCCATTCCTCACCCAAAATTATTTCATTTTCATCCTCCCCAGTGATAGAATTTAGTAGAGCTTCTAGGGGTGGATCTAGATAAGAATCACATGGCGATGTTTATGCTCTAATGAAACGTTCCTCCATATCATCAACAAGAAATGTAACCTCAATCTTCTTACAAAATTTTTTTTGCATCATGGTATGAAATCCATCCATATCGAGGATTATATTAAATTAAATCATGGGTTTGATGATTATATGTGGAGATATATATCATTCATATGCCTCATAAGGTACTGATTCACAAAACATTGTTGCAATGATACATCACTTAGGAGTTTTGAATGACAACTCACTTATTAAATCTAATTGGAAATAACTAATTTTATTTACAAATAGGGTAGATATAGATAATGAAATGATCAAAAATCAAATAAATCAATGGATAAACATGAAAATTCCATTATATTACCATCCACCACATCTTTCAGAGCTTCAACCTTAGTATTAGTGATCACACAAGCTTGGCCTTGATCCATTGTCCTATTCTAAGGTAAGTTTCTGTGTTTCTTATGAAATTCATATGCAAAATGTCTCATCTCCCTACATTTGTTTCATTTAACATTGGTAGATTCTTTATTCCCCTTAAAATCACTAGCAAGATAGACTTTCTGTCCACATTTGTAGCATACTCCTTTTTCTTTTAGACATGCACTAGATTGATTCCTTCCAAAATTATCACAGGGTGGATATTTTGATTTTACTTTCATCCCTTTTACTTAATTCCTTTCCTAGAGTGTTCAGTAGAACTCTTCTTCTCTTGCATTTCTTTAAAGTCGTAAGACATAGTGAATTCATTTTTTATCATGATAGAACACGAGACAATATCATCATACGATCAGACGGTTTGAGTGTATAATTATCGATAGGGAAATGGTATTAACCCATCAAAGTAACAATAAATCATACTTATTGGGTTACATATATAATCTGTAGCATGCCTTTATAACATTGTAAATTTATCATCATACTTGGCGACATTCTCATTCTCTTTTTGTATCAGACTCAGAAATTGTCTTTCCATATCTGCTCGATGGTTATAAGGAAAGTATTTTTTAGAGAAAATATCATTAAAATACCACCATTCCATAAATGATAGTTCTTAATCCTCCTTTGTAATTTGAATTAATGACCACGGTTGATCTACTTCTCCAGTGAGGCAATGAACCACCAGGACATCTTTTTTCATTTTGCTACTCCCAAAAGAATGAAATATTTTATCTAAGGAACATCACCATTGTTCAGCTACAAATGGATTTGTAGACACATTTAATGTTGGAGTTTCATTCCACATGAATCAATCTGACATTGATCCTCCATGTTTTGGATTAGGGTACACCGTACGAGTAAGGTTATTACTCATAAAATGTGTGAGGTATCCAAGTATTGTGATAAGCTTATCAACAACAGTTGCATCACCATCCCCTCTATAATTATCATGAGCATGTGGGAAATCCCTACATTTAATACATTTGTTGTTATGGATTCCATGCCATATTGTAGGTTCCATTTCAAAACAATGGCATACATTAGATTAGTTTATGAACCACAATAAATAATTCCAAACAAGTATAACACTTAACATAAGTTTGAATAGTTTATGAATATAATCCATAATCCTGAAAATGTTTTCTTTGAGGAGGTATATACTCATAAATCCTTCATGATGGTTTGTATTGGAATTTATAATTATCCTAAGCATATCCCTCAGGAGTTTCATAACCAATAGTGCAGCAAGGCCCATTGTTAAGAACCAGTTCCCATTCGAGCCTAGCTCAAAGCTGTGTTTTCGGGTTTTACCCCTAGATAAATCTGGGCTAGAGCCACCTCTACCCAATAATATCTAGAAAGGGCAGTATTTCATGGAAAAATCACAATATCTCTATATTACCAATGCTCTAGTATTTTCTTCTTTAATAATCCTCCAAGTCTATCTTAAGGTAGTGTGCTCTAATCAGAGTTTTTCTAAATCTAGTTTCCAGGGTTTGTACAATACATCCTCTAATACAAACTGTTACACCCCAAACCTAGTTACCCAGAGTTGCTGCTTTATTACATAACAATATCATGATACAAGGAATCATGTCCTGAAGGACCGATCAGTTTAGTATTCCTGGAAACAAGATACATCCATAAGTTCAACATTACAAGTAGAAAATAAATACAACAATAATTTATTCCAATAGTAACTTCTATGTCTTCTATATATTCTTGAAAGTCACTCATAAATAACATCATTATATCCTGGGAAAATGAATCATGAGAAAGGGGTGAGCTCAAATTCTCAGTTTGAGTAAACAATACAATATAAGATAACATAAACATTAAGCATGGTGAATAATTGAAAACACATGCGATTTCAAATAATAAATATGAATACATTATTGCAGGATTATGAACTGAATAAATAATTCCATAATAAAACATAGTAATTCATATTATACTAGGTGAATAACCACATGATCCATCATTATTATTTTTATTGTGAGGGAATGTATAATGACAAATATTCTGTTACATTTTGTCAAGACCTCTTCAGAGACGTTTAGAAATAATTATGGCCTCATCTAAAAGCTTATATCAAATTAGGATAGGCCTTGGCCAATTCCACATCTAATTGTCTCATGAGACCTAATGATGCACATATTATTTATAGCGGGCTCCACTCATCACATAATATGTCCAATATATTCCTCACATGAAATGGCTGAAACATAACATAATCATTCGTATTAAAACTGGAATATGAAATGTTAATTAATATACCATAAACCATGAATGGGATAAAAATAACACATCCACAGTCAAACATATCACAAAACCATCAATACAATATGGAATATTATTATCATAATAAATCAACTTCAAACAATTTTGAAATCCATCTACCGTTGTTTACATAGAAGAAATAAAAACAATTTGAAAGAAAAAGCTCTTTCTATTTCGAAACCATTTACGAGTCAGATAATTATAAAAGAAAAAATTAATTATGAAATTATTATTAGAATCTTGTAAGGTATTCTTTGATTATGATAGAATGGTGGAAAATATATGCACCCGCCAAATAAGTTAAAAAAACATTCATACCTTAATTTTGTCGAAAAGGTTATAAATTACCTTGTTTGGGAAACGACGAAAAGATTACTTTCAAAAAATATATGGAAAATTATTGTATAAATTAAATTAACCCATAGTATAGTAAAGAGTAAAAATGTTTTGAAATAAATTTTTAAGAAAACTTGGATGTGGATAATAAAGAGGTCCCAGAAGATACTTACATAAAAACAACCTCGGTTTATAAAGGGATTAAGAAATTAACCCATACCATGTACGTTTCCTTAGTTGATGGTATGTTAAAATCATGTATAATTGTTAAAAAATTGTTATTAAATTATACATTAACTATATACATAAATATGAGATCATATATGATACTCTAGTACTGCTTTGTTAATAATATTCCAGTAGTATCATTGTTTCGGGTGTTAACTGATTCATTTTCCTTTATATACTTGGTTACGTAAGCCATGTTTGTTATGGATAGAATGTATTTGATTAATATATATAATGATATTATGTTAATTTAAATTGTTTTTAATCATAAAATTTAAATTATTCTGGAATGATTACTATGTAGATTGAATCTCATCGCGTTCTTGGAGAATGTAATCCGTACGTACGCATGAGCGACAATGTCATTATATTTCTGGTGAAATTGTATGTAATAAGGCTGTATATCATATATATAGAATCATTAACATTTCATATTTATTATTTATAATAGTTATACTTATTATTATACCCATACAAATAATGATGTGTTTGAATAACAAACTACACCACGATGTGGAGACAAGAATCTGTACGTACGCACATACGTTGACTTTGTCATTCATATGATGGATAGAATAATGAATATGGTTGTAACCTTTTTATAATAACATCAAAATATATAAAATATACTGGATTTATAATTTTATAATGGAATCTACAAAGAAAGTCAATGAGGAAGAAGAAAAGAACTTGAAAGAGGTGATGAAATATTTACCTTTTTTCAGGTTCATCTATTTGATTTGATAAAAAGGGCTCCATATGTTGGATTTTTGACCCAATTAAGGCCACTTGGATAAAGGGCGGAATTTTGGGAGGATATCAATGCATGGGTTGGATAAGACAAATTGTTTGGAGGTGTGAAATTAAGAGAAGGGGAAGTACCCTTTTATAACAATGGTGAGGGTCACTTATAGAAAATCTAGAAATATTATTTTATAAAAAAATAATTTTCGGTTTTTAATTTCTAAAAAATGAATTATTTCGATGATAAGGTGGTGATTGTTCGCAATGAATCTCAAACAATAGGTTATAGACTAGTTAAGGTCTCCATATCACAATTATCTTTTAGATTAAAATCTTAGTTAAATAGTATTACATTTTCCAGGTCTCTTTGTATTTTAAAATTATATGGTTAATAAACATAATATAACAAGTAAAGGGAACCCCAAGTGGTTAATTATTAATATATATAACCTTATATTATTCTTTTTTAGGATCCTTAGATTTTTAGAAATTTTATATCAATTAATAATATAGCATTTGTTGTAAAAACACTATTATGTCAATTTTGACACAATTTAGTATTAGGTTTTTCAAAAAATCATAACAGCATGATTACATTGAAAAAAAATTATTTAATCAGCCCTAAAATATCATACTAACCTAAAAAATTAGTTTAATTAATCAAAATACTGAAATTACATTAATTTGGATATTTATAATATCAATTATTTTAATCTATCATTAATAAGGTAATTACGATATCATCATTGTGTCATAAATAATTTAAATTATTCAATGTCTAAAAATTATAAATAAAATACCATAATGTAAGAAATATTATTATCTTTCTAATTAATATTTATAGTTCAATTTATATTGTGTATAGCCCTATATTAAAAATTATATAGTTTTTAAACATTGAATTTAACTCTTTTTACACTTCTTTAAATAAAATAATAATAAATGTCCTAATCTAATACTAGAGGACCAAAGGGGGTAATATTTTATTCCTAAGGTAGTTTTTTGTTGAATTATATTTATAAAATAGAATTATAACATGTTTTAAGGTACTTATGATATCTTTTTTTCCCTTAATTACCCTATTTACTTTTAACTTTGGTAAATAAAAGTCAAAATGTACCATTCACAACAAATTATTTTCATCTTTTAGATCCAAATTTTACTTACTGATATTAACCATGTATCCCATATTTTTTTAATTCAACTCACAAAAGCGGTAAGATTATGTTTTATACAAATTTTGAAATTCTCCTTAGAGGTGGGTAACAGCTGGTAAAAAGTTAAATAAAATTTTTATATATCTAAAGTTATTTTAAAATGACATAATAAATTACATTGAAATTATAAAGGTATTATTTTTATATTTTTACAAGAAATAAATTTAAATAAAAAGTTAGTTTTAACAAATAATGTAGTGTTTTTCCCTATTCATAAAAAATTGAATGTCTTTAGAAAGATACCAAAAATTCAACGTAAACTAATTTGGATATTTCGAATTCAAAATAGAAATCTATTTTGAAATATAAAATTTATAAAATTTCAGAAATTGGTTATTACTATTCATAATCTCTAGATTGATTGGTCGCAGTGTGTTAGAATCTCTTTGTTCCGTACAAAGCAAGCTGTTGCATTATTGAATGGGAAACGTACCGTGGAAGCTTTGGGTGTTACACCTGATGTAAGGGTTCTACATGTCATTTTTTTACTTTCACAAAACAGATTCCATATTACGGACTTACTCAATTGTATGGTGTTTACAATTACTTTTTGAAAAGTTATATCATGATTATTTTTATCTTTATGGTATTTATAAATTCATGTTATACAATTTATTTCAATGGTACTCCTATTCTATTTATACAAATGTTGTAAGGGTCGGTTTCACAATTTTATTATGATTCTGGATTTATAATGTTTATGTCTCCCTTAGGAGAATTATTTGATATTTTTTTAAAAATATATCTTCTTCTACACATGTTAATCTTGAACTTTTCTCATAATAGAATCTTATTTATTATATTTTCTAAATAGAATTATTGATAAAACAATTTTAATAAAGGAAACACAATTTTACTTCCTTATTGAATTTTTTTCATCCCAATCATTTTTTTTCTAAAAAGTTAAATTTATTTTTGAAAAATTATTCAAAATATTTATTATAGAAAACATTACCCATGATTTAAATTTTATTAATTTTTAATAAGGGAATTTTATTTTATTTTTTAAAATTAATGATTCATTATGTTGTTCTAATAATTTGAAAGGAATCTTTGTTTTACCACATATGACATCAAAAATATTACTTCCATCGTGGACACTAAATGATTTAAATTATAATTTACAATATTTCAATTTTATTTTTGATATTTCTACTCATAATTTTCAATGAGAAAATGGTTTTACAATAAAAATGATTTAATGATATTTTTATGACATTTCTACTCATTAATGGAATCCAACAATTATTTTACATATTACAAATTGGGTATATTTTTAATTGAAACCATCATTGTTATTTATCTAGATTAGTTATGATTATTTTTACAAGGGTTTTGAAATTTTATTACAATTAAACATATTGATTTTGATGGTTTGTAATTGTGTTTATTAATATGTTTGTATAATAAAATTTAATGTTTTATTTTCTCAATAAGAATTCTTATGTTTAATTTGTTTAACCCATTAGATATTTGGAATACATTAGAATTTTAATTGATGGTTGAGGTCCATAATCATATATCCACTCGATGCGTTGATAGATCCCATGATAAACAACAGTTTTCAATGTTAGATGGGTTTCTACCCACATATAATAGATATCCAGTGAATTATCATTTTAGTGTATTTATGAAGGATGGAATTATGAATTACCTTATTAAAATGTTAGGGAGTGATTTCCATTCGATTATTATATTAGTTATAATATCCTTGGGTACTATTTTCATGTCCTGTGATTATTTTTAGGCCTTTATTTTATCATCCTTTATTATGAGAATATTATTATAATGTTAATTTTTAAATGAAATGTGTCATGTTTATTTATATATCCATATTGATTTTGATTATTTATTCACGATTACCTCCTAAGTACACATTCTGTTATAGTAAATCTAATATCAGCTTCTGTTTTTATTATTTTTATACAACACTAGATATTGTTTGATGACAGATATTCAGGGATATTCTAAGGGAAATCATGATATTAAAAAACAATAAATAGTTTGTGTTATAGGATTAATATTGTGATGTTATTTTTAATTTTGTGTCTTGGATACCGTAACAATAGAATTATTTTTTTGCATTGGGATATTATTTCCTAGATTTAGTACTATTATAAAAATTACCATGTAATTTGTGATACTAGAGTCATGGTATTTATATTTTTCAATATAGTATGTTTGGTAAAATACTTGGGAAAATTATTTATTAAATAAAATAATCTAGAATATAAAACTACGGTAATGATATATTATATTTATAGAAGAGAATTGAAAAAATTTATAAGGAATAGAATCTATGGTTTTATTATAAATATATTCTTATATGGAAAATAAATTTAGATGTGGTTTTGGAATAGAATTATATTGGGAAAAACACTCCAAAAAATACTTGTTGGGATTTACATGATAATTACCTAGAACAATACAGTAGTGCATAAATTACCCAAATTTTTCACTCCTATGGGATATTCGTAATATAATTCGTGTTTTTATTACAAAATATAATGAATGAATTTAAATTATTTAAATTATTTTTAAATATTCCCAATGAAACCATGTTTTTGATATAAAAATTAGAAATCCATAAATATTTCAGTTCTAGAAATGTGATTCAATTTTTTGATATTATATATTATTTTTCATAGTAATATTATTTAATCTATTATATTCCAATTTTTAGTAATGATGATTTGTAAAATGAATAAAAATATTATCAATGCACATAATCCATGTGGCGATTTACTTCATTTCCATGTTATTGAAGCTATAACAGGAGCTAGTGATTTAGTTAGAATGGAGAAAATTATAATAATAATGGTGTAGATAACTCATGTTATTAACAATAAAATTTTCCCTATGGAGAATCCTACTCATCAATCATTCCATTTGACAATGATAAATAAATTCATTCATAATAAACCTCCATAATTACATGAGACTAAAATCACTTTATATTTGAGAAATGTAAATGATCTTTAGAGAATAAATTTCTCTATTTGGAAAATAATGAAAGGGAGAAATTTGATATGGAATATTACTATCTATTTAGATCTATATATAAAATTTTTTAATTGATTCAAAACACTATGGATGATACATAAATTGAAAAAATGGAATGGTATGATTTTATGGTTTTTTTTTCAAAATATATTTTCCTTATGAGCCAAGAGTGCCTATGGTTAAAAATTTAATGAATGTAAGAAAAAAGAGAGATAAATGTGATGTTATATATGAATCAAATAGATAAATTCTAGAATAAAATTATAAAAACAATGGGCATTATCAAAAGAATATTATTGACCACTTCGTCAATGGGATTTATCCTATTCTTAGAATGAAGCAAATCTCCCAAGTAATATCCTCAATTGATTACATATTATCATGTGGTATCAAGTTAGATATATTATTCCTTATGTTGTATGGATTTTATTTGATGAAATGGAATAAGGGAATAATATCGAAAAATAGATAAATTTATGTACGAAAATTATGTTTTCCCCATGTGATATTTGTTGAAAGAAAAACCACGGTTCCTTTATGAATAGAATGGACATTTTCTATATTTGGGGAGATAATGTAAATCGTGAATATGTTTTGATGGGAATGATATTTTATTCCAATGTTCAATGATTCAACTATTAGGAGAGAAGAAAATACACAAATTAATAACCCAATAATAAAAGGAATATACCTTATAGAAATATGTGTGACCATAGTCATGTTTTTTATATTGCTACAAATTATGATTACTTTATTACATTCATGTGTTGGGATAAAATAATTTTGATATACCAGTGTTTTATGATGATATTAAGTGTATAATAATATCAAATGTATAATTATTTTAAAGTTTTTCATGTATTTATATATTTGAGATCTTATATTGAACTATACAAAAGACAACGAAATGTGATTTATTGGAATGTTGAAATTCCTTGAAAACGTATGATTGAGGGAGTAAAGACATTAATATTTCATCTAGGATTATATAATGATTAAGGAGATATTATTATTCTATAGTATCGTGGACATTAATCAGATTTATTGGAATGTTGAAATTCCTTGAAAATGCATGATTGAGGGAATAAATACATTAATCAGATTTATTTATATTTTCTTATATTTTAATCATGATTTTATTATATAATTAATTTTGAATATAGTTAGAATTAATAAATACATTCGCGATAAAAATTTGTTTATGGAGGGTAAATCTAAAATGATAAGTGCCAAAATTAACCAAAAACATGCCAAAACCCACCTTTTGGATATATTTATAACTTATCCACCCTAAGGTTTGGTAATTATATATTTTTTAGGAATAAATAAATCGAAAATCATGGGTATAACTTTTTATTTCAAAACTTCCCTTGTGTATCATCTCTACCAATTATAAATGGCCACCTCCTCTAATATATTCATCTGTATTCCAAAAAAATATGGTTCTGCCAAGAACAACCAAAATAAATTTATGAAAACTAAAAAAATCTGTAGACTATTTATTTTTCATAAATATAATCTAGCAAAGATTTACCTATAATAATAAAATATCCCACGGAATGTGTAACATTCATAACCTGCATATTTGTTTTATTTCTTCTTCCACCACCATAAAAAATAATTAAAATAATATTATATAATAACATAATTATTTTATCATATTATTATATGTTACTATTTAAATTTAATAGCCTATATCCATCTCAACATCCATGAAATGGATAACGAAACTGTCATTCTTGTGTATAATATACTACTGTCTCACGAACTGATGTAATTCATTTTGAATGTACATATATCAATGATATATGTATGGATTGATTAAAAAAATTATGATAAATATGATGTTATTATTATACATTCATTATTATATTAAATATTACTTCATCATTTCAATTTTATTGTTATACGATAACGCCACATTCTGTACAGTGGACAACAACCTTGAAAAGATATATGATTCCCCTTTCTAATATATTTTACCGGGATGTTAGTATAGAAAAATTTAGTGTCATGTTTTGGATATATAATTAATAAACACAATTCTAGGTATATATTATTACATAAAACATCATAACTTCTCAAATATTGGTTAATAATAACATTGCTCGTGTATATGTGTGGACCAACGCCACCACATACAATTGAGAAATGCTTTTCATTATGTATTCACATGGACGAAAATATTTATATATGTATTTTATATAAATTACTAATATTTACTAATAATAAATATATAATATTTATTTAATTTTTGTATTCCATTCATTCCTTTCATTAATAAAATGGAAATGGAGTTCATCCGTACGTATGACCTACCATCTCCCAAAATTGTGTCAAAAATTTCAATCACTAAAATTATATTAATACAACAAACAAATTTATATTGATTATATATGATATAGTTATCATTTATCTGATTCTGTACAAGAGGGAAACCTGGTCTATGTAAAATTACTGAAATTACCCAAAAAACAAACCCATAAAGGGAACAATTATCACATGAAATAGCGATTTCCAAAAATAAATATCCAATAAACGACATATAATAGACTACATATAAATCATAAACGGTAACATATATATATATATATATATATAATTATGGTTTTGTAATATAATTTTAATTGAATCATATTAATTATATATAATGTTTGTAAAAATTTGATGGATGTCGAACCTGATGTAACACCCTAACCATAGTTTCCAGAGTTTGTGATTTATTACATAACATTGGCATGATACAACGAATAGTGTTCTAAAGGACTGTTCATTTTAGTATTCCTGGAAACATGATACATACATAAGTTCAACATTACAACTTGAAAAGAAATAAAACACAAATTTATTCCATTAGAAACATCCAAGACTCCTAGATATGCTTCTGGGTTACTCATAACTAACTTCTCCATATCCTGGGAAAATGAATCATAAGAAAGTGGTGAGCTCAAACTCTTAGAAAGTGTATGAAATATATAAGGAGATAACATAAACACTAGGCATAGTGAATAATTGAAAACTCGTGCATTTAAAAATAATAAACCTGAATACATTATGGCAGGAATATGAGGGGAGTAAATAATGCCATAATAAAACATAGTCCTGGGTATTCTAATAGTTGAATAACCTCACGAACCATCATTATTATATTCTTTGTGAGGAAATGTATAATTCCATACATTATGAATCATTTTTTCAAGGCCTCAGCCAAGAAATCTAAAAATCATTAGGCTCATCGAAAACCATATATGAAATTTGGAAAGGCCTTTTCCAATTGCATGTATATTTGTCTCATGAGACCTACCGAGGCACCGAGGAGCTTTAGTGGGCTACACCCATCACATACTATGTCCATCACATTCCTCATATGAAAAGGTTATAACATAACATAAACATTAGTATTAAAACTATCATATGAAATTTCAATACGTTAACCATAAACAATGACTGGTATAAAAATAAATCACCCCCAATCAAACATATTACAAAACATTGAATACAATATGGAAGATTTGTATCATAATAATTCAAGTTCAAACAAGTTTAAATACCATCAATGGACGTTGAAATAGATAAATGAAAACTATTTGATAGAAATACATCTTTCTATTTTGAAACCATTTAAGAGTCACATAATTTTAAAAGAAAAGATTTATTTTGAAAATGTTCTTATAAGCTTGTAAGGGAATCTTTGACGATGTTATAATGGTGAAAAATATTTTCACCCGCCGTATAAGTTAAAAAAACATTCTGACCTTAATTTTGCCGAATAGGTCATAAAGTACCTTGTTTGGAAAATGAGGGAATGATTCATTTCAAAACATATAAGGTAAAATAAGGGTGTAAATGAAATTAAATCATTATCTAGTAAATATTAATAGTGATTTGAAATATATTTTAAAGAAAACATGGGTGTGGATGAAAAAGAGGTCTCAGTAGATACTTAAGTAAAAACAACAATGGATAATAAAGAGATTGTGAAATTAACCCTTAACTTGTACTTTCCATTATTTTATGGTATTTTAACCTCCTATATAATAGTTAAAAAATGTTATTAAATTATAAAACAACTATACACAAAAATATTATTTCATATATGAAACTCTAATATTGTTTTGTTAATAATATTTTAGTAGTATCATCATTTCTGGTGTTAAGTAATTAAATTACCATTAAATGCTTGGTTACATAAGGCTTTTTTGTTATGGATAGGATTTATTTGATTCATATACAAAATAATATTATGATTATAAACATTATTTTTAATCATAATATGAAAATTATTCTTGAATTATTACTATGGGTAATGAATCTCATCGCGTTCGTGGAGACGGGAATCCTTGCGTACGCATGAGCAACAATATCATTATATTGATGGAGAAATCATATTTAATAGGATGTTATATAAAATATACCAAATAATTAACATGTTATATTTTTTATTTACATAAGTTATTCTCATTATTATACCCATCCAAATAATGTGGTATATAAATAACAAAATACACCATGACGTGGAGACGGTAAGACGTACGTATGCACGTATGGTGACATTGTCATTCATATGTTGGATAAAATAATGAATATTGTTAAACCATTTTTATAATAAAATTACAATATATAAAAGATACTGGAGTTGTTATTTTTGAATGGAAACCACAATGGAAGAGGAAGTGGAAGATGAAAAGAACTTGAAAGTGGTGAGGAAATATTTACCTCTTTTTCAGGTTCTTTATTTTAATTTGATCAAAATAGCTACATAGGATAGCTTTATGACCAAAGGAAGTAATATATGATGAAGGTAGGAATTTCGAGAGGATATTTGTGTAGGTTTTGGCCTAGCCAAATGGCTTCGGTGATGTGAAAATAAGAGAAGCAGAAGTACCCTTATATAATAGAGGTGTTGGTCACATTAAAAAAATCATGAATTATTATTTTATAATTAATTCATTTTGGGATTATAATAGCTCAAAATGATTTATTTAGAGGTTAAGGTGTGGGTTGGTCGAAAACCTCTCAAAAAATAAGTTTTAGACAGTTTCAGGTCACCATATTAACCATATCGTTTAGATTTAACTCTTAGTTAAATAGATTGACATTTACCATGTCTCATTGTATTTGTAAATTATGTGGTTAATGAACATACTATAACTATCCAAGAGAACCAAAAGTGGTAATTTATATATATATATAACTTTATTTATGTCCATTGGAAGATCATCAGTATTTTATAAATATTATAAAAATTAATAATATAGTATTTATTTAAAACTCAATTACGTCCATTTTGAGACTATTTAGTATTTAGTTTTTTTGAAAATCATAACAAAATTATTACTTCAAAAATAAAATTAATCCACACTAACTTGTCATATTAATCTATAAAATTAGTACAATTCATAAAAAGTTTCAAATTACATTTATTTTTGTATTTATAATATCAATTATTTTAATCTATCATTAATAAGTAAATTACTGCATCATCATTGTGTCATAAATAAATTAATTTATTTAATATCTAATAATTATAAAAAATACCATTATGTATGAAATATTTTTAGATTTATGATTAATATTTATAGACTAATTTATATTGTTTGTAGACCTATATTAAAAATGTTTTAGTTATTAATCATTGAATTTAACTCTTTTAACTCGTTTTTAAATAAAATAATAATAAATGTCCTAATCTAATCTAATTGGACCAATGTGGGTAATATTTTATTCCTAAGGTTGTTTTTGTTCGAATTATACTTATACAATAGAATTAGGACATGTGTTAGGTAATTATGGTATCATTTTTACCCTTGATTAGCCTATTTACTTATAACCATGGTAAATAAAAGTAAAAAGTTACTGTTCACCAAAAATTATTTTCATCTTATTGAACCACATTTTAGTTACTTTTATTTTCCATCTCTCTCAGATTTTTGAAATTCAAGTCACAAAAGTGGTAAAATTATGTTTTAGGCAAATTTTCAAATGGTCAAAGGAGATGGGTAATATACGGTAAAAAGATTAATGAAATTTGTATATATCTAAACTTATTATTAAATACGTCTACTGAATTACATTGAAATTATATTGGTATTATGTATCTATTTTTACCTAAAATAAATTTAAATAAAATAAATAATTATTTAAAAAAAAATTTTGTTTTAACAAATAACGTTGTATTTTTCACTATTAATCAAAAATTGAATGCTTTCATAAAAATGCCCAAAATTCATCCTAATCTAATTTCTATATTCCGAATTAAAAATTGAAGTCCATTTTGAAAAATGAAATTTATAAAATTTCAAAAGGGGTGTATTAATATTCATAACGGGTAGTTTCATTGGTCACAGTATGATAGAATCTTGAAGTTGCATAATATGCAAGCAATTGCATTATTCAAAGGGAAATGTATTGTGGAAGATTGGGGTGTTACATTCATCCCTCCTTCAAATAATTTTCTCCTAAAATTTTCTTGAATACACATGCACAAAATGATTCAGGTGGTTCTTCATCATATATTTTTCTATTTCCCACATTATCTTTTCCTTATTATGGTTTATCCATTGAACATTTACTAGACAAGTCATCCGGTTTCTCAATATTTGTTCTCTAGTATCAAGAATATTGATAGGCTCTTCACTATTAGACAAATCAGCTTCCAGATTAATTTATTCATATTTGAGTACATGCGTTGGTTCATACATGTATTTTATCAACAATGATTTTTGGAACACATCGTGAAATTTGAAGAGATTAGGTGGAATTTTTAAAAGGTATGCTAAATCCCTAATTCATTCTAGAAATATGAAAGGACATATGTACCTAAGTCATAATTTACTCTTCATACCAAATTTTATAGCATCCTTCCATAGAGATACCTTCAATGAAACATGAACTTTTACTTGAAATTCCAAATCCATTTATCGGTTATCGGCATAGATCTTCTTCCTACTTTATGCTGCTTTGATGTGGGATACGATAACCTTCAACTTTTCAATCATTTCCTCAAAACGTTCTAGACCTATGAGTTTTCATTCCCCAACAACATCCCAACATGTTGGATTGTGACATCTCATTCCATATAACACTTCATATGGTGCCATATGAATACTTGAATGGAAGTAGTTATTATAGGAAAATTCTAACAGAGTTAAATATTTATCCCACATACAACAAATATTCTTGTGAACAAGATCTCCACATGTCTTCTATGGTTTGAATAGTCTGTTCTAATTGTCCATTAGTTTGAGGGTGGTAAGCAGTGCCCAAACAAAGTTCAGTATCCACGGATTTCGAAATTCATTTCAAAAATCTCGATTTAAACGGGGATTACAATCAGAAAAAATCTATAGGGGTACTACATGATGTCTTAAAACTTCATTAATATACATTCATGCAAAATGATCATTTGGTAAATCTTCTCTTATAGAAAAAAATGTGCTTCCTTTTTAAAATGACCAACAATGACCCATATTGAATCATTCCTTCTAAGAGTAGTTGGTATCCAAATGAAAAATCCCATCATAATATCCTCCAATTTCCGCTTAGTTATTGGAATAGGTTGCACGACTCCTCTAGGATGTTGTCTTCTAGCTTTTACTTTTTGCAAAAACATTACATCTTGACACAAAATCAACATTCTACCTCTTCATGTTGTCCCACCAAAATGGTTCCTTCAAATATCTATACATCTTGGTGATCATAGGGTGAATAGAAAAATTGGACCTATGAGCATCATCCATCAATTACATTTTTATATCAGGTATATCGGGACCACAAATTCTCTTACAAAATTTCACAATTCTATCTTGATATTTGATTTCACTCAATCTTCCATCATTTAAATCATTTATCTTCTTTTGAAACTCCTCATCATTAGTCTAGGAACTCATTATCATTTATATTAATGATGTTTTGGAAACCATTTTAAAAAGTATTGATGTTTCACCTTCTTTGGTTATTACCATATCAATCACTACAAGACCCATGAAAATAGGATCCATTTCAACTCTAATGTTGTTCAAAACGCCATGGTCCTTTCTACTCAAATCATCTGCCACCTTATTTTCCTTCCCCAGGTGGTAGTGTATTGTGAAATCATAATCCATGAGTAGTTCAAGCCATCTCTTTAGCTACATTTTTAGTTCTTTTTGTGAGAAATAATACATCAAACTCTTGTGAATAGTAAAAATATCACAATTTCCCCCATTGTGATACTGTCTCTATATCCTTAGAGGGAAGATTACAGTTTCTAACTCAAGATAATTAGTAGGATTGTTTTTCTAGTGAATTTTTAGATGTCATGATTCTTAGACAAAAACACTATCATTCTACATAAGGACACAACCATGTCCTTTCATTGAAGCATCACTATAAATAACAAACCCATCATTCCTCAATAGTAGAGTCATGATAGGAGAATTAACTAATCTTTTCTTCAGTTCATAAAAACATTCTTCACACTCTTTTGTCCAAAAAAATTAATCCCTTCACATGTGATCTTGGTTAATGGGTTAGCCAACCAAGAAAAATTCTAGATGAAACATCGATAATGACCTACTAAACCAATAAAACTACATACCTCACTTATACTAATTGGTGATTTCCATTCCTATATTGCCTTGGTATTTGAAGGATCGACATATATTCCATCCTTAGAGACAATATGGACTAGAAAAGAAATCACCTGAAGCCATAATTCACACCTGTTATACATTCCATAAAATTCATTTCTTTTAACAGTCTTTAGAATTATGTGGAGGTGATTTTCATGATCTTTGTAGATTTTAGAGTATATCAAGATATAATCAATATATATGAGTAATAATTCATCATGATATTCCTTGAAAACTATATTCATTAGATCCATGAATATTGAGGGTACATCTGTCAATCCAAAAGGCATTACATCAAACTCGTAATGCCTGAACCTGGTTCAAAATAAAGTTTTCAGAGTGTCTTCCTTCTTCAGACACAACTGATGATATATAGATTGAAGTTAAATCATTGAATCATATTTAGCACCATGAATTAGGGAGAATAAATCATCAATGCGAGGTAGAGGATACTTGTTCTTTATATTTATAGAATTGATCTCCATGTAGTCAATCCACAACCACATAGAGCTGCATTTCTTATTAACCAAAAATACATGGGATTCCCATATAGAAACACTACAGTGAATATGTCCCTTATTACTAAATTCCATTAAATGTTTCATTAGTTCCACTAATTCCCCAGTGTCCATTATATAAGGTGTCTTCGATATGGGACTTGAACCAGGAGTTAAATCAAATGAAAACTCAATTTCTCATTCTAGGGGATGTCCACGAAAATCCTATGGAAACACATCAACATATACATAAAAAATAGTTAAATAATCTATTATAAAATTCCTTTACTCACCCATAATTATTTCATTATCATCCTCCCTAATGACTGAATTTATTAGAGCTTTTAGGGGTGGATCTACATATGAATCATATGGTGACATTAATAGTCTAAAGATAAGGTTCTCATTATCATCAATGAGAATTTTAACCTCCTTTGTCTTACAAAAAATTTTCACATCATGTTCTGAAAACCCATCCATACCAATGATTATATTAAATTCAATCACTGGTATGATGATTAGATCTGTAGATAAATGTCATTTATATGCTTTATTGGGGACTGATTCACAAAACTTTATTGCAATTATACATCCCTTAGGATTTTTGAATGAACACTCCGTTATTAAATGAAATTGAAAATAAATATTTTTCGTAGCAAACATGGTAGATATAAAACAATGTGATGATCCAGAATCAAATAATGCATTGTCTAAACCTGAAAAAACAATTACATTATCAGCGACCACATCTTTCGGAGCTTTATCCTCACCAGTAGTTATCGCATAAACATGTCCTTGATCCCTAGGCCTTTTCTAAGGTATGTTTCATTAATTTTTATGACATTCCTTTTCAAAATGTCCCATATCCCTAAAATTGTATCATTGAACATTGGTATCTTCATTATTCCCCTTACAATCACTACTAAGATGGCCTTTCTGTCCACATTTGTAGCATATTCCTCTTTCTATTAGACATGCACCAGGGTGCTTCTTTCCCAAATTATCACAAGGGGGGATATTCAACTATCCCATTCTTCCATGTTTCCTTACTTACTTTCCTAGTGATTTCAATATTACTATTCTTGTCATCTATTACTTTAAAGTCGTATAACATAGAAAAAACATTTATTTTCATGATAGCACTTGAGATAATATCTTCATACAACCAGAAAGATAGACAGACTAATGATCAAAGGTGAAATGGTTTTAACCCATCAAAAAAACAATCAATCATACTTATTAGGTTACGTATATAATTTGCATCATGCGTTGCTAACCTTGTAATGATATCTTAATACGTTGTGACATTCTCATCCTTTTTTTGTCCCAGACTCAGAAATTGTGTTTCCATTTCTGATCGATGGACATGAGGAAAGTATTTATTAAAGAAAATATCATTAAAATCTCACCTTTTCATACATGATACTTTTTCATCCTCCATTGTGTTTTGAATTAATGACCACCATTCATCTACTTCTCCAGTGAGGCAATAAAATACAAGGACAAACTTATACCTTCTGCTACTCCCCAAGGAAAGAAATATTTTCTCTAAGGAACATATCCATTGTTCAGCTACAAATGGATTTATAGACACATTTAATGATGGAGGTTGTTTCAACAAGAATCGATCTAGAATTGATCCTCTATTTTTTGGTTCAGGGTGCACCGTACAGGTACGGTTATTATTTATAAATATTGTGAGTTATCCCAGTATTGTGACAGGCTGATCAACACCAAGTGCATCACCAACTCCTCTATAATTATCTTGAGATGGAGGGAAATCCCTAATTGGATTATGTTTGTTGATATGGTTTCCATTCCTTCCTGTAGTTTCCATTTCAAAATAATGGCATACATTAGATTAGTTTATGGACCACAATACATAATTCCAATCTTGTAAAACAGTTATTATAAATTGATCAGTTTATGGATATTATCCATAATCATGAAAATGTTTTTTTAGGAGGTATATACTCATAAATCCTTCATAATGGATTTTAATGAAATTTAAAATTATCCTTATCATATCACTAGGGGAGTGTCGTAACCAATAGTGCTGAAAGGCCTGTTGTCGAGCACCAGTTCCTAGTAGATCATAGCTCAATGTAGTGCTTTCGGGTTTTACCCCTAGATACATCTATGCTAGACCCACCTATACCTGATCATATCCAGACAGACATGTATTTCATAGAAAACTCCCAATATCACTACACTACCGAAATTCTAGAATGATCTTCTATAATATTCCTCTAATTCTATCTTAGGTTAATGTTCTCTAATAATGATTTTTCTAAATCTAGTATCGAAGGAATGTACTAAACAATATCTAATACCAACTATAACTCCCTGAACATAGTTACCCACATTCAGTTATTTATTAAATAACATTGGAAAGATACAAGGAATCAAGTCTCGAAGGACCTATTAGCTTAGTATTACTGGAAACAAGATACACACCTAAGTTCAACATTACAACTGGAAATGAAATACAACAATAATTTATTCCAATAGTAATATCTAAGTCTCTTAGATAGTCATGAAAGTCACTCATAACTAACTAATTCATATCTCGGGAAAATTAATCATAAGAAAGGGTTGAACTCAAATGATATGTATGAGTAATCAATATAGTGGGAGATAACATAAAAATTAGGCACGATGAATAATTTAAAACACATGCCTTTTCAAATAATAATCATGAATAATTTATGGACGGATTATGAGATGAGTAAATAATGACCTAATAAAACATAGTCATGAGTATTCAACTAGTGGAATAAATAAATGAACCATCATTATTATTTTCATAGTGAGGGAATGTATAATTCCAGTCATTCTGTGAAATTTTGTAAAAGAATCAGCAGAGGCGTCTAGAAATAATTATGTCCTCAGCTAAAACTAGTTATCAAATTTAGAAATCCCTCAGACAATTCCACGTCTAATTATCTCATGTTACATACTGATGCACTGAGGATTTATAGTGGGATCCACCCATCACATACTAAGTCCAATACATTCATCTTATGAAAAGGTTGAATCATAACATAAAAATTCGTAATAAAACTAGCATATGAAATGTCAGTAAATTAACCATAAACTATGAATGGGATAAAAATAACACATCAATAATGAAACATATCACAAAAGCATCGATACAATATGGATGACTTGTATCATAATCAACCAACTACGAATAATTTTGAAATCCATCTATTGATGTTATTGTAGATGAAATGAAAACTATTTGATAGAAATACCTATTTCATTTTTGAAAACTTTTAAGAGTCACATAATTATAAAATAAAACATTTATTTAGAAAATATTATTATAATTTTGTACGGGACTCTTCGATGATGTTATAATGGCGGAAAATATCATCACTATCCGTATTAGTTAAAAAAACATTCATACCTTAATTTGGATGAAAATGTCATAATGTACCTTTTTTGGGAAACGACGAAAAGATTCCTTTCAAAAAAAATATGACCAAATAAGGGTATAAATGAATTTAACCCATTGTACATTAAATAGACATTTTTTAAACACATTTTTATGAAATCATGGATGTGGATAATAAAGAGGTCTAGAATATACTTACATAAAAACAACCTCTGATAATAAAGGGAATGTGAAATTAACCCATACCTTGTACTTTTCCTAAGTCGGTGGTATTTTAACCTCATGTATAATTGTTCAAAAATTGTTATGAAATTATAATTGAACTATATAGATAAATATGAGATCATATATGATCCTCTATTATTTCTTTGTTAATAATATTTCAGTAGTATCATTATTTCAGGTGTTAACTGATTCATTTTCCATTATATGTTTGGTTACATAAGCCATGTTTATTATGGATAGGATGTATTTGATTCATATATAGAATGATATTATGTTCATGAACAATATTTTTAATCATAAAATTAATATTATTCTGGATTGATTATGATGGGGAATGAATATTATCGCGTTCGTGGAGACGATAATCCGTACGTATGCACCAACGACAATATCATTGATGGAGAAATCATATTTAAATGGATGGTATATAATATATACCGAATCATTAACATGATTTATTTATTTTTTACAGTAGTTATTCTCATTATTATTCCCATCCAAATAATGATGTGTTTGAATAACAAACTACACCACGACGTGGAGACGGAATGTCGTGCGTACGCATGTATGGTGACTTTGTGATTATTATGCTGGATAGAATAAAGAATTTGGTTATAAAATTTTTATAATAACATGAAAATATAAAGAAGATAATATATTTATTATTTTTTAATGGAAAACACGGTGAAAGTGGATGTGGAAGAAGAAAAGAACATGAAAGAGGTGATGAAATATTTTCCTCTTTTTCAGGTTCTTCCTTTTGATATGATCAAAAAATATCCATAGATTGGATTTATGGCCAAAGGAATGCCTATAAGATGAAGTTTGAAATGTGTTAAGGATATTTGGTTATGTTTTCGTGGAGCCTAATGTCATTGTATATGTGAAATTAAGTGAAGGGTAAGTAACCTTTTAAAACATAGGTGAGGGTCACATTATATCATTCTTGAAATATTTTTTTATATTAAAAAGATTTTCGGTTCTTAATAGCTCCAAAATTATTTATATCGAGGATAAGGTGAGGATGGTCGAAAAACTCACAAATGATAGGTTTTAGAATGTTTAAGGTCACCATATTAACATTATGTTTTAGATTTTAGTCTTAGTTTTATAGTATGACATTTACCATGTCTCTTTGTATTTTTATATTATATGGTAAATAAACATACTATTACAATAGAAGTGAACCACAAGTGGTGAATTATTAATATATATAACTTCATATAAGTCCTTTTGATGATCAATAATTTTTTAGAAATATTATAACAATAAATAATATAGTATTTGTTTCGAAAAATCAATTATGTCCATTTTGACACAATTTAGTATTAGTTTTTTTTAAATCATAACAACATGATTACTTAAAAAAAATTAAATCAACCATAAAATGTCATATTAACCTTGAAAATTTGTGTAATTCATCAAAAGTTTCAAATTTTACTTATTTGGATATTTATAATATCAATTATTTTAATCTATCGTTAATAAGGTAATTAATGCATCATCATTCTGTCATAAATAAATTTAATTATTTAATGGATAAAAATTATAAAAAATTACCATTATGTAGGAAATATTTTTATATTTATAATTAATATTTATAGACTAATTAATATTGGTTGAAACCCTATATTAAAAATGGTTTAGTTATAAATTATTGAATTTAACACTTTTAACACTTTTTGAAATAAAATAATAACAAATGTCCTAAATACAAGTGGACCAAAGGGTGTAAAATTTTATTCCTAAGGTTGTTTTGGTTGAAATATAAATATTCAATAGAATTAGGACATGTTTTAGGGTAGTTATGATATAATTTTTAACCTTAACTAGCCTATTTACTTTTAACCGTGGTAATAAAAGTCAAAAGTTACTATTAACCAAAACTATTTTCATCATATTGAACCACATTTTAGTTACTGATATTTACTGTCTCTCTTAGATTTTTGAAATTAAACTCACATAAGTGGTAGAATTATGTTTTTTTTCAAATTTTCAAATTCTCCTAGGAGATGGGTAATAGACGGTAAAAATTTTAATAGTATATATACATATATACATGTTATAAAATAACTCCACTGAATTACATTGAACATAAATATGTATTATGTATCTGTTTTGACCTAAAATAAATTTAAATAAAATAAATAATTATTTAAATAAAAATACGGTTTTAACCAATAACGTCGTATTTTTCAGTATTCCTATAAAATAGAATGTTTTCAGAAATATACCCAAAATTCACCCAAAACTAATTTCTATATTTCGAATTCAAAAATGAAGTCCATTTAGAAAAATTAATTTTATAAAATTTCAATATGGGGGGTATTTCTATTCATAATGGCTAGTTTTATTGGTCATAGTATGTTAGAATCTTGAAGTTGTGTACAATGAAAGATATTGAATTATTCAAAGGAAAATGTGTCATCGAGCTTGGGGTGTTACATTCATCACTCCTTAAAATAATTTTTTCATAAAAATTTCTTGAATAATCCCGCAAAAAAATATTCGGGTGGTTCGTCATCGTATCTTCTTCTATTTTCCACATTGTCTCTTCCATCTTATGGTTTCTCCATAGAACATTTACCAGACGAGTCATCTGGTTTCTCAACAGTTGTTTTCTGGTAGCAAGAATCCTGACAGGCTCTTCACAATAAGGCAAATCATCTTCCAATTCAATTTCCTCATATGTGAGTACATGCATTGGGTCAGTCATGCCTTTTAACAATAGTGATTCATGGAACACATCGGGAACATTTAAGATACTAGGTGGAATTTTCAATCGGAAAGCTAAAGCCCCAATTTTTTCTGGTGTTTCGAAAGGTCAGATGTACATGAGGCTTAATTTACCCTTCATACCGAATTGTATAACACCCTTCCAGGGAGATACCTTCATGAAAACATAGCCTCCTACTTGAAATTACAAATCCTTCTATCGTTTATCGGCATTATATTCTTCCTACATTAAGCTACTTTGATGTGGGTTAGGTTAACCTAAACCTTTTCTATATTTTTCTCAAAAAATTCTCGGCTTATGTGTTTTATTTCCCCAAAATCATCCCAATATGTTGGTTTGAGATAACTATTTCCATATACCCCTTCATATAGTTCCATCTAAATACTTGAATGGAAGCTATTGTTATAGTAAAATTCTACCAGAGGAAAATATTTATCCCACATACATCGAATGTCATGTGGGAATGATCTTCACATGTCTTCTAAGGTTTGAATTTTATGTTCTGATTGTCCACCAGTTTGAGGGTGGTATGCAGTGCTCAAATAATGTTCTATATCCAGGGCTTTCTCAATACATTTCTAGAATATCGATGTAAAATAGGGATCATGATCAGAAACAATCGACAGGGGTACTCCATGAAGTCTTACAACATCATTAATCTACAGTGTTTCTAAACATTAATGTGGTTATTATTCTCTTATATAAGGAAAATGTGATGACTTGGTAAAATTATCAACAATGTCCCATATTGCATCATTCCTTATAGGAGTCATTTATAGCCCCATGAAAAATCCCATCGTAATAGCATCCCATTTCCACACAGGTATAGGAAGAGGTTTCATGGCTTCTCTAGGATGTAGTCTACCAGCATTCACTTTTTGAAAAACCATTCATATTAACATAGAATCAACATTCTCCCTTTTCATGTTGTCCCACCAAAAATGTTCCATCAAATCTATATACTTCTAGGTGCTCAAAGGATAAATAGAGAAATTGGATCTATGAGAATCATCCAACAATTACCTTTTTATATCAGGTTTATCGGTAACACAAATTCTCTTCCAAAATTTCAAAATTCCATCTTCATATACTATTTCACTCAATCACTCATCATTTACAACATTTATCTTCATTTGTAAGTCCTCTTCATTAGTCTGAGAACTATCTATCATCTATATTAAAGATGGTTTGGCAGCAATTTGAAAATATATTGATGTTTCAACTTCTTCGGTTATTACCTTATTCATCTTTACTAGACACATGAAAATGGGATCCCTTTCAACTCTAATCTAGTTCAAAACCCCATGGTCTATTCTACTCAAATCATTTACCACCTTATTTTCCTTCCCCAGGTGGTAGTGTATTGAGAAAGCATAATCCTTGAGTATTTCGGGACATTTCTGTTGATACTTTTTAGTTATTAATTTGATAAAAAAGACTTCAAACTCTTGTGATTAATATAAAACTCAAATTTTTCACCATAGTGATCATGTATCCATATCCGTAGAGAAAAAATTATAGTTTCTAACTCAAGATCATGAGTAAGATTTTTTTTATCATGAATTTTTAGATGCCGTGATGCCAAGAAAAAATATTCAATCATTCTTCATAAGGAAACAACCAATTCCTTTCTATTAAGCATAACTATAAATAATAAAACCATCATTCGTCGATGTTAGAGTAGTGATAGGAGAATTAACTAATCTTGTCTTCAGTTCTTCAAAATATTCTTCAGACACATTCTTCCAAAAAAATAAATCCCTTTACAAGTGAGCATGGTTAATGGTTTACCCAACAAAGAAAAACTCTAGACGAAACGTCAATAATAACATGATGAGGATAGAATCTATGTTTATCTTTCAATGGAAAAATAAATTTCTTATTCTAGAGGATGTACACATAAATTTTATGGAAACACGTCAATATATATTTGAAAAATAGGTTCATCCTCTATTCGAAAATTCCATTCCTCACCCAAAATTATTTCATTCTCATCCTCCCCAGTGACAGAATTTATTAGAGCTTCTAGGGGTGGATCTAGATAAGAATCACATGGTTATGTTTATGCTCTAATGAAACGTTCCTCCTTATCATCAACAAGAAATGTAACCTCAATCTTCTTACAAAACATTTTCGCATCATGGTGTGAAATCCATCCATATTGAGGATTATATTAAATTAAATCATGGGTTTGATGATTATATGTGGAGATATATATCATTCATATGCCTCATAAGGGACTGATTCACAAAACATTGTTGCAATGATACATCACTTAGGAGTTTTGAATGACAACTCACTTATTTAATCTAATTGTAAATAACTAATTTTATTTACAAATAGGGTAGATATAAATAATGAAATGATCAAAAATCAAATAAATCATTGGATAAGCATGAAAATACCATTATATTACCATCCACCACATCTTTCGGAGCGTCAACCTCAGTATTAGTGATCACACAAGCTTGGCATTGATCCATTGTCCTATTCTAAGGTACGTTTTTGTGTTGCTTATGAAATTAATTTTCATAATGTCTCATCTCCCTACATTAGTTTCATTGAACATTGGTAGATTTTTATTCCCCTTAAAATCACTAGCAAGATAGACATTCTGTCCACATTTGTAGCATACTCCTTTTTCTTTTAGACATGAACTAGAGTGATTCCTTCAAAAATTATCACAGGGTGGATATTTTGATTTTCCATTCATACCTTTTACTTATTTCCTTTCCTAGAGTTTTCAGTAGAACTCTTCTTCTCATGCATTTCTTTAAAGTCGTAAGACATAGAGAATTCATTTTTTATCATGATAGAACATGAGACAATATCATCATACGATCATAAGGATTGAGTGTCTCATTATCGATAGGGAAATGGTATTAACCCATAAACGAAACAATAAATCATACTTATTGGGTTACATATATAATCTGCAGCATGCCTTGATAACATTGAAAATTTATCTTCATACTTTGCGACATTCTCATTCTCTTTTTGTATCAGACTCAGAAATTGTCTTTCCATATCTGCTCGATGGTTATAAGGAAAGTACTTTTCAGAGAAAATATCATTAAAATACCACCATTCCATACATGATAGTTCATCATCCTCCTTTGTGATTTGAATTAATGACCACGGTTGATCTACTTCTCCAGTGAGGCAATGAACCACCAGGACATCTTTTTCCATTCTGCTACCCCCAAAAGAATGATATATTTTATCTAAGGAACTTCACAATTGTTCAGCTACAAATGGATTTGTAGACACATTTAATGTTGGAGTTTCTTTCCACATGAATCAATATGACATTGATCCTCCATGTTTTGGATTAGGGTACACTGTACGGGTAAGGTTATTATTCATAAAATGTGTGAGGTATCCAAGTATTGTGATAAGCTTATCAACAACAGTTGCATCACCATCCCCTCTATAATTATCATGAGTATGAGGGAAATCCCTACATTTAATATGTTCGTTGATATGGATTCCATTCCATATTTTAGGTTCCATTTCAAACAATGGCATACATTAGATTAGTTTATGAACCACAATAAATAATTCCAAACAAGTATAACACTTAACATAAGTTTGAATAGTTTATGAATATAATCCATAATCATGAAAATGTTTTCTTTGAGAGGGTATATACTCATAAATCCTTCATGATGGTTTGTATTGGAATTTAGAATTATCCTAAGCATATCCCTCAGGAGTTTCATAACCAATAGTGTAGCAAGGTCCATTGTTAACAACCAGTTCCCATTCGAGCCTAGCTCAAAGCTGTGTTTTCGGGTTTTACCCCTAGATAAATCTGGGCTAGAGCCACCTCTACCCAATAATATCTATAAAGGGCAGTATTTCTTGGAAAGATCACAATATCTCTATAGTACCAATGCTCTAGGATTTTCTTCTTTAATAATCCTCCAAGTCTATCTTAAGGTAGTGTGCTCTAATCAGAGTTTTTCTAAATCTAGTTTCCAGGGTTTGTACAATACATCCTCTAATAAGAACTATTACGCCCCGAACCTAGTTACCCAGAGTTGCTGCTTTATTACATAACAATATCATGATACACGTTATCATGTCCTAAAGGACCGATCAGTTTAGTATTCCTGGAAACAAGATACATACATAAGTTCAACATTACAAGTAGAGAAGAAATAAAACAATAATTTATTCCAATAGTAACTTCTATGTCTTCTAGATATTCCTGAAAGTCACTCATAAATAACTTCATTATATCATGGGAAAATGAATCATGAGAAAGGGGTGAGCTCAAATGCTCAGTATGAGTAAACAATACAATATAAGATAACATAAACATTACGCATGGTGAATAATTGAAAACACATGCGATTTCAAATAATAAATATGAATACATTATTGCAGGATTATGAACTGAATAAATAATTCCATAATAAAACATAGTAATTCATATTATACTAGGTGAATAACCACATGATCCATCATTATTATTATTTTTGTGAGGGAATGTATAATGACAAATATTCTGTAACATTTTGTCAAGGCCTCCTCAGAGACGTTTAGAAATAATTAAGGCCTCATCCAAAACCTTATATCAAATTAGGATAGGGCTCGGCCAATTCCACATCTAATTGTCTCATGAGACCTAATGATGCACATATTATTTATAGCGGGCTCCACTCATCACATACTAAGTCCAATATATTCCTCACATGAAATGGCTGAAACATAACATAATAATTCGTATTAAAACTGGAATATGAAAGGTTAATTAATATACCATAAACCATGAATGGGATAAATATAACACATCCACAGTCAAACATATCACAAAACCATCAATACAATATGGAATATTATTATCATAATAAATCAACTTCAATGAATTTTGAAATCCATCTACCGATGTTTACATAGAAGACATAAAAACTAGTTGAAAGAAAAATCCCTTTATATTTCGAAACCATTTACGAGTCAGAAAATTATAAAAGAAAAAATTTATTATGAAATTATTATTAGAATCTTGTAAGGGATGCTTTGATGATGATATAATGGTGGAAAATATCTACACCCGCCAAATAAGTTAAAAAACATTCATACCTTAATTTTGTCGAAAAGGTTATAAATTACCTTGTTTGGGAAACGACGAAAAGATTACATTCAAAAAATACATGGAAAAATTATTGTACAAATTAAATTAACCCATAGTATAGTAAAGTGTAAAAATGTTTTGAAATAAATTTTTATGAAAACATGGATGTGGGTAATAAAGAGGTCCCAGAAGATACTTACATAAAAAAACCTCAGTTTATAAAGGGATTATGAAATTAACCCATACCATGTACTTTTCCTTAGTTGATGGTATGTTAAAATCATGTATAATTGTTAAAAAATTGTTATTAAATTATACATAAACTATATACATAAATATGAGATCATATATGATACTCTAGTACTGGTTTTTTAATAATATTTCAGTAGTATCATTGTTTCGGGTGTTAACTGATTCATTTTCCTTTATATGCTTGGTTACTTAAGCCATGTTTGTTATGGATAGAATGTATTTGATTAATTTATAGAATGATATTATTTTCATTTACATTATTTTTAATCATAAAATTAAAATTATTCTAGAATTATTAATATGTAAATTGAATCTCATCGCGTTCTTGGAGACTGTAATCCGTACGTACGCATGAACGACAATGTCATTATATTTCTGGTGAAATTGTATGTAATCAGGTTGTATATCATATATAAAGAATCATTAAAATTTCATATTTATTATTTATAATAGTTATACTTATTATTATACCCATACAAATAATGAAGTGTTTGAATAACAAACTACACCACGATGCTGAGACGAGAAGCCGTACGTACGCACATACGTTGACTTTGTCATTCATATGATGGATAGAATAATGAATATGGTTGTACCCTTTTTATAATAACATAAAAATATATAGAATATACTGTATTTATTATTTTATAATGGAAACCTCAATAAAAGAGGACGAGGAAGAAGAAAAGAACTTGGAAGAGGTGATGAAATATTTACCTTTTTTCAGGTTCTTCTATTTGATTTGATAAAAAGGGCTCCATATGATGGATTTTTGACCCAATTATGGCCACTTGGATAAAGGGATGAATTTTGGGAGGATATCAATGCATGGGTTGGATAAGACAAATTGTTTGGAGTTGTGAAATTAAGAGAAGGGGAAGTACACTTTTATAACAGTGGTGAGGGTCACTTATGGAAAATCTAGAAATATGATTTTATAAAAAAATAATTTTCGGTTTCTAATTTCCAAAAAATGAATTATTTCGATGATAAGGAAGTGATGGTTCGCAATGAATCTCAAATAATAGGTTATAGACTAGTTAAGGTCTCCATATCACAATTATCTTTTAGATTAAAATCATAGTTAAATAGTATTAAATTTTCCAGGTCTCTTTTTATTTTAAAATTATATGGTTAATAAACATAATATAACAAGTAAAGGGAACCCCAAGTGGTTCATTATTAATATATATAACCTTATATTATTCTTTTTTTAGGATCCTTAGATTTTTAGAAATTTTATATCCATTATTAATATAGCATTTGTTGTAAAAACACTATTATGTCAATTTTGAAACAATTTAGTATTAGGTTTTTCAAAAAATCATAACAGCATGATTACATTGAAAAAAAATTATTTAATCAACCCTAACATATCATATTAACCTAAAAAATTAGTTTAATTAATCAAAATACTGAAATTACATTAATTTGGATATTTATAATATCAATTATTTTAATCTATCATTAATAAAGTAATTACGATATCATCATTGTGTCATAAATAATTTAAATTATTAAATGTCTAAATATTATAAATAAAATACCATAATTTAAGAAATATTATTATCTTTATAATTAATATTTATAGTCCAATTTATATTGTGTATAGCCCTATATTTAAAATTATATAGTTTTTAAATGTTGAATTTAACTCTTTTTACCCTTCTTTAAATAAAATAATAATAAATGTCCTAATCTAATCCTAGAGGACCAAAGGGGGTAATATTTTATTCTTAAGGTAGTTTTTTGTCGAATTATATTTATAAAATAGAATTATAACATGTTTTAAGGTACTTATGATATCTTTTTTTGCCCTTAATTACCCTATTTACTTTTAACTTTGGTAAATAAAAGTCAAAATGTACCATTCACCAAAAATTATTTTCATATTTTAGATCCAAATTTTACATACTGATATTAACCATGTTTCCCATATTTTTTAAATTAAAATCACAAAAGCGGTAAGATTATGTTTTGTACAAATTTTTAAATTCTCCTTAGAGTTGGGTAAAAGCTGGTAAAAAGTTAAATAAAATTTTTATATATCTAAAGTTATTTTAGAATGACATAATAAATTACATTGAAATTATAAAGGTATTATTTTTATATTTTTACCTGAAATAAATTTAAATAAAAAGTTAGTTTTAACCAATAATGTAGTGTTTTTTCCTGTTCATAAAAAATTGAATGTCTTCAGAAAGATACCAAAAATTAAACGTAAACTAATTTTGATATTCCGAATTCAAAATTGAAATCTATTTTGAAATATAAAATTTATAAAATTTTAGAATGTGGTTATTACTATTCATAATGTCTAGATTGATTGGTCGTAGTGTGTTAGAATCTATTTGTTCTGTACAAAGAAAGCTGTTGCATTATTGAATGGGAAATGTACCTTGGAAGCTTTGGGTGTTACACCTGATGTAAGGGTTCTACATGTCATTTTTTTACTTTCACAAAACAGATTCCATATTACGGACTTACTCAATTGTATGGTGTTTACAATTACTTTTTGAAAAGTTATATCATGAATATTTTTATCTTTATGGTATTTATCAATTCATGTTATACAATTTATTTCAATGGTACTCTTATTCTATTTATAGAAATGTTGTAAGGGTCGGTTTCACAATTTTATTATGATTATAGAATTATAATGATTATGTCTCCCTTAGGAGAATTATTTGATATTTTTTAAAAAATATATCTTCTTCTACACATGTTAATCTTGAACTTTTCTCATAATAGAATATTATTTCTTATATTTACTAAATAGAATTATTGATAAAACATTTTTAATAAAGGAAACACAATTTTACTTCCTTATTGAATTTTTTTCATCCCAATCATTTTTTTTCTAAAAAGTAAAATTTATTTTTGAGAAATTATTCAAAATATTTATTATAGAAAACATTACCCATTTTTTAAATTTTATTAATTTTTAATAAGGGAATTTTATATTATTTTTTAAAATTAATGATTCATTAGGTTGTTCTAATAATTTGAAAGGAATCTTTGTTTTACCATATATGACATCAAAAATATTACTTCTATCATGGACACTAAATGTTTTAAATTATAATTTACAATATTTCAATTTTATTTTTTATATTTCTACTCATAATTTTCTATGAGAAAATGGTTTTACAATAAAAATGATTTAATGATATTTTTATGATATTTCTACTCACTAATGGAATCCAACAATTATTTTACATATTATAAATTGGGTATATTTTTAATTGAAACCAACATTGTTATTTATCTAGATATGTTATGATTATTTTTACAAGGTTTTTGATATTTTATTACAATTAAACATGTTGATTTTGATGGTTTGTAATTGTGATTATTAATATGTTTGTATAGTAAAATTTAATGTTTTATTTTCTCAATAAGAATGCTTATGTTTAATTTGATTAACCCATTAGATATTTGGAATACATTAGAATTTTAATTGATGGTTGAGGGCCATAATTATATATCCACTCGATGCGGTGATAGATCTCATGATAAACAACAGTTTTCCATGTTAGATGGGTTTCTACCCACATATAATAGATATCCTGTGAATTATCATTTTAGTGTATTTATGAAGGATGGAATTATGAATTCCCTGATTAAAATGTTAGGGATTGATTTCCATTCGATTATTATATTTGTTAAAATATCCTTGGGTACTATTTTCATGTTGTGTGATTATTTTTAGGCCTTTATTTTATCATCCTTTATTATGAGAATATTATTATAATGTTAATTTTTAAATGAAATGTGTCCTGTTTATTTATATATCCATATTGATTTTGATTATTTATTTATGATTACCTCCTAACTACACATTATGTTATAGTGAATCTAATCTCAGCTTCTGTTTTTATTATTTTTATACAACACTAGATATTGTTTGATGATAGATATTCAGGGATATTCTAAGGGAAATCATGATATTAAAAAACAATAAATAGTTTGTGTTATAGGATTAATATTGTGATGTTATTTTTAATTTTGTGTCTTGGATACCTTAACTATAGAATTAATTTTTCCATTGGGATATTATTTCCTAGATTTAGCACTATTATAAAAATTACCATGTAATTTGTGATACTAGAGTCATGGTATTTATATTTTTCAATATAGTATGTTTGGTAAAATACTTGGGAAAATGATTTATTAAATAAAATATTCTGGAATATAAAACTATGGTAATGATATATTATATTTATAGAAGAGAATTGAAATTTTTTTATAAGGAAAAGAATCTATGGTTTTATTATAAATATATTCTTATATGGAAAATAAATTTAGATGTGGTTTTAGAATAGAAATATATTGGGAAAAACACTCCAAAAAATACTTGTTGGGATTCACATGATAATTACCTAGAAAAATACAGTAGTGCATACATTACCCAAAATTTTCACTCCTATGGGATATTCGTAATATAATTTGTGTTTTTATTACAAAATATAATGAATGAATTTAAATTATTTTTATTATTTTTAAATATTCCCAATGAACCCATGTTTCTGATATAAGAATTAGAAATCCATAAATATTTCAGTTCTAGAAATGTGATTCAATTTTTTGATATTATATATTATTTTTCATAGTAATATTATTTAATCTATTATATTCCAATTTTTAGTAATGATGATTTGTAAAATGAATAAAAATATTATCAATGCACATAATCCATGTGGTGATTTACTTCATTTCTATTTTATTGAAGCTATAACAGGAGCTAGTGATTTAGTTAGAATGGAGAAAATTATAATAATAATGGTGTATATAACTCATGTTATTAACAATAAAATTTTCCCTATGGAGAATCCTACTGATCAATCATTCCATTTGACAATGATAAATAAATTTATTCATAATAAACCTCCATAATTACATGAGACTAAAATCACTTTATATTTGAGAAATGGAAATGATCTTTAGAGAATAAATTTCTCTATTTGGAAAATAATGAAAGGGAGAAATTTGATATGTAATATTACTATCTATTTGGAGCTATATATCAAATTTTTTAATTGACCACATCGTCAATGGGATTTATCCTATTCTTCAAATGAAACAAATCTCCCAAGTAATCTCCTCAATTGATTACATATTATCATGTGGTATCAAGGTAGATATATTATTCTTTATGATGTATGGATTTTATGTGATGAAATAGAATAAGGGAATAATATCAAAAAATAGATAAATTTATGTATGGAAATTATGTTTTCCCCATGTGATATTTGTTGAAAGAAAAACCACGGTTCCTTTATGAATAGAATGGACATATTCTATATTTGGGGAGATAATGTACATCGTGAATATGTTTTAATGGGAATGATATTTTATTCCAATGTTCAATGATTCAACTATTAGGAGAGAAGAAAATACACAAATTAATAACCCAATAATAAAAGGAATATAGCTTAGAGAAATATGTGTGACCATAGTCATGTTTATTATAATGCTAAAAATTATGATTACTTTTTGACATTCATGTGTTGGGATAAAATAATTTTGATATATCAGTGTTTTATGATGATATTAAGTGTATAATAATATCAAATGTATAATTATGTTAAAGTTTTTCATGTCTTTGTATATTTGAGATCTTATATTGAACTATACAAATGATAATGAAATGTGATTTATTGGAATGTTGAAATTCCTTGAAAACGCATGATTGAGGGAATAAAGACATTAATATTTCTTCTAGGATTATATAATGATGACTGAGATATTATTATTCTATAGTATCGAGGAAATTAATATTGGTTAATTAGTTAATGTTTTATATAATAATTATAGGATTTTAATACATTTTTTGATTTGTGGTACATATTTGACAACATTATATTTTAATTTGAAATTATTCATATTTTTATTAAGATTTTGTGGTGATATAAATTCATATATAAGGAATTTTACATTATGACCCACATTATAATTGATAATGAATATAATGTTTATTTAGTAAAATCTCCTTTTAATTTTAGCTCTATAAATTTATCCAAACTTATTATTGATAATCTTTAAAGGAAACTCTCTATGGAGTAAATTATGATCAACCATTGGTTTTATTGGATATCATGTGCGGAACAATTTTTTTATAAAATATACAGAGACAGGTGGAATGATTTTTCATTATTCGATTAAAAAAAGATTTCATAAATGTTAATTTTAGATCATCTTGAATAAAAATAATATTTTATATTCATTTAATAGAGTACGAGAAGAAGTATGAATTGATGGAAGAATAAAAAAATAGTGAAATTCTCTATTTATATTCTTGTGCTACATATCAAAATGGTAACAAAATCACTCAATTCAAGTAGAATGATCTTGAAAACAGAAAATAATAATAATATAATCATTTATAATGAATTAAAATACCATGAAACTCATAATATAAATATTTTCTTAGTTCCATAAAATTACATTAATAATTCATTTCATTGTGATTAATAATCTATATAACCCTCTATTAATACTTGATAGTTACAAATATCTTTTGTACATATCTTAATTTTCAATAAATAGTCTCATATTATGAATCCTAATAATTTGTTTTTCTAGTTAAATTTATAATACCCTTTCACCCTTACCATGTAGAAGATTAAATAAAATGGTTTATTATCTGGGGTTTTAGGAAGGGTATTTTCAAATGAGAAACCCATTCTTATCAATATCAATATTAAACTATTGATATGAAATTTATTCGATATTATAATAATTAAACACCATGATGTTTAAAAAAGATGTATATCATATTTGATAGTGTATTTGATATGTATGAACATTCTTTTAATATAATGTATTACCCATGACCATATTATTTATTTATTTATAAATTAATTCAAATTCTATGAATTCCTAAAAATCACGCAACATTAGGTTATAATGAAACACATTACTCAATTAACATATAATTATTTAACAATGAACTTTTTAACCTAACAATTTATTAAGCAGGTATGAATATAATTATATAAATTATGGAAAATAATTTTTTTACAATTGTGAATAATAAAATAAATTTATATTTATTTACTAGAAATATAATAAGAATCATTTGAGGAAAATGTTAATAATTTCGAAAAACAGTATTTCTAAAAAGGCGATTTAGTAATTCATTGTGAATATAATAATAAATTTACTTTTAATAAATTTTTAAAATTCACAAGATAAGATATATAGTTTTTAAGCTAAATGTAAAAATTATCTTTAGGTGAAAATTTATCAATTTTCTCAAAATTATAAATTTTTTATCAGTAGTTAAAAAATTTATTTTTATGAAAATTTCATTTTCTATTATAATATTAACATTTTAAAATAAAATTATAATTTTTTATGTTTAATATTATTTAAATTATACTAATATTTAACAAATTATAATTATCAGAACAAATTTCATGTTTATTTATGATACAAAAACAATTAAATCATATAAATGTTTTTCATAAGAAAAACATTATATTTGATATCCCAATAGGTTAAATTTCAAATTAATTTTATCCAATATGTGAAATGAATTTTCTAGATATTGGAACCTTAATTATCTATAATATATAATCAGGTAAAATCAATTTTTTACAGTAATTATTAATTAAATAGAAAAAAGAATTATTGTATTAAAGAAAAAATGGGCCTATTGTGTTTTAACTAAGAAAATAACGGTTTAAATTGAACTAAAACATATAAAAACACAATTGAATCCCCATATTTATCCTTTAGGGCCAATATATATTGATAAAGACTCTATTTTGAGTAGTTTTTTCATTGGAAATACAAGGGGTTCACTTTTTCATTGAAAACAATTTCAACTATTTCCACTACCACTTTATTAAAGGCCACCCCTCGCCACTAAATTTAACTCCACAAAAACATATTTTCCCATCCTTGACCTAGTAAAATGCTTTCAATAATACTATTAAAACATATAGTTGTAATTTTTTATCAAATATTCAATCATTGAACTCTTTAGTTATATACCAAAAAAGGGTTATCCATAGAATAGTTAGAACAAATACCATACATGTTTTTTTCTTATTCCACATATTCAAACTATTATAAAATAATTATAAAATATTAAAACCAGTATCATTCATATAATTACATTTGTTTATGATAATTGAGTAATATATAGTAATCTATAATACATTTAAATTGAAATAGAATCCATAGAACATGTGTCTGCCTAACTATCGCATCATGAAATCGTGTAATTCGTTTTCAATCAACACCATCCAAGGATGTAAATAAGGATAAATATTACTTATTTATATGATTACTTTTAAATTAATATAATTATATAATATGGAAATCACATATACCTTTTAACATTTAATTTTGTGTTGGTGTCACAAATTGGCCAATGTGGACCAGACCCATCACCCTATCTATATTACAAGAATCCCTCAAGTTCATCTCGTAGTATTCTAGAGGCTTCTAAATAGCTGTTAAGGCATAAAAGGAAAGTGGTAAGACTAGGAAATTTTCTCAATTCTAAATAAAAGTAAAAATAAACTGAGAATGTTAACATCCATTAACCTCATAGTGCACAAAAAATTGAAATAACCATAATAAGTTGAAATTTTCATACAGATTAAACATACTAAAACATATAGACGCCAGTCACCCAAGGGGTAAAAAATATATAGAATAATATATTAGAAAAAATTATAGAAGTCTTTATTGGTACTATTATCTGAACCACATACCCGTCCTATAAGGCAGTTGAATAGTTGTAGCATGAACCTCAGATTCTACATGAGATTCCCTGATTGAAAAGGAAACACAGGGCCTCCACCCAATCCAATGCACTATTATTAACAAGAACGAAGACATAGTGTCTATGCGTACACCAAAGAGAAAATGTAGGCTATGAGAAAATTAGAACATTAGTTAACCACAATGGTGGTCCGAACATCACTTATATTCACATGTGCATGGAACAACCAACAATACCAACCTAGATGAACATGACTTCTAGTATAAAAAATAAAAAAATAAATAAAATAAATTGAATTTTTCAAAAAAAGTAAAACATCAAAACAATATTTATATATAGACATTTTCCTATAATCATCAATTCATATTTCCCTAGATAGAGGAATTTTGAAATGTGTCACCCACATTAAATAAAATCAATGGCATCTGCATGATATAGAAGGAACTCCAACATCCAACATAGAGGACCAGAACAGATTTTGTACCCAAGGATATCATCATATGAATAAAAACACAATGAATGTAAAATAGACCCTATTAATCCAATGGTACAATCTCAACTATCTATAAGGGATCCTTTATATCCTCTATGTTTCTACTAAGAACAAAATTATTATTGAACATGATGGGTCAATGAACCATTCTTCACATGGATAGGTAACAAAATTTATCCTAATCCTAAAAAATGGTTCATATAGATTGGAATAGGATATCTAGTAAAAACACTTGGGATAACATTCATTCTATGCAAGTTTCACTAATCTATATTTTCCATTATCTCCCATTCCCATCCTCACAAAAATTACCCAACCAATAGGGATAAGAAATATAATGACTCTTATGGCCTATGTCTAGTTTAGAAATATTGAAATGGAATCATCCAACAATTCCAATCCAAATCATTAATATCCTCAACCCTATAATCCATATTTCAAACTCCTGTAGTTCCTAACACCCTAAACATATAACCAAAAACCATGAATCTAGCACTGACCATATCACATTCCATGAAAACATAAGGAACCCATAAGAATGCCCCAAAACCTCATCAGAAAACTGAACAATTAAAATGTTCTCTTATAAACAACCATATCTAGTGTAGAACACCAAAACATGTGATCCTATAAGAAAACGAACCCTTTTTCCTTTCCCTCCAAGAAAGAATTGCGGTCATACTCTCAGCACAAAGAAACATAAAAAATTTAAAGATAGGAAACCTAAATAACCACAAATTCAAAATGGATGTTATCCAAATAGGAACCATAGTCTTTTGTCAAACACATTAATGTGTAATCCATATGCACTTAATATCTAATGATGTTGAACAACCTCAAATTCTCCTACCGATCCCATCCTGAGGAAACCAAACCAAATACATGAGAAACAAAACTAATTATACTACCTAAGAATATAGACAATCATGAATCCCATAATATATCTAATGAACCTCAATATAAAATTCCATGAATCCTAATATAAAGTTGACAAAACCAATACACACCCTTAGATAAAAATATGATTCTATGAACAAATGTTATAGCCGAATAAATACGGATAAAAATTGTTAAAGGCCTAGAATTACATGAATTGATATTCCATTAATATAATTGTGTCATATAGTATAAATCACATAACATCAAATACATAACACAATAAAAAAGTAATAAATTAATAATTAATGAACATTAGATATATTTAGAATTTAAGGATCCAATACCAATGGAATATTAACTTCACCATTGGAATAGTAATGTTACCATTAGGAATAGTAATCCCACCTATAGAATAGTAATTGTGCCTATGAATAAATAAATAAAGTATAATTTTCTTATGAATAAAAATATAATATATTTAAATATAATAATATGTAAATAAATAATTTTAATATGATAAAATATATATATTAGTATTTTTGTGAAATATATATGTTAATATACACTTTTATAGTAATTATAACAATTTAAAATAATATTTATTCTAACTAAATACATTCATAAATTAATATTTTATTTTATTATGATTATAAGATAATTTTTTCAGATCTTACATAATTATTGTATGTGTTATTAAATGAGTTATAAATTTAATTTGGATATTTTTCAAATAAAGGATGATTTTAATTGAAAAAAATTATCATATTTTGAAACTTATTTTCATAAAATGGTTTTTTTTTATATCAAAATGTCAAAAAATTAAAATGGGTGAAATTTTCGGTTTTTTCTAATATAAATAAATTTTTATTGAATCGTGAAATATGAAAATTTATAATATTTTAAATTGTAGGTAAATATTTAATTTTTTGATTCATTTTAGATACCATATAATTTAAAAAATTATCATTTGATAGATATTTCAAAATAAATAAAAACATTACATAAATAGAGACCCAAAGACCATATTATTCATGTGCCTTTGGAAACATGGAAACATATACACAAGTACTAAAATGAGCTATGACACATCTCACTAGGATCTTATTGAAAATAAAAATTCTTAGACACATCAAACAAAATACATTTCGTCATAACATGGTCGATGGAATCCAAAAAAGGGGTGATATGAGATGCTCAGTAAGGGTAAACATGGGAGATACATTGGCATAAGTTTGATAAAAATGGTATGATAACATGATTATGAAAATACAAATTCATACCTTGAATATCTGATATCATAATCTTGATTTATGGAATAAATCATGGCAGTTCAGAAAACATGAATTCAAATGAAATAAAATAACATAAGCCATAAGTTCATATCATATGAATAAAAATTAGAATTTTCGAAGACACATAAGAAAAAATAATTATTTCCATAATTGTCAAGGAGTTTTTCTAGATACCATATTAGTGGACAGTGTCCTTTTCTGATCTAGGTTCACGCCTAGTTCAAGCCCTCTATTACTAAACCGAGTTCCCACATGTTCTAGTCCAATAATATTGAACTGATATCATTTATTATTCCAGCCATGTTACACTAATATGTGTTCATTTCTCATTCCAACAATTTCTATATCATGATGTGTATTTTATTTACCCAATTCATTAGTGGTAGATATATTCCTCACCCATCTCATAATGAAATGATACATACATGTGCTACAGAATCATGATGAATCATATCATAAACCATGAAATGAACTCATTGTCATAAATAAGTTATCATTTAATAACCTAGGTAAATGTTGGAGGATTCCAAATAATTTAATAAAATAATAACTCATGAAAATATTCGTGTTTTGTAAGAGTATAAGCCATGAAAATAAAAGGTTTTCAAACACATATTACCCATGAAATAGAAATGGGATACATAAACATCATCCCAAAATAACAAAATCCATTTATAGAAAGAATATGATTGTAATAATTGATTAATTTTACCGGATAATACTGAGGAACCCAAAATATGTTTTATTATATTGAAATATTATGCATGATATTTTATAACCATTTTTCATGGTAAATATATTTTCATCTTTGAAATACTATGTTTAAAACATATACCCTTTTGAATACATTATTCTTTTAATATATCTCTGAAAAACACATAATAGAGTCATAGAAAAAATTAAAACTCATTTCAAATCCATTTTTTATGAAAACTATATTCACTGATCAATATAAATAATTTATTAAATCATTTCTAAATCATGGTTTTTGGAATAATTTTTTTTTTGACCAAATATATAAATACCAGAATAGTTTCTATAAAATAATTTTTTATTTATTATAAGTATAGTGTTGTTAAAAAATTGTAGTAATACAAGGATATATTGTGAATAAATATCAGATAAGGAATATTAATTTTAGTTTTAAAATATGAATCATACTATATCATCAATGGAATTGTAAAAATAAAAAAATCATAAAAGCGATGAGATTGTTTTCTTAATCACTTATAATAAGGTAACATTGGATCATACTGTGAATGTAAGAAAAGGAAACTACATCGATGATAATATATCAAAAAAAAATTAAATTATAGAGATAAAATTTAAAATGGATGTATATATACATCAAAATACTATTTATGTGCATTACGAAACATAAGTCTCAAAGAAGGAAAATTGAGACAAAACTATCTTACCAATTTGGTAACTTTTGAAACATAAACCCCAAGAAAGAACAATCATAAAATGGATATATAAATAACCATGATATTTAGTTTATGAATCATCGAATAAATACATATGATGAATACACAAAACATAAAAGGAATATGTGGTGACTAAATAATGTATTTCATATAAATAAAAAGTTATATTAAATCCACATACCTTGTGTCTTGACTCTCATCATACTAATTCACACATCTGGTATAACAAATATATGATTATTATAAATCTATCACAAAACCATATTATTATATCTAATACCTTATATGGTTTAATTATGACTCTATATTAGCCTCTTATTAACATTATTTTGTAAACGTTTTGCTTCGAGTAATATTCATTTTGTTCATTGAATTGTCATAATTTGTTATATCATTATTCATTATATTTATATATTGATTTATTGAAACTGAATAAACAGATAAAATAATTTATACATATTTTATTTATTTATAAAAATATATTGAATATTGATTTATTTAATTTAATTCACCATTCACAGAGATGGTGTGTCGTACGTACACAAGAACAAAATTTTTATTTTTATTGATGTATTGAATGATATCACATAAATGAGATATGTATATATATATATATGAATATAGATATATATATAAAATAATTAAATTATAATTATTATATAATAATTATCATATATGTTCACTAAACCCATATATAATGGATTGCATGATGGGTGTCAAAAATTAAACCTCTTTTAGGGGGTGGTAATCCTCACATCCTCAAACAAAATTATAATATATACATAAATTGGAACGTATAATGATATACATTGTAATAAAGTTATATATGTTTAAGGAAATAATAAATATAATTTTTATCATATATAAATATTTTTCTAATCATAATATCCACCGTGAGAGGTGGTATGGAAAAATAAACAATCATCATTCTGTGAGGTAGTAGATCACTATACACATAAACAGTATGTTCGTTAACCATTATATGTGGATTTGTGTAGGATTTGGTATATAAATTATTATATAAAAAATGAAAGAATATTTATGATACATCTTGTATTATACAATCATGGAATAAATAGATTGGAGGGGTGGATAAATAAAAGAAAATAAATGATCTTGATAGAAGTTGTTACTTCTTAATCGTGGAACTCATTTTGGTTTGTGAAACAAGGATTTCATTTATTACAATATTACCAAGGGTATTCATGTAATATTATGAAAGGAATATTTTAATATGTATTGGACAGATCATAGACAAATGTATTTTATTTCAATGGTTTTAGGTAATGGGAATAGAGAGGAATTTTTTAAGTGGAGGAGTGCCACTCTTGTAATTATTTGAAGATATAACTCCACCTATATTTTTTCATGTTTCCTGTGCATCAAATAATAATCCAAATTAAATCCAAGGTATTATATGTTCAAAATATGTCTATAAAATGGCTCTTGGAAATGAATATATGTTTTTTTGGGCTTTAAATATATGGTTTAGTCCTGAGTAATGCAATTTTTACCTTAATCATTATAATGAATATTATATACACTCACTAATATTTCTATTTGAAAACTATGTTGAATTCATTAGACATTATATATTATATTGATACCAAATATGGAATCCAAAATTTTAAATTCCAATCAAATAAGTGGTAGCAATAAATTTAATATTAATCATCGTGATGGGACAACAATTCATGTTTTAAATGAAAAAACGATCAAAACATTTCTATGTTTTTATATTCAATTTCAATGTAAAATTGGATCGAATTAACTAAATTGTATAATATTTTAAAAATACTATATAATTAAACATTTCATAAAAATTAAAATAAAATATAGCCTTATAATTAAATTAAATAAAATGTAATCATTGAATTAAATTTTGTTACTTTCACTATTCTTCCAATAATTAAGTTTCTCAAAAAAATAAAAAAATTATTCATATGCAAATATTGACATTAAAAATAAAAAAATGGAGTTTTTTTCATATTAAATTTCTAAATGTTTCAAAAATTAATTTTTTTAATTTTTAGAGAAACACATTAAAAACTGTTCTTTTCAGAAACTAGTATTTTAATACAAATAAGGACACTAACCAACATTTTATCTGTTTTTATCTATATTTAAATAAAATAAAACAGTTTTAGACAATATTTGAAATTTATTTATTACTATTAATTTTATTATGTTTAAATATTTATTTATAATTATCTCATTTATATAATTTAAAAATAAAATGACGTTTTGTTTAATCATTGGTGTCGGGTGTAATGTATTCCATGTAGGTGTTTCCCGTAACATACACCATGTCATTGTTCCATGTAAATGGAAAATTTTAATTATTTAATTTCAATACACAAATAAAAATTTAGTTTATTCCGAAAAAAGGTCCATAAAAAATGGAGTGTTACATTCAACCAGTTTAAAATGAATTTCGCACTCAAAATTCATCAATCAAATAATAACACAAGATTATACATTAAATTCATAATATAATTGTCTTTCTACATATCTTTTACTCACTAATTACTTCCTTATAAAATATTGACCTCGTGAGTCATATTATTTCATAAAACATTCTCAGATCTGTCTTGAATATCAATTTGTTGGTCTTCATAAGAAAGATCATGCTCTAGTGGTATGCTTGATGAGTTTTGTACATGTGTAGTGTCATTTATAAACATACTCAATAGAGATACCTAGAAAACAACATGGAATTGAGAGATATTTGGAGGGAGTTACAAGTGAAAGTCTACAGTCCTGATATGAACTATAGTTTCAAAGTGTCGAATATACATAGGGATTAATATTCAAATCTTCAAGAATCCCATAATATTTATCCAGTGTGATATTTAAAGAAAAAACATGTCAAGAACATCACATAATATATCCCTCAGTAATTTATCAAATTAAATTTTATTTCTACATTGAGATTTTTCATTATGTTATTTTAATGGTTCTGACCTTCTCATTCATTTCATTAGTGATCTCAGGTCCCGATAGCTTTCATTCACCAAGCTCATCCCAAAACATTAGAACCTTAAAATTCTTCACATATAAGGCTTCATAATGATACATATTAATTATTTATTGAATGATATTTTTGTAATAAAACTCAACTAGGAAATTTGTTAATCCTAAACGCATTTTAAATACAAATAACAACATATTAAAATAGCCAATAGGGTTTTAATTTTTCATTCAGATTGACCATTAGTATGATGATGATAAGATGATAGAGAACTAAATTCTATAACAATTTCATCCTAAAGACATCTCTATAACATTTATGTGAACCTCAAATCATGATCCAACATAATGGAATTTGGTACTCCACGCGACCTTAACACTTCCTTAACTTATTTCCTAAAATGATTATCTAGACAAAATTATTCTGTGAAAGAAATGAAGTGTGATGACATAGTATGGTGACCAACTACCACCCATATAAAATTTATACTTTTATAGTTTTTGGGATGTATAATGGAAAAATACATAGTGACTTTGGTATATTTCCATTATTTTGTAGTTAATGGATTCCACATCCCATTTTACATTTGTATTTAGGGGTATATTTTTGGAATACCATGACCTAAGATACAAACTATTTGATACCGCTCTTCATTCCATCACAAAAAAGGTATTCATTCAAATATATATGCATATTCATACTTCTAGGATGAATAGATAAAGAAGAACTATGATCTTCCTCTAACAACACCTTCTTCTAATATGGTAATATCAAGGATATAATTTGGAACATATCGAACATTATTTTTCATACCTATATTTTCCTTTTATGCCTCCATAATTTCAACTTGTATAGACGGTTGAAAATTAATTTGAGTAAGATAATACTTTCCCCTTCCTTCAACAAATATTACCATATTCTTTGGGTCATTTTCAACAAATTATATCTGAATATATATTTCATTATTTTATTATCGGTATAAATATCACTTTTTTTTTCAAAATGATAATGCCTCAATGTCTCTAATTTAAAATTTACTAATGATAACTAAAGATCAGGTGTTGGTAATTTTTATCATAAATAATCAAATATTGAGAGTCATATGTGATAAACAAGTTATATGTCATATGAACACTTCCAAATCCCATCATGGATTAATCGATATAGATTTCAATCCCTTCTCTACTATAGGGTAATGAATGCTCATGCGAACTAAAACTACATCTCTTTAGTTCCGTGAATGATTCCCCACATTCATCTTCCTAGTGGAATTTGATACACTAACATGTTAAATGGGTTGGAGAATTAGTTAGTCATGAGAAAATATCCAAAAACCATCTGTAATATTACATTATGCCAAGAGGGTTAAAAAACTAAATGAGGTAATATCTAAATACACTATTTTTAAAATCCATTTAGATAACAGGCGAATTGGTAAGACATAAATACATCACCATATATTCATAGTATCCATACTAATTATGGAATTCCATTATTGTTATATCCTCTATCTTGAACCTCAATTAATGATATCCATAATGATGTTCAATCATGGAAATGTATTTTTCTCCACATAGTTAATTAAACATGTCATAAGTATCTCAAAGAGGACACCAGTTCTTGATTGTGATCTTTTTAATCTCTCCAAAATAAACAACGAGTTACATTGATCTATCATTCATTATAACAAAAATAATTAGTGCATCCCAAGATGTTTCACTTTTCTAATTAAATCCACTATCAGGGTATTGTTGGAGTGTCTTCATTAATTTTTGCAAATTAATTGGGTCAACTCTTGAAAGATTCATTGAAATTATTGTGGAACCAAGTATTAGTAATATTGAGAACCCAACATCACGTTTTGGTGGAATTCAAGGAAACTCTTCCAGAGATACATCCCAAAATTTCTCAAAAATATGAATATCATCGATGTAGATTTTCTCCTCAACAATTTGACATAAACAACCTTTTTAATTAGAATTAATACACATACACTAGATTTAATTTCAATAAGAAGTTCTTACTTATTTTCAAATTGATGGAATATTATATGAGGGTCATAAATATCAAATGTAACATCCATTTATTGATAATTGATGTTGGATTTATGTATAGAATTCCAATCCATTATTAAGATAACATAAAATTCATTTCATGGAAGGATGAAGTATTTCCATAAAGAAAATTCCAACAAGCATCGACCTGATTGGAATCATATACATTGGATGTAATGATCATACCATTAAGGATTTGAAATACTAATTCCACATCTATTTATTTTCAGGTCATCATAGAACCCTTATAAAAGTATATAGAAATGTATGACTGGATAGATCTATAAAAAATATGTCATTAGTAGTTCTATAGTGGATGGTTATTTTTCATATCATCATTTCCTTATAACAACACTAATAAAAAATTGTGATTACATGAGATTTTAATATGTCCATCATCTTAAGAGGTTTCTAACATCGATAGGCATCACCATACCTGTGGGATTAAGATTTGGTTATCATAATACCAATTCTCCACACAAACGTAGCACTAAATAATTAGAGGAACATTCAATGAGGCTTATTCTCTATTGGATTTTTATCTATCGTCTTCTTATAACTTTGACAACCAATTTCCCAGTGATATTACCTTCCACAATTAAAACAATTACCAGACCCCTTGACAATATTTCCTCCATGATTCTTCAAAAATTTTGAGAATAAACAAAGAAGCATCATATTTTCTCCATGGTTTTTAAAGTTTCATATAATCTCCATATTCATTTCCATTTTAAATCCATGTGTATGATTCGTTAATCCAACTTCATTTTCATCCATGATTACACAACACAAAATGTCATCATAGAAACTAATATATCTTTTGGCCAACATCCTTTAGAGACTTAATATTAAGTCAATGAAGAACCTATCAACATTTCATTTGGGTTGGATGATAACTCCTGATGCATACCTCATAAGTCTTGTGAAATTATCCTTGAAGGTACCGAAAAATTCATCATTGGTTTCATTCAAATAATTTTACTATTTCTCCATCATGGTATGGAGAATCAAACGAAAGTATTTATTGAAAAATTATTACCTAAAATCATCCAAATTAAAGGATTAAATATCATCTTTATAGTTATTATATTTTATTACAGTACACCATTTGTCTACTAATCCTACTAACCAATAAACATAAATAATAAATTTCTCATTTTCCTCACAATGGTGAATTGAGAATATTTTTTTAGTAGTGCTGGTGAATTTGTTGGTAAAAAGTGGATCAGAATACCCTCTGAAATAAACTGGATGATGTCTCATTGATGAATCAACCAAATTTTGTCTCCTAATTTTATCATTTTGAAGTCCCCAATGATTTAAATCCTAAGAAGGCTTGATGAGAATAAAAATAATATTTTTCATTCCATCTCCCATATCATTTAGTTGTTCATGAGGAAAATTTTTTCTTTATCAATCAGAATCCCCATTAATGATTTTATTTCTCATTCCAGACATTGAATAAAACAAAAAAAAAATTTATATTAATTTATCATATTGAGTAAACATATAATCATAAAAATAAAATTATATTATGTATATATAATTAAACCATCCTTAATTGTTGAAATCATATGTTTATCCAATGTTATTCATAACCCGCTTTTATTAAATCCTTCATGATGGATCATGAATACTTTGTAAATTCCCCATGAATCTCCCCCTGTAGTTTCAAACTATATGTGCAATATTTCATATTGTCCAGTACCTGATTTCCCAAAGTCAACCCCAAAAAATATTTTAAGAGACATTACTATTAAATATATTTGTGCCCTATCCCCATCCACTAGTATTATCTAGACATAGTTGTATTTAAATCAACCCACTCACTCTATCCATTAATGAAAATCCATGAAATTTTCTTATTCTATCCCTTATCCTTATAATTACCAGTATGCATGTCAATGGATTTTCCATTATATTATTTTCATCTTATCTTCCAAAGGCTACATGAACCTTTTCTATGATAATAAATATAACAACTATCAATTTTCATACATTATAATTACATGTCCTTTTTGAATATAGAAAATATTATAAAAATAGAAACATTATTACAATATTAGTATTGATGTATTGGATACTTGTATATATTAATATTTTTACATAAATTAGCTACATCATCTCACACTAGTTTCCTCATGATTGTTTACCTTGATAGACATAACAAACAAGATAAATATATTCATAACATAGAAAATGGAAACATAAAAGTGGGTGATCCACAATACTCAATAAATGTAAAAAAGGTATATATTTAATCATAATCATTAGGATAAGGGTATCATAATATGGTCATAAAAATATAATATCATACAATTCATATCAATGACCATGAACATGAATCATGGAATAGAGCAAGGTAGGTTATAATACATGATTCTTATGGATATAAATAAGATAATCCATGAAACCAAAATATAGTAAAAAATTAGATGTTTAGTCGACACAAAAGAATTAATTATTATATCCATTGTAGTTATGTAATTGGGGTCAAAATTATCATAAGGTGAACATTTTATTACTAAACTAGGTTCATATCTGATTCTATCCTTGTAGTATTCAAGAGATTTAACTCCTCGTTACAGTCGTGTAACACTGAAATTAGTAAATTTCACATTTTGGACCTATAATACTCAAATGATTTCTTATATATTTAAATAAATGTTTATCTCATAAGATACAAATAATTTTCTAATGAATTTGAGTGATACATAGTTCTCACCTATCTCATAATGAAATCATACATACATGTTCCATAAAATCCTAATCAATCATATGATAACCAACTAAATGAAATGGGTGTCATAAACATATAATCATATCATAACACAACGAAAATATATAGGTTTATAATTAATTTAATCAAATCATAACCCATGAAAATAAGTGGGTTTCATAATCATATAACCCATGAAAATTAGTAGGATTCAAAGGAATATATTTCAAGAATGGGATATTGGATTCAAAAACCTCATTCCATCAAAAAATAATCCATTAAAAGAAAGAATATGAATGGGAAAATTGAATAATTTAACCAAATGTTAATTAGTAACACCAGCAGATTTTACCTTATATGGGAAATAATTTTATAATAACTTAAAAAAAATGTTAAGTAAACTATCTTTTATTATTTGAAAATTTATTTTTAAAACATAATACCTTTTGAAATAATTATTCTTGGAATATATATTAGGAAACATTTCAAACAATATTGGAAAAAAATAAAACATTTTTAAAATCCCTATATCATTATAATAATCTTCATGGATCATTTGAAAAAAAAATCAAACATTTTCGAAAACGTGGTTTATAAAATATAACATATTTTCATCTAACAAAATAAATACTATACAGTTTTCATTAAATTGTTTTATAAATTATCTTATGTACTGAAGAGTGTAAATATTTTACTAATACATGTATATATCATTAATAAATAGATAATAATAAAACTCATGAGTTTTCTTGTGATATTCATACTAATATTTCATCAATGAAATCACAAGCATAAAAAATTTAAAAAAAGCGATGAGATTGTTTCAATAAATTATTATATCCTGGTAACATGGGATAATAATCTATATGAAATAATATTAAATTACATGAATTTAAAAATTCTAGTAACATAATTAAATTCATGTTGTAACTTGTAAAATTAAGGTATATAAAACTCAAAAAAATTGGTGCACAACATTACATTAGACTCAATGAATTAAAATTTAGATAAAATATTTCTACCAATATGGTAACTTTTCAAACATAAACCCAATGAAAGAAATTAATAAAATTTCAATATGAATACCCTTAAATTTATTTATAATAATTATTTAGTACATCAATGGTCAGTATAAACACCATAAAAATGAATGGGTGGAAAAAAATGTATCTTACGGAAATAAAACGTGAGATGAAATCTGATTACCCTGTTTGTTGACTATCCTCATACTTTTTCAAACCTCCTATATAATAAATATAATTTTATTAAAAATTTATCACATAACTATATAGTTATATTTAATACCATATATGTTTTTATTTTGTCCTTATATTACCCTCTTGATAAAAATCATATATTAAGGTTTCACATTTGGTAATATTCTCTTTGTTCAATGTATGTGTCTTAATTTGTAATATATTTTTTACTTATACTTATATAATTTTTTATGAAATTAAATCTAGATATAAATTTCATTAATATTACGTATATGTTTTTCATAATAATCTATAGAATATAGATGTATGAAATTGAATACACTATTCATGGGGAAGTTAATTGTTATAGACATTGAAAATTGTTTTTTTGTGTTCTTTAATGAAATAAGGTAAAATACATATCTCTATAACACACACAAACACACAGATATATATATATATATATATATATATATTTCATTATTGCAGTATCATTATTATGTCATAAATATCAAATATGTTCACTGAACTCTTTTTTAATACATCCAAGGTAGCGTGTGAAAGAATAAAATAATTTTCATGGGTTCCAATCCACACTTCATTAAATGATATTATCATATTTACACCAAATGGAATGTTTAATGAAAAGGGTTCGAAAAGGATAAAGAAATCTTAAATAGATAATAGATATAATATATAATATATTTAAACATACTTTCGATCATAATTTCCACAATGATATGTGGTTATAAAAAATTACCAATCATCATTTTGTGAGGTGGTAGTTCTGCATATAGATAAATAGTATTTTCACTACCCATTATATGGATGTGTGTATAGGTGTAGGTCAAAAAATTATAAAAAACCCTATCATATTTTAGAAATTATTGTTCTTAAAAAATAATATAATAATGTGAGTTGATGTGGTGGAAAAAGATAAAAATTAATAGATTTTGGGAGAATTTGTACCTCTAAATTAGGTAACTACTTTTGGTTTGTGAAAAATGCTACCTTTGATTTATTTTCATCCAAGGAAAGGATTAGAGTAAGGTAGGGATTTTGTGAAGTTTATTTGTAAGATAATGTTCCGTACTATGTATTTTAAAAAGGGAGAGGATGTCGGAGGAGAGGATATCGGAGGGGAGGATGTCTCTTTAAAGTTGAGGAGGAGTGACACCCTTGTAAATATTTTAATATATAATTTCACCTAAATTTTTCATGATTCACGAGGATCCAATAATGAAAAAATGTAAAGAAAGGGTAGGATGTGGTATAAAAATTTCCATCCAGTGGATCTTTTACAAGTATCATGTGATTGTGGGTCATAATTTTAATATTTAGTCATTATTTAATCTTAATTTTATCATAATCGATGTATTTATTATTGATTACACTCACTAATATTTTTTTCAAAATAAATATTGAAATTAATAGAAATTAAAAAAAACATTGATTAAAAAAATTAGTAAAATTTTCCAAATACCAATAATATAATTTTTTGAAATAAAATTTTAATTTATCCCATTGATGGGATGAATCTATATGTTTTTAAAGAAAAAAAATGAAAAAATTATTATTCTTATATATCAAATTTTATTGTGAAATTGATTCCAATGACCTATATTAGCATTAATTTACAAAAATAATATCTAATTAAAATTTAAAAAAAATAAAATATTATTTATCCATATAAATATATTATATGAAAATGAATTTTTGAATTAATGTCTGGTAGTTTTCAATTTTCATCCAAAATTGATGTTTCTCATAAAAAACCCAAAAATTCTGAAAATGATTATTTTGACATTATAAACTATAAAATGAAGTTTATTTTATCATATTATATTTATAAATGTTTATAAAATTATATTGATTACTTTTCACATAAGGAAATTGAAATAAGATAATAAGCATATAATGACATTACAAAATTGAAATCTTTTATAATCAATATGTGTTATTATTACATAATATTTATATATATAACATCAAAATTTGTTATTAATAATCATATTACTATGTTTAATGGATCAGTTATAATTATCTCATTTAAATAACTATAAAAATAAAAATATTTTTAATAGGATCATTAGTGATGTGTGTAATATACTCCAACTAGGTGTTGCAGGTAAAATAAAACAATTCGGTGTTGATTGTATCATAATACATATCATTATTCCATATAAAAGAAATGTTTGTCATAGTTCATTGTAAGGACAAAATGAAAATTCACTTTCATTGAAAAGATGGACCATAAAAACATGAGGTGACATATTAATAGTTGATTCATGGATGATTTAAGTGCCAATTATCTCTATAAAAATTCTCTAGTTACTATACATAGTAACAAGAATATAAAATATTGATATTTTATATCACAAATAATAAAAAATGAATAAAATAATCAAAACACCTCTCTCCAACCACTATAAATACCACCCCTTACTACCTCTTATACAATACCTTCTAATATTTAGGTCTTGATCTAATTCTGACTAATATCCCTCCCAAACCACATACCCATATTTTGGACCAATTACTCTATCCAAAATGCCTTTTCCAACTACCTTTTTGAGGCTCTATAAGATACAACACTCAAGGGGTAAAACTCACCCTATTTCCCATTTAATTGAATATATTTTCTTATACTTCACTCACCGATACTATCCAAGATACATGATAACTTTATTTCCATATATATACATGATATTTATTACGTTAATGGGATATATGTCATCTCATCTCTTTTTATCTATTTTTCATAAAAATTAAATCATTGTCCATGATGTGTCGATTCACAACATTCCTAGATGATGATTTCTCATTTTTGATTAGCTACACCATTTCTTGTCATAAAACTATTAAAATGGTTAAACATGATTTTAAAATTTATATTACACATTATTAATATTTTGTAACTAATACAGATACATAATTTTTTTTAATAACACTATTATTATTTACAATAAAAAATTAAAAAAAAAATCCTCTCTAACATTTGGATTAATAAATCATTATCATATAATGAAATTATATATGTGACCATTTAAAACTATGGAGATGAATGAATATCATATAATCCACTTTTTATATATTCATCCATTTGATAAGAACTATAATAATTAAAATCATGTGAAAAAATAATTAAATAACTGAACGAATGCTCCTAGAATGATGAAATTAAATATTATAAATCATCAAAAAGGCTATAAATGACCTTAAAACATATAATAATTAAATTTCCTATCTATTAGATTCAAAATTAAATAATTAATAGATCGAATATAATTTTATAGGACATTAATTATTTGTGAAGAATAGTTTCAGACATGAGGTAATGGATTCTTTTCAAACATAAATTTTATCGTTGGGTTACATATTGGAACATCCCAATTTCTTAATAGCTTTCAAGTACTCGCCATATTCATTTTAAATCCTTATATATTATTGTAAAATAACATATTTTATTATGAAATACTATCGTAGTTCATTTATTTTTTAATATAATCAGTTATTCCTTTTCCACTTTAATATCACTTTTATATTTTCCTATAAACCCCATATACGTTGCCCATATATAATGATTCTTAACCAATTTTGATATTTATTTTACTCTAGTTGGAAATAATTGATCATGGTTTTTCTATATTTTCACTTATGAATTAACATGTATTAAATAAAGCCATTTTTTCATTTATATATTATGATACACCCTATGGTTATGAATTATGAAATATTTACGATACCCAATTCCTTCTATTGGAAGCTCTTTTGTTTGATGATTTATGTTATAAACCTATGAATAAACAGGTTGTAATGCGTTCACACCAATAGTGATCTAATGAACTGTTTAATTTTTTTTCTCATGAGACATCATATTAGGAAAAGTATCAAACATTATTCCATTATTGGGACTCCATTCACCATGTCATATAGTCTCATACGTTATCTAAATCACATGTCTTTTCATGTTATATGTTTCTTCTATATTCCAATTATTTGATGATTACAAGATCTCATAATCCATGTGTTAGGTTTCAACTAGTTGTTCATGTTTGATGATTCTTTTTGTCATCATGGTATGCCTTCAAACCCATGTTCTATGCATTAATCTTATGTTTATTCCATTTTTGTGATATTTTGCACCACCATTTTTTCATGTATTCCATAGAGTGTACAGTGAATATATAAGAGAAAAATTGAATTTAAGAGATAATTATGGATTTAAAAAATATTATTTCATTTTCATTTAATGATTTCTAGTTATGTACCATGTCATTCAATTAAACTGTACTTCATGATCATTTTTTTGTATTTGATTTTTAATTATTCATAAAATCATGTAATAATTTTTGTATATGGCTGGGGTTATTATAGTTATTTTCAGAGGAGAGTATAATATTTTTTTGGGACTAGGATTGGAATTCTATAAAAATATCCCTCGGGGTAATTCTATCACCCTGGATTACCTATATTGATACTTAGGGATTCACATTTTATGGTATACATTTCATTTTCCATTATATCCTTCACTGTTGAATGTTTCACATTTATATTCTTATTCACTATGTAGTCAGGATTCCCGAATTTTATATTACATATCATAGATAATATTTGTAAATAGTGGAATCAATTCCAATAATCAATGTGATAGTAAATCTATTGATTTCCCTAATGAAATTCAAAATCTATTTGGAATGGTTTCTCATAACATCATGATAGTTCTTAAAAGAAGATAAAGTTAAAATTAATAACTAAAATCATGTTTATCACCCTCCTAATCCCAATAAGTATAATGATTTTGTTGAATACATTATGAATCCAAGGACTACTAAATTTATTTGATCATCTAATAACCTTATTAAAAACATTAGATTAAATCAATTGATAAGATATTATTATAATTTAGTTCTGATAATAAGTTAAAGTTGTTTGTTGGTATATCATTTTTATGGGGAACCCTGTTAGTGAGGGAAACCAATGAAAATCAAGTAATCTAAATATGAAATTCATTCCATAGATTAGGATTCATTCAAGGAAATATTTCTCAATAAATATTTTCTCCGAACAATCCATTAAAAAATTGAGAGGGAGTTCCTCAAGTTGAAACAAAAGGAATTCAATTCTTTCATGGAGTATGAGGAAAACATTAAAAGTCATGATTGATATAACTCTAGGATTTTCATTAAGACTGATATAATGGTAAATCACATATTTCATGGGATAAATCCAAGTCTTCAACATGTATTAATTATTCAATGATTTTAAAACATTAATGATATTTCATGTTATCCCCTTGAAGATTAAATAATGATCGGAGACTCTCACTGGTCTAATTTCCATATTGATAAAAAAAGATAATAGAGTTTAATATAAGAATATCAATAGATAAATTCCATAATAGAATTAAAATAAAACATCTCACTTGTCAATATTGTGGGAAGAAGAATCCTTGGAACAGTTTGAGGGGAACAATGAGATGTTATAGATGAAAAATAGGGTGTAATCAGGTTGAAATTTTTGGAAGGGATACAAAGGTTCCAATAAATATTAAAAACACATGTTGGTTGAAAACAAAACATATTGTGTAGTATGGTGATAAAACTAAAAGGAACATTGGAATAATGTGATCCATTTCACTAATCCAAGGTTATTAAGAGGTAATCAACGACAACCTCCACCGAATCAAGGAAGGGTATCTGTTATCACTACAACTATTGTGGAACTAGACAATGATATGGTGATAGGTAGGCTAGATAATCATTCAATCATTGTGAATGTAATGTTTTATTCTGGGTCTATGAATTATTTCATATCAGGAAATTTTTTCTAAACTATACAAATACGACCTCAAAATATTGAGGTAGTGTAATTTATTAGATTGTAAATGAAGAAATTACTTCATCAAATGTATATAAATTCTCCATGATTATGGTTTTTACACTGAACATTCTAGAAAACCACATCTTTCTTTGGTGGAGGTTAATTATATTTTTGAAGTGGATTGTATGTCATGACCCATCCTCGGGACCCATGCCGTGACTACCCCAAGCCCGCCTTCTATAGGGAAGGGGTTGGCAACTAGAACCAAGGCGTAAATCCCATTTTAAGGGGAGGAATTTCCATTATGTAAGATAACAAACACCACAGAGTATGAAAGAAGAAGTAAACACTAAGTAAACTGAGTACAAAGGTAAGTGATGGAAGGTAAATGGGCCAGAATACAAACCCAACTGAAAGTAAAGTACAACTGAAAAGAGAGTACAACAACAGAAAAGTAAAGCAGTAACACCGAGCCGTCCTCTAGAAATCCCACCTGAAGGGCGGGTACATATAGTCTCTTACACTCCTCAGCTCCAGCCGTCCGCTCCCTGTACGTCTCGTCCAGTGATCCACCTCCAGGTACCGTCCAGCTCCTTGAGCTCCTACCTCGATCAGCACTGTCCGTCGTCTGAATCCAACACAACATTGTGTGTGCATATCCCGTCAAGGTTTTAGTATACGCTAATCAGTAGGGACCCTGATACCCATGAAGTTCTCCAAGAATCCGCTAAGGATAATCCAAAAAGGAAAGATACAATCACTATGTAACAACCAACTCTACTTAGGTATATGCCCATACTTATACCTAAGTCATCAATTCCAGTTTGGCTTCAACATCTGTGCCCATGTTCGATATAGTCCACACAGGATAGCACAATTCAATCCACACAGGATAACACAACTTATTCCACACATGATAGAAAACCAATCATATCGAAGATAAAGATTGAAAGTCAATACTCAACTCACACGGGTATACTTCTTCGTAAGATGATAGAGATAATTAGATGTAGCAACTAATTCATCTATGTTGTCAGACCCACAAAGGATACAAGACCAGATACTCTGCCAAACCCATGTAGGATACATGTACATAGTCAAATAATGTCATACCCACATAGGATACAATAACAGTAGTGAAGTACTGCCGGACCCACATAGGATACAAGAACAGTAGTCATCGCCATCGAACCCACGGAGGATTCAAGTACGGTCGTCATCGCTACCAAAACTAAAGAGGATCCCAGTACAGTCATCAGCATCGTCGCAATCTCAACTAGCTCTAGGGTTCCCACACACAGCACGCTCAATTCTAGGAGGGTCTTCTCCTCAAGTCAATGGGATGGATACATCAACTGTCACGACGACCAGGGATGATGTATCCCAACATTCCATCCCACTTCCTAGGGGAAAACCAAGAAAAACGTGCCCAAGTCATAGAGAACAAGACTACCATGCCATTTTCCAAATGTACATGGCATGTAGATAAGCGATACACACCGTGTCATCAAACACTGGGTACTGCCCCTGTGATACGGCCCACGTCACAGTGCTAGTCATGTAAAATGTAATTACATAGCGTGTGGTATGGTTACACGTCATGTCTTCAGTCTACGGGTACTGTCCATGTACCACAACCTGTGTCAATGGGTTGTTCGGGTAAAATGTAATTACACAGCGTGTGGTATGGTTACACGTCGTGTCTTCAGTCTACAGGTATTTTTTGTGCACCACAGGTTGTGTCAATGGGTTTTTCATGTAAAAATTAAATACATGGCGTGTGGTAGAGTTACACGTCGTGTCCAAACATCATAGGGTCAGCTCCATGCACACTGGACATGCCTGGACGTGTGGTGAAGTACAAGCTCGTGTACCCCACCCCGTGTCCGTGTATTCCCAAAATACACACCGAGTCATACCGAATCCACTTCGGCCATGATGAAGGAAGTACACGCTGTGCCTAATGGCTGTGTAGTTCTGCCCATGTCTGTGTATTTCATGGATTACACGCCATGTCCTTCGATGTCTCCTCTGTCAAACTGATTGGACTGTACACGCCATGTGACCGGTGTCACACGCCGTATGTCACTTCTTCAGATGTCTGTTACATCTGCCGCTGAACGTTTGTAGTACACGGTGTGTGCTTTGGAAGGACATGTCGTGTATTCTGGAATTTTCATGAAATGACGCCTCTGGGCAACACGCCTCCCAAGGCTTCTGTCCTTTGTTCCGATGATCCGTTTGCAACAAAACTCCCGTTCCTAGGTCATCATGATGTTCTGAGGCCTTTTCTGATGTTTTCAGGCCCCGACTTGCTCCGAAAACTTGCCCTCATTCACCAATCAAGAACAGTTGGAGGACACCATACAAAAAGAACGGTGGAGGAATTATAACATGTTAGTTTGTTCCAGTTCCTTCCGCATTATTTTTATAGCAAAAGGTTTAGAGAGAAACATCAACATGGAAGAAATCCCAATAATTCTCAATTAAACACACACCCCTACCTCAAAGAAGTTATCGAAGAATGATCATCATGGGAAACAGCGTCGCGAAGTGAAGCTTCGTATATGTTAACGAAGAACGTCCGAGGAGGAGTGGCGTCTCCATTCCTTTGATGCAGGAAGAAGATCAAATGTGGTTGCGTCGTCATTATTCGGGAAAGGCATCGCACACCAGTTGGAAAGAGGAGAAGAGACAGCACATCAATATCTCCTTGTGGTGACGACGTTCTTCATTAACGTCTTGGCATTCCTCGTGAAGAAGATGAATATCTCCAAATCTTAGAGTATTCTCTCTAGAAACATAACACAAAAAGCTTCCAACAAAATAAAATATGAATCCCCTTATTTTATTTCTCAAGCCATGCATTTCAAAATTCAAATTTTGAATTCATATCATTAATTAAAACTAGAGTTGTCAAAATTAAAAGGAGTGTTATGTTGGCATCATAAATATGGAAGAGATACATAACTTATGTGGAGGTGGTCAAAGAATTTGAAGGGGTGGGGATATTGTGGGCCCCTCCTCGCAAATATCCTATCAAGAGGAGTCATAATTTTAGCAGTTCCCACCCCAACTCCCACACAAGGGGTTTAACCACTTAAGTGAAATAAAATTTGTAGCATAATTTTATTTCTCTTTATACATAATCCACAATTTTTAACAACTCTTCCCAAGAAAACGCAACTCCTATAATGGTCATAGTAAGAAATTACCGGTGCTGCGGTTTCATCGGTGCCCTCAAATTTCGATTCCATGCATCGGTTCCAATGTTAGAAACAGTGTACTTGTAGAATCCCAATGACGTTATGGAAAAAAAATTCCTTGATATTTACGTGTCTTTAAATTACTCCCACCTCAGGGATTTACTTCCTTGAAAAGATACATCACAATCTAGGGGAACAAATGGGGGTAATAAGCATGCATCTGAGCCTCCCGCTCACAAGTGCTCTCCTGGAGGTTCTCGTGCTGACTCCTGATGTGAACTAGAGGAATCGACCACCCACGTAGGACCCGATCCTGTCAATCCTCGATCTCCACTGGGACCTCTGCCAAAGTCTCCCCATCATTAATGTCCAGCTCTCCATGGTCGATGACATGCGTTGGGTCGTGCACGTATCTCCTCAACTGAGATACGTGGAAGACGTCGTGCACCCGGTGCAACTGAGGTGGTAGAGCTAGGCGATAAACCTCCTCGCATATCCTGCTAAGAAACTGGAATGGTCCGACGAAGCGCGGAGATAACATGCCGCCCCATCGAAATCTTTGTAATCGACGTCGAGGTGAGACTCGTAAGAAAATGTGGTCTCCATCCTATAACTCTAGTAATCTACACCTCCCTTTCAGAATAAAGCTTTTGTCGGCTCTAAGCTGTCCTCATCCGCTCCTGGATGACCAGGACCTTCTCTGTCATGGCCTGTACCACTCTGGTCCCACAAGGGCTGACTCCCCAGGGTCTGTCCAGCACAGAGGTGATCTGCAAATTTAGCCGTACAATGCCTCTTATGGTTCCATCCCGACGGTGGAGTGATTGCTGTTTTTGTACGCAAACTCCACAAAGGGTAGGTGATCCTCCCAGCTGCGACCAAAGTCGAGGACACATGCACGGAGCATGTCCTCGAGAGTCAGAATGGTCCTCTCCATCTAACAATCTGTCTGAGGGTGAAAGGCAGTGCTCAGACGTAGATGCGTCCCGAATGACTCCTGCAACCCCTTCCAAAGCCAGGATGTAAAGAGAGAATCTCGATCAGAGACGAGAGATGATGGAACACCATAAAGCCTTAAAATCTCCTGAACATAGAGGCATCCCAAGACCTCCCCTGAGCTCTGCTCTCTGATGGGTAAAAATTTGGCTGACTTGGTGAGTCGGTCGACAATCACCCAAATGGAGTCATGGCCTCTTAAAGTGTGTGGATGTCCAGTCACGAATTCCATAGATATAATTCCCCACTTACACTCCGGGACCACCAAAGGTTGTACCAAGCCTTCTGGTACCTGGTGCTCCACCTTCACTTGCTGGCAGGTGAGGCATCGAGAAATGAACTCCGCCACAACATTCTTCATTCCCATCCACCAGTGCTTTCCTCTGAGATCTTGGTACATCTTCACCACTCCTGGATGTACTGCTAAACGGGAAGTGTGAAACTCTTTTAGCACCTCTTCCTGTAATGCAGCTGGTACCATGGTACGTCCTCTGAAAATGACGACATGCTCTCCTCCTATAGAGAATCCATCAGGTGCCTATCATGAGGATATATGTGCACACCATGTCTCACATTCAATGTCCACATGCTATGCCTCTCTGACCCTCTGAATAAGTGGAGGTGTGACTGTAAGCAATGGAATGATGGCTGCCCCATATCTATCCATGAAGGATATCTACAAAGAGGTTAGCTGCTCTGTCTCCTCTCCAAGTAGTTGGATGCCTTTCCACCTGCTGAGAGAATCAGCTACTACGTTCCCCTTTCTAGGAGTATAGACAATATCAATGTCATAGTACTGGAGGAACTTGAGCCATCACCATTATCTTAGTTACAGGTCCTTCTACAAAAAGATGTATCTGAGACTCTGGTTGTCAGAATAGACTGTAAAGTACTCACCCATCAGATCGTGTCACCACATTTTCAGAGTGAAGACCACTACTGCTAACTCCAGGTCATGGGTAGCGTAGTTCTGCTCATGTTGTCTCAACTGTCTTGATCCATAATCGATCACTGCATTCTCCGGCATTAGAAAACACACGAGTCTAGTCCCTGATGCATCACAGTAGACTATGTACCCTACTCCCTCTTCCGGTAGCCTCAAGATTGGTGCCCTAGTCAAACTCTGTCTCAGCTCCTGGAATCTCTACTGACATATATCTGACCACACGAAGGGTTTACCCTTCTTCGTCAAAGCTAAAAGTGGTGTTTCAACTCTAGATAAGTCTGCCACAAATCTCTTATAGTACCCATCTATACCCAATAAACTCCACACCTTCATCATGCTCCAAGATGGCTCCCAAGCTAGCACTGCTTCGGTCTTCGCAGGATCCACCAGAAGTCCTACCTCAGAGATGACGTGTCCCATGAAGTGGACCTCGCGTATCCAGAACTAGCACATCGAGAGCTTAACATAAAGATGGTGCTCTAGGAGTGTGTCCAGTACAACCCGTAAGTGGTAGGCATGCTCCTCCTCAGTGGTCGAGTAATTTAGTATGTCCTCAATGAAGACTATGACAAACTACTCTAGGTAGGGCGGAAATATCCAATTCATGAGACTCATGAACACTACTGAAGTCTTGGTCACACTGAAGGGCATGACCAAGAACTCATAGTGGTCGTACCGACATGTGAAGGCCGTCTTCTGCACATCATCATCCCATAATCAGAGATGATGATAGCATGACCTGAGGTCTATCTTAGACAACAAATGTTCTCCTTTGAGCTGATCGAAGAGGTCACCAATACTCAGATGTGGATACTTTTTCTTCGCGGTAACAAGCATCAGGGGACGACAATCGACACACAGTCGCAAACTCCCATTCGCATTCTTGGCGAAAAAAATCAGGAAAGCCCTGGGTGAAACACTGGGTCGGATGAATCCCCTGCCCAGCAAGTCCTCCAACTATACCCGTAGCTCTCAAAGCTCAGCAGGAGCCATCCAATATACTGGAGTAGATATCAGGGATTTCCTAGGGAACAGGTCATTATATAAGTCTTCATCTCCACCAGGAGGTAGTTCTGGAATGTCATCAGGAAAAACGACCGCATACTGATCCACCACTACCGGAAAACTCGGACTCCGCACGTACACTACTCCTAGGATGAGTCTAGACAACTGATGAGTGACCGGTTGTCCTCTCCTCTACGTGAGTCCATCTTGAGCTGCAAAGGATCCCTTATCACCGGAGAATGTGAACCTGCTCCCATCGGTGCGGACACACCACACCATACGCCTAATACAGTCGATCTGATAATGGACTGTAGATATCCAATCCATGCCCAATATGAAGTCGTAAGGCCTCGACGCTGCTACAAGAAGATCCCAGCGAAAGCTCTCGCCACCTAGTGTAAGCCCACACTGCCGTCACCAGTGCGTAATCATCATATCTACTCCAGTAGGAGTCTCTAGCCATAAGGATTGAGCCAACAGCTCCGTCAGAATCTCCGAGCTCCGAAAAAGGGTAGTGGTAATAAAAAAATGACTTGATCATGTGTCTATAAGAACTGTAGAAAGGGTGGAGTAGACACAGATAGTAACTCGAATCATCTCGGGTGCACCGTGGTCATAGGCCTCCGCTGCCTGAAGTTGTGCCTGCCTCTTCCCGCAAGATCCCTATGGTCGGGGTGGACCTCCTGGTGGTTGTGGTGGTAGATCCCCAAAGCGTCGCCCACCACCTACTGATCGGCCAGCTCCTACGCCACGTACGCCAACTCCCTTTGGACTGCCACGGTCAAACCTCTGGCTCTGCCTGGGTGGTCCCTCAATCGTCTGCTGCTCCTCTGCATGGCGGGTAGGGCAATCGCGAGCCAAGTGGCCATACCCTCCGCATGGGTCGCACTGTCTGCACCTTGTAAGACTGGCTCTGCGTCGTGTGCCCCGCACCTCTGAGCCAGTGTCCTGAGGTCATCTGCCTGATGGTCTAGTACTCTTGGACCCCTGTGACTTCCGTCGACTACTAGCTGAAGAATACTCAGCTACATGCCGCCCTGTGGTAGGTCTCGCTACTGGTGTACGCTCAGCAAGAAAGCTCTCTACGAGAAGGGCTCACACTAGTACTCCTATTTGCATCGAAATGATGAGGGAGATCATCAATTCTCTGGTCGCAAGCCTAAGTCCCTACTCGAAGGTCTGGGCCAAGAAATAATGGGTCTCATACTATTTCTGTGTAATAGCGCGAGATATCAGTAAATCTCGTAGTGTATTGTGCTACTGTCATGCTACTCTTCTGCAGCTGTAGTAGCTCCTGAATGCGCACCGCACAGAGTGTGGATGGTATGAACTCCGAGTGGAAGAGGCTCTTGAAGTATGACCAAATAAGGGATGCCTCGTTGTTCACCTAGAGCATCAGGATCCACCATCTTCCTGCATCTGCATGCAGGAGACTCGCTGCAATAATCACCATGAGGTCGGCCGATGTCCATATTAACCGGCATACTCGAACTAAAGCATCCATCCAGTCCTCGGCTTCCTGAGGGTCCGTCTCCCCGTGGAACCTTGGCTATCTCTCATGCTGAAACTCGTCCAGTGCACTATGGCGACGTGCACTCTCAGGGGCTAGAGCTGGTGGCATCGGTGGCTCGGCAGGTAAGGTACCGCCGGCGCCTCCGCTGTAATAGGGCCCTGCACCAAGGCATCATCGCTCGGTGGGATGTCGTCTCACACAAATCATGGAAAACTAGTTGGCTACCATCATGGGGCCATCCTGAAAAGAGACAGGTGCGTCACGGTCAATACAGTTTATCTGGTGAGCTGACACAAAGTAATCACAACGAAAACTTTTGAAACACACATGCAATCAATGATTTCGTGAACTGAGTCGGAAATCAGAAGTCAGGGTCATAGTGTATGGATACGTCAACCACCGCACCAACAATAGACTCCCTGGACTGATAACCACACTCAATACCATTAACACTATTGCTTCATATAGAATAACGATCAGAGTCTTGAGTTCTACGGTAGAACCGAACTCCTCGGATACCAATTTGTCACGACCCATCCTCGGGACACATTCCATGACTACCCCAAGCCCTCCTTCCATAGGCCAGGGGCTGGCGACTATCACAAAGGCATAAATCCCGTTATAAGGGAAGGAATTGCCTTTATGTAAGATAACAAACACCATAGAGTAGGAAAGTAGAAGTAAAAACTAATTAAACTGAGTACAAGGGTAAGTGCTGGAATGTAAATGGGAATGAATACAAACCCAACTGAAAGTATAGTAAAACTGAAATGATAGTATAGAAACAAAAAAGTAAAGCAGAAACACAGAGCCATTCTCTGGAAATCCTACAAGAAGGGCGGGTATAGATAGTCTCCTCCAATCCATGGCTCCAGCCGTCCTCTCCATGTACGTCTCGTCCAGTGATCCACCTCCATGTACCGTCCAGCTCCTCGAGCCTCTACCTCGATCAGCACTATCCGTCATCTGAATTCAACACAATGTAGTGCGGGCATAGCCCGTACAGGGGTGAGTATACGCTACTCAGTAGGGACCCCGAGACCCCCGAAGGTCTCCCAGAATCCTCAAAGGATAATCCACAAAGGAAAGATACAATCATGATGTAACAAACAAATCTTCTTAGGTATATGCACATACATATACGTAAGTCATCAATTCCAGTTCGACTCATACATCCGAGCCCAAGTATGATATAGTCCACCCAGGGTAGCACAATCCAATCCACACAGGATAACACAACTCAATCCACACATGATAGAAAATAAATCATTTGAAGATAAAGATTGAAAGTAAAGACTCAGCTCACACAGGTATACTTCTTCGTAAGATGATAGAGATGATCGGATGTAGCAACTTATTCATCTAAGTTGTCGGACCCCCAAAAGATACAAGACCAGCTAAGCTGTCGGACCTAAAAAGGATACAAGACCAGCTACTCTGCTGGACCCATGTAGGATACATGTACAGATTCAAATACTGTCGGACCCACGTAGGATACAGGAACAGTAGTCAAGTACTGCCAGACCCACATAGGATACATGAACAGTAGTCATCGCCGTCAAACCCACGGAAGATTCTAGTATGGTCGTCGTCGCTACTGAACACATAGAGGATCCCAGTATAGTTTTCATCGTCGTCGCAATATTATCCATCTCTAGGGTTCCAACACACAACACGCTCGATTCTAAGAGGGTCCTCTCCTCGAGTCAAAGGGATGGATACATCAACCGTCACGAAGACCAGGGATGAAGTATTCCAATGTTCCATCCCACATCCTAGGGGAAAACCTAGAAAAACTTGCCCAAGTCACAGAGAGTAAGACGACCAAGAAATTTTCTAAAAGTACACGGTGTGTCGATAAGCGATACACGCCGTTTCATCAGACAACTGGTACTGCCTGTGTGATACGGCCCGTGTCGCAGGGCTAGTTGTGTAAAATGTAATTACACGGCGTGTGGTATGGGTACATGTCGTGTCTTCAGTATACGGGTACTGTCCGTGTACTATAGCCCGTGTCAATGGGTTGTTCGTGTAAAATGTAATTACATGATGTGTGGTATGGTTACACGTCGTGTCTTCAGTCTATGAGTAATGTATGTGTACCACAGCCCGTGTCAATGGGCTGTACGTGTAAAAAGTAAATACACGACGTGTGGTATAGTTACATGCCGTATCCAAACTTCTTCGGTCGGCTCCATGTACATTTTCCATGCCTCGATGGGTGGTGGATTACAAGCTCGTGTACCCCACCCCGTGTCTGTGTATTCCCGGAATACACACTGAGTCATACCGAAGCCGCTTCGGCCGTGGTGAAGGATGTACAGGCCATGCCTATTGGCCTTGTAGTTCTGCCCATGTCCGTGTATCTCCCGAATTACATGCCATTTCCTTCGAAGTCTCCTCTATCAAACTGACTGGATAGTACACGCCATGTGACCGGTGTCACACACCATATGTCACTTCATCTGATTTCTGTTACTTCTACTTCTGAATGTTTGTACTACACGGTGCGTGCTTTGTATGTACATGCCGTGTAATCTAGAATTTTCTAGAAATGACGCCTTTGGATAGCACACCTTCTGTGGCGTCCGTCCATTGTTCTGATGATCTGTTTTCTACAAAACACTTGTCCCTAGGTCGTCCTGATGTTTCAAGGTCGTTTCCGATGTTTTCATGCCCCCAATCAGCTCTGAAAACATTCCATGATTCACCGCTCAAGAATGGTTGCAGGAAACCATACAACAAGAATGACGGAAGAGTCGGACCTTGTTATTTTGGTCTGGTTCCTTCCGCATTAGTTTGATAGCAAAAGGTTTAGAGAGAAACTCATCATGGAAGGAAAACCAATAATTTTCAATTCACAACACAACCCTACCTCGAAGAAGTTATCGAACGATGATTGTCGCGGGAAACTGCTTCGCGAGGTGAAGCTCTTTATATGTTTATGGAGAACGTCTGAGGAGGAGCAATGTCTCCCTTCCTTTGACTCGGGAAGAAGATTGAAATTGGGCGCGTTGTCATTCTTCGAGAAAGGCATCACACACCGTCTGCAGAGTGGAGAAGAGATGGCAGGTCAATCTTTCCTTGCGTTGACTGCATTCTTTGTCGAAGTCTTCCCATTCTTCGCGAAGAAGATGAAGATCTCCATGGCTTAGAGTATTCCCTCCTGAAACATAACACAACAAGCTTCAAAAAAAAAAATTAAGACTCCCCTTAATTTATTTCTCAAGACATGCATTTCAAAATTCAATAGATGAATTCATTTCATTAATTAAAATTATAGTTTTCAAAATTAAAAGGAGTGTTAAGTTGGCATCATAAATGTGAAAGAGATACATAACTCATGTGGAGGGGGATAGAGAATTTGAAGGGGTGGGGCTTCTGTGGTCCCCTCCTAACTAATATCCTATCATGAGGAGTTATAATTTTAGTGGGTCCAACCCTAACTCCGACACATGGGGTTTAACCACTTAAGTGAAATAAAATATGTAGCATAATTTTTTTTCTCTTTATACTTAATCCACAATTTTTAACAACTCTTCCCGAGAAAATGAAACACCAGAAATGGTCATAATAAGCAATTACCGGTTCTGTGGTTTCATCAGTGTCCTCAGATTTCGATTCCGAGCACCAGTTCAAATGTTAGAAAAACCCGCTCGTTCGTTCACAGAACATACACGAGCTAAACAACTAAAATTGATTCCGGGCACACAGGGCCTCAGAATCAGGTGCTGTCAGAAACTGTGTACTCGTAGAATCCCAATGAAATTAAGAAAAACAATTCCATGAAATTTACGGTTCATTACATTGGATACCTTTAAAAAATTCCAACAGTAATTATCAGGGATTGGAGAGCAGTCTTCACTTCCTAAGGCATACTCAAATTCATTATTAGTGAAATTATTAAGATGAATATCATTTAGAGTCATCATATCACATGTGGATATTATTTTCGTATGATAATGGATGTCTTAGAACTATATTTGAGTCAATAGAGAGAATCATTCTCAACGAGAAGTATTTTTTGAGGGACCACAATGATGTATTACAATGAAAATTTAACTTTATTCCTCATGAATGGGAGGTTGAATTCATAATTGAACATATTCTTTGATATCATCATATATATATATCATGTTATATAATAGACAAAATTGATTTGGTGGAACTGTAGAAGCAGTTGTAATGTTATCTAGATAATGGTTTTTTAGTCTGACTACTTCACCATGAGGTGTGTTTTTCCTCACTGTCAAGAAGAAGGATAGATCAATTCCAAGTTTCATTGACTATCATGGGATTAAAAAATAAAAAAATGATCAAGTATCCCTTCCCATGGATATATATCTTTGATTGATCAACTATGTGGGGCACTATATTTATTTAAGGTGTCCCTTCGGCTATTATATCACCAGTTAATGTTGATGAAGGTAGCTATTTAAAAGTGTAAATTTCAAAAGAGTTATGGAAAATATTTGTAAGTAGTTATTCCCCTTGGAATAAATAAATTTCCAAACAATTTCTTATAATTAATGAATTGATTATTTATAGATTTATGGGAAAATTGTGGTTGTCTTTGTTATTGAAATTTTGATTTACTCTTGGGAAGAAAGGAATTTGAGGAGAATTTTAATAAGGTGTTAAATAAATTTCAGTGGTATAAAAAATATGAAATGTACATCATATGTGTGTTTTAGAAAAATTATATATCATTCATATGTCATGTTATCCCCAAAAATGAAAATTTGAGGACACATACAAGTTAAAGGAAATCAAAAAGTTTCCCATTCCAATATCTCTAATGGGGATATATAGTTTCCTTAGACAAGTTGGGTATTACCAAGAAATTTTTAATAGAATATAAATAACTCAAATACACTAAACAAGATGACTTTAAATGGGGTAAAAATTGTATAGACTACTGAATGTGAAGACTACTTCAAATAGTGGATAATGTGGCTTATTACTGCCCTAGTACTCAGACTTCCAATAATAGGGGAAATACTTGTTTTATACAAATATTCATCAAAGAACTAATTAGTATATGTACTAATGAAAAATGATAAATTGATATCCTTTTCCCTAATAATTTTTAATATTTATGATAAAAATATCCCATGATTGATCTTGAGTTAGCAGCTACTATCATCCCATTAAAAATCTGACATCTTTTTCACTATGGGGTGAGGATTGAAATATATACTGATCACAAGAGAATAAAATATATATTCATAGAAAATGAGATTAATATGAAACATTGAATATATATATATATATCATAGACTATGAATTATAAATCCACCACACTCTTGGTAAAGAATATAATGTGGGAGATTCTCTAAGTAGAAAGGATCAGGTAACATTTTCAATGATGAGAATTAAGACAATCCAATAATCATATATTTTAAATTTAATGATTTGGGAATAATTAATAAAGGGAACTCACCAATGATTTCTCAAATAATTTCTCATCCATCCCTCATAGAGAATATGTAGGATTTAAAAACAAACAATGCGGAAATTCAATAATGTTGGAATATATTTTAAAATAGAAATCCTCAATGATCAAAATTGATATGGTTTTATTCGTAATATTGGGGTCATTATTTTGTGTACCGTGTAGTGCACCCACTGTAAGTGCACCTGAAACATGACTTGTGGTATGTGACGCTATCAACTGCCACCTATCAGCTTCATAAGGAAAATACATGGAAAAGTTACATTAAGCATTCCCTCATGAAGCTGCATCAATGCCAAAAATTTGAACAAAATGAGAGAATCAAATAGAGGTGGCAATTTTAAAACTGACACAAGGTATGAGACGCCTTCAACTGCCACCTGTCAGCTCCGTAAGGCCAAAACATGGGAATGTAACATTTAGCATGGCCTCGTGAGGCAGCATCAATGCTAAAAATTCAGACAAAAAGATAAAATTGAATAAAGGTGGAAATTTTTAAACTGACACAATAACCCAACACAACACGACAAGAGTTCAATGAGTTTGGACAGGGCATAAATTAATAATATCGTGCCAGATTCAGGCCGACCATTCCTAGCCCATAAACCTGTGTAATCAGATTAAAAATATAACGATGATATATAATATAAAAGGTATAATAATAATTGATTTTATAATATATTTTATTCTAATAATAAACTTAATTTAAAATAGTTCCAACATATTTATAACACATTATTTATATTTTTGCTGTAATGGATTAGTGATTCGACTTAGGATTGGCCCCTTTAAAAATGGGCTGGATCAGATCATCTCATTTAATTAAATGTACCATTTAAGGGTTGAGCTTGAATGGATTTACAAGAGGGCCAACTCAACACTCACCCAACCCATGAATCCAAAATGACACCTCTGGTATTGAGATCTCAAATATGAGTGCATTTATCCACACTGGTGAGACATTTGATCTAGACAGGACACATATCTTGCATACTTATTATAGGAGAGAAGGGCTGTTGGTAATAGGGAAGTAGTTAGATGTGCTGACGTGGAAAGGGGGGATGTAATAGTTGGTTATCCCTTTCCTATTTATCTAGCTTGTTTGGCTGAGGGCGGGATACGAAAGTCACATCTGGTAAACCATTCAGCTGGAGTAGGAATAGGAGGAGAGGAGGTCGCTCTCCAAAAACATCTACAGCGTAGGTAGGAGGGATCTTCGGGAGTTGTGGTCTCTCCTGGAGCCTGCTCCTACTGGGTTGAACAAACTCAATTCCATATGTGGACGAGAATAGAAATAATGGTTTTTGTAATTGAATTAATGCTGGAGAAGCAACTGTGGAGGGAACAGGACCTTGAACAGATGATTATAGCTGTGCAGGCTAGTATCGAGAAAATTCATAAAGGACCTTGAACAGATGCACCTAGCTCAACCTTCTCTATTCTACCACGGAGTATAAAGATGCCTCACAATATTTGAGAGCACTATTTGTGTTTCAATATGAAAAAGTTGTTCATTTAGTATGCATGAATTTTACTGGTATGACCACCGGTGAATGATGTCATGAAAAAATATAAGGGGATGAGGCAACTATTAACTATAAAAACATGTAAATGGGAAAACATCACCCTTGACTATTTCTTTACACACCCAAATACTTCGAGAGAAAATATTGTTATATGGGTCATTTGGGAATGTATTAAAATGAAAAATAACTTTTTCTAGACATCATAAGAATTCTCCCTCAAACAAATTTCATGGATATACATAACAATGTGGTGAGGTAATATGGTTTATCATTGTCAATAGTATCTAATCAAGATCGGAGAATAACCTATTAGTTCTGGAAATGTCTTCATCATTCTATAAACATTGAGATAAATGTCAGCACAGCCAATCATACTAAAAATTATGAACATTATGAATGGTAAATTCTAAAACTAGATGGCAGTTTGAGATAATGTTATATGGACTATAAAAGATGATGAGACTATGATGTACCTATGAATGATTTTTCATACAAAAATAGTTTCACTCAAGCTTCCACATGGCTCTATTTTAATAAAATTATTTAAAATGTTTCAGTACATTAGCATTATAAGAATCAGCATTTGAACAAAATATTGATAGACATGAAATGGTCACATAAATGGTATAAGAGGTGAAAACCATTCAACATCATATCACAGAAACCCATTTTTGACAGAAGAGAAATGAATACAATAGTTGATAGGACCTAGAGTTTGAGGATAAAAACATGGTATTCTTCAACATATCTCTAGGGAAGAGGATCATGATATTTCGGAAGAAGGTAATATTAAGTCCCATGAACACATGCCACCTCAAGATTCATGATCTTATAGGAGCAGAAGGCCATCGATAAGATCTCACACCTACCATTTCACAGATATATGATGTATTCCACATATCCCTCTGGTAGAAATAAATACTGGATCCCTCATAGTTACAAAATTCAGAGGTGGTATAATTGGAAAATTATCTCACATACGAGGTGATGCTGGTGAAAATCATAGACAAAATATATATTGGATTACGTAATGAGACTACTCAGTAGGTAAGGGTACTATATCAGAACCCTAAATACGATGAGAATAAGTGGGAACTTGAGGACACAAGGATGTAGAAGTACCCTCACCAATTTTCATGTTAGTATGATAAGAAAAATTTTGTGGAAGACATTTCATTAGGCGGAAGAATTTAATGACCCAATATTTTATCAACATAAATTACATTATAATAATAATTCGATATATTATAACACACATATAGTATAGAATAAAAACAGTTAAAAATTAAGAATTAATGAAATAATATTTACATCATCATGTTAACCCACCTATAAAAATTAAATAATAACAAAACAATTGGAAAAGTAATGTAACCAATATGAATAGAATTTCTTCAAATAGAATAGCAACGTCACCTATAAATGTATAAATAAAAATTTAGGTCTCTTATTAATTAAAATATAACATATTAATATCATTGAATAAGTAAATAAGTGTTTTATATTTTAAAAATTATGTATTTGTATATTTGTGAAAAATATATATATGATATTTTATAATTTATATAAAATTTATAAATAAAATTTATTTCCATAAAATAAATTAATAAATTAACATTTTGTATTCTTATTCTTATATGATAATTTTATGGGACCTTAATTATTTATTCAATGTTTCATGAAATCAATTATATGTTATAAGCTATATTATTAGAATAAATTACAATTTTAATTAAATATTAATTTACCATATTGAGAGAATTATTTTCCCATAATTGAGTTTACTATTCAAATATAAAAATTGAATAATGGTTAGGGTTATATATAGAAATTTTTTAAAAGGAATATGATTTTTTAAGAATAATGAAATTTGGTAATTAATTTTATGGAACAATATATGTAAATAAAATAATATATGAGTTATGGTTGAGTCATGGATGATGTATATTGACATTATTTGGGAAAAGAATTAGTTATTTACATATTTATTCACAAGAATCGATACTATTGATATCCTTGATCAAAAATAATAAACAAATGAATAAAATAATCAAAAAACCCCTCTCCTTCCATTATAAATACCCCTCACCACATTTTCTACTCACACATTCTAACACTTTTATCTTGCTGATATTATACTTAATCAATCTTTCAAAAATCTTCCACACATTTGTTTCTTTCATTTATCACCAAAATTCCACTGTTATGTGGCTGACGGAGGTTCTCAAGGAGGCAACATACAAGAGGAAAAACGCGTTCGCTTTACCTTTAAAATTCATTTCATTTTTCTTATCCTTCAAACACCACCACTAACCAAAGTGGAATTAAATCAATGGTATCATAAATATGTTATAATGTTATTATGTTATTTGGATATTCATTAAAATTATATTCATATCACATTTTATATTAAAAAAGAAAACATCAATTGTGATGTGTTGACTCCCCACCTTCATAGACAATGATTACTCATCTTCTATTTCATCCTTCATGGCCGGTCATAAAAAATTATATAAAATAAACAACTTTTTAAAATTGTTAGTAATTTTCTTTATTTTATTGAATTAATATATATAATTAAATATAAATAATAAAACAAAATATAGTTTGTGATAATAAAAAATTATGCAAAATAATGTATCGTTCATCAATAAAATATTATCTGATGAATCATTATCATATAGTAATAAAAGGATATACGTGACCATTTAAAATTATGTTTTTGTATCAATATCATATAGCTCCACTTGTACTGTTTTTAGTCAATTTGATAAGAATTTACATTAATAAGCTTAAGGGAACAAATAATAAAATCATGAAAGGAATGCTACCGAAATGATGATATTTAATCATATAACCCATCAAAAAGGGAATAAATGAACTTAAAAATTATTATTGAACCAGTTATATGTATAAGTGTTTAAAAATTAATTAATTAATGTCTTTAATATGATTATCGCAAACATTAAGTTTAAGTGCATAATTGTTGTGGACATATGGTAAAGTATTCTTTACATACATTCATATTTCTTTTGGGTTATGAAATCTCCATATATACCCAATTATAATTATTAATTATTATTATATTCTCATATTTAAATATGTTTTCATGATCCAAATATATTTACCCAACTCAATACCTTTTTTATGGAGAAATACATGTTTTATTATGATTATGTTTTTCAATTACATTTGATAAGCAAGATCGATCAAAGGTAACTTCCCATTTTCATACCCATTTTTAAGAACTCTACATAATATATTTTAATACATAAATATATTCATAAAAAAATATTTATATATATATAAACTCTCTTATCTCATTTATAGTTTTATGAAATCAATTATTTTTATTTCTTCCTTTAGGACTCCAATATTTTCCCTTCAACCACACTGAAGTAGCTAATTTCAAAAGTTTCTCAATAAAAATTATTATATCTTATCTCCTCTTTTGGAAACCATATATAATGATATATTAATATTTCCCATTATAAATGAACATGTATTAAATATTTCATTTTTTCTTATCCAGCAATATGATATTCCCATGGTTTATTCCTTATTTCATGATTATGATACCCAATTGTAATGAAAAAATGGTTTATAAATGGAAATTAAATTCTTATAAATATGTCATGAAATAACAACATATGGAACTAATATGTTCTATGTGATCTTTAAAAATATTTTTCTCACTTCAATAATTTGATTTTTGAAAATCAAACACATGTGGTTGTGATCAGTACGTTATTTAGAGTACAATAAGAAAAATTTAATTTTTGTTTAATAGTAAACAACCCTTATAAATAGAATCATAATCTAATAAATAGTGTTAGGACATAAGGAATTGTTACCTTAAATATGATAGTATAAAAATAATATTCATGTGAATGTATGATGTTCCTATATTATAGAATACATAAATGAATGTTTCAAAAATGGGTTTTTATTAAATTATGAGTAAAATTAAATACTAAAATAAATATATATGGAAAATTATTTTTAAAAAATGGATTTTATTTTGAATTCAACACATCAAAAAATAGTCTGGTTGAATTTTTTGGATTTTTCTAAAATACGTGAATTTTTGATGAATAGTAAAAAACCAAAATTTACGATAAATGCTAAATTATAGATTTATGGAGTCATTGATTGTAGAGAACCAAATATTTACATACATGTACATTACATTAATTTTTCAGAATACTTAATACATGAACAAAACAGATGCCCAAATACTGTATTAGTTTAGCGTCTTTGGAAACTCAGAACATAATCTTCTAATCAAGGTGAAAGATCTTCAACAACTCCCTAATGATCTTCCCCGTAGGTTTCCTTACATAAACCCATTATTTATATATTGGGGAAAATAAAACATAAAAATGGTGAGCTCAAATGCTCATTAAGGGTAAACATGAAGAACATAAAACAATCCCTTAACATTTGAACTAAGAACATGAACATAAAACATCAAAATCATGAGTAATGACATAAATCATTGCAGTGCATAAGGCATAGATCATATGGAACATTAATCATGATAAAATAGAATGGGAATAAGACATGTAATTGAGTAAAACCATTAATAACATGTTATTATTTCCATTGTAGCGAAGGCATTGTTTCCAAGACCGTCATAGTGGACAAAGTCCATTACTGAATCGATTTTACTTTCTGTTAATGCCCTATATTACTGAACTGGATTTACATACCATTCCAGCAATTTTATCTCATCCGATATAAATCTTTAAAAAATTAATTGGAGGGAGATATTGGTCCCACCAATATCATAATGAAATCATTCTTCCTACTGCCACAAAATAAACATAAATCGTTCATCATAACCCACAAAATAAAATGGGTTTCATAAACATCATCCCATCTAAACATAATCCGTTCAAAACAAATGAATATAATTTCATCATAAGAAGATTCAAACCATGTAAATAATAGAGACATTATACTTGAAACATAAACATACTAATTAATTTCATCTTAGATGGAAAATAGTTTTGACAAATCACTTGAAATGAATTCTTGAGGAAAATATCATTTCTTCTTCAAAATCATTTTATTTACAAAAAATTCCATGAAATTTTAAAAGAAATGTGTTTTGTTGAAAATAATCATGAAATATTATAGATGATGCTTTATGAAAATTAGGCATTATGAAACCGTAAAAGTCAGTTAATGTCGTATAAGTTAAAAAAACATTATCCTCGTTGTTTTTCCAAAAAAGTCAAAAGTTCCTCGTATGGTAAAAAAATACTTCCATAACACAATGTAAAAGTAAAATAGGGGTAAAAATTACTTTAAACATACATGGAATAATATTAAACACTTTATGGAAAACATTTTTATGGATATGGATGAAAAATATAACCCTATTAAATACTTACGTATAAGCAATCTCGGATAAAAATGAGATTTGCAAAATTATCCCTTACCTTAGGTCCAATTCCATCCATATGTGTCTAAAATATTTGTATATTGGGTTTAAAAATATTATTAACTTGTAACATAACCATAATAATATTTATTGTATCATATATGATTCACTTACGACGTTGTATTACCCATTCATTTGTCAATTCCATTTTAATGCATCGTTTTGGCTAAAATCATTTCATATATCGTATGTGTTTTGACTTGTAATTATTCATATGATTACATAGATCATTATTAATTACATCCATAATGTAAAACATTATTTATATATATTATATATTCAGAATATACATATATATAATAGATCGATAAATTGAAAGAAATACACTGTTCTTGGGGACAGTAGGTCGTACGTATACATTAATGCTATTTTCGTTTACTTATTAAATTGAATGGAAATATGTAAATAAAATATACATAAATCCAGTATAATTAATATCTCATATATTTCATGATAATTTATTATATATACTTTATAATAATTCTTGAATGGTTTATATAGAGAATGAATCTCATCGTGTCGTGGAGACGGTAATCTGTACGTATGGACAAGCGATGATATCATTCCCATAATTATTGAATGGAATTATATTGGATGATATAATATCTTAGAAATATTTTCATGTTATAATAAAAATATATAGTTATTCTTTAACCCATTATACCATTACATGTAAGGTCGTGGTGGAAAAAACTGATTACACCACGGCGTGGAGATGGTATTCCGTATGTACGCACGCGCGGTGATTTCATTTTCCATAGGATGGATAGAAGGTGATATAGGGTTGGTTAATATTTATAATGACATATGAGTATATGGGAAATACTTATGTTATTAATTTATTATGAAACAATAAAAAAAGAGGAATTAGAAGAAGAAATTAACTTGAAATAATTGGTAAAGGATATTACCTCTTCTTGGGCGCACCTCTTCTAAAACTTTTATTAGGGCACTAAAGATGGTCTTTGAAGAATACCAGGACCTCTATTATGTTTCTAGGGAAGTGGAGAACAAAAATTAGCAGGTTTTGTCCGAGATTGAAGGCTCAAAATGGTGTGAGGAGGATAGGGAGGAGGTGGCTTTTTATAAGGGAGAGAGGGGATCTTTTGGAATCCTCAAAAATATTAATTAATAATAAAATTAAACCCCACATAAAAACCACAAAATATTATTCAATTAGAATATGAGATGAGATAGGGTTGTAATATCATCATCCAATAAAATTTATACAAGTTTTATGTTTATTTTAAACATTATCATTTTGATTTATCCTTATCCAATATATTTAAATTTTTGTGTTGTAATAATATTATAAATTTTAAATTGTTATAAATAAATACTTATATGTTGTAAATTTCCAATAATTGGATACTTTATAACATTTTTGACCGTATAATTTAAAATTTTTTTGTTTTAAATATTTATGTGATTTTTAAATAATTTAATAATATTTGATTTTTATAAGATACCAATAGTGTAAATTTGGACACTATTAATTTATTTGAATTTAAATAAAATACAAAAAGAGAATATATTCGAACCAAAATATTGAATAGGTTTATAACATTTCATATTCATCTAGAAATTTCGTGTAGCATGTTAATAAGTTCATATATTATTTATATTAATATTTTTGAAACCATTTATTTGATAATTCTCTTAATAAAATAATTACTACACCATTTTTGTATAATTATTTAATATACTTATTTATGGAATAAAAATAAAAAATAATATAATATGATGAATATAAATATAGTATATTTCATAATGTTACTTTTAGTCAAATTCATCTTCTAAGACACCCAACTTACAAAATGATATATTAATTAAATTATGAAGGTGCCAACTTTGACATTATTTAAAATAAAAAACTACAAATGTCATAATCTCTTTTATAAAGGTCCAAATGGTCAAAAATTATACTTTTTAATGATTATGGTTCATATGTACACAACCAATAAGTTTTGGTTTGGTTTTTGGGCCTTTTATGGGTATTATTAGTCTAATAAAAATTATTATAGATTTTTCACTAAATATATAAATTATTCATCATTAATGTATAAGCTATTAAGGAAATTATATATTTCATAAAATTAAAAATAAATTACCATGATAAATATAAATAAAATTATATTTCAAATGAGTAGTTATAACTTAAATTATATTATGTAAAAACATATATTAAAAATAATTTATTTATTAAAGTTTGTGTGAGGGATATTTCACTTCCATTTAAATAAAATAAATTAAAGGTCTAAATCACATAGAAGTGGATTATAATAGATATAATTTCGACCCAAGTATATTTTAGGACGAAATATTATTATCCTATTATATTCATATAAGTGTTAGGGTAATTTTATAATATTATTTTTACCGTTAATTACGTAATTTACCTTTAACTGTGGTAAATAATATTCACCGTAGTTACTATTCCTAATGGCCAAAAATTAAACATATCATATTTACATAATTTGTACATACTGATTCCAAATATAGAATCCATTTTTCTAAATTCAAAACCCAGATGTTGCAGTAATTAATTTTAAATTAATCTCGTTGTTCAAAAAAACAGGTTTTTGTTTGAAACATTGGAAAATATTGAATTGATTTAACCTACGAAATCAACGTAAAATCAATGATAATGACATGGATTATATTAAATGGTAAAAATATATTATATTTATGCTTTAAAAAAATTACTATTATAATATAACCATATAAATTATCTCGATGAAAAAAGTTGATTTTAAGTAATATTTATCAATTTTTTACTATTTGTCAAAATAAGAACGTTGTCAGAAAAATATCCAAACATTATACAATGTAAATTTTTATATCCTGATTAAAAATAAGATGTTAGTTTTCTAAAATTAAACTTATATACTTTTACAAATTATATTTAAAATTGTTTCTCCATCAAAATATGGAAAAACTACATTTATAATAAAAACCATCTTTTATCTGAAAATTTGATTTTATTATCATAACTCATTCAAGAAAATGTGTATGAAAAATTATAATGTTATAAAATTCAAAATCTGGTTAATACTTTTCATAACAGCTAGTTCATTATAATATTATAACAATATATCATTGTTTAGTGAAACTCGGTATTGCGTACAACACACACTATTGTGGAACGTCGTTATTGCGTGTAATGCAAGCCAAGTCCGGGTTTTGTGTAGGGAAAGCTTCATTTGGTGTTGCGTATAACATACTGAAAATATATATCAGTTATACATTGACCAAAATCTATACTTAGTGTTGTATAAAATGAATTTTATTAAAAAGAACATGAAATTGTGTGCATCAGAACCTAAGAATAATGTTGCGTATACTACAACCTAGTACAGTGTTGCATATAACATAAGATAATATAGGTGAAGCTTAAAAAAAGGAATAAAATAAATTAAATAGAATAATTCTCATAAAATCTCATGGGGTTACATTCTACCACCCTTAAAATGAATTTCTCCCTCAAAATTCGTCAGTGTTATAAATGGTTTTCTAATTGAAATTTTCATTCATAGAAACCCAAATAGTAAAAAGGAATACCAAATAATCATTTTAAAAAGTAATGTTAGAAACATAACAGATACCCCCAAGTAAATCATCATTGGGGTTCCACATAGGATAATATAGGTGAAAATTATGATATAGAAGAGAAATCTAAAAATCTTGTTTGGATGAAGAGTGGTAGAGAACATGGCTATGAAAAATTCAAAAATTTCAAATCCATAAATTTTTGATGATCTATGGTACCATCTGATTCATCAGATATTAGGGAACTAGGAAAACCTTTTTGGTTTTCATGATCATTTCCCTAATGTTGAAGAATTTTCTGAAATAAAAGAAATAATTACATGATTTTTGTACAATCTCACTATTTTTTATGCTTTAAACAATTTCCACTTCATCTCTTAAAGAAATGATGTTGAATTTGTCTTCTGTGAAGAGGTAGCAGATCATAAGATATAATGATAGGTCATTCTATCTGTCTCAAACATATTGTTAGCAAACGTTATATACATAAGTTGATATTATGGTGAGATTAATAGTATATGGTTCCAAAAATAGACTTATACTTCATCTATCACACCACTTAATAAAATTAAACTAGTTTCTACTAACCATGGACTTCCTCTAGGCCAGTGGTATGAGAAAAATGCATGTTGTACTTCAGTTGTGGGTTCTATTCCCACAACATTTTCTGACGTGATAGGTTGTCGACCATCCTACATGTTGTCCTTTTTCTAAAATTAAAATATTTTAACATTCTAGAAATAATATCAAAAAAACGGTTCTATCTTTAAAAGATATTATCTTATGTCCAACATAATCCATTTCAAATCATTAGGCTTATCCAAAATACTAATATCCATTCTCATTGTATAAAGAAAACGATTACTAGATATTTCATCTACCGAGCTTGTGAATACCATGATTTATCCCCCATATATCATAAGATATATCTTGTTGGTCACATTCCAAACATGTGAATACCTTAATCATATATTCTCTTGAAAAATAAACCTTAGTGAAAACATGAATGCTGTCAAATGTTAACTCGTTCCATATACCAAAATCCCAAAATTTCTATATACTCAAACCATGATATAACTTTGTCCTTGTATCAGTCATGAGCCCATTAATACTATTAACATTTTTATTTTATCATTATCCCCTAATTATGCGCATATCATCTACTTTACAAAAATATTTCAATCACTTTTCATGGTTACCAGTACCATAAAATTATTAAAAACCAATACATAGATATTCAACAATTCCACGATACTATAAATGAGATTCCATGTTTCTATTTTTAAATCCCATTACATAAACACTTAATCATTCAAAAACATCATTTTCATACTCAAAATCACAAATAGTGATTTCATATGACTTCTGTTTGTCCTTTTCCTTAAGAGGTTTCTCACGTCGATAATTAATAACCCTTGGATTAGGGAATTGATTAACATAATGCCCCATTTCATTTCACTTGAATCATTGATGTGTTGGTGGAGCATTGTATGTAGTCTTTTCTCTATTCACTTCATTAGAAAAAATTCCATTAATTCAGCACTCAGATACTCGATGACCATATTTTCCACACTTGATACATTTTCTAGTTCCTTTTATACAATCTCCACCATGTTTCTTTCCACAGTTTGAGCTTAAAGAAACATTCACCTTCTTTTCACCATTGTTCTTGGATTTTTCCTTGAACTCCATCTTTCTTTTTTTGTCAAAAACATGTGATGTATATGTAATAACAACTTCCAGTTCTACCTTGATAGCACACCACAAAATTTCTTTATAGCTACTGAAGACTCTTATAGCTAATGCCCTTCTACTACTTGGTTTTAAGTCACTGAATAATTGATGAACATTAATTTCAGGTTGGATGATGAATCCAGATGCATACCTTGAAATCCTTGTAAACTTATCCTCGTATATACCAACAGATTCATCATCCTTTTGTTTAAGCTCAATGAACTCATTTTCCATCATGGTTCTAAGAATATTAGTGAAGTAGTTATTGATAAATAAGTTATTGTACTCATCCCATTCCATGGATTCAATTTCATCTTGGGTCCTCATATTCTTAATTAGAGTCCACCACTATTATGCTACAACATATAAATAGTAAATTTCCAAAATGACTTTTTCATGTTTCGAACAGCAAAGTATAGAAAATATAATTTCAATGGTGTTGATCAATTGTTCAGCAGCAAGTGGATCAGAAGACCCACTAAAATATGGTTTATGTTGCCTCATGAAGGTCTCAATAGAATATTGTTCCCTTATCTGCTCATTTGGTAGTCTAGAATTATTCATAGATTGTGTCTATATAGAAATAATATTTTTCACTCCATCTCCGATAGCATTGGATTTTTTAGGAGAAAAATCATTACATTGTCCATTACATTGATCAACAATGTTCCTTCGGGATCCAACCACCTTCTAAATCCCAAAAAGAATAGTGTGATAGGAAAAAATTATTCTAGGTAATCAACATAATAAAATATGATTAACTTCAATATATAGCATCTTAGTTTTAATTATACTAATATTACCCAAATTCTAGGACTATAACCTATACTTATTCTTATCCTTAGACACATCCCTAGACATACCATATAAATATCACTAGGGATCTCACTAATTTTTTCGCATCCTAGTTTCCAAAAGTTGACTAATCCTTCACTCTGATACCAACGCTAGAGACCCAAAGCATGACATACATATACATTACATTACTTTTATAGAATACATAATACATGACAAAAACATACACCCAATTTCCATTTTAGATTAGTGTATTTGGAAACTCGGAACATAATATTCTAATCATGGTGAAAGATCTTCAACATCTCCAATAATAATCTTCCCATTTGGTTTTCTTACCTAAAACCATTCTTTATATCTTGGTGAAAGGAATACATAAAAAGGGTGAGATAAAATGCTCATTAGGGGTGAACATGAAGAACGTAAAACAATCTCTAAATATTTGAACTAAGAACATGAACATAAAACATCAAAATCATGAGTAATGACATAAATCTTGGAAGTGCCTAAGGCATAGATCATAAAGGAAAATTAATCAAGATAAACTAGCATGGGAATAAAACATGTAACTGTGGAAAACCATTAAGCACATTTTATTATCTACAGTAGCCAATGAAGTTTTTCCAAGACCGTCATAGTGTACAAAGTCCAATACTGAACCAGGTTTACTTGTCATTCCAACCTTGTATTACTGAACCAGATTTACTTTCCATTCCAGCCATGTTTATCTCATTAGATATAAATCATTACCCAATGCATTGGAGGTATATATATGTCCCTCCAATCTCAGAATGAAATTATTCTTACTTATTCCACAAAATAAACCAAAATCATTCACCATAACCCACAGAATAAAATGGGTTTCATAAAAATCATCCCATCATAACATAATCGATATAAAATAAATGGATATCATTTCATCATAAGAAGAATGAAACCATACAAATAATATAGACATTATACTTTAAACATAATCATACTGAATAATTTATTCTTAGTTGGAAAATATTTTCGACAAAACACTTGAAGTTAATTCTTGAGGAAAATATCATTTCTTCTTCAAAATCATTATCTTTTCACAAAATGCCAAGAAATTTTAAAAGAAAATTATTTTTTAAAAAATAATCATTAAATCTTGTAGAGTTATATTGATGAAAAATAGGCATTACAAAATCATAAAAATCAGTTCATTCCATGTAATTTAAAACAAATGATCTCCTCGTGCTATTGCCGGAAAAGTCCAAAAGTTCCTCGTATGTTAAACAAAAAAATATTCCTTGTAGAACACAATTTAAAAGTCCAAGAGGGGTAAAAATGACTTTATACATACATGGAATAATATTAAACACTTTATGAAAACTTTTTTATGCACATGGATAAAAAATATAACCCCAGGAAAAACATACGTATAATAAATCTCAGATAAAAATGAGATTTGCAAAATTATACCGTACCTTATTTCGAATTTATTTTGTATGTGACCGAGACTCCTTTATATTGGGATTAAACATATTATTAAATTTTAATATAACCATAATAATATTTATGATATCGTATATGATTCACTTATGAATTTATATTACCTGTTTATTTGTCAATTCCATTTAAAAGCAGTGTTTCGGGTATAATCGTTTCATTTATCAACTGTGTTTTGACTTGTAATTCTTCATATGATTACATAGATCATGATTAATTACATATAGAATCTAAAACATGATTTTTATATAAGATATATTCAGAATAAAGATATATATAATAGATCGATAAATGGAATGAAATACAACGTTCATGGAGACGGTAGGTCGTACGTACTAAACAATGTTGTTTTCGTTTCCTTATTAAATTGAATGGAAGTAAGTAAATAACATATTCATAAATCTAGTATAATTAATATGACATATATTTCATTATTATTTATTTTATATACTTCATAATCATTCTTGATTGGTTTACTTGAAAATTGAATCCCATCATGTCATGGAGACGGTAATCCGTACATACACACGAGGGATGATATCATTCCCACAATTATTGAAAAGAATTAGAGTTGATGATATAACATATCAGAATTAGTATCTTGTTATAATAATCATATATATTTATTCTTTACACCATTATAACCATCCAAGTGAGGTGGTCGTGGAAAAATAGATTACACCATGGCGTGGAGATGGTATTTTTTATGTACGCACGCGCGGTGATTTCATTTTCTGTAGGATGGATAAAAGGAGAAATAGGGTTGGTTCATATTTATAATAACATATCAGTATATGAGTAATACTTATGTTATTGCTTTATTATTAAATAACAAAATAAGAGTATGTAGAATAATGAATTAACATGAAATAATCGGTAAAGGATATTACATCTTCATCGACGTGCCTCTTCTAAACCTCCTCTTAGGGAACTAATGTTGGTCGTTGAAGAAGACCGGGACGTCTAATTTGATTATAGGGAGAATGAAGGCTCAAAATGGTGTGAAGAGGAAAGTTAGAAGGTTCCTTTTTTGTAAGGGTTAGAGGGGAACTTTTGGAATCCTCAAAAATATTAATTAATAATAAAATAAAACCCCACAAAAAACCACCAATAATGAGTAAATTAGAAGATGAGATGAAATATGGTAGTAATAGAATTAAATAATAAAATTTATACATGCTTTATTTTTATTTTAAACTTTATCATTTTGATTTATCTTTATTTAATCTATTGAATTTTATTTTTGATAATAATATACTAAATTTTAAATTGTTATAAATACATAATTATATGTTTTAAATTTCTAATAATTTGATACATTATACCATTTTAGACCATATAATTTTCAGTTTATATGTTTTAAAAATTTTAGTGATTTTTATGTAATTTAATAATATGTTATTTTTATAAAATACCAATAGTGTAAATTTTGACACTATTAATTTATTTGAATTTATATATAATACACACAGAGAATATATTCAAACAAAAATATTTAATAGGTTCATACCATTTCATATTAATCTAGAAAAATAGTGGAGAATGATAATTAGTTCATATAATATTTATTTTAATATTTTTAAAACCATTTATTTGTAATTTATCTTAATAAAATAATTACTACAACATTTTTGTATAATTATTTAATATACCTATTTTTTTTCATAAAAAATAAAAATAAAATAATATGATGAATATAAATCTAAAATATTTCATAAGATTAATTTTAGTCAAATTTATCTTCTAAAACAGCCAACTTTTAAAATGATATATTTATTAAATTGTGAAGGTGAAAACTTTGACATTATTTAAAATAAAAAAATATAAATGTCATAATCGTTTTTATAAAGCTCAAAATGGTCAAAAATTAGACCTTTGAATGATTATTGTTCATATTTACACTATAAATATGTTATGGTCAGGTTTCTGGGACTTTTATGGGTATTATTAGTCTAGTAAAAACTATATTATTGATTTTTCACTAAATAAATAATTTCTACATCTTTAATGTATAAGGTATTAAGGTAAATGTATATTTCATACAAATTAAAAAAAAATTACCATGATAAAGAAAAAAAAATTAGATTTCAAATGAATTTTTATATCTGAATTTATATTATGTATATCCTTATATTAAAAATAATTTAATTTGTAATTTTTGAGTGAGACATATTTCACTTCCATTTAAATAAAATAAATTAAAGGTCTTAATCACAAAATGGTGTTTTCTTGACTGATAAAATTTCAACCCAAGTATATTTTAGGATGATATATAATCATCTATTTATATTAAGACATGTGTTAGGGTAATTTTATAATATTATTTTTACAGATAATTACTTAATTTTACATTAATTGTGGTAAATAAAATTTACCGTAATTACTATTCATAATGACCAAATACCAAAAGTATATTATTAACATAATTTGGACGTAATGATTCCAAATATTGAATCCATTTTCCCAAATTAGAAACACAGAAGTTGTAGTAATTAATTTAAAATTAATCTCTTTATTGAAAAAATGGGTTTTTGTTTAAAACATTGTAAATGATTGAATTGATTTAACCTACGAATTCTCTGTAAAATCATTGATAATGACATAAATTATATTAATTGTTAAAATATATTATATTTATACTTTGAAACAATTTTCCCTTATAATTTATCCATATAAATTATCTTAATGAAAAAATTTGTTTTTAAGTAAAATTTATCTTGTTTTTACTATTCATTAAAATAAAAACGTTTTCATAAAAATATAAAAACAATATCCAATGTAAATTTTTATATCCTTATAAGAAAGAATAATATTATTTTGTTACATTGATCTTATATAATTTTCAAAAGTAAGAGTTAAAATGGGTGTGCCATCAAAAGGCAGCAAAAATTCCTTTATTGAAAAATACTTCTTTTATCTAAAAAATTGATTTTGTTCTCAAACATCATTCTAGAAAATGTGTAAGGAAAATTGTATTGTTATAAAATTAAAAATATGGTTAATGTTATTCATAACATCTAGTTCATAATAAAATTATAACAATATATTGTTTTTTAGTGAAACTGGGTTTTGCGTAATACACATGATATTGAGGAAGGTCACTCTTAAATGTAATGCAAGCTATGTCAGGGTTTCGTGTATGGAAAGATTCTTTTGGTGTTGCATATAACATAATCAACATATATTTCAGTTATAAATTGATCAAAATCAATAATTGGTGTTGTGTAAAATTAATTTTATTCGAATGAACATGAAATTTTGTGAATCACAAGCCAAGAATAGTGTTTCCAATACTACAAGAAAATACCTTGTTGCGTATAGAGAAAGCAAATCTTAGTGATGTGTATAACAAAAGACATAAAATAAATTTAAAGTAATAAATCTCATAAAATCTTGGTGTCTTACATTGATAATGATATGCTGATGTAAGCCCAATTGGTTATAATTCACATTAATTTATTTCTATACTTGGTTATGTATTCATAACTATTTCTGGTCTTGAAGTAAATTAATAAAATAATTATTAAAAAATTATGATAACCCCTCTCTTCCCTACTATAATCCCCCCTCACTCCGTCTTCTCCTTAGTACTCTCAAACCTTTTTCCTTGCCAATATTCTTGCAAAAATCTCACCCCAATCTCCTCCCCCACGTACAACATCCCCTAGCCTCGTCAAAATATCAAAACCACCCCCATTAAGAGTTTATCAAAGGAGATAAACTCAAGAGGTAAATTAGTCATTGAAATTATATTATTTCTTTTATGTTCTTTTAATTTTTTATTTCTTTTCTTACAGACCTTAAACAAAATAGAATGACAAATCCAGTAAAATACATGTAAATAAATGTTTTTTTTATAATGGGATATTTCATTATCATCTCTCCTTTACTAATCATTTATTTAGAAATGAAGACATTGTCTGAGATCGGTTAATTTAGAACATTCCAGAAAAACAGTTTATCAATTTATATTATCATCATTGATTCTGGTAAAGAAACCATTTGTGTTATGGTTTAACCAGATTAATATATATATAATGTATCCTATTTATTTATTTGTAATAATTTTGATCAAGTGGTATTATGTTATAAATCAAAACATGGTCATTGTAATCAAACCTACTGATTATCAAAAATGGTTATCCCTAAGGTTTATTGTATAATATTTCAACTTCACTTTATATAAAAAATTGAAATTTTAACCATGTAATTTCATGTATGTTCAATAATAACACAAAACATCAATTCTGTATAATGACATTCATCATACGGGTTTATCCAAACATGAAACCATCATTAAAATTGAGGAAGAAAATGAACCTAAACACTGAAATTGAACCTTATAAGAAATAAAAATATTCTTGAATGAAATAAAAAATGTTACAAGAAATAAATTAATTATAGAAGAGGTTTGGGTATTATTAATTCATAAGCATAATTTATTTATTCAGTTCATTAATAAAATGTTGATAACACCCCCAGATTTAAGGTAAGAGATCCTCTCCATTTCACTATAAATCAAGATTGTCTTCTATGCTATGCCTATTTTTTTGTAATCCAAAATGATGGGGTATGTTTTTTTTCTCCCCCATACTGCCCTAATGATTTTTAATTTAGGAGAAACCCCTTTTTATTATCATCCATCCCTCTTAGGTTCACCCATTACCAAGACAATAAACCGTAATGAATTCTACCCAAACATTATTTGTTCTTTAGGGTTTACTTATAATTATTTATATCAAAATGAAGTTATCTAATCTGTTTATCCAAATATTCTAAATGACATGTAGTTTTAAAAACATCATTCATAATGTCCCTTTCACACTCTTTTTATATGATATACTTTTTTTTTAAAATTTTCCCATATTAGAACATTCCGATAAGAAAAACATATTTTAAGGGAACTTCTCAAATTTTTACCGAATTTCAAGTGAAATCTATCCAATTTTTTAAGCTACCTTTGTATTAATAAAATTATTATTTTTATTATTAAAACTTTCTTCTTTATTTTATTTTTTTATATAAAATATTTTCTTTTTTTTCATTTATAATGGTTCAATAGTAGTTCCATAAAACCGCATACAAAGTTTTAATTCTAATGTTTCTCAATGAAATTTCTTATATTTTGTCACTTATGTTGGACATCACATACTATGTTATATGTCAATGTTACCTTATGAACGTCCATGTATGTTCCAATCATTTTCTTTCATGGACACTTTCAGGATATGCCCATCGGTTATGCCTTATGTCCTGATTGTGGTACCCAATTTTTCATCGGGTGCCATTATGTTTTTGATTTTTAGATTATGTGTGATTATTTATGTGGAATGAATATTCCTGAAAAACTGAAATGGGTTCATCCAGATAGCGCTCTGATGTATTGGGTAAAGTTAAGTCTCATGAAATGCAAAGGGAAACGATGTTGGTGGTTAGCCTTCACCCATAATAAAATGGGAAACCAGATTGATGGTTAGTCTTGACCCGTGATAAAATAGTCAAGGGATTGGTAGTTACCCTTGACCGGTGCTAAAGAAAGGTTTTATAATGCTTCCACATTTATATGATTCCATAGTTATATAATCCAATGGAGATATGATATTATTTTATATGTTTCTTTATTTGGTTATCATTATGTCATGCCTCCAAACTCATGTTCATAAGATGTATCCTTATGTTCATTCCATTACTAGGATTTTTAACTCATCTCATTTTTATGTGTTCCCCAGGGTACTCTATGAAAACGTAATAGCTCAAAATAAATTAAGTGCTCTAATAGAGATTAAATAAAGAAGTGTTTTTAGCCCCTTGTTTTATGTTATATGTACCTAGAATTCCAAGACACCAGACATAATTATCCTTGGCATTTTCATGGATGTATAATTATGCTTAAAAACATGTAATGTTATTTGTAAAATTATAGTGTTTCTATAGTAGCTATCAGAGGATGGCCTAGTTTTTTTTTTGCAGATTAAGAATAGAGAGCATTAGCGAGAGTCTTAAGAATGAGACAATATATAATAAAACATTTGTAATTTTTATTGTTTATTGAGTAAGTTATTTATCAATAAAATACATCACATTTTGTATAGGAGTAGGTAGAGGTGGATCTAGAACAGAAGTATCTAGGGGTAAAACTAAAAAATATTGCTTTGAGCTATACAAAAACGTGAACTAGTGCATGACAACAGGCCATGCTCTGATCTTGGATATGATACTCCAAGGGATATGCTTTGGATGATTTGTGAGCATAGTAAAAACCATTATTAAGGGACATAAACAGAACAGAATAATATATTATAAAAAATAGATCAATGATAACCCAAATTTAAACCTGAGGAATCACAATATAGGATATTCATATCCTTTACATGTTTGTCCTTTTATGTTCAAAGATTATTTTTTATGATAAATGGCTACTTATTAATTCCTCCAAATTATAAATTATTTTTCATAGTGAATGGCACAATATAGTAGAACTCATACCAATAATCAAGGTGTTAGGTAATGTGAAATTTCCTTAATTATTTGACAGATATGATGTGAGGGGGTTCTCGAAATATCATGACAGTACTTTCTCAGCTAGCTTTAGTAATGAATAATGACATGAATCATGTGGAACGCCCTCCTATCCCATGTAAAGAGCAAGTTGCAGAAGAATCCTCCATCCATCAAAGGCCTCCAATGTTTAGTAGATATTCCAATCCCCTCTTCATGGAATAGTGTATTAACTCAATTGAAGAAATATTCTCCATCCTCTATTTCCTAGAAAGAAGTGAAAACTGATTTGGTGGTCTATCATTTTGATGGGGAAGCTGATCAGTTAGGGACATGGATGAAGAATACAGAGTCATAAGATGAAATTGATTCCTGGGATTCAGTGGAATTCAAGAAGATGATTTTCATGAAATATTTTCTTTAAACCCTATATCTAAAGATGGAAAGATAGATTATCAGACTCAATAAGATGAAATATAAGTCCATCAGGGCATATAAAGCAAACATTATATGGCTTGAAAGGTACACCTCTCTCGTTGACATGAAGAAAGAAAGCAAGGTGGGTCACTTCTTTAGTGGACTAAAGCTGAGTCTATGATATGTGATGGTAGTCTGAGACTTTGAAAGTTATGAGGATAATATATGGTGTGCCCTCAAGGATTAATTGTCGATTAGGGTCCCTCAATGGTCTTTTGGGCCCTGTGAAAAGATGCAGAAAATGGAAAACAACATCAGTGGATCATCGAACAAATCACATGATAGAAAAAAGCCTGACATTTCCCATTATAAAATTTTTGGGAAGAAACATCCTGGGAATTGAAAGAAGGGAACCAAGAATTGCATAAAATGTGTAATGTTTTGTCATCAAGAAAAGAACATCTATCGGGATATAAATAATCCCACTAATGTGGATTAATAAAGGAAGGTTCAAATAAACACTCAGCCTATTGTGTAGTGTTACAACTACAATGAGCATGTGCATTATGAAAAAAATGGCCCTATGCCAATGGTTTTCAATGGTAATCAACCACATCCTACATAGAATCAAGGGCAACATTATGCTATCACTACTATTTTGGTTGAGTCGAATAATGATGTGGTGACACATACAGTAGATATCCATTCAAGAATAACATAGGTCTTATTTGATTTAGGTTCTACACATTCATTCATATATTTCATATTTATTAGAACTATTAATGATCCACCTAAAAATTTGGAGGAAATGTTATCTGTTAGAATAGAGAATGGGGAAATTATTGAGTCCATGGTTTTTTACTCCACCCCAGTTAACGTTTTTGGGCGGAACCTCCCAGAAAATATCGTTATACTTACATTAGTAGAGTTAGATTCTATCATGGGAAAAGAGTTGCAATATTTGTACAAGGCCAACATCAACTATATAGAATGGGAGATCACTCTTAACTTCTCAAAGCATCCTCTGATTAATTAAAAGTTAAATGAGGAAAGAGAATATCCTTTACAATATTCATCTCAAGGGTGGATTTTGATGCATTATTAGAAAGCATATCTAGATCTAATGATTGATGAAAATGAGAGAATAATGATAGAAGATATGCCTATCATGAGGCATTACAATAATGTATTACCAAAAGAGATGATTGACCTTTCTCTTGATCATGAGGTTGAGTTATCAATTGACCTTATTCCAGGATCTTTGGCTAAATCAACGACACATTATTGAATGGACACTATAAATCTAGAAGAGATGAATAGGTAGTTACAAGAGAATATGGAGATGGGTTTTTTACACCCAAGTGCTTCTCCTTGGGGCGTGCCAGTCCCTTTCGTGAAGGAGAAGGATAGATCAATGAACCTATGAATTAATTATTGTGAACACAACAAAATCACGATAAAGAACAAATACCCCCTCCACGGATAGATGACATGTTTAATCAGCTTCGTGGGGCCAATTATTTCACATAATGTGGACCTTAGGTCTAGGTATCACCAATTAAAGGTGAAGAAAGAAGATATTCCCAATACTAACTTTCGAAAGATGTATGGACAATATGAGTTCATATTGATTCCCTAAGAACTCACTAATGCTCCAGAAATTTTCATGGATTTAATGAAAAGATTTATTAGTGATTACATCAACAAATTTTTGGTAGTCTATATTGATGACATTAAGATATACTTAAAGAGAAAGAAGGAAAATATAGAACATTTGAATTTTGTGTTAAAGATGTTGACATGTGAGAAGTTGTATAAAAAGTAAAATAAATATGAGTTCCAGATGAAGGAATTATCATTTTGTGGTTTTTTATAACCAACAAAGGGATATTTGTAGACCCTTAAAGATAAAGTTAATTGAAGAGTGGCCCCAGTCAATAACTCTCATAGAGTCCGACATGTTTTTTTTTCAATATGTGTATTATAGATGATTCGTGAATAACTTTTCATGATTGTAAAACATAATGACCAAGCTGACCAGCAAGGGAGTAATGTTTCTTTGGACACAGGAATGTGAAGACTGTTTCATGGAGTTGAAAAAGTGCTTTATCACTACACCTGTACTCACACTCAAAAAAGGTGAAGAAATCATTGGTGTGTATAGTAATGCTTCAAATATGGGCTTTGGATGTGTGATAATGAATAATGAGAAAGTGATACCCAACACCTTAAGTAATTTGATGATCCATGAGAAATACTATCCCACACATGATCTAGAGTTTGTGACTATGATCTTTGCATTGAAAATCTAGTGGCATTATCTCTATGGAGATATATGTGAGATATATACTAACCACAAGAGTCTCAAATATATATTCACACAAAAATAGATCAATATGTGTAAGAAAATATGGATAGATCTCGTTACATATTATGACTTCTCAATCCACTACCATCCTGATAAGGCAAATAAGGTGGAAGATGCTCTATGTATAAAGAATCCTACATCATTATCATTGATGGGAATTGAAATGATCCGATATTCATAGATTTTCAAAGGATGGAAATGGAAATAACTGTAGAGACCTGAAACTAGACATACATGGACATTACATTACTTTTGCGGAATACTTAGTACATAACAGAAACACACATACAAGGACCGTAATAGTTTAGTGTCTTTGGAAACTTGGAACGTAATCTTCTAATCATGGTGAAAGATCTTCAACATCTCCCATGAAGATCTTCCTTTTTTTCTTACCAAAAACCTTTCTTTATATCCTGGGGAGAAGAAAACATAAAAGGGTGATCTCAAATGCTCAGTAAGGGTAAAAAAAAGAAAAATCAATCACATCATATTCATAAGAACATAACATTTTGGAAATCTTAACCAGCAAAAGAGAGCATATTTTCATAACATGGGATAAATCATAGTAGGGAAATGGAATCCCAATAATAATAACATAAATCGTGAAACTTTGTGTCATACACACATAATCATAGAGAATCATAACTTATTAGTCAAGACTCATTTCCAAGACTATCTTAGTGGACAAAGTCCCTTTCTGAACTGAGTCACCCTCGTTTCAGTCCTGTTTCACTGAACCGGTATAACCTACCATTCCAGCCATGTCTATCTCATGAGATATAAAATCATTACCCAATGCATTAGAGGTAGATATAGCTCCCACCCATCTCATAATGATACCATTATTATGTGTGCCACAAAATCATAAATCATACATCATTGCATAACCCATGTAAAACAAATGGGAATCTTAAACATCATGACATCATAAAACAATTCATATAAGATAAAGGAATTCATAAAAATAATTCCATCACAACATAATCAAATAAATGTAATAATAGGGATAAAAACAGAACCCTTTATTATCTTAGATGGAAAATAATTTTGATAAAACACTTGAACACCATTTTTGAGGAAAATATCCTTTCTTCTTCAAAACATTTTTCCTTTCTTAACATGTCATACAACTTTAAACTAAAATAAGTTGATTAAAAATAAACTTGAAAACTTGTAAAGGATTATTCATGGAAATAATGATTTAAAAATCCATTAATGTCGTTTAAGTTAAAAAAATTATTCGTACTTTTGTCGGAAAAGTCAAAAAGTACCTCGTACAAAAAACGACAAAAGATTCCTTTCATATCTTTTACTAAAAACACACTGAAAGGTAAAATTGGATTTAAAAATTTGTACGTGGATGGAAATAATATTACATATTGAGGAAACATGGATGTGGATGATAAAATACACCCCAGTAAATACCAAAGTATAAAAAATCTCGGATAAAATGAGATTGTGATATATTCCCTTACCATATGTCTGATATGCTTTGTACGTATCCGAACCTCCTCTTCTTTGAAGTGCTTCTTTGAGACCTCCTTTTAGGGCACTAAAATAGGTCTTTGAAGAATACCAGAACCTGTAGGATGTTTCTAGGGAAGTGGAGAGGAGAAAGTGGCAGGGGTTGGCCGATCTTGAAGGCTCAAAGTTGTGTTAGAAAGAGAGGGAGGTGGTTCCCTTTTATAAGGGAGGAGAGGGGCACCTTTGGAATAACCAAAAATATTATTTTATTATAAAGTCAAGTTCGGTTTTAAATATCTCCAAATTGATATATTTCGAAGATAAGGTGTGGATGGGTAGAAATCCTATCATCCAATTGAATTTAGACAAGTTATGTTCCTATTTTAACCTTATCATTTAGATTTAAGATTAAGTTAAATAATTTTACTATTACCGTGTCTTCTTGTGTTCTTCCACTATAAGGTTAATAAACTTACTATAAGAAGCCAAACGAACCCAAAGTTGTTTATTATTATTATATATAACCTTATCTAAGTCATTTGGCCGATCCTTAGATTTTTAGGAATAAAATAACAATTAATAATATAATATTTTTTTTTAAAAACTATTTTATGTCAATTTTGACACTATTTAGTAATTGATTTTTGTGAAAATCATAACAGAATGATATGTTCGAAAACAGTTAATTCAATAAATAAAAACATGTCATATTATCCTATAAAATTAGTGGAATTCATAAAAAGTCTCAAATTATTTTTATTTGGGTATTTATAACATCAATTATGTCAATATTTCATTAATAAGATAATTAGTGCATCATCATTGTGTCATAAATAAATTACATTATATAATGTCTAAAAATTAAAAATAAAATACCATTATGTATGAAATCTTTTTATATTTCTAATGACTATTTATAGTCTAATTTCTCTTATGTATAACCCGATATTAAAAATGTTTTAGTAAATAAACGTTGATTTTAACTCTTTTAACCCTTCTTTAAATAAATTAATAATAAATGTCCTAATCTAATCCAAGTGGGCCTAAATGGTAATATTTTATTCCTAAGGTTGTTTTTGGTCGAATTACACATGTCCAATAGAATTAGGACGTGTGTTAGGGTAATAATAATATCATTTCTATCCTTAATTACCCTATTTACTTTTAACAGTGGTAACAAAAAGTAAAAAGTTACTATTCATCAAATAATTATTTTCATCTAATTGAACCACTTTTTACATAATGACATCAACCGTGTCTCTTGAATTTTTGAAATCCCACTCACAGAAGTGGTAAAATTATGTTTTATGAAAAATTCAGTTTTTTAACTACCACTTAGTGGTTTAACTATTAATCAAAAATTGAAAGTTTTCAGAAAATTGCCAAAAATTAGGCCTAAGCTATATTTGATATTATGAACTCAAAAATGATATCTATTTTACCAAATTCAAAACATATGAGTTTCATTAATTATTTTAAAAATTAATTCCCGTCGTCAAAACAAAATGCGTGCTTTTAAGAGATAATAACTATCAAAAGATTGACACTTGTTTATAACTGGTTTAAATGTGAAATTACATCCAATGACCAACATTGTATTAAATTGTAAAAATATATTCTAAATATACCTTAAAACCACTAAAATTAATAATTTATCACTATTAATTATTTTAAATTGAAAAAATTGTTTTTAATTAAAATTTAGTAATTTTCACGATTCATCACAATATGAAAGTTATCCGAAAAGTACCAAAATTTCACCCTAAGCTAATTTCGATATTCCGAATCCAAAAATGAAGTCCATTTTGAAAAATAAAATTTAAAAATTTTCAAAAAGTGGTTAATACTATTCATAACGGCTAGTTTTAATAATATTTTAATAGCATATCGTTGTTTAGTGAAACTCGGTATTGCGTACTACACACGCTATCAAGGAAGGTCTTGATTGCGTGTTATGAAAGGCAAGTCAAGGATGCGTGTTGTGCAAGATCCTTTTGGTGTAGCGTACAACACAAGACATTAATGAAATTAAAAATAAGATTTTTCATAAAATCCTGGGGTGTTACATTCTACCCCCCCTTAAAATGAATTTCGCCCTCGAAATTCGTCGGGGTTATAAATGGTTTACTATTCGAAAGTTTCATTAATCGAAACCCACATAATAAAAATGAATACCAAAACCAATCTTTAAAAACAAAAGTATGAAACGTAACGGTTATCCAAATAAACTAATCACTGGGTTTACACATATGTGAAAATATGGATATTGAAGAGAAATCTAACCATCATGTTCTGATGGAGAGTGGTAGATAACATGGCTATGGAAAAGCTAACAATCACAAAGCCATAAATTTTTGACGATCTAAGGTACCATCTAATTCATCAGATATAAGAGCACTAAGACAACATTTTTTGTTTTCAAGATCATTTCCCTAAAGTTGATGAAATTGGAATTAGAAGAAATACTTTCGTGATTTTGGTATAGTCTCACCGTTTTTCATTCATTGGAAAATTTCCACTTCATCGCTTAATGAAATGAAGTTGAATTTGTCATTCGTGATGTGTTAGCAGATCATGTGATAGAATTATGGGTCATTCCATCTCTTTCAATCAAAAGTTTAGCAAAAGTTATAAGTCCATCTTATGGTTAATCGTATATGGTTCCAAAAATAAACTTATACTTCATATATCATACCGCTTAATAAAATAAAACTAGTTTCTACTAACCAGGGACTTCCTATAGGCCAGTGGTAGGCGACAAAGACCAGTCACACTTCGGTTGTGGGTTCGATTCCCACAGCCTTGTCCGACGCGATGGGATGTCGCCCGTCCTGCAGGTTTTCCTTTTTCTAAAACTACATTACTATAACATCCCATCAATAATATCGAAAAAACTTCTATCCTTAAACAATACTAACTTATGTCCAACATAATCCATTCCAATCTTTAGGCTTATCCATAATACTGCAGTCCACTCTCATAACATAGTGAAAACGATTACCAGAGATTTAATACCATCATTGATCCCCATATATCATAAGATATGTTTTGTTGGTCACATTCCAAACATTCAAAGTCCTTAATCATGTATTCTCTTGAATACCCATTTAACCTTAGTGAAAACATGAATGCAGTTAATAGTTAACACCTTCCACATACCAAAATCCTCAAAATTCTATATACTCAAACCATGATATCACTTAGACCTTATATCAATCATGATCTCATGAATACTGTCAAATATTTCATTTTATCGTTTCCCTTCATTATGCGCATATCATTATTTTTCCAAAAATATCTCAATCAATTTCCATGGTTACTGGTACTATAAAATTATTGAAAACCACAATAGACCAATACATAAATATTCCAATATTCCACAATACTATATACAACAGTACTTTGGAATCCAATTACATAAACACTTAATCATTCCACCACATCGTTGTCATATTCAACATCTCCAATAGTGATCGCATGTGACGTCCCTTTTTCCTTTGCCTTAAGTGGTTGCTCCTGTTGATCGTCACTAACCCTTGGATTAAGGCATTTATTAGCATAATGCCCCATTTCCTTACACATGAAGCATTGAAGTGTTGGTGGTGCGTTCTCTACAGTGTTTGCTTTATTCACATCATTAGAAACCCTTTTTCCATTACTTTGACACTCAGCTGCTCGATGACCTTCTTTTCCACACATAAGGCATTTTCTAGTCCCTCTAAGACAATCTCTACCATGCTTCTTTCAACACATTGAGCATAATGAAACATTCATCTTCTTTTCACCATTATTCTGAGATTTCTCCATGAACTCCATCTTTCGTTTCTTTTCAAAACCATGAGATGGATATGTAACACCAACTCCCATTTCTACCTTGATAGAAAAACACACAATTTCTTCATAGCTACTGAAGTCTCTTATAGCTAATGCCCTTCGAAGACATGGTTTTAAGCCCCTGAAAAATCTATCAACTTTACTTTCAGGTTGGATGATGATGCCAGATGCATACCTTGCAAGTCTTGTAAAATTCGCTTTGTATATACCAACAGATTCATCATCCTTTTTCTTTAGTTCAAGAAACTACTTTTCCATCTTTGTTCGAAGAATACGAGGGAAGTACTTACTGAAAAACAAGATCTTTAACTCGTCCCATTCCATGGACTCAATTTCATCTCTTGGCCTCGTATTCTTGATAAGATTCCACCATTGATGAGCATCACCTTCCAAACGATATACTGCTAAGATGACTTTATCATGTTCAGAACATTGAAGAACTGAAAATATCTTTTCTGTGGTACTGATCCATTTTTCAGCAACAAGTGGATCGGAAGTCCCACTGAAAGAAGGTGGACGTTCCCTCATGAAGGACTCAATAGAATATTGTTCCCTTCTCTGCTAATTTGGAAGTCCAGAATGATTCCTAGCTTGTGTAAGTATAGCAATAATATTTTGCACTCCATCTCCCATAACATTTGTTTGTTCAGGAGGACAATCATTGCATTGTCCATTTCATTGATCAACACGGTTCCTTCGGGTTCCAACCATCATCTAAAACCCAAAAAGAATAGTGTGAGAGGCAAAAATCATGCTAGGGGAAACAACATAATAAAGGGGGAGTACCTTCAATGTCTAACATTTTAGGTTAAATTCTATGATCTTCATCGTAGTTCTATGACTGTATCCTATACGTATACATATCCTTAGGGACATCCCTAGACATACCTTAGAAATATCTATTGGGATCTCACTAACGTTCTCACATCCAAGTTTCCAAAGATTGACTAAACCTTTCCTCTGATTCCAACTGTAGAGACCCGAAACTAGACGTACATGGACATTACATTACTTTTGAGGAATACTTAGTACATAACAAAAACACACACACAGGGAACGTAATAGTTTAGTGTCTTTGGAAACTCGGAACGTAATATTCTAATCATGGTGAAAGATCTTCAACATCTCCCATGAAGATATTCATTTTTTTTCTTACCTAAAACCATTCTTTATATCCTGGGGAAAAGAAAACATAAAAGGGTGAGCTCAAATGTTCAGTCAGGGTAAAAAAAGAAAAATCAATCACATCATATTTATTAGAACATAACATTTTGGGAATCTTAACCTGCAAAAGAGAGCATAATTTCATAACATGGGATAAATCATAGTAGTGAAATGGAATCCCAATAATCATAACATAAAACATGAAACATTATGGAATACACACATAATCATAGAGAATCATATCTTATTAGTCAAGACACATTGCCATGACTATATTAGTGGACAATGTCCCTTTCTGAACCGAGTCACCCTCGTTTCAGTCCTGTTTCACTGATCCTGTATAACCTACCATTCCAGCCATGTCTATCTCATGAGATATAAAATCTTTACCCAATTAATTCTAGGGAGATATAGGTCCCACCCATCTCATAATGATACCATTCTTATGTGTACCACAAAATCATAAATCATACATCATTGCATAACCCATGTAATACAAATGGGAATCTTAAACATCATGACATCATAAAACAATTCATATAAGATAAAGGAATTCATAAAAATAATTCCATCACAACATAATCAAATAAATGTAATAATAGGGATAAAAACAGAACCCTTTATTATCTTAGATGGAAATTTTTTTTGATAAAACACTTGAACTCCATTCTTGAGGAAAATATCCTTTCTTCTTCAAAACATTTTTCCTTTCTTAACATGTCATACAACTTTAAACTAAAAGAAGTTGATTTAAAATAAACTTGAAAACTTGTAAAGGATGCTTCTTGGAAATAATGTTTTAAAACTCCATTCACGTCGTATAAGTTAAAAAAACATTATTCGTACTTTTGTCAGTAAAGTCAAAAAATACCTCGTAAGAAAAACGACAAAAGATTCCTTTCATATCTTTTACTAAAAACTCACCGAAGGGTAAAATTGGATTTAAACAATTGTACATGGATGGAAATAATATTACATATTGAGGAAACATGGATGTGGATGATAAAATACACCCCAGTAAATTCCAAATTATAAACAATCTCAGGAAAATGAGATTTTGATATATTCCCTTACCTTATGTCCGATATGCTTTGTACGTATCCGAACCTCCTCTTCTTTGAAGTGCTTATTTGAGACCTCATTTTAGGGCACTAAAATGGGTCTTTGAAGAAGACCAGAACCTCTAGGATGTTTCTAGGGAATTGGAGAGGATAAATTGGCAGGGGTTGGCCGAGCTTGAAGGCTCAAAGTGGTGTGAGGAAGAGAGGGAAGAGGTTCCCTTTTATAAGGGAGGAGAGGGGCACCTTTGGAAAAACTAAAAATATTATTTTATTATAAAGTCAAGTTCGGTTTTAAATAGCTCCAAATTGATATATTTCTAAGCTAAAGTGGGGATTGGTCTAAATCCTCTCATCCAATAGAATTTATACAAGTTTAGGTTCCTATTTTAACCTTATCATTGAGATTTAACATTAAGTTAAATAATTTTACTTTTACCGTGTCTTCTTGTGTTCTTACACTATAAGGTTAATAAACTTACTATAAGAAGCCAAAAGAACCCCAATTTGTTTATTATTAATATATATAACCTTATCTAAGTCATTTGGCAGAACCTTATATTTTTAGGAATAAAATAACAATTAATAATATAATATTTATTTTAAAAACTTTTTTATGTCAATTTTGACACTATTTAGTAATTGATTTTTATGAAAATAATAACAGAATGATAAGTTCGATAAAAGTTAATTAAATCAATAATAACATGTAATTTTAACCTTTAAAATTAGTGGAATTCATAAAAAGTCTCAAATTATATTTATTTGGGTATTTATAACATCAATTATGTCAATATTTCATTAATAAGATAATTATTACATCATCGTTGTGTCATAAATAAATTAAATTATTTAATGTCTACAAATTACAAATAAAATTCCATTATGTAGGAAATCTTTTTAGATTTCTAATTAATATTTATAGTCGAATTTATCTTATGTATAACCCCATATTAAAAATGTTTTAGTAAATAAACTTTGATTTTAACTCTTTTAACGCTTCTTTAAATAAATTAATAATAAATGTCCTAATCAAATCCAAGTGGGACTAAATGGTCATATTTTATTCCTAAGTTTGTTTTTGGTCTAATTACACTTGTCCAATAGAATTAGGAAATGTGTTAGGGTAATAATAATATCATTTATACCCTTAATTACCCTATTTACTTTTAACCGTGGTAAAAAAAAGTAAAAAGTTACTATTCACCAAAAAAATATTTTCATCTCATTGAACCACATTTTACTTACTGACATCAACCGTATCTCTCTGATTTTTGAAATTCCACTCACATAAGCGGTAAAATTATGTTTTATGAAAAATTCAGTTTTTTAACTACCACTTAGTGGTTTAACTATTCATCAAAAATTGAGAGTTTTCAGAAAAATGCCAAACATTAGGCCTAAGATATATTTGATATTATGAACTCAAAAATAATTTCTATTTTACCAAATTCAAAACATATCAGTTGCATTAATTAATTTAAAAATTAAATCCCGTCGTCAAAACAAAAGGCGTGTTTTTAAGAGATAATAACTATCAAAAGATTGACACATGTTTATAACTGGTTTAAATGTGAAATTACATCCAATGACCAACATTATATTAAATTGTAAAAATATATTCTAAATATACTTTAAAACCACTCAAATTAATAATTTATCACAATTAATTATTTCGATTGAAAAAGTTATTTTTAATTAAAATTTAGTAATTTTCACTATTCATCAAAATGTGAATGATATCCGAAAAGTACCAAAATTTCACCCTAAGGTAATTTCGATATTCCGAATCCAAAAATGAAGTCCATTTTGAAAAATAAAATTTACAAAATTTCAAAAAGTGGTTATTACTATTCATAACGGCTATTTTTAATAATATTTTAATAGCATATCGTTGTTTAGTGAAACTCGGTATTGTGTACTACACATGCTATCAAGGAAGGTCGCGATTGCCTGTAATGAAAGGAAGGTCAAGGATGCGTGTTGTGCAAGCTTCTTTTTGTGTAGCATACAACACAATACATTAATAAAATTAAAAATAATATTTTTCATAAAATCTCGGGGTGTTACAATAACTATGGAGCGAACCTCATCAATCTTTTCTCAAATGATTTCTCAAACATCTCTCTTGGAAAAAATAAAGTACATTCAACGAAATGACATGGAAATGGTAAAAAGGGTGGGATCTATCAGAAATGGTAAATCCTTGGAGATCAATATTGATATAGAAGGAGTTGTATGACATGGGTCACGATTATGTGTACCATCTAATCGAGTGTAAAATTATGAGATTCTGAATAATGCTCATAGATGCACCATCAATATCCACTCAAGAAGAATAATGATGTATTTAGATCTCCGATAAAACTTTTGGTGGGACAATATAAAAAAGAATATTACTGAATATACATCAAAGAGCCTGGTATGTAAACATGTGAAGGTTGAGAGGAAAACATCTAATGAGATGATGAAACCACTTCCCATACAAATGTGGAAGTGGGAGAGCATTACCATGGTCTTTTTCAATGTACTTCCAAGGACATCTAGTGGAAACAACATAGTATGGGTTATTGTGGATTGTCTTACAATGACAACTCACTTAATTGTGACTTGAGAGGACATCTCATTAGAAGAACATGCATGGATTTACATCAATTTAGATGTAATTATTTATAAAGTAAAACAATATAATGTATTTGATCATAATCTGAGATTCCGCAAAAAGTTATGGAAAAGTCTCCAACATGATCTTAACACTGATCTGAATTTGAGTACGGCCTATCATCCTCAAACTGATGGACAATCTGAACGAACAATTCAGATAGTTGACGATATGTTTAGATCATGTTATATGGATTTCGAAGGAAGATGGTACCATAATATTTCAGTAGTTTAATTCCCATACAACAACAGTTTCAACTAGAGAATCCAAGTGGCCCCATATGATTCTCTTTATGGGAAAAGTTGTGGAACACCTGTGTGTTGGGTTGAAGTCGGTGAGCGTAAGCTTCTAGGACCCGAAATGGTTGATGAAATGGTGTAGAAGGTGAAAACCATTTGGTAGCAAATCAAGGCAGCCCAAATTTGAAAGAAGAGTTTTTCAGTAACCATAGATGAGACCCTGAGTTCATTTTTGGAGACATGGTATTTCTACACATATCTCAGTGGAAAAAGGCCGTGATATTTTTGAAGAAAATATAACAATGTCCCAGGTATATCGGCCACTTCAAGATCCTTGATCGAGTCGGAGGAGTGGCCTATAAATTGTAACTTCCACCTACCATAATGAATGTACATGCTGTCTTTCATGTATCCCTCTTACAGAAGTACATACCAGACCCTTTAAATATACTCTCATCATAGGTGGTACGGTTGGAGGATGATATTTTTTATGAGGAGTAGCGAGTAATGATCCTAGATTGATGATATAAAGTTCTACAAAACAATACTACTCACCTCGTCAATGTACTGTGGTGGAACTACTAGTATGAAGAGGAAATATGGAACTAGGGGAGGCAAATATGGAAAATTACCCACACATGTTTAAGACATTGAATGCGAAACGATATTTCAATGGAGAAATTTAATTAGGGGGAACAATGTAACAACCCCATATTTTATAAATGGAAATTTAATTTTATAAGTGTGTCATGATATCACACCATATTGAAATACTATTTTCTATGTGACCTTTAAACATAAGGTTGTTACTTCTATGATTTCAATTTTTAAAACCAAATATACACGGTTGTGATTTGTTTTTTATTTGGAGTCCGATGAGGAAAACATAATTTTTAGTGAATTTCAAACGACCCATATGAAAAGAAACATATCCTTATGAATAGTGATATAATCTAAAGCATATTAACCTTACTTAAGATAGAATAAAAATAATATTCCGGTTAAAGTATGATATATCTATATTTTATAATAAATAAATGAATGTTTTAAAACTGGTTTTTTAATAAATTATACGATTAATTAAATTTAAAAATATTAATATTTAGATAATTATTTTAGAAAAATGCATATTAATTTTTATATTTGAAACATTTTAAAATGGTTGGCATGATTTTTTTGGATTTTTTTAAAATACATGAATTTTTTATGAATAGTAAAATACGATAATTTATGATAATTGATAAATAATGGATTTATTGAGTCATTGATATTGATTTAATGATGTAAGAACAATTGGTACGAATAAAAATGCATTTATTACACTTATTGGTCGTGGAATCATCACTATTACTATCTTGAGGTAAATTAAAAAAAATGATAAAGAAATCATGAAACCATCCTCTCTTCCAAAATAGAAGTCCCCCTCACCCTCTTCTCTTAAATACTCTCAGGCCTTGTGCTTTGCCAATATTCTACCAAAATCATTCACCAAAATCATCCCCCACATCCAACAGCCTCTGTCCTCTTCAAAATACCAAAACATATACCTTTATGTGGTTTTCAAATGAGATAAACTCAATTGGTAAATCCTCTTTCATATTTTTTTATTTCTTTTAGGTTATTTTCTTTTATTATTTCTTTCCTCACATAACATCACCCAAATAGTATGATAACTCTAGTGACATACATGTACTAGAATATTTTTATTATTATGGGATATTTCATTATCACTTCTTGTTTCCCCATATTTTATATAGAGATGAATACACCATTTGAGATGTGTTAATTTATCACATTCAATGGAATCATTTTGTCAATTTCAATTATCATTATTGATTATGGTCACGAAACCATTTGTGTTATGGTTGAACTAGATTATTATATATATATATATATATATTATATCTTATTTATGGTTCTTTAATATTTTTGTACAAATGGTATTAGATTCTAAATCAAATCATGTTCGTTGTAATCAAACCCACCAATTAACCAAAACAGTTATCACTATGGTTTATATATAATATTTTGACATCACTTTAAGTAACCAAATTTAAATTGTAAACATTTTTTCTTTTGTATGTTCAATAATTACATTAGAATTCAATTATAGACAATCCCTTTCATCATAAATGTTTATCCAAACATGAAACGATCATTCAAACCATTGAAGCATAAAAACCTATACAAAGAAATTGAACCTTATATACAATAAAAAGGCTATTGAATGAACTAAAAAACGGTTACACTAAATCAATTAATTATATAATAGGATCAGGAATTATTAATTAAAATTACTAATTTTTTTATTCATTCCATTAATAACAAGTGGATAACACCACCAGATTTAAGGTAAGGGATCCTCTCCACTTCACTCTAAATAAATATTGTCCTAAATGTTATGCCTTTGTTGGGTAATCCCTAATGATGGGGTATTTTTTCACCTCCCGCATACATCCCTCATGATGTATATGTTATGATAAAACCATTTTTTCTCTCATAAATCCCTCTTAGGTACACCCGACACCATTCCAAAAAACAGTATCGAATTCTACATGAACCTTCTTTGTTCTTTCGGGTTTCGTTATATTTATTTATAACAAAATGGAGTTATCATATCTTTTTATTTACATATTATAAATTATTTTTATTTTTAAAAATTTAATTTATGAATACCCTTTTGTAACTCTCCTTCTGGAATATACATATTTTTATAAGATTCCCTCTTTAGAACTTTTTGATAAGCATACATGTTTTAAGGTAACTGTCAAGAATTTTTACAAAATTTAAAGCGCAGTATATCGTCTATTTGAAGCCACCACATTTTTTTAAAAAAAATCACTATTTTTATTATGAAAACCTTATTGGATCAATTATGGTTTTATATAATATATTTTTCTCTTTCCTATTTTAATGTCTCTATGGTATGTTACATAAAACCACAAAAAAATTTAACTGATAATTTTTCTCAAATAAATTTCATATTTGTTTTCACTTATCATTGAAATCACATACCATGTTATATGATTATTTTTTCTTTATGAACTTCCATGAATGTTATAATCAATTTATTTCTTGGACTCATTCATGATACACCAATTGGTTATGCTTTATGTCATGATTTTGGTACCCAATTATCTCTATGGTTACCCTTATGTTTATTTATGGTTTATTATGTATGAAAATTTATTTGGTGAGAGTATTAATAAATGTTTTGTGATGATTGTAACCATATATACCTAAAATTCATTGGGTAAATTTATGTTTCATAACATTTTATGTGAAAAAATCAATGATATTTAGCCTTGACTCGTACTAAAATGGGAAACGAGAATGGTCGTTAGGCTTAAACTGTGCAGAAATGGTAAATAGGATTTTTGGTAACCCATGAACCTTACTGAATAATTGTTTTATGAATTTTCCACAATTATATAATTCTATGTTTATATGATCCCATGAATATGTGATTATATTTCATATGTTCCATGATTTGGATATCATTATGTCTTACCTCCTAACTCGTGTGCTTAACATGTATCCTTATGTTCATTCCCTTAATATCTATTTAGCTCATCCCATTGTTCATGTGTTTCCCAGGTTAACCTATTTAGTTTTTAGGGCTCAAAAGACGTTAGGAGATATTTATTTCTATTAAATAAAGATGTTTTCTTTTTAACCCCATTTTTTATTTTCTATGTACCAAGTATTCAAATACACTAGTCAAAATGGTCCTCCGAATGTACTATGATTTATAATTATGCTTAAAAACATGTAATGTTATATGTAAAAGTCTAGGGTCTCTATACCAATTATTAACGTGGATAACCCTTATGAATGATATGTAACATGGAACACCAATGCATGAATACCTCATGATGGGTACACCCTGATAGTACACAAAACCAATGGGTAATTTTTAGTCTAATGTGGTTGCATATTGGGACTATGAGTAAAACTAATTCCTTTATGTGACACTATACACCTTGTAATATAGTCCAAACTATTATCCATGAATCATGTTTATATCATGTTAGACGTTTCTACCACATTCATATGCTTCTATAATTATATGGTCTTGTGTTCCATATTTTTTCCTTCCATATGTCAATTCTTGGTCCATTCCATATTCTATCTACATTATTTCCTTATAACACATGTGCAATGAAATATTGATTTGTTTCAACCCTTGTAGGGTTTTTAGATCATCAACTTTTACATTAATTCCTCTAGTTACCCTATAAATATGTAAGAGTTAAAATAATGTTAAGATCTCACTATGGATTTGAAATAAAAGAGGATTTTATTTTAATATCATGATTTCTAATTAAGCAACCAATAATCTATACACATAATAATATATGATTTAATTTGAAATTTTATAGTCAATTATTAATTAAATATTGTAATAATTTTTTACAAGTCAAGGGTTGTTAGAAATATTTAATTTATTGATTACTAATATCTTAGAATATTTTTGAATGTATTTGAATTATAATAAACTCATATACTAGTGTAAACAACCAATTATTAGACTAATGGAGTGGTTTAAAAAGATATTTGAGATCTTCGTATATGATAAATAACCATTTTCCCTTCAAATTAAACCCAATGAAAAAATAAAACATCATGTTTTTTCACAATATTTCATTCATGACACTCTACCCACCATTATTGATTAATAACCCTGATAAGCCTAGGTGGATAGTCAACACCCAAGCATCACCATATATAGCAGTGCTATAAACACTACCATTATTGCCTACTAATGAATATCATGGTACTAAAAAGTCCCCTAACATTGGAGACATTGAACCATGATAGATATGATGATCCCCACTAATGGATTTTCCCTATCATTTCCCCAAACCTATGAAAAAAATCCGTATCCCATTATCCTTACACTCCTAAAAATAATAGAATGAAATCTACAAACCTCTCACAATATTGAGCCAAGAGAAAACACCAACTACCACCCATTCCCGACACACCAATAATGAAAATCCTATACTCAAATAACCTAATGATACATGGACCACAACCCAAAATATCCTATTGGAAACTCCCAATCAAAATGTTTCCATAATATGAATACAACTCTCAACGAACTCACATGGCCTAAAAGTAATTCTCCAAACCAGCGTGCACATTACTTCACTGAATATGGATTCGTCCAAAAAATCCACAACAACACCTCTCCACTCTTCATGTAACAGTGATCCATGTAAAACCTCTCAAAAAATATGATCCTCAAATGATCCTCTAAATTAATATCCTGGGATACTATTCTTAAACCCAATAATTATTCTAATTATTTTGTCCGATCCAAAAAAATAGATCACTCTCAACAAATTCCTTTTGAAACAAGGCATCCCCCTCATGCCAATATTGTCAAACATCAACAATCTCAGATTGAGAAATTTTTTGATCCACACTCTCAACATTATACATATAGTGCAACCAAAACCAATAAGGCCAGACATCGCAAAAAACCACAACTCTAAACCATCCAAAAAAGCACACAAACAATAAAATATCTAAAAACCCAAGAGCACTCTTAGTGTACCACCACAAAATAACAAGGAATCCCCAAGCCTACTTACATAACATCATAGGGATACAAAATCACCTCATCAACTCTAATCTGAACAAACTCCTCAAAAGTATCACAACCTTTCTTCGATAAACAACCACCAATAGTAGTAGAAAACTTCAAAGTATGCACCAATTACAATGGGTTTCTATAAATCCCTCAATGAATGGAATGCATGTCCATCACAATAGAATTCGTCACGAAGGGGTCTACAAGTCCATTTTTTTGGATAAAATATGTGCGGTTTATTTTTTTGATATGGCATAATTAAATTATATAAGAAAACTATGTATAAGATATTGTTGACACATAAAACAACATAATCGCTACTATCAATATAAAAATATAGTCAAATGATATTTATGTTCCTTGAATGATTTACGAACTCATGCCACATTCCATGTGGAAGAGAAAAAAAAATAAATCATAAAGTCTAAAAACATAAGTGAGTCACTCGATGTGAGAATCATTGAACCATAAGAGGAAAAACCCATAATAGAAATCCAAAAACCAAATAAATAATGAGAACATACAAGAATATGTGTTCCTCACACCCACAATAGGTATCCATCATAGGCTCTAAAAATTTCCTTGATCTATTTTCTACATACTCACAATATATTGAGACAGATAAAAAAACCCTCTGATAAGATTTTTTCATGAATAAGACATTGTTGACCTGACCCGTCACCAAATAGGGCCCACAATAATGTCAAAATAGTGCCTTCCCATATGAAATATGTTTTAGACTATTGGGGAGGGACTAAAATGATAGAATATATATTATTAACTCAGATCAGAGTATAATAAAGGTAAAAATAAATTGGACATGTAATCATCAATGAACACCACATTGTGTATAAATAAATAAATAATTAAATTTGATGTAATAATATCAATTGTTCATATAGAATCAAAAAATAAAAGACTTAAAAATAGTGCACACCTACTAGGACGATGGGTGATAAAATAAAATAAAAATTATAGATGGATCAATTTATACTTTGAGAAATCCACATAACTTGTCTCTTTAATGGATGAACATCTATTGAATGAACATCAGACTCCACACATGAAACCCTGCTATATAAAAAACCACAATGTATCTACATGATCAATTATACCAGGATCATCCTAAATTAATAAACTCTCACTACTCATACACTGTGGTTCGGTTGTTTGTGGGGAGAAACAATTCTCTAAAGGCCACTCGAAATTGGGTAAATAAATCCTCTATCATAACAATTACCTAAAAAAAGTTTCATTACCAAAATAGATGAATGTTACTACTACCATTATATATCAATATAATGTATGAATATAATATAAAGTTCTAAAAACTCATTTTATATCATAACACCTGCAAGTAAACTATTTTCACTCTATCTATGTCCATAGGCACTATAAATGATATCCCACACAGCTACAATATAAAGCACATACACTTAATCTAGAATTATTTTTAATGTCCAATGCTAGAAAAAGAACTAATACCAATCCTTAGGATACCATATATAAACAAAACCTTTCATAGAGATATATGGATTTTGTTTTTAGGTATTCATTATCATTTTATTGATTATATTTCATTTGGGATTTATCATGGGTTATTTTGGGTGAAATTTGTATTATTTTGGAGGATGATGGAGTAATTCCCTAGTGGTGCACAGATTGTCCAAACAGTACCCCCAACCTAGAAAACCATCCACCCTAGAGATTGTGGGGTTTTTTATGTGGCTCATTTTTAAAATTATTTTCCACATCATTTTATATTTTTATTTACTTTTTATACCAAAATGATTTTTAATAAATAATTTATAATTGTTGTGATTTTGTTCATAATTTTTAAAATAATAAGTTCTTAGTTTGAATCATGTGTTTATACTGTTCATTATTTTCATTTTAAATAATTCTTTAATTAAATCAATTCTATGGAATTTGAATTTTATATTTTATTATTTTATTATTATAATTTTTTATTCTAGTTAGTTTATCAATTCATTAATCAATTCTTTATTTTTAATTTTCAAATAAATAACAAAATTCAATTTTTAATTCTTTATATAATTAAATTAGTTTACCAACATAATTTTATTCAATTCATGTTTTTGTTCTTTTATTAATTCTTTAATTTATTCTTTAAATTGTTAAATAATTAAATAGTGGATTTAATTATTTAAATTTGTTTTCAATTAATTTTATTATATTATTTAATTAAAAAATTCATTCTTTTAAATAATGAATATTTAATTTTATTAGTTAACATTTTTTTATTTATATTTAATTAGTTTCTAATTTTTTTTCAATTAAAATGATTAATTTATTAACCTATTTTTCGTTTTATCAAAGTTTTAATTAATTAAGATTTTTTTCTTTTGTAGGTGAACCTATGGAATTTTTTGCATGCCCTACGCTACCAAAATGTCGCAAGTCACAGTGCCACTTTGTCCATCACCTAATCAGGCCACTGTTTCCTTAAAATGGTTGAACAGTTCCATTTTTCTTCTTCCGCCCATTGTCACCCTTCATGGGGGGAACTATTTCAAAAAATGGTTCCAAATCACAACCTACCACCATTTCTTTTTACAAATGGATCCACCTCACACCCAGCCACCATTTCTTTGCACAAACAGTGCCACCCTCTCAACCTCACGGTCTCACCATTCTGACCACCACTTCTTTCACGTCTAACCTCTATCCATAATGAATACCTTCTTCCTCGATTCTTCTATTTATACCGACTTTGCATGTCGATGTTGTCATTATAACCACCACCATATCACTTTGAATCACCAATAGAAACAAAATAAATAGAGACACTCTAACTAGATGTTCAAAATCAAGAACTCATTTCAAAATCACAAACTCATATCAATAGCAAGAAAACATGTAGCAACTGATCAAGAAAGGAAAACCACAAAACCTTATTTTTTATTCAGAATTGATAATACACAAACAATGATTACAAATTCAAACCATATCTGACACATCCACCTTCAGCATTCCCTGCATTCATCCCGTCGGTTACCCCTTCTATCCACATCCACCCGTCTAGTAGATCATGAACCCTCTACCTTCTCCCTTGTCTAAATGACCCCCACTAATATTTCCCACCTTCTGGGTTATGCCTCTCGGTGCACGAATAAAACATGTGCCCCTCTTCCTGCTTCGTGTCACCTCAAACCAAGCTGGGCCACCGACATCGTCCCCCTGATCTGTCACGACCCGACCTCGGGGCCCGTGCCGTGACTACCCCAAGCCCGCCTTCCATAGGCCAGGGGCTGGCGACTAGCACCAAGGCGTAAAATCCCGGTAAACAGGGAAGGCATTGCCTTTATAAGTAACAACCACCACAGAGTCAGCAAGCGGAAATTAACTACAAAGTGTAGAAAAGTAAAGGGGGCTGGAATACAAGCCCAACCGAAAGTACAACTGAAAAGAAAAAGAACAGCAACTGAAGAAAAGACGGCGACCTCGTGTCGTCCACTGGCAATCCCCCATGAAGGGTGGGTACAGATAGCCTCCAGGCTCCTCGGGTCCCACGTCCGCTCCGAGTACGTCCCGCCCAGTGGTCCGCCTCCAGGTACCGTCCTGCTCCACGCCCCAACCGAGATCAGCGCTGTCCGTCGTCTGCATCCAACACAACAAGGTGCGGGCATAGCCCGTGCAGGGGTGAGTATAAGCTACTCAGTAAGGACCCCGAGACCCCCGAAGGTCTCCCGAAATCCACAAAGGATATAGCACAAAAGAAAGGTGCAATCACGAAGTAACATCTGACTCGACTTAGGTATATGCCCATACATATACCTAAGTCCCCAATTCTAGCTCTGCTCAAGAGCTCAAGAACAACTCAATCCACACAGGAAAGCAAGACTCAAATCCACAAAGGAGAGTAAACAGTAAATCCACATAGGATAGTTCAACACAATCCACAAAGAAGAGTAACATAAGATTCAGCTCAACCAGGTATACTTTTTCAGATGACGTCAAAGATGATCACTGATCCATCTAAGTCGTCGGACCCACGAAGGATCGATAGGTACTAACCCCCGCAAAAGACCCACACAGGATCGGGCTCACACAGAACCTGTAGGCAGTGGCTCACACAGAACCGGTAGTAAGGACCCACACATGATCGGGCCCACACAGGACCTGTAGCACTGATCCAGGTCGGATCGCTGAGTGCAGTAGTCGACGCAGTCCACTGAGGATCTCCGCACACTCGTCGCCGCAGTCCACGAAGGATCTCTGCTCTGTCGTCGTCGCAGTCCACGGAGGATCTCTGCTCTGTCGTCGAAGTCACAGCCAGCACTAGGGTTCCCGCACACAGTGAGCTCGTTTAGGAGGGTCCGCTCCACGAGCCGAGAGGCTGATACATCAACTGACGCGTAGTCCGAAGTTGATGTATCCAAAAGTTCTGTATCGACAACAGGATCTCAACGCAACAGACGGCGCGTCAATCGGACGCCCGGTCTGAGAGTTATTGGCATTTTCGTCCCAGGGGCCCGGTTGGTTTTTAGGGAAAAACCAACCGGACCGTACTCCGCATGTGTCCGATCCTCGGGCGGAGTATGCCAAAAGTTCCGTCTCACTTAGAGGAAACTACCACAGCTGACGGTACGTCGATCGGACGTCCGTAGCTCAAGTTATGAGCGTTTCCGCTCCGAGGGCCCGGTTGGTTTCGTGTAAGAACCAACCCGGCCGAACCCAAATTCTTCTGAACCCTTGAGTGTAATATACCAAAACGACCGTATCGATCCATGGATCGCGTAGCCGCTGACGGTTCGTCAATCGTAGGTCCTAGGCCCAAGATATGGGCAAAAGACCGGAGAGGGCCCGAAAACGGGGGTTCTGGGCCCGGGGCGACCCGGCCCGAACCCCCCCTGGGTCGGCCGAACCGGGTCGACCCGGCCCGACCTGGGCGCGGCCCGGCCGACCGGACCGGCCGGCTCGGCTTCGGCCGAGCGGCCGAAGGAAACAGCCGCGGGTTTAACCCACGGCTTGGAGGAACGCGGCCCGCGTGCTGGGTGGCCGGACCGCGGACGCGGTCCGGCGGTTCGCCGCCGCCGCGGCCGAGCCGCGGCGGATTCCTCCGGCGGCGCGCCGGGCGCCGCCGCCGCCTTCCGCGGGCCGCCGGAGTTGCTCCAGTGGCCCGATTCCTCTCCCGTCTGCGCCGTTACTCCTCCCGGGGGCCGACCTTCACTGCTCAACGGATCGCCCTTGCCGCACGGTTCGTCGTCGCTTGCCAAAACCGCACACGAAAAGGATCGGCGGAGGGTTGTCGGGTCTTGTTCGTTAGACCCGCACCCTCCGCGTTAGTCATAAAATCATCGGGAGGGATTAAGGCAGCCACAATTTTATCCAAATATAAAATTGTTCAAGTTTGGTTCTTTAAATAAAAAGAATTAGATCACGGGAACGAATCACCAAGAAAAATAAAATCCCTACCTCGATGTCGCCGTCGGACGTGAGGTCGTCGCGGAATCGCTCGTCGCGGAATGAGGGGATCGTCGCGTCGTCGCGGAAGAGACGTTCGTCGCACCGCGGGAAAAACGTCGCGCCGACGATCTCCGGATCTAGAACAAACAGATTTAATTAATTAAATCCGTTGTCATTGAAATTAAATGGGAGAATTAAACGATTCGTTTCTCACCTTAGTTGTCGAACGAGGATCGGCCACGGAAGAAGAGGCGTCGCCGAAGAACGTCGCGGGTGGAGCTCGTCGACGTCGCATATCACGGTGTGCGTCGTCGAATTCCGGTCGCCGGCGTTCTTCCCGTTCTTCGCGTTCTTCGCGAGGAGAGTGCGGGCTCAGAGAATTCGCACAATGATAGCGATCCTCCAAAATAGACAAGTTTGTCTATTTTATTAATTTGCCAACGAACGCAAACGCGTAAGTAACGACCCAATAAATTCGTTGAATTAATTCAACGAATGAAACAGCCCATTTAATTCACGAAATAAATCGCCCAATTAAATGGTATGTTAAGAATTTAAGAAAATGCGTCGGTTGACTTTTCAGTTACTTTGACGGGTTTTCGCGGGTGCGTTACTTAGTGGAAGAAACGGCGGGGCTCGTGCGGGCCCCACCTCACAAATATCCTACCAAGGGGTAGGGTATTTCCGGATAGCACCCTATCCGCTTTAACTCTGTTCAAGTGGCTTCCAAGTGACTTCCAAGCGGCTTAAGTGAAATAAAATAAAGTTGTCGCACAACCTTTATTTTATTTCCGACTTAAAGCCCAAAATTTTAAAAACCACGGTTGAGAAAACGCAACTCCGGAAGAGGCGTTTCTAAGCAAATATCGGCGCTGCGATTTCATCGGTGCCCTCAGAATTCGATTCCGGGCACCGGTTCAAAAGATAGAAAAACCCGCTCGTCCGTTCACTGAATGTACCCGAGCCAAACTTCGGAAATTGATTCCGGGCACACCGGGCCTCGGAATCAGGTTCCGTCTGAAACTGCACTCTTGTAAAATTCCAAAGAAAATTAAGAAAAAAATTTCCTTGAAATTTACGGGTCTTTACATTACTCCCACCTCAGGGCTTTACGTCCCCGTAAAGATACATCAAAAACTAGGGGAACAAATGGGGGTACTGAGCACGCATCTGAGCCTCCCGCTCCCAAGTGCTCTCCTGGAGGTTCCCGTGCTGCCATCTGACGCGCACCAGAGGAATCGACCGCCCACGTAGGACCCGCTCCTGTTGATCCTCGATCTCCACTGGGACCTCCGCAAAAGTCGCCCCATCGTCCACGTCCAGCTCCCCAAAGTCGATGATGTGCGTCGGGTCGTGCACGTATCTCCTCAGCTGAGACACGTGGAAGACGTCGTGCACCCGGTGCAACTGAGGTGGTAGGGCCAGGCGATAAGCCACCTCTCCTATCCTGCTGAGGACCTGGAAAGGCCCGATGAAGCGTGGAGACAACTTTCCGCCTCGGCCAAATCTCCGTAAACCACGTCGAGGTGAGACACGCAAAAAGACGTGGTCGCCATCCTCGAACTCTAGTGGCCTCCGCCTCCTGTCAGCATATGACTTCTGTCGGCTCTGAGCTGTCCTCATCCTCTCCTGGATGATCTGGACCTTCTCTGTCATGGCTCGGACCATCTCTGGTCCCACGAGTGCTGACTCCCCAGGGTCTGTCCAGCACAATGGTGATCTGCAGGGTCTGCCGTACAACACCTCGTATGGTTCCATCCCGATGGTGGAGTGGTAGCTGTTGTTGTACGCGAACTCCACCAAGGGTAGGTGGTCCTCCCAACTGTGACCAAAGTCGAGAACACATGCACGGAGCATGTCCTCGAGTGTCTGAATGGTCCTCTCAGTCTGACCATCCGTCTGAGGGTGGAAGGCTGTGCTCAGATGGAGCCGCGTCCCGAACGCCTCCTGCAACCCCTTCCAAAGCTGGAAAGTGAAACGAGCATCTCGATCGGAGACGATAGACGATGGCACACCGTGAAGTCGTACGATCTCCTGAACGTAAAGACGTCCCAAGCTCTCCACTGAGCCCTGCTCTCTGATGGGTAAGAAGTGTGCCGACTTGGTGAGTCGGTCGACAATCACCCAAATGGAGTCGTGACCTCTGGAAGTGCGTGGAAGTCCAGTCACGAAGTCCATAAATATGCCGTCCCACTTCCACTCCGGAACCTCCAAGGGCTGTACCAAGCCTGCTGGTACCTGATGCTCTGCCTTCACCTGCTGGTAGGTGAGGCATCGTGAAACGAACTCTGCCACATCTTTCTTCATGCCCGGCCACCAGTGATGTCGTCTGATATCCTGGTACATCTTCGCCACTCCGGGATGCACCGCCAAGGGAGAAGTGTGAAATTCTCTCAGCACCTCCTCTCGTAAAGTGACTGGTACGAAGGTACGTCCTCTGAAAAGGATGTCGTGCTCTGCTCCAAGGGAGAATCCATCAGGCGCCTGACCTGAGGATATCAGTGCACTCCGGGTCTCACAGTCAGCGTCCCCATGCTGAGCCTCTCTGACCCGCTGTAGAAGTGGAAAGAGAGACTGTGAGAGACTGAAGAAAGGCTGCTCCGTCTCTATCCACGAAGGATATCTGTAAGGAGGCTAGCTGCTCCGTCGCCTCCTCAAGTAGCTGAATGCCCGTCCTCCTGCTGAGGGCATCGGCTACCACATTCCCCTTCCCAGGAGTATAGACTATCTCAAAGTCATAGTCCTGGAGGAACTCAAGCCATCTCCACTGTCTCAGGTTCAGGTCCTTCTGAGAGAAGATATACCTGAGACTCTGGTGGTCATAAAAGACTGTGAAGCGCTCGCCCATCAGATAGTGCCGCCATGTCTTCAGAGCGAAGACCACTGCTGCTAACTCTAGGTCATGAGTGGCGTAGTTCTGCTCATGCGGCCTCAACTGACGTGATCCGTAGGCGATCACGGGCCGCTCCTGCATCAGGACGCAGCCGAGTCCAGTCCCTGATGCATCGCAGTAAACTACGTATCCAACTCCCTCCTCAGGCAACCTCAAGATAGGTGCGCTGGTCAATATCAGTCTCAGCTCCTGGAAGCTCTGCTGACATCTGTCTGACAACACAAAGGGTTTCCCCTTCTTTGTCAAGGCTGAGAGTGGTGCCGCAACTCTGGAGAAGTCTGGCACAAATCTCTGATAGTATCCGGCTAGCCCCAAGAAGCTCCGCACCTCCGTCACGCTCCTAGGTGGCTCCCAAGCTAGCACTGCCTCGATCTTCGCGGGATCCACTGCAACTCCCGCCTCAGAGATGACGTGCCCCAAGAAATGGACCTCACGTAACCAGAACTGGCACTTTGAGAGCTTGCCATAAAGCTGGTGCTCTCGGAGTGTGTCTAGCACAACTCGCAGGTGGTAGGCATGCTCCTCCTCAGTCGTCGAGTATACCAAAATGTCGTCAATGAAGACCACGACAAATCGGTCGAGGTATGGCTGGAAGATCCTGTTCATGAGGCTCATGAACACTGCTGGAGAATTGGTTACGCCGAACAGCATAACCAAGAACTCATAATGGCCATACCGACACCTGAAGGCCGTCTTCTGCACGTCCTCGTCTCGAACTCTGAGCTGATGATAGCCTGACCGGAGGTCTATCTTCGAGAACCACCGCGCTCCCTTGAGCTGATCGAAGAGGTCATCAATCCGTGGCAGCGGATACTTGTTCCTCACTGTCACCTGGTTCAGGCGATGATAGTCGACACACAGTCGCAAGCTCCCATCCGCCTTCTTGGCGAACAATATCGGGGAAGCCCAGGGTGAAACACTGGGTCGGATAAACCCCTTGCTCTGCAAGTCCTCCAACTGTACCTGCAGCTCTCGAAGCTCGGCGGGGGCCATCTGATATGCTGGGGTAGATATCGGGGCTGTCCCGGGGTACAAGTCGATATAAAAGTCTACCTCTCTACGAGGAGGTAGCCCTGGAACGTCGTCGGGAAAGACGTCCACATACTGGTCCACCACTGCAGGAAAAACTGGACTCCGCACGTCCACTGCTCCTAGGATGAGGCTAGCCAACTGATGAGAGATGGGCTGCACTCTCCTCCGCGGAAGTCCATCCTATGCTGCAAAGGTTCTGTTCTCGCCGGTGAAGGTGAACCTGCTCCCGTCGGTGCGAACACATCGCACCTTGCGCCTAAAACAGTCGATCTGGGCATGAACCGTGGATAGCCAATCCATGCCCAAGATGACGTCGTAAGGCCTCGACGCCGCTACAAGGAGATCCCAGCCGAAGCTCTCGCCTCCTAGAGTAAGCTCACACTGCCGGCACCAGTGCGTAATCGTCGAGTCTGCTCCCGTAGGAGTCTCTAGCCGTAAGGATCGAGCCAACGGCTCAGTCGGAATCTCCGAGCTCCGAACAAGGGCAGAGGCTATGAAAGAGTGACTCGCTCCTGTGTCTATAAGTACTGCAGCAAGGTTGGAATAGACACAGATCGTACCTCGAATCATCTCTGGCATGTCGGGGTCGTAGGCCTCCACTGCCTGGAGCTGGGCCTGTCCCTTCCCGCCAGCTCCCTCTGGTCGAGGAGGCCCTCCTGGTGGTGGTGGGGGTAGAGCCTGGAAGCGTCTCCCACCACCCGCTGCTCGGCCAGCTCCTCTGCCTCGTCCGCCTCCACCCTGCAGACCGCCACGGTCGACCCTCTGCCTCTGCCTGGGTGGCCCCTCCACCGTCTGCTGCTCCTCTGATCGGCGAGTCGGGCAGTCACGAGCCATGTGACCCTGCCCGCCGCAGGAGTAGCAATGCATGCCTCTCGGAAGGCTGGCACTCCGCTGTGTGCCCCGCACTGCTGAGCCGGTGTCATGAGGCCGTCTGCGTGGGGGTCTGGTCTGCCTGGACCCGAGAGTCATCCGCCGGCTACCTGCTGCCGAAGACTCAGCTACCTGCTGCCCTGCGCTAGGTCTCGCCACTGAAGAGGGCTCTGCCAGGAAGCTCTCGATCAAGAGGGCTCGCTCCAGTACTCCCTCCTGGGTCGGAATGCTGAGGGAGATCAGCGACGCCCGAATCTCCTGCCGCAATCCCTGCTCGAAGGTCCGGGCCCAGAAGAAGGGGGTCCCGTACCATGTCGGTCGAGTAGCGAGATAGGTCAGTGAACCTCACCGCGTACTGAGCGACCGTCATGCTGCCCTGGCGCAGCTGGAGAAGCTCCTGGATACGCACCGCTCGGAGGGTGGCCGGGACGAACTCAGAGCGGAAGAGGCTCTCGAAGTCCGTCCAGAGCAAGGATGCCTCATCGTGAACCTAGAGCATCAAGCTCCACCATCGTCCTGCTGCCGCCTGCAGGAGGCTCGCCGCGAGAATCACCATGAGATCCGCTGGTTTCCTCACTAGCCTAAAGATCAGTACCACCGCCTCTAGCCAGTCCTCGGCAGCCTGGGGGTCCGCCTCACCGCGAAACCTGGGCGGTCGCTGGCTCTGAAACTCATGCAGTGCCCTGAGGCGACGTGCATCGTCAGCGTCTGGTACTGGTAGCATCGGTGGCTCGGCGGGTAAAGCTACCGCCGGTGCCACTGCTGGCAAAGGGCCCTGCACCGAGGCCTCGTCGCTCGGTGGGCTGCCGTCGCGCCCTACACTCGGAACCCTAGCTGGCTGTCGTCGCGGGGCCATCCTGAAAAGGAGAACAAGAGCACCATAGTCAGAACAGTATATCTGGTGAGCTGGAACAAGTAATCACAAGGAAAACTTGAGACTTTCATGAAGCAGATCAGTATACCCGGTGAGCTGACACAAGTAATCACAAAGAAAACTTGAAACACACACGCAATCAATGTTTTCATGCATTAAGTCGGAAATCAGGAGTCAGGGTCCTGGTGTACGGATACGTCGGCCGCCGCACCAACACTGGGCTCCCTAAACTGATAACCACACTCAATACACTAAACACTATTGCTTCATATAGAATGAAAAGACGATCAGAGTCTGCGGTAGAACTGACCACCTCTGATACCAATTTGTCACGACCCGACATCGGGGCCCGTGCCGTGACTACCCCAAGCCCACCTTCCATAGGCCAGGGGCTGGCGACTAGCACCAAGGCGTAAAATCCCGGTAAACAGGGAAGGCATTGCCTTTATAAGTAACAACGACCACAGAGTCAGCAAGCAGAATGTAACTACAAAGTGCAGAAAAGTAAAGGGGGCCGGAATACAAGCCCAACCGAAAGTACAACTGAAAAGAAAAAGAACAGAAACTGAAGAAAAGACGGTGGCCTCGTGTCGTCCACTGGCAATCCCACCTGAAGGGTGGGTACAGAGAGCCTCCAGGCTCCTCGGGTCCCACGTTCGCTCCGAGCACGTCCCGCCCAGTGGTCCGCCTCCAGGTACCATCCTGCTCCACGCCCCAACCGAGATCAGCGCTGTCTGTCGTCTGCATCCAACACAACAAGGTGCGGGCATAGCCCGTGCAGGGGTGAGTATAAGCTACTCAGTAAGGACCCCGAGACCCCCGAAGGTCTCCCGAAATCCATAAAGGATATAGCACAAAAGAAAGGTGCAACCACGAAGTAACATCTGACTCGACTTAGGTATATGCCCATACATATACCTAAGTCCCCAATTCTAGCTCTGCTCACGAGCTCAAGAACAACTCAATCCACACAAGAAAGCAAGACTCAAATCCACAAAGGAGAGTAAACAGTAAATCCACATAGGATAGTTCAACACAATCCACAAAGGAGAGTAACATAAGATTCAGCTCAACCAGGTATACTTTTTCAGATGACGTCAAAGATGATCACTGATCCATCTAAGTCGTCGGACCCACGAAGGATCGATAGGTACTAACCCCCGCAAAAGACCCACACAGGATCGGGCTCACACAGAACCTGTAGGCAGTGGCTCACACAGAACCGGTAGTAAGGACCCACACAGGATCGGGCCCACACAGGACCTGTAGCACTGATCCACGTAGGATCGCTGAGTGCAGTAGTCGACGCAGTCCACTGAGGATCTCCGCACAGTCGTCACCGCAGTCCACGAAGGATCTCTGCTCTGTCGTCGTCGCAGTGCACGGAGGATCTCTGCTCTGTCGTCGAAGTCACAGCCAGCACTAGGGTTCCCGCACACAGCGAGCTCGTTTAGGATGGTCCGCTCCACGAACCGAGAGGCTGATACATCAACTGACGCGTAGTCCGAAATTGATGTATCCAAAAGTTCCGTATCGACAACAGGATCTCAACGCAACAGACGGTGGGTCAATTGGACGCCCGGTCTGAGAGTTATTGGCATTTTCGTCCCAGGGGCCCGGTTGGTTTTTAGGGAAAAACCAACCCGACCGTACTCCGCCTGTGTCCGATCCTCGGGCGGAGTATGCCAAAAGTTCCGTCTCACTTAGAGGAAACTACCACAGCTGACGGTACATCGATCGGACGTCCGTAGCTCAAGTTATGAGCGTTTCTGCTCCGAGGGCCCGGTTGGTTTCGTGTACGAACCAACCCGGCCGAACCCAAAGTCTTCCGAAACCTTGAATGTAATATACCGAAACGACCGTATCGATCCAAGGATCGCGTATCCGCTGACGGTTCGTCAATCGGAGGTCCTAGGCCCATGATATGGGCAAAAGACCGGAGAGGGCCCGAAAACGGGGGTTCTGGGCCCGGGGCGACCCGGCCCGAACCCCCCCTTGGGTCGGCCGAACCGGGTCAACCCGAACCGGGTCGACCCAACCCGGCCCGACCCGGCTCGTCCGGGTCCGGTCCGGCCTGGGCGCGGCCCGGCCGACCGGACCGGCCGGCTCGGCTTCGGCCGAGCGGCGGAAGGAAACCGCCGCTGGTTTAACCCGCGGCTTGGAGGAACGCGGCCCGCGCGGGCCGCGTGCTGGGTGGCCGGACCGCGGACGCGGTCCGGCGGTTCCTCGCCGCCGCAGCCGAGCCGCGGCGGATTCCTCCGGCGGCGCGCCGGGCGCCGCCGCGCCGGCGACCCGCGCCGCCGCCGCCTTCCGCGGGCCGCCGGAATTGCTCTGGTGGCCCGATTCCTCTCCCGTCTGCGCCGTTGCTGCTCCCGGGGGCCGATCTTCACTGCGGGATCAACGGATCGCCCTTGCCGCACGGTTCATCGTCGCTTGCCAAAACCGCACACGAAAAGGATCGGCGGAGGGTTGTCGGGTCTTGTTTGTTAGACCCGCACCCTCCGCGTTAGTCATAAAATCATCCGGAGGGATTAAGGCAGCCACAATTTTATCCAAAAATAAAATTGTTCAAGTTTGGTTCTTTAATTAAAAAGAATTAGATCACGGGAACGAATCACCAAGAAAAATAAAATCCCTACCTCGATGTCGCCGTCGGACGTGAGGTCGTCGCGGAATCGCTCGTCGCGGAAGGAGGGGATCGTCGCGTCGTCGCGGAAGAGACGTTCGTCGCACCGCGGGAAAAACGTCGCGCCGACGATCTCCGGATCTAGAACAAACGGATTTAATTAATTAAATCCGTTGTCATTGAAATTAAAAGGTAGAATTAAACGATTTGTTTGTCACCTTAGTTGCCGAACGAGGATCGGCCGTGGAAGAAGAGGCGTCGCCGAAGAACGTCGCGGGTAGAGCTCGTCGACGTCGCAGATCACGGTGTGCGTCGTCGAATTCCGGTCGCCGGCGTTCTTCGCGTTCTTCGCGAGGAGAGTGGAGGCTCAGAGAATTCGCACAACGATAGCGATCCTCCAAAATAGACAAGTTTGTCTATTTTATTAATTTTCCAACGAACGCAAACGCGTAAGTAACGACCCAATAAATTCGTTGAATTAATTCAACGAATGAAACAGCCCATTTAATTCACGAAATAAACCGCCCAATTAAATGGTCTGTTAAGAATTTAAGAAAACGTGTCGTTTGACTTTTCAGTTACTTTGACGGGTTTTCACGGGTGCGTTACTTAGCGGAAGAAACGGCGGGGCTCGTGCGGGCCCCAGCTCACAAATATCCTACCAAGGGGTAGGGTATTTCCGGATAGCACCCTATCCTCTTTAACTCAGTTCAAGTGGCTTCCAAGTGACTTCCAAGCGGCTTAAGTGAAATAAAATAAAGTTGTCGCACAACCTTTATTTTATTTCCGACTTAAAGCCCAAAATTTTAAAAACCACGGTTGAGCAAACGCAACTCTGGAAGAGGCGTTTCTAAGCAAATATAGGCGCTGAGATTTCATCGGTGCCCTCAGAATTCGATTCCGGGCACTGGTTCAAAAGATAGAAAAACCCGCTCGTCCGTTCACTGAACGTACCCGAGCCAAACTTCGGAAATTGATTCCGGGCACACCGGGCCTCGGAATCAGGTGCTGTCTGAAGCTGCGCTCTTGTAAAATTCCAAAGAAAATTAAGAAAAAAATTTCCATGAAATTTGCGGGTCTTTACATGATCCAAAGTCACCACACACATATTCACCAAAAAAACCTTCCCTCTCCTAGTATCACCTATAACCACTGCCTCCTCATGTAATCCGAACCTGAATTCCTTGTGCCACTGCCTCCCATTCTAGTCTGAACCCTCATCCTCTGCGCCAAACACCTTCAGCCACTCATCTTTTTTTTTCATTATTTATTTGTTTCTTTTCTTTTTCTTGAGATAATAAATTTTCTATGATAAATTTATATCTTTATAATATAATAAATATAATACAATACACATAATATATATATATATGCCATTGTTTAATATGAGATAACATAATTATATTATCATTATAATCGGAAAGGAAATATAACAAATAAGTCGGTTTATTAATTATATTTACATATATTAGAATTAATAATATAAGATATTATTAAATATATAAATTAATAATTATTTTAGTTAAATTATTTATTTAATAATTTAATATATAGTTATTTAATCTTAGTTTTACTGAATTTTTTAGACATGTTTCTGTTTTTATGTTGTTTATTATAGGGGGGCTACTAATAGAGGGGGTGATAACAGGAATCTGTTCATGGAAAAGATGTGGTGAATATGGTCTTCATTAAAAAGGATGAGTGCACTCACTGAGAGTTCACTGAAAAGCTGGTGACATGAACTTAAAAGAGAGCCACGTGAAACCTGCTACCTGTTGGGTATTGCTAGAGAGCAGGTTGGGGCTCGGCCTCTGGGAGTCATTATTCCGTTAGTAGAAACTGCACTAGTGACAAGCACGAAAGAAGTAGAACTATGAAATATCCATGTGGAGGCAAGGGAACACCTGAGGAGAGATTCAAAAGACTTTTAATAATGGGTCATCATCATTCATACATGGGGAGCATGAGGGAATCAGGGTATAAATCAGGGACTATTTAACACATCTCTTTGGGGAATTAATTCAGTATTCCACTTCCATCTATACAGAGGATCCATTGATCCCAAGAGTCTTCACCACTTTTGGGAGAAGATTTGAGGATTGGATATTGAGTTTATGATATTGTACCTTTATTCCCAAGGCATGAAATTGGGTGCATTCCATCATCTCATCCACTGTTATGTAGTAGGAATTGGAGTTTTTAATGTTCAAGTAGGGAGAGAAATATGTTTCTCATCGCATTGTTTTGTGAATCTTCATTCATTATGAAAATAATTGTTTTAACTCTTTTAATTTGTTTATGTTGATCATGATGATAGTATAGTCTTCTTTAGGGGAATAGACTGGCTATATAGATTTATTGATCTATTTTTTAAACAGTCATTTTCTACCGGATAACACTCTCTATTTGTCACATTGTCTGGACAATTATTTTATTTTAAATGTCAAGTTACAGTGAAAACTAGCCTTGATTGGAACCAATTTATAACTATTTTTAACATGAGGGTTTAAATGAAAAGTTCATCAATCTCAAGATAGATAGAGGTTCACTGAGTTCAATTAATAGTTTATCCAGGTGAATTCATATTTTTAACCATTACATGATCAAAGTATTTCTACAATTGAGATAAATATAGAGTTTATTCAGTCAAATGTATAGCATATGAAAAATATGACCAACCTATCTCAATCAAATCCAAATCCATTTATTTCAATTCATAAATAATGGAAAAAGAAATTTTGATTCCGGCTAGTAGATTTACCCTTCTCTATTATATTGACTTTTCATGTTTGTTCCCACTACACGTTGTCTGCCTATTGTTTGTACTGCCCCCCTTGCACTAACCAGTTAACCTTCACATCCTCACGCACTGATTTGTACTCACTCTACTTCACCACCACCAACTGTTTTTGTCTATTTTTTTGTGTGTTTTTTATTAATTTTATTTTCATATATCACTATGAACAAAATTAGGCCTCAGTGTGTTTGAACCGGTCTTTCAACCCTTCTATGTAGCAAGTAGGTTATAAATATTAGTTTATTACTTGTACCAAATGATGTTTTTTCAATCCATTAATGGTTCTGTTCATAGGGAATCCATGTACAATTATTAAAAAACAAAACAAAAATTCACATAAGAAAAAAATCATCAAAATTCAGCAGAAAAAAAATTATCAAAATTAAAATTTAAATTCAAAAAATATGTGAACATGCATCACAAAAACCAAGTGTATGTATGAATACATACTACCAGGTAACCCTGAAATTGATAAGCACTAAAAGATGTTAAAAAGAACAAATAAAATATCAAAATTGAAGATAATTGAAAAAAAACATGAACAGTCCCATTCCGGATAATTAGAACCTACCTGGAATGATGAACCCACTTAAAAATGATATAGGTGGGAGGAATATTACGAATGATTTCTCGAGGCCCTCAATTTCTAGTAACTCTTCAGGTATTAGGCTCCCTCTTAGGTCTAAGAATTACAAAATCCTGAAATCCATTCTTATTTATCATCCTACCTTCATTGGAATTCATTTTGAAGACTCTATTGACTTCATTAAATACTTTCAGTGTAGTGTCCAAAAGCTACCACTTTGGGGTCTCACTAAGGAAGAGCTTAAACTAAATTTTTTCCCATTTCTCCTCATTTGAAATGCTAGGTATGGTGTCAATATTAGGAATAAGAAATATTGGTCACTTGGGATCAAGATTATAATGCTTTCACAATGAATTTCTATCATAATTGGGTGACATCAGGAATTATACCCCAAATAAATGAATTCCATCTGGATGAAGGAGAACTATTTCATGAAGTCTGTGATTAGTTTAGAGGTTTTATTAGGTAGTGTCCAAACCATCAATGTACACCCAAAATCATCAAGGAAAAACTCAATAATAGTCTCATACCATAACACCATACCTTGGGGGATCAGTCTTCTAGAGGAGACTTTTGTGACATGACTGCTGAGGAGCTCAACCAAAACTTTAATATCTTAGCGCAAAACTCCTATCACAAATGCTCTAGGAGGAGAACCATTTTGTGAAAGTAAACCACTGCTGATGCTCAAGCTCAATCCCACATTACTGGGTTCTTTAATGAGAACTCACATCATACCCTTAAAGAGAAGTACCACCACTGTGGATCGTATGATTTTTCTTAACCCTCTTGTCCAAACATCAATATGCCTATCCAGCCTCATTAGAGTGCCAAAATTGCTCTCTATGGACCTTAGATGCAGCCTTGGGATGATCCTTTTTCCCACACCTACAATCAGTGGTATAGAATCAATATGAAACTGTCATGGAGGGAACATGGAATCCTCCGACCTATTATCCCTCAAGAATTTTAGCAGCCTCATAGGAAGTAATTTCAACCCTAACACCATCCTAAGTCCGAGTCATCCAACTCAAAAAATGAGGTTAGGGACATGTTCCATCAATTGATATGGTGGTTTTATGAACAAAATACCAAAAATTATTATCATAATGTCCAAATTGATGATAAAATAATGATCATGGAAATTCAAATGGGACAGTTGGCTAGGGATGCTAGTAATAATGAAAAGGGATGGCTTCCTGTCAAAAATGCTGTTAATCCTAGGGATAATTCCATCGATGTGACCCCCAGAAGTGGTCTCAAAAGTCACCAAGAGCCTACAAAAGAACCCCAAAATACTGAATATGAGAAATTGTATGAAGCTGTAAATTCATATATAAAAATCCTAAATATTGAAAACTAGACTACACCACTAAAATTCTTATAGTTCCTGCAGTTCTATCTCCAAAATCCAAAGAAAATGTCTTGGGAAATAATGTCAATAAATGGAAGAAACTTTTTTAAGAAGAAGCTATCCAGATTCCACCAATTGTGTGTAATTTTTCCCTTGATTCAATGCCCATCATATTTGAAATCACTCAAGAAATTATTTTCAAACAAAAAGGCATTGGAGTAATTTTCCACATATAGCTTGATAGATGAGTTTAGTGTAGTCTTCAAAACAAAGATACCTACTATGCTTAGGGACATATGATGCTTCAACATCCCTGTAACTTTTGGGGATATAATTGGCAAGTTCAATTGTTTGAGTTATTTGTGTGCTAGAATTAATCTAATTCCCCTATCACTTTTACAGCACATAGTATTAGTAGTTCCCCAACCATCCACTATTGTTTTACAGCTTGCTGATAGTTCCATTACTCATCCAGTGTGTAGGGTCGATGATCTGTTAGTGGGAGTAGGAAAACACATTTTTCGTATTGAAATTGTTATCCTTAATATGGATTGTGACCATGAGGTGTTTATCATTCTTACAAGGTCCTTCCTAGCCACAAGTGGAGCTATGACAGATGTTTCTAAGGGGAAACCGATTTTCAATATGAGTGAATAGAAAGAATAATTCAATGTGTTTATTAAAATACAAGATCCCACCCACCAAATCATCCCCAAAGATTAGATGTTAGTTGTAAGACCAAGATATTTTATAATAAATATATATTTTTTGTCTTATGTTATATGCATACCAAAGGAATCTTCCAATATACAAAACACTGACTTGGCTTTCATTACACGCAATATCAACCTTTCTCGATAGCATGTGTTTTAGGCAATACCGAGTTTCACTAAACAATGATATGTTATTAAAATATTATATAAACTATCCTTTATAAATATTATTAACCAAATTCCGAATTTTATATAACATTATGATTCATTTTACATATGATATGAGAAAAAAATCAATTTTCCGGATAAAAGAATTTTTTTTAAAAAGGATGTTTTCCGAATTTTGATGGCGCACCCATTTTAAATCTTATTTTTGAAAAGTTTATGAGATCAATTTTACCAAATACTCTTCTTCTTTTGAATCAAGATATGAAAATTTATATTGGATAAATTTTTAATACATTTTATATATGTTTCATATTTTGACGAATAGTAAAATTATGCTAATTCTTATTTGAAAACTACATTTTTCATAAAAATAATATAAATGGTAAAATATATTATTGAATGTTTTTAAAGAATAAATATAATATATTTTTACCATTTAATATAATGTATGTCATTAGCATTAATTATACATTGATGTCATAGGGAAAAACATTTCAATCTTTGGCAATGTTTTAGCTTTTAAAACCCACTTTCTTAATAACGGGATTAATTTGAAATTAATTACTGAATCATCTTTGTTTTTAATTATGAAAAATTTATTCCATATTTGTATTCAGTGGGTCGAAATTATGTTAATATGTAACTTTTTTTGATATTATGAATAGTAATTATGGTAATTGTTATTTACTAAAGTTGAAGGTAAATTCTGTAATTATGGGTAAAAATAAGATTGTAAAATTAAAAAAACACTTCTGAAAATTCTATTGGATGAATAAAAGTCGACCCATATTATATAAGGGAATGAATAAACTCATTTAATAGATCGTTGACCATGAAAATGATATAATTATTATTAAAACCAAAGAAAGTGACAATATGTCACTCTCTTATATCTTATAAGTGTAATAATTTTAATTTAGTGATAAACTTCATAAAGAATCAAACATTAATAGTCTCGAGAATTATAATAAAATTATATACATAATTTAATTTTATTTATAATTATTATGGATTAAATAATTATCATTAATGATGACACAATAGTGATGTTGAAATTATTTTATTAATTGAAATATCAAATAATTGATTTTAAAAATAATAAAACAAATATTATATGAACTAATTAATGTTCTCCAAGAATTTTCTACATAAATATGACATGCTATAAATCTTTTAAATCTTTTAGTTCGAACAGATATTTTGTTTATATTTTATTATAATTTAAATAAATGAAAAGTTTCAAAATTGACAATATTGTTATTATATAAAAATAACATAATTTAAATTGTTTTAAAAATCAGAAAAATATTTTAAATTTATAAATTGAAATTTATATGGTCTAAAATTTCATAAATTATCCAAATATAGACAATTCAAAACACATCAGTAATTATTTATAATGATTTAAAATTTAAATATTATTACCACACATAAATTTTAATAGATTAACTAAGGATAAATGAAGTTGATAATGTTTAAAATAAATACTTAAAATGTATAAATTTTAATGGAGGATGAGATTAAAACCCTATATCATCTATTCTTAGGATTTGAGTCATTTTTGAAAGATATTATGTGGGGTGTTAATTTATTATAAATTAATATTTCTTATGTTTCCAAAGGTGCCTTTCTCGTACCTTATAAAAGGGCACCTCCTCCATCTCCTCCTCACACCATTTTGAGCCTTCAAGCACGTACAAGCCCTTAAAATTTCTATTCTCCACTTCCCTTGAAACATTATATAGGTATTGATCTTCTTCAAAGACCATCATTTTTTTTCCCAAAGATGAGGTTTAGAAGAGTCTCGTCGAAGAAGACTTAATAACCTTTAACAATTATTTCTAATTCATTTATTCTTATACATTATTTTATGTTTTTGTTTCATAATAAATTAATACCATAATTATCACTAATATACTGAAATGCTATTATAAATATGAATGAAACCTATTTCACCATCTATCCATCCTATGGAAAACGAAATCACCGCGTGTGTGTTCGTACGGAATACCGTCTCCATGCCGTGGTGTAATATGTTTTCCACCACCACCTTACATGAATGGGTATAATGGTATAATGAATAACTATATATATTATTATTAAAACAAGAATCTAATTCTGATATATTCTATCATCCACTCCAATACCATTCAATAATTATGGGTACGATATCGTCGCTCGTGCGTTCGTACGGCTTACCATCTTCATGGTGCGATGTGATTCGTTATACCTGATATTCATTAAACCATGATTATATAAACGAATTGAATGAATAAATCTGATATATATTATACTAATACCATTCAGTAAATGATGTATCTATAACCTAAAATGATTAATAAAAATTTATTCGACAAAACAAGCATAAGAACATAAATCCATAAAAACCATAATAACAAGTAGAAATGAAATATTACTAATAAGAAGATAATAATATTACCATATATGATATGATAACAATGGATTTGATTCTATAATAAGTCAATGACATTGTATAAATAATTATATAGGAGGTTCGAATATGTACAAAGCATATCAGACCTAAGGTAAGGGAAAATCTCACAATCTCAATTACTATCCGAGATTGTTTATACTTCGGTATTTACTGGGGCATATTTATCATCCACATCCATGATTCTTTAATATGTAATATATTCCCTTACAATAATTTACATCCAATTTTTCCTATTGGTTAATTTTTAGTAAAACATTTGAAAGGAATCTTTTTTTGTTTTCAGTACGAGATAATTTTTGTCTCTTTCGGCCAAAGTGCGAGAAGAATATTAATTTTTAAATTTTATGGCATGGATGGATTTTTATGATTTCATAAAACATTATTTCAAAGATTCTTCATTTACATATTTTCAGGTTTATTTTCAAATAACTTCTTTTATTTTAAAATTTTATGACATGTTGAGAAAGGAAATTTTTTTTTGAAGAAGAATGGATATTTTCCTCAGGAATAGAGTTCAAGTGTTTTATCAAAAATATTTTCCATATAAGATAATATAGGGTTATTTTTCATTCCCTCTAATAAAATTGATTTGATTATGTTATTTTGGAATTATTTTATTGAAATCCTTTTATCTTATATGGATTATGTTATGATGGAATGATGTTTACGAATCCCATTTTTTACATGGGTTATGCTATGATGTATGATTTATGATTTTGGGGCACACATAAGAATGGATTCATTATGAAATGGGTGGGACCTGTATCTCCATCCAATGAATTGGGTAAAGATTTATATATCATGAGATAGACATGGATGGAACAGAAAGTTAATCTGGTTCAGTGATACATGAATTGAAATGAGGAGTGAACTCGGTTTAGTAATGGACTTTGTCCACTATGATGGTCTTGGCAGTGAGACTTGACTAATTTGAAATGATTTTCTATTATTATGTTTGTATGAAAAAAAGTTTCATGTTTTATGTTAAGATTTTTGGGATTAAATTTCACTACTATGATTTATCCCATGTCATGATATTATGATCTCTTTTGTAGGTTAATATTTTCAAAATGTTATGTTCTTATGAGTATGATATGATTGATATTTCCTTTGTTTACCCTTATTGAGAATTTGAGATAACCCTTTTGTATGTTTTATTTTCAGCAGGTTATGAAGAAGGGTATTAAGTAGGGTGTTCCTAAAGGGACACTAGATATGATGAAATAAATGGGAGACAATGTTGATGATTTATGAACCAGTTTTTTATGTTTCCCAGTTTCTAAAAACACTATAACTATACGGTCATATCATGGTTCTGTAATATGTTGAAATAAGTATGCTTTAATTCTGAAGTAATCACCACATATATAAATTTTGGGTCATTATAGTTGGTATCAGAGGAAGGGTATAATGATCCTTTGGAAACTAGGATGTCATATCCTTAGTAATAACCCTAAGGATTTGTCTAGTCATAAAACATAATCCTACTGTTTTAGAAATGGCCATGATTAACGTATAATAAGACCTAATTTGTGGAATTTTATTATTGATTATATGGTTTTCCTGTTTTTATTAGTGTTGTTCACACTATGCTTCTTGTTTTAGTCAATGGCTGGAACCCGGAAGAATCGTGTTAATGCTGAATGCGATGGGAAATGAAATGATTTTCCCCCTGAGAAACCAAACGTTATGGGAGTTGGAATGAAAACTTTTGTAGCCATGCTCACACAACATTCTTAAGCTATGAATCATTCATGACTTCCAAATGATCAAAGGAAGGAGAAACATTCTCTTGAATCCTTCATGTGGAATGATCCACCTTCATTATGCAGGTCATCTAATCCATTAGTGGTTGAACAATAGATTAGTACCACTGAAAATATATTTTCAGTCCTACAATGTTTTGAACATGACAAAGTCATATTAGCAGTATATCGTTTGGAAGTTTATGTTGATCAATGGTGGAATCATATCCAGAATATGAGGCAGAGAGAAAAAATTGATTCAATGGAATGGGACAAGTTCAAGATATTATTTTTCGATAACTACATCCCTCGTATTATTTGAACAAAGATGGAGAAGGAGATTCTTGATTTGAAGAAAAAGGATGATGAATCTGTTGGAACCTACGAAGAAAATTTTACAATAATTGCAAGGTACACTTCCAGAATTATTATCCAAACTGAGAGTATGATCGATCGATTCTTTAGTGGCTTAAAACCAAGTATTCGAAGGGAATTAACCATAAGGTACCTCAATAGCTACGAGAAAATTGTCCTATGTTCTCTCAAGTTTCAGATGGATATTGGTGTAACCCATCAGTCATATGGGTTTGATAAGAAGTATAAAATGGAATTAAAAAGAAAATATAATGAACACACTGAAAAGAAGTTGAGTCTCTCAAAATGTGGAAAGAAACATGGACGTCATTTTCTCAAAGGGACAAGTAAATGTTTTAGGCTTCGAAAATATGGTCATCTGGCAATTGAATGTTTAAATAATGGGAAGAAGATGTCTAATGATGCAAAAAAAGAAAGGGATACATAGAATGCACCTCCTACTCTTCAATGTTTCATGTGCAAAGAAATTGGTCATTATGCCAATCAATGCCCTAATACAAGGCTTATTGATGATGATCGACATCAACAATCTCTTAAGGATAAAGACAAAGTAAAGTCACTATCAATTTCTATTGGCGATGTGTAGTACGATAACAAAGTGTTGAACAGTACACCTACCATCTAATATAATGTAGAAAATTTTTTATTTGATTCTGGATCCACCCACTCTTTTATTTCTGATGACTTTTCAAAGGGTATCACTATTTTACATGAGAAATTAGATATTGAGTTATCTGTGAAAACCCCTAATGGAAAAATAGTCTTATAAAAAGTTTACAATTCTTCTCCGATTGATGTTTCTGGGAATGTTCTTCCTAAAAACTTCTGATCCTTCCTATAATGGAATTTGATGTGATTATCGTCATGCATTGGCTTTCATTATATGGATCTCATATAAATTTCAAAATAGGGGAAGTCGCATTTAATATTCTCGATCAATCTACGATCATATATTGATTCAATGATGAATATAACCTTCCAGTGGAAATTTCATCCATGTTATGGGTCTTGATTCCAATAAATGAAGGTTATTTTTCTCAAATGGTTGGAGAGAATCTAATGATTAAGAATATTCCCATTGTACGGGAGTTTGATGATGTCTTTCCATAAGAATTTCCAGGTCATCCACTAAATCGTGATGTTTTGTTTTCAATAGAACTCATACCGGGTGCTATTCCTATTTCAAAGACACCATATATAGTGCCCCGAATTGAGTTGAAGGAATTGAAGAAGCAAACCCAAGAAAATCTTGATAAAGGATTTATATTCCCTAGTGCGTCACCTTGATGAGAACATGTTCTCTTTGTTAAGAAGAAACATGGATCAATGAGACTTGGCATTGATTATTGAGAACATAACATGATCAAGATCAATATCAACTATCCTCTACCACACATTGATGCCTTTTCTGACCAACTACACAAAGCTCAACACATTTCCAAGATTGATCTTCATTCATTTTATCATCAATTAATGGTCAAAAGGGTGGATATACCAAAGGAATCTTTTTGTACAAGGTATGGACACTATGAATTTATAGTGATTACATTTGGTCTTACTAATTACCCTACTATATTCATGGATCTAATGAATAGAGTATTTAGATACTATATTGATCAATTTGTGGTAGTATTTATATATGATATTATTGTCTATTTAAAGACCATGTAAGAACATGATGATCACTTGAGAATTGTATTAATGACCCTATGAAAGGAGAATATTTATACCAAATTTACCAAGTGTAAATTTTGGCTTCAAAAAGATTATTTTTTGGCTCACATAATCTCAAAAGATGGGATATCTGTGGAACCAAAAAAAACAATGGTTATCGAAAGATGGTCGAGACCAACACCAGTAACTAAGATCTGAAGTCTTCTTGGTTTGGATGAATATTATCGACATTTTGGGAAATATTTTTCAGGATTATCTAATATATTCACCAGGTTGACTCGAAAAGGAGTTATGTTCATTTGGACGGAGGACTGTGAAGAGAATTTCAAGGAGTTAAAGAGAAGGTTATCCAGTGCACCTGTGCTCACACTATCTTGTAGGGGATATAGGTTTGTGATCTATAGTGATTCATCCAAGAAGTTATTAGTGTGTGTTATCATGAAAAATCATATGGTGATATCTTATGACTCACGACAGTTTAAAATCCATGAGCAAAACTACAAAACTCATGATTTGGAGTTAGATGCGGTAGTCTTTGCATTAAATATTTAAAGGAATTAACATTATGGTGAAAGGTGTGATATTTATACTGATCATAAAAGTTTAAAGTATATTTTCATACAAAAGGGGCTGAATATGCACCAAAGAAGATGGGTGGAGCAGATTAAGTATTACGACTGCTCAATACATTACCACCCTGGGAAAAGAAACAAGGTAGAAGACGCCTTAAGTCTACAAGACCATGCTATCTTATCCATGATGAGGATCACAAAAGATCCAATATTTATGGATTTACAAAGGATGGATCATAGAGTTAAATGGAAGGGTAAAAATCATATATTTCTCAAATTAATGTTCAACCATCTATACATGTGAAAATTAAAGAGGCACAAAAATAAGATGTAGAGTTACAAAAGAAGGTGAGAAATGTTCCTAAATTCCACATTGATTGTGATGAAATAATAAGGTTTACGAATCAGGTTTTCGTTCCTCCCATCCAAGAATTAAAGAAGGATATACTGGATGAGGCTCATAGTTCTTCATTCTCTGTTCACCCTAGAATCAAGAAGATGTATAGGGACCTTAAAGAGTACATCAGGTGGGATGGTATGAAAAGATATGTTTCTGAATATGTCTCTCGATGGTTGGTTTGTAAACAAGTTAAAGCTGAGATATAGAAGTATCAGGGGCTGTTAAAACCATTACCCATACCATAATGGAAATGGGGAAACATCACTATAGACTTTTTCACTAGACTTCCCAAAAAATCCAAAGGAAATAATGCTATCTAGGTTAGGGTTGATCGTCTTAAGAAGTCGCACACTTAATTGCTATTGGAGAAGATTTCTATCATGATCAGCTTTCCATGATATATGTAAAGGAAGTGGTAAGATTGCATAGAGTACCACTTTCTATTATATTTGATCAGGATACGAGGTATACCTCGATGTTCTGGCGAAGTCTTCAGCATACTCTAGATACATAGTTGAGTTTCAGCACTACTTATCATCCTCAGACAGACGGTCTGTCTGAGAGGATAATTAAAACTCTAGAAGACATGTTAAGAGCTTTCTATATGTATTTCAAAGGTTGTTGTGATCAACACCTACAGTTGGTTGAATTTTATTATAATAATATCATTCCCTTGAGTATTCAAATGGCACATTATGAAGCTCCTTATAGAATGAAATGCAGAACTATAACTTGTTAGGATGAAGTTGGGGAAACAAAGCTATTAGGACCTGATCTTATTTATGATATGGCTGAAAAGGTCAGATATATTCAACAACACATAAGAGAAGCTCAGAGTTGACAAAAATGATTTGCTGAAAACCTTTTGAAAAGACCTAGAGTTTGAAGTGGGTGATAAGGTGTTCTTACGAATATCTCCTTGGAAGAGAGCAATTTGATTTGGAATGAAGCGAAAGTTGAGCCCTATGTATATCGGTCCTATTGAATTATTGGATCATGTTGGGAAGGTAGCTTACCGATTGGGGCTTCTACTAAATCTCTCTCATGTTCATCAATGTTCCATATATCTCTCCTGAGAATGTATATACCTGATCCTTCAAATGTACTAAGCTCAGACGTTATAACGCTAGAGAAAGATATTTATTATGAAGAAGAACCGATAGAGACTGTTGATCATAGAAAAAAATGTCTATTAAACAAGATCACTCAATTGGTTAATGTTTAATGGAGGAACCACCAATTAGAAGAAGCGAAATTGGAGCTTGAGGATATGATGAGGGAGAGGTTTCCTCATCTGTTCGTTACGAAGTGATGAATTTCGAGGAAAAAATTCATTTTAAGAGGGGTAGAATGTAACACCGTGAGATTTTATAATAAATATATCTTTTTGTCTTATGTTATATGCAATACCAAAGGAATCTTCCACTACACACAACACTGACTTGGCTTGCATTACACGCAATAGCGACCTTCCTCGATAGCGTGTGTTGTGCGCAATACTGAGTTTCAATAAACAAAGATATGTTATTAAAATATTATATAAACTATTCATTATAAATATTATTTACCACATTTCAAATTTTATATAACATTAGGAATAATTTTACATATGATATGAGAAAAAAATCAATTTTTCAGATAAAAGAATTATTTTTTAAAAAATGTTGTTCTCTGCCTTTTGATGGAGAACACATTTTAAATAAAATTTTCTAAAATATTATGAGTTAAATTTAACAAAATAAACATTTTCATTTGATTCGGGATATAACAATTTACATTGGATATGTTCTTGATACTTTTCTAATAACATTCATATTTTGATGAATAGTAAAAATGCGCTAATTTTTTAATGAAAACAACTTTTTTAATCAAAATAATTTATAAGGTTAAAATATATTATTTAATGGTTCTAAAGTATAAATAGAATATATTTTTTACATTTAATATAATTTATGTCATTATAATTAATTTTACATTGAATTCATAGGTAAAAACATTTCAATCTTTGGCAATGTTTTAACTATTAAAACCTGCTTTCTTAACAATGGGATTAATTTTAAATTAATTACATCAAATTCTTTGTTAGTATTTTTAAAAAATGGATTCCATTTATTTGATTCAACGGGTCCAAATTATGTTAATAGGTCACTTTTATTTTTGTTGATATTATGAATAGTATATAGAGTAATTTTTATTTACTATAGTTAAATGTAAATCAGGTAATTAAGGGTAAAAATAAGATTGTAAATTTACCCAAACACATGGAAAAATTATATTGGATGAATACAAGTCAACCCATATCACCTAATGGTCGAACTAAACTCATTTAATAGACTGTTGACCATGAAAATGATATTATTATTGTTAAAACCAAAGAAAGTGACAATATGTCACTCTCTTATATCTTATAAGTGTAATAATTTTAATTTAGTGATAAACATCATAAAACTTCTAACATTAATAGTATCCACAAATCTAATAAAAGTTTCTACATCATGTAATTTTATTTCTAATTTACAAGGATTAAAAATTTATCATTAATAATGACACAATTGTGATGTTGAAATTGTTTTATTAAATTTAATATCAAATAAATTGTATTAAAAATATTGAAATAGTTATTATATGAACTAATTAATGTTCACAAATATTTTTATAGATAAATATGACATGTTATTAATCTATTAAAGCGTTTATTTTGAACATATCTTCTGTTTATATTTTATTTAAATTCAAATAAATGAATAGTGTGAAAATTTACAGTATTGTTATTTTATAAAAATAACATACTATAAAATTGCATAAAATTTACAAAAATATTTAAAAATTATAAATTTCAATTTTTATGGTCTATAATGTGATGAATTTTCCAATTATATACAATTCACAACACATAAGTAGTTATTTATTACGATTTAAAATTATAATATTATTACCACAAATAAAATTAAAAACATTAAATAAAGATAAATCATGTTGATAATTTTTAAAATAAATTCCCATAATGTATAAATTTATTTGGTTGATGATATTACAACCATATCACGTCTAATCTTCGGATTTGAGTCATTTTTGGAGGTTTTTATGTATTTTTTAATTTATTATAAATTAATATTTCTTATGTTTCTAAAGGTGCCCCTCTCCTCCCTTGTAAAAGCGAACCTCCTCCCTCTCCTCCTCACAACATTTTGAGCCTTCAAGATCAGACAAAACCTGAAAATATCTCTTCTACACTTCCCTAGAAACATACTAGAGGTACTGGTCTTCTTCATATTCCAACATTTGTGCTCAAAGAGGAGGATTAAAAGAGGCGCGTCGAAGAAGAGGTAATATCCTTTACTGATTCGTTCAAATTCATTTCTTATTATACATCCTATTATTTTTATATTTCATAATAAAGTAAAAACATTGGTACCACTCATATACTGATATGTTATTATAAATATGAAAAAACCCTATTTCACAGTCTATCTATCATACAAAAAAATGAAATCAACGCGCGTGCGTACGTACGGAATACCGTCTCCACTACGTGGTATAATATGTTTTCCACTACCACCTTACATGGATGGGTATAATGGTGTAAATAATAACTATATATATGATTATTATAACATGACACTAATTCTTATATATTCTATCATCCACTCCAACACCATTCAATAATTATGGGAACGATATCGTCGCTCATATGTACGTACGGCTTACTGTTTCCACGGTGCGATGTGATTCGTTCTACATGATCTTCATTAAACCATGATTATATAAACAAATTGAATGAATAAATATGATATATATTATACTAATACCATTCTGTAAATGATGTATCTATAACCTAAAAATATGAATAAGGATTTATTCAACAAAATACACATATGAACATAAAGCGATAAACACCCGAATAACAAGTAGCAATGAAATATTACTAATAAGAAGATAAGAATATGAGCATATATGAAATAATAACAATTAATATGATTCTATAATAATTAAATCACATTGTTTAAATCATTATATGGGAGGTTCGGATACGTATAACGCATATCGGACCTAAGGTAAGAGAAAAATCTCTCAATCTCAATATTTATCTGAGACTGTTTATACTTCAGTATTTACTGAGGAATAATTATCATCCACATCCATGTTTCTTAAATATGTAATATTATCCCCTAAAATTGTTTACATCCAATTATATATATAGGTTGATTTTTAGTAAAAGATATGAAAGGAATTTTTTGTTGTTTTCAGTACAAGATACTTTTTGACTTTGTTTTGCCAAAGTACGAGAAGAATAGTTATTTTAAACATATACAACATGAATAGATTTTTATGATTTCATATAACATTATTTACATGAAGCATCCTTTACAAGTTTTTATGTTTATTTTAAATTAAATTATTTGAGTTTAAAATTTAATGACATGTTGAGAAAGGAAAAATGTTTTTGAAGAAGAAATGATATTTTTCTCAGGAATAGAGTTCAAGTGTTTTATCAAAATTATTTTATAACTAAGATAATATAGGGTTCTATTTCATTCCCTATAAATAAATTGATTTGATTATGTTATGATGGAATTATTTTTATGAAATCGTTGTATCTTATATGGATTATGTTATCATGGAATGATGTTTAAGAATCCCATTTTTTACATGGGTTATGCTATGATGTATGATTTATGATTTTGTGGCACACATAAGAATGGTTTCATAATGAGATGGGTGGGACCTATATCTCCCTCAAATTAATTGGGTAAAGATTTATATCTCATGATATAGACATGGATGGAATGGAATGTTAATCTGGTTCAGGGATACAGGACTGGAACGAGCAGTGAACTCAGTTCAGTAATGTACTTTGTCCGCTATAATGGTCTTGTCAATTAGTCTTGACTAATATGAAATGATTTTCCATGATTATGTGTGTATGCCACAATTTTTCTTGTCATATGTTATGATTATTGGTATTACATTTCACTAAATTTATTAATCCCATGTCGTGATATTATGATCTCTTTAGTAGGTTAAGATTTTCAAAATGTTATGTTATTATGAATATGATATGTCTGATAATTACATTGTTTACCCTTAATGAGCATTTGAGATCACCATTTTGCATGTTTTATTTTCCCCATGTCAGGAATAAGGGTATTAAGTAGGATATTCCAAAAGGGACTCCAGATATGATGAAATAAATGAGAGACAATGTAGATGATTTATGGACAAGTTGTTTATGTTTCCCAGTTCCAAAAGACTCTATACCCATACAGTCCTATCATGTTTTTTTATATGTTGTAATAAGTATGCTTCGATTCTGAAGTAATAACCATGTATGTAAAGTATGGGTCTTTATAGTTGGTATCATAGGAAGGGTATAGTCAACCATTGGTAACTAGGACGCGAAAGCCTTATTAAGAACCCTAAAGATATATCTAAGCGTAGACCATAATATTAGTTCTTTATAAATGGCCATGAATAACCTATGATAATACCTAATGTGTGAAATTTTATTACTGATTTTGTGGTTTTCCTGTTTTAATTATTGTTCCTCACACTATGTTTCTTGGTTGTAGTCAATGGATGGAACCCGAAGGAACCGTGTAAATGCTGAATGCGATGGGAAAAGCAATGATTTTTACCCATGAGCAACCAAACATTATGGGAGATATAATGAAAAATCTTGTAGCCATGCTCACACAACTTTCACATTCTATGAAAGATGCAGGACTTCCAAACGAGCAAAGGATGGAAGAACATTCTGTTGAATACTTCATGACTCAGCGTCCACCTTCATTTAGTGGGTCTTCTGGTCCATTAGTGGATGAACAATAGATTAGTACCACTGAAAAGATATTTTCTATTACACAGTGTTCTGAACATGACAAATTCATCTTGGCATTATATCGTTTGGAAGGTGAAGTTAATCAATGGTGGAATCTTTTCAAGAATACAAGGCAAATAGAAAAAATTGAGTCCATGGAATGGGACGAGTTCACGAATGTAATTTTCAATAAGTACTTCCCTCGTATTGGTCAAAATATTATGGAGAAGGAGTTTCTTGAACTGATGCAAAAGGATGATGAATCTGTTGGTACATACGAAGAAACTTTTACAAGACATTCCAGGTACACGTCTGGAATTATTATCCAACCCGAGTGTAAGACTAATCGATTCTTTATTGGCATGAAACCAAGTCTTTAAAGGTAATTAACCATTCGGGAAATCAATAGCTACGAAGAAATTGTTCGATGTTATCTCAAGGTTGATATGGAGATTTGAGTAACCTACCAGTCATATGGGTCTGATAAGAAGAGGAAAATGGAATTCAATGGAAAATATAATGACCACACTGAAAAGAAGATGATTTTTCTCTTATGCTCAATGTGTGGAATGAAACATGGAGGGAATTGTCTTAATGAGACATGTACTGTTTTATGTGTGGAAAAGAAGGTCATCAGGCAATTGAATGTTGAGATAATGTAATGAAGATGTCTAATGATGCAAACAAAGAAAGGGATATAGATAATGAACCTCCTACACTTCATTATTTCAAGTGCAAGGAAATATGACATTATGGATATCAATGCACTAATCGATGGGTTTTTTTATGATGATTGATGTCAACAAATTCTTAAGGCCAAAGAAAATGGAAAGTAACATGTAATTTCTATCGGTGATGCGGATTATGATAAAGAAGTGATGAAAGGTACACTTACCATCCACTCTAAATTAGAAAATGTTTTATTTGATTATAGATCCACACAATCATTTATTTCTGAAGGATTTTATAAGGGTATTTCCATATTACCTCAGAAATTAGACATTGAGTTAGCTATGACAACCCATAATTGCACAAAAGTTGCATCAAAAGTTTACAATTCTTCTCCGATTGAAGTTTGTGGGAATGTTCTTTCTACAAATATTGTGATCCTTCCTATAGTGAAATTTTATGTGATTCATGGCATAGATTAGATTTCTTTATATAGAGCACATATAAATTTCCAATTAAATGAAGTCACATTTAATTTTCCTCATCAATATACGATCATCTATCAATGCCAGGATGAATATAACCTTCTAGTGGAAATTTGTTCCATCTTATGGGTCTTGATTAAAACAAATGATGGTTATTTATCTCAAATGTTTGTAGAGAATCTCACGATTAAGAATATTCCTATTGTACGGGAGTTTGATGATGTATTTCCAGAGGAATTTCTAGGTCATCCACAAAATCATGACGTTTAGTTTTCAATAGAACTCATACCGGGTGCTATGCCTATTTCAAAGACACCGTATTGAATGGACCCAATTGTGTTGCAGGATTTGATGAAGAAACACCAATAGAATCTTGATAAAGGATTCCTACACCATAATAAATCACCTTGGGGAGCACATGTTCCATTTATTATGAAGAAATCTAGATCAATGATAATTTACATTGATTATCGGGAAATTAAAAAGATCACTATTAAGAAAAAATATCTTCTCCCGTGAATTGATGACTTATTTGACCAACTATGTGGAGCTAAATATTTTTCCAATATTGATCTTCATTAAGGATATCATCAATTAAGGGTCAAAAGGGAGGATATAACAAAGATGGCTTTCCGTACATTGTATGGACACTATGAAGTTGCAGTGATTCCATTTGGTCTTTCTAATTCCCCGGCTATCTACGTGGATCTAATGAATAGAGTCTTTAGAGACTATCTTGATCAATTTTTGGTAGTATTTATAGATGATATTATTTTCCATTCAATGAGAAAGGAATAAAATGAAGATCACTTGATAATTGTTTTAATGAACCTAATAAAGGAGAATCATTATTATAAATTTACCAAGTGTGAATTTTGGTTAGAAAAAGTTTCATTTTTGGGTCACATATTCTCAAAAGAGGGGATATATGTGGATCCATCATAAACAGAGGTTATCGAAAGATGGTCAAGACCAACAACAGTAACTAAGATATGAAGTTTTCTTGGTCTGGTTGGATATTATTGATGTTTTAAAAAATATTTTTCAAAATTATCTAATCCACTCACCAGGTTGACTCGAAAAGTAATTAAGTTCCTTTGGACGAGGAGTGTGAAGAGAATTTCAAGGAGTTAATGAGAAGGTTATCTAGTGCACCTGTGATCACACTGTCTTATAGAGAAAAAAAGGATTTTTATCTATAGTGATGCATCCAATAAGGGATTCGAGTGTGTCCTCATGCAAAATGATATGGTGATAGCTTATGCCTCAGGACAGTCGAAAATCCACGAGCAAAATTACCCAACTAATGATTTTGAGTTAGCTACGGTAATCTTTGAATTAATGAATTGGAGGAATTATCTTTATGGTGAAAGGAGTAATATTTATGCTGATAATAAAAGTTTAATGTATATTTTCACACAAAATGAGCTGAATAGGCTCCAAATAAGATGGATGGAGCTGATTAAGGATTACGAATTATCAATACATTACCACCCTGGGAAAGAAAACCTGGTGGCATATGAATTATGTCGACAAAACCATGCTAGCTTATCCTTGATGAGGATCACAAAATATCCTATATTTATTGATTTACAAAGGATGGATCTTGGAATTATAATGGACGGGAAAAAATATTATCTTTCTCAAATGAATGTTCAACCATCTATACATGTGAAGATTAATGAGGAACAGAAAGAAGATTTAGAGATACAAAAGAAGGTGAGAAATGTTCTTTAATTCCACATTGATTATGATGAAATAATATGGTTCAGGAATCGGTTTTGTGTTACTCCCATCCCAGAATTAAAGAGGGAAATATTCGATGAGGCTCATAGTTCTTCATTCTCTATTCACCATGGAAGCATGAAGATGTATAGGGAATTAAAAGATTACTTCTTGTGGGATGGTATGAAAAGATATGTTTTTGAATATTTCTCTTGATGATTGGTTTGTCAACAATTTAAAGCAAAGATAAAGAAGTATATGGAGATGTTACAACAATTACCCATACTAGATTTGAAATGGGAAAAAATCACTATGGACTTTGTCACTGGAATTCCCAAAACATCCAAAGGAAATAATTCTCTCTGGGTTCTAGTTGATTGTATTTCAATGTTGGCATAATTAGTTGCTATTAGAGAAAATTTCTCTCTTGTTATGAATTTCAGGATATATATAAAATATGTGGAAAGATTTCGTGGTGTTACACTTTCCATTATATTTGATTGAGATATGAGTCTTTCCTTGAAGATCTGGCAAATTATTTAGCATTCTCTAGATATAGAGTTGAGTTTCAACACAGCTTATCATCCTCAGACAGACAGTCAGTCTAAGAGGAAAATTCAAACTCTATAAGACATGTTAAGAGCTTTCTCTATGGAATTCAAAGGTGTTTGGGATCAACACCTACCTTTGGTGGAATTTTCTTTTAATAATAGATTTGAATCATGTATTCGGATGGCTCCTTATAAAGATATATATGGAAAGGAATGTATAACTCCAACTTTTTGTGATGAAGTTTGGTAAAGAAAACTATTGGGAAATAATGATGTTGATGATATGTCAGAAAAGGTCAGATCTCTTCAACAACACATTAGAGTATATCAAAGTTGAAAAAAAGTTATGCCAACAACCGAAGAAACGACCTAGAGTTTGAAGTCGGTGATAAAGTGTTCTTATGAATATCTCATTGGAAGAGAGTATTGAGATTTGAAAAGAATGGAAATATGATCCCTATGTATATCAGTCTTTTTGAAACATTGGATCATGTTGGGAAGACAACTTACTGATTGGCGCTTCCACTGAATCTCTCTCAAATTCATGATGTGTTCCATATATCACTCCTAAGAAAGTACATACCAGATCCTTTACATATACTAAGCTAAGATGTTATACAACTGGAGCATGATATTTCATATGAAGAACAACCAATAGTGATTATGGATCATAGAAAAAAAGTTCTATGAATTAAGACCACTCGTTGGTTAATGTTTTTTGAAGGAACCACCAATTAGAAGAAGCTACATGGGAGCTTGAGGATATGATGAAGGAGAGGTATCCTCATTTGTTTGTAACGAAGTGATGAATTTCGAAGGAGAAATTCATTATAAGGGGGTTAGAGTGTTACACTCTGATATTTTATGATAAATATTTTTTTTGTCTTATATTATATGCAATACCAATGGAATCTTCCACAACACACAACGCTGACTTGGCTTGCATTACACGCAATAGTGACCATCCTCGATAGCGTGTGTTATACGCAATACAGAGTTTCAATAAACAATGATATGTTATTAAAATATTATATAAACTAGCATTTATAAATATTATTAACCAAATTTCAAATTTTATATGACATTATGATTAATTTTACGTATTATTTGAAAAAAAACAGTTTTTCTGATAAAAGAATTATTTTTTTAAAAATGCAGTTTTCCACCGTTTGATGGCGCACCCATTTTAAATCTAATTTTTAAAAAATTTATGGGTTTAGTTTTACAAAATAAACTACTTATTTTGAATCAGGATAAAAAATTTGCATTGGATAAATTTTTGATACTTTTCTGATAACTTTAATATTTCAATGAATAGTAAAATTATGCTAATTTTTAATTTAAAACAAATTTTTTAAAAAAAATTATTTATATGGTTAAAATATATTATTTAATTTTTTAAAGATTAAATAGAACATATTTTTATCATTTAATATAATGTATGTCATTAGCATTAATTTTACCTTTAAATCATAAATAAAAACATTTCAATTTCTGGCTATGTTTTATCTTTTAAAACCTAATTTATTAACAACATGATAAATTTTAAATTAATTACTGCAACTTCTGTGTTTTGAATTTTGAAAAATGGATTCTGTATTTGGATTCAGTGGGTCGAAATTATGTTAATAGGTTACTTTTTTTTGATATTATAAATAGTAACTACAGAAATTTGTATTTACTATAGTTAAAGGAAAATCAGTTAATTAAGGGTAAAAATAAGATTGTAAAATTACCCTAAAACGTTCTAAAATTCTATTGGATGAATAAAAGTCGACCCATATCACCTGAGGGTCAGAATTAACACATTTCATGGACCTTTTACCATGAAAATGATATAATTATTATTAAAACCAAAGAAAGTGACAATAATTCACTCTCCTATATCTTTTAAGTATAATAATTTTAATTTAGTGATAAACTTCATAAAACATCAAACATGAATAGTATCCAGAAATATAATAAATTTATTTACATCATGTAATTTTATATATAATTTTTAGGGATTAAATAGTTATCATTTATGATTATGCAATAGTGATGTTGAAACTATTTTATAAAATGAAATATCAAATAAATGGTTTTAAAAATATCAAAATAAATATTATATGTTCTAATTAATGTTCTCCAAAAATTTTATAGAAAAATATGACATTTTATGAATCTTGTAAATAATTTAGTTCGAACTTTTCATATGTTTATATTTTATTTAAATTCAAATAAATGAATAGTGTCAAAATTGACACTATTGTTATTTTATAAAAATAATATATTATAAAATTGTTTAAAAATCAAAAATATATTTAAAAATTATAAATTGAAATTTATATGGTCTGAAATTTCATAAAGTATCCAATTATAGGATATTCATAACATTTACGAAATTATTTTTAATGATTTAAAATTATAATTTTATTACCACAAATAAAATTAAATAGATTAAAGAATGATCAATCAAGTTGATAATGTTTAAAATGAATTTCCAACAAGTCTAAATTTAATTGGTTGATGAGATTAAATCCCTATAACATCTAATATTCTGATTTGAGACATTTTTTGATGTTTTTAAGTGGGGTTAGAATTTATTATAAATTAATATTTCTTATGTTTCCAAAGGTTCCCCTCTCCTACCTTATAAATGGGCACATACTCCCACTCCTCCTCGCACCATTTTTATCCTTAGATCTCTGAAAACCCCTTAAAATTTATCTTATACACTTCTATATAAACATACTAGATGTCTTGGTCCTTTTCAAATACCATCTTTAGTGTCGTAAGAGGAGGATTAGAAGAGGCGTGTCGAAGAAGAGGTAATATCCTTTACCGATTCATTCAAATTCATTTCTTCTTATAAATAATCTTATTTTTCTGTTTCATAATAATTTAGTAAAATCAGTATCAATAATATACTGATTTTTTATTATAAATATGAAACAACCCTATTTCACATTCTATCCATCCTACTGAAAACGAAATAATCGTGCATGCATATGTACAGAATACCATCTCCACGCTGTGGTGTAATATGTTTTCCACCACCACAATACTTATATGGGTATAATGGTGTAATGAATAACTTTATATATGATTATTATAATCTGATACTAATTCTTAGATATTCTATCATCCACTCCAATACCATTCAATAATTATGTGAACGATATCGTCGCTCGTGAGTACGTACGACTTACCGTCTCCACAGTGCGATGTGATTCGTTCTACATGATCTTCATTAAACCATGATTATATACATGAATTTAATGTATAAAACTGATATATATTATAATAATACCATTCTATAAATTATGTATCTATAACCTAAAAAGATGAATAAGAATTTATTCGACCAAACACGCAGAAGAACATAAAGAAATAAACACCCTAATGACAAGTAAAAATGAAATATTACTAATAAGAAGATAATAATATGACCAAATATGATATCATAACAATGAATAAGAATCTAGAATAAAACAATTACATTTTTTATGTCATTGTACAGGAGGTTTGGATACGTACAAAGCATATCAGACCTAAGGTAAGGGAAAATCTCGCAATCTCAATTTTTATTTGAGATTGTTTATACTTCGGTATTTACTGGGGCATATTTATCATCTAAATCCATGTTTGTTCAATATGTAATATTATCCCCTATAATTGTTTACAACCAATTTTACCTATTGGTGAATTTTTAGAAAATATGAATGGAAACTTTTTTTGTTTTCAGTACGAGATACTTTTTAACTTTTTCGGCCAAAGTACGAGAAGAATTTTTATTTTAAACATATAAAACATTAATGGATTTTTATGATTTCATATAAAATTATTTACATGAATATTCCTTTACAAGTTTTCATATTTATTTTCCATTAACATATTTTAGATTAAAATTGTTTGACATGTTGAGAAAGGGAAAATGTTTTTGAAGAAGAAAGGATATTTTCTTCAGGAAAAGAGTTCAAGTGTTTTATCAAAATTATCATCAATATAAAATAATATAGGGTTATGATTATATCCCTGTAATTAAATTGATTTGATTATGTTATGTTGGAATTATTTTTTCGAAATCCTTTTATCTTATATGGATTATGTTATGATGGAATGTTGTTTAAGAAACCCATTTTTTACATGGGTTATGCTATGATGTATGATTTATGATTTTGTGGCACATATAAGAATGGTTTCATTATGAGATGGCTGAGACCTATATCTCCCTCCAATGCATTGGGTAATGATTTATATGTTATTATCTAGACATGGCTGGAATGGAAAGTTAATCCAGTTCAGTGATACAGGACTGGAACGAGGAGTGAACTCTGTTCACTAATGGACCTTGTCAGTTATGATGGTCTTGGAAATGAGTCTTGACCAATATGAAATTATTTTCTATGATTATATTTGTATTCCAAAAAGTTTCTTGTTTTATGTTATGATTATTGGTATTACATTTCACTACAATGATTTATCCCATGTCATGATATTTTGATCACTTTTACCTGTTAAGATATTCAAAATGTTATATTCTATTGAATATGATATGATTGATAATTCCATTTATTACCCTTAATGATCACTCGAGCTCACCCTTTTATATGTTTTATTTTCATAGGTCAGGAGGAAGGCTATTAAGTATGATATTCGAAAAATGAATCTAGATATGATGAAATAAATGGGAGACAATGTAGATGATTTATTAACTAGTTGTTTATGTTTCCTAGTTTCTAAAGAATCTATACCTATACGGTCCTATCATGGTTTTGTTATATGTTTTAATAAGTATGCTTCTATTGTGAAGTAATAACCATGTGTGTAAAGTATGGGTTGTTATAGTTGGTATGAGAGGAAGGGTATAGTCAACCATTGGAAACTAGGATGTGAAAGCCTTATTAAAAACCCTAAGGATATGTCTAAGCATAGAACATAATCATAGTGTTTTATAAATGAACATGAATAACCTATGATAAAACGTAATGTGTGAAATTTTATTACTGATTATCTAGTTTTCCTATTTTAATTAGTGTTTCTCACACTCTGCTTCTTGGTTTTATTCAACGGCTATACCCCGAAGGAACCGTGTTAATGATGAATGGGACAGAAAATGCAATAATTGTCCCCCTTAGCAACCAATCATTATGGGAGTGATAATGAAAAATCTTCTAGCCATGATCATGCAACTTTCTCAAGATATGAATCATGCAGGACTTCCAAACGAGAAAAGGATGGAGGAACATTATGTTGAATACTTCATGAGGTAGCGTCCACCTTCATTCAATGGGTCTTCTGATCCATTAGTGGCTAAAAAATGGATTAGTACCACTGAAAAGATATTTTCATCTCTATAATGTTCTAAACATGACAATGTCATCTTAGCTGTATATCGTTTGGAAGGTGAAGGTGGTCAATGGTGGAATCTTATCAAGAATATGAGGCAAAGAGACAAAATTGAGTCCATGGAATGGGGAGAGTTCTTGAACATGTTTTCAATAATTACATCCCTCGTATTCTTCGAACAATGATGGAGAAGTAGTTTCTTGAACTGATACAAAATGATGATGAATCTTTTGGTAAATACGAAGAAACTTTTACGAGACTTGCATGGTATGCTTCCAGAATTATTATCCAACCTGAGAGTAATATTGATCAATTATTTAGTTGCTTAAAACCAAGTCTTTTAAGGGCATTAACCATAAGGGACATCAATATTTGTGAGGAAATTTTTTGATATTCTCTCAAGGTTGAGATGTAGATTGGAGTAACAAACCAGTCATATGGGTTTGATAAGAAGAGGAAAATAGAATTCAATGGAAAATCTAATGACCACACTGAAAAAAAAAGATGAGTTTTCACTTATGCTCAATGTGTGGATAGAAACATCGAGGTAATTGTTTTAAAGGGACAAGTAATGTTTTATGTCTGGAAAAGAAGGTCATCATGCAATTGAATGATGAAACAATGGGATGAAGATGTCTAATGATGCAAAAAAAGAAAGGGATATAGAGAATGAATCTCCTACATTTCAATGTTTCAAGTGCAAGGAAATGGGGAATTAAGCCTATCAATGAACTAATCCATGGTTTTTTAATGATGATTGATGTCAAAAAACTCTTAAGGCCACAGACAATGGAATGTCACATGCAATTTCTATCGGTGATGTGGAGTACGATAACGAAGTGATGTAAGTTACACTTACCATCCACTCTAACGTAGAAAATGTTTTATTTGATTCTAGATCCACACAATCATTTATTTCTGAAGAATTTTCTATGGTATTTCCATATTACGTCAGCAATTAGAAATTGAGTTAGCTTTGACAACCCATAATGGTAGAAAAGTTGCATGAAAAGTTTACAATTCATCTCCGATTGAAGTTTGTGGGAATGTGATTCCTGCAAATCTTTTGATCCTTCCTATAGTGGAATTTGATGTGATTCATGGGAAGGATTGGATTTATTTATATGGAGCACATATAAATTTCAAAAGAAGGGAAGTCACATATAATTTTCCTGATCAGTCTACGATCATCTATCGATGCCAGGATGAATATAACCATCTAGTGGAAATTTGTTCCATTTTATGGGTATTGATTCCAACAAATTATGGTTATTTATCTCAAATGGTTGTAGAGAATATCATGATTAAGAATATGCCTATCGTACGAGATTTTGATGATGTCTTTCCAGAGGAATTTTCAGGTCTTCCACAAAATCATGAAGTTGAGTATTCAATAGAACTCATACTGGGTGCTATGTCTATTTCAAAGACACCATATTGAATGGACCCAATTGAGTTGCAGGATTTGAAGAAGAAACTCCAATAGAATCTTGATAAAGGATTCATACACCCTAGTGCATCACCTTTGGGAGCACATGTTCCCTTTATTAAGAATAAATGTAGATCAATGATACTTTTCATTGATTATTAAGAAATTAAAAATATCACTATTAAGATCAAATATCCTCTCCCATGCATTGATGACTTATTTGACCAACTACTCAGAGCTAAATACTTTTCCAAGATTGATCTTCATTTAGGATATTAACAATTAAGGGTCAAAAGGGAGGATATACCAAAGATGACTTTTCATACATGGTATGGACACTGTGAAGTTATAGTGATTATATTTGGTCTTTCTTGTACCCCTGATATCTTCATGGATCTAATGAATAGAGTCATTAGATACTATCTTGATAAATTTGTGGTAGTCTTTATAGATGATATTCATTTCCATTCAAAGATAACGGAAGAACATGAAGATCACTTGATAATTGTATTAATGGACCTAAGAAAGGAGAATCATTATTCCAGATTTAACAACTGTGAATTTTGTTTAGAAAAAGTTTCATTTTGGGTCACATAATCTCAATAGAGGGGATATCTGTGGATCCATCAAAAACAGAGGTTATCGAAAGATGGTCAAGACCAACAACAGTAACTAAGATCCAATGTTTTCTTGGTTAGGATGGATATTATTGATTTTTTGTAAAAGATTTTTCACAATTATCTAATCCATTCAATAGGTTGACTCCAAAAGGAATTATGTTCCTTTGGACGGAGGAGTGTGAAGAGAATTTCATGGAGTTATAGAGAAAGTTATACATTGCACCTCTGATCACAATACCTTGTATCGAAAAAAGGATTGATATCTATAGTGATGCATCCAAGAAGGGATTCGTGTGTGTTCTCATGAAAAATGATATGGTGGTAGCTTATGCCTCATGATAGTTGAAAATCCATGAGTAAAATTACCCAACTAATGATTTGGAGTTAGCTGCGGTAATATTTGCATTAATAATTTGGAGTAATTATCTTTATGGTGAAAGGTGTAATATTTATACTGATAATAAAAGTTTAACGTATATTTTCACACAAAAGGAGCTGAATATGCGCCAAATAAGAAGGTCGGAGCTGATTAAGGATTACCAATGCTCAATACATTACCACCCTGGGAAAGAAAACAAGGTGGAAGATTCATTAAGTCGAGAAGACCATGCTAGATTATCCATTATGAGGATCACAAAAGATCCAATATTAATGGATATAAAAAGGATGGATCATGGAATTATATTGGACGGGGAAAAATATTATATTTCTCAAATGAATGTTCAACCATCTATATATGTGAGGATTAAAGAGGAACAGAAAGAAGATGTAGAGTTACAAAAGAAGGTGAGAAATGTTCCTGAATTCCACATTGATTGTGATGAAATAAAAAGGTTCAGGAATCAGTTTTGTGTTCCTCCCATCCTAGAATAATAGAAGGAAATATTGGATGAGGCTCATAGTTCGTCATTCTCTGTTCACCGGGGAAGAACGAAGATGTATAGGGACCTAAAAGAGTAATTCTGGTGGGATGGTATGAAAATGGATGTTGATGAATATGTGCCTCGATTCTTGGTTTAACAAAAATTTAAATCTGAGAGATAGAAGTCTAAGGGGATGTTACAAAAATTAACCATAAAATATTGGAAATGGGAAAACATGACTCTGGACTTTGTCACTGGGCTTCCCAAAACATCCAAAGTCAATAATGCTCTCTGGGATCTAGTTGATCGTCTTACGAAGTCGGCACACTTAATTTCTATTAGAGAATATTTCTCTCTCATTAAGATTGACAAGATATATGTATAGGAAGTGGTAAGATTTCAAGGTGTACCACTTTCCATTATATAGGATTGGGATCTGAGGTTTTCCTCAATGTTCTAGTGAAGACATCAGCATACTATAGATTCAGAGTTGAGCTTCAAGACTTCTTATCATCCTCAGAAAAAATGTCAGTCTAAGAGGAAAATTCAATATCTAGATGATATGTTAAGATATTGATCTATGGAATTAAAATGTTCTTGGGATCAACACCTACCTTGGGTGGAATTTTCTGATAATAATAGCTTTCAATCTTGTATTCATATGGCTCCTTATGAAGCTCTCTATGAAATTAAATGAAAAAATCGAACTTGCTGGGATGAAGTTGGGGAAAGAATGCTATTAGGACCTAATGTTGATGATGAGAATGCTGAAAATGTCAAATCTATTCAAGAACACTTAATAGCATCTTAGAGTCGACAAAAAAGATCTGCCGACAATTGAAGAAAAGTCCTAGAGTATGAAGTGGGTGATAAAGTGTTCTTATGAATATCTCATTGGAAGAGAGTAATGATATTTGGAAAGAAGGGAAAGTTGAGCCCTGGGAAAAATAGTCCTTTTGAAACATTGGATCATGTTGGGAAGGTAGCTTACTGATTGGCGCTTCCACCGAATCTCTCTCAAGTTCATGATGTGTTCCTTGTATCTCTCCGGAGAAAGTACATACCCGATCCTTCACATGTACTAAGCTCAAAATTTATACCACTGAAGCAAGATCATTATTATGAACAACAAACGATAGAGATTCTGGATTGTAGATAATAAGTTCTATGAATCAAGACCACTATCTTGGTTAACGTTTTATGGAGGAACCACCAATTAGAAAAAGCTACATTGGTCCTTGAGGATATGATAAGGGAGAGGTATCCTCATCTGTTTGTTACGAAGTGACGAATTTCGAGGGAGAAATTAATTTTAAGTGGTGTAGAATGTTACACCATGATATTTTATGATAAATATATATTTTTTCTCTTATCTTATATGCAATACCAATGAAAGCTTCCACTACACACAACACTGACTTGGCTTGCATTACATGCAATAGCGACCATCCTCGATAGCATGTGTCGTACGTAATACCGAGTATCAATAAACAATGATATGTAATTAAAATATTATAAAAAGTAGTATTTATAAATATTATTAACCAAATTTCTAATTTTATATATCATTATGATTCATTTTACATATGATAGGAGAAAAAAAAATTTCGGATAAAAGAATTATTTTTTTAAAAAAAATGCAGTTTTTCACCATTTGATGGCACACCCATTTTAAATATAATTTTTTAAAAGTTCTTGATTTAAATTTAACAAAATAATCTTCTTCTTTTGAATCAGGTTAAAAATTTACATTGGATAAATTTTTGTTACTTTTCTGATAACATTCATATTTCGATGAATAGTAAAATTACGCTAATTTTTTATTTAAAACACATTTTTTCATAAAAATTATTTATATGGTTAAAATATATTATTTAAAGGTTTTAATGTATAAATAGAATATATTTTTACAATTTAATATAATGTATTTCATTATCATTAATTTGAAATTGAATTTATAGGTAAAAACATTTCCATCTTTGGTAATGTTTTAACATTTAAAACCCGCTTTCTTAATGACGTGATAAATTTTAAATTAATTAATGCGACATCATTGTTTTGAATTTTAAAAAATAGATTTTTTATTTGGATTCATTGGGTCTAAATTATTTTAATAGGTTACTTTTTTTATTTTATAAATAGTAATTACGGTAATTTTTATTTACTATATTTAAAGGTAAATCTGTTAATTATGGGTAAAAATAATAATGTAAAATTACCCTAACACTTTCCAAAATTCTATTTGATGAAAAAAAGTAAACCCATATCACCTAAGGGTTGGAATAAACACATTTTATGTACCTTTGACCATGAACATGATATAATTATTATTAAAACCAAAGAAAGTGACAATATGTCACTCTCTTATATCTTCTAAGTGTAATAATTTTAATTTAGTGATAAACTTCATAAAACATTGAACACGAATAGTCTCCAGAAATATAATAAAATTATTTACATCATGTAATTTTATTTATAATTTTTAGTTATTAAATTATTATCATTTATGATGACACAATAGTGATGTTGAAATTATTTTATTAATTGAAATATCAAATAAATGGTTTTAAAAATATTAAAATAAATATTATAAGATCTAATTAATGTTCTCAAAGACTTTTCTAGACATATATGACATGTTATGAATCTATTAACTTTTTTAGTTCGAACATTTCTTATGTTTATATTTTATTTAAATTCAAAAAAATGAATAGTGTCTAAATTGACAATAGTGTTATTTTATAAAAATAACATATTATAAAATTGATTAAAAATCAAAAAAATATTCAAAGAATTTAAATTAAAATTTATATGGTCCAAAATTTCATAAAGTATACAATTATGGAAAATTGAAAACACATAATTAATTATTTATAATTATTTAAAATTAGAATTTATTACCATAAATAGAATTAAATAGTTTAAATAAGCATAAATGAAGTAGATAATATTTAAAATAAATTTAAAACATGTCTAAATTTTATTGGTTGATGAGGTAAAAACCTTATCGCATATAATATTTGGATTTGAGTCATTTTTTTGAGGTTTTTATGTGGGGTTCTAATTTATTATAAATTAATATTTCTTATGTTTCCAAAGGTTCCCCTCTTCTCCCTTATAAAAGGGCCCCTACTCCCACTCCTCCTCACACCATTTTGTTCCTTAAAGATTATAAAAATCCTTATAATATCACTTCTCCACTTCCCAAGAAACATAATAGTTGTCCTGGTCTTCTTCGAAGACCACTTTTAGTGCCCTAAGAGGAGTATTACAAGAGGCGTGTCGAAGAAGAGGTAAAATCCATTACTGATTCTTTCAAAATCATTTCTTCTTCTACTTCATAATATTTTATTTGTTTCATAATAATTTTATAACATAATTACCAATAATATGCTGATATGTTATTATAAATATGAAACAACCCTATTTCAATTATATCCATCCTATGGAAAACGAAATCACCGCGCGTGCGTACGTACATAATATCGTCTCCACGCCGTGGTGTAATATGTTATCCACCACAAAATTTTCTGGATGGGTATAATGGTTTAAATAATAACTATATATATGATTATTATAACATGAAACAAATTCTGATATATTCTATCATCCACTCCAACAGAATTCAATAATTATGGGAATGATATTGTCGCTCGTGCGTACATACGAAATACCATATCCCCGGTGCGATGTGATTCATTCTATAAGATCTTCATTAAAACATGATTATATAAATGAATTGAATTAATAAGTCTAATATATATTATACTAATACCATTATTTAAATGATGTATCTATAACTTAAAAAGTGGAATAAGAATTTATTTGACAAGACACGCATAAGAACATAATGCAATAAACACCCAAATAACAAGTAGAAATGAAATATTACTAACAAGAAGATAAGAATATGAACACATATGATATCATAACAATGAATATTATTCAGGAATAAGTCAATGAATTTTTTTAAATAATTATATAGGAGGTTCATATATGTACAAAGCATATCGGACCAATGGTAAGGGAAAAGCTCCCAATCACAATTTTTATTCGAGATTGTTAAAACATCGGTATTTACTGGGGAAAATTTGTCATCCACCTCCATATTTCTTCAATATGTAATTTTTTTCCCCTAAAATTTTTTACATCCGATTTTACCTATTGTTGAATCTTTAGTAAATGATATGAAATGTGTATTTTGTTTTTTTAGTACAACATACATTTTGAATTTTTCAGCCAAAGTATGAGAAGAATTCTTATTTTTAACTTATACGAAATGAATGGATTTTTATGATTTCATAGAGAATTAATTCAATGAATATTCCTTTAAACTATTTCAAGATTATTTTCATTTGACTTATTTTAGTATAAAATTGTATAACATGTTGAGAATGGAAAAATGTTTTTGAGGAAGAAAGGATATTTTCCTCTGGAATGGAGTTCAAGTGTTTTATCAAAATTATTTTCCTTCTAAGTTCATATAGGGTTATATTTCATTCCCTATAATTATATTGATTTTATTATGATATGATGGAGTTATTTTTATGAAATACTTTTTCTTATATGGATTATGGTGTGATGGCATGATGTTTAGGAATACCATTTTTTTACATGGGACATGATATGATGTTTGATTTATGATTTTGTGGAAAAGATAAGAATGGTTTCATTATGTGATGGGTGGGACCTATATCTCCCTCCAATGAATTGGGTAATGATTTATATCTCATGTGATAAACATGGATGAATGGAAAGTTAATCCGGTTTAGTGACACAGGACTGGAACGAGGATTGAACTCAGTGTAGTAATTGACATTGTCCTCTATGACGGTCTTGGAAATGAGTCTTGACTAATAAAAAATTATATTCTATGATTATTTGTGTATGCCACAAGGTTTCATGTTTTATGTGATTATTATTGGGATTAAATTTCACTACTATGATTTATCCCATGTAATGATATTATGATCTCTTTTGTAGGTTAAAATTTTTAAAATGTTATGTTATTATGAATATGATATGATTAATATTTCATTTCCTTACACTTAATTAGTATTTTAGCTCACCTTTTTTTTTGTTTCCTTTTCCCCAGATCAAGAAGAAGGGTATTAAGTAGGATATTCCAAAAGGGACACTAGATATGATGAAAAAATGGGAGATAATGTAGATGATTTATGAACCCATTGTTTATGTTTCCCAGTTTCGAAAGACACTATACCTATACTGTCCTACCATGGCTTGGTTATATGTTGTAATATGTATGCTTAAATTCCTAATTAATAACCATGTTTGTAAAGTATGGGTCGTTATATTAGTTTCTGATATTAGTGTTGATATAGAGGAAGAGGAGTTTCTAAGAATGATAGCCGAAATCAATAGTGCACATGAGATTCCGATTGTCTCTGTCATGGGAATTAGCCTAGGTAACGAGAGAGAATATGTTAGTTAGTGTGTGGGATAATTTTTGGGGAACCAAGATGAGTTTTTTTGGATCAAATTCTTACCTAAAGTGTGGAGTCTATGTTTAAAGATATTATGTTTCGAATCTCTAGGGATGATGAAGAAATCTTCTCCAATGCCTTCTTTAAGAGGTTGCATAAAGACCATAGGGCACCTTGTCCCAAGTGTGTTCCCTCACGAAAGTCACCACCCACCCTTGAAATGAAGCCCCTCCTTGTCGATCACAAATATTCCTTTTTTAGGATATAGTTCCACCCTTCTAATTACCAACTCATCCAACCTGGAGGTGAGTCAAGAGAAAAATCTACATACTGTTTTAAAAAATTACAAGTTAGTCATAGGCTGGTTGATTGCTGATTTCAAGGGGACAAGTCCAACCATCTTCATTTCTAAAATTCTCATGGTACATGAGTTTATTCCTACAGTAGAATATAAAAAAAGACTAAAACCAATAATGATGTAAGTAGTGTGATTATAAGTGATTAGTTTTCTTGATGCATGAATCAGTTTTCCTATTTCTGAAATCCACTGGGATGTCATGTCCAGTTGGTACCCAAAAAGAGTGGTATAAGAGTGATCACTATTGAAAAGAATGAGTAAATCCAGAAAAGGGCAGTAAATAAATGGATATTCTGTATAGACTATATAATGTAGATTTTTTTCACAAGAAAGGATCACTTTCCCATGACATTTTTGGATCAAATGTAAGATATATTGGAAGGAAATGAATTCTTATACTTTAATTATGTTTATTATAGTTAAAACCATATTTCTGTTTCACCTTATGACCTATAGAAAAACACTTTCACAATTCCATTTGGGTCATTTTCCTACCGGTTGATTCCCATCAGCTTGTGTGGTGCTTTGTACACTTTTCAGATGTTCATGATTTTTTTTCAGAAATGGTTGAAATAATAATTTAAGTATTCGTGGATGATTTTTCTATTTTGGGAAATAACTGTTAGAACTGTCTGAAAAATCTGGAACTAGTTTTAGAAATATTCCAAGAATCCATCGTTGCTTTAAACTGGAAAATGTTCCAATTCATGACAACTAAAGGAACATTTTTAGGACACAAGGATTCTAATAATGGATTGGATGTTGATAATGCTAAAGTTTAGGACATAAAAAAGATTCCCCCGCAAAAAAAAGTACAAGGAATCAAATGTTTCATGGGTCGTGATGGGTTCTAAAGGGGGTTCCTTAAGGACTATTATATGGTTACTAGACCCCAATGATCCCATGTGGTTATGGACACAACCTTTGTCATCGATGAGAAAATTTTAGAGTCTTTTAATCTTCTCAAGGAGATGTTTTCAACTACACCTATATTCACTGCTCGTGACTGGAAGTGTCCCATTGAGGGGATGTGTGATGCTAGTGACATTAAAGTAGGAGCTGTTTTAGGTCATAGGAATGTTATGACACTATATGTTATTTACAATGAACGAATGCTATTGGGAGATTCCCATTAAAATTGTTCTACCACCGAATAAGAGTTGGATGTTGTGATGTTTGCGTTGGAAACGTTCAGGCAGTACTTGATATGATAAAGGATCATAATTTTCACATATCATTCAACCCTAAATTAGTGGATAGATAAAAATAACTCAAAAGCTAGACTTATTGGGTGGACCTTGTAGTTACCGGATTTTGATTTAGTGATTAAAGATAATAAAGGTGATGAAAATTCAGATGCAGATCACATTTCCCAGTTTCCCAATACCACAATTAATGATCCAAGAGAGACTAACACTTATATCCCTAATAAACAATTGTTTTTTACCTCTGTACATTAGTCTTCATGGATCGTATAATATGCCAACTTTCTCGTAGCTGGAGTCATGCATAAGGATCTCTCACACAACCATAGGAAGTGGTTTATATCTGAGATGAAATATTATAGTTAGTATAACACTCTTCTCATTTGGAGATGTGTTGATGGGATTTACAGAAGATGTGTGGTATATGATTATATTTTACCAATACTTGAGAGCTTTCATTCAATACCTTGCGGTGGCCACCATGGAAGATAAAGGACTGTTCAAAAGGTCCTACATGATTTTTTCTACTAGCCACAATTGTTTAATGATGCTAGGAGTCTGGTTATCGGCTAGGAGAAATGTCAAATGTTGCTAAATGGTCGATGTAGGTAGAAAATGCCCCCAAAAAGAATTAAAGAGGTTGAAATATTTGATGTGATGGTCCCAAACATCATGGGGCCATTCCTGTTCTCTTATGGGAATGATAAAATTTTTGTTACTGTAGACTACATGTCCAAGTCGGATGAGGCAGCAGCTCTTCCAAACAATTCCACTACTAGTGTTGTGAAATTAATCAAGAAAAACATCATTCCCAGGGTCGTTGTGTTGCAAGAATTCAACACTAATAATGAGACTCACATTACAAATCATAAGATCAAATGTTTTATGGGGAAGTATGCGTGCTAACATTGGCCATGCACCACATACCACCCACAGTCCAGTGGGAAAGAAATTGATTTAAACAGAGAGCTCAAACAAATTTTTTAAGAAAATAGTGTCTAGTGTTATGTAGTACTAGTCATGGATGTTTGATAAGTCCCTTTGGGCCAATAGAACTGATTATTATACCCATACAGGGATGTCACCATATGTGAGACTCTTTGGGAAAACATTTCATCTACATGTTGAGTTACAATAGAGATATTATTGGGCGGTGAATGCTCTTAAATTTTATTTCATGTTTTCTGGTGCGAGAAGACAATTAGAGTGGAGTTTGTTGGAGGAGATCAGAATATATTCCTATGAGAATTCATGAAATTACAAAGACAGAACAAAGGCCCTTCATGGAACAATCATTCAATATAAAAATTTCATGTATGGGGAGAGAGTCCTAATTTTCAATTCAAGAATGAAGTTGTTTCCAGGAAAGAAGAATACCAAGTTGTTAGGACCCTTTACCATTGATAGAGTCTAGTTTAATGGGGTTATTGAGATAGAGGAAGAAGATAATGGTCCTTTCATTTTCAATTTTCAAATAATAAAGAACGTCTTTTATGGGAAACCAAATGGATTACTACTATATCATGGTTGGAAGAATAAACTGTATCAAGTCTAACTGAGGACTATAAACTCAGTGTCGCATTGGAACTAACTCGAGGTTTCTTGGTTTTTTTTATTTCATTTTTTTCTTCAATAATGTTAACCCCTCCTTCTTGATCTCTAGTTTAATCACTTAACATCTTGATGGTGCTTCATGTTAGGTTGTTGTTTGAGAAGGAGAGTGGGTTATGCCAAAAACATGGCCATGAAAACCCGACGGAGAAAACCATTACATCACATGGATAACATTTATTTCTAATCACACCCTTTGGTTACATAACAATAACTTAAAACTCTGAAATCATCTTTTACTTATGTAAACATGTACATTAATGAAGGGGAGTAACCACCGAATTCTGCTAATGAGGATCTGTATATGTAATTCAGTGTTAATGATCTAATAAATCAGGGAAGGGTTGTTCGTACCATTTTCACTATTAATTACTCGTTTAATCCTCACTATGAATTAAGTGTTGGGGACATCCCCTGACCTATGAATGATGAACTGTGTTACTTTATTGGGTGTTATCTTTCTAATATCTACTTACATGAAAAATTAATTTGAGATGCATTTTGATACTTGTTGCACCAACTGTTTTCATTATCATTGAGCAGTTGATGCACATCATTGTTAATCATGCATCTTTTTAAATGTCATTGGTAAAATATTTTATCAAATACTAATTATTAAAAGAAAGAAAATATTAATAATACAAATGAGATTGTTGCTGGTGATTATTCGTGGGTTTTGATTCTTCTGTTAGTTTATTTTAATATTTTCTTTTTATTTTTTGTATAACTGTGATCATTTTTGAACCATTTTTCTATCCTGTCAATATCCTTTTTAAGCTGGAATGTCAATCAGTTTTGAACCTAAAGTATCTTCCTCTTAGAATACAACATTAATGACAATTATGGGTTTTATGTGTGTGTGGGGGGAGGGGGTCATTTTGTGTCATTTCAAATCCCCCCTTCATGAACCAAGATTTTTAAAAAAAATAAAAACAAAACAAAACAAAAAATTGGTAAAAATGTTTTCAAATATAATTCAAAATCAGTCGATTTTTTTCAAACCCTTTATTCACATTATTGCCATTGGAGGATCAATGGTACTTCAATTCTGTCCTATTTGGTTGATAATCTTTTCTAGTTGTTCATATTTTCACATAGTCAGAAACTGATAAGAATGAATGATTTCTAAGTTCAATTGTTCGGTGTCTCAATGGACATTTATATTTAGAAACTTGGGATTGGAGTGTGATATGATAGGTTTTGAGGGATGTTGATCATGAATTAGGGTAACTAGATGCTCTCACTAGACCCCAAGAGACTCAAACCTATTGAAAAATAATAATATTTAATCACTATAGGAAGTCAACTCAAATTATTATTAATAACATCCATTCTAAAATGGGTAAAATGGGAAAATGGGATCCCACATTGGGTATATGGGACAAGTTGAATTGGTTGAGTTTCTGTGAATAAATAAATCCAATTTCACTATTAATTAGTGTTATGCACAGTGATCGACACATAAAATATGGCTGAAAAATGGAAATAAAGTGCCCATGTCATAAATGAAATCATTATGGTGGGGGAGTTTTGATCCCAGATGAAAAAGGGATAAATTGACTTAGTTAAATTTTATTTGAGTTATATTAATAAAGTGATGAAATTAATGGACGATAATTTTTTGAACCAAGGGGAATGTAAGAATGGAAGGTTCCCAAAAATAATTTTTTAGTTCCATTTGATCTAATATTTCATCCCACCCTGAATTAGAACTTGAATTTGAATGTCATTTAGGACAATTATTATGTACATATAGGCGGCATGACATACTTGACAGTATATGAATTTGTGAGGCTTCTGAATTTTACTGTGTTTTTGAAGCTAGACATGACATCTTACTAGAACAAATTTGAATAGTCTTACCTACTATTGGTCATTTTACTCTGTTCTTAATGTTTAATCATTCACTTTTAGAACTAGAACACAAAAATAATCTTTCTATATAAAATTATGGGGAATGCAATTTTTTGAGGACAAGAAAAGTTGTATGTTTGGAGGAGCTTGATGTGGCTCATTTTTAACATCATTTTCCACACCAATTTTATATTTTTATCGACTTCTTTTAAACCAAAATTTTGTTTTTTATTAAATAATTGATAATTGATGTTATTTATTTCATAATTAGTAAAATATTCCATTTTAATTTAAATCATGTGTTTCTAGAGTTCATTATTGTAATTTTAAATAATTCTTAAATTAAATAAATTCATTTGAATATGAATTTTATTTTATATTGTTTTATTTTTATTGATTTTCATTCAAGTTATATAATCAATTCATTAATCAATTTTTTATTTTTATTTTTTTATATAAATAACACATTTACATTTTTAATTCTTTAAATAATTTAATTAGTTTAAAAATATCATTTTAATCAATTAATATTTATATTCATTAATTAATTATTTTATTAATTATTTAAATAATTAATTGATTAAATAGTGATTAAAATGTTTACAATCATTTTAAATTAGTTTTTTTATATCATTTAATCCATATAAATTTTTTCTTTTAAATAAATAATAATTAATTTTTTTATTTAACTTGGTTTTATTTATTTTCAATTAGTTTCTTATTATATTTGTTAATTAAATTGATTAATTTATTAACATATATTATGTTTTATCAATGTTTTAATTTATTTAATTTTTATTTGTTTTTCAGGTGAACATGTGGCACCATTTCCACCCTTTCTAGTACAACTGTTTCACATAACGCGATGCCACTGTGTCCACCACCTGACCGTGACACTGTTACCTTAAAACAGTGGCACAATTTCATTTTTATTCTTACACCAACTTTCTCCCTTCATGGTGGAACCGTTTCACCAATGGTGATGCAATACACCATGCCACCCTTTCTTTGCACAAATGGTGTCAACGTCTCAGCCACACAGTCTCACTATTCCCAGCACCCCTTATTCCCGGTCACTCCCCTATTCATCACACAGACCTCCCTTCTCTATTCTGTTATTTATATTGACACCACATGTTGATGTTTCCATTTTCACCACCACTATAGCACTATAAATCACCAGTAGAAATAGAAGAAACAGAGACACTCTAACCAGCATTTCAAAATAACGAACTCAGTTCAAAATCACAAACTGACACCAACAGTAAAAAAACACATAGCAACAGATCATGTAAGGAAAATCTGAAAACATTATGTTTCATTCAGAATCAATAATACACAAGCAATGTTTATAGATTCAATCCAAATCTAGAACATCCTCTTTTTTCATCCAATTCTTTCTTCCCTTTGGCAACCATAACTATCCACTTCCCCCAATCCGACAACACCTAAACCCTCTGCCATTTCCCTTCCCTTCATGATCTCACACAGTCAATTCCCACCATCCTTGTTCTACCACCCTTAGCACGAACCAATACTTCACCCCCTTCTTGCTTCAGGCCACCATGATCCAGGCTGCACCAACACCATCATCACACATTGCCAAAGTCTCTGCACCCTTCTTCAACGATGCCAAACCCTTCCCCTCTCCCGGACTCACCTGGTTCCACTGCCTCCTCCTCTAAGATGAACCTGAATCCCCAGTTCCACTACCTCCAACTCTATGTCGATCCAGTATCCCCTACGCTGAACCCCTTCGCCCCCACCTTTTTTCTTTATTATTTTTTTTGTTTTATTTTGTTTTATATAATAATTATACTTTAATAAATTTATATCTATATAATATAATACATATAATACAATTAATAATATATATATATATATATATATATATCAATTTTTAATATGAGATAACATAATAATAATGTCATTTTAATAGGAATGTAAATATAACTAATAAATATTTTAAATAAAATTATTTAAATGTATTATTATTATTAATATTTCATATTAGAATATATATAATTTAATAATTAGTTTCGTTAACTAATTTAATTAATAATATTAATATTTATTTATCTAATGGTAGAATCCTTTTATTTGTTTTTCGTGTTTTAATGTTGTTCATTATAGGTGGTGATGCTCTTAGTGGGGGTGATAACATGAAAATGTTCATTGAAGAAATGAAGTGAATATGGTGTTAGCTAAAAAGGTAGAGTACAATAACTGAGATTTCACTAAAAATATGGTGATGTGATCATAAACCCACACAATGTAAAACCTACCACCTGTTAGGAATTGTTGGAGGGTGGGTTGTTGCTTGGTGCACACTGTTCATTATTCAGTTAGATGAAATTGATCGAGTGACCATCACAAAATAAGTAGAAAATGGATGCTCCATGTTGAGTCTTGGGAACACTTTAAGAGAGATTCCATAGACAATGATTATTAGGTCATCAAAATTCTTACACAGGGCAAAGGATAGATCGAGGACTCCATAGCACTTCTCTATTGGTCCATTATTCAGAATTCCACTTCCATACATCTAGCGGTTTTGGAAATCCCAAGAGTCTTCACATCATTAGGGAGAAGATTTGAAGATTGGAAATTGAGTTCCTGATCCCATACCTTGATTCACCAAGAGGGACGTCGAGTTCATTCCAGCATCTCATCCACCATCAATTAGCGGGATTTGGTGTTTTTAGGGGATGAAGTATGGAGATGAATATTTTTCTCGATTCTCTATTTTGTGAATCTACATTCATAATGAACATACTTGTGTTAAACTATTTTAATTTGTTGAAGATGATCATGATGCTAGAATAATATTCTATGGGGGAATAGAGTGGAAAAATATATTTGTTGATCTATTGTTTACATATTCATTTTCTACTCGATATGTAACGCCCCGACCCTAGTTACCCAGAGTCGGTGCATTATTACATAACATTGGCATGATCACAAGAAAGATCAAATCTCGAAAGACCGATTGGTTTTGTAGCCTTGGAAACACTAGATATATTCATAAGTTTTACATTACATCATAAATTGAAAAACTACTACAACAACATAATGTCTCCACAGTCCACACTATTATCCCCTCATAATATCCCTGCAGGTCATTCATAACTTACTTCTTCACATCCTGGGAAAAATAAAACATAGAAAAGGGGTGAGCTCAAATTCCCAGTAAGGATAACAATATAGTGGAATCTTTCATAAATGAGAATAAACATTTAAGGCAATGTATAACTAAAACAACAGCCTTTCAAACTTGAACTTTCAACATTCTATGGCATAAATAAAATGAAATAATTCCATTTACTCATTAACATGGATATTCTACTAATCGAATAATCACATGTAAAATCACTAACCACTTTCTTAATGTTGGAATGCATAATTCTGAACTTTAATTTCTTTGTCAAGGCCTCGTCCCAAGACCTTGGGGCTAACTGTAACCGGAACCCAACCCGGAGTGCCTCTAATAACTGGACACCAACCCGGAGTGCCTCTAATAACCGGACACTAACCCAGAGTTTCTATAATAACCGGAGACCAAACCGGAGTTCCTCTAATAACCGGAGACCAAACTGGAGAGCTTACTTTTACCGGTCCCCAACCCGAAACCTACTTGTCTAACATATTCATCTGAATGAAAGGTTGAAATATAACATAAACATTTGGATTAAAAATAACTTATGAAATTTCAATACATTAAACAAAAACCAGGAGTGACATAAGAATAACGTATCCACTGTGAAAAATATCACAAAACCTTCAATAAAATATGGATGTTTTGTATCATAATAAATCAACTTCAAATAAGCATAAAATCCATCAAAAGATGTTGACATAGATGAAATCAAAACTATTTTGGAGAAGTATCTCTTTTTTTTAAAATCATTTTAAAAGTAACATAATTATAAAACAATACATTAAATTTGAAAATATTCTTATAAGCTTGTAAGGGAAGCTTCGACGATTTTATAACGGCGGAAAATAACCGCACCCGCCGTATAAGTTAAAAAAAACATTCTTACCTTAATTCTGTCGAAAAGGTTAAAAAGAACCTTGTTTGGAAAACGATGGAAAGATTCCTTTATAAACCACTTATAAAAAGTCAAAAAAGGGTATAAATGACTTTAACCCATATTCTTGTAAATAGTAAAAATGTTTTGAAATACATTTTGAAGAAACATGGATGTGGATGTTAAAGAGATCCCAGTAGATTATTACGTATAAACAACCTCGGATAATGAAGAGATTGTGAAATAACCCTTACCAATTTGGTAACTTATGAAACATACAACCCATGAAAGAGGTATCATACAATGAATATGTAAATACACATAAATTAAAGTTTATTACACAAAGAATATAATTATGGGCAGTACATACACCACACAAAAGGTAATGGTGGCAATATGGCATGAATCTCACGGAAATATGGAGTGAGATGAAAACCCCTTACCTTGTACTTTTCCTTGATTGGGGTAGGTTAACCTCCTATATAATGGTGAAATAATTTTTATTAAATTATACAAGAATCATATATATTAATATGATATCATATATGATCTTTTAATATTGATTTGATAATAATATCTTAGTATTATCGTTGTTTCGGGTGTTAACTTACTTGTTTTCTTTTATATATTTTGTTACGTAAGACATGTTTGTAAAGGATAGGTTGTATATTATTCATATCCAGAATGATATCATGTCCTTAAACTTCATTTTTTAAATCATCAAATGATAATTATACTTGAATGGATATGATGAATAATGAATCTCATCGCGTTCGTGGAGACGGTAGTCCGTACGTACGCACGAGCGACAATATCATTCTTTTGATATTAAAATAATATATAAATGGATGTTATATCATGTATACAGAATCCTTAACATGTTATATTTATTATTTACATGAGTTACACATCATTATTATACCATCCAAATAATATTATATTGAATAACAATTACACCACGATGTGGACACGGTAAGCCGTATGTACGCACGTATGGTGACATGTTATTCAAAGGGTGGATAGAATACTGAATATGGTTGTACCATATTTATAATAACATCACAGTATATATATGATACTGGATTTATTATTTTATAATGGTAACAACAAAGGAAGAAGAAGTGGAAGAAGAAATGAACTTAGAAAAGGGTGGTGAAATCATTACCTCTTCTTCGGGTTCTTCCTTTTGATTTGATCAAAAGGGCTCCTTAAGATGGATTTATTATCAAACTAAGGCCCCTAGGTTGTAGTGAGGGAAGTTGGGAGAGTATTTGGGAAAAGTTTGGCCGAACCAAAAGGCTTTGAAGGTGTGAATAAATGAGAAGGAAGAGTTTTCTTTTATAAGAGGGGTGAGGGGCACCTTTGGAAAAGCTAGAAATATTAATTTATAATAAATTCATATTCGGTTTCTAATTGTTCCAAAGTTGATTATTTAAATGTTAAGGTGGGTATGGGTCGAAAAAAACTCAACCAATAGAATTTAGACTGGTTTGGGTACTTATATTAACCTTATCTTTAAGTATTAACTCTAAGTTAATTAGTTTCACTTTTACAATGTCTCTTTGTATTTTTATATATTATGGTTAATAAACTTACTAAATACATCCAAGAGACCCCCAAGTGGTCCATTAATGATTAAACTATCATGATATAAGTCTCTTGGCCGAACCTTAGATTTTTAGGAATTTAATATCAATTAATAATATAATATTTTTTTAAGAACTCTTTTATGTCAATTTTGACACTATTCAATAGTTGATTTTTGTGAAACTCATAACAGATTGATTACTTCTAAAAAAGTCAATTATATCAATCCTAATATATCATATTATCCTGGAAAATTTGTTTAATTCATTAAAAGTTTCATAATATATTTATTTGGGTATTTATAATATCAATTATTTTACTTTTTCACTATTATAGTAATTACTTTATCATCATTGTGTCATAAATAAAATAAATTATTTAATGTCTAAAAATTATAAATAAAATATCAATATGTAGGAAATCTTTTTTTATTTCTAATTAATATTTTTAATCTAAAATCCAACATATATAACCCTATGTAACAATTGTTTTTCTAAAAGATATATGCTTGTGTCATTTTTGTATTCATTTTAACTTAATTAAAATAAAGTGTCATTATCACTTACAAGTGGATCCATGGGGTCCCAAAATCGACCCAAAGATTCCCATGGTCGACCATGTATCAAACAATAGGGTTAAGACACGTTTTAGGGTAATTTAGTATAATTATAATATTATTTTTTTAACCCTTATCTACCGGATTTACCCTTAACCATGGTAAATAAAATATTTACCGCAGTAATAATTCAAAATGTCTAAAAATAAAAGTTACCTATTTACACAATTTGAACATCCTGATTCCAAATATTGAATCCATTTTCCTAAATTCAAAACACAGAAGTGGCAGAAATTAATTTAAAATTAATTCCCGCTGTCAAAACAAAAAGTGTATTTTTAAGAGATAATAACTATCAAAAGATTGACACTTGTTTATGTTCGGTTTAATTGTAAAATTATGTCCAATGACCAACATTATATTAAATGGTAAAAATATATTCTAAATATACTTTAAAACTACTAAAATTCATAATTTATCACTATTAATTATTTTGATTAAAAAAGTTGTTTTTAATTAAAATTTAGTAATTTTCACTATTCATCAAAATATGAAAGTTATCTGAAAAGTACCAAAATTTCACCTTAGGCTAAATTCGATATTCTGAATCCAAAAATGAAGTCCATTTTAAAATATAAAATATATATAATTTCGAAAATTAGGTATTACTATTCATAACGGCTAGTTTGATTGGTTGTAGTGTGTGTTAAAACTCAAGGTTGCGTACAACACACGCTACTGTATTATTCAAAGAAAGTGTACCGTGGAAGCTTGGGATGTTTCATTTTATATTTTTTATATCCCCATTTAGTCAAAAAGTTTAAAATAGTGTATTTAAAAAGGGTTCACTATTAAAAGTTGATAAAAGTGCAATACTGAAAATGAATTTGTTCTTGCATTATATCTAAGAAACTCATAATATGGATTCTAAAATTATAAGGATTATATAAAGTTTAAAATTTAGATAATACTATTCATAACGTATTTTGAATGGCTTTTTTGTGTGTAAGTCATGGTTTGATTGAACTCGGTGTTGCGTGTAGTGCAAGTTATTGAATTATTTTGAAGAAATAACACACTATGAAATCTTGGGGTGTTAGATTTTCCCCTCCTTCAATAAATTGCGTCCTTGCAATTTGAAATTGTTCTTTAAAAATAAAAGGTTTAAAATAGAAAATATATTTGTGGGAAAACCCACATCGGAAATTGGGTTAATAAAATTTAGTTTTAATATGAGGAAATGAGAAATGAAAGGGTCACCACCAAATTATGATCTCGATTAGGAGAACATTGGAGGAAATTAGAGACATATAATTGGAGGAAAAATGTAAATATTTATAGGTAGTGATTGAGGTCATCAATCAAAAACAAGTATAAAATTGAGATCTTTAAATTCATCAATCTATGATGATTTTAAATACCATTGGTTCAACAAAACATAGGGTATTAGGATAACACATTTTTGACGTTTCAAAATATCTTAGTTGAAATCCCACATCAAAAAATGAATTAATGAGGCCTCTATTTAAAATAAAGAGTCGAAAGTATGAAGATTATCGAAAATAACACATACTAGGGTTCCATGTAGGAAAATATGGATATGGAAGAAAAATCTAACCATCAATTATCTGATGGAGAGTGGTAGAGAACATGGCTATGAAAAGGCCAACAATCCCAAAGCCATAAATTAGTGATGATTTAATGTACCATCTAGGAAAAAAAATTTATTCTAAATTTATTTTCTTAATATTGAGAAATTTATTTATGAGATTGGCTAAGATCATAAGGAGATATACTTACTTTATAATTAGTGTTTTATCCATTAATAAATTTCTACCACAAACTCATCTTTCACTCTAAAAGATAATAGAATGTAAAAAAAATTATATTTACACTATTCGTATAGGGTTCCAAAATAAACGAATTTAGAATTCATCTACAAGATCTTTTAATAAAAACTACATTATTTAATCCAGGACATCTCGTGGTCCAGTGGTAGGTGATACACCCTTGTCGCCCTTCGGTTGCGGGTTCAAGTCTCGCAGCCTTGCCGGACGCGACGGGTTGCCGCCCGACCTCCGGGTTGTCCTTTTATGGCAATCCAAAATAATCCAAACTAGAACTATCCAAAATCCTTCTGTCCAAACTCACAGTCCAACATTTATAAGGAAGGTAAACATAATATAGATCCTTTTTACCCCGTAATAGCATATGAATACCTTCATCATGTATTACCATATTCCTTATTAATTACATTAATTCTCCCTTATTCCATATAGAATGCTGGATATACCAAAAATGTTTTAAACCCCAACAATGATGGAATATACAAGTCATTAATCAGTTCCAAGGTAGTCAAGAATATCCAATATAATTTATCCAAAACAATCACATATTATTCCAAAAGCACTACCTCAGTATCAGAACTATATTATGATTTATCATTCTCTCAACCATATATTTTCCAAAAATTTATCCTTCTATTGAGTCACTTTTCTTTGTTCCACACAATATCAAGTCCTTAATGAAATAGTACTGCAGTACAATCCTTATATACTCCATAATTATTATAACAAGTACATTGTTGATACAACACTCAATTGACATAATCAACATAAGAACTATAATCATTCCTCTTCATCTGTGGTAGTATCATAACTTGATTATTATCCAATAACATCATTTGTGGCATAGTCTGAGGACTGGGACATGGGTTCGCGTAGTGTCCAAACTCCTTGCAAATGAAGAATTGTACATTTAAAACCATTTTCTTACCCTTGCAGTCACGTACTTTGTGTCCTTTTCCTCCACACTTATAATAAACTCCCATTCCTTTCAGGCAAGTTCCAGGGTGTTTCTTTCCGCAGTTACCACATATGGGAAAATTATTTTTTTCCCTCTTCCCTTTATCCATCTTTCTCTCTTCCATCCTTTTCTTCTCTTGCTTCCCTTCAAAGCCATAGGACTCAGTAAACTCTTTACTTATCTTATCAACACATGATATTATTTCGTCATATGATGATAATACATTGGAGACTATTTCTCTTATAAATTCTAGCTTAAGACCATGAATGATATGATCCTTCCTTCTCTTTGGATCATGTGCATTTCTGGAGTTCTCATTCCTTCTAATAGGCGCCATTTCTAAACAATGGAATACACTAGATCAGTTTATGAATCAAAATACATAATCCCATACTTAAAAAACACTTAACATAAATTGAACTATTTATGGATATAATCCATAATCATAAAAATGTCTCCATTGAGGATGTATATACTCATAACCCCTTCATAATGATTTGTAAAGAAAATGATAGTTATCCTAAGCATATCCCCTGGGAGTGTCGTAACCAAGAGTGCAGCAAGGCCCGTTGTCGTGCACCAGTTCCCGTTCGAGTCTAGATCAAAGCGGTGTTTTCTGGTTTTACCCCTTGGTACATCTGTGCCAGAGCCGCCTCTACCTGCTCGTATCCAGACAGGGATGTATTGCTCGGAAAACTCACAAAATCTCTACAATACCAAAATTCTAGGAAGTTCTTCTATACTAATCCTCAAAGTTCATCTTAGGACTACATGCTCTAATCAGAGTTTATCTAAATCTAGTTTCCAAGGTTTGTACTAAACTTCCTCTGATACCAACTGTAACGCCCCGACCCTAGTTACCCAGAGTCGGTGCATTATTACATAACATTAGCATGATCACAAGAAAGATCAAATCTCGAATGACCGAATGGTTTAGTAGGCTTGGAAACACTAGATATATTCATAAGTTTTACAATACATCATAAATTGAAAAACTACTACAACAACATAATGTCTCCACAGTCCACACTATTATCCCCTCATAATATCCCTGCAGGTCATTCATAACTTACTTCTTCACATCCTGGAAAAAATAAAACATAGAAAAGGGGTGAGATCAAATGCCCATTAAGGATAATAATATAGCGGAAACGTTCATAAATGAGAATAAACATTTAAGGCAATGTATAACTAAAACAACAGCCTTTCAAACTTGAACTTTCAACATTGTATGGCATAAATAAAATGAAATAATGCCTTTTACTCATTAACATGGATATTCTACTAATCGAATAATCACATTCAAAATCACTAACCACTTTATTAATTTTGGAATGCATAATTCTGAACTTTAATTTCTTTGTCAAGGCCTCATCCCAAGACCTTGGGGCTAACTGTAACCAGAACCCAACCCGGAGTGCCTCTAATAACCGGACACCAACCCGGAGTGCCTCTAATAACAGGACACCAACCCGGAGTTCCTCTAATAACTATAGACCAAACCGGAGTTCCTCTAATAACTGGAGACCAAAACGGAGGGCTTACTTTTACCGGTCCCCAACCCGGAACATACTTGTCTAACATATTCATCTGAATGAATGGTTGAAATATAACATAAGCATTTGGATTAAAAATAACTTATGAAATGTCAATACATTAAAAAAAACCATGAGTGACATAAGAATAACGTATCCACTGTGAAAAATATCACAAAACCTTCAATAAAATATGGATGTTTTGTATCATAAAAAATCAACTTCAAATAAGCTTGAAATCCATCAAAAGATGTTGACATAGATGAAATATAAACTATTTTGGAGAAATATCTCTTTTTTTTAAATCATTTTAAAAGTAACATAATTATAAAATAATACATTCAATTTGAAAATATTCTTATAAGCTTGTAAGGGAAGATTCGACGATTTTATAACGGTGGAAAATAACCGCACCCGCCGTATAAGTTAAAAAAAACATTCTTACCTTAATTCTGTCGAAAAGGTTAAAAAGAACCTTGTTTGGAAAACCACGGAAAGATTCCTTTATAAACCACTTATAAAAAGTCAAACAAGGGTATAAATGGCTTTAACCCATATTCTTGTAAATAGTAAAAATGTTTTGAAATACATTTTGAAGAACCATGGATGTGGATGATAAAGAGATCCCAGTAGATTATTACGTATAAACAACCTCGGATAATGAAGAGATTGTGAAATAACCCTTACCAATTTGGTAACTTATGAAACTTACAACCCATAAAAAAGGTATCATACAATGAATATGTAAATACACATAAATTAAAGTGTATTACACAAAGAATATAATTATGGGCAGTACATACACCACACAAAAGGTAATGGTGGCAATATGGCATGAATCTCACGGAAATATGGAGTGAGATGAAAACCCCTTACCTTGTACTTTTCCTTGATTGGGGTAGGTTAAACTCATGTATAATGGTGAAATAATTGTTATTAAATTATACAAGAATCATATATATTAATATGATATCATATATGATCTTTTAATATTTATTTGATAATAATATCTTAGTATTATCGTTGTTTCGAGTGTTAACTTACTTGTTTTATTTTATATGTTTTGTTACGTAAGACATGTTTGTAAAGGATAGGTTGTATATTATTCATATCCAGAATGATATCAAGTCCTTAAACATCATTTTTTAAATCATCAAATCATAATTATACTTGAATGGATACGATGGAGAATGAATCTCATCGCGTTCATGGAGACGGTAGTCCGTACGTACGCACGAGCGACAATATCATTCTTTTGATATTAAAATAATATATAAATGGATGTTATATCATGTATACAGAATCCTTAACATGTTATATTTATTATTTACATGAGTTAAACATCATTATTATACCATCCAAATAATATTATATTGAATAACAATTACACCACGACGTGGAGACGGTAAGCAGTACGTACGCACGTATGGTGACATGTTATTCAAAGGGGGGATAGAATACTGAATATGGTTGTACCATATTTATAATAACATCACATTATATATATGATACTGGATTTATTATTTTAGAATGGTAACAACAAAGGAAGAAGAAGTGGAAGAAGAAATGAACTTAGAAAAGTGTGGTGAAATCATTACCTCTTCTTCGGGTTCTTCCTTTTGATTTGATCAAAAGGGCTCCTTAGGTTGGATTTATGATCAAAATAAGGCCCCTAGGTTGTAGTGAGGGATGTTGGGAGAGTATTCGGGCAGAGTTTGGCCTATCCAAAAGGCTTTGAAGGTGTGAAGAAATGAGAAGGAGGAGTGCCCTTTTATAAGAGGGGTGAGGGGCACCTTTGGAAAAGCTAGAAATATTAATTTATAATAAATTCATATTCGGTATCTAATGGTTCCAAAGTTTATTATTTAAATTTTAATGTCGGTATGGGACGAATAAAACTCAACCAATAGAATTTAGACAGGTTTGGGTACTTATATTAACCTTATCTTTAAGTATTAACTCTAAGTTAATTAGTTTCACTTTTACAATTTCTCTTTGTATTTTTATATAATATGGTTAATTAACGAACTACATACATAAAAGCGACCCCCAAGTGGTCCATTAATGATGAACCTATTATGATATAAGTCTCTTGGCCGAACCTTAGATTTTTAGAAATTTAATATCAATTAATAATATAATATTTGTTTTAAGAAATCTTTTATGTCAATTTTGACACTATTCAATAGTTGATTTTTTTGAAACTCATAACAGATTTATTACTTCGAAAAAAGTCAATTAAATCAATCCTAATATATCATATTATCCTAGAAAATTAGTTTAATTAATTAAAAGTTTCATATTATATTTATTTGGGTATTTATAATATTAATTATTTTAATTTTTCACTATTATAGTAATTACTTTATCATCATTGTGTCATAAATAAAATAAATTATTTAATGTCTAAAAATTATAAATAAAATATCATTATGTAGGAAATATTTTTATATTTCTAATGAATATTTATAATCTAAAATCCAACATATATAACCCTATGTAACAATTGTTTTTCTAAAAGATATATGCTTGTGTCATTTTTGTATTCATTTTAACTTAATTAAAATAAACTGTCATTATCACTTACAAGTGGATCCATGGGGTCCCAAAATAGACCCAAAGATGCCCATGGTCGCCCATGAATCAACCAATAGGGTTATGACACGTTTTAGGGTAATTTAGTATTATTATAATATTATTTTTTTAACCCTTATTTACCAGATTTACCCTTAACCATTGTAAATAAAATATTTACCGCAGTAATTATTCAAAATGACTAAAAATAAAAGTTACCTATTAACAAAATATGAACATCCTGATTCCAAATATGGAATCCATTTTTCTAAATTCAAAACACAGAAGTGGCAGAAATTAATTTAAAATTAATTCCCGCTGTCAAAACAAAAAGCGTGTTTTTAAAAGATAATAACTATCAAAAGATTGACACTTGTTTATGTTCGGTTTAATTGTAAAATTATGTCCAATGATCAACATTATATTAAATGGTAAAAATATATTCTAAATATACTTTAAAACTACTAAAATTCATAATTTATCACTATTAATTATTTTGATTAAAAAAGTTGTTTTATATTAAAATTTAGTAATTTTCGATATTTATCAAAATATGAAAGTTATCCGAAAAGTACCAAAATTTCACCTTAGGCTAAATTCGATATTCCTAATCCAGAAATGAAGTCCATTTTAAAATATAAAATATATATAATTTCGAAAAGTAGGTATTACTATTCATAACGGCTAGTTTGATTGGTTGTGGTGTGTGTTAAAACTCAAGGTTGCGTACAACACACCATACTGTATTATTCAAAGAAAGCGTACCGTGGAAGCTTGGGATGTTTCATTTTAAATTTTTGATGTCCCCGTTTAGTCAAAAAGTTTAAAATATTGTATTTAAAAAGGGTTCACTATTAAAAGTTGATAAAAGTGCAATACTGAAAATGAATTTGTTCTTGCATTATATCTAAGAAACTCATAATATGGATTCTAAAATTATAAGGATTATATAAAGTTTAAAATTTAGATAATACTATTCATAACCTCTTTTGAATGGCTTTTTTTGTGTGTTAGTCATGGTTTGATTGAACTCGGTGTTGCGTGTAGTGCAAGTTATTGAATTATTTTGAAGAAATAACACACTATGAAATCTTGGGGTGTTACACGATAACTTTCACTCTTTATCTCATTTTCAAGCAAGTTATTTTATTTTAAATGTCATGTAGCAGTGAAAAATTGGTCTTGATTGGAACCGATTACTAACTATTTCCAATATGGCTATTTAACTGAAAAGTTCATCAAGCTCAAGAGAGAGGGATATTCACTGAGTTCAACATAAAAGTTGATCACAGAGAATGATTAATTTTAACAATTACTTGATCGAGTGATTTCTACAGTTGAGATAACCATAGAGATTATTTAGTCAAATGTTGAGCAGATGAAAAATCTGTCCAACCACTCTCAATCACATCCATATCCTTTCATTTAAATGCATAAATAATGAAAAAATTATATTGAATCTATCCATTTGATTTCCCCTATTCTATCATATTGAATTTTCAATCTTTTTTCCACTACAAGTTTTCTACCTGTTGCTTGTACTTCCCCCATTGCATTCACTAGTTCACCTTCACATCCTCACACATAGATTTTCACTCACTCCACTTCTCCACAACCAATTGTTTTCTGTTTTTTGCGTGTTTTTGAATATTTTAATTTTTTTGATCACCAATAATAACTATTGGCCTCCCTTTGGTGCGAACCTCTCCTTCCACTATTCTAAGTAGTAATACGAGGTAAATTTTAGTTTGTCCCTCATGCCCAATATTGCGCAGGCATGTTGTTTTCTTGGTTGGGGCCAATTCTGATAAATTAAGAACCCTCTTATGAGATAACATTTGACAACACTAAGTGAGACACTTGGTTAGGGATCAAAGTAAGGTTTATCCAAGAAAAAAGTACAGGAAACATTGTTTTTGGGAATGTAATCAACCAAAAATTTGATTTAAAATTACCAAACCTCAAAAAATCTCCCTATATTGAACTCAAATCATCAATATAAATATAATAAAATTTATAGTGGTAGATAAATTAATTCTGAAGACTCCATATGTCCATTCTTAAGGATTAAAATGACATTTTGAAGGTCATGACCCATCCTCGTAAGAGATCCTCATCTCGTGTGTTTTCCTCCCTATCACTCGTGTTTCTAGCATCCTTTAGATGGGTGTATTATTCTATTTTTTTGTACATATAGATATATGTTTATATATATCAAATCCATAGAATGTTGTATATTGGTATCAGATCTTGATTATGCTCCACATTGTGATTACAATTCATCCACTTCAAAATATTTATTTCCATTGCTGAGAGTTCATTGTCTGTCTTGAGGTGTGTTGCATATAATTCAAATTCCAATGTATTTTTTTCAAGTATGTGCATTTAAATATAGATTTACTATTTGATGAATAGTAATTTAATTTATTAACACGAATTAATATTCTTGGTAAATTAATTAATTAATAGAATGTGATTTATAATAATTAATAATTTAATTAATTATGGTATTTCATTATTGTTAAATTGTATTAGTTTCATGTAGAAAAAAATAATTGGATTTTTTTATTTTTAAATTGGATAAATTGAAATAATGAAAATTTTATAAAATATTTGGATATTAATATTATTCAATTTGTTTAATTAATTTTGGAATTAATTTTTTAGAATTGACTTTATTATGAAAATGATTGAAATGTATTAATTAAAATTTTAATTAATTAAATAATTTTTTTATTGTGGAATGTGAGAAGAAGGTTAATTTTTAATAACATTGAATTCTTTTATATATGTGATATGTCTTTTTTACATATAAATGGTATGTGGGACATGGAATAATCATATAAATACCATTTAGGGTACTAGTCATGGAGTTATATACCCATATCCATGAATGTGAATATTTTTTTGGGGTATGGATAGATGCTCCAAATACACATGTGGTGTTGGACATTGACTGATGCTCCAAATTCACATGGGTTTCTAGATTCAATTATTTATTCCCATGTGCTGTCATTGTACTATGGATCCAATTGGCTGTGATATGAATTGAGATGATAACAAGTAATAATATAATCTTGTTATAGGATATCCCTAGGGTATAGCTAAGACTCTAGTCTAAGACGATGTAGTTATTGAGAGTTTGGGTTTCCTTGGGAACCTAAATAATTATGTGGTTAAATAAAGATTAATTGAATAAATGTAAATAATAGAAATTATTTATTCTATTTTATTCATTATAAAAATGTATACAAATTTATTGTATGGATATTGATTTTGACACTAATGGTAGTGGTCTATTCAGTTGTACTCACACCATATTTTTATTTATTGATCGGTACTCCAATAGATATCAATTTGGCTGGATATGATAAATAAAATGGACCTGTTTAAGTAGTCAATGATGGGATATATAATGGATTTGGGAAAAAATGTTGACAGGGATCCTCTTGGGTGTTTTCAATAAATTTATTTATCTTGGGGTTTACATAATGAAATGTGACATTTATTTCATAACATATATACTATTTATTTTTTGGATATTGTATTACATATGTGGTTATCATGTGATATTTGTATCATTCTGGTTATGGTCATATCTACTATTTTTTATTTAGTTTATGTTGTTGGGAATCATTGATAATGACTGTATAGTCTCCCCATAATCGATATTGATCCTCATTTTTAGTCGAATACCCATGGTGTATAGAGAGACATGCCAGATGTAAAATTTTGAACAAGTTTATGGAACCGGTAGGTATCACCCATGCCTGGAAATTACAATGTGGTATCAAAGGAAGTTTCCTTTATATTATTTTTCTAACTATTTGGGGATAGTATACCAGAGAAAATGATGAGTCAGACCACGTTTAAGAGATTGTGCATGGGCATATATAACCCATGTACAAGGGCCATGTACCCATGGTGGTATTGTAGTTAATGATGTGTGTAGTTATAATTGGTTTTATTTCACCTCTATTGAGGCACTTGTTTTCTGATATGGTTATTGTATCTGAATTTTCCATCTATTTAAAAATATTCCAGAAATGGAATATGAGATGACTAATAATGGATTATTCATGAACTCCAGATTATTTTGTAGTGTGAATTAATTTTTGCATGAAATGAGAAAACTTATTTTGGGTATGTTTATGAAATTGAAAAGATTTTCCATACTTTTGTAGTTCTAATGGAAAATGGGCTCTAATGTGAAATTGTAACTCCATAATGATGAAGAATATAAATAAATTTCTCTCTAATGTGGAACATGAATAATGATAATTACATTACCATATTTTAACTATATCCTTGTTTTATGATTGTTAAGGATATTGGCAGCACCTCGATTCAGACAGTGTGGTGGGGGTGGGGGAAATGAATTGGGATAACATTATATGAATTCCCAAGAATGAGTTAATTTTTTGTTATATATTCAAATACATGTCTCGATAATTATAGAAAAAGTTTTCTGTTATGATGCCTACTGAGATAATGATAGTATTAAATGGATTGGGATGATCCTATGATGGAGGAATCTAAGGAACCAGTCATCCTAGGTGTGGATGTTCTAGTGTGAGAAAATTTCTTGGTTCGTGAATTTTATATAAGGAGACCCATGGATGATAGTGAATACTATATTCTCTTAAATTGGAGTTTTATTTTAAGCACCCAACATACATTTACTATAGAGTGTGGACTGTAGGTCTCTTAATTTTTGATTCAGCGCATCCAAACAATTCCAGATCACTTAGAGAATCCTATAGAAAAGTGATTCAAAATGGTTACTTACATATTACTTGGTAAACCAAATTTTTGATTAAACATCAGGACATAGAATAGAAATCTATAGGTCATGATGTCAATGACAATTTTGGGGATGTTATTAGTGAACTTTACCAAGATAATTTGATGTATGATAGGGTAGTTTGGTTTAAGTTAGTGAATCAATGGACTACGTCTATGTTGAAATATATAGATCTCATTATATATTTTAAGTTCATTTATCTAGTATTTCCAAGAGATGAGTCTATGATAAAAAATATATTTTTGGAATGTATTAAATGTGAAATTAATTCCCATTTGAATAATATTAGATAAAATTGATTTCATATGTGGTAAATCATGATCTCATATCCAAGGGAACCTAAAAAAAGATTCTAGTTGAGGACATGTGGTTTTAGTTGTATAGTTGATAATTATTAATTACCTAATCATGAAGTGTAACTACAAGATTTTTATCCATGGTGATATTGATAATAGTAGTCTCAGCAAAATTATTGTTTCATATAACCTTTCCGAGAATATCTACCGCAAAAGCAATTGAGTATGCCACTATCATAAACACAATATCTAACAACCATTAGAGTGCTCATATGGTTGTAGGATGTGAAATCTATATAAGTTTTACTGTAGAATATGATACAGGTATAGTCATATAGTATATATATAGAATCATAGTGTAAGAAGTGGGTAATCTACAGCATATTATTTGGGTAGCTGGATTTTTTATTTTCACATGGAGGTAGAGGTAGTGGACATGGTCATTCTAGAGTAGAGAACCCATATAAGTAGACTGGTGAAGCTTATGGGACTCATGCTTCATCACAGGTATGCAGGGTAAGATATTTGCATGCCATTCAACATATATTAAAGGATAGCATGGATGGAACATTGATAGTAAGATATAATATTTTTGTATATGCATTAATTTTATGGACATATTCGATACTGGTGAATATCATTATTTTATTTATTCACATCATTTGAATGAGTTTAGTGTAATATTTGAGTTTTTTAGTGGTGTTATTATGATACAAACATAATTAAGAGTATGATTGGGATTCCAATATTTGTTCCATTGGTGTTTTCTCATGGTTGGGGAGTATCGTTTCCTTTAGGATATTAATATTTTTGATATGTCAGAATTTTCCCTAATTATGATTATAAAATGATAAGTTCCATACTGAACCGACATATATTTTTACCACATGAGACTGAATTTCACGTATAAAATGGTTAAAATTATATTAACCAAAGAGACTAGGATATCCCAGTAGGCTATAAAAGGGCAGTACATCAATTATTAGGGGAGATCACTACCCCTGAAAATAGTCTATTCCATGATGTTGATGGTGTAATGATGTAGGTCTATCCGCCCATAATAGATATGTTCTCAGGGAAGATTCCTATAAAATCATTTGGGATTCCACCGGACAGAGATGTGGATTTTACGATTACACTCATGGATGGTGTTAAGCCAGATTGTATTCGTCCTTTTAGAATTGAATGAATATAGATTCAAGAGATAATTAATCTGAAGGAAGAGATGTTCAAAATTGGATTTTTCTATCCGGTTACATCTACATTGGGTTCTCCAATTTTTTTAATTTAAGGTTAACAGGATGTTGTGCATATATGTTGAAAACCAGATGATGAACCAGAAAATAGTGAAGAACCAGTATCCTTTTCCACATATCAATTATATATTTGACTAACTCTTAAGAGCTTGTGTTTTCTCCAATATTTATTTGAGATTTTGGTATCATCATTAATTAGTAAAATGTTATGATATACAATGGAACACATTCAGAATTTGTTATGGAATTTATTATTTCGTTGTAATTCTATATGTTTTGATGAATGTGCATGTTGTTTCTATTGCCCTAATGAAAAACTATTCTATCTATATTTAGATCATTTTGGGTTTGTGTTTTTGGATAAAAACTTTTTTTATGTCGATGATTTGATTGATCATGAACAGAATCTTGAAATCATATTGATAACAATGAGGTGGCATCATCTATGTGGAAACATGTCTTTGTTTTGGATTTTATTGATCAAGTAAAATTTATGGGTAACATAATCTCAATGTAATGTGTCTTAGTGGGCCATTGGAAGGATCAAGGAGAGGTTTTGAGGGAGAACCCTCAGAATATTTTTTTCTTCAGTTTTATTGGGTTTTAGGGACATTATTCATGAATAATCTATGAAATTTTATTATTTTATAACCCAATTTAGATACTGAAAAATGTTGATACTTTATGACTGGTTAGAAGTATGAAATAATTATTTCCATTCGTGGAAATGTTTCTTTAACATCAACACCAATCTTAATCTTACCCGATACATGTGATGAGTATACAACATTTTTATGCTTATGGGATCGTGTGTAGATTATTATTTGTGTTTAGAGACTGAGATTTGGTGTATGGTTCTTGATAGTTGGGACAATATAAAAAAACTTCACAATTCATGACCTATAATTAGTTGTAGTGTTTTCTGATTTCAATTATTGGTGGCATTATCATTTTGTTATTATTTTAATTTTTTTATTGATAATCATTATTGAAGAATATTTTTTCATAGTGAGATTGGAATATCCAATAATAGATATGAGTTCTTTTATGATATCATTTCTATTAGTGCTGGCATATACTCCCAAGAAGTGAAACAGTTTGGGTGCTGCTTTTTTCAAAAGAACCCAGTCAAAGGTGGAACAAGAGTCTCATAATGAGTTAAAAAACATAAAATATTAGGGATAGATTCATGTAGTTGTTCAAAAGAGTCGGGAGACAATGTATCTCATATGAATTTTAGTGGAGTACACATAATTTATTGGGTTCTATTATATAAAGTATGAGGACCCAAAATATTTGTCCATGAGGAAAATTCATGATTGTGGGGAGACAACATCAGACATGAGGATAAATTGGGTTGTGATCATCTATTTGAGAAATAGGCTTATTGTCCATATGATTATTCTAGTGGATTTGATTCATGATTTTCATTCCTAAAAGTGGGTGGGGCATCCATGTGTGACAACAATGTACTGTGACGAAAATCAACTGATTTGTTGGATTGGAATTATAATGGAGACAAAAGGATTCATGAATAGATTCTATACATTTCAATAGGTGATAGAAGAGCATCATTGACCTGATAAATTACATAAACAATTTTCCTTTTAGAATGGAAGTGGGACAATGATACCACCAAAAATTTGGTCATTACCCCATGAATTCCTTGGGAAAATAAAACTATTCGGAAGATTTTTGACCGTTTGAATAAGGTGGAAAATTTCATAGCTATAAAGGGTACATTCATAGTGGAGGATTGAGGATATTGATTGTGCCGGAGATATTTCATATTGATGGGGTACAAAAACCATTATTTCAGACTAGGACTCACATATTACATCATTCATTTGGCAGTTGTTGTAGAATGTTCATAGAACCAATTTTTTATTGAGTATGTATTTCCACACATATATACAATGGAAGTATATAAGGTACTATATAAGTTCTTGAGGATATTATTTTGGAAAGTTTCATATCCTTTAGTTTATTTTGTGATAAGATCCAAGTTCCATTAGATTACACCTATAAAAATAGTTATCAGAAATCTATTCTGATTGAACCATATGAGGAACCTTGTGGATGGAATTATAAATAACCTATATCCTGGATTGAAAATATTGAGTTAAAAATATTTTTATTGAGTAACATTTTGGGGATGTTGGATTTGTTTCATATAATTTAGAATCATATGGTTATGATTCATAGTAAATAGAAGTCATATACTGATAATTTATGATTCCCTTAGAGAATTTAATGAGGGTGATCTTGTATTCCATTAGGTGTCACCTAGGCTAGGTCAACACATTATACATAGATACAGAAGTCTAGTTCCTAGATTTTTTGGAGATTTTAATTATGTGGAGGGAATTAGGCTGGTGGAATTTCAATTATCTCATCCACAAAGATACAGTTCATCAAATGAATTTTTTATGTTGTTAAAACATCGATAGTATCATACTGACAGACTAAATTTTATTGATGGTGATGATGTTGAGCATGAGATAGATGAATCATTAGGGATAATCTAATACATGTGTTGGATGACAGTGAGAATGTTTTTGGTTAATGTTTGTGCAGATAGTTTTTGTATTAGTGAATCATGGGCGTTTGTAGGACGAAATGTGGGGGAAAAGATGATTTTTGGGATCATTTCCCCATTAATTTGTTTCTCAGAATCATAGAGATTCATGGGAGTGTAGCTTCAGGATAAGCTGTTAAATGGTGGACATAATCTATGGTCATAATAATTTTTGTAGATATCTTGATCTTCTTTTCAGGAATTATTTTTACCTGTGTGGATTATATTTTTACTGTGTAAAAATTAGATGTTTTGGAGTGTAATGGGGATGCTCATAGTTGGTTCTTGATTTTACAAAACTACACATTGAACCAAGATTATCGTGAACCCTTGAGATATGAGGTATTCACTATTGGCACATGGTTGGATCAATAATTTATCCTATTAGTAGAAACAATGAAATTAGCATATTTTATGTGCATGGTTAGGGTTTATAGTTAGAGGAAACCATGTGACCCATACATGAAAATTTTAATAATAAATTTAATATAATGATTTTTGTTAAAATACATGAACCTCAATAAGTAAACCTACATGGACCCAAACTAATCCCTAACATTTTAATCTCATTTTTATTGTAGAGACCCGTATCTTGAATTACATGAAAATTAAATTACTTTTGTGGAATACTAAGTACATAACAAAAACACACACACAAGGATTGTAATAGTTTAGTGTCTTTGGAAACTCGGAACTTAATCTTCTAATCGTGGTGAAAGATCTTCAATATCTCCCATAAAGATCTTCCCTTTTTTTACCTAAAACCTTTCTTTATATCCTGGGGAAAAGAAAACATAAAAGGGTGAGATCAAATGCTCAGTAAGGGTAAACAAAAGAAAAATCAATCACATCATATTCATAAGAACATAACTTTTGGAAATCTTAACCTGAAAAAAAGAGCATAATTTCTTAACATGGGATAAATCATAGTAGTGAAATGAAATCCCAATATAACTTAAAACATGAAACTTTGTGGCATACACACATAATCATAGAGAATCATTTCTTGTTAGTCAGGACTCATTGCCAAGACTATCTTAGTGGACAAAGTCCCTTTCTGAATCGAGTGACCCTCGTTTCAGTCCTCTTTCACTGAACCGGTATAACCTACCATTCCAGCCATGTCTATCTCATGAGATATGAAATCTTTACCCAATTCATTGGAGGGAGATATAGGTACCACCCATCTTATAATTAATCCTTTCTTATGTGTGACACACAATCATAAACCATACATCATAGCGTAACCTATGTAATAAAAATGGGATTCTTAAACAACATGACATCATAAAACAATTAATATAAGATAAAGGAATTCATAAAAATATTTCCATCACAAAATAATCAAACCAATGTAATAATAGGGATAAAAACAGAATTCTTTTATTATATTAGATGGAAAATAATTTTGATAAAATACTTGAACTCCATTCTTGAGGAAAACATCCTTTCTACTTCAAAAACATTTTTCCTTTCATAACATGTCATACGACTTTAAAATAAAATAAGTTGATTAAAAATAAACATTAAAACTTGTAAAGGAAGTTTCTTGGAAATAATGTTTTAAAAATCCATTCATGCCGTATAAGTTAAAAAAAACATTCTTCGTACTTTTGTCGGAAAAGTCAAAAAAGTACCTCGTACGAAAAACGACAAAAGATTCCTTTAATATCGTTTACTAAAAACTCACCGAAGGGTAAAATTGGATTTAAAAAATTGTATGTGGATGGAAATAATATTACATATTATATAAACATGGATATGGATGATAAAATACACCCCAGTAAATTTCAAAGTATAAACAATCTTGGATAAAAATGAGATTGTGATATTTCCCTTACCTTAAGTCCGATTTGCATCGTAAGTGTCTGAACCTCCTGTATAATGATTTAAATAATGTCATTAACTTATTACAGAATCATATTCATTGTTATGATATCATATATGGTTCACTTATGACTTTATATTACCCATTATTTTGTAAATTCCATGTTAAAGAAGCATTTTGGGTAAAATTGTTTCATTTATCGTAGGTGTTTGGACTTGTTTTTCTTGACATTATTATTACTTATATCATGATTTACTTACTTCCAGAATATAAAGTATGATTTATATATCATATATATTCAGTATATATATATATATATATATATATAATAGATAGATAAATGAAATGAAACACACCGTTCATGGAGATGGTAGTCCGTACGTACGCATGAACGCTGCTTTCCATTCCTTATTGTCTTGAATCTCATCGCGTCTTGGAGACGGTAGTCCGTACGTACGCACGAGCAATGATATCGTTCCCATGGTCATGGAATTGTGTTGAAGTGTTTGTATACTATTTCAGTATCAATATCATTTTATAATAATCATATATAGTTATCATTACACCATTATACCCATCCTATTAAGGTGGTGGCGGAAAATAGATTACACCACGGCGTGGAGACGGTATTCCGTACGTACGCACGCGCAGTGATTTCATTTTTCCGTAGGATGGATAAAAGGTGAATTAGGGTTGTTTCATATTTATAATAACATATCTTTATGTAAGTAATACTGATGTTATTACTTTGTCATGAAAAAACTAAAGAAGAAGAAGTTGAAGAAGAATGAAATTGAAAAGATCGGTAATGGATATTACCTCTTCTTTGAAACGCCTCTTTGAATCCTCCACTTAGGGAACTAATATTGGTCTTTGAAGAAGACCAGGACCTCTAAGATTATTCTAGGGAAGTGGAGAAGAGATTTTGGAAGGGGTTGGCCGAGCATGAGTGCTCAAATTGGTGTGAGGAGGAGGGGGAGGAGGTGTCCTTTTATAAGGGAGGAGAGGGGCACCTTAGGAATATTTCAAAATATTATTTTATATTAAAGTCAAAATCGGTTTATAATGGTTCCAAAGGGTCTTATTTCTAAGCTAAAGTGGGGATGGGTCTAAATACTATCAACCAATAGGATTTAGACAAGTTTAGGTTATTATTTTAACCTTATCAATTAGATTTAACTCTAATTTAAATAATATAACTTTTACCGTGTCTTTTTGTTTTCTTACACTATATGGTTAATAAACTTACTATAACATGCCAAACGAAACCCAAATTGTTTATTATTAATTTATATATCCTTATCTAAGTCATTTGGCCGAACCTTAGATTTTTAGGAATAAAATAACAATTAATAATATAATATTTGATTTAAAAACTATTTTGTGTCAATTTTGACACTATTTGATATATGATTTTTGTGAAAGTCATAACAGAATTATATGTTCGAAAAAGTTTATTAAATCAACACTAATATATCATAGTAACCTAGTAAATTAGTGGAATTCATAAAAAGTCTCAAATTAAATTTATTTTGGTGTTTATAACATCAATTATGTCAATATTTCATTAATAAGATAATTACTGCATCATCATTGTGTCATAAATAAAATAAATTATATAATGTCTAAAAATGACAAATAAAATACCATTATATAGGAAATCCTTTTATCTTGGTAATTAATATTTATAGTCGAATTTATCTTATGTATAACCCCATATTAAGTATGATTTACTTATTAAACATTGATTTTAACTATTTTAACTATTCATTAAATAAAATAATATTAAATGTCATAATCTAATCCAAGTGGACCTAAATGGTCATATTATACTCATAAGGTTGTTTTTGGTCGAATTACACTTATACAATAGAATTAGGACATGTGTTAGGGTAATAGTAATATCATATTTACCCTTAGTTACCCTATTTACTATTAACCGCGGTAAAAAAAATAAAAAGTTACTATTCACCAAAAAAATTATTTTTTTCTCATTGAACCAAATTTTACTTACTGATATCAACCGTGTCTGTCGGATTTTCGAAATTCCATTCATAGAAGTGGTAAAATTAGGTTTTATGAAAAATTCAGTTTTTAACCTACCACTTAGAGGTTTCACTATTCATCAAAAATTGAAGTTTTTCAGAAAAATGCAAAAAATTCACCCTAAGCTATAATTGATATTCCGAATTCAAAAATGATTTCTATTTTACAAAATTCCCAACATATAAGTTTTATTAATTAATTTCATAATTAATTTCCACTATCACAACAAATAGCGTGTTTTTAAGAGATAATAACTATCAAAAGATTGACACTTGTTTATAACTGGTTTAAATGTGAAATTACATCCAATGACCAACATTGTATTAAATTATAAAAATATATTCTAAATATACTTTAAAACCACTCAAATTAATAATTTATCGCTATTAATTATTTCGATTAAAAAATTTGTTTTTAATTAAAATTTAGTAATTTTCACTATTCATCAGAATATGAAAGTTATCCGAAAAGTACCAAAATTTTACCATAGCCTAATTCGATACCCCAAATCCATAAATGAAGTCCATTTTGAAAAATAAAATTTACAAAATTTCAAAAAGTGGTTATTACTATTCATAACAGCTAGTTTTAATAATATCTTAATAGCATATCATTGTTTAGCGAAACATGGTGTTGCGTACAACACACGCTATCGTGGAAGGTCGCGATTGTGTGTAATTCAAGCCAGGTCAGAGATGTGTGTTGTGAAAGCTCCTTTTGGTGTAGCGTATAACACAAGACATTAATAAAATTAAAAAGAATATTTTTCATAAAATCTCGGGCTGTTACATTCTACCCCCCTTAAAATGAATTTCGCCCTCGAAATTCGTCAGGGTTATAAATGGTTTACTATTCGAAAGTTTATTTAATAGAAACCCACATCGTAAAAAGGAATACCAAGACCAATCTTTAAAAACAAAAGTATGAAACGTAACGGTTACCCAAATAAACTAATCAGTGGGTTTCCACATAGGTGAAAATATGGATATGGAAGAGAAATCTAACCATCATGTTCTGATGGAGAGTGGTAGTGAACATGGCTATGGAAAAGCTAGCAATCACAAATCCATAAATTTGTGATGATCTAAGGTACCATCTGATTAATCAGATATAAGAGCACTAGGACAACATTTTTGGTTTTCAAGATCATTTCCCTAAAGTTGATGAAATTGGAATTAGAAGAAATACTTTCGTGATTTTGGTATAGTCTCACAGTTTGTCGTTCTTTGGACAATTTCTACATCATCTCCTAAAGAAATGAAGTTGAATTTGTCATTCATGATGTGTTATCAGATCATGTGATAGAATGATGGGTCATTCCATCTGTCTCAAAAGGTTAGAAAAGTTATCAAAAAATACATAAGTCCATCTATAGTGAGATTTATGATATATGGTTCCTAAAATGAACTTATACTTCATATATTGTACTGCTTAATATAATAAAAATTAGTTTCTACTAAACATGGACTTCCTGTAGGCCAGTGGTAGGCGATAAAGGCCAGTCGCACTTCAGTTGTGGGTTCGATTCCCACAGCCTTGTCCGAAGCGATGGGCTGTCGCCCGTCCTGCAGATTGTCCTTTTTCTAAAACTACATTACTATAAAATTCCATCAATAATATCGAAAATCTTCTATCCTTAAACAATACTAACTTATGTCCAACATAATCCATTCTAATCTTTAGGCTTATCCATAATACTGCAGTCCACACTCATAATATAGTGAAAACGATTACCAGAGATTTAATACTGTCGTTAATCCCCATATATCATAAGATATGTCTTGTTGGTCACATTCTATACATTCAAAGGCCTTAATCATGTATTCTCTTGAATACCCATTGAACCTTATTGAAAACATGAATGCAGTTAAACGTTAAAACTTTCCACATACCAAAATCCTCAAAATTATATATACTCAAACCATGATATCACTTAGTCCTTATATCAATCATGAGCTCATGAATACTGTTAAACATTTAATTTTCTCCTTATCCCTTCATTATGTGCATATAATCTAAATTCCAAAAATATCTGAATAACCTTTCATGGATAGTGGTACCATTAATCATACACTTTCATAACACAAGGAAAGACAACAGTGTAACAATCCTTAGATGTATCTTTATTCCATAGTACCATGATATTTCTTATACAACATTACACATGATAAACATGTAATCATTCCACTACATTCTTAAACCATTGACTGAGATTCAACAATTATTTCATCTCACATATCATTTGTAGTCTCTTCATCATCATCAACATAAATACTTCCCATATGACCATAATGATTCTCTTCATGAGACTTTCCTTTAGGGCATTGGTTTTCATAATGCCCGTACATTCCACATTTAAAACATTTAACCATTGTTGATGTCATAGAAATACCATTATCCTCATCCATGGTGTTAAATGAACCTTTTCCTTTTCACTTACTTGCTTTGTGTCCTTCTTTTCCACACCCAAAGCATCTTCCAGTTCCTTTGAAACCTTCTCCTTGATGCCTCTTCCCACATGATTTACATAGGGGAAATTGAACATTCTTTCCTCTATGATCATCATGAAACACCATCTTTCTCTTATTAGCCGAGTCAGGAAACTTACCAAATTTTACTTTATTGATCATATTATGAGATTGCTGATTCGGAATAATAATGCTGTTTGGACTTCCAAATCCCATTTCATTATGAAGAATATCATTCCATTGTCCATCATATTCTCCATTATCGTGAATCATCTTGTTTTGAGCCATTTTCTAAAACACAAAAAGAATAGTGTGAGAGGCAAAAATCATGATAGGGAAAACAATATAATAAAGGGGGATTACCTTCAATATCTAACATCTTAGGTTTAATTCTATTATCGTTAGCGTAATTCTAGTACTATAACCTATACGTATACTTAACCTTAGGGACATCCCAAGACATACCTTAGAAATATCTCTAGGGATCTCACTAAAGTTCTTGCATCCTAGTTTCCAAAGGTAGACTAAACCATTCCTCTGATACCAACTGTAGAGACCCGTATCTTTACTTACATGAATATTACATTACTTTTGCGGATTACTTAGTACATAACAAAAACACACACAAGGATCGTAATAGTTTAGTGTCTTTGGAAACTCAGAACGTAATCTTCTAATCGTGGTGAATGATCTTCAATATCTCCCATAAAGATCTTCCCTTTTTTACCTAAAACCTTTCTTTATATCCTGGGGAAAAGAAAACATAAAAGGGTGAGCTCAAATGCTCAGTAAGGGTAAAAAAAAGAAAAATAAATCACATCCTATTCATAAGAACATAACTTTTGGAAATCTTAACCTGCAAAAGAGAGCATAATTTCTTAACATGGGATAAATCATAGTAGTGAAATGAAATCCCAATATAACATAAAACATGAACCTTTGTGGCATACACACATAATCATAGAGAATCATTTCTTGTTAGTCATGACTCATTGCCAAGACTATCTTAGTGGACAAAGTCACTTTCTGAATTGAGTCACCCTCGTTTCAGTCCTGTTTCACTGAACCGGTATAACCTACCATTCCATCCATGTCTATCTCATGAGATATGAAATCTTTACCCAATTCATTGTAGGGAGATATAGGTCCCACCCATCTTATAATGAATCCTTTCTTATGTGTGCCACATAATCATAAACCATACATCATAGCGTAACCCATGTAATAAAAATGGGATTCTTAAACAACATGACATCATAAAACAATTCATATAAGATAAAGGAATTCATAAAAATATTTCCATCACAACATAATCAAACCAATTTAATAATAGGGATAAAAACAGAATCCTTTTATTATCTTAGATGGAAAATAATTTTGATAAAATAATTGAACTCCATTCTTGAGGAAAATACCCTTTCTACTTCAAAACCATTTTTCCTTTCATAACATGTCATATGACTTTAAAATAAAAGAAGTTGATTAAAAATATACTTGAAAACTTGTAAAGTAAGTTTCTTGGAAATAATGTTTTAAAAATCCATTCATGCCGTATAAGTTAAAAAAACATTCTTCGTACTTTTGTCAGAAAAGTCAAAAAAGTACCTCGTACGAAAAACGACAAAAGATTCCATTCATATATTTTACTAAAAACTCACCGAAGGGTAAAATTGTTTTTAAACAATTTTAGGTGGATGTAAATAATATTACATATTAAAGAAACATGTATTTGGATGATAAAATACACCCTAGTAAATTTTAAAGTATAAACAATCTTGGATAAAAATGAGATTGTGATATTTCCCTTACATTAAGTCCGATTTGCATCGTAAGTGTCTGAACCTCCTGTATAATGATTTAAATAATGTCATTAACTTATTACAGAATCATATTAATTGTTATGATATCATATATGGTTCACTTATGACTTTATATTACCCGTTCTTTTGTATATTCCATGTTAAAGAAGCGTTTTGGGTAAAATTGTTTCATTTATCGTAGGTGTTTGAACTTGTTTTTCGTGACATTATTATTACTTATATCATGATTTAATTACTTCCAGAATATAAATTATTATTTATTTATCATATATATTAAGTATAAATATATATATAATAGATAGATAAATGAAATGAAACACACCGTTCATGGAGACGGTAGTCCGTACGTACGCATGAATGCTGCTTTCCTTTCCCTATTGTCTTGAATGGATGTAAGTAGATGACATATAAATATATATAAACATAAATCCAGTAGATTTAACATGTCATATATTCCATTATTATTCATTATATATACATTATAATCATTCCTGAATGGTTATCATGGATAATGAATCTCATCGCGTCGTGGAGACGGTAGTCCGTACGTACGCACGAGCGATGATATCGTTCCCATGGTCGTGGAATTGGGTTGAAGTGTATGTATACTATTTCATTATCAATATAACTTTATAATAATCATATATAGTTACTCATTACACCATTATACCCATCCTATTAAGGTGGTGGCGGAAAATAGATTACACCACGGCGTGGAGACGGTATTCCGTACGTACGCACGCGCGGTGATTTCATTTTTCCGTAGGATGGATAGAAGGTGAATTAGGGTTGTTTAATATTTATAATAACATATCAGTATGTAAGTAATACTGATGTTATTACTTTGTCATGAAACAACTAAAGAAGAAGAAGTTGAAGAAGAAAGAAATTGAAAAGATCGGTAATGGATATTACCTCTTCTTTGAAACGCCTCTTTGAATCCTCCACTTAGGGAACTAATATTGGTCTTTGAAGAAGTCCAGGACCTCTAGGATTATTCTAGGGAAGTGGATAAGGGATTTTGGAAGGGTTTGGCCGAGCTTGAGTTCTCAAATTGGTGTGAGGAGGAGGGGGAGGTGGTGTCCTTTTATTAGGGAGGAGAGGGTCACCTTAGGAATATCTCAAAATATTATTTTATATTAAAGTCAAAATCGGTTTATAATGGTTCCAAAGGGTCTTATTTCGAAGCTAAAGTGGGGATGGGTCGAAATAATATCAACCAATAGTATTTAGACAAGTTTTGGTTATTATTTTAACCTTATCAATTAGATTTAACTCTAAGTTAAATAATTTAACTTTTACCGTGTCTTTTTGTTTACTTACACTATATGGTTAATACACTTACTATAACATGCCAAACGAACCCCAAATTGTTTATTATTAATATATATATCCTTATCTAAGTAATTTTGCCGAACCTTAGATTTTTAGGAATAAAATAACAATTAATAATATAATATCTGATTTAAAAACTATTTTGTGTCAATTTTGACACTATTTGATATATGATTTGTGTGAAAGTCATAACAGAATTATATGTTCGAAAAAAGTTGAATAAATCAACACTAATATATAATAGTAACCTAGAAAATTTGTGGAATTCATAAAAAGTCTCAAATTACATTTATTTTGGCGTTTATAACATCAATTATGTCAATATTTTATTAATAAGATAATTACTGCATCATCATTGTGTCATAAATAAATTAAATTATATAATGTCTAGAAATTACAAATAAAATACCATTATATAGGAAATATTTTTATCTTTTTAATGAATATTTATAGTCGAATTTATCTTATGTATAACCCCATATTATATATGATTTACTTATTAAACTTTGATTTTAACTATTTCAACTATTCATTAAATAAAATAATATTAAATGTCATAATCTAATCCAAGTGGACCTAAATGGTCATATTATACTCATAAGGTTGTTTTTGGTCGAATTAAACTTATCCAATAGAATTAGGACATGTGTTAGGGTAATAGTAAAATCATATTTACCCTTAGTTACCCTAATTACTATTAACCGCAGTAAAAAATATAAAAAGTTAATATTCAACAAAAAATTATTTTTATCTCATTGAACAAAATTTTACTTACTGATATCAACTGTGTCGGTCGGATTTTCGAAATTTCATTCACAGAAGCGGTAAAATTAGGTTTTATGCAAAATTCAGTTTTTAACCTACCACTTAGTGGTTTCACTATTCATCAAAAATTGAAGTTTTTCAGAAAATTGCCAAAATTTCACCCTAAGATATAATTGATATTCCGAATTCAAAAATGATTTCTATTTTACAAAATTCCCAACATATAAGTTGAATTAAATAATTTTATAATTAATTTCCACTGTCACAACAAATAGCGTGTTTTTAAGAGATAATAACTATCAAAAGATTGACACTTGTTTATAACTGGTATAAATGTGAAATTACATCCAATGACCAACATTGTATTAAATTGTAATAATATATTCTAAATATACATTAAAACCACTCAAATTAATAATTTATATCTATTAATTATTTCGATTAAAAAAGTTGTTTTTAATTAAAATTTAGTAATTTTCACTATTCATCAGAATATGAAAGTTATCCGAAAAGTACCAAAATTTCACCTTAGGCTAAATTCGATACATCTAATCCATAAATTAAGTCCATTTTGAATAATAAAATTTAAAAAAATTCAAAAAGTAGTTATTACTATTCATAACGGCTAGTTTTAATAATATCTTAATAGCATATCGTTGTTTAGCGAAACATGGTGTTGCGTACAACACACGCTGTCGTGGAAGGCCACGATTGCATGTAATTCAAGACAGGTCAGAGATGTGTGTTGTGAAAGCTCCTTTGGTGTAGCATATAACACAAGAAATTAATAAAATTAAAAAGAATATTTTTCATAAAATCTGGGGCTGTTACATTTATAGTCTTCAATCCGAATTAATAAATCTCCCAACTTACATTCATGATGAATTGAATCCCCTATTTAACATCATCACCACTCCAGATAGAAGAACATACTCCCTTGTGGTTTCCACCATATCTCATGGGATTCTATTATAAATTGGATGGATATTATCTTACATTTTTTAAGGATCAAGATCTATAATTAGTTAGATATAATCCATCGAATCATGGAACATAAATTCAAATCAATACATTGTTTATTTACATGAATACAATTTTTCTAGTTAAAATTATGGATTTTAGATGGCAAGTATTCATTATTAATAATGTGGTATGTGGCCAATAATTTAAATCAGAAAGATTTTATTTCAACTAATATTATGTAATTATAAAATAATTATTGGATGATTAGGTATTTAATCTCAAAAAATGGATTATTCTATTTCATAAATTAAATCCTGATGGGATTATGAGTTGGAATAATTAATTGTTGAATTAATTATTTGATATTGTGGTTATAAAATTATATTAATTAGTCAGTGAATTATATAATAGAGATTATATTTATCATCCAATTGATTGAATTCAAACAATTAATTATTGAATTAACTATTGGATATTATTATTGTTGAATTGGGTTAATTAATTGTTTAACTAATTTAATTGAATTTTTTTGATTATTCAAATTATCAGAAATGAAATAATTTAATGTAGAGTTAATGAATTAATTTTTTTATTAAATAATGTAATATGTGTGTTATGTATAATTAACATTTAATGTTGTGATATATTTGATATATGTTTTTTATTGAGAAATGGGGAATGAGAGATAAACTAATTCTCCAAAAAACCATAGGGGTCATAAGAATGTCCTTATAGATCCAAATACCTAAATTGGAATATTGTTATTGGATATGGAATGATTCCTAAAATATACATGGGGTGGATATCAAATGATTCTCCGTATAACAACAGGGTAATAGACGTGGCGTTCTACAACCATGAGTTGGAATTAGACACACATTCCAATTTTCCATGATATGAATTGATATGATGAATAGTCACAATTGAGTTCTATTATATGATATCCCATTGGAGAATCTCACCCTCTAGAATGGGTCTAAGAAGGTACTAAGAGTTTTTGAGTCCATAGGAACCCAAGAGATTATTTTGTTATATAAAGAGTATTTGAATAAATTTAAACATTTTTTCATGACTGTTGGTAGTTTATTCTTTATAAAACTACATAAACCGTTATTGGTGGGATATTGTATTAGAGAAAGATGGCGGATTATTAATGAATTTTAATAAAACCCTAGATTTCCTACATTATTTATAAAAAAAATATATTTCATATTTGATGGACATGATAAGTGAAAAGTCCTTGAGATAGACACATAACTCATGATAAAGTATGGATGTGGGAACCAAAAATGGTTCAGAAACCACATGGTTTTCAATGTCTATTTATTTAATGATTTTCATATTAATAAATTGTAGATATTGGATTGATATATCTATTGTTTAGTTTTGGATATTTTATATCATCTTTTGTCATCATGTGATATAGTTATCATTCTGGTTGTGGTTAATTATATTAGTTAATGTTTAATTATTTCATGATATTTTGATACTTTGATAGAGAGGGTATAGTCTACCCATGACCGATATTGACCCTCATAACTAGTTCGGAATAGATTATATATGGAGAGGCGTGCCTGAGGTCGCATGGAAAACCAACTCAAATCACCGGTGAGTGTAATCTGGGACATGACGTCACACCAACCACTGTGTCAAAAAACTATACATATACACCTTGAAAAATGACATTAAAGTTATGATATGAAATAATAATTTTGATTCCCTATCTCTATCAGGTAACACTACATTATAAAATTTTATAATGAAAATGAGGGGGGAATGTACATCTGAGCGCATCCCAGGGCTAGCTGAGCAGGGAAAATGCTATTAACATGGGCACATGGATTATAATAGCATCCATAGTTTCCTAGCCATAGCCTAGGTAGATTATCCAATATTTTTTGGTTGAAATATTCTAGACCATCCATTATTTCCCTAGCCTCACCTCACAAAAACCATCCAACCAGTGATGGAGAGAAACAAAATCAATCTCTGGGAAAATAATTTGTCTTAAAATATCCCATAGCTCTCCTCCCATAAATCCAATTCTAAAAATCGTCCTCAAACACAAAATCTATATATAAAACATTAGGGCCACCGATATAAATACCCTTTATACAATACTTTTTAAAATAATAATGATCATCTCACATCCAAACAAATCACAGGGCAGGCACCATGATTCCCCAATTCATTTGATAAAATACTATGACCTTAAAGTGGATCCTCCCCCAAACAACAACTCATGTAGGAAACAATACAAGGGGATCCTCCAACCACACCCAATCCCAATATAATCCTTTAAAAATATTACCATGGATGGATACCAAACTCAGTTCCACATATCAACATCTAAGAAGGGTAACCCTAAACATCAACCCACCCTGAAGAAATTTTTCATAATAATTTTTTCACACCTTTATCAAAAACTAATAAATATCACCTATCTGTGATGGACATCCAATATTGTCACACCACATTGAAGTATTATTCAAGATCCTACACCATGAATGTAGAACAAAACACCCTAAAGGTTTTTCTAATGATCTCATCCAATAAGAAAATTGATCATTCCTCCCAAAACCTATCCAATGAACTACAATAAAAATCCCCTTAAAACCTCATGGTAATGTGATCATCTATATCACATCCTATCATGGGCCTCCCAAAACACTACCCACCCCCTAATGGAATCTAGAAATACAATCTCAATTGAATCAATCAAGAAATCATAATGGTCTAAAACACAATCTATATGAACCTAAATTGTGAAATTATTCCACCTCTAATATCTATGTGGAAAACACTCATAATAGAGAAAATTTGTGTCCAACTATTACTCAAGGGAAAAAATCCACCCAACACCCTTTTTTGGAAATCAACATAATGTGTACTTCCTTGACCATGTTGTTTATTTTTAACGATGCTACTAATCATGTACGTCATAATGGAAACCCCATACGTGGGTTCTGACCACTAATTAGTTATCGAATGATCCATTCATGGTCTCTGTGATTATATCACTATGTATGATGTCATATAGAGAACACGAAAACATTGAAATATAAAACAACAATGTTTTTACCCAAAATACATAATGTGTTTCCTAAAATTTTATACTAAACATTTAATTTATTATGTGGCCTTGTAAAAATGTATGATGATAATCTAGGTAACAAAAATTCTTCTTCCCCAACATTGAATAACAATGTACATGTACAAATGGCCATGTATATGGAAAATTCCTATCACCCAGTGTGTTTATATATAAAAAATAATGTGCTTAAAAAAAGTTATCGTCCCATAATAAGAAGTTTACATCGTATGTTTTCATCAATCCAATCTATAAGTGATCATGGTTTACATAACAGATATTCCTCTAAACTCCTAGAAACGCTATGATTCACTTGAAAAACACCATATTTTCCCTCTAGTGGTCCCATAAAATCTACTAACATGGTCAATACTTTAATAATACTACTCTATCAATATTTAAAACAATAATATTGTAATGGAATATCCTCTAGTCCGAAAATGAGGATTCTTTGATCTTATTTTTGTCATGTAGTATACACACAATGGTCTAGCATGACCCAAACTCTTTGGCGACATCTCATGGTCCCTAATTACCTCTTCTATACCTTACATATCCATTTATTCTAATGGATAATAAAACCACCATGTTGTACATGAAACACAATCAGATGAATTAAAAAATATAAAATAAAAATGAGAAATGAAAACGGGAAATAGGAAATGAAAAAAGGTTAGATAAGACGACAGGTCCCAGACCCACACCAGACATAAGGATATTCCTCATCGGGGAATCCCCATACATTATGGACTCATTGATGATGTTATAAATAATATTTGAGGATTCATGTTTAATATATTAGTAAATGAATAAGTATGAATAAATTATATTTAATTAATAAAAATATAATCATTCAAAAAAAATCTAATAGCTAAATTTTCACCAATATTTTCCCCTATGGTAGAAACACTCTTTTATTATAAATGGCGTGGTCAATGAAATTATAAAATATCTATTAATAGAAGAATTATCAATTTTACCCAAAAAATAATCCCATTAGAAAAAAATCATATTTTCCATGTCTTTCAAAAACTACACGATGCTGCTCTTAATGGTATGAATATTAAAATGTCACCCATGTGTACGATGGACTACCGCTGCATTAAATGATGTGGTTAATATTTAAATAATTATTATATCTAAATATTAAATAATAATGTTAATGATATAAATTTGATTTTATTTACCTAACCATAATTATTTAAATATATTATCACATCAGCATTCCTACTTTCCTATTCATTAGAAGATAATAACATCACTTGTGTGTACATGTAGAATACTGACTCAATATAGTGATGTGATTTTCAATTTTTTTATATATTAATTCATATCATTAAGGATTTATTTTAGTAATATGAATTCATAATATTAATTATAAATAATAATTAATTATTAGTTAGTACATATTTTTTTCCATTGATCACGAAAAACAGAAACAATATTGATGTATATGAACTTGTTACTGTCTTAATGAATGGTGTAATCCATTTTCTATCAATATAATTTACAAAATAATATATATAGATATAAAGTTAATATAAATGAAATTTTTATAAAATTTAATATCAAATAGATGATCTAATCTGTGTAAATGTATCGGGACCAAAATTACTAAACCGAAGCGTATATAAAATGTGAAATATTTATCCCCAAAAACAATTTTTATAACATAGAAATAATAAAAATAAATTAATTAATATAAATAAAACATATATGTTATGATATATTTGAGTATTTTTCTTTAATATATTCAGAATAATCATATATGTATTATATCGGAGGATCAGTCACATATGAAGGATATCGAAATTGAGGTAAGCGTTTCACATATCACATTTACAACCACAATACATATTCCATATTCAAAAATTATTTTTCTATTAGGTTTATGAACTAAAATGTTGATATTTTATACCACTAATCAATTTAACCTTATGGGATTTAATTTTTCATGTGATTTTATTACTTTCTTGTGGTTTATGATTAAAATGTTAACAATGATGTTTGGGATTATTTCACAATATCATCCTTACTTTGTATTGTTTTTGTTTAGGTATCCTGTGGAGAATTATTTAAAATTTACACCACATACAATATTTATTTTATCCTCTTATGATAAATAATTTCATCCCCTAAAATAGAGCCATTTTTACTTCGATTTGGTATTTAAATTTACTGAAATAATTGTTTTTATAGTAGAAATAATTATTTTTCTTTTTAGATGAAGAATAATTTTCTCCCAAATTCCATTTTTTCTAAAGAAAATTTGTATGTTTTTTCACATTCTCAAAATTATTTATTAAACACATTTTAATGCATGTTTTAAATTTTTCAAAATTTATTTAAATAAATCATCATTTAAATCTCCAAATAATCTCTATTTGAATTTAAAAAAATGTGTCAAAATATTTATTTTAAAATCAACATTGTAAATGAAAATGATAACCTTCATGGAAAATAAATGCATTAAAAATTATATTAAATGTTTTAAATTTTATTTTCAAAGAATTGTATTTTTACAATAATTTGATAACTTTTTTTAATGTGATTTTAAAATTTGAAATGGGTTATTCAATGAAAATTATTGATGTGTGTAGTATATTTCCTTTCATTATAGACATAAAAACATTACTATCCATAATATCCACCATGGAAATTTTATATTTACACCATCTTTATTATTTATTTAGATGGTTTCTGATTAGTTTGACAGGGGATGTATAGTTGTTTTACACTTCTCTATATTAATCTAGATGGTTAGTAATATGTTTATTGATTATCTCGTGTATAGACATTTCGTATGTTTATTTTTCAATATAGGTGTTTTTGTTCATTATTTATTACCCATTCCATATGAGGAATTAATTGGACATATTATGATATACATCAGGGCCAAAATTAGATATCCATATGATGCATCGAACAATATCTTGAGAAAAATAAGTTGGCCAAATTAGAGAGGCTTATACCAATAAATTTAAAATTTCTTGTGAATGTTCATAAAACTATGTTTTATATATATTAAATTAAACATGAACTCATTATATTATCAGTTCATTATCATCATGTTATAATTATATTACTTAAAATATCAACGGCTATGTTTCAATATTCTACCATTATTTTTTGGATTTATTTGAACATCATTTTTTACATAAATATTATTCCAATTTTTTGTTTAATGGTAATTTTTTTCGTTATTAAACATGATATATTGATTATTATAATTTATTATTGATATATTCTTCTGTATGCAGACACCTACTGAGCATCTGAGCTTACACCTTTCTTATTTCTTATATTCCCAAGATACATTGACGTGTTTTATGATTCAAATGAATGGATTTTCTAACTAGAAATATGATGTTGTCACAAATAACATTGTGTATTATTTTTTCTAAATTTAAATATAAATATTTAATATATAGACACTACGTCATGAAAAAAATACTTTTTCATCCTTTTTTGTGTGATTCTGTATATCTAGTGCCAATATAGTGTGGTAACTAATGACTTTTTGACACCAGAGTAAGGGTATTTATAGGTTTTTATATATGAAATAGTTATATGAATATTATTTCACAAGGCACCTATCATATTTTATTATTAATTAAAAATATTTTCCATGGATAATGATTAATTTCATATGGTATGCTAATGATATTTTCATTTATTGGAAGGATTAGTCTATATTAGGGTAAAAATAGTTATGTTTTAAATAATTTTTTGAAGGGTTTAATGATTTCATAGAAAACATAATTTTAATTATTTTTCCATTATCTATTATTATAAGAATTTATGAATGATACTGAGTTTTAATAATAATTTCATGTGTATTTAAATTATTATTTGTTCTAAATGTTTTTTTAAAGAAAATATACATTTAGGATCTGAGATTTTTAAAAGAGGATAAAACATTTCTTTTATATTCCTTTTAATAATTTTTTAACATGTTGTTCTCTTCGAATTGTATTTTTTAAAAATAAAAATTTAAAGGAAGATTATGTGATACAATAGTGGATGTTAAATATTTAAATCGTTTCCTTGATAATAAAAGATTATTATTTTATAGGTATTGTATTTTTGGGAAATGCATTCTAATAATATGTGTCCTACATATATTATATATGTTTTTTATTTAAGAGTTTTGATAATGTAATCTTAAACTGTTAAGCATGAAATGATCTTTAGAAAAGTAGGAAAATTATTGTTTGATTAAAATGAAATTATGGTTTCATTTGTGATTGAATATTTATAAAATGTTAAATTTTAAAATTCTAGAAAATAATGATATTGTTGATGGAATACATATTTCATATGCTTGGAAATGTTAAGTCTTCCTTATTTTTAGTGAATATGGTTGTAATTTTAGATGATTTAGTTGCAGTGTGTTGTGATGAAACATGTAATAGATGGTTTATGGGGGTGGGGAAAGTTGTCCTAAAATGTGAAGAAGTAATGGAATTCACCTATGGAAAATAGTAAATGAAAATTTTAAATCTCTCAATCAATTACCATGTTCTATTATTGGAAATTTCATATTTTTTAACCAATGAGGAGGACCTCAAAAAATAAAAATGTAATTTGTTTCAAGACCTCATTTTATTATATTTTTAAAGATTTTTTATCTATTTTTTATGTTATAAACCTTAATATTAACCAAGCATAGTGAATGATAGAAATTTTTTATTAAATGAGAAACTATATAAAAATAATTATTATATTATTTATGTATAAAAAATTAACAACCTAATTTAATTATAATTTATGATATGTAAAAAAACTAAAATTAACAAATTGAAAGACCTTAATAAATGGAAAGTGATTCAACTAAACTTGTGAAATAAATTTTTTTTTAATGTATATATGGATTAAATGTTGGTAATGTAATATGTATATATTATTTTCTTAAAAATGGATTGAAGCCCATTTAATTCGAGATAAAATTTTAGAGTTTCTATTAAAATAAATTTGAAGGATAAAATAAAATTCACCCATCTAAATATTATCTTATTCTTTTAATTTATTAATTCATGGGATTCGAGAATTAAATTTCTTAATTTAAAACCAATATTTATATTTTGTTTATTATAGGTACACATGAAGTGATTAATGAACTATATGATCATTTATTTTGAACTGACTCAATGCGGTAAAATAATTCTTCTTTTAATGATTTTAATATTAAATATGGTTATAAATTTTGAATGTTTATTTAATAATTTTTACTCTTATGTTATTTTAATTATAGTTATTTTAGGATTAGTTCATAAATTAAAAATAGTATTTTAAATTGATATTATTACAATATTACTATGTTTTCATTAATTAAAAATATTTTTTTGTTATAAACTGAAATTATTTTTAATTAAATATTCTATGATGATAAGTCAATTATTTTGAATCAAAATTATAGAAAATGATTCTTGTATTCTGAAATTACATAAAATTTATTTTTTTCTATGAGACAAGAAAATCTATATTGCTCTAAATTTATGTTTTATGTATAATGATGCCCATGGATAACAATTATTTTTAATTTTATGGATGACATATAGAAAATTATAACCCTTGTCAATATCATACAATATTATTCACATAAAATTAAAATGATAAAAGTTTTACTAAAAAATTATAATGATCCATTTAAACCAATTATTAGATAGGGATTCTACTATATACGAAATTATTCACACCATGTTATTTTTGAAATTTTAGGAATTTTTTATGTAAATATTTTAGATTGATTAATTATTTAATGTTATAATTATGTGTAAATAATAATGGGTGAACATATTGAAATTACATAATAAATTAAAATCTTGATAATAGTTTATAAATAGAGTAATACAATAAAAATGTTATAATGTTAGTATTTTATGGATGATATAATTTAGCATGTGTTGCACATGAAAAATTCAAGATCTCCTTCCACGAGATAATAAGGTATTGGTGTGTGTTAGTTATAAAAAGCATACTATCCATATCAGGATTCATTTTTAAAATAATTTCATTATTATAAGTGATAGTTGTCCCCGTTTGACATACTATAATGATATAAAAAATATTTTTAGTGATTATATTTTATGATATTGAAATCCTTAATTATATGAATTTTCTATAATATAGTCTATATTCTTATACAAAAATAAAATATTTTGGGGATATGGTAAGATGAAGCATTATTATTACACAATTTGTTTGTTAGGTTCTCCCCCATACATATTATTTATTATTTTTATGGAGTAATTAATTCTTTTGAGGCTTGTTATTTATGTAATTCTTAATATGAGACTAATATTCTTAATTTTAATCCATAAAAATATGAATTCATTGAATTTTATTTTTTGATTACAATAATGTAAATTCACTAATCCCTGTTTTTGTATTATAATTTAATTACAAAATATTAATTTGAAATCCTATTCAACTAAATATAACTTGGTAACATGATTTATTTATAGTATTATATTAAATGAATGTTTAATTTATGAATTTCAAAAATTACAGTTGATGATAAATCATATGTATTGTTTTATTTGATATCACTACTATGTTAATTTATTCATATGGGGAAGTGATTATTTATTGTAAATTAATTTAAGGAAATAAATAATTTTCAATGAAATTCTATTTAGATAATTATTTCATTTATGTGTTGAGAATTTTTATTGATAATTTGTATTCTTATCTATAACATGTCAGCATAAAGGTTTACTTAAATAAATTAATAGTCCAATAATAATAATGTGTTAATGTTATGTATCTTATATTTATTGATTATGTCGATTATTAGACATATGAGGAATTATTTTAACATGAATGACATGGTTTGGGGACCTATTAGTATAATCCCCAAGATGAATCGACAGTATCTTGATGTGAATCAATTGAAAAAATCCGACAAGTTTCTACAAATAGACTTAAATTGTCTTTTGGATTAATCATTATAGTTACTATCTTGAGAAAATATCAAGTTAGTTCGGATGTATAATATTATAAATTCTACTAATATTCATATTCCATGTGATTATTATAATTTTTATAATATCCATGTTAACGTTGAAATATCATGTTATTATTTATATTAAATTATTTGAGCTTCTTTTATTCTATCTATATTATGATCATGTTATTTAAAAAATTTCATGTTTCATATATTAACCTTTTCACAATTGTTTATTAAATATATTTTAATTAATTTTAGTGATTTATATTTAATTTTTTAATTCATTTAAAATTTCATTTTAGATTCTACACTATTGATTCAAAATATCCTCCATTATATTAACCCTTACTGAGGATTAGATATTAACCATATATCGTTCCTTTCAACTTGGTTATAAAGATGTATCCACTGAATTATTTTTCAATGATGTTTGGAATTTTAATTTCCTATGTACTATCTTATATTTTTTTATTCCCAATGTAAAAATAGTGTCACATATATAATATGGTTCTCCAAGATCTATATAAAGTTAAGTTATCTTGGATGTGACTCATTTTATATATGACAATGTAATAAAGTATTACATCCACATGTCGTTAAATGGGTCTTGGTAATTAAATTAATCCCTTTTGGGTTTAAGATACCCTATAACTATAGTTATGATGTGACATAAGTGAATGTGATCGAGTGATGATGTGATGATGTGTTATGTGGATATGAATGACACATGTAAAGGATGTAGACCTAGTGAGAGTAGGGTTATTTTTTGTTATGACTTGACCCACGTCTAGTATGAAGAGATGGGAGGATAAAAATTTGGATGTTCACATATGTGTGTAGAACACCGGTGTGGTGGTGGATGTAGGGATCCAATAATTGTATTATTTTGATATAATATTATTATAAATATATTCTAAACATGAGGAGTGAGCATTGGAAAAGATATAAGTGGGATTTTTACCTAATATGTTCATATTAATTATACTATTTTGTCTTTATATCATAATTATTCATTTATGAAATTCTTATGATAGGTCATAAAGACAGTATTACTAAAGATACAATTAACTGTCACCCTCATATATTTATTTTATATGATCAATCTTTCATTAGTGACCGATTCAAAATATAATATCACGGGGGAGTGTTTTAATTTTATCTACTACTTAGGTGTTGATTTTACTTTACATTGGATATGTATTCAGGTAAATGACATGAATATTTGAATTAATTTCATATAATATCATAGTTTTTTATATCATGTGGGGTTTATAGGAACATTGCATCTTCTCTCTTGACCTTAACATATATATTTTTTTACTGCATCCCATCGTATGTTTTATACCCAGAGTGCAAGTCACAAACTTGTGGTCTATTGGAAGATGTCTTCAATTGTCACCAATTCTCTTCATTTCACACTAAAAAGGGGTACATATAGTAGTGGGATAAATGACAATAAAAACCCAGAGAAATTCATTATAGCTATTGGATATATATATATATATATATCAAACAAACATATATCGAATAAAAATATATTTAATGACCATATTAGTAATGGTATGATTTCAATCCGATATATATACCCATTTATAATTGAATAAAATAATTCTGCCTTCATAAAAATATGTCAACATATCTATTATATTTATTTTATTTTATTTTCTTCTTCAAATTAAAGTGTATAGATGATCCTCCTTAAAATCGATGAGGATAGTAATTTCATGTTAGTTTTTTAATGACTTCCTAATTTATTTGGGTTAAATTTATTATTGATGATTCATTGTTTATTCCCATAATTTACAACTTTTTACCATACATTTTAAGGTATCACATAATAAAATATAATAAAATAATTTCAGTTTGATGCTAAATGTGATGAATATTTTTCAATCATGTTAAATTAATTATATATATATAAATCATTGTTTTTACACTCTGATAATTGCAAAAATGGTTTGATCAAAATTTCAATTGTCTTTTTCTAAATAAAATAGATATGGGTAACCATAAGATAGTAATAAAACCTGATATTATTTATAGTGAAATTTGAAATAGACTACCATTGTGGTGTGTGTGAAAATCTTGTTTTTCTAGTAAATAGAAATACATTGACTACAACGGTTTGTAAAAAATATTTCACTATAGTATTTAAAGCCCTTTAAATTTTATTGAAATCATTAAAATATATATTTAGTGTCTTTTGATATAAAAATTTATATCATTTATACACATATGAACTATAATTGTTTATAATGATGATGAATTTTTCAATATAAATAAATAAATATATATTTATTTGGACCAATTTTCATCCAATATATTATTCAAATTACATAGTAAATTATAGTGGTTTTAATTGAATGAATCATTGAATGGTTAGTTTTTATCATATTACTAGACATGATTAAAGATAAATATCATTCGTGTAAAATATATTATTTATTTCAAAAATAATTCCTTAGTATCAATAATAATGTAACAGTGTACATATATTCAATGTTGAGTTCATAATAAACTATTGGAGTGATGAATCCTTCATTTTTGGATATCAAGACTGATAATATGGAACTTTATTACATGTACTTTTATCATAATAATTACATTAATATGTGACTATGGGATTATATAACATAACAAATTAAATTTCACAATTCAAAAATTGATATGATCCATTTATTAAAATAGATAAACATGTCTTAATACAAAATTATATTATTCAGAGAGATTTTGAGAATGATAAATTATAAGTAATATTTCCATAAACATGAATAAATTTTTTATCACATATAAAAAACCATTTTATTTAATTGATAATTCAATAACAAAAGGTTGAGGTGATTACTTTAAATTCATAACAAAATATAGGGGATATTTCATATCTGATAATTTTTAATGGATGGTATATATACCATTTACAACAAAATTATTATTATCCACTTCAATGGTATTAATTTAAATGGAAATATATTATTTTGAAAATTTTAGAGTTTACTAAGGCTTATTGACCTCATTTTCATGTTGCTTTGGGTGCTAATTTTCAGAATTCATAAATTTATTGAATATGAATCCATGAAATGTTGGGGGTGTATTAGTAGTTAATTTGATACAGTGAATTATATTTAATGTCATATTCATTAATCATTGATTCACATTATTTATATAGACAATATTCAATAGCATGATCATTTTCATATTTATTTTAGGATATTTCCTAGGTTGTTATTCCATATCTTTTCATTTTCATGAAATTAAATATTCATTATTCAATGGACATTACCACATGAACTCAAAGAAACCTCCATTTTTCTTTTATTTCTAGTGAATTTAAATTAATCATTATTAATTATGTTTATCATAACTTGAGATATATTGGAATTCCTAACTATTTGATTTTTAATAGAAGAACCCATCCCATTTTGTTTCACCTTTGTTCAATCACTACACAATCCACATGTAAATTATTTAAATTGTTTCATTATTATCCACAAATTCTTTAATATGTAAATGTATATAGAGGAGTATACGTAAATGTATAAAATAGATACTAAAATAAATGATTAAGTGACTAATATGTGACATATATATATATATATCTTATGTTATGGACATCAAGGATTAATGTCTTCATTATCAATGGTCATTTCATTAATAAGTTCTCAAACATCACTAGAAGTAAATTCCCTCATCGAATTTGATAATAATATAATTAATCTACTTGTAATGAAATGTAATGTTCATCTGAATTAACTTATTCTTATCAATCTGATGTGTAAAACCAGGTGTTCAATTTGGAAAAGTTTTCATACACCATATAAATATTGAGTCAATATCCATGAAATTATTTTCATTGATAATTATCCCTTAGTGAATATTTCCCTAGACCATCCAACGGCCCAATGGCCTTCAAATTTTTATTATTATATAAACCCCCTTTTAAGAGAAGAAGGTGAAAAACCCTAATAGACATCATTTATATAAGACAATCAGGATAAAATGCTCAAGCGAGACAAACCAAAACAACAACGTGGAGCTACACCCTCCCAGCATATAACAATGATAGAGATCTCCCACAAAGCATGGCTGACTGGAAAAAATGTGTCATGTGTCAGAGCACAGGCCCAATCTGATGGTTGATGCCATACCCACTCAAACATCCAAATCGTAAAAGCCCAGTAGAAGTGAAAATCAAGCTCAAGAACTTCTCAATGGGCCGGATCCATGTGGAATCCTAGTGCATCACCAAACCAAAGGACCTCACATGGAAAACCATTCCACCATTCCAATAATAAGAACAACGGAACCAAACCCAACTGCCCTCCACAAGACACCACCACCGCTGCAACTTCCCAAGTCTAGAAGTCAATTCAAAGGCATGAGATCAGACCATAGTCACCTATGACTAAATTTCCCAACCCCATGTCGATATAACGCCACAAATGATGTAATCATGGTCATATGGAAAAAGAAACTCTGCTCTGGGTATGGATCTGATCCAAGCAGAATCAAATATACACGTCATTAGATTCTGATACTAGCTACTCGATGATAATTAAATAGTGGAAGGGTATATATGATCCTTCAGTGACAATATAATCCAAAAACCAGTTCAACCAAGTGTGTAATCACAACATCCGTAAATTAGACCTGGAAAACCACAAACACAAACAAAAGTTCAATGCCTCCCCCTCCTTGAAACAACAATCTGGGTGAGTGACACTGGAACCGTTGAAGACCACCTGGTCATGCCAGCCAAGCTAAGAGTCCCTGATTGGGCTGAAGACCACCTGTATCCACATTTTTCTATATATATATTGATTCCATTAAACTAAAACGATACTCCCTATAAATAAAAAATATAGTATATTTTAATGTATTTATGATAATCTGTTGTCTTATCAATAATGATATATAGAATTTATCCCCAAAAGTAAATAAACCATACATTGATGACAAATGAAGCACCCCAAACCCTAAAACCCTCTTCCAATAGTAAAAATACATAATTTGTACATATATTTTGATAATCATTGATATGATGTAAGCAACAAATTAGTTTAGTTTATGTTATTTCGGTAATTTAAATATTAAATATAAAAATTAATCTCAAAATAATTGAATAAACTGTCAATGTTCCTCAAGAAATCTTCCATATAAATATATAATTATAATTTATTTATTAAATCTATCATATAATAATATTTATATATAACTTACATCCAATTATAAATTAGAATATAATTTCCATGTGTAGTAGAAATCAATGAAGGGGTGAGATCAATTTTCTAGTATGGGAAAACATAATAAGGTGTCAAAATGGTTATATCATAATATTTTCCAGAAAACATGAGTATGGAGAAATATTTAATTAAAAGTAATATAAAATTACAAGAGAATATCATATGAAAAAAATAGAAGTCATAGATTGTGAAATGAGATCATCAGATCATAAAAGGACCAACACAATATCAACAAACATATTTTGTGGTTAGGTAAAATAATAATATAATAAAAAACCTTCGATACATAACATTTTAATATTGATTAACATATATATTTGTGATCGATACAGAAATTTGGCTTAAGAAATATTATAAGAAATTATAGAATTTAAATAAAACACAATGATTCTAAAATTTGATGATTTGAAGAAACCCATGATGTCAATTAATTAAAATTTCTAGAAAGTATAATGATTCTATCCAATTACGATATGAATATGGAATTTATGTCCATGTATTAGATCACAATCTCATGATCGATAATGATTTATGTAATGAGTTGGAGTTCTATTGATGATCCATACTATCACATTTTGAAAAACCATACTTATGTACCTCATTAAATAAATAATTAATATCTTTAAAAATACAGATTAAAGATAATGGGTTACACATAATTATCAAACAGAATAGCATAAGATACTTCCATGAATTAGATAATTTGGTACCAATAAATATATTACCCAAAAAATTATATCATTAGATAATTTAGTGAGTGATCATAAAAATTCACCGTATGTTATAAATTTTTTTTTGTATAGATAAGAAAATAAAGTTTATTTCATAATAATAGGGTTGATAAAACATTTTTGAAATTTTAGTAAAAAGAAGAAAATACATGTGAACATTAAAATTCTTTTTTAAGAAAATGATTAAAATAAAATTAATAAAACTTTATAAATCCAAATCCCAATAATAGAATCTGAATTAAAATAATTTTTTATTAAAAAAATTGATGATTTAATGATATTAAATTATGATATGGTTAAAAATGAATTGTATTGTTTAATAATATAATAATTGGCCCCAAAATCGTCAGTAGTGTAATAATATTCCTTCTAAAAAAATTTACTTCTTTGTATCTTGTTCATAATATATAATAAATATTTTGGGTTTTTTAATTATAATAGATAACATTGTATGAATGAAACAATAAAACTATTGAAGTGTAAAAGATATTCACAAGGTTGTGATTTACTCATAACTATAATTATTTCTATAATGAAAAAAATCCATAAAAAATAAAACATTTATAGAAATATTGTTTATTACCAAGATAAAAGAGTGGAATATTATTTAATAAAATATTATTATGAATGAATCCAAAAATATAATAAATAATCTCTACAATATATATTATGACTCGATGAAAGGGTCTCGATTTAAAATAACTCTTAATAATATTACAATAGTTGATGTAAAATTTATTTGGAATATTTTACATAAAATTGAATTATAAATAATATTTTTAAAAATAAAAAACACAATTTGATAAAATTATATGGTTTATTAAACCACTGATAATGGAATAATATTAAAAATGAAACATTATAACTAATTTAATGAGATTCACTTTAGAAAAACCATGATAGATTTGGAAACTTTTGAATCACACACCATTGAAGACTGAACACAATATAGATTATTGAATATCATGAATATAAATTTAATCATTTTATATTATATAAATGTTTTAGTGTCTAAAATATATCAAATAAATATATGTGAATTGTAGTAAACATGTCCAAAATAACGAAAATTGTGACAAAAAAATTATAACCAATGTGGTAAATAATGAATCAAAGGGAAACTGAATTAGAGAACATGACATTGACTTGTAATTTATTTTGATTAAAATAATAATATGTTTGGAGGAATTCATAGTATTTTAAAAAACATAAACTGTAATAATAGTCATGAAAATATCAACTTTTAAAATAAATGATATTTAGACAAGAAAAACCATACCTTGGATTCCTCAACAGTCAAGAAGGTTGGGATATTTTTGTTATAATCAATCCATGTCAAGATTAATTCCCTCAAAATACATAATATAAACTATATTTTGTTGATCAAGGGGAATTCCAATGCTAAATAATTATCCAAGAGAACTAAAAAATATTGGGATTTGGGAGTAACTAAAATGATTTTTAGTGTTCATAGTGAGTTTATATCTGATACTTGTATAAGAAATTTTTTTATAAATAAATATATAAATAAATAAATTGTAAAATGAGGTGATGAGAAATGATAGAATGAAAAGGATTTTTTTTGATCAAGATAAATAGAGGATGGTTTTTTATGTATTTAAAACATTCTAATATATAAATGAAAATTTAAAATGACATTTTGTTATTTTAATTTTATATTATTTTTTGTGTGGAAGATTATAAATTTTACACCAATTAGCAATGAATAATTATTTCAATCAATAATTAATTTTTAAATAAAAAATATATGACCTATATTATAAAATTTTGAAATTATGAATATAAATTTTGGCTAAATTTAATATAATTAATATTTAATATGAGAATATTATTATTTATATTCCAACTATATACATATATATATAATGTTATTCATTCAAAATACCCTTTTTAAAATCTTAAATCTTCTTAATATTATTTTATATTTATTAAAAATCTAATTTTTATCAATATATCATTTACTTAATTATAATATTGTGTGAAATTTTTCATTTAAAAAGTAAAAATTAAATTTATTAATATAAAATGAGAAAATATTTACGAAAATATAATTCTTGGAGAAATAACTGATATATTATAGTAACTAATTTATACATTGATAGAAATGAAAATTATCATATTTCCAAAAATTTACATTAGGACTAAAAATTTTGAGATAATTTTATATTAATATATATTTTTAGGTGATAATAAATAATTTTAATATAATCTCAAACAACATTTATTAAATATTTGTTGGGAAAACATTACATTTTTTATTTAATGAATTTATATTTGTTACATACCTACTAATAAAATTTTTATGATTAATAAATTATTACATGCTCAATATTATCAATACATTTCATGAAAATCAATCTTTGTTTGTGCTTTTTTTTATTAAAATAACAATAGAATGCACATTTAAAAAAACATCTCTTTAAATAATATAATTAAATCTTTATAAAAAACCATTAAGATTAATTTTATATATTTTATGAATTTAATTTTTACATATATTGTTTTTATAATACTTTATTATAATTTATTAACACATCATACTATTCATCAATAATAATAATATTTAACAAATAAAAATATATAATTTTTAAATAAATATATATATTGGAAATTATATTTCATAATTATTAATTAATTTTGAATTATACTATTTTATTTTTTTTACTAAAAATACACAATTTAAATCTACCTATTGGATACATGTATATATAATGACTATATCTATTTTGCCTATATTTTTAAATACTACATTTATAATGGTTGGATTTCATTCAAATAAATATTGAGCTACATACATCACTAAATTCATACCAAATGTATACTTATATCTATAAACATTTATATATTTCAAATTCCTTACCTTTATTCTATATGTGATATTTCACTACTTATTTTAATGGAATACAATAAGGATTATGATTTCATGTTCCTTGTAATTTTTTAGATAAATATTTATACTAATTTTTCTTTTTTGGTTATTTTTAATATTTAATGAACATAATTTATTAAGGTCTCCCTTGAATTGTAATATTATTTCTTAAAAAAAAATATTACAATCCAATTTAGTTTTTTATTTTATGCGATGTACGTAATTTAATGAAAAAAAATTATTTAATGACGAAATATATACTATATTCATATGATTTAACCATTCCCTCTATAAAAAAACGTATCCTAATAATTTTAATTATCTCATACTATTGAAAATATTTAAAGGTATCCACAATATATTCATGAATCATGATATAATCCAAAATTAGAAACAAAAATTATTATAATTAGTTTACTATTAAACTCTTATTTTTCTTAAAAATAGGTATATATTTTCATCAACCATTTATAACAATCTTTTGATGATATAAACATATATACAAATGAATGATTTATTTTAGAAATGACATGAATGTTTGGTGATTGATAAATATACAGAATTTATCAACATCATTTCCTAGATGATATATGGAATGATGTAATTTTCATGATTATGTGATGAAGACATATATTTTATTTCATATTGATATTTTTTTCATCATTATCTGATTAAAAATCAAACAAAAATATAGTGGTCATTGTATTTTGAATAATTTAATGTTTTCATATGTCACACCTCGACATTTTAATTGATTTTTATTTTATTATTTCTTGGCTCTGGGTTCTCCTGCCATGATCCAGGCTAGGTCCTGGATTAGAATTCTTGTCTTTTAATATGTCCACTTATGTAACGTCCCAGTTCCGGAATCCACCTAGAGGCGCCCCGTACCCAGTTGGTCAAATGGACCCAAGCACATCTCCTCAAATGCAAGAGGATTCTGAATAGCAGCGAGGGCCTTGGGTGTGTTAGTGGGAAAACTATGCCCTCATTGGCAGAGTAACACATTGGAAGAGAAAAAAATATACCATAGCGGAAGAAATAAATATCCAACAATAGTAAATAGTGGAATACTAAAATTAAAAAAAATGGGGTACATATATATAAAATTATGCATGATACATATGTCTAGTAAAATAGCCAAACAAGTCACAATAATAAATACAAATGATACTAAAAAGTTCAATATCAACAGATAAACAGCTCCTCGACATCATAAGCCAATGCTTGGTCCCATGCTCTCCATCTCCACATCAAGTCACATACTTGAAGTAGAAGTGTGATTTCCCTTGACTATACATGTAGTAGAATTATCTTTTTGGGCCCAAAAGCATAGCCCAAACAGGCTGTGAGATGAAATCCCAGTAGGCATCCACCCGAAGATCTGTTCTGAATAGTCAGTGAATAAATGGCAGGTAAAATTACAAAAAAACAGTAAATAGGAAAGTACTCAGCAGTAAACAATCCTCAAATTCAATATTACACAACAACTAAAAAAGAATATAAACACAAATAGGTAACCCTCAGGGAAGTACTATCAACCCATCCCTTATGGTCCTACCTAACAAGTACAAGAAAACTTCTACGAAGTGCACTAAGTCGAAGCCCTATGTCTCTATCACAATAATATATAAATAGACTATTTGAAGAATATCACATAGTAAATTCCTCTTATAGTCAAATGTAGTCATGGAATCTCTGAGGAAGCGCACATGGTCAATTCCCCGTATATCCCCAAGGTGAAGGACTCTCTGAGGATGCTCACACAGTAAATTCCCATTATAGCACAAAGTATTTCAAATAATTCATAGACTCTCTGATGAAGCTCACACAGTCAATTCCCCATATAGTCTAAATCAGAAAAGGATTCTCTGAGGAAGATCACTCGTTCAATTCCCCTTATAGCCCCATGTGGTCTTAGGCTCTCTGAGGAAGCTCACTCGGTCAATTCCCGTTATAGCCTAATGTGCTCAAAGACACTCTGAGGAAGCTCACATGGTCAATTTCCCTAATATTCTACTACACTATGCTCTCACGACCCTCTGTAGGTCAAAGAGCATAACAATGAAATATGGACAATGTAATCTTTTTGAACCACATGGATAACCACTCTACAACATGTCAAGCATGTCAAAACATAAACTCTCCACCCTATAGCAATATGCATGGTTAACAAGCGCGAAGGCCAAAAGGATAAGCTCGAAAAACTGTTTGTAAACAGATCATGCGTGGGTAAAACATCCAAAGCATAGAAATCAACCCTATTCATATCCAATTAATGGCTACACAAGCATACAATCTTGGGAGGAAATCAACATAGGTAAAATGGTAAACATCCAATACTCTATTCAAGGGTATTGGTCGAAATTGCACATAATACTATAATACATTCATCAGAATGGAACAAACTACCTACTTCGGTGTTGGTATATCAATATATGTGAACATCGAGACTTGAATCACCTTATAATGCCAATTATCTACAAGAACGTCTACAATTTTCAGTAAAGGATAACATGACCAAGACGAGGAATCCTGAAACAAAGAACAAGTAGAAGAGAGCGATTAATGAGGTGATCCCAACACAATCGATGGTGGTTGAAATAGAGATCGGATGGAGGCTTGGGGACTTGGATAATGATTGTGGTCGAACAGGTTCTCTCGGACGAATAAAACCTAGAAGAAGATGGTTCTAGCGATTACACATTACCCCAGTGTGTTTAATGAAAAAAAAGTACACGGCTTTGACATTTTATGTACAGGGAAAGTCCACGCCATTTCTGTACTCCGCTTTAGTCAGCCTTCAAGTCACCCACACACGACTGTGTGCCTGGACACTACACGGCCAGCACCTGTCTACCTGTAGTAACCGAGTACACGTTCTGTACTCATAAAGTACATGGTGTGAACTTCAAAAAATTCATGAATTTTCATTTTTTATCAATAATGAAAAGAAAATGAAAACGTAAATGAAAATAATGTTTGGGATCCTACAAACATCCCCACTTAATGAATTCCATCCAAAAATGTCCCTAGTGAGGTGTAGTAGAAGAAACCTCACAAAATTCTGGCCACTAAGATCATACATCGTCCTTACTCTCCAATGCCTCATCCTATACTCACCTGTGCTGCCATAACACCAGTACCAGAGAGACAGACCGACCATGAAGAACCTTTTTACTGCAATCCACAATCCAAATAAGATGTTCCTTGAATGATGCATCCACTTCGAGCTCAACCTCCATAGGATTAAAGACATCCGACAGGTCAGAAAAGTAACGTCGAAGCTGAGAAACGTGAATAAGGTTGTGCATAACCCGGTACCTCTGAGTTTACTACTACCGATAGGAAATCGACCCTACTCTTCCCAACACTTCAAATGGACCGACGTATCTCTACGAAATATTACAATGTCTCATAAACATCCTATGTCCCATCCTTGGTGTGACACATAGAATAACCCGATCCCCAACCTCGAACTCCAGAGGTCGTCTCTACTGATTAGCATAAGACTGCTTTCGAGACTCTGCAGTATCAATTCTCTTCCGAATCAACTGTATCTTCTCTTTGGTCTCTTGAACAAGATGAGGTCCCAGAAAAGGTTCCTCTCTTTTCTTCAGCCATCATAAAGGTGATCAGCATGGACTACCGTACAAAACCTCATAAGGTGCCATCTGAATTGTTTCTTGAATAAAATTGTTATGGAAAACTCCACAACAGGTATATCATCTCCCAATATCAACCAAAATTCAATATTCATGATCGGATCATGTCCTCATGCACCTGAATCGTACAGACAGACTGGCCATCTATTTGGGGGTGGTAAGCCGTACTCAAAAGTACTTGTCTACCAAAAGCATTCTAAAGCCCCTGTCAGACCTGAGATGTAAAAATCACATCCCTGTCAAAAACAATGAAGTGTGGAAGTCCATGCAGATGTACAATGTCACAGATTTAGAACCATACCAGTTCATCGACACTGATGGTCTCCCTGATTGACAAGAAATGAGCAACCTTCATAAGCCTGTCAATTACAACCCATAATGCATCGTTCCCTCGAGGTGACATCGGTAAACCTATAATGAAATCCTTCGCGATGTCATTCCACTTCCACTTGGGAATGGGTAAATACTGTAAAATCCATGCTGGCCGCTGATTCTCCACCTTCACCTACTAACAGGTGGAACACCTCAGGTCGAAACCATCAATTTCTATCATCATTCCTGGCCATGAATATTGAAAGTAACGATCATGATACATCTTGATGACACCAAGATGAACTGACCAAACTGATAAATAAAAATCCCCCATATTCTCCCCGTGCATATCTTCTGGCACCCATACATGCCCCTAGAATTGCATGATCTAATCATCGTGTATGGTCCATCCAGGAATAGGTTCCACTCCTGACACACACTCGTGTAGGACTAGGCCTTCTGAATCTAATACCTTCATCATTAGCACTCAATCAAGAAGAGTAGATGTAACAGCTACAGAAGAATGAAACGTCTGCCCCTGACTACCGTGCACATCCAAATACGTGTCATAGAACAGAGCCATAAGTTGCCACTCATTGTTGGCCACCGGAATAACCTTTATCTGTGTCCGCCTTCTCAAGGAATCAGCCACTACATTGCCTTTCCCAGGCGTATAGGCAAGCTTGAAGTCAAAATACTAAAGGTGTTCAACCCACCTTCACAATATCAAATTCCGATCACACTGAGTACAGATATACTTGAGAATCTTGTGATCGGTGAAAATAACAAAATGCTATCCTAGATGATAATGTCTCCAACAACGTAAGGCTTGAAAATTTTTTTTCAACTCCAGATCATGCGTTAGGTAATTCCTCTCATGTGGACTCACCTGCCGAGATCCATTTGAAACGACACCATCTCCCTACATATAAACAGCTCCCAGACTAATACCTGATGTATCTAAGTAAATAGTATAGATCTTTCCTATCTCTGGAAAGACTAGTATTGTTTCTGAATTCTACCTCCCTTTCATCTCCTTAAAGGTTGAATCACAAAAATCTGACCATAAGAACTTCACGCCCTTCCTAGTCAAACCCATTTGTGGTGCTTCTAATCGTGAATTGTCCTAAATTAATCGTTTGTAATATCCAGCCTGCCCTAGAAAACCCCGCACCTCAAAGACGTTTTTCAGCTTCACCCAGGAGAGTACTACCCTCACATTATTTGGGCCCACTTGTACTCTTTTCTCATAGATAACATGACCCAATAAGAAAATCTGATCCATCCAAAAGTTTCATTTTGAGATCTTAGCCTATAACTGATGCCCTATAAGTGTACACAGAATGATCGCAATATGTCTCTTGTCAAGTGTGAGAGTACAGAAAATATCATCCATGATGTCAACCAAAAAAGAATCCAAATATGTATGGAACACTCATTTCATCAGTGCCATGAAAACTGAAGGCGCGTTTGTGAGACCAAACGGCATAACCATATACTCGTATAGACCATACCTACTCCGGAAGGTTGTAAAAGGTATATCTGATGGTATAACACGCAACTGATGGTAACCGGAACCCAAGTTAATCATTGAGAACACACGGTCTCCTCAAAGCTGATCAACGTGATCATCAATCCTTGGTAAGGGATATCGGTTCTCGACCGTCAACTATTTTAGCTTTCGATAGTCCACACAATTCATGAAGGTGTAGTCTTCCTTCTTCACAAACAGGACTGGCGAACCCCAAGGAGATATACTGGGTCGGATGAAAACCTTTTCCTACAACTCCTCCTACTGCTTCATGAGATCCTATAACTCAGTTGTTTCCATCCTATAAGGAGGAATGGACACTGGTGTCGCTCCTGGCACATTCTCAGTGGAAAAGTCTACCTCATGCTCTGAAGGAAAACATGAAAATTCCACTATAAGGAAATATATGAAATGATCCACCACTAGAGGAAAGTACCTCTTTTAAGTCCCCTGGTCATCTAGATATAGACTAGCAATCTGGGTTGTATCTTCTCCCAACCCATGATGCTCGAGTCCTTCTCTGCACGCCTGGACAACCTACTCACCACTATGAAGAAAGGATTCACCCTCTAGTGACTTGAAACTCACCCTATGGGGGTAACAGTCGACGATTAATTGGAATGGATCTAACGAGTCCATCCTGAGAATGACATTGTAGCGTGTCATATCTAGGACATAGAGATCCCATAGGAAGTGACTCCCACTAACCTCTAGAGGGTACTCCCTGCACTGACGTTCACTAGCTATTCTAGTACCTAGCAGAGTTTTTAGCGTTAAGATATTACTAGTGGAAAATATACAGAGCCGGAGGATATCCACACCAACAAAATATATAAATCCATGGGAAGCCCATATATAGAAAAGTGAAGAATCTAAAACTGAGGCTACTCAGATCGTACCTCGAACTGTTGAGGGTCCAAGATCCAGATTCAGCTGGGTCTACTCCACTACAAAAGTCTGACGTATGTCGTGGCCCTGTGACCTTGCCTGACCATTCTGTGTTGATCCAACCTGTTCCCACTGAAAGGCTAGCAACTGGACGCCACGACCATGACCTGCACCTCAGCCTAAACAGCTGTAAGAACTCCAGTTCCTAGACTGCTAAGAAACTAGTGGTGTTGTTCCTAAACATAGAGTCATAGAAGAACCTCGGTCACCAGCTGCAAGTTATAAGATCTGACAGATGTTCTGAAGGTTACCCAGTTTTCTACAAGATGGAACTCCACTGGGACTCTTGGGCAACGTGAACTTGTATTACCACTCTTCCCACACTGGTAGCACACCACCTGGCTACCACAATATGCAACCTTCCTACTTTGATCATCTTGTGCAGTCTCCTTGTGGAGCTTCCTGCTATCAGTTGGAGGAATACTATTTCCAGATGCCAAACTACCTTAGTTTACAGCTCCATAATCCCTCATATTACACTCCATGATCAGTTTCTAGTTGACAATATAAGATATCTATGTCAACTTGATGATGTTCACCTACGATCTGATGTCATGACTCAAACCATACACATACTTCTATGCAAGAAACAACTCATCACCTACAAGAATATGGGTGAAATGTTGTAGCTTGATGCACCCAATTTGTGTATACATTTTCTATATATATAATTGAAGATAAAAACATGTTTTCATCAAATATCTTTTATTTTATGAACATATTATTTGATTTTGGTGATTCTGTTTACTTTCATGAGTTTTCTGGCTAGATACACGAATCAAGGGATGCATGTGAAAATTTTGAAACTACATGGCGTGTACTTTTATACACGCCATGTACATCCAGTCATGGACACGGAACGAAGGAGGGAGTATACGCCCATGTCACCAGGCAGAAGATACACACCGTGTGTGGCGGTGCTACATGTCGTGTACTACTTTCTAGAAGCAGTGGTTTCCGAAGAAACGTCCACAGGCCCATGTGGACATTGATGAAGACACTCTGTGTGTGGCGGCGCTACATGCCGTGTACACTCAACTTGCAGGCGGTGCCGTGTTGAAAAGTCAAAAACGGCGTGCTCGGCCACCTATCAGCGGAGAAAAGCGCTCCAAAATGCGTTGACGAAAAGTACACTACGTGTACTTTCTATAAATGCCATGTACTTTATTTTTCTATAAAATGAGGCCTTGGCCTATAGATTTAGGCATGGGAGAACCATTAAGAGGAAAGAGAAGCTCTGTTATCACCATTCTTGAAGCTAATGTCGTCACTCCACCATTCCACCTTCCTATACTCTACCTCAATGCATAAACGATGAATCCGTCAGGTATCACGTGTGTTGTTTTTCTCGTAAATTATATGTGTAGATAATACCCTCGTGTTGGGGCTGTGGATGATGGGATCATAATTTGTATATTATTTAATATTGTTGTGTTTGAATCGTTGTAATTAATCTTACTCTTCTTCAACCACTGTCTAATATAACTGAGAATTCTTAGCTGGATCAAGGGAAGGATTCTCAGCGATAAAAAAGAAAAGTAACGGTGAAAACAACCATGACCATTGGAAGGTTTTCATTGATTCAAATAATGGACTGGACATAGAAAAGAATTAAGGACATTGACTACCGAACCAAGGAGTCAGCTACTCTAATTCTAAACAAGAGATACCAGACCAAGGAAATCTTGTAACAAAATGAAATCCTGAATGATTGAATTATTATGAACAACACAACCATATAATCAATCTGAAAAAGAACTCCTTATTCACCATAGCCACGAAACATCTTTTCTTTCCATTTCAATAAACACTTTAAATTTACCCATCGTTTTCTTTCAAACTGTATCCATTCTTTAAAGTAAATCAATTTAATTTCAATCAAAATCCAAAACCAAACCAATCGTTTCTAAATTTTGCATACTTCACATAAATTAATTAGTAACTCAATTGAATTCATGCACTCCACGGTTCCCTGTGGATCGACCCCGAACTTATGCGATACTAATGTTCTAAGAACGGGTAATTAATTTGAGATGTATATAACTTCAATCAACGACAAGCGAGACCAAATTTTGGCACCGTTGCTGGGGAACCCATTTGGTTTTAGTGCTAAGATTTTAATTGTGTTAATAATTGATTTATGTGAAAATAAAAATAAAAAATTATCAAAAATCTCTTTTCTAATCCCATTTCAATTTTTTCCCCTTTTATGTCTGGTTTCTGTTTTTGTGTTGTGTAGTGATTAATGTGTATGTTTCGATGCTTTACACGATCCAACAAGTGCCGAGTATTCGGAATTAGTTCCTCTTGACCCGGAAATCGAACGAACCTTGCGTCATCGTCGGCGTACACGGACAGAAACTCACAACCATCAACCACAAACCATGGAGAACAAGGAAGAAGGAGCACAAGCCGTTGATGCTGTGACTGAGCATCAGTTCCAGGATCAGCAGCCTCCCACTGCTGGTCTACTGAAGAAACCTTCTGGATCCTTCATGGAATTCCTCCCAAGGGATTACCAACAGTTTCCAAAACAACTCTTCCCATGGCCATACTTTGCCCCTCAGGAGCAGTTTATGCAAGATCCACCCCATCAACAACAACCTCCAAGACGTACCCTTATAGAGTACGGACTTCCATCGATTCACAGAGCTGATACACGAATCGTTCGTCCTCCGGCCTAGGCACAACATTTCGAGATCAAGACTGCTATCATGCAGCTGATTTAGAACACAGTCCAATTTGGAGGCATATCCAGTGAGGACCCGAACGCCCATCTCTCCAACTTTCTAGAGATCTGTGATACCTTTCGGTATCATGGCCTGTCCGAGGACGCCATCCGTCTTCTCCTATTCCAATTTTCTCTATGGGATAAGGCAAAGGACTAGATCAAGTGGTTTCCACAACGATCTATCCTCACCTGGGAGGAGCTAGCCCAGGCGTTCCTGTCCAAGTACTTCTCACCATCCAAGACGGTGACAATCTGGAATGAGATTCATAACTTCCAGCAGCACGACTCCAATTTCTTGTACGAGTCCTGTGAACGATTCATGTAGATGTTATGAAAATTACCCCATCACGGACTCCCACTCTGGATGCAAGTCCAGACCTTCATTGGAGGACTTAACACGAATACCAAGTCCGTGGTGGAAGCTGCTGCTGGAGGTACTGTGATGCGGAAGTCCCCTGAAGAACTATTCGAACTACTGGAAGAAATGTCATCCAATATATTCTAGTGGCACTCCGAGTGGGGGACTCAAAATCATGGTATTCACAACATTGACACTACCACTATGTTAGCTGCTCAGTTGGACGATGTGTCCAAGAAAATCGACGCATTGAACCTCAAAGGAGCATCTCAAGTTCATGCGGCAATCCATCCAGCATGTGGTGACTGTAGTAATAACGACATCAAGGGGGAATTCTCGGGTTCTGCTGGAGGCCCCTCGTCAGGAGAGGTGAGTTATGTTGCCCAAAATCGAGGGCCCAACCAGTACCAGCAGTACCAGAACTCGGCATGTCGAGATCAACCGACCACAGGCTGGGGCCAATAATAGCAGAATCCTCCGCCCAAGTGACTGCCCAACTACAACCAGCCTCCATATCAGAACCAATTCCAAAGGCCTCAAAAAACCCATCTGGGTCCTTATCAGCAATAAGGGTATCAAAACCCTCGTCCACAGTAGCCACGACAGCCACCTCCTCCACCGGCTCAACAAGCACCTCAGCAGGAGAACAACACAAGGATAGAGGATCTGAGGACTAAATTCATATCTATTGCTGAGACTCAGTTCCAGAATCATGAAGATTTGATTCGAGGCTTGGAGAATTAGATTGGCCAGCTGGAAAATCAACTCTCAGGGAGGCAGCCCGGTACATTACTGGGGAACACCGAAAATAACCCATGGGAGGAGGCCAATGCTATCATGCTCCGGAGTGGAAAAGAGCTCCACCAGAACCAATCAGCACATCAAGGTGCATCCATTCCCACTGTTGATGAAAAAGGTACCAATAACGACCCCTCCACATCCAAAATCCCATAGAAGGAGGCTTTACAAAATAAAGAAAAGGATGTAATCCAACCATTCAAGCCTGCCTTACCCATTCCGGAAAGAATGAAGCAGAGGACGCTGGACCATCAATTCAGTAAATTCATGGATGTCTTCAAGAAGCTACATATCAACATACCATTTGAATATTCCCTGACACAAATGCCGACATAAGCCAAATTCATGAAGGAAATCCTCTCAAATAAGAGGAATATGGAGGATTTGGGCGTTATTGCACTAACACCGGAGTCCTTCACGGTGGTTCAACATTCAATTCCTCCCAAACTCCAAGATCCAGGGAGTTTCACCATTCCCTGTACCATTAGATCCTGCGAGTTTCGGAAGGCCCTCTGCGACTTAGGGGCCAACGTGAACCTCATTCCCCTCGGAGTTTTCAAGAAGCTAGGACTCCACAAGCTCAACCCTACCCGCGTCGCCCTTCAACTTGCTGATCAATACATCAAGCACCTGAAGGGACTACTAGAGGACGTACTGGTCATGGTGGGTAGGCTGATTCTCCCAACTGATTTCATCATCCTCGGCATGGGGGATGACCAGGAAGCAACTCATATACTTGGAAGACCTTTCTTGGCAACTGGGAAGGTACTAATTGATGTGCACCAAGGGGAGCTTATTTTTCAGGTTGGTGATGAAAGAGTTTCCTATAACATCCTCAAAGCCGTTAAACATGCTTCCTTGTCAGAGCATGACGATTTTTATATAGTGTCCACCATGGATAATCATTTTAGATATAGAGGGGATGAACTGGTATGTTCTTTTATTTCGAATAATTTAACTGATCCAAATATTCTATTAGAAGAAGCGCTAGAAGACTTGCAATTCAGAGAAGGCCAGGGCAGCTACTATTGGTAGTGTACAACTGTTTTTGATAGTTTGGAAGGAGACAAGGTGCAGCCACTTGTGCCTTCGATTTTAAAGGCACCTGAACTCGAACTGAATCCTCTTTCATCTTCTCTCAAGTATGGGTATTTAGGATCCAATCAAACTTTTCATGTTATACTTAATGCAGAACTATCACAAGATCATGAAGATGCACTTATGCGGGTTCTCAAATAGCGGAAGCATGCTATTGGGTGGACAGTCGCTGATATGAAGGGAATCACCCCTTCTATTTGCACTCACAAGGTGCTACTTGAAGAGGGTGCCAAGAAATCTTGGCAACCACAACGGCGCTTGAATCCTCCCATGAAGGATGTTATAAAGAAGGAGGTGATCATATTATTGGATGCAGGCATCATCTATCCCATATCGGATAGTTCGTGGGTCAGTCCTCTCCAAATGGTACCCAAAAAGGGGGGTATCACTGTGATTTCAAATGAAGAAAATGAGTTCATCCCTACACACACTATCACGGGATGGCGAGTCTGTGTGGATTACCGGAAGATAAACGATGCAACCTGAAAGGATCACTTAACCATGCCATTCATGGATCAAATGCTAGAGAGGATAGTAGGGTACAACTTCTATTGCGTCCTCAACGGTTTTTCCAGTTACAACCAAATCTACATTGCTACAGAGGATCAGGAAAAGAGCACTTTCACTTTCCCCTAGGGCACATTTTCTTATTAGAGGATGTATTTTGGCAGGTGTAATTCCCCCGCCACCTTCCAGCGCTGTATGCTGGCCATCTTCCATGACATGGCGGAACGAATCCTGGAGGTATTGTTGGATGATTTTTCCGTTTATGGAATATCATTTACCATTTGTTTACGACACCTAGAGCTTGTTTTGGAAGGATGTGAGCACACTAACCTAGTCTTGAACTGGGAAATGGGTCATTTCATGGTGAAAAGTGGAATAGTACTTGGCTACAGAATTTCAGCAAAGGGGATAGAGGTGGACCCGGCGATGATTGAAGTCATTTCACGACAATCAACACCGACTTCCGTCCACGCCATACGCTGCTTCATGGGGCATGTATGATTTTATAGGTGGTTTGTCCGCAGCTTCTCCAAAATAGCCCAACCCCTCACAAATATTCTAACCAAGGATGCCATATTTGAGTTTGATGACCATTGTGTCAGATCTTTTGAGAAACTAAAGAAGCACCTTGTGTAAGCTCCAGTTATGATTTCTCCCAACTGGGAGGAACGATTTGAGGTGATGTGCAATGCAAGCGACTACGCAGTGGGAGTAGTATTGGGCCAGCGACTTGAACAGATTTTCTGACCTATCTATTATGCCAGCAAAACGCTCAAAGAGGCACAGATTAACAAAACCACCACAGAAAAGGAGATGCTTGCAGTAGTTTTTGTATTTGACAGGTTTCGTTCGTACATAGTGTTTTCTAAAGTTATTGTTTATACTGACCATGCAGCACTAAAGTACCTACTCAACAAGAAAGACATGAAGCCCCGATTGATCTGCTAGTTACTCCTCCTACATGAATTCGATCTTGAGATCCGGGATAGAAAATGGAGTGATAACTTCATTGCTGACCATCTCTCCCGCCTCGAGCTGCCTCACTTGTACAAGGAAGAAGATCGAGAGATCAGGGATGATTTTCTTGATGAGAAACTCTTTTCAATCAGTGAAACACCTCGACCATAGTATGCTGATATTGCTAATTTTCTGGTTACATGTGTCGTTCACCCCGACCTCTCCTTCCAGTAAAGGAAGAGATATTTCTCTAATGTGAAAAGGTACTTTTTAGAGGATCCTTTTCTATTTCGATCTTGTGCAGATGGAGTGATCCGTCGTTGCATCCCGGAGAATGAAGTTCACGGTTTCATGGAGTTTTGTCACGCCTCACTTGTAGGAGGACATCATGGGTTGGACTGTACCATAGCTAAGATCTTGCAGTCTATATTTTTCTGGCCCACTATGCATAGATATGCCTGGGCCTTTGTTTTCTGTTGTGATTGGTGCTAGAGGATAGGTAATGTGGGACGTAGAGACGAGATGCCTCAGAAACACATCCTGGAGGTCGAGATTTTCGATGTCTGGGGCATAGATTTCATGTGTCCTTTTCCCTTATATTTTGGGAACACTTACATCCTGGTCTACGTCGAATACCTCTCCAAATGGGTGGAAGCTACTGTTACATCTCACAACACAGCCAAGGTAGTTATAAATTTCATGAAGAAAAATATTTTTAGCAGGTTTGGAGTTCCACAAGTACTGATCAGCAATAGAGGGATCCTCTTCAACAACACACTGATGAGAGGAATATTGTCAATGTATGGAGTAAAGCATCAGATGGGGACACCATATCATCCCCAATTTAGTGGACATGTATAGCTCTCCAATCGTGAGATCAAGAAGATCCTGGAGAAAATAGTGAACACTTCACGGAAGGACTGGTCCAAGAAGTTAGATGATTCCATGTGGTCATATCGGACTACTTTCAAAACACCACTGGGAATGTCCCTGTTCCCCCTCGTCTATGAAAAGCCCTGCCATTTGCTAGTAGAATTGGAACACAATGCCTAATGGGCCGTCAAAGCCCTGAATTTTGATCTAAAGGAAGTTGACGAGAAATGGAAGTTCCAACAGTCGGAACTAGATGAGATATGGGTAGAGGCATATGAGAACGCCAAGTTGTACACGGAGAAGTCAAGACCCATTCATGACCAGATGATATCACGAAAATCATTCCAACCCGGTGATAAGGTACTTCTCTTTAATTCTCATCTTCACTTATTTCCAAGGAAGTTAAAGTCACGATGGTCAGGACCATTCCACATTATCCATGTATTTCATCACGGAGCGGTAGAAATTTCTGGAGAAGATGGTCAACCATTCAAGGTAAACATGCAGTGCTTTAATGCTTATCATCCTACAGATAACATGGTGGGAACGTTGTCTACTATACTCCTCAGGTAAGAAAGGTAAGTAGGTCGAGCCAATGACCTAAGACAAAGGTGCTTCCGGGGATGCAACCCAGAGGTTACACGACGTGGCCCACTTATATACACGGAGTGTACATATCTTTTTAATTTGTAAACGTAATAGTATAAATCTATAGAATAACAAATAAATAACTAGGGATTATGCCGGTACCCATGGCAAAGTCACTAGAGTTTATTCGAGCCGTCCTTGGTTCGAATCCTCCTGACCTACCTTCGGCACGGGGATCCTCCTTTTAATTACACGACGTTTGTCATATTTTCAATATATATATATATTAATGTGTTTAATAAAACCCATGGTGGGGATGGACCGGTTGGCTAGAATCGTAATCTGGTTTCAAATGACCTGGGTTCGAATCCAGACAACTGTCTCATTTCCATCATTTGTTATTTTAATAAAACCACACGACTTGTACTCTGATATACACTGTGTGTGCCATGATTTTTCAAATATAAATGAAAACCGTTTCAACAATATGAAATTACATGCAGGTGAAGTTGGCGGATTGGAAAAGTCTCGGCACCAGGTTCACAAGACCCGGTTTCGAATCGCGCTAATCTCCTCGCTTCACCCCCATCGTTTCCTAAATAAAAACCACACGCCGTGATTTTCTTTCATTCAGTGTGTATAGGCCATATAAAATAAATATATATATAAAATAAATATGAACAACAGAGCAACCCTTGCTTCAGTGGGTTGGGGCGTCCGTTCGAATCGGCCGATCGCCAGTTCAAATCCCGCCCCAAGCACCGGACCAAAGGTTGTACTACTCTTTTTCTTATTTTAAAATACACGGCGTGTATTTCCCGATATACATCGAGTATAGGTTAATATATAATAGAATTTGTAGATATATCTATTTGTAGTTATTAATAATAATTATTACATATTTTACTATAATAATTACATTTATTTATCTAAGCCACAAAACATTAAAAAACTAAAAAAAATAAATTTTTTTTATCGGATACATGTCATGTAACAAAACTACACGCTGTGTACCGCGGCTATATAAGCAGCGGGGTACCCGGCATGAGGCCTTATCGCACGACCGTCCCAATTTCCTCCCCTCTAACCGTTTCTTCTCTCGAGCGCCACCTGAACCCCCCCCCCCCCTTCCAGATCCGTCGATTTGGGGTGTTTCACATTCTGATTCTTCTCACATTGTGATACTCAGTCCAGGTACGACGTTCTGCACCCTCTATTTCAAGTTTTTAGAATCATTTAGGCTGTTAATCTGATCGTCCGACCGTTCGACTTCCGCCTGTACACGGACACGATATGAAGAACACACTCCATGTACATCTGTACACGGCCACGCACAAACTATTTCAGAATTTGAATGTACACAGCGTATGTAGAGACCCGAAGCTTGACGTACATGGACATTACATTACTTTGGCGGAATACTTATTACATAACAACGACACACACACAAGGACCGTAATAGTTTAGTGTCATTGGAAACTCGGAACGTAATCTTCTAGTCATGGTGAAAGATCTTCAATATCTCCCATAAAGATCTTCCTTTTTTTCTTACCTAAAACCTTTCTTTATATCCTGGGGAAAAGAAAACATAAAAGGGTGAGCTCAAATTCTCAGTAAGGGTAAACAAAAGAAAAATCAATCACATCATCTTCATAAGAACAGAAAATTTTGGAAATCATAACCTGCAAAAGAGATCATAATATCATAACATGGGATAAATCATAGTAGGGAAATGTAATCCCAATAATCATAACATAAAACATGAAACTTTGTGGAATACACATATAATCATAGAGAATCATTTCTTATTAGTCAAGACTCATTTCCAAGACTATCTTAGTGGACAAAGTCCATTTCTGAACCGAGTTCACTCCTCGTTTCAGTCCAGTTTCACTGAACTGGTTTAACGTGCCGTTCCAGCCATGTCTATCTCATGAGATATAAAATCATTACCCAATGCATTGGAGGGAGATATAAGTCCCACCCATCTCATAATGATACCATTCTTATGTGTGCCACAAAATCATAAACCATACATCATAACATAACCCATGTAATAAAAAAGGGAATCTTTAAACATCGTGACAACATAAAACAATTCATATAAGATAAAAGAATTCATAAAAATATTTCCATCACAACATAATCAAATCCATGTAAAAACTGGGATAGAAATAGAACCCTTTATTATTTTACATGGAAAATAATTTTGATAAAACACTTGAACTCCATTCTTGAGGAAAATATCCATTCTACTTCAAAAACATTTTTCCTTTCTTAACATGACATACAATTTTATACTAAAATAACTTGATTAAACATAAACATGAAAACATGTAAAGGAAGATTCCTGGAATTTTTTTTAAAAATCCATTCATGTCGTATAAGTTAAAAAAACATTCTTCTCGTACTTTTGTCGAAAAAGTCAAAAAGTACCTCGTACAAAAAAACGACAAAAGATTCCTTTCATATATTTTACTAAAAACTCACCGAAGGGTAAAATTGGATTTAAAAAACTATAGGTGGATGGAAATAATATTAAATATTGAGGAAACATGGATGTGGATTATAAAATACACCCCAGTAAATACCGAAGTATAAACAATCTCGGATAAAAATGAGATTGTGATATTTCCCTTACCTTAGGTCCGATTTGCTTCATAAGTGTCCGAACCTCCTATATAATGATTTAAATAATGTCATTGAGTTATTCCAGAATAATACTCATTGTTATAATATCATATATGGTTCAGTTATGACTTATATTACCCGTTCATTTGTAAATTCCATGTTGAAGAGCGTTTTGGGTAAAATTGTTTCATTTGTCGTCCGTGTTTTGACTTGTAATTATTCATTTGATTACATAGATCATGATTACTTAATTACAGAATATAAAACATGATTTATATATAATATATATTCAGAATATAAATATATATAATAAATCAGTAAATGGAATGAAATACACCGTTAATGGAGACAGTAGGTCGTACGTATGCATGAACGCTGTTTTCGTTTCCTTGTTGAGTTGAATGGAATTAAGTTGATGACATACATATATATACATATAAATCCAGTATCATTATTATTTCATATATTTCATTATTATATATTATATATACTTTATAATAATTCATGAATGGTTAATGTGGAGAATGAATCTCATCGCGTCGTGGAGACGGTAGTCCGTACGTACGCACGAGCGATGATATTGTTCTCATGATCGTGGGACTGTATTGGAGTGTATGTATACTATTTCAGAATCAATATCACTTTAAAATAATCATATATAGTTATTATTTACACCATTATACCCATCCAAGTAAGGTGGTGGTGGAAAATAGATCTCACCACGGCGTGGAGACGGTATTCCGTACATAAGCACGCGCGGTGATTTCATTTTCCCTAGGATGGATAGATGGTGAAATAGGGTTGTTTCATACTTATAATAACATATCAGTATATTATTGATACTTATGTTATTACTTCATAATGAAACAACATAAGAATAAGAAGTGGAATAAGAAATAAAGTTGAAAGAATCTGTAACGGACATTACCTCTTCTTTGAAGCGCCTCTTTGAGATCTCCTTTCTTGGCACTATAATTGGTCTTTGAGGAATACCACAACCGTTAGGATGTTTATAGGGAAGTGGAAAATATAATTTGGAAGGGGATGTCCAAGATTGAAGGCTCAATGTGGTGTAAGGAAGAGAGGGAGGGGGTTCCCTTTTATAAGAGAGGAAAGGGGCACCTTTGGAATAACTAAAAATATTATTTTATTATAATGAAAAATTCGGTTTTAAATAGCTCAAAATTGATTTATTTCGAATATAAGGTGGGTATGGGTCGAAATAATTTCATCCAATAGAATTTAGACAAGTTTAGGTTCCTATTTTATCATTATCATTTATATTTAACTTTAAGTTAGATATTTTTACTTTTACCGTGTCTTCTTGTTTTATTACACTATAATGTTAATAAACTTACTATATCAAGCCAAATGAACCCCAAGTTGTTTATTATTAATATATATTACCATATCTATGTAATTTGGTGGAACCAGAGATATTTTGGAATAAAAAAAAAATTAATAATATAATATTGTTTTTAAAAACTATTTTATGTCAAATTTGACACTATTTAGTAATTGTTTTTTGTGAAAATCATAACAGAATGATTAGTTCGAAAAAAGTTACATAAATCAATACTAACATGTCATATTAACCTATAAAATTAGTGGAATTCATAAAAAGTCTCATATTACATTTATTTGGGTATTTATAACATCAATTATGTCAATATTTCAGTAATAAGATAATTACTGCATCATCTTTGTGTCATAAATAAATTAAATTATTTAATGTCTAAAAACTACAAATAAAATACCATTATGTGGGAAATATTTTTAGTTTACTGCTACCGATATGAAACCGACCCTACTCTTCCAATCACTTCAAATGGCCCGACGTATCTCTACGAAATCTTACACCGTCTCCTAAACATCCTATGTCCCATCCTCGGTGTGACACGTAGAATAACCCGATCCCCGACCTTGAACCCCAGAGGTCGTCTCTACTGATTAGCATAAGAATTATTTCGAGACTCTGAAATATCGATTCTCTTCCAAATCAACTCTATCTGCTCTTTGGTCTCTCGATCAAGACGATGTCCCAGAAAAGGTGCCTCTCTTTTCTTCATCCATCATAAGGGTGATCAGCATGGACAACCGTAAAAAACCTCATAAGGTGCCATCTGAATTGTTTCTTGAAAAAAATTGTTGTGGAAAACTCCACAACAGGTATATCTTCTCCCAAGATCAACCAAAATTCAAGATTCATGATCGGATCATGTCCTCATACACCTGAATCGTATAGTCAGACTGGCCATCTATTTGGGGGTGGTAAGCCGTAATCAAAAGTACTTGTGTACCAAAAGTATTCTAAAGCCCCTGTTAGACCTGAGATGTAAAACTCACATCCCTGTCAAAAACAATTAAGTGTGGAATTCCATGAAGATGTTCAATTTCACAGATTTAGATCCATACCAGTTCATTGACACTGATGGTCTCCATGATTGACAAGAAATTAGCAACCTTCATAAGCCTGTCAATTAGATCCCATACTGCATCGTTCCCTCGAGGTGACCTCGGTAAACCTATAACAAAATCCATCGCGACTTAGTTCCACTTCCACTTGGTAATGGGTAAATACTTTAAAATCCATGCTGGCCGCTGATTCTCTATCTTCACCTACTAACAGGTGGAACACCTCAGGACGAAACCATCAATTTCTTTCTTCATTCATGGCCATGAATATTGAAAGTAACGGTCAAGATACATCTTGATGACACCAGGAAGAACTGACCAAACTAATAAATAAAAATCCCCCATATTCTCCTCGTGCATATCTTCTGGCACCCATACACGCACCTAGAAATGCATGATCTAGTCATCGCCTATGCTCCATCCAGGAATAGGGTCCACTCCTGACACACACTCATGTAGGACTAGGCCTTCTGAATCTGATACCTTCATCATTAGCACTCAATCAAGAAGAGTATAGGTAATAGCTACAGAAGAATGAAACATCTTCCCCTGACTGCCGTGCACATCCAAATACATCTCATAGAACAAATCCATAAGCTTCCACTCATTTTTGGCCACCTGAACAAACTTTACCTGTGTCCGCCTCCTGAAGGCATCAGCCACTGCTTTGCCTTTCCCAGGCGTATATGAAAGCTTGAAGTCAAAATACTAATGGTGTTCAACCCACCTTCACAATATAAAATTCAGATCACACTGAGTGAAGATATACGTGAGAATCTTGTGATCGGTGAAAATAAAAAAATGCTCTCCTAGAAGATAATGTCTCCAACAACGTAAGGCCTGAAAAAAATCTGTCAACTCCAGATCGTGCGTTAGGTAATTCCTCTCATGTGGACTCACCTACCAAGACCCATTTGAAATGACACCATCTCCCTGCATATGAACAGCTCCCAGACTAATACCTGATGTATCACAGTAAATAGTATAGCTCTTTCCTGTCTCTGGAAAGACTAGTATTGTTTCTGAATTTTAACTCCCTTTCAGCTCCTTAAAGGTTGAATCACAAAAATCTGACCATGAGAACATCGTTCCCTTCCTAGTCAAACCCATTTGTGGTGCTTCTAATATTGAAATGTCCTAAATGAATCGTTTGTAATATACAACCAGCCCTAGAAAACCCCGCACCTCAAAGACGTTTTTCAGCTTCCCCCAGGAGAGTACTACCCTCACATTATTTGGGCCCTCTGGTACTCTTTTCTCAGAGATAACTTGACCCAATAAGTAAATATGATCCATCCAAAAGTTTCATTTTGATAGCTTAGCATATAACTGATGCCCTATAAGTGTACACAGATCGATCGCAAGATGTCTCTTGTCAAGTGTGAGAGTACATAACGATATCATCCATGAAGACAAACACAAAATAATCCAAATATCTATGGAACACTCGTTTCATCAGTGCCATGAAAACTGAAGGCGTGTTTGTGAGACCAAACATCATAACCATATACTCGTATAGACCATACCTACTCCAGAAGGTTGTAAAAGGTATATCTGATGGTATAACACGCGAATGATGGTAACCGGAACACAAGTTAATCATTGAGAACACTCGGGCTCCTTGAAGCTGATCAACGTGACCATCAATCCTTGGTAAGGGATATCGGTTCTCGACCGTCAAATATTTTATCTTTCGATAGTCAACACAAATCTTGTAGGTGTAGTCTTCCTTATTCACAAACAGGACTGGAGAACCCCAAGGAGATGTACTGGGTCGGATGAAAACCATTTCCTACAACTCCTCCTACTGCTTCTTGAGATCCTATAACTCAGGTGTTTCCATCCTATAAGGAGAAATGGACACTGGTGTCACTCCTAGAACAGTCTCAGTGGAAAAGTCTACCTCATACTCTAGAGGAAAACATAAATATTCCACTATAAGGAAATATATGAAATGATCCACCAGTAGAGGAAAGTCCCTCTGTGAAGTCCCCTAGTCATCTAGATATAGACTAGCAATCTGGGTTGTTTCTTCTCCCAACCCATGATGCTCGAGTCCTGCTCCGCACGCCTGGACATCCCACTCACCCCTATGAAGAAAGGATTCAACCTCTAGTGACTTGAAACTCACCCTAAAGGGTTAAAAGTCAAAGATTTATTGGAATAGATCTAACGAGTCCATCCTGAGAATGACATTTTAGCCTGTCATATCTAGGACATAGAGATCCCATATGAAGTGACAACCACTGTCCTCTAGAGGGTACTCCCTGCACTAACGTTCACTAGCTGTTCTAGTCCCTAATAGAGTTTTTAGCATTAAGATATTAGTAGTGGAAATTATACAGATCCTGAGGATCTCCAAAACAACAAAATATATAAATCCATGGGAATCCCATATATTGAAAAGTGAAGAAGATAAAACTGAGTCTACTCAGATCGTACCTATAACTGTAGAGGGTCCGAGATCCTGATTCAGCTGGGTCTACTCCACTACAAAAGTCTGACCTATGTCATGGCCCTGTGACCCTGCCTGACCACTCTATGCTGATCCAACATGTTCCCACTGAAAGGGTAGAAACTGGACGCCACGACCATTACCTGCACCTCGGCCTGAATAGCCGGAAGAACTCCAGTTCCTAGACTGCTGAGAAACTAGTGATGTTGTTCCTAAACACAGAGTCATAGAAGAACCTCGGTCACCAGCTGCTGGTGATAAGATCTGACAGAAGTTCTGAAGGTTACCCATATTTCTACAAGATGGCACTCCACTGGGTCTCTTGGGAAATTTGACCTCGTATTACCACTCTTCCCACACTGGTAGCACACCAACTGGCTACCAAAATATGCATCCTTCCTACTTTGATCTTCTTGTGCAGTCTCCTTGTGGTGCTTCCTGCTATCAGTAGGAGGAATACTATTTCCGGATGCCGAACTAACATAGTTCACATCCCCACAATCCCTCATATTTCACTCCGTGATCAGTTCCTAGTTGTCAATATAAGATATCTATGTAAACCTGATGATGTTCACCTACGATCAGATGTCATGACTCAAACCATAAAAAAACTTCTATGCAAGAAACCACTCATCACCTACAAGAATAGGTGTGAAATATTGTAGCTTGATTCACCCAATTTGTGTATACATTTTCCATATATATAATTGAAGATAAAAACAGGTTTTCATAAAATATCTATTATTTTGGGAAAATATTCTTTGATTTTGGGGATTCTGTTTACTTTCATGAGCTTTCTGGCTAAATACACGAATCAAGGGATGTGTGTGAAAATTTTTAAACTACATGTCATGTACTTTTATACACGCCATGTACATCCAGGCATGGACATGGGCCAAAGGAGGGAGTACACGCCCATGTCACCAGGAAGAAGAAACACACCGTGTGTGGCGGCGCTACACGTTGTGTACTACTTTCTAGAAGCGGTGGTTTCTGAAGAAACGTCCACACACCCATGTGGACGTTGATGAAGACAGGTCGTGTTTGGAAGCGCTACACTCCGTGTACACTCAACTTGCAGGCGGTTCCATGTTCAGAAGTCAAAAACGGCGTGCTCAACCACCTGTCAGCAGAGAAAATGGCTCCAAAACGCGTTGACGAAAAGTACACGGCGTGTACTTTCTATACACACCATGTACATTATTTTTCTATAAAATGAGGCCTTTGCCTACAGATTTAGGGAGGGGAGAACCATTAAGAGGAAAGAGAAGCTCTGCTATCACCATTCTCGAAGCTACTGTCGTCACTCCGCCATTCCACCTTCCTATACTCTACCTCAATGCCTACACGATGAATCCGTCAGGTATCACGTGTGTTGTTTTTCTCCTAAATTCAATGTGTAGCTAAACCCCTCGTGTTGGGGCTGTGGATGATGGGATAATAATTTGTATATTGTTTTATATAGTTGTGTTTGAATCATTGTAATTAATCTTACTCTTCTTAAACCACTGTATAATATAACTGAGAATTCTTAGCCGGATCAAGGGAAGGATTCTCAGCAATAAAAAAGAAAAGTAACGGTGAAAACAAACATTACCATTGGAAGTTTTTCACTGATTCAAATAATGGACTGGACGTAGTAAAGAATTATGGGAATTGACTACCGAACCATGGAGTCAGATGCTCTAATTCTAAACAAGAGAAACCGGACCAAGGAAATCTTGTAACAAAATGAAATCACGAATGATTGAATTATTATGAACAACACAACCATTTAATCAATCTGAAAAATAACTCCTTATTTACCATAGCCCCAAAACGCCTTTTCCTTCCATTTCTTTAAACTCTTTAAATTTACCCATTGTTTTCTGTCAAACTGTATCCATTCTTCAATGTAAATCAATTTAATTTCAATCAAAATCCAAAACCAAACCAATCGTTTCTAAATTTTTCATAATTCACCTAAATTAAGTAGTAACTCAATTGAATTCATGCACTCCATGGTTCCCTGTGGATCAACCCTGAACTTATGTGATACTAATGTTCTAAGAACGGGTAATTAATTTGAGATGCATATTACTTCAATCAACGACAAGCGAGACCAAATTTTGGCACCGTTTCTGGAGAACACATTTGGTTTTAGTGGTAAGATTTAAATTGTGTTAATAATTGATATATGGGAAAATAAAAATAAAAAATTATCAAAAATCTCTTTTCTAATCCCATTTCAATTTTTTTCCCTTTTATGCCTGGTTTTCGTTTTTGTGTTGTGTAGAGATTAAAGTGTATCTTTCGACGCTTTACACGATCCAACAAGTGTCGAGTCTTCGGAATTAGTTCCTCTTGACCAGGAAATCGAACAGACCTTGCATCATCGTCGGCATACACGGACAGAAACTCAAAACCATCAACCACAACCCATAGAGAACAAGGAAGGAGCACCAGCCATTGATGCTGCGACTGAGCATCAGTTCCAGGATCAGCAGCCTCCCGCTGATGGTCTACCGAAGAAACCTTCTGGATCCTTCATAGAATACCTCCAAAGGGATTACCAATGGTTTCCGCAAAAACTCTTCCCACGGACATACTTTGCCCCTCAGGAGCAGTTTATGCAAGCTCCACCCTATCAACAACAACCGCCAAGACGTACCCTTATGGAGTACGGACTTCCATCGATTCACGGAGCTGATACGAGCATCGTTCGCCCTCAGGTCCAGGCCCAACACATCAAGATCAAGACTTCTATCATGCAGCTGATTTAGAACATAGTCCAATTGGGAGGCCTATCCAGTGAGGACCCGAACGCCCATCTCTCCAATATTCTTGAGATCTGCGATACCTTTCAGTACCTTGGCTTGTCCGAGGACGCCATCTGTCTTCGCCTATTCCCCTTTTCTATATGGGATAAGGTGAAGGACTAGATCAAGGGGTTGCCACAATGATCTAATCTCACCTGGGAGGAGCTAGCCCAGGCGTTCCTGTCCAAGTACTTCCCACCATCCAAGACGGTGACACTCCGGAATGAGATTCATAACTTCCAGCAGCATGACTCCGATTCATTGTACGAGTCCTGGGAACGCTTCAAGGAGATGTTATGAAAATTACCCCATCATGGACTCCCACTCTGGATGCAAGTCCAGACCATCTATGGAGGACTTACCACGAATACCAAGTCCATGGTGGACACTTCTGCTGGAGGTACTGTGATGCGAAAGTCCCCCGAAGAACTATTCGAACTACTGGAAGACATGTCAGCCAATAGCCTCCAGTGGAACTCCGAGTGGGGGACCCAAATCAAGGTATTCACAACATTGATGCTACCACTATGTTAGCTGCTCATTTGGACCCTGTGACCAAGAAAATTGACGCATTGAACCTCAAAGGATCATCTCATGTTCATGCGGCAATCCATCTAGCATGTGGCGACTGTGGTAATATCCTCATCATGGGGGAATTATCGGGTTCTACCAGATGCCCTTCGATGAGCGAGGTGAGTTATGTTGCCCAAAATTGAGGGCCCAACCAGTACAAGCAGTACCAGAACTCAGCAAGTCGAGATCACCCGACCACATGCTGGGGCCAACAACAGCAGAATCCTCCGCCCTAGTGACTGCCAAACTACAACCTGCCTCCATATCAGATCCAAATCCAAAGGTCACAAAAACCCCAGCTGGGTCATTATCAGCAACAAGGGTATTAAAACCCTCATCCACAGTAGCCATGGCAGCCACCTCCTCCACCGACTCAACAACCACCTCAGTAGGAAAACACCACAAGGTTAGAGGATCAGATGACTAAATTCATATCTACTACTGAGACTCGGTTCCAGAATCAGGAAGATTTGATTCGAGGCTTGGAGAATAAGATTGGCCAGATGGAAAATCAACTCTCAGGGAGGCAGCCCGGTACATTACTGGGGAACACCGAAAACATCCCAAGGGAGGAGGCCAATTATATCTTGCTCTGGAGTGGAAAAGAGCTCCACTAGAACCAATCGGCACATCAATGTGCATCTATGCCCATTGTTGATGAAAAAGGTACCAATACCAACCGCTCCACATCCAAAAGCCCATAGAAGGAGGCTTTAAAAAATAATGAAAAGGATGTAATCCAACCATTCAAGCCTACCTTACCCATTCCGGAAAGATTGAAGTAGAGGAAGCTGGACCATCAATTAAGAAAATTCATGGATGTCTTCAAGAAGCTACATATCAACATACCATTTGAAGAGGCCCTGACACAAATGCCGACATATGCCAAATTCATGAAGGAAATCCCCTCGAATAAGAGGAAGATGGATGATTTGGGAATTATTGTACTAATGCAGGAGTGCTATGCAGTGGTTCAACATTCCATTCCTCCCAAACTCCAAGATCCAGGTAGTTTCACCATTTCCTGTACCATTGGATCCTGTGAGTTTCGGAAGGCCCTCTGAGACTTAGGTGCCAGCGTGAACATCATGCCCCTCGGAGTTTTCATGATGCTGGTACTCCACGAGCTCAAGCCTACCCGCGTCGCCCTTCAACTTGTTGATCAATCCATCAGGCACCCGAAGGGACTACTAGTGGACGTACTGTTCATGGTGGGTAGGCTGATTCTCCCTTCTAATTTCATCATCCTCGACATGGGGGATGACCAGGCAGAAACTCTTATTCTTGGAAGACCTTTCATGGAAACTGGGAAGGTACTGATCGATGTGCACCAAGGGGAGCTTATTTTTCTGGAAGGTGATGAAAGGGTTTACTATAACGTCCTCAAAGCCGTTAAACATGCTTCCTTGTCAGAGCATGATGATTTTTATACAGTGTCCACCATGGTTAATCATTTAAGAGATAGAGGGGATGAACTGGTATGTTCTTTTATTTCGAATAATTTAACTGATCCAAATATTCTATTAGAAGAAGCGCTAGAAGACTTGCAATTCATAGAAGGCTAGGGCAGATACTATTGGTAGTGTACAGTTGTTTCTGATAGTTTGGAATGAGAAAAGGTGCAGCCACTTGTGCCTTCAATTTTAAAGGTACCTGAACTCGAAATGAAGCCTCTTCCATCTTCTCTCATGTACGGGTATTTAGGATCCAATCAAACTTTACCTGTTATAATTAATGAAGAACTATCACAGGAGCATGAATATGCACTTCTGCAGGTTCTCAAATAGAGGAAGCATGATATTGGGTGGACAACCGCTGATCTGAAGGGTATCAGCCCTACAATTTTCACTCACAAGGTGCTACTTGAAGAGGGTGCCAAGAAATCTCGGCAACCACAACGGCGCTTGAATCCTCCCATGAAGGAAGTTGTAAAGAAGTAGGTGATCAAATTATTGGATGTAGGCATCATCTATCCCATCTCGGATAGTCCGGGGGTGAGTCCTCTCTAAGTGGTACCCAAAAATGGGGGGTATCACTGTGATTTCAAATGATAAAAATGAGTTCATCCCTACACGCACTATGACGGGTTGGCAAGTCTGTGTGGATTACCGGAAGTTAAACGATGCAACCAGAAAGTATCACTTACCCTAGCCATTCATGGATCAAATGCTATAGAGGCTAGAAGGGCACAACTTTTATTTCTTCCTCGACGGTTTTTCCGGTTACAACCAAATCTCCATTGCTCCAGAGGATCAGGAAAAGAGCATGTTCACTTTCCCCTAGGGAACATTTTCTTATTAAAGGATGTTATTTGGTAGGTGTAATTCCCCCGCCACCTTCCAGTGTTGTATGATGGCCATCTTCCATGACATGGAGGAACGAATCCTGGAGGTATTCATGGATGATTTTTCTGTTTATAGAAAATCATTTACCATTTGTTTACGACACCTAGAGCTTGTTTTGGAAGGATGTGAGCACACTAACCTAGTCTTGAACTGGGAAATGGGTCATTTCATGGTGAAAAGTGGAATAGTCCTTAGCCACATAATTTCAACAAAGGGGATAGAGGTGGACCCGGCGAAGATTGAAGTCATTTCACGACTACCAGTACCGACTTCCATCCAAGCCATACGCTGCTTCCAGGCACATGCAGGATTTTACAGGTGATTTATCCGCGACTTCTCCAAAATATCCCAACCCCTCACCAATCTTCTAACAAAGGATTACATATTTGAGTTTGATGACCATTGTGTAAGATCTATTGAGCAACTATTGCAGCACCTTGTGGAAGCTCCAGTTATGATTTCTCCCAACTGGGAAGAACAATTTGAGGTGATGTGCGATGCAAGCGACTACGCAGTGGGAGTAGTATTGGGCCAGCAACTTGAAAAGGTTTTATGACCTATCTATTATGCCAGCAGGACGCTCAAAGAGGCACAGATTAAAAAAACCACCACAGAAAAGGAGATGCTCGCAGTAGTTTTTTTATTTGACAGGTTTCGTTTGTCCTTAGTGTTGTCTAAAGTTATTGTTTATACTGACCATGTAGCACTAAAGTACCTAATCAACAAGAATGACGTGAAGCCCCGATTGATATCCTAGGTACTCCTCCTACAGGAATTCAATCTTGATATCCGGGATAAGAAAGGGAGTGAGAACTTCATTGCTGACCATCTCTCCCACCTCGAGCTGCCTCACTTGTACAACGAAGAAGATCGAGAGATCAGGAGGATTTTCCTGATGAGAAACTCTTTTCAATCAGTGAAACACCACGACCATGTTATGCTGATATCGCTAATTTTCTGGTTACAGGTGTCGTTCACCCCGAACTCTCCTTCCAGTAAAGGAAAATATAATTCTCTGATGTGAAAAGGTACTTCTTGGAGGATCCTTTTATATTTAGATCTTGTGTAGATGGAGGGATCCATCGTTGCATCCCAGAGAATGAAGTTCACGGTGTCATGGAGTTCTGTCATTCCTCACCATTAGGAGGACATCATGGGTCGGACCGTACCCTAGCTAAGATCTTGCAGTCTGGATTTTTCTGGCCCACCATGCATAGAGATGCTCGGACCTTTGTTTTTTTTTGCGATCGGTGCCATAGGACAGGCAATGTGGGATGTAGAGACGAGATGCCTCAGCAACCCATCCTGGAGGTTGAGATTTTTGATGTCTGGGGCATAGATTTCAGGGTTCCTTTTCTCTTATCTTTTGGGAACACTAACATCCTGGTCTACGTCGACTACATCTCCAAATGGGTGGAAGCTACTGTTACATCTCACAACACAGCCATGGTAGTTATAAATTTATTGAAGAAAAATATTTTTAGCAAGTTTGGAGTTCCACGAGTACTGATCAGCAATAGAGGAATCCACTTCGACAACACACTGATGAGAGGAATATTGTCGAAGTATGGAGTAAAGAATCAGATGGGGACACCATATCATCCCCAGTTTAGTGGACATGTATAGCTCTCCAATCGTGAGCTCAAGCAGATCCTGGAGAAAATAGTGAACACTTCACGTAAGGACTGGTCCAAGAAGTTAGATGATGCCATGTGGGCATATCAGACTACTTTCAAAACACCACAGGGAATGTCCCCGTTCCGCCTCGTCTATGGAAAGCCCTGCCATTTGCTAGTAGAATTGGAAGACAATGCCTAATGGGCCGTCAAAGCCCTGAATTTTGATCTAAAGGAAGCTGATGAGAAACGAAAGTTCCAACTGTCAGAACTAGATGTAATATGGTTAGAGGCATATGAGAACGCCAAGTTGTACAAGGAGAAGAGAAGAACCATTAATGACCGGATGATATCACGAAAATCTTTCCAACTCGGTGATAAGGTAATTTTATTTAATACTCATCTTCGCTTATTTCCAAGGAAGTTAAAGTCACACTGGTCGGGACCATTCCACATTATCCGTGTATTTCATCACGGAGAGGTATATATTTCTGGAGAAGATGGTCATCCATTCAAGGTAAACGGGCAGCTCTTTAAAGCTTACCATCCTACATATAACAAGGTGGGAACGTTGTCTACTATACTCCTCAGGTAAGCAAGGTAAGTAGGTCGAGCCAACGACCTAAGACAAAGGTGGTTCCTGGGAGGCAACCCGGAGGTTACACGACATTTCCCACTTATATACACAGTGTGTACATATCTTTTTAATTTGAAAACATAATAGTATAAATCTATAGAATAAAAAATAAATAACCAGGGATTATGCCGGTACCCATGGCAATGTCACTAGAGTTTATTCGAGCCGTCCTCGGTTCGAATCCTCCTGACCTACCTTCGGCACGGGGTTCCCCCTTTTAATTACACGACGTGTGTGGTATTTTAAATCTATATATATACAAATGTGTTTAATAAAACCCATGGTGGGGATGGACCGGTTGGCTAGAATCATAATCCGGTTTCAAAAGACCTGGGTTCGAATCCAGACAATCGTCCCATTTCCATCATTTGTTCTTTTAATAAAACCACACAACTTGTACTCTAATATACGCTGTGTGTGCCATGATTTTTCAAATATAAATTAAATCTGTTTCAAAAATAAGAAATTAAATCCAGGTGAAGTTGGCGGATTGGCAGAGTCTCGGCACCAGGTTCAGAAGACCCGGTTTCGAATTGCGCTAATCTCCTTGCTTCACCCCCATCGTTTCCTAAATAAAAACCACACGCCTTGATTTTCAATCATTTAGTGTGTATAGACCATATAGAATAAATATATATATAAAATAAATAGGAACAGCAGAATAACCCTATCTCTAGTGGGTGAGGGCTTCCGTTCGAATCGGCCGATCGCCGGTTCAAATCCTGCCCCAAGCACCAGACCAAAGGTTGTACTACTCTTTTTCTTATTTTAAAATACACTACATGTATTTCCAGATATATGTCGTGTATAGTTTAATATATAATTGAATTTGTAGATATATCTATTTTTAGTTATTAATAATAATTATTATATTGTTTACTATAATAATTACATTTATTTATCAAATCCACAAAACATAAAAAAAATAATGAAAAATAATTTTTTTTTGGGATACATGTCGTGTAAAAAAACTACACGCCATGTACTGCAGCTATATAAGCAGCGGGGTACCCGACATGAGAACCTATCGCACGACCGTCCCAATTTCCTCCCCTCTTACCGTTTCTTCTCTCGAGCACCACTTGAACCCCCCCCCCTTTCCAGATTCGTCGATTTGGGGCGTTTCACGTTCTGATTATTCTCACATTGTGATCCTTAGTCCGGCTACGACATTCTGCACCCTCTATTTCAAGTTTTTAGAATCATTTAGGTTGTTAATCGGATCGGCCGACCGTTCTTCTTCCGCATGTACATGGACACGATATGTAGAACACACGCCGTGTACATCTTTACATGGCCACACACAATCTATTTCAGAATTTGAATGTACACAGCGTATGTAGAGACCCAAAGCTTAACGTACAAGGACATTACATTACTTTTGCGGAATAATTATTACATAACAAAAACACACACACAAGGACGGTAATAGTTTAGTGTCTTTGGAAACTTGGAACGTAATGTTCTAGTCATGGTGAATGATCTTCAACATCTCCCATAAAGATCTTGCCTTTTATTTCTTACCTAAAACCATTAGTTATATCCTGGGGAAAAGAAAACATAAAAGGGTGAGCTAAAATTCTCAGTAAGGGTAATGAAAAGAAAAATGAATCACATCATTTTCATAAGAACATAACATTTTGGAAATCTTAACCTGCAAAAGAGATCATAATATCATAACATGGGATAAATCATAGCAGTGAAATGTAATCCCAATAATCATAACTTAAAACATGAAACTTTTTGGAATACACACATAATCATAGAGAATCATTTCTTATTAGTCAAGACTCATTTCCAAGATTATCTTAGTGGACAAAGTCCATTTCTGAACCGAGTTCACTCCTCATTTCAGTCCTGTTTCACTGAACCGGTTTACCCTGCCGTTCCAGCCATGTCTATCTCATGAGATATAAAATCTTTACCCAATGCATTGGAGGGAGATATAGGTCCCACCCATCTCATAATGATACCATTCTTATGTGTGACACAAAATCATAAACCATATATCATAACATAACCCATGTAATAAAAATGGGAATCATTAAACATCGTGACATCATAAAACAATTCGTATAAGATAAAATAATTCATAAAAATATTTCCATCACAACATAATCAAATCCATGTAAAAATTGTGATAGAAACAGAACCCTTTATTATCTTAGATGGAAAATAATTTTGATAAAACACTTGAACTCCATTCTTGAGGAAAATATCCTTTCTACTTCAAAAACATGTTTCCTTTCTTAACATGTCATACAATTTTAAACTAAAATAAGTTGATTAAAAATAAACCTGAAAACATGTAAAGGAAGATTCATGGAAATTTTGCTTTAAAAATCCATTCATGCCGTATAAGTTAAAAAACATTCTTCTCGTACTTTTGTCAGAAAAGTCAAAAAGTACATCGTACGAAAAACAACAAAAGATTCCTTTAATATATTTTACTAAAAACTCACCGAACGGTATAATTGGATTTAAAAAATTGTAGGTGGATGGAAATAATATTACATATTGAGGAAACATGTATGTGGATTATAAAATACACCCCAGTAAATTCCGAAGTATAAACAATATCAGATAAAAATGAGATTGCGATATTTCCCTTACCTTAGGTCTGATTTGCTTCGTAAGTGTCCGAAACTCCTGTATAATGATTAAAATAATGTCATTGACTTATTCCAGAATCATAATAATTGTTATGATATCATATATGGTTCAGTTATGACTTTATATTATCTTTTCATTTGTAAATTCCATGTTAAAGAGCGTTTTGGGTAAAATTGTTTCATTTGTCGTCCGTGTTTTGACTCGTAATTATTCATATGATTACATAGATCATGATTACTTAATTCCGGGATATAAAACATGATTTATATATAATATATATTCAGAATATACATATATATAATAAATCAGTAAATGGAATGAAATACATCGTTCATGGAGACAGTAGGCCGTACGTACGCATGAACGCGGTTTTCGTTTCCTTGTTGAGTTGAATGAAATTAAGTAGATGACATACATATATATACATATAAATCCAGTATCATTATTATGTCATATATTTCATGATTATATATTATATATACTTTATAATCATTCATTAATGGTTAAAGTGGAGATTGAATCTCATCGCGTCGTGGAGACGGTAGTCCATACGTACGCACGAGCGATGATACCGTTCTCATGATCGTGGGACTGTATTGGAGAGTATGTATACTATTTCAGAATCAATATCACTTTAAAATAATCATATATAGTTTTTATTGACACCATTATACCCATCCAAGTAAGGTGGTGGTGGAAAATAGATCTCACCACGGTGTGGAGACGGTATTCCGTATGTACGCACGTGCGGTGATTTCGTTTTCCGTAGGATGGATAGATGGTGAAATAGGGTTGATTCATACTTATAATAACATATCAGTATATTAGTGATACTGATGTTATTACTTAATAATGAAACAACCTAAGACGAATAAGTGGAAGAAGAAATAAAGTTGAAAGACTTGGTAACGGACATTACCTCTTCTTTGAAGTGCCTCTTTGAGATCTTCTTTTTTGGCACTATAATTGGTCTCTGAGGAAGATCATAACCTCTAGGATGTTTCTAGGGAAGTGGAAATATAATTTTTCAGGGGATGGCCGAGTTTGAAGGCTCAATGTGGTGTGAGGAAGAGAGTGAGGGGGTGCCCTTTTATAAGGGAGGAGAGGGGCACCTTTGGAATAACTAAAAATATTATTTTATTAGAAAGCCAAATTCGGTTTTAAATAGCTCCAATTTGATTTATTTCGAAGCTAAGGTGGGTATGGGTCTAAATCCTTTCATCCAATATAATTTAGACAAGTATAGGTTCCTATTTTAACATTATCATTTATATTTAACTTTAAGTTAGATAATTTTACTTTTACCGTGTCTTCTTGTTTTATTACACAATTAGGTTAATAAACGTACTATATCAAGCCAACAGAAACCCAAGTTGTTTATTATTAATATATATAACCTTATCTAAGTCATTTGGACGAATTGTAGATTTTTAGGAATAAAATAACAATTAATAATATAATATTTGTTTTAAATACTATTTTATGTCAATTTTGACACTATTTAGTAATTGATTTTTGTGAAACTCATAACAGAATTATTAGTTCGAAAAAAGTTACTTAACGCAATACTAAAATGTCATATTAACCTATAAAATTAGTTTAATTCATAAAAAGTCTCAAATTACATTTATTTGGGTATTTATAACATTAATTATGTCAATATTTCATTAATAAGATAATTACTTCCTCATCATTGAGTCATAAATAAATAAAATTATATAATGTCTAAAAATTAAAATAAAATACCATTATGTAGGATATCTTATTATCTTTCTAATGATTATTTATAGTCGTATTTGTCGTATGTATAAACCTATATTAAAAATGATTTACTTATTAAACATTGATTTTAACTATTTTAACCCTTCTTTAAATAAATTAATAATAAATGTCCTAATCTAATACAAGTGGGCCTAAATGATCATATTTTATTCCTAAGGATTTTTTTGGTCTAATTACACTTATCCAATAGAATTAGGGAATGTGTTAGGATAATAATAATAACATTTTTACCCTTAATTACCCTATTTACTTTTAATCATGAAAAAAAAAAGTAAAAAGTTACTAGTCACCAAAAAATATTTTCATCTCATTGAACCACATTTTACTTACAAACAACAACCGTGTCTCTCGGATTTTTTAAATTCCACTCACAGAAGCAGTAAAATTATGTTTTATGAAAAAATCATTTTTTTAACTACCACTTAGTTGTTTCACTATTCATCCAAAAATGAAAGTTTCCAGAAAAATACCAAAAATTAGGCCTATGGTATATTTGATATTATTAACTCAAAAATGATATCTATTTTACCAAATTCAATACATATCAGTTGCATTAATTAATTTAAAAATTAATTCCCGTCGTCAAAACAAATAGCCTGTTCTTAAGAGATAATAACTATCAAAAGATTGACACTTGTTTATGTCTGGTTTAAATGTAGAATTACATCCAATGATGAAAATTGTATTAAATTGTAAAAATATATTCTAAATATACTTTAAAAACACTCAAATTAATAATTTATCACTATTAATTATTTCGATAAAAAAGGTTGTTTTTAATTAAAATTTAGTAATTTTCACTATTCATCAGAAAATGAAAGTTATCCGAAATGTACCAAGATTCCACCCTAAGATAATTTAGATATTCCGAATCCAAAAATGAAGTCCATTTTGAGAAATAAAATTTACAAAATTTCAAAAAGTGGTTATTACTATTCATAACGGCTAGTTTTAATAATATTTTAATAGCATATCGTTGTTTAGTGAAACTCAGTATTGCGTACTACACACGCTATTGAGGAAGGTCACGATTTCTTTTAATGCAAGGAAATTAAAGGATTTGTGTTGTGAAAGCTCCTTTTGGTGTAGCGTACAACACAAGACATTAATGAAATTAAAAAGAATATTTTCATAAAATCTCGGGGTGTTACATTCTACCCCCCTTAAATTGAATTTCACCCTCAAAATTCGTCGGGGTTATAAATGGTTTACTATTAGAAATTTTCTTTGATTGAAACCCACATCCTAAAAAGGAATACCAAAACCAATCTTTAAAAACAAAAGTATGAAACGTAATGGTTACCCAAATAAACTAATCACTGGGTTTCCAAATATGTGAAAATATGGATATGGAAGAGAAATCTGACCATCATGTTCTCATGGGGAGTGGTAGAGAACATGGCGTTGGAAAATCCAGCAATCACAAAGCCATAAATTTGTGACGATCTAAGGTACCATCTGATTAATCAGATATAAGAGCACTAGGACAACATTTTTGGTTTTCAAGATTATTTCCCTAAAGTTGATGAAATTGGAATTAAAAGAAATACTTTCGTGATTTCGGTATAGTCTCACCGTTGGTCGTTCTTTGGACAATTTACACTTCATATCATAAATAAATTAAGTTGAATTTGTCATTCATGATGTGTTAGCAGATCATGTGATACAATGATGGGTCAGTCCATCTGTCTCAAACAAAAGGTTAGAAATGTTATAAAAAAATACATAAGTCCATCTATAGTGAGATTAATGATATATGGTTCCTAAAATGGACTTATACTTCATAAGTCGTACTGCTTAATATAATAAAACTAGATTCTACTAAACAGGGATTTCCTGTAGGCCAGTGGTAGGAAATAAAGGTCAGTCGCACTTTGGTTGTGGGTTCGATTCCAACGGCCTTGTCCAACGCGATGGGATGTCGCCCATTCTGTAGGTTTTCGCTTTTCTAAAACTATATTACTATAACATCCCATCAATAATATCGAAAAAAACTTATATCCTTTAACAATACTAACTTATGTCCAACATAATCCATTCCAATCATTAGGCTTATCCATAATACTACAGTCCACTCTCATAATATATTGAAAATGATTACCAGAGATTAAATACCATCGTTGATCCCCATATATAATAAGATATTTCTTGTTGGACACATTCCAAACATTCAAAGGCCTTAATCATGTATTCACTTGAATAACCATTGAACCTTAGTGAAAACATGAATGCAGTTAAAAGTTAACACTTTCCTCATAAGAAAATCTTCAAAATTCAATATACTCAAACCATGATATCACTTAGTCCTTATATCAATCATGAGCTCATGAATACTATCAAATATTTCATTTTCTTGTTTTTCCCTTCATTATGCGCATATCATCTTTTTTCCAAAAATATCTCAATCACTTTCCATGGTTGTCGGTACCATAAAATTATAGAAAACCACAGTAGACCAATACATAAATATTCCAATATTTCCCGACACTATATACAACATTATTTTGGAATCCCATTACATAGACACATAATCATTCCACCACATCGTTATCATATTCAACATCACCAATGTTGATCACATGTGACTTCCCTTAGTCCTTTTCCTTAATTGGTTGCTCATGTCGATCATCACTAACCCTTCGATTAGGGCATTTATTAGCATAATTCCCCATTTCCTTGCACTTGAAGAATTGAAGAGTAGTAGGTTCATTCTGTGTATCCCTTCCTTTGTTTGCATCATTAGAAATCTTCTTCCCATCATTGTGGCATTCAAATGCCCGATGACCTTCCTTTCCACATTTGAAACATTTACTTGTCCCTTTAAGACAATCTCCACTATGCTTCTTTCCACACTTTGAGCATAAGGAAACATTCATCTTCTTTTCATCATTATTTTGAGATTTCTATTTGAACTCCATCTTTCATTTCATGTCAAAACTATGAGATGGATAAGTAACACCAACATACATTTCTACCTTGATAGCACAACGCACAATTTCTTCATAGCTACTGAAGTCTCTTATAGATAATGCCATTCGAAGATTTGGTTTTAAGCCACTGAAGAATCGATCAACTTTACTTTCAGGTTGAATGATAAATCCAGATGCATACCTTGCAAGCCTTGTAAAATTCTCTTCGTATATACCAAAAGATTCATCATCGTTTTTCTTTAGTTCAAGAAACTCCTTCTCCATATTTGTTCATAGAATACGAGGGAAGTACCTATTGAAAAATATGTTTTTGAAATCGTCCCATTCCATGGACTCAATTTCATCTCTTTGCCTCGTATTCTTGATAAGATTCAACCATTGATCAGCTTCACCTTCCAAACGATATACTGATAAGATGACTTTATCATGATCAGAACATTGAATAACTGAAAATATCTTTTCAGTGGTACTGATCCATTGTTTAACAACAAGTGGATCAGAAGACCCACTGAAAGAAGGTGGACGTTGCCTCATGAAGGACTCAATAGAATATTGTTCCCTTCTCTGCTCATTTGGAAGTCTAGAATGATTCATAGCTTGTGTAAGTATAGCAATATGATTTTTCACTCCATCTCCCATAACATTTGTTTTTTCAGGAGGACAATCATTGCATTGTCCATTGCATTGATCAACACTGTTCCTTCGGGTTCTAGCCATCGTCTAAAACCCAAAAAGAATAGTGTGAGTGGCAAAAATCATACTAAGGAAAGAAACATAATATAGGTGGAGTAACTTAAATATCTAACATCTTAGGTTTAATTATAAGATCATTACCGTAATTATAGGACTATAACCAATTCTTATACTTAATCTTAGGGACATCCCTAGACATACCTTAGAAATATCTCTAGGGATCTCACTAAAGTTCTCGCATCCTAGTTTCCAAAGGATGACTAAACCTTTCCTCTGATACCAACTGTAGAGACCCGAATCTTAATGTACAAGGACATTACATTACTTTTGTGGAATACTTATTACATAACAAAAACACACACACAAGGAACATAATAGTTTAGTGTCTTTGGAAACTCGGAACGTAATCTTCTAATCATGGTGAAAGATCTTCAACATCTCCCATAAAGATCATCCCTTTTTTTCATACCTAAAACCTTTCTTTATATCCTGGGGAAAAGAAAACATAAAAGGGTGAGCTCAAATGCTCAGTAAGGGTAATCAAAAGAAAAATCAATCACATCATTTTCATAAGAACATAACATTTTGGAAATCTTAACCTGCAAAAGAGATCATAATATCATAACATGGGATAAATCATAGTAGTGAAATGTAATCCAAATAATCATAACTTAAAACATGAAACATTGTGGCATACACACATAATCATAGAGAATCATTTCTTATTAGTCAAGACTCATTTCCATGACTATCTTAGTGGGCATAGTCCATTTCTGAATCGAGTTCACTCCTCGTTTTAGTCTTGTTTCACTGAACCGGTTTAACCTTCCGTTCCAGCCATTTCTGTCTCATGAGATATAAAATCATTACCCAATGAATTGGAGGGGTATATAGGTCCCACCCATCTCATAATTATACCATTCTTATGTGTTCCACAAAATCATAAACAATACATCATAGCATAACCCATGTAATAAAAATGGGATTCTTTAAACATCGTGACATCATAAAACAATTCATATAAGATAAAAGAATTCATCAAAATATTTCCATCAAAACATAATCAAATCCATGTAATAATATGGATATAAAAAGAACCCTTTATTATCTTAGATGGAAAATAATTTTGATAAAACACTTGAACTCCATTCTTGAGGAAAATATCCTTTCTACTTCAATTTTTTTTCCTTTCTTAACATGCCATACATTTTTAAACTAAAATAAGTTGATTAAAAATAAACTTGAATACTTTTAAAGGAATATTCTTGGAAATTGTGTTTTAAAAATCCATTCATGCCGTATAAGTTAAAAAACCTTTTTCTCGTACTTTTGTCGGAAAAGTCAAAGAGTACCTCGTATGAAAAATGACAAAAGATTCCTTTCATATATTTTACTAAAAACTCACCGTAGGATAAAATTGGATTTTTAAAATTTTAGGTGGATGGAAATAATATTACATATTGAGGAAACATGGATGTGGATGATAAAATACACCCTAGTAAATACCAAAGTATAAACAACCTCGGATAACAATGAGATTGTGATATTTCCCTTACCTTAGGTCTGATTTGCTTCGTAAGTGTCCGAAACTCCTGTATAATTATTTAAATAATGTCTTTGACTTATTACAGAATCATACTCATTGTTATGATATCATATATGGTTCACTTATGACTTTATATTACCCGTTCATTTGTAAATTTCATGTTAAAGAGCGTTTTGGGTAAAATTGTTTCATTTGTCGTCCGTATTTTGACATGTAATTATTCATATGATTACATAGATCATGATTACTTAATTACAGAATATAAAACATGATTTATATATAATATATATTCAGAATATACATATATATAAGAAATCAGTAAATGGAATGAAATACACCGTTCATGGAGACGGTAGGCCGTACGTACGCATGAACACTGATTGCATTTCCTTATTGAGTTGAATGGAATTAAGTAGATGACATACATATATATACATATAAATCCAGTTTCATTATTATGTCATATATTTCATGATTACTTATTATATATACTTTATAATCATTCATTAATGGTTAATGTGGAGAATGAATCTTATCGCGTCATGGAGACGGTAGTCCGTACGTACGCACGAGCGATGATATCGTTCTCATGATCGTGGGACTGTATTGGAGTGTATGTATACTATTTAAGAATCAATATAACTTTAAAATAATCTTATATAGTTATTATTTACACCATTATACCCATCCATGTAAGGTGGTGGTTGAAAATAGATTTCACCACGGTGTGGAGACGGTATTCCATACGTACACACGCGCGGTGATTTCATTTTCCAGAGGATGGATAGATGGTGAAATAGGGTTGTTTAATACATATAATAAAATGTAAGTATATTAGTGATACTTTTGTTATTACTTCATAATGAAACAACCTAAGAAGAATAACTGGAAGAAGAAATAAATTTGAAAGAATCGGTAACAGACATCACCTCATCTTTGAAGCGTCACTTTGAGATCTCCTTTTAGGGCACTAAAATTGGTCATTGAGGAAGACCATAACCTCTAGGATGTTTCTAGGGAAGTTGAGAAGATAATTTGGAAGGGGTTGGCCGAGAATGAAGGCTCAAAGTGGTGTGAGGAAGAGAGGGAGGGGGTGCCCTTTTATAAGGGAGGAGAGGGGCACCTTTGGAATAACCCAAAATATTATTTTATTATAAATCCAAATTAGGTTTTAAATAGCTCCAATTTTATTTATTTATAAGATAAGGTGGGTATGGGTCGAAATACTTTCATACAATAGAATTTAGACAAGTTTAGGTTCCTATTTTAACCTTATCATTTATATTTAACTTTAAGATAGATAATTTTACTTTTACCGGGTCTTCTTATTTTCTTACACTATAAGGTTAATAAACTTACTAAATCACGTAAAAAGAACCCCAAGATGTTTATTATTGATATATATAACCTTATCTAAGTCATTTGGCCGAACCTTAGATTTTTAGGAATAAAATAACAATTAATAATATAATATTTGTTTTAAAAACTATTTTATGTAAATTTTGACACTATTTAGTAATTGATTTTTGTGAAACTCATAACAGAATTATTAGTTAGAGAAAAGTTAATTAAATCAATACTAACATGTCATATTACCCTATAAAATTAGTTTAATTCATAAAAAGTCTCAAATTACATTTATTTGGGTATTTAAAACATCATGTATGCCAATATGTCATTAATAAGATAATTACTGCATCATTGTTATGTCATAAATAAATTAAATTGTCTATGTCTAAAGATTACAAATAAAATACAATTATGCAGGAAATATTTTTATCATTCAAATGAGTATTTATAGTCGAATTTATCTTATGTATAACCCTATATTAAAAATTATTTAGTTATTAAACAATGATTTTAACTATTTTAACCCTTCTTTAAATAAATTAATAATAAATGTCCTAATCTAATCCAAGTGGGCCTAAATGATCATATTTTATTCCTAAGGTTGTTTTTGGTCCAATTACACTTATCCAATAGAATTCGGGAATGTGTTAGGATAATAATAATAACATTGTTACCCTTAATTACCCTATTTACTTATAACCGTGGTAAAAAAAGTAAAAAGTTACTATTCACCAAAAATTATTTTCATCTCATTGAACCAAATTTTACTTACTAACATCAACCGTGTCATTCGGATTTTTGAAATTCCACTCACAAAAGCGGTAAAATTATGTTTTATGAAAAATTCATTTTTTTAACTACCACTTAGTGGTTTCACTATTCATCAAAAAATGAATGTTTCCAGAAAAATACAAAAAATTAGGCCTAAGCTATATTTGATATTATGAAATCAAAAATGATGTCTATTTTACAAAATTCAAAACATATCAGTTGCATTGATTAATTTAAAAATTAATTCTCGTCGTCAAAAATAATAGCGTGTTCTTAAGAGATAATAACTATCAAAAGATTGACACTTATTTATGGCTTGTTTAAATGTAGAATTACATCCAATGACCAAAATTGTATTAAATTGTAAAAATATATTCTAAATATACCTTAAAACCACAAAAAATGATAATTTATCACTATTAATTATTTCGATTAAAAAGGTTGTTTTTAATTAAAATTTAGTAAATTTCTCTATTCATCAGAAAATGAAAGTTATCCGAAATGTACCAAAATTTCACCCTAAGATAATTTAGATATTCCGAATCAAAAAATGAAGTCCATTTTGAAAAATAAAATTTACAAAATTTCAAAAAGTGGTTATTACTATTCATAAATACTAGTTTTAATAATATTTTAATAGCATATCGTTGTTTAGTAAAAATCAATATTGCGTACTACACACGCTATCGAGGAATTTCGTGATTGCGTTTAATGCAAGGCAATTAAAGGATGTGTGTTGTGAAAACTCCTTTTGGTGTAGCGTACAACACAAGACATTAATGAAATTAAAAATAGTATTATTCATAAAATCTCGGGGTGTTACAGCGTATATGTTCGGTACACACCTTGTAGACCATTTCCGTGGGCCCCTTCGTATGTGGAGCATAACACAGCCTATCACCCCATGTTCCAGTACATGGCTTGTATATTCGGTACACGCCGTGTCCTTTATATCCATAGCTGGCCCGTGTCTCCCCCTCTACACGGCCATGTTCTTCATGTGCAATACACGTTGTGGCCTGTACTAACACGGTGTATATTGTTTTCTTATAACTGATAGCAACATGGTTGTGTCATTTTTATTACATGACCACCTGAACTTTGATGTGAACAAGGCATGTATGTTCGGTACACGTCGCGTCCTATTACATGGCCCCTTTCCACCCTCGGTGTGTCTTTCCAGAGAACACGAGATACTCTCTATTTCTGACTACACGCCGTGTACTCTGGAGTACACGCCGTGTACTTTTACTATCCAGTTTTCTCACATTTTCATTGTTTTTCTTTTTCTCTTGTTTTGTTTTCTTTTTATTTCTATTTCAACATATGGCAAATCTTGATCCTTTCCATGGGAAGAAGCCTGCCTCTGCCACCGAGGGCGAGAGGCCCAACTATCATGGGATCCGACTCCGACCACCTACGCAGCCAAACCTCGACGCTCCAGTCTTTGAGCTCCCTCCATTGGACATTCTGCCGCCACTCACTCCAACAGATGAGGCGGTGCCTTCTTCTACTGCACCTGCTACCACTTTCGTTGTACAATTATCCTCAGAAGTTGGTCCCTCTTCGAGCACACCTTCCACCGAGCCACCTTCTTCTTCGGCGTATCCACCTCCACAGCTAGATGTTGCTTCTGCACCGACACCTGGGCTGGGACCTGCAGGTGCTCCCTATCCCTGCACGGTATTCTGGGTCACCGACCTCGCATACTATAGGATCTGATGCTTCTCTCATCGGCTGATACCATTGAGCGGTCGGTACCTTGACAACAACATTCCACATCGGCTCTGTTTTTGGGAGTATTTGGAGGTATTTCTCAGTCACAAGGCACTCCTCGAGATTTTCCAGGTCAGCACTCCTGTGTTTCGACATTTATTTTTGGAGTTTTCAGCCTCCTTTGAGTTCGATGGAGCAGTGTACAGGGAGACACCTGGTGATGCGGTGCCAGTAGTTCGATTCCGGCTATGCGTCCGACGTTTTTCTCTGAAGATGACAGGGTTTGTCCGAGTGTGTGGCTTTTACCCACATCATATCACACCACCCCCGTTTATGACTTGACCCGGCCCGAGCGCTCTAACCATATTGCCATGTGGCGGGATATCCCTGGGCCTGACAACTAGTACTCCCCCACTTCCCAGATGAGCACTCTTATAGCCGACCCTATCCTTCACTTCACCCACCGGTGCTTCAACGCCATCCTTTTTCCTTGCCATGAGGATATGGGGGTTGTGACTGGCCGTGACATGGAGCTTCTTACCTGTGTCATCAGGCACACCTACCCGGACCTCCCCTATCTTGTCACCTCCTATTTCCACTCCTTGTTTACCGGCCGTCAGGACAACAAGAATGGTGGGTTTTACAGCACCCATCTTGCCCACCACTTTGGGGTATTTGAGCCCTCATTACCTCATGACTTGATAGGTTCACCCTAGAAGATGGAATTCCACATGCTCATTCGCATGGGATTATTCTGGAAGCAGGGGTTGCCTACATCCTTGCTCAGGCTCGAGGCCCACCACCTGTTGACCCTGTGCCACCTGCTGGCCCTGCCCCAGCTGCTGACCACGCTCCTCCTTCCCCACCCCCTCCAGCTTCTGCACCTCACCCACCTCCTACTGACCCCAATTCTTCTAACATTCCTTCTTTTGTCCCATCCCCCATCCCACCTACCCCCGCACCCTCGGTCAATCCGACCCTTTCCCTCCTCCTAGCCACGATGGAGTAGAAGATAGCCTGTATCATCAGCCTCGAGGACACCATTGCACAACATTTGATTTTAAAAGACGACATCCATGACCGGATGGAGCATCTATTGGTGCATATTTCTCAGCATCTTGGTGTTCCACTACCTCAGCCACCAGCCTCTGCCTCCGTTCATGGACCTTCTGCTGATGCTCCACCACCGTCTCCTGCGCCTTCCACCGATTCTGTTCCAATGATTACAGTGATCTCTCATGCTGCCACTTCTGCCGGGTCAGGGCCTAATTCTGAGCTTCTGATCTCGATTCTAGCACTTGTGTCTCCTACTTCATCAGCTACCCTTCTCGATGCCATGTCATAGCCTCACCATTCCATGCCTCCTACACTGTATCTACCGGCCGATTCTGTACCGGATGATGCCTCCCCAGAGGCGACCCCATGATAGTGACATTTTCCTTTATATATCTCTTCTTTCATTTTCTGTGATGTGATGTTATGCATGTTTGTAGTTTTCTTTTTTCTCGACAGTCACAGGTACGAACATGGAGCACCATGGGCATCACTTTTCACGAGGGGAGTATTTTTCCATTTCTATTTTCTATATTTTTGGATTTACTTCTTCCACTTATTTCCCTCATTTTGATCCCCATTTCTCCCCATTTCCCACCCTTTACCTTATTGTTTCCCTTGGTGGACCATGTGCAGTATTCAGTGTGGGGGAGCATCTATATCTTTCACCATAGTCTTTGCACTTAAACTAACCTAGGAGACATCATTATTAGACTCTATATTTGAAAATTTAATGAAATTTTAGTTAATCAGTCTTATAAATTCTAGATTCATTAATAGAAAATTTTGGAAAGGTTACATGCTTTTTATTTTTTACGTATTTTAAAATGATTTCTGATATAGTTTCAATTGAACCCTTTCATCCTTGATTAAATTAAATTAATTAGGCTAATAATTTATATGCATGTCATGACCTGATTGTCCCTTTATTATTTTTCCACTCATGAGAGGTATTCTAAACCATTTTTTGTATTTATTTTCTAATACCCTCTTTCTTGAGAGATTCATAGGATATGCATCACTAACAGAATTTTCAAGTTTTTCATTTCAAAACATGAAGAACTTTTTGAATTACTTTAACATGATTGAGTCATTAGATTGTTTCAACCCCTTTATCTTGAGATATACCCTACATTTAATCTTTGTTCATCCCATAGAAGCCATGAACAACCTTTATAGGAAGCCACATTACAAGCCTATTTCCCTTCCTACCCTATTTATTTTTAAACTTTTCATGATTATTCATTTAAGCTTTATAGAGGTAGTTGGCAATACATGACATATTTTTGTGTACAACCATGAAATAAAGTGTGGGGGAGTGCCTCTTGATTATTTGGGGAAAAAATGGGTTCCAAACATCTACTTATTTTATTCATAAGGGATTCCCTTGTGTTTTGTTGTTTATATAATTAAAAAATAAAAAAATAAAAAAACAAACAACTACAAACAAACAACAAGTGGAGCATATACTTATTTTCCCATAAACCCTACTTGCCTAATGAAGTTGGTAAAAATTACAAAATAATTTGACTGAGATTTTGAAGGATGTATTTTCATTGAGATTTAATTTGAATATCATGCAATGTTGTTTAAAAGAATTATCCATCATTTTTCAGGCCTCAGAATTTATTTTCATATCTGAACCTACCAACCCTTAGCTATAGAAAAATCTGAACCATATTGATAAAGCCCTCATGATTTTTGTAATTAAATTTTTCTGAAGTAGAGAACAAGATATCTTGAAACCCTATGGATAGAGTGTATATGCCTTGGATTGAGCATAACATTGATTAAAAACATCTTGATTGTGGAGTGTAATTTTAACTAGTAAGGGAAATCATCAAGTGGCATGCTTATTTTTGAATGGTTGAACAATGTGTTGAAATAGGATGAGAGTAGTTAATTACATTATATATGAGGCATGATTTTAATATCTTATGAATTGAATTTGTTTGTTCCTTTTAGAATTTTTCTTCAATAATTTTATCAGTTATACATTTGATTAATTAAATTCTTTCCTTTTAAATTATAGGCTCTCTTAATTAGATGTTGAGATTTTTCTTGAGGGAAAGAAAAATACTAAGTGTGGGAGGATTTGATGCACCCAATTTTTGTATACATTTTCCATATATATAATTGAAGATAAAAACATGTTTTCATCAAATATCAGTTTTTTTATGAACATATTCTTTGATTTCGGTGATTCTATTTACTTTCAAGAGCTTTCTGGCTAAATACACGAATCAAGGGATGCGTGTGAAAATTTTGAAACTACACGGAATGTACATTTATACACTCTGTGTACATCCAGGTAGGGACACAGACTGAAGGAGGGAGTACACTCCCATGTCACCATGCAGAAGATACACACCGTGTGTGGTGGCGCTACATGTCGTGTACTACTTTCTAGATACGATGGTTACCGAAGAAAATTCCACACACCCATGTGGTCGTTGATGATGACACACTGTGTGTGGTGGCGCTACATGTCGTGTACACTCAACTGGGAGGCTTTTCCGTGTTCAAAAGTCAAAAACGGCATGCTCGGCCACCTGCCAGCATAGAAAATGGTGCCAAAATGCATTGACGAAAAGTACACGGCATGTACTTTCTATACACGCTGTGGACTTTTTTTATAGAAAATGAGGCCTTGGCCTACACATTTAGGTAGGGGAGAACCATTAAGAGGAAATAGAAGCTCTACTTTCACCATTCTCGATGCTACTGTCGTCACTCCGCCATTCCACCTTCCGATACTCTACCTCAACGACTACACGATGAATTCGTCAGATATCACGTGTGTCGTTTTTCTCCCAAATTCTATGTGTAGCTAAACCCCTCGTGTTGGGGCTGTGGGTGATGGGATCATAATTTGTATATTATTTTATATAGTTTTGTTTGAATTGTTGTAATTCATCTTACTCTTCTTAAACAACGGTCTAATATAAATAAGAATTCTTAGCAGGATCAATGGAAAGATTCTCAGCGATACAAAAGAAAAGTAACGGTGAAAACATCCATGACCATTGGAAGGTTTTCTCCGATTCAATTAATGGACTGGATGTAATAAAGAATTCAGGACATTGACTACTGGACCAACGAGTCTGCTGCTCTAATTCCAAACAAGAGGAACCGGACCAAGGAAATCTTGTAACAAAATGAAATCCTGAATTAATGAATTATTATGAACAACACAACCATTTAAACAATCTGTATAAGAACTCCTTATTCCCCACATCCCAGACACGTCTTTTCATTCCATTTGTAAAAACTTTTTAAATTTACCCATTGTTTTCTTTCAAACTGTATCCATTCTTCAAAGTAAATCAATTTAGTTTAAATCAAAATCAAAAACCAACCCAATCGTTTCTAAATTATGAATACTTCTCCTAAATTAAGTATTAAATCAATTGAATTCATGCACATCACGGTTCCCTGTGGATTGAACCCGAACTTATGTTATACTAAAGTTCTATGAACGGGTAATTAATTTGGGACAAATATAACATCAATCAATGACAGGAGATACCATAGATCTATGAAGGAATCAGAATAATCCAGAGCAGTAAGAGTACCCTACTAGGGGAAGATGAACTCTTGGGCTCGATTGACCCTCAAGATCTCTAGATAGAAGTAATCATAGAAGATACGCTGAAACTCATCCCAACCCATATTCTGATGGCATCCCGCCTGTGAGATCACATCCCACCACATCATAGAGGAGTATCAAATCATATAGGTAGTGGGATTCACCCTCTTCTATAAATGAATATCAAAATTCTCATAAACTGTCAATGTGGCTTCTAGCCCTGACTCTTCAGATTGGGGTCCTCCATCCCCTTAGAAGGTGGGAGGATGCTGCTGCTGAAAGACCCACATCAATTCTACCATTGACAGGGAAGGATGTGTCACCCCTTGAAAGGTCTACATCATCCTCAAAAAATCCATCTCTAAAATGTGCATCAGTACCAATGAAGGGTATAATGGAGGGTTCCACATTTTGCATGATAGGATGTTCTGCAGGAAGTCCCTGATCAACCATGTCTGATGTCTGTTCACTGCCTGACAACTGGTGTACAAGCGGATGACATCTCAGTGGCATGAATATTCAAGGTAAATAACACACTTTAAAAAAATGATTATCAAGGACTGATAACTATTAGTTTAATAGGGGAACAAGATAAAGAAATCACTCATATTTTACAATACATGACCAAACGGTGTGTATAATTCCTACATTTTGTGCTACCTTAAATCATTTACATGCATGTGTACTCCTTCATAAACTGGTTTTGTAACACCCCAAAAACATGGAATGTTGTCTTAACACACGGCGTGTACCTGATTCCCCTTTCCCTTATCGAGTCCTTCAACAAAGTTAAGCCACATGGCTCTCCTAAGACAAGACTACACAGTGTTTTCAATGTAGACACGACGTGTACTAGATAAGCTTCACCGGGCCGGTGTTGTTAGTGACACGTCCTGACACACGGCTCACACAACACGGCTTGTTCAAGGCGGACATAGCCTGTTCATGAAAGGATAACACCAATCTGTGTTGTTAGTGACACCGCCGGGTAACTAAGTCAGACTACACGACATGTTCAATCCTACCACTGCTTTTGCAGCTTATGGTTTATCCATCCTTGTTGTCAGTTACATGCACAGAAATAATGTCAACACTTCATGGCATGTTCAACTGGTACATGGCATGTTCCCGTAATAGATTTGATATCCTGTGTCTCTGCCCACACGACCTCTGGCATTGTTAGAGACTACCTGAAGTATATATAGAGTACACAACTTGTACATAAAAACTGTTTCTTCCCGAACATAAGAACAAATGGCGTATGATAAAAATTACATGGCATGTATTCTGGGATTTATTCCAGACGGTAGACCTCATAAACTGCTCCAGAACCCAAAAAAACACTAAAACAAACATTTAATGTGCCAAATTCCAATCTTTAAGGGACCAAACTCACTGTGAATCAATGTTGGACATCGTACACATATTAAAACGAGTAAAACAATGCATTGATCCACCAAATTCCCATCCATGAGGGAACATAACACCTCAAGAACCAATGTTTTTGTGTTCATTTAGACAAAACATTACACAAAAAATACCCTATAAAATAGTATGTATTCTTATCTTGGTATCTATCAAAACAACATTCATATTCTATAAAACATTTATCACAACAACATGAAATCAGTAATGCATCCTAGATGGCATGGCATGAATGCATGTCTTGTGATTTCTAGAAAGTGAATATATGATGCATGAGATGACATACCATCATCTCATCATGTTGTGAATAAAATAGAACCTCAATAACATCAAGGATAATAGCACAACACATGTGAGTCACCCAATTGTGAAAATCAAATAAACTATAAATTTTCAAACCAGAAAAATTTCCATCAACGAGGTAGATTGGATTTTCCCTATACATGGGTTAGTTACTCCTAGGTAGAGTATATTACCATGTACCTATCCCATCTTATACATAGCTAAATGTTCCAAATAGTTAGTCAAGATAAAATAATTCCTCTAATACCACTTTGTAACATCTCGGTTCCCAAAGCCACCCAGAGGGGCCCCGTACGTGGTTGGTCACATGCCCTCATGCACATTTCCTCATACGCCAGAGGCTTCTGACTTAAAGCAATGCCCTTGGTTGTGATAGTGGGGAAACTCTTCCTTCATTGGAAGAGTAACACAATAGAAGAGAAACAAATATACAATAACAGAAGTATTAAATATCCAACAACAGTAAACAATGGAAGACTGAAATAACAACCAACTAGAGCACATATATATAAAATGATGAATGATTTATATGTTTAAGAAATCAACCATACAAGTCACAATGCTGAATAAAAATGGTACTAAACCAAAGTACAAAAGTAATGGATAAACTGAACCTCAGGATCACAAGTCTAATCTTGGTCCCTTTCTCTCAAGCTCCACAGCAAGTCAGGTACATGATCTAGAAGTGAGATTTCCCTTGTCTATACATGATGCAGTATAAGCTACTTGGGCCCAAAGAATGGCCCAAGAAGGATGTGAGACTAAAAACCAGTATTCCACCACCAGAAGATCTGTGCCTTATAGTCAGTGAATATATGGCAGGTAAAATTACAAAAAAAATAGTAAACAAGAATGTAACCAGCACTAAATAATCCACAGTTTCAATATCAAGAAACTACTAAACAGGTAGCTAAACAAAAATAGGTAACCCTATAGGATGTAATCCCAACCCATCCCCTCAGGACCTACCTAACTAGTACATGAAACCATTTAGGAAGTGTACTAAGTCTAACCCCTCTGGTTCTGTCACAAAAATATATAAATAGAATCTCTGAGGAAGCTCACACATTCAATTCCTCTAATAGTATAAGTTAGTCATGGACTCATTGAGGACGTGCACACTTTCAATTCCCCTTATAGCCCCAATGTCAAAGACTCTTTGATAAATCTCACTCGGTCAATTCCCCTTATAGCCCAAAGTTGTTCATGTAATTCAAATAATCTCAGAGAAATCTCAAGTTTTCAATTCCCCTTGCAGTCTAATGTAGACAAAGGATATATGGGGAAACTCACACGTTCAATAACCCTTATAGACCCATGTTTTCCTAATATCATTGAGGAAGCACAATCAGTCAATCCCCCTTATAACCTAAAGTACTCAAAGACTCTCTGAGGAAGCACACCCGGTCATTTCCCCTTATATTCTACAACACTAGGTTCTCACGGCCTTGTGTAGGTCGATGATCCAAGCAATGAAATATGGCCGAAGTAAACCTAAAAAACTAATTGGCTAACCAGTATATAACATATCAAGTTGGTCAGAATGAAAACTCTCCACCCTACAACAACATGCATGAAAAAAAAGCAATGTGGCCAAAAGGCTAAGCTGGACCAAACAACCGTAAATAGATCATGTCTGGGTAAAACATCCAAATCATATAAATCAACCCTTTTCATATCCAATTAACCTCTACACAACCATGAAATCATGGTAAGAAACCCAGTAGAGTAAAATGGTAAACACTCAATACTCCCTTCAAGGGTATTGGTCAAAATTGCACATAATAATCAATCTCATTCAACAGAATGGCACAATACACCTACCTTGGTGTTGGGAGATCACTATATTTGAACCTCGTGTCTTTAACTAACTTAGATTTCCGAATATCTACAAAAACATCTAAAACATTCAATGGATCATAAATTTATAAAAAAGTAGAATCATGAAATGATTCTCAAGTAGAAAAGGGAGCTTACCGAGGCGATCACAATGCAATCGATGGCGGTCGAAATGAAGATCAGATGGAGGCTCGGGGGCTCGTAGAAGGATCGTGGCTATAAGGGTTCCCTCAGATGTTGAAAACCTAGAAGAATACTGTTTGGGTTATTAGATGCGACCCCAGTGTATTTAAAGATAAATAATAAACGACGTGTAATTTTAAAGTACATGGAATGTACTCACCGTTTTGTACTCTTCTTTAGGTGGCATCTAATTCACCCCCACATGGTCGTGTGCATGTCCGCTACATGTCCAGCACCCGGCTACTTGCGTTAACTGAGTACAGAGTGTGTACTCATAAAGTACACAACCTGTACTTCAAAAATTTTCAGAATTTCATCTTTTTCTAAAAAACGACCAGAAAAGGAAAACATGCCTGAAAAGAAGGTCCGAGTTCTTAAAACTGGGTTTCAAACTAGGCACAGTCACCACGCGGATGGTGGTAGCCACGTGACCGACCCAGAAGTGAAAAAAATGGAAACGATTCATATTATTATTATTATTATCATTACTATTAATATTAGTATTATTTTTTAATTATTATTTTATATTGTAAATTTTTTTTAATAAAAATATCTTTATTTTTGATATTATTATTATTCTTATTATTATTGTATTATTATTATTATTACAGTTATTAATAATATTATTAATATTAATGTTAATATAATTAATAATATAATAAAAAGAAAAAAAAACTCAAACCTAGTTTAAACCCGAACACCCCCTCCCCCAATCTATTGTGCACCGCTTCCGCACTCCCGCAGGTTGGTTCCCTGTTCCGTGTCATGGGTCCACCACTAGAATCTGCCTTACCTTCGCCACTGGCTACCTCACCCTCTCCCACTCCAGCTTCCAGAAAACCTCAACCTACCCCAGCGTCAACTCGGGCGCACTCTCCCTCCTCCATCTTCCCTCATAGTTCCCGCGCCCTTCGTCACTCGCCCCTGGTCCACTACCTCCCTTACCTCGCCCAGCAGATCTCCTAGAACCCGACCACCACTGCCCTCCACACCCTGTGCCTTTCCTCCTCATATGGTTCCTGAAAAAATATAGCACAAAAAATGATTCCTATAGTTGAGACGAAAAAGAAATGTCTAAAACAATTCTTCTATAGTTCAATCATAGTTAAAAATTATATATTTCAGAACTGTTTATGATCCTTGTTCAGATAACTAACAAGCATTCATCCCATAAGAAAGAGAGTCTAAATAAAAAGAGTTCTCTTGTAGAAATTGACTTTCTATACTCTCAAACAAAAGAAGCGGAAGATTCTCATGTCATATAGTTTTATACTCCTCGTCTTGTAGTTTGATCTCCAATTTTTTTGAAGGTTCCAAATTCCAATTGAGCATCCAAATCTGGCCTTCACATATGATTTGGCCTCACACCAACCCTGACGGGCTCCACCATGTGTGTCCCCTCAACCTCTACTCATCCAGGCCCCCCTCACTTAGCACCCCACCCCACTTTTTGTTGTTGTCCTCCCCTTCGAGTAGACCCTATGCACGCACCCCTGGCCCCTCTCAACCTCTTGCTGACCTCTTCCTGGAATGCATCATCCCTGACCCACAAACCCTCTTCCCTTCAAACTACCTCAATGACCCACGACTGCCTTTCCCTAGTTGATGCACCCACTATCCAGCACAACTTTTTTTTCCTTTACCAATGATCTCCCTTTTTTGGTAAGGGTTTTTTATTTTGGGGGTTCTCCTTTGTTAGGTATTTTTATTTGGGGATAAATCATAATTCTTATGTGTGTTCAATTTTTTTGTGTTAGGTTGGTTTTGAAATCCTGTAGGTACGGTTGTGGTTCGAATCCAGTTTTGCACCGGCTTCAGGAGGTCCATCTATGTTTGAGTTATTATCCTCCTTAAACTCTCCATTAAACATAAGCTTATATTGATTTCTTTAATTTTTTTCACACTATGTAATGTCCCAAATTATTCCATATATTATATTAATATTGTATGGTAATTATTTCGAGACCAGGATCTGAGACGGCGTGCGGTTCCGGGGCCCAGTGATCCCGGAACAAATGTTTGAATTTAATTTAATAATTAAATTACCCATGAGTGTGGTTTTCCTAAAAATGTGTAATAACCCCAGAACAGGTTCTCAGAATATAAATATGATGGCACCGTTGCGTTCAGAAGAACTATTTTACCTTGGGCGATGCCTAACTTTGGTCAGTGCATGTCGGTGGTGAAATATGGTTTTTGGACGTAATCTTAATAAAATATTTAACTAAAATGTTTTATTAAATCTTGTTACATCAAATATCTCTTATCTTTTAAATAGAGTTTTCGCAGGGGAATCATGGTTCCAATCCCCATAACCTTGAAATTCTCGGATGGGTCTGGGAAATCTCTGGTGGAAACCCCCAACGTGGCGGCATTGTTCATGAAAGATTTCGTTGGCGACAACGACGCGACGACTAGATATTCGCCAACAAACGCCACAGATCTAGGCAGCATGTTTATTTTGATTTTCTATTCCCCGTTCTTTATTTCTATGATGAACGCGGGCTAATCCATGAACAGATTAATCTGTGGATCAATCGTTCTTGCAGGATGGGATTTTGCGGGGATTCTGGGAGATTAAAACCATGATTAAACTTAATTTGTTGATATTTTTTGCTACGTTTAATCCTATTAACGAGAGTGGATCAACGCCGTGATGAATAACGGCGGAGGTTCATTCCTTAATTTTGTTTCATTGAATTTCCCCTTTCTCTCCTTCGCATTCTTCGCGTTCTTCTCGGGGCGATGAACAACAAATCGTTGTGCATCCGTTCTATGATGCAACGATCCGAGATTGTGGATCCAACCCCGGAGTGGTGTCACGGAGGTGCGATGACGGTTTCAGTAGGCGATTCGGAGCGGATCGAGATATACCTGTTTTCGATCTTTTTTCATCAGATGGATCGTTCGACGTTTATGATCCGTTTCAAGATCCTAAAACACTCGTTTCTGTGTTCGTATGATAAAGAGAACCAAACCCTAGAGCATCGGGATGAACAGAAGAGAAAACGAAAATCCCGAGGATCGTATGAAGCGTGATGAAGAAGACAGCATTTCTGGAAAAATCACGACTACACGCCATGTAGTATGGGCTACACGGCCTGTGTTCGTTGGTAGGGTTACCCGGCCTGTACTCCGAGAGTACACGGGCATGGGAAGGATACACGGCAAGGTACACGCCGTGTATACCCCTCCCCGACCAGACCCGTCCAAACACACAGGATACCCCATGTACTGGTACAGGGGCAGGCGACACAGACACATGCATTGGCCGTGTACGGGCACATGACCAGCGTACACAAAGTGAGCCCAAGCACTCAAAGAGGCCGTGTGATTTTCTTCTACATGACGTATAGTTTCTTTCTATCTTACAAGCCAAGGGACACATGTCGTTTACACGGGCATTACTCGGTGTCAAGGAACACGGCGTGTACTTTACTACACTATGTGTAGTTTGGTTTTTAATGGCTTGAAAGAAGGACGCGGGCCATTTACACGGTAATTACACAGGGCCAAGGAAAATGACGTGTAACCATACTACACGTCGTGTAATGTTTTATTCGTGGCCTGAGCCTCTTGCCTTTTGTGACTTGAACTAGTTCTTGGGGATCATACACTTGGTAATCCCATGAAGTTTCTGGTATCAATTACTTTATATAGGAGTATGATCCCATCAGCAGAACTCCCTGAATAAAGTTGTTGGAATCCCCTCTATGAGACATAGAGTTGGATCCTCTATTCATTCCTAGAACCCTAGGTAGAGTTCTTGGTATCGACGTGACCAACTTTACCCATGCGCTGATCCTCTGCTTAGTGGATTAGCTCAGAATGAGTTGTCAAAATCACCCCATGACTTAGATGTGATCCTCATCTGAGAATCTTGTTCCCAAGGTACTTTTGGAGTTTTTTCTCCCAGAAAAAGTACTTCGTGTCTCTCTCTTCGGAACTAAGAGTGTTTTATCCCGATGGTATTCTTAGTGGAATCTTCGAGCTGGATCTTAGGGGTGGTTTCGCGATGGTCTCTTTTGTATGAGTATATCTGGATGTTCTTATTGTATGTTTTGTAGAAATACATTGTGTAGAGTTGACTGTACCTTTCTTCGTGGTATTTTTCTTTTTTTGTATTTGCTTTGTGGTTTTCGGGGTCTCCTACTGGGTATTGTTATACTCACCCATGCATGGGATTTTCACGCTTGTGTCATGTATTATGCAGATGAGCGAGCCTTTGACAGGATTCTACGCGGACCAAGACCGGACGGTGATCAGTGAGATCAGATAGGCTGAGGTACATTCCTTCGGTGATGGGTTTCAGTCCCAGTACATTTTTCAATAGGTTGGACTTGTCGTAGACATTATTTTGGTGGGCTTGTACTTTTGGAATAGGGTTTTACTTAACTGTACTTTACTTCCATGTTGTACTCTGTTGGTTGGGTTTTAGTGTATACATGGATCTTTTCCTTTTAGTAGTTTTTACATTTCAGCTTTTTGGGCTTGGAGATGTGTGTGCGTGTGTACTGGTTATAGGAAATTCCTCCCTTGTTAGTTGCATACCTACTCGGTGCTCGCCACCATCCCTTCGCCTATTGGAGGCGGGCTTGGGGAGTTTCTACTCGGTCCCCACTGAGACAGATCGTGACAGAGTGGTATCAGAGGATGGCGGTTCTACCTTAGGACTGAGAGTCTGTGAGTTGGTTTGGAGAAATAGTGTTAAGTGTTTTGAGATCGGCTCTCAAGTTAGGGACACCCGTTTTGGTGCGGCGGCTGGCGTATCCATAGACCAGGACTATGATAACTTTATTTTTGACTCAGAACATGAAACCAGTAGTTTCATGGGGAAAAATAATGGTACATGCATCATATAGGAATGGTTTGTGGTTTCCATGTCCTCCTTGATTCAGCTCTCTAGATATAATCACTGACTGTGATACATTTTGTTTCCTAAACAGGATGCCTACATGATACGCACCTGCTAGGATCCAGAAGCTCGATCATGAGGATGACCCCCTCAGTGATGAAGCTTCGATACAGGGAACAGATCTCCTAGTTCTACAACCAGGTGGCATGCCAGTTATCCCGCACCCTATAGAGCAGTGTTTAGCGCCTGCTATACCAGTTTATGAGGAGCGCAGGCTGAGCACCCTCCATGAGATTCAAATATAGAGACCCCTCAGGTTTCAAGGTGCGCCTGACCCTCAGGCAGCAGAGGAATGGCTTGAGGCAGTGACCAGGGTCTTCTGTTTGGTCAGGACACCAGAAGACCAGATTGTGGTCCTAGAAGCGAGCCTTCTACAAATCTCGGTAGGGCGATAGTGGATTTTGGTCATCCAGACTCACGACGAGGTGACTCTTGCATGGTCAGAGTTTGATCATCTCTATCGAGAGGAGTTATCATCAGTTACCCTGATAGCAGTACTTATACACGAGCTTCTTTAGCTCCCGCAGGGAACCATGACAGTGTCTGAATATTCATCATGCTTTACTGACCTCACGTGGTACTCGATGGATATGGTCCGAGATTAGTAATTTATAGCTCAGACATTTGAGCGGGGCTTGGGCAGAGATATCTGGGCTAGCATCATCGCTATGAGAATTCCTACTTATGATTGGGTGCTTGAGCGGGCATTGGTGGTCAAGAGCTTCCTGGAAGAGCAGGGACAGCGGACAGTTGTTAGTAGTGGGTGAGCTGGAGCAGAGACCTCAGCCACGAGGAGCCGACGTCAGGGACACAGGTGGGGGAGACGTTTCCAGAGGAGATCCCAGGACAGGGGATCTTCCGTGCACGGTTCACAGGGTGCATCCAATCAGCCTCGAGAGAGGCGATGTTACTCATGTGACGGCATGGGGCATCTCACTGGAGATTTTCTGACCCGTTTTACTACTGACACGGGAGTAGTGGATGGACCAATGAGGTAGATGCAACATGGGGAGTAGGAAGATCCATGAGGCGGTGGATGTGGAAGAGGAGTTGGGAGAGCAGCTGGAGGTGGTTGGCATTTCGACCCTTTACCACCACCACCCTAGGAGGTCCACCCCAGGCTCTGGGAGCTGGTGGATAGAGGTAGGGACAACTGCAGGCGGAAGAGGCTTATGACCCAGGTACTCCCAGAATGATTAGAGGTAATATCTGTGTCTTTTCTAACTTTGTTGCTGTATTTATAGACATAGGTTCTAGTCATTCCTTTCTGGCTGGTTATCTTGTTCGAGACCTTGAGATTCTAGTTGAGTCGTTGACTCGACCCATACGCTTAGAAACACTAACTGGTGAATATTCAAAGATCACACACCATTGCAGGCAGTGTGACCTGACCCCTGGAGGCGACTGTTTCGGTTGGAACCTCATGGTGATAGAGTCGAGGCCTTACGATGTCACTCTTGGAATGGATTGGTTATCCATAGTAAATTCCTAGATTGATTGTTTTAGGCAAAGGGTGTGGTGTGTCCGCAGTGATGGAACAAGTTTCTCTTTTGTCGGTGAAAGAGAGACCCAGGCAGCATAGGATGGAGTCGTGCATAAGAGGGCACAACCAATTTCATACCAGTTGGCTATCCTAGCCCTTGGCGCAGTAGGTGTTATGAGTTTTTGGTTCCCAGTAGTGGTGGTTGAGTACGAGGACGTCTTTCTAGAGGATGTCCCCAGGTAACCTCCACGTCAGGAGATAGATTTGTGCATTGATTTGAATCCCAGTACGACCCTAATATTAGCATTGGCTTATGAGAAGTCTCATGCAGAGCTTCGTGAGATGAGGATGTAGCTGGACAACTTGTAGAAGAAGGGCTTTGTGAGACCCAGAAATTCACCCTGGGCGGCCCCAGTGCTGTTTTCCAAGAAGGCGGACGGGAGCTTGAGGCTGTGTGTGGATTACCAGTGCTTAAATCAGGTGACCGTGAAGAACCAGTATCCACTACCGAGGAACGATGACTTCTTCAACCAGTTGAGAGGGGCAAGATGGTTCTCGATGGTTGATCTATGATCATTCTATCACCAGTTTCGAATAAAGGAGAAGGATATAATGAAGACGGCTTTCAGATGTCGCTACGGTCACTATGAGTACTTAGTGATGCCCTTCGGCATGATGAATTCCCCGACAGTGTTTATGGGACTCATGAACCGGATCGTTTAGCCTTATCTAGACCGGTTTGTGGTGTTCTTCATCGACGATATCCTTGTATACTCTGCGTCTGAGGAGGAGCACACGAGACACCTAAGTATGTTTATAGACACACTCTGAGAGCACCAGTTGTATGGGAAACTCTCTATGTGTTAGTTTTAGTTGCAGGAGGTCCACTTTCTGGGGCACATTATCTCAGCAGATGGTGTAGCAGTGGTCCCAACAAAGGTGGAGGCAGTTCTAGCATGGGATCCACCCTGGGGTGTGACGAAGGTGCGGAGATTCAATGGGTTGTCATGATATTGTCATAGATTCATCCATGATTTCTCCAGGATTGCAGCACCCATGACAGCTTTGACCTGAAAGGGCTAACCTTTCGTGTGGACCGAGAAATTCCAGTCGGCTTTCCAGCAGTTGAGACAGAGTCCGACAAGTGCCTCGGTCTTGGGATTACCGAAGGAGGGAGTCGAGTGCATAGTGTTCTACGACGCATCAGGAACCTAGCTTCTTTGTGTCCAGATGCAGAGGAAAGCGGTGATTGCATATGGCTCATGTCAATTGAGGCCACATGAGCAGAACTACGTGACCCATGATCTAGAGTTGGCAGCAGTAGACTTCACATTGAAGATGTGGCGACACTACCTGATGGGCGAACGGTTTACTGTTTAATCTGATCACAAGAGTCTCAAATATAACTTTTCTCTGACGGATCTGAATTTGAGTTACAGATGATGTCTTGAGTTCCTCCAGGATTACAACATTGAGATCGTTTATACACCTGGGAAGGGGAACCTGGTGGTAGATGCTCTCTATAGGAAATCATGTTCGTAGTTGATGGATGAGGTGACAAGGAAGATGGCCTCTTTTCAGTTGTCCTTCGTGGATACAGATGAGGGAGCTTACCTTCAGTCGATGGTTGTTACCCCTCCACTCTTACTGCGAGTTAGGGAAGCACGACGCGAGGATTCTAGCTGTGAAACTCTATGTACTCAGATATCCACAGGTGATGCTTCTGATGGATTTTCATAAGGAGGGGAGCGCGTTGTCCTTTTTAGAGGGTGCACGGTTGTACCAGTGATGTTACGAGAGGAGGTTCTGAGGGAGTTCCATAAATCCCCTTTGACGGTGCATCCAGGCATACCAACAATGTACCAGTACCTCTGGCATCAGTTCTGGTGGCCAGGGATGAAGAAGAGTGTGGCCGAGTTTGTTTCTCGGTGCCTTTCTTGTCAGCAAGTAAAGGCTGAGCACCAGGTTCTAGAATGTTTGACACAACCCCTTGAGGTGGCATAGTAGAATTGGGAGGAGATATCCAAGGAAATCGAGATGGGTTTACCATGAACTTCCAGGGGACATGATACCATCTGGGTGATCATTGATCGACTCAACAAGTCGGCCCACTTCCTGGTCGTACGGGAGCAGAGTTCAGTAGAGAGCTTGGGACGCCCCTAGGTGCAGGATATAGTTCGACTTCATGGAGTACCATCCACGATCTTCTCAGATCGTGATGCTCGTTTCACATCCTAGTCATGGAAGGGATAGCAGGAAGGTTTTGGGACTCAGTTACTCTTGAGCACAGCGTTTCATCCCCAAACTGATGGTCAGACAGAGCGAACCATCCAGGTCTTGAAGGATATGCTATGAGCTTTCATACTTGACTTCGGTATTAGGTAGGAGGATCACCTACAACTAATGTAATTTTATTATAAAAACAATTATAATTCAACTATTGCTATGGAACTATTCGAGGCTCAATACGGGCGACCTTGCAGGTGGCCACTTTGCTGGACTGACCCGGGTGAGTCAGCACTCATGGGCCCAGAGACGGTGAGAGCTACTACATAGAAGGTGTAGGTCATCCAAAAGTGGATGAAGACTACATAGAGTCAACAAAAGACTTATGCCAATCATAGGCGGAGGCCTTTCGAGTTCTAGGATGGAGACCATGTGTTCCTTCGGGTCTCACATCGATGAGGATTGCATATATTTGGCCGAGGCGGCAAGCTATCTCCGAGGTTCATCAGCCCTTTTCAGATTCTGAGTAGAGTTGGCGAGGTGGCGTATCACTTGGCTCTACCTCCTCAAATGAACCAGGTACACAACGTCTTTCATGTGTCGCTTCTACGGAGGTACGTGAATGATCCATCACACGTCATCGACTGGGGTGAGCTGGAAATCGATGATGGTGTGACATTTGATAAGTACCCTATAGAGATCGATGATTGGTAGGAGAAGATTCTTCATGGGAGATCTCTTCCCTTGGGGAATGTCTGGTGGTAGCACATGAATTTCCAGGAAAGCACGTGGGAGCGGGAGGCTCAAATTCGCGTGGAGTAACCACATCTTTTTGAGTAGCCCTTGTTTTCGCTTTTTAGGGATGTAAAAGCCTTAAGGTGGGTGTGATGTAATGTCCCAGATTTTTCAATGTATTATTTTAATATTATATGGGAGTTATTTTGAGACCAGGCTCTCAGACGGCGTGCGGTTCCGAGGCCCGGTGAGCCCAGCACAAATGTTTGAATTTAATTTAATAATTAAATTATGCACACCTGAGGTTTTCTTGAAAAAGTGGAATAACTCCTGACCAGGTGCTCAGATCATAAATATGAAGGCACCATTGCATTCATAACAGTGATTTTACCTTGGATGAGGTCTAACTTTTGCCGGCACAGGTCGGTGGTGAAATTTGGGTTTTGGACGTAACCATAATAAAGTATTTAATTAAAATGTTTTATTAAATATTGTTACATCAAATATCTCTTATCTTTTAAATAGAGTTTTCACAGGGGAATCAGGGTTATGATCTCCATAACCCTAAAATTCTCTAGAGGCTCTGGGAAAGCTCTGGAGGAATCCCCCCACGCGGCAGCAACGTTATTGATGGATTTCATCGGCAATGACAACACAACAACCAGATCTTCTCCCACGAACACCATGGATCCAGGTAGGATGTTGATTTTAATTTTACAATCCCCATTCATTATATCTACGACGAACGCGGGCTAATCCATAAATAGATTAGTCCCCTGATCAATCGTTCTTGTGGGATTGGCTATTGCGGGGATTCTGGGAGAATAAATCCCTAATGATTCTTCAGTTGTTGATCTTTTCTGCTCTGTTTAATCCTATTAATGGTCACAGATCAATGCCGTGATGAATAGCGGTGGAGGTTCGATCCTCATTTTTGTTTCATTGGATTTCCCCCTTTCTCTACTTCGCGTTCTTCGTAGGGCGATGAACAGAAAATCATTGCACATCCGTTCTACGATGCAACGATCCGAGATTGTGGATCCAACCGTGGAGCGGTGTCATGGAGGTGCGACGACGGTTTCGGCAGGCGATTCGGAGCAGATCAGGAGATACATGTATTCAGGTGTTTTTTCGGATGGATCTTTCAACTTTTATAATCCGTTTCAATAGCCTAAAACACCTGTTTTGGTGTTCGTATGATAAGGCGAACCAAACCCTGGAGCATTGGATGAACGGACGAGAAAAAGAAGCTCTGGAGGATCGGCTGATGCGCGAGGAAGAAGATGGCGTTTCTGGAAAAATCCCGACAACACGCCATGTAGTATGGGATACACGGCATGTGTTCGTCAGTAGGGTTACCCAGTGTGTACTCCGAGAGTACACGGGCACAGGAAGGGTACACAGTAAGGGACACGCCATGTATACCCCTCGACGGCCAGAACCAGCTAGATACATGGGATACCCCGGGTACCGGTACATGGGCAGGTGACACGGACACGGTCATAGACCGTGTATGGGCACATGGCAAGTGTACACGGAGTGATCCCAGGAGCTCGAACATGGCATGTGATTTTCTTTTACACATCATGTAGTTTCTTTCTATCCGACAAGCCGAGGGACACCGGCCGTTTAAACGGGCAGTACCCGGTGTCAAGGAACACGACGTTTACTTTACTACACTCCGTGTATTTTGGATTTGCACAACTTTAACGAAGGACACTGGCCGTTTACACGGGCATTACCCGGGGAAAAGGAACAGGGCGTGTAACCGTACTACACGCCGTGTAACTTTTTCTTCAGGGCTTAAGACAGTTGCCTTCGATGAGTTGGACTAGTTCTTAGGGTTCGTACCCTTGGTAATCCGCTGAAGGCTTTACAATCAATTCCTTTATACATGAGTATGATCCCTTCAGCAGAATTCCATGAATAGAGTTGTTGGAATCCCCTTTGTGAGACATATAGCAGGATCCTCTATTCATTCCTGAATCCCTAGGTAGAGTTCTTAGTATCGACGTGACCAACATTACCCGGGCGCCGATCCTCTGCTTAGCAGATTAGCTCAGACTGAGTTGTCATAATCACCCCATGACTTGTTTGTGATCCTCATCTGAGCATCATCTTCCCAATGTACATGTGGAGTGTGTTCTCCCGGAACGAGTACTTTGTGTCTCTCTCTTCAAACCTAGGAGTGTGTTCTCCCGATGGTATGCTTAGTGGAATCTTCGATCCGGATCTTAGTGGTGGTTTCGCGATGGTCGCCTGTTTATAACTATATCTGGATGTTCTTGTTTTATTTTTCGTATGCATATAATGTGTAGATCTGATTGTACCTTTCGTCGTGGTTTTTTCCTTTGTTGTATTTCCTTTTTGGTTTTCGGGGTGTCCTACTGGGTATTGTTATACTCACCCCTGAACGGGATTTTCCCTCACATGTCGTGTCCTGTGCAGACGAGTGAGACTTTGACAGGATTCTAGGTGGACCAGGAATGGTCGATGCCCAGTGAGATCAAATAGGCTGAGGTGCGTGCCTTCGGCGATGGGTTGCAGTCCCAATACCTTTCTCAACATGTTTTACTTGTTTCATACTTTCTGTTGGTGGTCTTTTACTTTTGGCCCAGAGTATTACTTTACTGTACCTTACTTCCCTGTCATACTCTGTTGGTTGGGTTTTAGTGTATGCATGCATCATTTCCTTTTAGTAGTTTTTAATTTTCATCTTTGGTGTCTGGGAGATGTGTGTGCATGTGTATAGGTTATAGGCAATGCCTCCCATTTTAGTAGCATGGCCACTAGGTGCTATTCACCAGCCCCTAGCCTTTTGAAGGCTGGCGTGGGGAGTTGTGGCTCGAGCCCCACTAGGACTGGTCGTGACACACTCGTTGAATGTTAATTATTTATTTTTTTTCTTTTCTGAATAATTGTTTATTGATAAATTATGTTGTTTTGGGGATAACCATGGTTTGATAAAAATTAATTTTCATATTTAATTGAATCAGTTTGTTCTTTGATTTTTTATAAATGGTTTGGAAAAGGTCTATGTTGAGGTTTAATTTCAGTTGGTTCCAAATTGATATTTTTTGTAAACAATTGTGTTTATTTGGTGTGTAAACCCTAATGGGGGTCTTGAAATGCTTTTAAAAATCACTAAAAATATTTATTGGATTGTAGATGTGGTGAAAATTATATTTATAAAAGGTTTGAGTGTTCTTATTTTTTAATTCTAAAAGGGTTTTGGGTTTTTTTTGGAATTTTTTGGTGAAACAATTTTAATGGTTTAATAAACTATATTAGATAGTGGAAACCCAGTTTGCAGGATTAATAAGTGTGTGTATGTTTCAAAAATAGAATTAGATTTTGTGGTGTTTTAAGTCTTAAAATGGGTTTTGTGCACTATGTTATTTGAGTACATAATGGTATTTTCCCATTTCGCTATTACAAATGTGTTTTTGATCTAAATGGTGTATGTAGGGGATGAAAAGGGGTTTTGAAATGTATGTCATGTTTTGATGGTGGGTAATGTGTCATTACTTACTAAATCAACTGCTTTTGGGATAAATGTTGTATGTTCTCTTCGCCATGTATGTAAAAAGATGATTCTTAGAATTTTTAGGGAAGTGATTTTTATGTATTTTTAGTAAATAGTAAAATGGAAAAGAGATAAAGGCCAATTTGAAATTTTGATTGGATATTTGGAAAACCCATCATGGGTTAGGTCTCATGCATGTTTGGTTGATTGTGAGTTGGGAGGGTCCTCGTCATGGGATGTCCTTCATATAATAATTACTTTATGGAAGGGGACTAACCTTTGGGTGTTCGGGGTGTTGTAGATCAATGTGGTGTGTATAGTGATATAAAATTATATATATGGCTTGTTGTTTAAACTGAATTGAACAACCATTTTTAAAATATACCTAAGAATCTGGCATAGCAAAGAGGTTTACTACGAATGATTGCTACACTAGTTTAGAATACACACTGGCTAGTGGCATTTTGTATGGACATTTCTCTACTAGGGGATTTGGCCCCTCAATTAGGCTAGGTAGGTCAATACCGAGCATTGGTCATTTTGACGTCATAGTGAGTAGGCATACCGTCAAGCTGAGTCACATATATTAGTACATTCTGGTTTTCCTATGTGTTCTTATATGTTCCCATCTTCCTCGGATAGTTTCACCCTTTGTACCGTTACCCTCACTATGTGGAACTGTATCCTCATTCTTGGTTTTGATTTTCTTTTTGGTTAATTGTGAAATTCGGTTTATGTTTTAAAATATTTTCAAGAAAAGTGTTTTGGAATGAATAAACATCCTTACCATTACTCAGTGTTAGAAAAATAAGTCTTTGTTTCCTCCCATTGTTTTCTTTGGCTTCTCCCATGGATCCTTAAATGAAATTAAAAGGGTAATGGGTTACGCGTGTTTTTTTCCAAAATAAAAATAATGAAAAAATATACATTTCAATTTTTAGTTGAATCCTATTAATCAATGTTTTCTTTATTTAAATGTATTGCATTGAAAATATATTATTCAGGCCTACCTACTGAGTCCCAATACTCACACCTATAATGTTTCCTTATTTTTAGTTTCACCTGCATTTTCTAGTTCTAGTTTGGATAGCTTTGAAAACCAATTGGTTCTGTATTGGAGAGTAACCCATTGGGTTACTTATAGTTTTAGACATTGTCAGGTTAGTCGTGTTGTTTATAATCCTCTACTATTCAAGTCGTTTATTTATTTGGTGATGTTCAATTTGCTTCTAATGTTTATTTATTTTGAATTTTTGGTCCAAATATTTTTCAATGAATATATTTTTATGCCTGACACTAGTTTCCAGCCCATGGGGATCGGGAATGCCTCTCGGGCCATGTCGTGGACTGGCTCAGGTTACCGATCCGGGGTCTACGTGAGTTGGATCATGACATGTTATATAACATATTGATAGCCAATAATTAATAACAAGGTGGTTATATTAAATAATTATTTTAATTTAGACAATAATTCTGTGGTTTCATAAATTATATAAAATTCCACATGTATTAAATGATTATTCCCTTATTAACTATTATAGAAAAGTATCCTACAATAATGTCTATCATGACCTATATGATGGAATCTATTTCCAAAGTAATTAAGTATCCATATATGAAGGGTGATGTGATTAGGGAATTATTTTGGATAATGATATATACCATTACAAAAATTAATATGTTCTTTTCATAAAGACATATAATTTATTCCTATTACGTCATTGATATATATGTCTGGAAAATGGTCAAGATCCATAAGAATTAAAATCTGACATAACATGAAGAATATTTAGAAACCTCAAACAAAATCAAAGGGTTTTTTTAATTAAAATTTATTATCCACAATTTTAGTTGACTAATCAACATCATTAAGAAAATAAATTGATAATAAATCACAAATGTCCAGAATACCATCCTTTTTTATTCTTTTTTTATAATCATTTTTAAGGGTTTAAACGTAACCTTACATGTCTTGTATGATTTGTGTGATTAGAGGTCGTAGAGGTATTAGAGGAATTCATTTAGACTATATATACATGATCCTTCCCTTCCCTAGAATTTATATAATGATATCATCTATCCAACATCACATGGATATGTGTCTGGGATTCACATGCATGCATAGGTTGGTCCAAATTGGAATTACCATACCCTCTCATTCATCCAAATCAGTCATATCTGCTCTATTCTATACTACTTCTATGAATCCTTTTTAGGATCCTCTTCCTTGTTGAGAATTCCTGCTCCATTTAAGCACAAATTTAATGTGGCTCAAATGTGTTGAGTTGCCTCAAAGGCCATTAAGTGGCTAGAGGGTTTTGAGGTGGCACGTAATCCTTACTGTCCTAAAGGCCTTGAAGGACCCGAGGACCAAACCGGTGGCCCTAATTCCCAATGTAATTAATAGTTAGGGATTTTACAGAATACAATTGTCCCATCTATAGTAGATAATTCTTTACTTCAATAGAATCCCAAAAAAATTTCTCCACCTTGATTTGTTCTAAGGTCTCTTGGATTCACATTTCCAGTCCTCATTAAATGGGCTGATGATTTTTCTCATTATTGAAAATTACACATATCTATATTTGTCTTGAATAATATGTATAACATCTAAAACATAATTATTAAATTCAACTATAGTTGTATTAATAATATTAAATCTTTCTAATTATGTATTTTTTTTTGTTCAGTGATGACAATTATCCACATTTTCCCTTGGATTGGTGCGTCAATTTTTAAAATTATGAATATTGTTGTATATAATGTATTAAATATTAGTTTGCGTGACATTTGGGAAATTCATCACCGAAATTGTGTGGATCATCATATTAATCCATAATTTACATTCACCATCTCAATGGATAATATTTCCAGACAGAAAAAATTTCATTATTACTTCTCTGAGATTTATAGGCTTCATTATGTAATATTTTTTTCTTGATTGTAATTAAACATTCATTCCAAAATAACCTGTAACTCCTAAACATTTAAAAAACTATATATTCATATATTTTTATTATTTTGAAATTTATTTAATGTCACGATGTTATTCATAACTCAATATTAGTATGTAATCATTACCGGGAAAATTTCAACAATGATATCTTCCAATTTAGTCTCTCATTGTTACTATCACAGCATTGTCCATCACAATTATTTCTATGATTTTAAATTATTTTTCGATTCATTAATATATTTATGATCTATTTTGTGAGGATTATTAGTCTATATATATATATGGAATCTAACCATTTTAATCTATAAATAATCATTAAATTGTACAAACCAAGGATCATTTTATGATTTGTTTCTTCGAACGAAGGTACAGAATTCATGGAATCCTAAATAATCCCTCTAAATCCAAATTAAATAAACATTATGGGTTGAAGCTCTGTTAATTTTAATACATTTTATATACTAATTAAATTCTTCTATTTAATGGGGTGAGAATAAATCATAGTAATGGAATAAGAAAGGGATACAAAATCATGATATCATAAGACAAACCACTAAGTACTCAATGAAAGAGAATAAGGAATGCAAAAGAGACATAACCTAATAAAAATAACATGAATCCTAATTTGGAAATTTGGATAAATAGTTTAATAAAATTATTTATAATCACATCACCGTGTTTTATCACAATGGTTTCATGAAGAAAAATTTCCATGGTAATTCACCAATGTTTCGTAAAACATATCATATCTAGAAATTACAATTTTTCCAAATTCCATTTGATAACTATAATGTAGAACCCTTTATATTTCAAAATTGTTGTGACCTAAATATATCATAATCATGAATTTAATTATCATGTTTTGATGTAGAAAGAAAGAGATTCTTATCAAATTCATCATGATCAAAAGTGAATAAATACATTAATATTATGTAATTTTTATCCCAGAAAAATGAAATGTGGAATTAATATGTTTAAATAACCAAATAGAATAAATTATTTTTACATATATGATGATAAACATGGAATATAAAATGATTTGGGTACCCAAATAATGAAAATGATATATAATTTCTTAAATAATAGTGATAAATATTGAGAAGTAAATTTGACATCATGTTGTGTATAAAACATTGTATTAGATAATAGTAAAATGTGAGAGAACCCAGTCTGTAATTCAAAAATTAATATATTATATTATTGGGATTCCATAAAATGGTAAAAATAAATTATTTTTTTAATTTGTATGACATGCCACCAAAGTAGAACATGAATGCAAAATAGATGAAATTTTTTTCCTATAACATAGAGAGTTATCACTAAAACAATTTGGTTGGTCCTTGGGGGATTAAAATTTACCATAGGGGACTCCATGGGAGGAAAAATAATCAAAATAATTTGGATTATATATTTTTAGTAAATTAAAATTGATAAATTGGGTGGGTTTTATATTAATGTTGGAGGATGTTTTTAATAATTTCCATATATGGGCCTAAGAAATTATTCTTATGAAAAAAAAACCAAATAGATTAACCTTTTTTATTTCTCATCGTTTCAGACATTTGGGTCACATATTATTTTATTTCAACACTAAAGAACAAAGAATAATTTTTTATCTTTTTTTGGCAAGGAAAACAAATGATTCTTCAATGTAATGTTTTTAATTTCAATGTTTTGATATTAGAATTTCGAATGTCAAGTATATTTTTTGAAAATTGGTTAAATTACAATGAAATAATAAATATTAATATAATAACATATTTTAGGTCATTGATTGTGGTTATTTAATTATTAAATCATCATTACGTAAGTATAAAGTAGTTAAATATACGGAAAACCAAAAAAAATATTTTTAATTTTCACCAAATATTATATTATTTTAGAAATTGATCATAAATTAGCTCAATATAATTTATATATGATGACTTCAACTATGTTTTTTATTTTATCAAAATAATTCACTAAATATTTTAATTTAAACTTTTAAATATAAAAATATGTATTCATAAAAAATATTATCATCTATGGAAAATTCAAATTTATTAGAATTAAAACTTAACCAGGTCATTATAAAATTATATAATTATCTTTCTAAATATATTACAATATTTTATTCAAAATATCTCATGTAAATAAAAATTATTTTAAATATAAATGGGTATTATAAAAATTTATATAGATTTTGAAAAGGTCAATTTTTTTCTAAAAATCAACTTAACAAAATTTATCTCAATTAAAAATATATTTTTTAGGAGAAGATATTATTAAAGATAAATTAAATGATTAAAAAATTAATTTAAAAAATGGAATATCAATTTAATTAACCAATTTATGGACATGTAACCCCTTTTGAATCCTATATACACCCTATGGGTAGTGTGTTTGATGTTGGTAGTTTCTTGGGGTGCCTCAACTAATGTCAACCAAGTGGTAATATCAACTAACATAAGCTTATATAATAATGAATTTCATTCAATCCATACATGATGGTTACTTTATTGGGATTGGTCAGTAGGGAAACCCAGTAATTCTACCTCCCTCCGATGTTCAGAAAAATGGGCTTCAAACTGTAATACTCTAGTAGTTGAGGCCATAGATTCTTATTTCTATATCAATTATCTGTTATCATTACTACTTATAAATAGTAATTATAAAAGATAAATTCTAAACTAGGGGTATATTTTTAAATGGCCATTTTGATAAACAATCACATTGACCAATGGTTATATAACAGTCAAATTTCAATTGAAAAATTTACCTTTACACCCAAATAATAAAACCTCATTATTTTCCCCATAAATTCAACACAAATTTATTCATTATGTTATATTTTCATTTTCAAAAAATTGTGGTTGGTTTAATTTAATTTTCGTTCTATATAAATTTTTTGGAGGAATAAGTCTAGATGATTAGGGTTATCAATATAGTCATATTTTTTTGTTCTATTTCCAATATTTTGACGAATTATAGTATTGGGAATTTGAATTACATTTATAGATAACAAATTTATTGGTAATTATAAAAACGAAAAAAATTTGTTTATATTCAATATAAATGATTATGTTTTTAGAAATCATGTAAATAATAATTATGGAAAAAAATATCATTTAAAAATTCTTGGGTGATTACAATCTCCCCCCATGCAAAATTTCAAACCCAAAATTTCAAATAATATTATTAGCTATGAAATGATGAGGGTATTTCAATCATATTCTATTCCCTAATTCCCACATCGCATCTTCATTTTTTCGGTTCCCCTATAAAAATTTGAATAGGTGTGTCACATTTTAGCATAGAACCTTTTCTAAAATATGAAATATCCTCACCGAATAATCCTGATTGTGATTTCATATTCCATTTGTACCATCTCCAGATTGACAATATATGAGGTGTCATGTATGTACGTCCATAAAAGAGATACATTTAATACATCATGGTTTTTTTGTAGATGTGGGGAATTTCTTTCCAATTAAAAACAACACATATGTGATCAAGGATTTCACAGGGTCAAATGTATCTAAGTCTAATATTCAATTTATTCCCAAACTGCATCCCCCTATTCCATGGTGATATTCAAAGGAAAACCATGACACAACCATAAAACCCATCTCCCTTCGATAGTATTTGAAGTATCACTATTGATAACACTTTTATTATTTAATATGTCATTTCATGAGATGAACCATTTCTATAATATCTTGAATAATATCAGGCCCAATAATATGTCTCTCATATACTTTATCCATTCATATATGAGATCTACATTTCATCACATATTATGAATCTTTATGTTTCATTTAAATAATTCAGTGGAAGCTATTATTGTATAATAAATCTACTAATGGGAGGTTTATATCTCATACACTTTTAAATTCCATTTATAATGTTATAAATAAGTCCATGTGTGTACCAATATTCATTTCATATTGGACATCATTTTGTTTTTCATAGGACATACAGAAATTCAATTTATATTTTAGTTAATGTTGAAGAATTATCTAATATATATGTGTGAAATGTGGATCAAGATAGGAATAATAGAAATTGGTGACCCATACATCCTAACCACATGGTGTTTAACATTCATACATTTTATGAAATAAATCACCCAAAATAGTGGTGAAATATATATTCTGGGTGCATAGTTCCACTATAATAAATATTTCATTTTTCCCTTTTGATGTTCATTGGATACTAGTGAGTAATTCTATATATATATTGTATCACTTCCCTAATGGTATTAGTACTGGTCGAAATACCCATTTTATAAGCATTACCAATTCCTTCCATTGTTCACATACCAAGCACCTTATAGTGTATTTATAAATCACCCTTCTTATTTTATCAACAAATAAAAATCATGAAGGTCCTTATACTTTTTAGTTATTCATGGAATTAATTGAACATGTAGTTATATGAGCATCATCCATCAGCATATTCCTTATCATTGATTAAGATATGAAACACAGACGTTAATTTTTTTTAGTAAAACATCATGACCAATATTGAGTAAAAGAAACATTCCATTCATCACACCCTCTAACATCCTTCATAAAAAATGATATTTTTTAAGTTTTCTTGCTCATATTTTGTAATGAAGATTAAGAAATCAAATGAGATAGGTTAGATGATGTTCCTTATCTTATAATTCCAATGTCTAATTTTAATATGTACTTGATCAATTGATATTCATGAAACCTCATTATTTCCATCACAATAGTTTCTCTCCAGTATAATGAATCAAATGAATTGGTTTCTATTTTTTGGGTGATGATGAATTGAATAGTCATAGTCTTTATAAATTTATAACCATATCCTTTGTCTCTTGTTAAATTCCATTTGTGTGATGACATTATTAAACATTATTGGTATGTGTATATATTAAATTTATCTACATAGAGATTGTGGATCTAAATTTTTTGTTAAAAATTACCACATACTTCTTCAGGCCATGTGAATGATAATTCGGATGGTGAGACTCTAAACTATCGAGATAAAAAGAAATCATCTTTTCATTTTTCATAAGGACGCACCCATGACATTTTATAGATGGATCACTAAAACTAAATAATAATTCTCTGATAGAGGGTAGTGTTTAAAAGGTGTAGTAACCAATCACATCTGTAGTTCCTAGAAACATTATTCTAACCCTGTTGTCTAGATGATCATATCAAATTTTTGAGATATATTGCGTAATGGATTATAATATTGTGATTTTTTTTCAATTTACATATATTATCATGGTATTCCTTGGAATATGTGAATATTAGTAACCTTTGTAAGGTTAGGGAACTCCTTTATAGCCTCTGACTTCATAGGGTCAACTAGGAATCCTTCATTCAATATGATGTTGTATAGGATTGGAAATTTTTTTAAACAGAATTAACATTTGAGTATTTTTCAGAAAATATTATTCTTCTTTAGTGTTCCTAAAATAACCCATGGATGACGATCTTTCATGATTTTTTTGAATATATCATAATATCACCAATAGAAATTAAATTTTATTTAGCATGTTTGACCATAATGACTATATTAATCAGATACATAAATTTATAAGAAAAAATATTCAAGATGTAGTGCATAAAAATAAACTCATAATTCCCTATATATCTATCGACATATTTTCAATATAATATCATCATTCATTTCCATAAAAGTTTTATAACATTATGGAAGATAAATCATTGAGATGAATTGATCACAATAATTCTAGTAAAATAAAAAATCAATCCTTGTGGGAGGATACCTATTCTTCACAATTTTCATCTTATGTTTTCTATTATAAATTCATATATACATTGACCTATCATTATTTTTTACAAAGTGAAATTGTTCTCCAAAAGGATCCACAATTGAATATAAATATCCATTCTCCAAAATAATTTATGTTGTTTAATTAATTCCAATAGCTCTACATTTTCAATAATGTATGGGATCTTGGATATAATCTTCAATCCATATAACAGTTCAATGGAGAAATCAATATCTCTTTCTTAGGGTGGTCTAGGTAACTCATTAGGAAATATATCAATATATTCATGGATGATGAAGACATTTTCTATTAATATACTTATATTTCATTCTTTCACTTTGCTGAACATATCTTTAAAAACCTAAGTGAGGTTTTTAATGTCAAATATCAAATCAGGATAGTTCCCCTTCTAAAATAACAGCAGGAGATAAACTCGTGACTATAGATGTTTCTTGTATTCCAATATTTATCATAAAAATATAATTTGAGAGCCATTCCAACTGTAGTGTAGTTTCTAATTCCACCTTGCGGTGAGTGATAGTTTGTGATGACATTTTGGGTGACATATGAAATACAAGTATCTGAGGGGTTGATTGGAGAAATACGAAGTCACTCTTGAATTATACAACCATCTATGGCATCCCTATTTTAATATTTCAATGGTTTTAATTCGATTATAAAAACAAGGGTTCATTTAAAGTATTGTTTCATTGAAATTTTTTTAATAACTACTGAATATATAGAATATACTTCTAAATAAACTATAATGAAATCCTCATGGAATCTCCCTATGTTAATTTTACTGCATCACATATACTAGAGTTAAGAATTAAATATAATGAGTGTGAATAAATACATTTTAAGGAATAATCTATGGAGACAAAAACTATACGATCCTGATAAATAATAATATTAAGATGAAGCTTATCAATATGGAATTTTCATTAGACATAATATTTTAATAAGAACACGAATCATAATATTTAAATATGTATAAGACATTTATATGATACATTCATAATAATATCACCATTGTTTATAACCTAGGTTTCAAAAACAATTATTACAATGATTATTGACTAATGTATCATAAAACATGTAATCAGTAGAGGTTAAATTCATTAAGAAATTCATTAGTGCACTATAATTGTGAACCCTTCATATATATGAATTAATCTAAGGCACATCAATCATGAGATATAATTTTATTTATAAATCCATTGAGAATTATCAATAGTGTTCTTATACAAATCACATACCACAATAGTTCTTAAAGACATGATCATTACCTAATTTATAACCCACAAAAAGGGATTGTGGGTTTCATTTCTGTAATTCCAATAATCACAAAATTTAATTTTACATATAGGTGGATACCCATGGGAAACAAATTCTTCGGTATCCATGTAATCAAAATAGATGTTCATTTCTTAATAATAATACACATATCGTGAGAAGAATATTTTACCACAAGATGGGTATAATATTTGTTATTAGAAAAGAATAAAATGGAAGGAAAAAAGGGTCTCTCATTTTTAAAATACTTTTAATACTATAATGTGATAATATAATGTGGATAAAATAACTTTTTTTTTATTTTAGATGACATACCATTAAAAGGAAATGTGATTGGAAAAATGAATTGAATATATTCCCTTAGCTAGAAGAGTTCTTCATTAATCATGATGATGCAATTTTGAGGGATTAAGGGAATCCTAAGGGGACTAACAGGGAGGGAAAAGCAAGATAACATCATAGTTGATGGATTGTGTGTGAAATGATATTTATAAATTAGTGCTATTTTTTATAAAAAACTGGATGATATGTTTAATAATTTCCAAATATAGGAATAATAATATAAGTTGTAAAATAAGAAAACTATTGCCTTACAAATGGGAATTATGTTGATTTTTAAAATTATGTTCAAATTTAACCTTATATTCTACCGTAATAACAAATAATAATATTTTATTATTTTATTTTTCATCGAAAATAAATGTTTCCGTAAATTAATGTTTTCAAAGATAAAGACCCAAAATAGAGATTATGAAGTCATATATAGGTCATTAATATTTATTAAATTCAATTAATATAAATAAAATAAAATAAAAATATTTTAGGTCATCATTTGGGGTTAATGTATTATTACATCACTATGTTATATTTAAAAAGACATTAAACACACTAGAACACTAGACAATATTTTTATGTTTCATAAAAAAATTATTGTATGTTAGAAAGTAATCATAAATTTACAATATACTAATTGAATGTGATTAACTAAAATTTGATATTAAAATAATCAAAATAAATATTTAAAAATTATAATTTCCAATTTAAAATATAAAAAACTTATTTATTAAAATAATAGTGTGGTGTAAGAAATAGTCAAATTTATGAAAAATAAATATTTTACAGTAGAAAATAAATTTATTAAATATTATAATTAAAAATTATGTTTTTTAAAATATATTTTCATTAGAAATTATTATTTAGAATACATTATATTATTATAAAAATTTATATTATATTGAAAAATTAAAATTTTTGTCTAAAAATTAAATCAAAAATTTCCCATTAAACGTATATTTTATTTAGAAAATCTTTTCATAATATTGAATTGATATAATCAAAAATATTGTTACAAAAATAAAAATACAATTTATGATACAATTTCATTCATATATAACCCTTTGTAACACCTGAATACATCATATGGGTATTGTGTTTGATGGTGGTACATTAATGGGGCAACATGGCTAACCACAATAGAGTGGTAATCACATCTAATATAGTCTTATACCATCAGTGATTTCATTCAGTATTCTCTATTTAATCATACCTTATTCTTGGTCAAAGTAAACCCCATTGATTCTATGAACCAACCACGTTTAGACAACTAGGCTTCAAAATGTATTACTCTACTAGGGTTGGATGTTGATTATTCTTTATGAGTCAATTATCATTTATTATTACTAATTATAAAAAAATAATTATAAAGGTAAAATTATCAAAAAAAGGTATTGCTTGAATTGTTCATATGGAAAACTGTTCATATAATGGTCATTTCCCAATGGTCACATTTCCTTTTAAACCCCATAAATAACAATTCAGTTTTTCGCACAAAAATTGACCACAAATTTCTCCATAAGGTTCGATTTTTTCCATATAATATAGATTGTTTTACAAAAATTTATTTACTTTTTAAGTGTTAGTCATTAAGGAGATGATTATTATGAATTGGGGTGAATAAAATAACATTTCTTATATAGTTTGTAAACCATGTGATATTCCATAATCTAAAAATTAATTTATATTACATGATATTGAAAATTTAAAATATTAATGTTATAAATTATAAAAAAAATAAAAAAATAAAAATGATTGATGTCTCCTAATATCATCTAAATAAATTTATTATTTTAAATTATTTCTCCTCTATCTCTTATAATAACATCTATATAATACTTTTTTTATATCGATATACAATATATACCTTTATAGGGATGTGGAAAACAATAATGTAGTGAGATCAAACCCTTATTCAGGTAAACATATCGGTATTTCATAAGGGTTTTATAATAATAATATTAGAATTCATAGGGCATAGTATAAATATGTAATTAATAGTATGAAAAACCATAAGATATTGTCATAAATAATAATGCATCCTCATAAAATACGGAATAATATTATTGGTTCATATATTAATCCTCACGATATAATAAAACATATGTTATTTCCCCCAAATATAGGAAAATCATTCAAAATGATAGAAAAATAAAATTAGAAATTAGTTAAATAAGTAAATGTGGTATAATCATAAAAATTTATAATAAATATCTGAATTGTAAATAGTAACATTATGAGAAAAACCATTGATTTAACTTTTTTATGTTACAAAAAAAATGATCCCCATCAATTAATAAATTTATAAAACCCATTATTGTCAAAAAAAAAATGTTGTGAAAACCCCATAACATCAATAGAATATAGTTTTTATCATACTAAATTTTACTAATACATTATGTTGTGAACAAACCCCTGATATCGATGTGTTATGTTTGTGAGCATGACCATCGATGTCCACACATTATTTTGTAAATAAAACCATGATTTAAATTTATTGAATAATAACAACATTTAGTGATTAAAAGAATTAACCAATGCTTTAGAGGGAAATCTACGACCCCACACAACATGTAATGATTAGTTACAAATATATTCTACAATAAACCAACCATATCAATCATTTTAAAACCCCATGAGAATAAAATGGATTATAAATAATTTTATTATTATTTCATATAATAATATGGATTGAATTATATGGAGTGATATATATTGTAAAATATCCCTAAATTTTATATCATAATAATTTTTTTTACAGATAATGAAAAATAACCAAAACAGGTAGATCATTTGAGAATATTAAAGAAAAAAAGAAAAGGGAACAATTATTTTCAATTTTATAAAATAATTTTAACAAAAATATAATGTTATGATTCAGGTTAAAATATATTTATTATTATGGAGATAAGAAAAAATATTGAAAACATTATTAATAATGAAATTCCATTAATAGAACCACGAATAGAAAAAAATATGTTTCATCAAATGTGGAGTTGAAGATAGTAGATATAGATTTGGAATGAATATATGTCTTAATATTTTAATATATACTTATTCAAACCCACATAATAAAAAGGGTTATATAAATAATATTTAAATCTATGAATATGTATGTATGATAGTAATAAGATATAATATATATTTTGGTTTTCAAATAATAAAGGAGAATGTTAGGGGTATTAAGAATATTGAAATATCATAAAATATAATTTATAGAGGATAAGAATTATTATTCATAATGAAAAATGTTATAAAATAATTGAACTATATAAAAAATAATATATTGATGAAATAATTTATAATGAAGTTAATGGGAGTTTTATTAACAAAAACCCTTATGAATATAATAATATTTGAATAAAAAATCTGTTGGAAATGAAATTTTGAGAAATAATTTTAAATATAAATAATGGAATTTTGAAACAAAATTTTATACACCTAGGAAATTTATTTCAAATAGAGAACAGTGTAGTTAAAAATAAAAAACATCCACATTAATGGAAGTTAATTAATTAAATAATGAATTTCATTTATTTGGTTTTAATAATTGATGATTTCAAATTATATATTATGTTCTATGACATAAAAAAATATTTAACATCGTGAGTAATCGAATCATAAAATATAATAATTTTATTATTTTAATTATACCATTTCCATCAATTTTTTGGGTTTGAATTTGAATAATAAAAAATTTTATTTATATATATATAATGGTTCCAATCAGTTCAAATTTATTAATTAATTCTTCAGGAATAAGAAATACAATTTTATTAAAGTCTTTTTATTTTTTAAATGTATTATTTTTAAGATAATTTATTTATTTTTTGGGTAAAAAGATATAATTAATCTATAAACTAGTATAAAATTTGTTTTATTTTATAATTTTCATTTTTAAATATAATATCCAATGTATTCTACATTTTTATTTTATGTATTTTCAGAAATGTTTGAATTTTCAGTGCATAGGGAGGACATTAAATTTTATTGAAAAATTTTATTTCCATTTTATGTACTATAATGTAAAAATATATTTTTTATTTATAATATTTAATTAGTTAATTTATATTTAAATTAATCAAATTATAATTTTGAATATAATTTTATTCAACAATCTATTATAAAATCTACTATATATAAAAAGATAATTTTATTGAAAACTTTTTTTTTCATAATTCTTTTCAGTTTTAATTTTATATTTATTTATGGAAATTATATTTTATTATTATTGAAAGTTAGTTTTCATATTTGAAATTTGGGAGTCCAAATTTGATTAATACCTCCCATTTTATTCAATATAAATATTATACATTGTAATTTTGTTTCCACAATAAAAGAAAAACCATTTAGTTAATATTAAACCAAAAATGGAAAAGACTATAAACATAAATTAAAATATAGCATAGTTTTATTTTATGATTCCATATCATCAATAATTTTTAAATATTTAATTTACGACATTGTGTTCCATTTGTATGTGATCATGACCTTTTTTATATCGTATCTAAGGAAAAGTAAAAAAAATTCCCATATGTTTTCAATAACATTAATATTTATAAAATGGGGGTAAAAGGAGGATATGTTTGTTTAAAAAATATAATATTTAAATTCACATTACATATCATTATCATTTTATATTCATATAAAATTTTAGTGATTAAATTATTACAATAAATTATTACGCAATGTTAATTTCTGTATTATTCAACTAATGAAAAAAGTAAATAATTAATATTTAAAATAATAAAATTAGAATAATAAGAATAAAATAATGAAAGCGTTGAATTTATTAGATAAACAAAAAAATCATTGTGATGTATTAAAAAAATTTATTATAATTTTATTAATTTTTAAGTTGTTATACATGTTAAATTAATTGAGTAATTCTTAAATTGAAATTACTGATATTTTCGGAACTATAATTTTAAGAAAGGATATAAGAATCCCAAAAAGAAATATTTATAAAAATTATTATGATGTAGTTTAAAATTACATCCATGGTTCATTTATGGATTTTTTCTATTTTAAATAACTTTAATGACCCTTAATGAAAACAATTGTAGTCATGATAAGTGTGAAAAGGGTTAATAATAGGTTAAAACCAAAAGGGAATGGTATAAATTAAATCTCAACATGTGAAAAAAAATTATTAAAAAGTATTTAAAATGAATTTTATTTGGTCTTCCCTTAATATCTAATTGGATATGTTTTTAAATCTAGGTAAATTTTAATTACAGTTAATATTTAAATAATGTTCATAATGATCCTTCCCTTATCCCATAAAATGGAACCACTAGTTATCATTTATTTACTCTTGAAACCCCCCATTATGTATCCAAGATAAATTCCCAAATACATTCCTAAACACACACACAAAAACAATGAGGTATTATTATTGTCATAATACCAACCTTATATGGATTAAGGTGTAATGGAAACATTGTTGTTGAAATATGATTTAAATTATTATGTTTCTGTTTTAGTTTTGTTTCATCTTTTAATTCTGTTAAATATTTTTAAATAATAATAAATTAAGAAAACATTTTTCCTACATAGATTTATAAATTATTATGTTAATTTTAAAATCTATGCTCTTATCATCTTCCATAATATGTGAAACTAAATAATGGTTCATATGTACGGAGAACTCCCGCCTCATGAACCGAGTAATCTTTTCCCACCAACATCAATCAGTGTGAGATAATAATGATGATATAAATTTTTATATATGATATTAATGAAATATTATTCATTCATAAAAGATAATATAACAATTACTTTCTAACAATTCCATTCACTAATGGGTGATACCATCATTTGTGTGTACTTATGGATGACGACCTCCATGAAGTGAGGTCACAATTTTTTTTATCACCACATCACAAAGATGATATATATATATGTATGTTTAATTGAAAAATATTAAATCTATATTATTATTATATTTACTCGTAGAAACAATAATACTTACCCAATATCCATAATGATTGTTGAATAATGTAAATGTTAATGATTCGTACGTACGACCTACCAGCTACTTGATTGTAATATACATCATTATTAATAACCATGTTTCATGATTGGTTTTATGAGTATAATTAATTTATATATGTGATAATTATTTAATTTTTATATTTATGAAGTTTATTTAATCATGACCATTACGACTGTTGTCATCAAACTTATGTACATTTTTCTTATGAACTAAATATTTTCAAAATATCCAACATGAACATAAATGATTATGTAACTGTTATAACATCCTTATAATTGATATAAAATGGAAAACAATCTATAAAGAGAATTTCTTAAATTTATATAACTAACATTATATGAATATTCATTATGATTATATACCCATCAAATGATTCCATCTAAACATAAGGGACATGCAATTTTATAAATCATATTTTAAAAATTTCTATTAGAAAACTATTTTTCATCTATATAAATACTTTTTAAATTATTTTATTTAAATATATATATGTCTACAATGAAAATTTCTAGATATTCTAACCATTATGTTATTTTTTTGGATTCTATTACCTGTTTCATGATTTATTTATAGAAAATATCACCTCTCCAATATTAATTTTATTTTGAAATTTTGTTTCTGAAGTCGATATATCAATATATGAAAACATTTTTTTGTGAAAATAACATTTTTATGAAACAAGAATATATGAATTATATTTTGGTTAAAGGTAATTTTTTATGATGAAAGATGGATCTATTATAAACCAAGATATGATGATAATATTAGAACTCTTGAATTCATTGGGTAAAGGGATGTAGATAACTGATTAGGTTTTTTAAGGTGAATATTGGAATATAGTAGGATAGTTATTCTAATTTTAACCCTGCTAGTTATTTTATGTTCAAATGGAATGGTTATTCTATGTGTAACATAAATGAATACCCAATTTTAACATGTGATTTGAGAATTACCCCCAACATAAAAAATGTTTAATCAACTCATTTGGTGATTTTTAAAAGAAATCATAATAATAATAAATTAAGATAATGATCTTACGTTTAACAGAAAGTATAAGATATATTCTAAGGAAAAATAGTATATATATTTTTTAAAATGGAATTTCAAGGTATATATGATTTTAAAGAAACCATATAAATTTTTTTTTTGTATAATTTTTCATATTAATGGTTTTATTAAATTTTTAGGGAAGATAAGGTGATTTATTTATTAATAAGAAGATAAATTTTATCTATTATATTATTTTAAAATATTAATTTTTTAATAATTGGTCATAGAATAACATATTCATTCATTTTTATGTCACATAATATTATTTTTATGAAAATTTCATATATTATAATATTATTCATATCATTTAAATATGTCTTTAGGTAATGAAAAACTCATGTCGATAGCTATATCTAATTTTCATCAAATGAAAATGTGTTTTAATTATTAATTATCATACAGTGTTAAATGGATCCTAATTTGAACAGTCATAATTATATATAATTGGTATTGTTATGTTAATTTTATGACCTAACACAATAAAAATAATAAATAAAAAATCATTGAGAATTTAATATACTAAATTCACGTTTAGTGTCACTAGAATATGTAATTTTTTAAGATAAATTCTTTATAGTTTGAATGAGAGTATGGTTTTTAATATATGGATATTATAATGTTTTAATGTCAAGTTATACTCTAGGTTATTGATACAATCATGCCATTATATTTTTATTTTTTGTATATTAATATTATATTATACAACACTTTGGAGGTTTTAATTGACCAAATTTTATAGTGACTAATTTTATTTTTGGAGATATTTTACTGAGATGATATATAACATTTATTAGGTTTAACATGAAGGATAGTTTTTAAAAATTTCTATTAAATTATTGGGGATTTAAGTGGAACTGTTTGAGGAAAAATGGACCATAAAATATTATTTAATGATGAAGTTACTAATATTTAATTTTTTAGGATAATGTTTTATATAAATTTTATTTGAATTAAAGTTATAAATAATATTAACATTTTTACAAGAAATTATTAATCACATGTTATAATTTTGTTATTTTATATATATGAATGATCATAAAATTGTGAAATGAAAATTCATTCCCTAAAAAACATATCCCTTTCAGCATATTTATTCATTATTATCATTTAAAATAACTATTCAAATTATTTTTAATTCATTTAAAAACTCTAAATTATTAAAAATAAACTATTTTATATGTCCAAAATATTCTATTTTCTCACAAAATGTATGAATCATGGAGTGTATTTTATTTTAAATCAATACCCCAACTCGTCCATCTCATTTTAAATTTTAAATTCAATAATGGAATTGAAATTTTTCTTTTTTGAATATATAGACTCTTGAGAAATGATATATGGGATATCAATAGAGTAATACGGACCTTGATGTATAGATTTATTTTATTAGTTATTTTTTTATGTTAATATATGAAAAATTATTGAGTTGATTTTTCTAAATTGTGAGAAAATATATCATAATTAGTAATACATCAAAAACAATTAAATGGTTTATGATGAATGTTAAATAATGTATGGGTTTACATATATTTTATTTGGGATTCAAATGTGGTGGTATTTTTTCAACGTTATTATGGAATATTATAAATATTAGATGGATCACAAAACACATTAGGATTAATCTATAATACATTTTTCGTTCAGATTATAGAACCATATGATTTATGGTATTAATAATATTCATATATAGTATTTAAAAAAGTGAATTTTTTTGACGAATCTATATAAGATCATATAAAAAATTATAAATAATCCCTTATGAGTAATGTTATAGTTAATTACAATTATGTTATATTTCGGGAAATGATATTTAAACAATATTTTACCTTTTAGTATTTTGTTTTTATTATAAATGATATTTTTTATTTTTTTATCATATTTTTTTGGGATGATAGAGATATATATATATATTGGAAAAGTATTTGAAAATTTAAAACCTATAATATAGGAGATGACCCATCACAACTGGCATGGGTGTAGAGCTTGAACCTACAACAGATGGGCTACAAGGGTTAGTACATACCAATAATACATGTGATTTATTTGTTATTTACTTTTTTTTTCAAATTATGTTGATATTGAAAATATATATCATGTCAAAGTGATAATAAAGGGATCAGAAAATGATTTATCTATTATGTAATTAGTGATATTTTAGAATATTTTTTTTCTTTTAATAACAAAATATGATTGACATAAAATGAAAATTATTGTAATTTAATTATGGATTAATGAAGGGGCTGTATTTTGGGGTAATTAATGATGTTTTGGTACCTTTATGATGATTCGTTCCTATTATCATATTATTATCATATATTTGATATTACATGACTATTTCATATATATTATTCATATGAGGTATTAATAATGATTGATGTGATCTAGAGAATTTTTTTTGATAAATATAATATTATTTAGGACTAGATTCTAATTCATTAAGTGATGTTATTTACAGAACTGCATAGTTTAATTTTTTGGTGTCAGTATTAAATTTTTATGATTAATTTATTATTTCTTTATATATTGGTTTATTCATTTACAAAAGTATCAAACATTATAATAACCATTTTGTTCCATTATAATAAATACCAAATGAATAACTTATAATCATTATTTACATTATCTCAACCATTAAAATATTAGTATAGTTTTTAAATCCTAAATATATCGCATTAATAAAATTCATTAGGATAAAAAGATGTGATTTTTATTCAAATTAATTAATAGACAGATTCTAAATTCCATGTCAGTATATTTATATCAAAAAAATGGCCGGATACCCTAATATCATGATAACTATTCGAACTATGAAATAGAATGAATGGCATTCTGGATCCCCATGGGCAGGATACAAACAACTAGAATCACACATAAAAAACGATGGATCAGATTTTAGATAAACAGAGGAGGATAAAATAATACTAGATAGTATTCTCAACACTCCAATGACAGAATTTTCTACAAACCCAATACATAAATACGAAAAGTAGTACATTTTCATAAAAATCATAATCTATGTAGATAATACTCAAACAGAACATGTGACAAGTGAATAAATTTTTCACTAATCAACTTCAACACTATAATCCGAAAGGATAGGGAACGTCTTATTCTTATAAGTGGGGAATTGCATTTTCATTTATCTGGGATAAAAAATCAAAACATGAATTATATGAATTTTGGGGTGTTATATATAAATCTATGTAGTGTATAAATAAGTGATAAATAAAATATAAAATAATAGTAATCCTAATCATTCCGCCTATTTATATAAAGTTGTATATGGTAAGACATATCATATTCATATTTAAAACAAAACATTAATTCATTTAAAATGATGGAAAATGTTTTAAACAATAAATTGATAAATATTTTATAGAAAAATTATAATTAATGAAAATTTAATGAATAAATAAATCTCTAATAAATGTAATATATATGTAAACAATCACAATAATAACTAAATTACTAACCACATGAGTATATTTGTTTCATATTATGGGATCATAACACTTCTCAAATCAATAATCATTGATAAACTTATGTGTACACATTGCTTTGAATCTTGATGAATAGAAAGCAAAAACTACCCATCAAGTTTAATCATGATAGACTATGTTTTCTAAAGAGTTTTAATTATCAATTTTTTTTCTAGGCGATCAAGATCCTATTGCGATTCCCTCAAATTACCCACAAACTATCTAGGATTTCATTTTCTCAATAAATCAATAAATAATGGGAAAGTAATCTCATTTCAAATCAATCTCAATTTTCAATTCAATTTCACAATTTACTGTTGCAATATTGAAATTAAATTTAAAAATTAGTTGTTTTCTTTATTAACATTTCACTAATTTTAATAAAACAAATAACTGGTTTTCAACATTTCAATCTATTTCATTTTTATTGAAATTATTGAAAAATAATTTCATCAATTCCAACATTTTAAAAATTCAATCCATCATTAAAAATAAATTTGAATATTAGTTTTTCTCAAAATTGAAATTCATAATTCTAAAATTAAATCTCATCAAATATATGATTTATAAATAATTGAAACTAAATTTATAAAATAATATATCAAATAATACATTTGATTATAATGAAAATATCAATTAAGACCACATAAAATTAATCGATGATTAAGAATTGACAACCATAATGGGATCCGTTAATGAATAATGAAGTCATTAGAGATCATGAAATAAGAATAGAATAAAATAAGATAAAATTGAGTTTATATCCCTCGATAACATTAAGAAACACTAAGATCAATGGATTAAGGAAGGAGAAATTAAAATAAAATATTAGAGAGGAAATACAATTATGAGAGAGGGATCATATATTCCATCAGAACATCGATTCACTAAAGAATGAGTTTTTAGGACTCAAATTCTCTTTTAATGAGACCTCTCAATCTAATAACTCATACTAGGTGTTTATCTAGGTGGGTAAAAATCATAAATGGGTGATCACGAATTTTTAAAACAATTTTTGGAAAAAAAATTCCCTCATTAACTGTTTGATGGACATTGCAACATGGATAGAAAGGTTGTGATCCTTAATCATGACCTCCTACTATATAGGGGAAAATTTCACCTTGGTGGATGAATAGTTTGGTTCACTATGTGCGAAATATAAAAATTTTAACTTTTTGAGGTTGTGTGGTTTGTATGTTCTTATGATGCTTTTTGGAAAAATAGTGTGTTCCCCCACAGAGGAACATAAATGGATGCATGTTTTATGGGATCAAAACAATTGGTTTTCTATATACATGTTCCGAGCATTAAAAACCCAAATAGTTCTATAAAGTATCCAAATTTTACAAGAAATAACTTGAAACGTGGCCTAATAATTGAATAATTAAAAATATGGTTGAGGAGTACCTGAAAAAAGTAATAACATGTTACAAACTCCTCACACTAAAAAAAATTTATCCCAAAAAATCATATCTTGTTTTTTTGATATCAAATATTTTTTGAAACGTCTCTATTTTCCAAGACCATGCACCTATGTATTAGGCAAATCTGAACCATTATGCTCTATAACATAGACTAATGGTTTCATCCTCCCACTAAGTCCCTTTTTCTAATAATTTATCATACTGCTAGATTGCTCAGTCAGGGATAAACATATATCAAAATAGTGATCCACTAAAATGTCCCTACCTGGGTTCCACAAGTCGGTGCCCCAAGATTGTTAGTCAAATGACTTCATGCATTCCTCTATGTACACCATAGGATGTTAACTATCAGTGAGGTACTAATATGTCATTTATGGGGAAACAATAACATCTTTGAAAAATGTAATACACTAATGGATATAATAACCAATAGTTTATGTAATATATTTCAATAATACATATCATGATATCAAGATAATAAAATAAGAAATAAAATATAAAAAATAAACAGAACTAATCCTAGATAATGTTTACGTGAAGTGTCTAAAATGAAAATGAAAAATAAATACACCCTGGACTCCCAAGTGTGTCCCGAAACACATCTAATTCCCTCATCCATGCTTCATCCCCAAACATTAAATCTAATATGGGATCTTTCCTCTTCTCTACTCATGTTTGAATAATGTATATTTGGGTTCTGATTAGGCATCCACAATATGGTCTAATTATAACTCTGCAAGCCTCTACAAAAATTGTCTAAAACAGAATCCATTCTGATAACACTGCATGTAGTTATATAAATAAATAATTATAATCCATAATTAAATAGTTATAAAAATTTAAAATTAATATTTATTTAACAACATAATCCTTTAGTTCCCATGGAAACTTATATTAAAACAAATACTACGACCCATGTCAGAGTCCAGACTATTCACGTGGTATATTTTGTGATTGAATTTCCATGTTTCCATTCATATATTCAAAAATGAATTACCATATTACAATTAAATAATTCACAAACTAGATTGACCATTTTATCATTATTTTTTTATAATTGAATGACCCTGATACCATTCATTAATTATAAAAAATAAATGGCCATGTTACCATCAATTAATTATTCCAACTGAATGACAATGGTACTATTATTTATTTCATGTTCTAATGTACATGTTACCATTCACCATTTTAAAAATCATATTTTAATGTGAATGTGTCCATTCATAATAATTGGATTAATTTTTATGTTACCATTCACCATTTTATAATTCATAGTTGAATTGTCATGTTACATTTCATAATTCTTGTACGAATTTCAATGTTACCACTTAGCATTTATATATATCCTAAGAACAAAATATTACACATATATCACAACCATCCATTATTTAATTGAATTTTTAATTAATCAATCCACATTATAAATATTCAAAAAATAATTTCAACAATTTATTCTTAAAACTCATAATTTTGACATCACATAATTACATAACAATTAATTTTCTGATTCACTTATCATTATCACACAATCAATTTCCATAGTTAATTACATAGAACATCCACATTTTTTCTTTCATAAAATTTATTATTTCACCAAATTATTTAATTATTTGTATGAATATAAATTACTAAATATTCTAGTTATTCAATAACATTTCTTGTACTATACCACAATCACGACTGTGTGACATGAACATTAGACAACAATCATCAATTTTTTTACAACACTCACTAATGGATGAATCCTCTGTTGGAAGAGGATAATTCAATAACTCAATTATGAATGTAATGTAGATTGGAATTCAAAATTCTATATCAAAATAATCAATGTCTATCAATCATACATCTAGATATAAATTAAATAGTTGTTAAAAATCCATCTTTTTTTATGATGGGGTAGAGAAAGAGGGAGATATATCTCAACAATAAAAAACAAATACCCAATGGTGAAAATATTAGATCCATCTATCAATTCCATAATAACGAAGTTAACCAAATATTGTGATCTATCTGGGAGACTCCAAAGTCATCTAGTGGATTCTAGAGTTATTTAAAGAGTGATGCATAAAAAATTTATAATTCAAATGGAAAACAAGATTAAAATTGGATGTCTGGAATTTAATCAATTTTAAATATAGTTACCTGTTTCGAAATGATTTTAAAATAATTTCACCAAAAAATGCATCACTTTAAATTTATTTAACTAAAACCCTTGAACTATTAGACAATGTGTCAGACCCTTTCAAAAAATATAATTGCTCATCTATTGAGTTTGATTCCATTTTCCTTTCAATGCATCTCAACTCATATAGAACCCATTTTTAACAATTAAGTTATTTATTCGAAGAATCTATTAAATTAAACAATAATACACCATATATATTTAGGTAGTTTTCTCCAACATAGGATCTCAATCTCCAAACAAGAATATTCCAGTAAGTATAAAATGAAAGTAACTTAGAGTGAAAACACTACTGGAAAACCAACCTTTACCAACGGTTTGGAACCGTTGGTATAGGCCTCCAAACCGTTGGTATAGCCTATACCAACGGTTTGGAGAACCGTAGCCAAGTAAGCCGTTGGGATAGGTCTATACCAACGGTTCTCCGAAAACCGTTGGTATAGACCTATACCAACGGTTTTGGAAACCGTTGGTATAGGTAATATGAAATCTATACCAACGGTAATGGAACCGTTGGTATATAAATTCCAAAAATAAAATCACCGCTGGGATTTGATCCCAGGACCCCCTCGTTTATAATCGAACGACTTAACCACTAGGCTAACATCACTTTGTAAATATAATTTCATAAATATATATATGTATTATCATAATTATATAAATTTTTGATTTATATAATGTTCTCCGTTAGTAGATCTGGAAAAACATCAATGAACCTATCCCAACGGTTCTGAAAACCGTTGGGATAGACCTATCCCAACGGTTTTGACAACCGTTGGGATAGGTTCTGGGTGGGTGTAATTTTATCAAGGTGGATGCTGGATTTTTTGCCACTTTTTCCCAACGGTTCTTGAGAACCGTTGGGAAAGAGTACCCTTTCCCAACGGTTCACCAAAACCGTTGGGAAAGGGCCTAAAAACACACCCTTTCCCAACGGTTTTGGTGAACCGTTGGGAAAGGGTACTCTTTCCCAACGGTTCTCAAGAACCGTTGGGAAAAAGTGGCAAAAAATCCACCCCTTTCCCAACGGTTTTGGTGAACCGTTGGGAAAGGTCACTCTTTCCCAACGGTTCACCAAAACCGTTGGGAAAGGGTGTGTTTTTAGGCCCTTTCCCAACGGTTTTGATGAACCGTTGGGAAAGGTTAGCTATACCAACGGTTTTTACAAACCGTTGGTATAGAAGTGTTGGGAAAGATCATGTTTCCAGTAGTGAAAGTCCCTAAAAATACGAGATCATACATCCTCCCAACACAAGGAATGAGATGGTTCCAAATGAAAAATATAAATCTATGATACACAAATCACAATATGTATCAACATAATCAGGTAGGGATGTTATAATAATAAAAATATTTAACCCACATAGTTTACAACCTAACAAGTTCCAATAAAATGAGGAGAAAGATTAACGTAAATCTCACGAGAATGGTGACCCTGTTGTGGAAAAACTATCAACTACACTATATACCAACAAAGAACTCCAACATTCTATAATGATGATTATCATAGGATTGATACTTGATTTTGGCAGTCAAAATTCGTTGATGAACAAAATGAACCATCATAATTACCTCTTAAAACATACTCATCCAATATAGAGTTTTTTCCCAACTCATTATCTAGAATAAGAAATATTTAAAAATAATTTAATACAAGGCCTAAAAGAAGTGATGATAATCAATGATGGGCAACTGTTGTTATAAGATTACTCAACCATTACCTAATAGTCATCCCAAGCTCCCCCAAAATCATAGAAATAGGAATGATTCATGTCCTCCAGAAATAATATAGCCCTATCATTCTTGCCATATATTTTGGGATGGAATTCTATAATAAAGTGAACAAGAGATCCCATCTCCTAAAAAGGCCATTCCAAAAAATGATAGGATAAATTGGTATATTGATCAAAGACTATATCATATATAAATTAATATTGATTACCAATCTCATTCACATTGTGGTTTCCCAACTAATCAATAGTGTTAGTGTTGGGAATTATTAATATTTTAGAAAATTTAATTAGCTCATATGTCACAAAACATATCATGATAATTATTGTAGTGGTATATGGCCAAAAAAAGGACCTCAAAAATCAAATTCCACTACCATGTCTACAGTAGATCTAGATGAAGAAAACATGAAGGTATATGATGCCCTAACATGACATGTTTCTATTTATAAAAAAAATTAAATAGTACCAATGTCATAATTCATAACTGGTCTCTATAATCATATCCATGTTTCATAAAAATTATTTGGTTTATTGGGTGCAGATCCCCCACTAAGAATTATATCAATCCCTGATAAGTTATTTATCACTGATAATGTAATAATAAACAAATTCTACAAATATATAATGCCATATAAATGTAATGAACACTCTATAACGTTCTACCAACCATAAAGATAGTCCGTAATTATATGAAATTCATCATCATTGTTTTGAACTACAAGAATCATCACTGGGAGAGGGGAGGTCAACTATACAAGAGTAAAGACACAATGGAAGTCCTATTATTGTAAAAATAAATGAAAATTTGAAAAATTATCAATCACGATCCAATGTTCATATGATAAATCCATGATATCGGTAGGAAGTTTATGACTCAAAGAATCAAAAATGAAATTTATCATCTCTAGTGTTTAGGAAATTTTGGAATCAAAAAACTGAACCAACTCCACTGAGTAAATATAATGGAGATTATTTTCCTATAAATGTATTATGTATCAAAATTTTTTTGATTGTAATAAATATTGATCCTTTCTACATGAAATTTATTTTGTGAAATCATTAGTGTATGAATAATTGCAGAAAGTTGATGTTGATGTGTCTTGTTATTTTTCTCATGAGACGAATTATTTTAAGAACCATTGGGTACCATGTGAATAATTTTCATAATAACACATAAAAAACTATAACATGATGTTTTATAACATACCACACTACCCTACCAATCCACTAGGTGAGTCACAACACTAGTAGATGTAAAAATGAATTTCAACTCTTAAGAAAATCTATGAAATTTATCTTTATATGAGAAAATTAATCCATTCGTAGTGATATTGTTCATCATAAGGAAAACAATAATAATTACATTAATAACTGGAGGTAATACCCAAAAAGATGAGAGAAGCACTGAATCTTGAATCAATTATGTGGATACTCTGAGGTCTTAATACCTTTCACCACCCTTGTATCAATAGAGATAACATGTTACATAAAATATTGTATCGTGAAATTAGTATCATGAATCCATAAATATATTTTTTAATGAACCACATAAATTCAATGATTTCCCAACTATTCGATAATTTATTAAAGATGACACACATCATCTTATATAGGCAGAGTGTAATGTATAATTTCATCCAAAAATATAACCATGTACTTATGATGATAATTTTGGGAGATCATATTTAAGAAGTACATTAAAATTTAAGGTGTATTTCATTATAAAAATAAAATAAAATGATACTCATAAAGAAAAAATCTTCTCAGGAAGGTGGTTTTATGAAATTTGGAGTCTTCTATTATAAACTGGTGATAACCAGATCAAATACCAACCACAAAAAACCACTTCTCCTAATTCAAATTGTCATATAATATCATCAATATATTTAAAAACATTTTTTATTTACTGTAAATCTTTTGAATTTATGGTATCAAACTCATAAGGAAAATGTTTTATCCACTTTGACAGTAAGAAAAATTGGTGTCAGCCATTGCGACACACTCGGTTATATAAATGAATTCTCAAATAGACCATCTAACAGAGTCTTAAAATGATTTATTTAATCTATTTCCATTTTGTAAAAATTTATAGATACATGTTGAGTAACAAACACTAAATAAATAGAATACTTTATAATATAGGAACAAAAATAAATCAGAAAGAAACACATCAAGAAACTATATGAACACTAGAGGGATGACATCACTCAACAAATACGACTCCAAATAAGAAGATAACACTAATATTAATTTCCACAACATTGGATAATATGTTAAATCCCTACTCTACATCTGGAACCATTCCCCCAAAATTATCTGGAACACCCCATCGAGCTTGGTATAGGAGACCCATCATAGATAATATTCTATTTGGGGATTAATTAATACCAGCCAATCCAACCAAAAAATGACATTAAGAGGCTAATTGAAATAAACTAGAATATTTCATGTATGCTTGATCTCTAATAAATTAAAGAAAAAAATAATATAATAGAGACCTTATTTATCATCATTCTGATGGGTGTAAAAATATACATTACATATGTCATAACCCCATACTGTGATTTAAAAGGATGTAAATATTAGTTGATATAAATGAGTGATACGAATTAGTATGAAATAAATTTTTACTTGGGGTTGAGTCTCTAGTGATGGTACCACATGTATTAACTATACCTATATTAGATTATTCTATATAATCTTGAACTATGTATGATATATTCATTTTGGATGAATGTTGTTAGAACTGCTTTTTCATGAAGCATATAATTTCATCATATTAATTTTATGTGATGATGGGACTATGCTAGCATGTATATAATAAATGATATAATATAGTTTCAAGAAGTTTTTGGAGTTTTCATTGTGGGTACAAATATTCGGTGACTAATCTCAAACATATTTAAAATAATTACCATTCCAACAATTTATGAAAGTAAAATTGCACCTTCTATGCAATGTAAGAGGTTTGGATGATCCCATCTATCAATATAAACCAAGAGACTTTCCACACGTCCAATGGAAATTAATGGAACTCATAAATCATCCATTGGGTAAAAAAGGTGTCTTCATCATCCCAAAATCTCCACCAAGTAATGTTAAACAAAAAAGGGCATATACACTACATCAACATAAGATGAGAGCGTCAACAAGAAGACCGTGGAATATATGTTAGACCATAGAAAAATCTAAAACATTTTATCCTCATTATTTTCATTTGAAAAAATCAAATGTGCATTGAATTCCTTCTTGAAGTAGATTCTATCATACTCCTTCACTATATTGTCATCCTCAAAGATATTTAAAAACTATATAGCATTATCTGATGCCATATATTAAAGATAAAACAGATTATTTAAAATAAAAAATGTCCTTCCACTATAGAACATCCATCTTCTTCACCATAACCATCGTATACCGCAATATGATTCAACAATCATCCAGAATGAATTTAGCACATTTCACCATAATATAATCAGTAATTTACATGAAATAAAAAAGAATACCTATATTTCAAAATCTATCCACAATCACATAAAGATCATTAATGCCATAAAATGTTGATCGAATTTGGTAAAATAACTAATATGAATGATTTTTTATTCATCCCTTAGGGGTTCAACAGTAGGATACTGAATTTGAATAGATTTAGTTACCAATTCTATACATTTGAGAGAGCGTACAATAAATTCATGAAGATTCTAGTCCATGAGAGGATTTACAAAATGTTTCTCAATATAAGTTTACAACTAGAACATATTAAAACATATTCTTATAGTAATTATGAAACACATCATAAATAAACAAAAAATGGATATATTAAATGATTTTATCAAATAAATAACTATAATAAGGGAATCAAGAATATTTTATCCTGCTATTTTCTTTATGCTCTAGATAAAAAAGGAATATTCCATTTGTTGTATTGATAATTCTATAATCCTCCAAATATGAATCAATAGGGTGGTTCCCCAACATATATGAATGAATATACTATGAATTTTTATAACTCCAATGTAAGATGATTAAACTGGAGTATGTCAGTGATGATTTTATTTCTTATCCGATAAAATTAAAAACAACATTTAATGTGTCCCCTAGTTTGTGAGGATTGTTATGGATGGTTCATATGGAATGTGTATTCCCACAATTGATAAGGGTGGTGATGAACCTATCTCCTATGTGTGTACCATATAACATATAGAAAGGATGATGTCTCTAGAAAGTCCTCTTATTAAATGAAATCAATTGGAAAAAGGGAAAGTGGAACCACCAATCCATATCTATTTAAATATAAATATTATTTTTTTGGAACAGTTAAGGTTTTTATAACACATAAATGATTATTTATAATCACATATATATATATATATATATATATATATATTCTTATATATAAACCCATTAATTGGGGTCTTTCTGAACAAATTGGGAATTATTCTTCATGTATATCTGGTTTGGAAAAAAATAATAATTATTCGATCAGTTTTAAAAGTGGCCCTTAATTTTTCAATCATTATGGGTATTTTATCATTATTCAATGGGAAATATTACAAACAATAAATTCTGTTATAAAATTTTCACATGGGAGGTGTAGTGATATAACTTACATTTAACATGCACTTTTTAAATAAACTTTAATATCATGATAGAATATAACATATGTAGGAAATTGAAAGGCACAATTATAGAAATTTTAATGATTAGGTTATCCATGGAGACATAAAAAATATTCAATTTCTCATACTGAAATTATATAAATTTTTTACTCCCCATCTCAATCAGGTAATGGTTGTCTTTTGTTGAGGCTATTCACCGTATGGAGGTTAATCTTGATGGATTAATGTACACATGTTATAAAAGGAATATTAATAAATCAATTTCTAGAAATACTGATAGAGATTTCAAAAATATGATGGATCATGATAAATTTGATTTTCTCCAATATCACCATTCCTAATATCTATTATGACTAACACCATATTCTTTTCAGTTTTTCTCCCATGATTATGATGCTTCTGCATCCATTTGATTTTAATAATTCTTAACATTCCTATAAGGAACCTGATACGGTCAACGAGGAGGTTTTGAACTCCATGTATTATGGTAACAATGTTTTGGGTTATATAATTAAATAGAATCTATTCAAATTAAATATTAAATTATGGATTATGGATACATTATATATAATTTAAATAAATTTTATCTCTTGAAAAATCACTCCAATAGGATCAAGAGGGAAAATAATATATGGACATCACATTTGATATATGTTAAGAAATTGTTATTTTTATCAATTTTTATGCTCTTTATTTAATGAAATAAATGATTCAAAAATAAATAATCATTATCTAATGGATCCAATACATGGAGATAAACCCAATGTTTTGTAACTCCCTTAGAAGGTTCCATATGTTTTATTGACCTCATTCATTTTTGATATAAGATTCTAATATTATTTATGAATAAGAAAGACATGTTAATCGCATAGTATCCTCCTAATACAATGTGTTTAATGGGATTCCAATCGAATGGTACAAAATTTATGGTATTATTAAAACCCCTTTGAGTCCTGATGACATCACTCTTCTCAATAAAATTCATCATGATCCTTAATTCTGGATCTGGTTTTCTTCTTAAATCCCAACATTTCTATAATACATGATTGTTTCTCAATTTTGCAATTCAGAAATATTGGTATGTAATATATATTGATGTTTTTAGATAGGTCACATCATTTTTCATTATTGTTTTTATCCCTAATGGTATCTATTATCAACATCTAATTCTGATTCCCAAAAAAGAGAATAGACGAGTAATTAAATTTTCAAGAATATTCATATATTGAATACCCTTTAAAATATTATTTGTATATTTCTTGCAAATATAAATTCCCATATTATTAATAATGTCATTAAATGGAATCAATTTTTTTTAATGGTAGGAGTATACATGAATGTATGTGAACAAACATTTTGTGTTAAACGGTTGTTTGGTGACACAAGTATAAAGATACTTAGAAGTTTCACACTAGTTGATTATTGCACAACAGTATTGGTTTGGGTGTAAAAGGGTGTGACTCACAAATATTAGGATTTGAAGAATGGGGGTGTCATGCAAGTGGTTTGGTGAAATTTTCATTCCAGGCTTAGGGAAGTGAAAAAAGCATATAGAAGCACTCCAGTGATTCTAGGGTGGCATGAAAGTTGGAATATTTCCCGGTACATTCGTGGTAAATATTATTCATCAGTGGATGAAAGTGGAACATCAATATCGAATCTATATATAAGGGAAAATGTATTCCACTTTTTATAATTAAGATACCTACAGGTCTAAAACTGTGAGTGGATCTTCTGAAGATGGAGTGAGCTCACTTCAGTTGAGAGAGTAGTGATTTCTCAAACAGTGAGAGGTTGTAAACCAGAAGGTATAGTGACTCTACATCGAACACTATAAACAGCAATGATTTTTTTGTGAATTTTTACATCATAACATTTCTAGTGTATAATCTTTAGACATATCCTATTGAGGTTGAACCATGTAAAAATCTATGTGTCTCGTTCACGATGTAATTATTGTTTATACTTTTATATAAAAAAAGATAGAGAAAGGAGTTTTGATTTATAGAGAAACAAGTTCAACAGGGGGTGTTGTTTTAATCTATCAAACCATGATTTACCGACCATATTAGTGTATCAAACCTAGTGGATCTAACAATTTGTATCAGAGGGAAATATTGATATTCGTCGTTCTCTCTCAAATATAGATCACTAATCATAATGAGATTCTGATCATCAAAAGGAACAATTTTTAGCTATGTCATAATCGGATGAAATAGTACTTTTGATCTTTGGGAATGGGTGTGTTCATAAAAGAAATGCATTGTATAACGTCTGATATTAACATTGGGGAATTATTAGAACCTGAGCGAAGAGAATTGGATGCTGATGCCAAGGGAATAAATTATTTTGGGGGATCCCTATCTAATCCAATCTATATGAAGTTGATGTCCTAAAAAACATCACATTCATGGTGGGAAAAACATTTCATCATATATGATGAAGATTCAATGGTCTTAGAAGTGAAGTTGCAAGTATTTTGGAATAAGTATGATGATCATAGAATAAACCCAAATGATCCCATTGAGGAATTTTTTTGATAGGGTAAATGTTATAGAGGAATACATACGAGGTCAAGGTGAGGACATTGAAGACACAAACTTTTTGAAGCACATCCTGGGAAAACATCCACCTCACTTAAATCCATTTTTTCAGTATTAGAATATAAGTATCTAAATGAGTTGACATGGGATAACTTGCATATAACCCTTGTTGCATATTAAATGTGAAATGATGATAATGATGTTGTGGAAAAGGGGAAATCCAAAGAGTTGGAATTCAAGGCCATGAAAAAGCTCACTATTGAATATACTGAGTAAGAAGAAGATATGGATAAGGTGATTTCATTCCCTTCGTCAAATCTGCAAAGTGGAAAAATGAATTTTTAAAGGTAAACATCCACTAGCATGCTTTCGATATGGCATGGTTGGTCATCTTGTGGAAAGGTTCCCAAAAAAGATTCAGGATAACGATAATGATAATGTTGAAGTTGAAATTATCATGAAACAGTGTTCAACATTTGTGAAATGGAATAAACAGATCAATAGAAATTACTTAAATAAGATGAATATTCTTTCACAAGAATTTGACAGTTCAAAAGAGTCTATGAATGAAGCAGATAAGGATATTGAAAACTGTAATGATCATGGAGAAAATGATATGGTGGCTGTTATAGGTAGTGGTCAAGAAAAGAATGATACCAAAATTGATGAAGATGAATAATTTGAACGAATAGTTGATATGCAAGTTGTGTTAAAGGATGATCTTGAAGAGACAGATGTTTGGAGGGCCAAGTGAAATAATGATAACAAATTAGTTTGTAATGAAAAACACTATTTTCTGTAGAAGGAGGAAGAAAATTCTAAGTTGATGGATGAAATTGAGAATCTCAATTCATCAATACCATAGGACTAGGGATCGGTTAGTAGGTATAAAATCACGATTAAAGAACAGATAAGCTATATCGATGGCTTGAATGAAACTATGAAAGATAAAATAAATTGTTTTGATAAACTTGAAAGAGAAGTTTTCAGTCTACGACAACATGTTATGGATGAAGAAAAACATATGATTCCAAGAAAAATGTCAGGAATTCATATCATTCAGAAGACTAATATGAGGAATTATCATCCTAGTTGTTCAGCAGGAACAAAGCAGCAATCAAGCATAGATGTTAAGGCCAATATGGTGTCGATCAAAGATAGAAATTAGATAGGGTTGAAGACAAACCACAAGCACCGATTCTGAGGATAAAAATTTATGTGGGTATAAAGAAAAATCATTTATTAAACAGAACCCAAGGGAAAACTGGAAGTACTGAAGTGACACACATTAATGCACATTCCATCAGGTGTTATTACTATAGAAATATGGGACACTCTCAAAATGTGTGTTTTATAGCCAGAAGATATCGAAGGGTACAAGAAAAGTGGTGGAATCCAAAAAGTGAATGGTTCTATAGAACATATTTCAATGGACACAATTTTTGGTGTGGATGATGTGGGCACATGGAAAGATTCTGTACATCGACCATACAAAGGAATTTTCCGAAGAAGAATCAAAATGTTCGCAAGAATAAGATCATTGAACCCCGAAGTGATTTGAAAATTAAAAATAGATTTGTATCTTTTCAAGATGAAGTCATTACATCATACTCTGGGAATGATCAGAAGACTAAATATATACTTAGTTTGAAGACAAAAATATGGACCAAGAAGAAGTGAGTAGGGAAGGTAGTGTTTGCAGAAATTGCTCTTAAAGAATCAGGACGTTCTTGTGTATGGATCCTTGATAGTGGTATCCCATCTCACATGAAAATACATAAATATCTAGATACATTTATAAATATGACAATGAAAGGTTTTTCATGTTTGTAAATGATGAAGGCTTGAAGATCATTGGATCGAGAAAGTCCAGGTTTGGGGGTAAAGAAATAAGGCCTGCTTATGTCTTGGTTGTAGAAGGTCTCTGTTACAATTTTCTCAACTTTAGTCAAATGTGTAACTTAGGGCATTACATACAGTTTACCATGAAGACATTTGTCTTCAATAGATTATATGCTACAATGATCCTATAGGGAAAAAGAAAAATGGGGAAACTCGACCTAGTAAGTGGTGAAGATGACATGTGAATTTTTTTATCCATGGAGGAATAAAAAAAATAGTGGAATAAATGAATTGGTCACCAATTTCAAACATATATGGAAGATATGGTAAACTGTGAGGCATCAAGAGGCCTCCCTACGCTTTCATGTGATCTTACAAATACATGTGAAGCCTTTCCACAAGGGAAGATCATTAAAAATATGTACAAAAAAGGAAAATAAGTCAACGGTAGTTCTTAAATAGGTGAATGCTAATATCTGTGGACCTTTTCACTAAGAGACATTGATGGAAAATGGTATTTGTTCTATTAATTAATGAATATATTAGAATAGCATGTATATTCTTCATTTACCATAAGTCTGATGTGTTATGTTGCCTAAAAAATATTGAATGGAATATGAAAGGTTGCTTGGGAAGATAATTATAAAGTTTCTTAATGAAAATGGTATGGAATTCAAAAACAATCAAGTGGAAAACTAACTCAAGAAACACAGTATAAGGAATCATGTTTCTTTATTAATAAAACCCCAAGATAATGGATTCGTTGAAATGATAATTTGAATCATCAACAACATGGCCATAACGAGGCTTATTGAAAAAGAAATACGAAAGAAATTTTGGAAGGAAACAGTATTGGCATCATTTTTCATTTATAATTGGGCTCAATTGTGTCCTAAATAAGGGAATACTCTATATGAGATGTGGAATTGGAAGAATCCAATGATGAACTAATTTTTAATACTTAAAAGTATGTGATTTATCCTCAAAAAAAGAATAACAAAAGAAATTTTAGTCAAACAAATATGAAAGAATATTCCTTGGATACTAAAGAGAAAAATTGCACAGAAATTCTTTAATAAATGGATAGAAATTGTAGTTGACAGAAATGATGTCATTGTTGTGGGAAATGAAGAAAATATTCAACATCACAGTGAATTATTTATTGATGAAATTGAAGAGGAGAAAAAAATCAAGGGGAGAAGAAGAAATCAATGCTGATTGAGAAGAAAATACCAATGTTGAGAGTAAGGAAGTAAAACCTATATCTTCATAGAATCAATGAAGTAAAAACTAACTGGACAGGTAGAATATCATTGGTGATCAATCATCTCTAGTTCAGACACAAATAATGAAATAATTGTAGCATACACGTTTTTATCTCTTGTGGTGCCTAAATACTTTGCTGATGCAGTTGTAGATGAAACTGTGGTTCAGTATATGAATGAAGAGACGTATCAAATTGAGAAGAATCAGAATTGAGAGATTGTTTCGAGGCCAGAAGATAATAATATCATCAGGATTTAATGAGTTTATTCCAACATGATGAATGAATATTTCATTGTGATTCGAATCAAAGAATGAATATTGTGAAATGGATACTCCAAGATATAGGGAATAGTAGTTTATGAAATATTTTCACTGTTGTCCAGGCTGGTAAAAAATCAGATTATTTCGAGCCATCGCAGTGCAATGAAATTTCAATTTTTTCTAGATGTATATAAAATTTTCCTTTTTGAATTGCCTTTTGGAGGAAAAAGTTTATATCACGAGCCCAGATGGTTTTCTCATTCATGAGGATGATAACATGGTTTATAGACTGAAGAAGGCGTTCTATTGGATAAAACCAGCACCAAGAGCATGGTACTCAAGGATGGATTAGTACATGATGAAAAATGGTATCTAGTGCGGGGGAGTTGATTACAATCTCTATTTCAACAACAATAGTAATCGAGAGGTGATGGTCCTTGTTTATGTCGATGACATAAAATTTGGAGGATCAGAAAAGGCTTAGAGAAAATAGTTTTATAAATTCATGAAAATTGTGTTCGAAATTTCAATGATTGGAGAGCTAACATGTTCTATAGTATACAGTTGACTCATGGAATGAATGGAATGTTAATTTCATAATGAAAAAATGCCAAGGATTATTTTAGAATATTTGGAATAGAAAATTTCAAGGAGATGAAGACTTAATTTTCTACCTGGACAGAACTATGAAAGGATGAGGATGGCAAGGAAGATAATATCACTGAATATAGGCAAATCATTGGAAGTTTATTTTACATGACTGCGATAAGGCCTGACATTGTATTTTCCACATTCCATGCAGCAAGTTATTAGAGTAATCCCATGGAGAGCAACATGATTGCAGTGAAAATAATAGTTCGGTATATCAAAGGAACTATGGATTTCAACATTATGTAAAATGAAAATTCACAGCAAGTGTTGTTGGGATACACAACAGCTGATTCCACCGGTTCAATGGATGATAGGAAATCAACATCAAGCGGTTCTTTCTATCATGGTGGTTTTTGTATTTCAAGGCTAACAAAGAAGCAATATTTCATTTCATTGATCACCATAGAAGCTAAGTATATTGTCGTTACACAGGCATGCACAGAATTATTGTGGATGAAGCATCTTCTTGATGACATGGTTGTTGAAGTGATGTCTATGATCATAGTCTTGTGTGTTAACTCAAGTTCTATAAATCTCATCAAAAATTCCATCCATCATTCAATGTAATAACACATTGAGATAAAGTATCATTTTTTCAAGGATAATATTGATCATGGAATCCTGAACTTGGAGTATGTGCCTACAATACTATAGGTTGCATACATTTTAATGATGGCCTTACCCAATGATGATTTTGAGAGGCATCAACTATATCTAGGAGTTCAGTCGACTCCCCGCACATGAAAATGTGTGGATACCAGCCACCCCCTCTTTCTGAGGTATGGTATGTTTTTCAATATTGTTATAATATGTATTTTTTCTAATGTTGATGACCACAGAGGAGTTACCTTTGTGTTTGTTGACAAAGGGGTAGAAATAGTGAGTACTCAATGGAGAGAAAATGTGGCTAATGAAGGGAGAAAATGTCTTAGCCAAAGACATCGGGCGAAGCTGATAGGTGGATTAGCATGATAGGGGTAGACCAATGAGATATAGGGAGAGAATTATATCTGATGATGCTTGATGTGATCGCTCAATGACTAGATATCATGATAGATGAGGATCATGATAACAGTAGAAGTGTTATGTTGGAATGGTAACAGAAGGATTCCAGTGGTCAATAGTTGGTATCAGTTTGGTATCAACAGGTGGTTTTTATAAATTATTTGATTCATTGATAAAAATTTCATTTACAATTGTTTCTCATGCCAAGAATTGTTCATGTTGGCATAGAGTATGTGTTTAGTAAATCCTTTATCCCTATAATAATTTCAAGAGGAAAATTGTGGTTAAAGCATTAACGTTGTATCATTTTATGAAATTTTTTTCAATAAACCCAAAGGGGGAGATTGTTGGGAAATAATCATTGAAGGTCTCATTTAAGTATTTTTATGTGATAGTGTTTGTTGAAAAAGTATTCATCCATGATTCTTTTGTTAAAAAAGTAGACCATGATCATCCGTTTGTTGACAAAATCCATTTATATGGTGAGTTTCTGAGTTCAAGAGATGTTATCTACAATCCAAAATTTAATAAAGAACCATGACAACAGAATAGATGATGTAGATGTGGTACAAAAAGATCACAGAGAAGAATTGCATGCTGGTGTCTTAGAAGATTTAGATGTTGTGTGCTATATGTTTTTCTAGATCAGAAAATCAATATATGGAAATTTTAAGAGGGGAACCCAAGTTTTGTTTTGGGAGCACAAGGTGACTAGGGCGACAGAGACTAGGGATGTTGGACTTGTGTGCAAAGAGGAGACATGCACGTCGGTGCTCATGGTACCCAAAATGATTATAAATAGAGGGATACCCCTCCTTATTTTACACAGAGTTCAATAATTAGAGAAAATTTGACATCCAGTCACATAGGTGGCTTGTTCACGCAAGTGGTGGTTCGATCGCCAATTATAATTATACTAAGATGTTGAGTTCCAATAGATATTTTCCGAACAATATTGGTTTGGGCATTAAAGGGTGTGGTTCCCACAAGTTAGGAGTTGATGAAGGGGGTGTCGTGCAAGTGGTATGGTGCCACTTTTTTTCTAGGCTTGGAGATTCACGACAAGCATAGAAAGGCACACCTGTTATTCTAGGGCTACACAAAATTTGGATGATTTCTCGGTACATACGTGTTAATGTTGTATTCATCAGTGGAAGAAAGCAGAACTTCAATAGAGCATCTACATATAGAGGAATAAACTTCAAATTATTATAATGAAGATACTAATATGTATATAAACTATGATTTTACCTTCTGATGATGCATTTAGATCTCTTCAGTTGGGAGAGCAGTGAGATCTCAAACTGTGAGAGGATGTAAACCAGATGGGAAAGTGAGTCTGCTTCGAACATTGTAAACAACAATGAAATTTTATTGAATTTTGTACATCAGTACATTTTCAGTGTATGAAGCATGGACTTCTTCCAGAGATGGTGAAACTTGTAAAAAACTTCATGTCACATGCATGATTTAATTTATGTTTATATTTTTCTATGGGAAAAAGATAGAAAAGAGTTTAGCCTGACAACGAAACAAGATCAATAGGGGATGTTGTTTTATTCTATCATTCCCTGATTCACCCCCATCTCAGGGTATCTACCCTAGTGAACCTAATAATCACAAACCCAAATACTATATTATTTTAGTTCATTTTGAGAGTTGGAAAAATAAAAAACTTGTCAATAACATATATACTTCTTATCCAGCCAAATTCATCATAACATGATCCATATTTGATATAATATAAATGATAACATTCATAATATTCTTTGGAAAATAAACATAATAAATGGGAAGGAATAGATACATAGTGATGGTAAATGAGGGAGATACGTAATCAAAACATGAACATAGGTGTCACACTTGGGTTTTTAAAATCATCTCTAGTTCTGGTTTTGGATTGATCCTTGATTATTTTCATGGGAAATGACTGTGATGGGTTTGAATTTTTTGGTTCTTCTTTCCCCCTGTCTTTTTCCAAAAATTAATCATTAAGTTTCTTGTTGAGTTTTTGAAGATATCAGGTGTTTTGGGTGGGCACAAACTGGCACATGTTTAACCCACAGTTTGTAGTGATCGTGTACTCTGACTTATGGAACCTTGCAGATGCTCTTGGTAATGATGGTTTTTACATCATGTATACTTCATGGCTATCAAAAAAATTTCGGATTCCCATGTGGTTTGTCTACATATTGGAAGTGGTGGCCGAAAAATCATCACACGGGTTGAAAACTGTACAGACTACCCATACACCATGTCAAGTTCATTAAAAATAGTTTCTATCTAACCATTTTTTATACCATACCCTTATTTTTCCAAAATTTATCCACCAACGACCTAGGATCCTCCCATGGGGGGTTTCACCAATCCTCAATCCCTTAAAAGAGGGATCCATGGTGGTTTCATGGTTATTCATTACCCGAATAAACATGTTAGGGTTCCTTTTTTCTCCCTTATTTATTTTAATACCCTTTTCACTTCTTCCCTAACCCTAATGTCCTGGTTGGCCAAATTCCATTAATATGGTTACTTGATTTTTGGTGTTTTTTCCTCTTTGGGTTTGTTGAGGATGTATCTTTCCTCCCTAGCATGAGGTGGAGGTGAGAATGTTCTTTCACCCTATATTCTCGATCTTCTCTAACATTTTAGGTTAGATCCCTCTCCATATTGCTTTAAGTTTAATATTTCATTGATTTTATTCTTTTACCACCCTATTTGATCATTAAATAGTGATTTATAATTTTTGGACTACTATTTCACTATGACATAAAATGTTTTTTAGGATTATTTTGAATATGGGATTTCTTTTTATTAAATTTAGGCACACTATGTTCATGATAAATAGCCCAGTTATTATTTTCCCGTGTTTTATGAGTTTTGGAAGCATGTATTGATCTTGTAAATTTGTTTGTGATGCATAAAAAGGATTATTGTTTTTTATCAAATAGGATTTTAAACTTCCTAGTTCTAGAAAGGTGTTTGTTTATGATCATTTAAAAAAAATTCTATGTGTGTGATTCATGTGAGGCCCATTTATCCTTTGTGAAATTTTTTTATTTTTGAAAAACCCCTTCTAGGAGGGATATCTTTAATTATAGGTCGATAATGGGGTGGTAATGTCCTTGAAATGTAACTCCAATTGTGCGGATAGTTGTTTCATAAAAACGGAAAACATGTTTATGTTGGTGGGGTGGTGCTGGTTAGTGTGATATGTATAATGGAATGTGTATGTGGCATGTTGTTTGGATTACATGTAAGACACCTTTGTGAACATAACATTAGAACCTATCATATAAAATTGGAATTATTGTAATGTTTCTTGTATTTTTATAGGTCATGGACTATCTAGTGTCCTGTAGAAAGGGATTTTTTTATTTCTATGATATCAGGCACAATAATTATGCATGTTTTGGAGACTATCGAGAATTTTGGATTTAAGATTTCATCTTGTAGGGAATTCTTTTTGAATGAGTAAAATATATAGTATGTTCCGGTTCTCCTATGAGTTCTTAGGAATTCTAGAGTTTCTATGATAGTAGTACCATTTGTGTCATTTCCATTATTATGTGGAATGATATCCCATGTGCTTAGTTTTGGTGTTTTCTTTGACAATGAAAAATGTGTGGGATTTTCAGATTTAAAATCTTTTAATGGGATGTTTTTAGGATCATGTAATATCCCATTTATAAATTTTAGGAAAAATTAACACAACTTACATGGTATCCTTTTCCCTTCTCCCTTTGACCCTTAATTAAAATAAAGAGGCAATGGATAATGATTTCGGTTTTATTAAAATGAATAAAGTGTGCTGTTATACATTTATATGATGTATTTATAACCCAAAACAATTGTTTCCTTATTTAATGAATGTGAATTGTGAATATAATTATTTAGGCTTACCTACTGAGTTTTAATTCACACGCTAATAGTTTTCACTTGTTTTTAGATTCTATTAATGGTTTAGACTTGAGGTTCATTATCATAAGTGGCTTTTATTATTGTATTTTATAGCGACCATTATGGTAACATGGCGGTGTCATGGGAGCGAGTTTTATTTTGATTATTTTCTAATTTTTTGTTACTCAATTTTTTCATTTATTGGAAATGTTTAGAAGGTATAGTTTGGAAATCAAATTGAGTTTGGTTTTCTCATTTATTGTGTTCAGTTTTCTAGTCAATTTTGGTGACTGAATCCATTCCCATTATGTATTTTGATCCATTGGTGATTGTATGTAGCCCAAGAGTTTTGGAAATTCCTCACGAACCATTCCACAAATCAATTTGGGTGACTAGTTAATGGTCGACATAGGTTGGTTCATAATAAAATGGTATCATAGATGTTCATCTCTATTGGGGACCTTTTTTTGATAAAGAATATTATTTGGGATGTAATGGTAGTTTTATTATGATTTTTTGGGATCTTTTTGTTTGAACAAGAAGGATTTCATGAAACCTTTCTCATTCTGAACCTTATTATACCATGGAATTTTTGGGTTTGTTGGTGTCCATTGGTTCTTGTGACTTGTCTGGTGTTAGAAAATGAATAGGTATTTTGGAAAGTGACCAATATGATTTCACGTGGATTGGAAATACATTTGGATACTAGTAAATGGTCCAAAATAACTCATTGTGATGGTAGTGTGATTAAAATATTCCCTCCAACTTTATGACCAAGTAACCCATCGACACTGGTTTCCCTTTGTGAACTATTTTGGGTCTTCATTAAATCTAGAATTTTTTTTAAAAAATTCCTATATTGGAATTATAAAAATATGAATTTAATATGGTAATGTGATTTTTTGGGAATGTGGAAAATGGATTTTCATAACATAAATCATGAAATTATTAGAAAACAAAGTCCTTTTAAATTCTTTTTTTGGGGAAAAACATAAAGGGTGTAATAGTATGATATGTTTTGAAACTAAAGGTGTTGTTTTTTAATATGGTTTTGATTAAGCTATTTTTGAATCATTGAAAGAATTCATCTTTTTCAAAATGAATTTTTTGTCTTAGATTTTATTTTAAAATCATGGAAATGGGTTTTCAAGTTATTAGTTTTGTTTGTATCGAATTTTTTTACTGATATCCGAATTAGGTTTTTGGGTTTTATGGCTATTGGGTTTTGAAAAGAGAATTTGTGAAATAACAAGTGTTTTAAATAAAAATGTGATGTTCAGTTATGTTATAGTGGTGTGGTATGCCCCTTTCGTTTTAAAAATGGTGATTTATTAGTTTATTTGAGTTAGAGGACCCATTTTGATGAACTGGTTTTGATTGAGCTCATTGTTTTTTATTCATAGTGTCCACCCCAAAAAGAATTGATGGATGCTCCATGTACATCATTGGGAGGTTCACTCTTAGAAAACACTCTAGTAGACCAAACTATAGACAAGGTTTTTGGTTTTTGGATGTTGAATCCTACTATAATTTAGGGTCATGTGAATCCTCTTGTGGGGGGGGGGGAGTATTCGATGATGAAGATTGAGAGAAACTTACGTTTCCTTGAGTTTTCTTAGTAATTAAATGTAATTGTTTCCACTTGTATTATCGAAGGCCCATACTAGAAATCATGGATGTCAGTTACCTAAGAAAAACCTTTGTAAGATCATACTTGGGATTTCTTCATCTCCATTTTCATGTAATATTAATATTATGTGAGGATGAAGGGGAGGAAGAAGCAAGAGATGTGTTGTCTTTAGTAGGGTATTCAATTGGTGTTGTGGTTCTATTTTTGGCTTCATAAATATAGTCTCATTTGATATAGGGTATGCTACTAATGATCCCCTTAAGTCCCCACATTTCTATTTCGGAATTTGGTCTGAGTGGTATTCATAGATGAAAGTTCTCAATTTTTCCATTTTCTCGGATGTGGAGAGTAAATCCTTTCGTGACAATGATGAGATAACAAGATTTATTGATGTGGAGAATCATAAAATAGTCTTTGGATGTGGTGAAGGGGATTTCAATAGGGAAATTAATAAGCCTTCAAACCTCTAATCAACCTCTATAGGTTTAAACACTGCCACACTTAATTAGTGATGTAAGAGAGGACATATGATGTCATCATGTCTGAATGCTCCCCAACCCTGCCACACATGTGGATGCATGGTCAACATTAAGCAGTTCTGTCAAGTTGTTTCCAAAAAGCACTGTGGAGCCATAATTTACTATTGAAAGGTCACCCAGCCAATTTGCATGAGTATTGTGATGTTTGGGATATGTTTTGGGTTTCAACTCTGCAATGTTTCTAGGATGTAACAATCAGATCTGGTAGAATTTTTGGTGTTTTTTTCCAATTTGATTTTATGAATGGATGTTTTTGAACCGTTCATAACATCCAATTTATTTGAATCATTTTTTTGTGAAATAATTATTCATGTTTTAGGTTCAGGGGTTTAGAAATATTTATTATGATGTAGGGGCTGCTTCAATCCTCATAGCTCCAACCACAAGTCCTGTAGTTTTTTTGTAACGTAGTGTAAATAGACCCAGTGGTGTGAAAGGATTTGGACTAAGTTATGTTCTAACCCTAGAAGATGGGAAAAATGTACCTTCAGTGAAGTTCTTCTATTTAAATTGGTCATGATTAGTGGATAGAGGTGTGTGAACCTCATTTATGTGTTGTTACCCATTGGGTGTTTGAGTTTCCCCTCTGATATAAGGTGGCGTAGTCACATTGTTTTTTTAAAAAACATTGGATGTTTGGTTTTTTGTCATCAGAGGTGATGAGTCATCAGTATGTGACAATATCACTTTTTCAAGTCTATTAGATGGTTCCCTCCCATCCCTTCACCTTATGGTGCATATTTTTGGTTCGTGCATGATTTTTTTCATGTTTGATTAATTTCATTAGTACTTATTTTGGGGATTCTATTCGGGCCACCTTGTTTTGTAAATCGAGTTAACTCTCAGGTGTCGGTTCATTTCGAACGGTGGGGAGTCTTTTCATGCCTCCCTATATTAGTATCATTATGTTGTTCATGGTATCTTTTAAGATTAGGTTTTTCTTATATAGAGCCACCTAATCCAAATTTACTCTTTCGGAAATATATTTGTATGGGTGTAATCCAAATAGTGTTGTTGAAATCAGGTTATGGAGGTTTCATTTAGATTTGGTTGAATGCATTTTGGTGATTTTGGGTGAATGTTATGAGTTTCACTTTATGATGTTTACTTTTTTCATTTTCTAAGGAATAATTTACTAACATTTTAGTTGTATTCCTTTCTGATTGATGATCTAGCTGTGTTTTTGTTCTACGAGACGGGTGGCACTTAGCATAGAGTCTGTTTTCTTCTCACAAGTTCATCTTGTTTTTATTTTTCACACTAGTGGTTTTTTTGTGATATTTTCATTTGTAATTAATTTGAAATACCCATGAAATATAATTGAGTGGTGGTTTTTTCTATTGGTTTTATAATTGGGTAATATTATCCAGGGAGAAAAGCGTTACAGTGGGGACAATTGTCACACATTAGTTTTTTAAATTCCTCTCTAGTTTCGTTTCGGGGATGATCCTTTTTTCTTTTCTCAAGTATGGGGTTTGATAGGATTGATTTTCTGGGTTTTCATTCATGCTATATCAATGTTTTATCCTTAATCCCTATTGTTCCCCTTGAGTTATTTTTCAAATGTTTGTGTTTTTTGGATGTAAGACCTTGACACATAGTAAGCACATTTTTAGTATTAACCTTGTTCCGTAGACAAGGTAAATGTGTGGCAGATCCTTTTTGTGACAGTTATTTCCACATATATACCACACGGGTTTTCAAACAATGTGTGTTTCCTCTACGGCAGGTCTATATCTAAGCATTGGCAGTCACATGGTCACTGCAATGTTTGAAAAACCGAGCATACTAACCGTGCTTCATGTCCATGCCATTGAAAACACATTCTCTCTCCCATTGATTTTATAAAAGAACAACTCATTTCCCTCACTCATTATTCTAATACCTAGGAAAATTCCCATGGAGGTTTTATTCACCCTCAAGTCCCTAAATGAGGGATCCATAGTGGGTTCCTGGTAATTCGTTAACCAATTCAAAAGGACAGGGTTCTTTCTTCTCCATTCTTAATTTCTATCCACTTTTATCTTCATCCATAATCCTACAAGATATGTCAGTATATTTTCATAGATTAGTTTGCTTGGTTTATGTTTTGATTGTCCTCTAAGTGCTCCTTAATGTTAGATCTGACCTCACATGCATGATGTGGTGGTACGAATGTGGTTTCATACCAGAATCTAGGAGTTTATCATCTGTTTATGGTATATCGATTTTCAAATTGTCATTAAAATTTGTATTTCATTTATTTATTTCTTTTACCACCCACTATGATAGTTATATATGTGAATTATGATTTTTATAATAATTTGTTCTTGTGAAATAATGTAATTTTCTTGATTATTTTCAATATGGGTTTTCATTTTGTTGATGTTTTGAACACTATGTTTTTGTAAATTGCACAGTTGGCCTTTCCAAGTGGATTATGATTTTTGGAATAATATTTTGTCCTTTTAAATTTTATTGTGATGTTTTAAAAGGATGATTAGTGTTTCTAATAATGTTTTCTAAATATTATGTTTTTAAAAAGTGTTTGTGTATGGTTATTTATGAAATGTTTTTTGTTTGTAAATCGTCTAAGGCCTGTTTAGAATTTCTGGAATGGTTAATTTTGGAAAATACCTTTTAGAGTGGATCCGATTCCATATATGTTAATAAAGGGGTGAGAATTTCCTTGGCATGTGACATCACTCTGGGAAATATTTTCTTAATATATGTTGAAAATTTTTGAGGGGGACTCGGTGTTACTTGGTTGGGTGATATTTATAATGGATTGTGCATGGGGTGTGTGGTTTAGATTATATGAAACACCCCTCTGTTAACATAACATGAGAACCTAACATAGAGAATATAAATTCTAATAACTTTTTCTACACTTTAATATGTTATGTACTATCTAGTGGCTCGTAGTAGGGGAATTTTATTATTATTGAAATGTGATCTGGTCCTTCAATCAGGACGTGTAGGGTGATGATCGGGTATTTGGGTGGTATGATGTCATCAGGTAGGGAATGCCTTTGGGATGATTCAAATGTATAATATATTTTACTTCCCCTCTTTCTTACTAGGTATTCACTTGTTTCTCTGAAACTGGTACCATTTTTGTTGTTTCCCTCATTATGTGGAATGATATCCCTTGTGTCCAGTTTTGTTTTATTCTTTGAAAATGTTAACTATGTGGTTTTTATTTTATAAAAAGTTTTATGATGATTTTTGTAATATGTTCTAATATCAAATTTAACCCATATAAGATAATTGAATCATACTTACATGGTTTATTTTTCTCTTATCCCCGTGAACCTTAATTAAAAGAATGAGGTCAATTTCTTTTGATTTGGGTTATTTTGAAATAAAAATAATATATGTTTCACTATTATAGTATATAGTTCAAACTAGAAATAAATGATTCTTTCTTTAAATAATTTGCAGTGGGAATATAAATATTTGGGCTTAACTATAGCATTCTAATAATCATTAATATAATTTTATCTTGGATTTAGTTTCTGTAATAGGTTTCTACTCAATTTTGATCGCATAGGGTGGTAGTTCATTATGGATGGAGAGTGACCATTGGGTTACATGGCAGTGTCTTGGTTGTCAGGATTACTCAGGTAATTCTTGAATTCACTTTTATTCAGTTTGTTATTCATTTAATAAATAATGTAAAGAATGTAATATTTGGAAATCAAATTTAGTTTCATTTGATGATTTATTTATTCTATTTAATTATTTAATTTTTATAGTGAAACCATTCCCATTATGTCTTATTATTTCCATGGTTCTTATCACCAGCCTGGGATGATCCAGAATGCCTCTTGCACCTTGCCCCAGATCGGCTCGGGTGACTGGTTCCGGGTTGACCCAGGTTGGATTTTTACAATAAAAATATGAGAACATTAGAGTAACATATTAAAATCATACCATATAAATTAGTGATCAAATAAATTATTCATTTAATATTTACAAGAAGATCATAAAGAATAATTCAAAAGGGAGTCAACAACATATTCCACAAAAGCATAACATGTAAATAAGACCTCAAATTTTGGAATACACATAATCATATGAAATTATTTCCAATGAATTCATAGAATAAATTCCAAGGAAAGCTTAGTAGTATTTTTCAACACCCCAATCCATCATGGTAGTCATTTTTCATTCTTATGGCCATCTCAGTTATCATATTTCACTCATAATCTTAGTTGACAATGTCTTTTACTAAACCAAGTTGACTCCCTTATCCATCATAATCTATATCATGAGATATAAATCAATACGTAATGTATTAATGTAATATATAGGTCTCATACATCAAAAAATTAAAACAATTCAAATGTCTACAAAAATAACATAAATAATTCATTATATCAAAACCCATGGAATGAAATAGGTTTCATAAACATCATTAGAAAAATATTTGATTGAAAATAAATTGGTTTCATATGTATAATTCCATAAAAAAGTATACCATTATTTGAAATAATAATAATTTTATCATTGAATCATTTCCCTAGTCAAAAATATCTAACATCAAATAATATTACAAAATATTGAATATAATTTTGAGAAATCACATGACCACAATTATTTATTAAAATAACCTCTCTTCTAGTAAAAAGTTTTACTTTCATTACATGTTTTGTATTTTGAAGGAAAAAATTTTATTTCCAAATTACATTTTATGATTGTGAGGAATTATTCAAATCAATATGGTTTCATACTAGAGAATATTTTTCATTAAATATATGGTTTAAAAACAAATCATTTATTAAATTGTTGGAATAGTCAGAATGTTCCTCTGTTGGAGAAAATAAAATAGATTCTTTTCTAACAATGTAGTAAAATGTAAAAAATTGTGATACATTATTTCAATATGGCATTGGAGAATTTTAAATAAAATAGTTTTTTTGTAAAACTATTTAAATAGCGACATGGAAGATAAATATTCCCCAACAGAGGCTAACAATGTAACAATCCTGGATATTTATTGGATTTTGAAATAAATAATATTTAGATTATAATCAATCAAATCATATTACCGATGAAAGAATAAAAATTAAATGGATATGAGAATACATTAATCATTTCAGTAATACACATATAATTATTTCATTTGAATTATATACACCATGTATAACATATATGTAGGGTATAAGGCTAGTGTTTCATAGAAATAATGGATAAAAAAATCCGTTTATATAAGTATAGAATTCATTCAACCATATTAAAAAATAATTTATAATAAGTATATTTTTATTATACATACACCACATGATAATAGACATACGTATATGTATTCTTTTCATGAATTAATTTTAACTTAATATTACCTAATTATTATCAATTCTCTGTTAAGATTATTCTTCAGGTAATATCAGTTATCTTTTTGAATCATATTTTGACATAAATGAAGGCAATGATAATCAATTGAATGTAATCACGAGGAGGTCCACCATAATGATCTATAAATGATAGTTAATTGAAGGGTAGGGTTTTTAAGAACCGGTTCCAGGCACTAGGACCTTCAAGGATTTGATTAACAGGGAATCAACCTCAGTTCCGTCCCTTATGGACATCTGGTTCTTATAGTTCCTATTCCATTTCTGTGGGATTGGGGATGAGGTGTTTCATCTAGGGGGTTCTATGGCCATCTTCAAATTCATTTCACAGTTCCTTCTCAATCTCATTTTATTAGCGGAGGATAGTTTTGGTTCCATCCTAAGTTGTAGATTCTAGTTAGGTAGTTTCAGCAGTAGGGGCCACATACTATTTCTCTACTGTGTGGTAGTGGATCATTTTTGGGATTAGATCAAGGTTTTCCATTGGGACCTTGACCAAGATGTGGTCATTGTGGTAGAAATCAGTAGAGTTAAGGATGATATTTGTGTTGCAGTTGAATACGAAAGAGGTTGTAGTTACAATATAGTTAGAGATTATTTGATGAATGATTAGATTTTTTAGTACCTTCTCTTGTTCTTTTTTTGATTTTGGAGTTTCAACCATATTTTTTACCACTCTATCCAGCCCATGAACTAGGACAAGAGAAAATGTGGAATCCTGTAACCATGGAGTCGAGTATTATAGTTAGAGTTTAATAAAACATGTTTGATGTGTGATGGGGATTTCGATTGTTTATGAGACAGAATATGTCCCGTGGGGATCTGTTCTTAATAGAGATGTGACCATAAGATGTTGTTATGAACATTTCCTGGTTGTATTTTTGGCATGATATTATCAAATTGTTTTTGAGGATATTTTTTTTCTGATTATTATGGATGGTTTGTGGTTATTGTTGGAATGTTGTGTTTTCATGTTGGTAGTCTGTGTATAGAGCCTCTTATTTTCAGGTTAACTAAGTTGTTAGTGGATTCTGAAGATGGTGCAACGTTGGATGTTCCATGAGTTATTGTTGATTTCTAATATGTTTTCATTGAGGATTTTGTGACGTTATCCCCTAGACATGAAATTGATATTAGAATAGACAAGCATCCAAGTGCTTCTTATATTTTTATGGATCATTATCTGATTGATCCTTTATAGTTTTTGTAGTTGAGGATATAGATAGAATATTTGATGAATAAATGTTTTATCTGGGTTACTATGTCACTGTGGGGTGATCCAATCATGTTTTTGAATTAGGAAGATGATGGTATAAGGTTGTGCAAATACTAATAGTGGTTGAATCAAGGGAGAGGCAAAACTATTATAGTCTACCATGGTTCGGTGACCATTTTGACCAGATGAGATCCTCTATTTGGATTTCTATGATTGATCTATGGACTGGATATCACCTGATGATGGTGAAGGAGAGAGATACCATGAAGGCTTCTGTTATATAATGGTATCAGAACATCGAGTTGATAGTAATAAATTTAAGAGTTACAAACCCACCAGTTGTTTTTATGGAACTCATGAACTCCATCATACATGAGTTTCTAGATTAGTTCATCTTCGTATTCATCGATGATATCTTGATTTACACATAATTAGAGATAGATTATGTATATCTTCATATAACCATCATGGAACTTCTTTGATGTCACTAGATCTATAGAAGTTTTTCCATGTGAATGTTTTGGCCACATGAGGTACATTTACATAAACAAGTGGTGTCTCAACATTGTGTAGAATTGGACCCATTGAATTCTTATGTAGTTGTATTTGGGGAATCACCCATGAATATGGATTAAAATCATAGTTTTCATAGTCTCAAAGGCTATTATTTGAATATTGTAGATGATTTCTCTCAAGGTTCATATCCGTTAACACCTATCACTAGAATGGCCCAATCTTTTCTATGCAGTTATCCATTCTAGGAAGCATTAAATTTCCTAATGTTGGAGATTGATAGTTTCATAGTGCTCTGGTTACACTTCTATAAAAATGATGTTATTTTCATGGATCAATGAACTGGAGAAACCCTCTACGAATACTAGGAATGATTCAAGAAGTTATGTGCCAGTTGCCCGAATCAAGAAATGTAGGAACACCTATTCCTTGTGTTTTTCTACAAAGTCATTTAGTGTAATGATTGAAATCTACATGATGCCTCATCAGGTGGAGCTCTGAAAAACAAGTCTCTTATAGATGATTGTGGCCAAATTGGGATGATTGTGCAAAACTCAAAAAAAGTTAGAACAAGAGGAATGGGAACCATGGGGATACATTAGGTAAAAACACATGATTCATCTACATTGATTGAAACCAAAGATGATAACCTTGCATGGTTATCTCATCAAGAAGTTGTAATTCATGCAAAAGGAAATCAAGATTTAGCTTAGGTATATGGTTTATGATATTCTTGCACTCATTGTACTGATAAGTGCCTTGAGATACAAGGGATAGAATACTGCGTTGTAGTATTTCAACCAAAACAATTCCAAAAAAAATCTACTACATTATCCACAATCTCAAAAAGGATTTGGGATCCGACAAAACTAGATGATATCATTTTATCCTAACCAGTACTCCAGTCGACCACTTTACTAGTAGATGAATTACTAGGACCCCCATTCATTCCAACAATCCCATAATCAACCATTCCAAAAACAAAAATTCATTAAACCACCACCATTCCAAAGAATGTTATATGAACAACAATATACTATAACAAATAATTCTAATGAAAATCTACAAACCATGTATGAGGGCCTAGAAGATATGGTTAAAAAGCTATCTGACACGATGGAAAGTCTTTTGGAAATCATGTCTAAAAACATAAGCAATGAACCTGCCCAGAAAGATCCAAATCCAATGGATAATGTTAGTATAATCACAACCCTTAGAGTGATGGATATCAACCACCAGAACAATGTGAGGAGGATGATTCCCAATAACCTCTTGACGATCATTTTTTCCAGCCAAAAGTTGGATTCAAAAAATTGAGAAAGGAAAAGGTTCATAAAGGAATAAATAGAAATACCAATGAAAAAACAGAAAATGGAGAAAAATGTTATGCATGCACCATTCCCATCAACATTGGTTGATTCCAATAAAGATTAAGAAGAACGAATTAAATGGGGAATTCATGAAACCAACAGAAAAGTGGAGATTAACATCCCACAACTTGAGGCAATCTAAAAACCCCTAAATATTCAATATTTCTGAAGGTGTTGTGTACTAATATATGTTGACCAAATAAAAATGAATGAATCAACATAAGAAGAAGCATCTCATCAATTATCACACCACCGATACTGCAAAATTATCAAGATCCATGGAAATTCTTTATTCCGTGCAATACCAGTTCATTAAATTTTATAGATGCATTATGTGATCTAGATGAATAGGTAAATTTGATGCATCACTCAGTGTTTTCATCATTTCATATCGGATAACTAAAACTAACATGGGTGGTGGTACAATTAGAAAACAGATCCACCATTTTCCAAGATGGTGTTGAGGAAGATGTGCTCCTTGGATTGAGTTGATTAATCGTCCCAGTAGACTTTTATGTCCTTTTCATAGAAGAAGACTGAGAACCAGCCCAATATCCAACATCCTTGGGATACCATTATAGAAAATAGAAAGGAAAATCATCAATTTCCATGAAGGAAAAGTCACCATAGAGATGAGAGACAATATGGTACACTTCATTGTTCTTGATATGATGAAAAATCATTCCAACAATCACTCACTTTATGCAACCAACCTTGATGATGGTATGGAACCAATTGAAGACTCAGGTAGGCTTCAATAGTTCTTATCAGAGAACATTTAATTTGAATTATATAATTCCCACAAACCTAAAAATTGTAATCTCATGTAAGAGAACGATGTGTAATATGAATTTTTTGGGGACATGTTAAAAGGCAGTGAGACTATACCAAAAAATATATATGTATTAGTAGAAAACATGAATGCAATATCTTCCCTTGAAAAACTCCCATGTCATGAATAGAAACCCTTTCCATGTGATTTGAAGTATGATTACCTAATGGAAGAGAGAAATTGATAGTAATCATTTTCTATAATCTAACCCTTTCTCATGAACAAAATATGATTTAACTTCTAAAAAATAATTTCAAAGATGTCGGATGGAGTTTAGGTGACATAATAAGAATTTACCCCATGATATTCTCTTCAAAGACATTTTTAGAAAGTGATTCTAGAATAGTTAGACAAACATAATCACATCATTATTGATGTCATTAAAAAATAGATTTAGAAATTGTTAGCAGCTGACATAATTTACCAATCATTGATTCTCAGTGGGTCAGCCCATTTCATGTATTCCCCATGAAAACTAGACTGACCACTGTTAAATTGAGTGAAATGAATTGATCCCCTAAGAGTAAAAAATAGTTGGACAACGTGTATAGATTAGTGGAAGCTAAATGAACTACACAGAAAGGCCATTTTACGATTACATTAATCGACAAGATGATTGAATGGTTATCTATAAATACTCATTACTGTATTTAAATGGATTATTAGGATATTTTTAGGTACTTATCACCTCAAAATACAAGGAGAAAATCACATTCACTATCCTTTTGGAACATTCTCCCACAAAAGGATTCCTTTCAGGTTATGCAATTCACTTGGTAAATTTCAATAGTTCATGGTGAGTACTTTCTTATACCTTATTGAAGACTTCGTAGATGTATTTATTGATTATTTCATAGTTTTTGGAAATTCATTTGAGCATTTCATTGTAAATTTGGAAATTTTTTGAAAAAATGAATTGAAAAGAACATTGTCTTGAATTTTGGAAAATTTCATCTCATGGTTGAAAAATGAATAGTGTCAGGGCATATTGTTTCACAAAAAGGGATTGAGATTGATAATGAAAATGTTTATTTAACAATTAAAATTCCATATCAAACTTTTTTAAAACATGTTAGAACCTTTTTAGGGTATGCAAAATTTTACAAAATATTCATCAGAAATTTTTTTATGATTTATCTCCCTCTATGAATATTAATTTTAAAGGATGCTGAAATTAATATTGATTTTTTTATGATTGTAATCATTTGATTAATTAATGGAAATGCTGATAACACCGCCAATAATGTAGCCACCAAATTGGGATTACCCTATCGAGCTACATTGTGATAAATTTGTACAAGCGATGGGAGTCACTCTATCAAAGTTAATTGACAGAAAGATGAAGTGATCTCTTATCCTCAAGGACTGTGGATGAAAAAAAATAAATTTCACAATAAATTATAAGGAGTTAATTTCATTAATATGTTCAGTAGATAAATGCTGATCTTATCTTCTTAGCACTGCAGTTGTCGTTATTTTTGATCATGAAACACTTAGGTACTTAATGAAAAAGGTGGGAAAAGTGTGGGGGTGAATTGAATCATGGTAGATGGGATGTCAAGAATTGTAAAGAAAAAGTGTGGGGGTTATATTTGTGGGTAATGATAAAGGTCATTTGAATAATTCATTTCAATATTTATCTTTTTCCACTATTGAAATTTTAAAAATTTAAAAGAAACGATAAAAGAAAAAAAGGAATAAATGGGGTTTGATTTTGAAAATATTCACCATTTTCCAGACCAATGATCATTTGATCATATATGGTTAGGTGATGGATGTGAGGTTCGATCTAATCATAAATTCCAAAAAAATAAGCAAAATCACAATGTAAAAAAATCAAGAGGGTGTACATGGTATGAGGATAACTCTACCTGAATTATATCACGATAGATAATAAAAAAATCACTTGAGGTAAGTGAAGAAATAAAATGGATAATAATAATGAATCAAGGATCTTGAATAAATGAATGGAGAGATTCCATAAATTTTAAAATGGTAAGAGTAAAATACCTGAATTTATTATTTATTTTTAAATGAGAAATTAAGTAGATAATTCAAGTGGATCTATGAATAATTTATTTGACCTTGAAAATGTTATTATTTTTATTACTTTTATATTTGAATATTTTTAATATTTTATTCTTATTAATCAAATTTTGAAATCATATTCTTGGGGAAAATCATGGTTTAAGTGTGGGGTAATTTTATAGATAAAATATATGTGAATAGTTTCTTTATGAATTTGTGTAATTATATGATGAATCATTAAATTTTTGGAATGATTTTAATTTTTTTATGTTTTATGGATGTAAATGAGGAACATATGATAATGGAGAAAAAATTGGATATATTACTTGAGAAAAGACCCTTCACGGTGTGAGGGATGTGAAGAGGAATGACAATGGATTTTTAATAGACAAGTATAGTTGTAAAAATGATGAAAACTGTATACACGTCCTGTATCTTAAGTACACATCTTGACTATATCATGTAATGAAGATCCAAACTAAACATGTCATGAAAAAGAGACACATCTTGAACTACAAGTACATGTCATGTACCTTATATACACGGTGTGAATGATGACAAACAGTCCAAATAGAACATGAGATTTGCACAGGATTCATGGAATACTATAGAGGAAAAAATGGAGAAGTATTTTCCATGTACCATAAGTACACATCGTGCAAATGGTTACATGTAGAAAAGAATTAATTTCCATAGGCCATTGTATTTGTATGAACTATCTTACAAATTCCTATGTCCAACAGGCATCCAAAACACACCGAGCCAGGAGAAATCCCGGGGACACTCTGGGATGACTGCAATTAGAATTATTTATTTTACTTATTTTATTTTCATACAATAAAATTTCTCTCCTTAATTAATCATCTCACCTACCCCATCAATGGATGGGTTGTTTCACTTGAGTTATTAAAAATTGGGGAGGCTAGACATATGTGTGGCCATGCATTCTTGTGCTCGAAATGAATTAAATTCCTTTCTTCATTCTTATTATTGTTTCAATTCTGAGCTCATTTTTAAATTCTGAATGCGGTAAAATTATGTTATTATTCTTTCATACAACCATACACAATATAAGTATAGAGAAATCTATGGTATTGGATAGGAAAATTCTCATCATAACCATCTGGGCAAGGGAGAGAGAGGAATCAGAAGGAGAATGCCTCTCTTACATGTTAAGGGATAAATGAACATATTTGGAAACAATGATAGCACATATCTAGGTATATAGAAACCCATTATGATAACCACCTTTCTCATATGTTTTAAAACAAATCAAAATTATATTTTTTATTTCCTTCACATCATAAAAATTTAATTATAAAGAATTGTATTCAGAAAAACAAAAAACATTTGAAAATGTTGTCTTGTGTAAACATTACATCATAATACTACCTAGTATCTACTACTATCCTATACCTAGGAAACTAAAAAAATTTCATTCCCCAGGATAGTTGTGTGTTAGGTGGGTTTTGATGTGTTATGTTATGAAGTAATGGGACTAATAGGACATTTCTAGTTAGGGTGTGAGAGTTGATAATCCATGTTAAAGTGTTGTAGTGATCTCTATTATTGAGGATCATTATATTACATCACTGGAAGTGGGATAATTAGTGAGAATTCCTACCTGGGTTAGTGGTGGTTAGTATAACTTCATTAGTGATGTTGGTTATGCTAATTTCTCATATGATAATTTTTATTCTTTTACAAAATTTTCTAATGATAAATTAGATTTATTTCAATGTATTCATGGATGCTCACCGTATGTATATAAACATTTTTTAGGTTTACAAAAAAATTATGTGGATGGTTCTGGACCTAGATAGTTCTGAATTTTGGAAAAATAATGTTTCACTACCTTTGGAGATTTTATTACAACTGTAACAATTTTTTTGAACATGCATGTGGGATTTATATTGGATTTTTTTTACGTTTTTGAGTTCTTTTAAGGTTGATAATTTATATCTCAATGATCAATTTTTTAAAATAAAACATGAAATTCCTCGCTATTTGTGTGAGTATATATACCATTATTTCTAGTCACAACACTACGTGCCAGTGGATACATGTAATGGGGGTCATTAAATGGATTTCTTTATTTTCATCCAAGAAGGGGTATCTTTAGTGTGATGGGATCATAAATTTAACTATCTTATTTAAATTAAATTATGTTTCATATTGACTCAGCATTGTGTGTAACCATGCTATGCATGGGGTTCGTGTAAAACATGATATCAAAGAAATCTTTTTTTATTATTTATCATAAAAATATGAGGGTGTCACATTTTACCCCACTTATAATAAATTTCTCTATCAACTTCTATTTTTTTTATCAAAGGATTAAAACATGAGTTTCTATTTTAATTAAAACAACATTGTAACACCCCAGGATTTCAGAGTGTGTTATTTCTTAAAAATAATTCAACAACTTGCACTACACGCAACACAAAGTTCAATCACACCATTAAAAGAGGTCATGAATAGTATTAACTACATTTTGAACTTTATATAATCCTTATAATTTTAGAATCCCTATTATGAGTTTCTTAGTCATAATGCAAGAACAGATTCATTTTCAGTATTTCACTTTTATCAACTTCTAATAGTGAAACCTTTTTAAATACAATATTTTAAACTTTTTGACTAAATGGGGACATCAAAAATTTAAAATGAAACATCCCAAGCTTCCGCGGTACGCTTTCCTTTGAATAAAACAGTAGCGTGTGTTGTACGCAACTTCGAGTTCTAACACACCGTAACCAATCAAACTAGCTGTTATGAATAGTAATACCTACTTTTTGAAGTTATATATATTTTATATTTTAAAATGGACTTCATTTTTGGATTCGGGATATCAAATTTAGCCTAAGGTGAAATTTTGGTACTTTTCGGATAACTTTCATATTTTGATGAATAGTGAAAATTACTAAATTTTAATTAAAAACAACTTTTTTAATCAAAATAATTAATAGTGATAAATTATGAATTTGTGTGGATTTAAAGTATATTTAGAATATATTTTTACCATTTAATATAATGTTGGTCATTGGACATAATTTTACAATTAAACCGAACATAAACAAGTGTCAATCTTTTGATAGTTATTATCTCTTAAAAACACGCTTTTTGTTTTGACAGCGGGAATTAATTTTAAATTAATTTCTGCCACTTCTGTGTTTTGAATTTAGAAAAATGGATTCCATATTTGGAATCAGGATGTTCAAATTGTGTAAATAGGTAACTTTTATTTTTAGACATTTTGAATAATTTCTGCGGTAAATATCTTATTTACCATGGTTAAGGGTAAATCCGGTAAATAAGGGTTAAAAAATAATATTATAATAATACTAAATTACCCTAAAACGTGTCTTAACCCTATTGGTTGATACATGGTAGACCATGGGCATCTTTGTGTCAATTTTGGGACCCCATGGATCCATTTGTAAGTGATAATGACACTTTATTTTAATTAAGTTAAAATGAATACAAAAATGACACAAGCATATATCTTTTAGAAAAACAATTGTTACATAGGGTTATATAAGTTTTATTTTAGATTATAAATATTAATTAGAAAGCTAAAAAGATTTCCTACATAATGATATTTTATTCATAATTTTTAGACATTAAATAATTTATTTTATTTATGACACAATGATGATGCAGTAATTACTATAATAGTGAAAAATTAAAATAATTGATATTATAAATACCCAAATAAATATAATATGAAACTTTTAATGAATTAAACTAATTTTCTAGGATAATATGATATATTAGGATTGATTTAATTGACTTTGTTCGAAGTAATAAATCTGTTATGAGTTTCACAAAAAATCAACTATTGAATAGTGTCAAAATTGACATAAAAGAGTTCTTAAAACAAATATTATATCATTAATTGATATTAAATTCCTAAAAATCTAAGGTTCGGCCAAGAGACTTATATAATGATAGGTTAATCATTAATGGACCACTTGGGGGTCGCTTGGATGTATATAGTAAGTTTATTAACCATATTATATAAAAATACAAAGACACATTGTAAAAGTGAAACTAATTAACTTAGAGTTAATACTTAAAGATAAGGTTAATATAAGTACCCAAACCTGTCTAAATTCTATTAGTTGAGTGGTTTTCGACCTATCCCCACCTTAACCTCTGAATAATAAGCTTTGGAGCCATTAGAAACCGAATATGAATTTATTATAAATTAATATTTCTAGCTTTTCAAAAGGTGCCCCTCACCCCTCTTATAAAAGGGCACTCCTCCTTCTCATTTCTTCACACCTCTAAAGCCTTTTGGTTCGGCCAAACTCTGCCCAAATACTCTCCCAACATCCCTCACTACAACCTAGGGGCCTTAGTTTGATCAGAAAGCCAACCTAAGGAGCCCTTTTGATCAAATCAAAAGGAAGAACCCGAAGAAGAGGTAATGTTTTCACCACCCCTTTTCCAAGTTCATTTCTTCTTCCACTTCTTCTTCCTTTGTTGTTACCATTCTAAAATAATGACTCCAGTGTCATTTATATACTGTGATGTTATTATAAATATGGTACAACCATATTCAGTATTCTATCCACCCTTTGAATAACATGTCACCATACGTGCGTACGTACGGCTTACCGTCTCCACGTCGTGGTGTAATTGTTATTCAATATATTATTATTTGGATGGGTATAATAATGATGTGTAACTCATGTAAATAATAAATATAACATATTAATGATTCTGTATATATGATATACCATCCATTTATATATTATTTTAATATCAAAAGAATGATATTGTCGCTTGTGCGTACGTACGGACTACCGTCTCCACGAACGCGATGAGATTCATTCTCCATCGTAACCATTAAAGTATAATTGTCATTTTATGATTTAAAAATGATGTTTAAGGACTTGATATCATTCTGGATATGAATAATATACAACCTATCCTTTACAAACATGTCTTACGTAACAAAACATATGAAAGAAAACAAGTAAGTTAACACCCGAAACAACGATAATACTAAGATATTATTATCAAATCAATATTAAAAGATCATATATGATATCATATTAATGTATATGATTCTTGTATAATTTAATAACAATTATTTCACCATTATACAGGAGGTTAACCTACCACAACCAAGGAAAAGTACAAGGTAAGGGTTATTTCACAATCTCTTCATTATCCGAGGTTGTATATACGTAATAATCTACTGGGATCTCTTTATCATCCACATCCATGTTTTCTTAAAAATGTATTTCAAAACATTTTTACTATTTACAAGAATATGGGTTAAATTTATTTATACCCTTGTTTGACTTTTTATAAGAGGTTTATAAAAGAATATTTCCGTCGTTTTCAAAACAATGTCCTTTTTAACCTTTTCGACAGAATTGAGGTAAGAATGTTTTTTTAACTTATACGGCGGGTGCGGTTATTTTCCGCCGTTATAAAATCGTCGAAGCTTTCCATACAAGCTTATAAGAATATTTTCAAAGAAAATGTTTTATTTTATATGGATCTTAAATGATTTCAAAATAAAAGGAGATACTTCTTTAAAAAGAATTTTGATTTCATCTATGTCAACATCCTTTGATGGATTTTAAGATTATTTGAAGTTGATTTATTATGATACAAAACTTCCATATTGTATTGAAGGTTTTGTGATATGTTTGACTGTGGATGTGCTATTTTTATACCATTCATAGTTTATGGTGAAATTATTGACATTTCGTATTCTAGTTTTAATACGAATGTTTATGTTATGTTCAAACCTTTTCATATGGGAATGCATTGGACTTAATAAGTGACGGGTGGAGCCCGCTATAGCTCCTCGATGCATCGGTAGGTCTCATGATACAAACTAGTGTCTTGGAACAAGGCCTTGACAAAATCTTATTTGTAGTCTTGGCACGAGGCCTTGGCTATGTGGTTATGATAGTCTGGCATTATGCATTCCATAATTATGAAAGTGGTTATTGATATTGCATGTGATTATTCGATTAGTAGAATATCCATGTGAACAAGTAAATGGCATTATTTCATTTTACTTTTGCCATACTATGTTGAAGTTCAATTTTAAAAGGCTTTTGTTTTAGTAATTCATTGCCTTAAATGTTTATGCTTATTTTGAATGTTCCGCTATATTGTTATCCTTACTGGGCATTTGAGCTCACCCCTTTTCTATGTTTTATTTTTCCCAGGTAGTGAAGAAGTAAATTATGAATGACTTACAGGGATATTATGAGGGGTTAATAGTGTGGATATGAAGACTTTGTTGTTGTAGTAGTTTTTCACTTTGAAATGTAATGTAAAACTTTATGATTATATCTAGTGTTTCCAAGGCTACTAAACCAATCGGTCTTTCGGGATTTGATCTTTCTTGTGATCATGCCAATGTTACGAAGTAATGCACCGACTCTGGGTAGCTGGGGTCGGGGCGTTACAGTTGGTATCAGAGGAAGTTTAGTACAAACCTTGGAAGCTAGATTTAGATAAACTCTGATTAGAGCACGTATACCTAAGATGAACTTTGAGGATTAGTGTAGAAGAACTTCCTAGAATTTTGGTATTGTAGAGATTTTGTGAGTTTTCCAAGCAATACATCCCTGTCTGGATACGAGCAGGTAGAGGCGGCTCTGGCACAGATGTACCTAGGGGTAAAACCTGAAAACACCGCTTTGAGCTAGACTCGAACGGGAACTGGTGCACGACAACGGGCCTTGCTGCACTCTTGGTTACGACACTCCCGGGGGATATGCTTAGGATAACTCTCACTTTCTTTACAAATCATTATGAAGGGTTTATGAGTATATACTTCCTCAAAGAAAAAAATATTTATGATTATGGATTATATCCATAGATAGTTCAATTTATGTTAAGTGTTTTATAAGTATGGGATTATGTATTTTGATTCATAAACTGATCTAGTGTATGCCATTGTTTAGAAATGGCGCCCAGTAGAAGGAATGAGAACTCCAGCAATTCACATGATCCAAAGAGAAAGAAGGATCATATCTTTCATGGTCTTAAGCCAGAATTTATAAGAGAAATAGTCTCCCATGTATTATCATTATATGAAGAAATAATATCATGTGTTGATAAGATAAGTAAAGATTTTACTGATTCCTATGGATTTGAAGGGAAGCAAGAGAAGAAAAGGATGGAAGAGAGAAAGATGGATAAAAGGAAGAGGGAAAAGAAGAATTTTCCCATATGTGGTAACTGTGGAAAGAAACACCCTGGAACTTGCCTAAAAGGAATGGGAGTTTGTTATAAGTGTGGAGAAAAAGGGCACAAAGTACGTGACTGCAAGGGTAAGAAAATGGTTTCAAATGTACAATGCTTCATTTGCAAGGAGTTTGGACACTACGCGAACCTATGTCCCAGTCATCAAACTATGCCGCAAATGATGTTATTGTATAATAATCAAGTTATGATACTACCACAGATGAAGAGGAATGATTAGAGTTCTTATGTTGATTATGTCAATTGAGTGTGTATCAACAATTTACTTGTTATAATAATTATGGAGTATGTAAGGATTGTACTGCAGTACTATTTCATTAAGGACTTGAGATTTTGTGGAACAAAGAAAAGTGACTCAATAGAAGGATAAATTTTTGGAAAATATATGGTTGAGGGAATGATAAATCATAATATAGTTCTGATACTGAGGTAGTGATTTTGGAATAATATGTGATTGTTTTGGATTAATTATATTGGATATTCTTGATTACCTTGGAACTAATTAATGATTTTTATATTCCATCATTGTTGGGGTTTAAAACATTTTTGGATTAATGAAGTATATCCAACATTCTATATGGAATAAGGGAGCATGAATGTAATCAATAAGGAATATGGTAATACATGATGAAGGTATTCATAATCTATTATGGGGTAAAAAGGATCTATATTATGTTTACCTTCCTTATAAATGTTGGACTGTGAGTTTAGACAGAAGTATTTTGGATAGTTCTAGTTTGGATTATTTTGGATTGCCATAAAAGAACAACTCGGAGGTCGGGCGGCAATCCGTCGCGTCCGGCAAGGCTGCGAGACTTGAACCCGCAACCGAAGGGAGACAAGGGTGTATCACCTACCACTGTCCCACGAGATTTCCTGAATTAAATAATGTAGTTTTTTTAAAAAGATCTGGTAGATGAATTATAAATTCATTTATTTTGGAACCCTGTACGAATAGTATAAATAGAAAAAAATATTACGTTCTAGAGTGAAAGATGAGTTTGTGGTAGAAATTTATTAATGGGTAAAATTCTAATTATAAAGTAAGTATATCTCCTTATTATATTAGCCAATCTCATAAATAAATTCCTCAACATTAATAATAGAAACTTAGAACAAAAATGTTGTCCTAGATGGTACCTTAAATCATCACAAATTTATGGCTTTGGGATTGTTTGCCTTTTCATAGCCATGTTCTCTACCACTCTCCATCAGATAATTGATGGTTAGATTTCTCTTCCATATCCATATTTTCCTACATGGAACCCTAGTATGTGTTATTTTCGGTAATATTCATACTTTCCACTCTTTATTTTAAATAGAGGCCTCATTAATTCATTTTTCGATGTGGGATTTCAACTAAGATATTTTGAAATGTCAAAAATGTGTTGTCCCAATACCCTATATTTTGTTAAACCGATGGTACTTCAAATCATCATAGATTGATGAGTTTAAGGACCTCAATTTTATACTTGTTTGTGATTGATGACCTCAATCACTACCTATAAATATTTACGTTTTTACTCCAATTATATGTCTCTAATTGCCACAAATGTTCTCCTAATCGAGATCATAATTTGGTTGTGACCCTTTCATTTCTCTTTTCCTCATATTAAGACTAAATTTTAGTAACCCAATTTCCGATGTGGGTTTTCCCACAAATATATTTTCTACTTTCAACCTTTTATTTTCGAAGAACAATTTCAAATTGCGAGGACGCAATTTATTGAAGGAGGGGAGAATGTAACACCCCAGGATTTCAGAGTGTGTTATTTCTTAAAAATAATTCAACAACTTGCACTACACGCAACACAAAGTTCAATCACACCATTAAAAGAGGTCATGAATAGTATTAACTACATTTTGAACTTTATATAATCCTTATAATTTTAGAATCCCTATTATGAGTTTCTTAGTCATAATGCAAGAACAGATTCATTTTCAGTATTTCACTTTTATCAACTTATAATAGTGAAACCTTTTTAAATACAATATTTTAAACTTTTTGACTAAATGGGGACATCAAAAATTTAAAATGAAACATCCCAAGCTTCTGCGGTACGCTTTCCTTTGAATAAAACAGTAGCGTGTGTTGTACGCAACTTTGAGTTCTAACACACAGTAACCAATCAAACTAGCTGTTATGAATAGTAATACCTACTTTTTGAAGTTATATATATTTTATATTTTAAAATGGACTTCATTTTTGGATTCGGAATATCAAATTTAGCCTAAGGTGAAATTTTGGTACTTTTCGGATAACTTTCATATTTTGATGAATAGTGAAAATTACTAAATTTTAATAAAAAACAACTTTTTTAATCAAAATAATTAATAGTGATAAATTATGAATTTGTGTGGTTTTAAAGTATATTTAGAATATATTTTTACCATTTAATATAATGTTGGTCATTGGACATAATTTTACAATTAAACCGATCATAAACAAATGTCAATCTTTTGATAGTTATTATCTCTTAAAAACACGCTTTTTGTTTTGACAGCGGGAATTAATTTTAAATTAATTTCTGCCACTTCTGTGTTTTGAATTTAGAAAAATGGATTCCATATTTGGAATCAGGATGTTCAAATTGTGTAAATAGGTAACTTTTATTTTTAGACATTTTGAATAATTACTGCGGTAAATATTTTATTTACCATGGTTAAGGGTAAATCCGGTAAATATGGGTTAACAAATAATATTATAATAATACTAAATTACCCTAAAACGTGTCTTAACCCTATTGTTTGATACATGTTCGACCATGGGCATCTTTGTGTCAATTTTGGGACCCCATGGATCCATTTGTAAGTGAGAATGACACTTTATTTAAATTAAGTTAAAATGAATACAAAAATGACACAAGCATATATCTTTTAGCAAAACAATTGTTACATAGGGTTATATAAGTTGGATTTTAGATTATAAATATTCATTAGAAAGCTAAAAAGATTTCCTATATAATGATATTTTATTTATAATTTTTAGACATTAAATAATTTATTTTATTTATGACACAATGATGATGCAGTAATTACTATAATAGTGAAAAATTAAAATAATTGATATTATAAATACCCAAATAAATATAATATGAAACTTTTAATGAATTAAACTAATTTTCTAGGATAATATGATATATTAGGAGTGATTTAATTGACTTTTTTCGAAGTAATAAATATGTTATGAGTTTCACAAAAAATCAACTATTGAATAGTGTCAAAATTGACATAAAAGAGTTCTTAAAACAAATATTATATCATTAATTGATATTAAATTACTAAAAATCTAAGGTTCGGCCAAGATACTTATATTATGATAGGTTAATAATTAATGTACCACTTGGGGGTCGCTTGGATGTATATAGTAAGTTTATTAACCATATTATATAAAATTACAAAGAGACATTGAAAAAGTGAAACTAATTAACTTAGAGTTAATACTTAAAGATAAGGTTAATATAAGTACCCAAACCTGTATAAATTCTATTGGTTGAGTGGTTTTCGACCTATCCCCACCTTAACCTTTGAATAATAAGCTTTGGAGCCATTAGAAACCGAATATGAATTTATTATAAATTAATATTTCTAGCTTTTCCAAAGCTGCCCCTCACCCCTCTTATAAAAGGGCACTCCTCCTTCTCATTTCTTCACACCTCAAAAGCCTTTTGGTTCGGCCAAACTCTGCCCAAATACTCTCCCAACATCCCTCACTACAACCTAGGGGCCTTAGTTTGATCAGAAAGCCAACCTAAGGAGCCCTTTTGATCAAATCAAAAGGAAGAACCCGAAGAAGAGGTAATGTTTTCACCACCCCTTTTCCAAGTTCATTTCTTCTTCCACTTCTTCTTCCTTTGTTGTTACCATTCTAAAATAATGACTCCAGTATCATTTATATACTGTGATGTTATTATAAATATGGTACAACCATATTCAGTTTTCTATCCACCCTTTTAATAACATGTCACCATACGTGCGTACGTACGGCTAACCGTCTCCACGTCGTGGTGTAATTGTTATTCAATATATTATTATTTGGATGGGTATAATAATGATGTGTAACTCATGTAAATAATAAATATAACATATTAATGATTCTGTATATATGATATACCATCCATTTATATATTATTTTAATATCAAAAGAATGATATTGTCGCTCGTGCGTACGTACGGACTACCATCTCCACGAACGCGATGAGATTCATTCTCCATCGTAACCATTAAAGTATAATTATCATTTTATGATTTAAAAATGATGTTTAAGGACTTGATATCATTCTGGATATGAATAATATACAACCTATCCTTTACAAACATGTCTTACATAACAAAACATATGAAAGAAAACAAGTAAGTTAACACCCGAAACAACGATAATACTAAGATATTATTATCAAATCAATATTAAAAGATCATATATGATATCATATTAATGTATATGATTCTTGTATAATTTAATAACAATTATTTCACCATTATACAGGAGTTTAACCTACCACAACCAAGGAAAAGTACAAGGTAAGGGTTATTTCACAATCTCTTCATTATCCGAGGTTGTATATACGTAATAATCTACTGGGATCTCTTTATCATTTACATCCATGTTTTCTTAAAAATGTATTTCAAAACATTTTTACTATTTACAAGAATATGGGTTAAATTTATTTATACCCTTGTTTGACTTTTTATAAGAGGTTTATAAAGGAATCTTTCCGTCGTTTTCAAAACAATGTCCTTTTTAACCTTTTCGACAGAATTGAGGTAAGAATGTTTTTTTTAACTTATACGGCGGGTGCGGTTATTTTCCGCCGTTATAAAATCATAGAAGCTTTCCATACAAGCTTATAAGAATATTTTCAAAGAAATTGTTTTATTTTATATGTATCTTAAATGATTTCAAAATAAAAGGAGATACTTCTTTAAAAAGAATTTTGATTTCATCTATGTCAACATCCTTTGATGGATTTTAAGATTATTTGAAGTTGATTTATTATGATACAAAACTTCCATATTCTATTGAAGGTTTTGTGATATGTTTGACTGTGGATGTGCTATTTTTATACCATTCATAGTTTATGGTGAAATTATTGACATTTCGTATGCTAGTTTTAATATGAATGTTTATGTTATGTTCAAACCTTTTCATATGGGAATGCATTGGACTTAATAAGTGACGGGTGGAGCCCGCTATAGCTCCTCGATGCATCGGTAGGTCTCATGAGACAAACTAGTGTCTTGGCACAAGGCCTTGTCAAAATCTTATTTGTAGTCTTGGCACGAGGCCTTGGCTATGTGGTTATGATGGTCTGGCATTATGCATTCCATAATTATGAAAGTGGTTATTGATATTGCATGTGATTATTCGATTAGTAGAATATCCATGTGAACAAGTAAATGGCATTATTTCATTTTACTTTTGCCATACTATGTTGAAGTTAAATTTTAAAAGGCTTTTGTTTTAGTAATTCATTGCCTTAAATGTTTATGCATATTTTGAATGTTCCGCTATATTGTTATCCTTACTGGGCATTTGAGCTCACCCCTTTTCTATGTTTTATTTTTCCCAGGTAGTGAAGAAGTAAATTATGAATGACTTGCAGGGATATTATGAGGGGTTAATAGTGTGGATATGAAGACTTTGTTGTTGTAGTAGTTTTTCACTTTGAAATGTAATGTAAAACTTTATGATTATATCTAGTGTTTCCAAGGCTACTAAACCAATCGGTATTTTGGGATTTGATCTTTCTTGTGATCATGCCAATGTTACGAAGTAATGCACCGACTCTGGGTAGCTGGGGTCGGGGTGTTACAACATCATACAAATGCGTATGTTTACATAAATTTAAGAATAAATGTTTGGAAAATAAATATTTCCCTAATGTAATCCATAACTTATTTTCCACATAGGAGACAATATATGGAAATTGAAAATTTTAACATTGAAGGGAAAACAAAACGTCGTGTTCTGATTGAGAGTGGCAGAGAACATGGTCATAAGAAATTGATATGTCCCAAATACATAAATCATCAATGATCTAAGGGACCATTTGATTCTTTATAAATGAAGGTAATAGAATTACTTTTTTTCTTTAAGATTGATTACCCAGAGTTGAATAAATTTTTATGATAAAAAACTATCTCTTTTATAAAAATGACCACATCCTCTCAGTGTGAATTCGTCTCTTTCAATTTCATATGTTATTTATAAATATATAGGTGAATTTTTCATTCCTGAGGCATTAAAAAATTATGATATCCAGAGAATGATTGGTTTATATCAGTACAAAATGGTTCATAGATCATATCCAACTGGTATAAATTCTCATAATAAGAGGTAATATTTTATTCTATAAATGATCGAAAAATTTCATAAATTTTTATATTTACTAACCTTCTAAAATATTTCAATAAAATAATTTAAAATTAAGGTATATAACTTTAAAAAACAATATAATCAGTATTCCATCAAAAAAACATGACATAAATAATAATTTTCACGCACCAACATGTGAAAACCATTATCATGTTCTATCTTGAAAAATGGTAACATATATCGTTTTATAATACCATATAAATAATAGAAAATATATAAAATATTAACTCTTTAACCATACAATGAATATATTATCTCAATTTTTAAAAAACCATGTCATTAAAATATTAAATATCTCTATGTGTATAAATATTATCACATTTATCATAACACATAATCAAGCATCTATTTATTATTTTATTATTCAAAAAATTCACATATATTATGGGTTATCCATTCCTTAATCACTATAAAAAATCTTAAACCTTTCATGGTTTGTAATAACATTAAACATATGCTTTCAATTCAGTATGTAGAAACAACATTGTACCAGTCCTTAGATATTCCATTATACTGTAATACCTTAAAAGTATTTCTCCGTCATTATTCATTAATTACAATACATAGAAATCTAATAATTCAACCACATAATTAAATGAATCCACATTTCCAATAGTGGTCACATGAGAATTCCCATTAAATATTTCTTCAAGAGGTTGCTAATGTTGATCACCAAAATAAAACCATATATTTGGGAACACATTATAAAAAATCCAATTTTCTCTACACATGATTCATTGATGTATTGGGGTGAGGGGGTGAAAACATTGTATCGTTCTCTATTATATCATCATTCGATATCATTTTCCAATTTCTTCTAAATTCAAATTAATATGAACTTATTTACCACACTAAAAAAATATATCATTCCCCTTATGACAATGTCCTCCATGTCTCATTATACAATTTGAGAATAATGGAAATATCAAATTATATTTTAAATGGTTTTAATGTTATTCGTTATTCTCTTATTTCTATTTCTTGTCAATAAAATAATATTGATATGTATCTCTAACCTCTATTTCCACCATGATAGAACAACACTCTATCTCTTCATCTCTATTTAATTGTCTTTTGAAAAACTCCCTTGAATAGTTGGTATTAAGACAATAAGAAATATATAAGACTTAAATTCACGTCGGGTGTTAATACCAGAAGTGTAACTTGAATTTATTGTATAATAATACTCATAATTATAAACAAAATCATCTTCCCTTCTCATTAATTCAAGGAACTCACTATCAATATTTGTTTAAGGTTTTTTATGAATGTAATTAAAGATGAATAAGTTCTTAATATCACCCCAATCCATGGGTTCAATTTCATACTACGTCCACAAATTCTTGATTAGAGTCTACCACTAGTCCGCTCCTCCTTCAAAATAATATATAACCTAATTAAAACTTTCATTTCCTGAACATCGAAGGATGAAAAATATATTTTTATTGGTTCTGATCTATTTTTCAGAAACAAGTGGATCAGAAGACCCATATAGGAAGCTGTAAATTGCCTCATGAATGACTTAATTGAATATTATTCCATCCTATTATCATTTAGAATTCTTGAATGATTCATAACTTGTGTGATTATACTGATATATTTATTAATTCAAGCTACCATAACATCGGTTTTCTACGTTGGACAATCATCACATTTCCTATTTCAATAATCATTAAAATGGTTCCTTCAACATCCAACCGTTGAGTAAAACTACTATATAATAATACTAACACTATTAATAGTTAGAAAACCATATACAAAAATTAATTTAATTTAAATCTATAACTCATTTCATTTAATCCTGGGGTTTTTTGGGATATTTAAAAAATTTCTAGGATTGTAATCTATATATTGACTTATCCTTAAAGACATCCCTAGGCATATACCAAAAAATATCAAGAGCTAAATTTTTAATGTTTCTCATCTTTGTTTCAAATGGGGGACTAATCCTTTTCTCTGAAACCAAATTTTATAACCCTAGCATAATGTAAATTGACCTTACATCTTTTTTAACAAAATTTTATATTTTGAACAAAAAAATTCCTATTTATTTCCTTTTGAATATTTGAAACATAAATAAATGGTTCATTACCCGACTACTTTTTCTACAACATATTTAATCAAAAGAAGATTCCTTTGGCATATCATACATAATAAAATTCTATTTATCATGGTCCAATGAAACCTTAGAATCACTGAGTTCAGATTCTAATTAAGGGTAAACTTGGTTGATACGTAAAGATAACCTGAACACAAGGGTACAATAAGGTAAGAATAACATTTCAAGATCATACCCTACAAATGAAGAAAAAAATAAATGAGTCATTTCATAATTATTGGATAATCACAAGATATAGATTATAAGGGAGTCAACAAAATAATCCATTAATTCATCTCATAGAAATATGACATGGAATTTTGGATAAAAAATAAGTAAATAAAATCATTTCAATGGTAGTAATGTTATAAAATACAAAACCAAATTAGTAGTATGGTAAACTCCACATAACATCTTGGTAGTCATGGTTCACTCCCATGACCATCTTATTTGTGAATATTCACAATTTAGACAATTTTAGCGTAACTTTTTTAATTAAAAAACCTTGTTCAACCCCTGTTCCATCCATGTATATCTCATGATATACAAATATTTCATAATTGGAGGGAGATATATGTCTCACACATAACATAATTTAAATCACACATTTTTGTTCCATAATAACATAAATCCTTTTTCATATCAGATCCCATGGAATAAAATTGGTTTTATAAACATCATTCAATTATAACATCACTCATGGAAAAAATGGGCTTCATAAATATCATTCAATCATAAATATAATTTATTCTAATAAAGTTTAATAATGGTCGAATTGATGAATATCCCTAGTAAAACAAAATCTACATAAAGTATTGTTATTCTTGCTGGAAAATTATTTTGATAAATGACTTGGAAAAAATTATTGCGTAAAATATAAATTCTTATTTCGAAATGTTATCTTTTCATAAAATAGTTTTCAATTTTAAATGAAATTATTTTCATTGAAAAATACATTTTATGATTTTATTGGATGTTTCAAATAATTAAGGGTTTATTATGGTGGTATATTATATTCATGATGAATATTATTTATTAAATAGATTCTTCTCATTCATTTGGTAGAAAATTCATATATTTCATTGTTTGGAAAGTGAAACAAATATTTTGGAAAAAAACCTATAAGGGAAAGTAAAAAATGGTTAAAATGAATTTAAAAATAAAAAGTATAATAATAAAAAAAATTATAAAACATTATTATTGATGATAAATATTCCCCAATAGATAAATAAAATAAAACCTTGCAAACAATTGATGAGTATGGGAAATAAATACACATTACATAATAGTATGTATTATTATATTAACCATGAATGGAATAAAATTTACAGATATGAAAACACCAGTATATTCTTCATGATACTTGGAATATAAATTCAGGGAATGTATATAAACCACATAGAAGTTACTAATTGTGAATAAGTCATTTCTCTAAATGAAATAAAGGTGAGACTAATATATCATACCTTATGTCTTGAATTAATTTACACATGATAAAACATCTTGTATAATTGAAATTTGTTTATTAAAAATCTACCATATAATACAAGTCAAATATATATACATATATTATATATATAACTTACTTATGATCTAATTTTACTCATTAAATAATAATTCCATGTCAATTTTTCACTTCATGTAATATTCATTTTGTTTTTTTGTTGATGTCTTGACTTGTAATCAATTGCCATTCTACATATATTATGACTTATTAAACCCCATAATGATAATAATTAAAAAAGTTTCTCATTTTTATTTATTATATAAGGAATCCTAGTTATTCAATAAAAATTGAGATACAGAATAAAATACATTGTTAGTAGATATGATTGGCCATTCATACGCCTGAATGTTGTTTTCATTTTCATATAGGTGTAAAATAAAGAAAACATGTGATATATTATCCTTATAGAGTAAATTTTTATATATAACATATATATTTCTTAAATAAATCCTTATTTTTATCCATGTGAAATTTGGAGAATGACAAATCATATCGCATCATGGAGATGGCAATCCATACATACACACGAGCGATGTAATCATTATAAAAAAATAGATATGTGGTAAAAAGGTGGACATGAAATTATCATTTCATAAGTAAATTTATATCATAAATATAAAATATAAAAAATAAAACTATCATAATTTACACTCATAAAATATATTGATGGAAAATTAATTGTATCAATACATGGTGATGGTATGTCATTAGTGTACACGAGTGAATCATCCCTTTTTTTGTATAAATTTAAATGAAATGTTTAATGGCGTGTTATTAATAAAAATAAAATGATCGAATATATAATATTATGAATTAATAATTTTATGATATATCAATGATTTATATGAGGTATGTTAGTGTAGAAAATGTGAGTGTTTGGTTAGTGTGATTACGTCTTCTTCAAATATTTTCCTTTAGATCTCCACTGAACGACTCTAGAGTTGGAATTTTTGGAAGAACATATCCTTCATAATGAGCCCAGGGAAGTGGAGAATATAATTTTGAAAATATTTCTCCAGATTCAAGGCTCAATGGGATGTAACGAAGTGAGGGAGTAGGAAAAAATTTATAATTTATGAGAGGGTCAGTTTTGGAATCTCAACAAAAATTAATTTATAATAAGTTGATACTCATTAAAAATAACTAAAAATTAAAAAAAAACTCTATGATATCATAAGACAAGGTATTTATATCATCAGCCAATAAATGTTATACAGGTTGTTTTATAATTTCGACCATATCTTTTTTATAAACCCATAGTTATATTATTTAACTTTTTTCTATCAATGTAATGTTATTATGTTTAAGTGGAATTAATTTTGATGTATAAATTTGAATATGACCATAAATTGTAAATTACTGATATTTTCTAATATATCTAATCCCCATGCCTTTATTTATTTTTTAGTCTTTTAAAATATTATAATAAAATAATAATTTCGTCAAATATCATTAGGGAAAATGTTTACACCATTAATTATTTGTCTTCCTAAAAATATTATAATAATAAAAATCATCAAAATAACTTTATTAACACAACCCGAAAGTTTAAAATTTATGTTGAATTTTTTTATATTAACTATAGAATATTTAACTTATTTTTTTATTTTTTTATAACTTTTATTGTTATTTTATTTTAATTTAAATATTACTCCATCATAATTAAATAAACCATTAAGGTATTTATTTATTTCCTGAAAATTAAAAAATGAATACCATGAAAATGGAAAACATTAAATCACAAAAATAAATATTTATAATTTAATTGGAATTTTGTTTAAACATATATTAAAAATTATATTGTAGTAGAAAATATGATTATAACATCATCATCATTTCTTCAAAAAATTATATTAAATGTATTACTCACATCTAAGAGGATTAAATATTTTATAATATTATATCCATTGAAATATTTGGGTTAACTAAATGAAATTAGAATAAGTTTTAGAATAATATTCTATTTTTTATTACATTTTAACCTTAATCACCTGATTTATCTTTTAACTTTTTAGTAAAAAATATATAATTTTACTATTCATAATGCAAAAAATTTAAAAACCTTTTTTAATATTTAATAACCTATAAATAGAATAATTTCACCCATTTTTTTAGATTAAAATCAATTTATATAAAATAAATAATTTAAATATATTCTTTTTGATGAGGTGATAAAATATGTTTTTAAAAATAAAAAATGGAAAGGATTGGATCATCTTATTGTCTATATTCAATGTTATATTGATCCGAATAATGTAATTTCGATTAAATGATAAAAAGATGTTCTAAATATGTGTTATATCCAATCAAAAAGACAATTTAACACTATAATGTATTTTGATGTAAAAAGATATTTTGAATTAACATTATGTATGATTCTCTATTTATCAAAACATTAAACTTATATGAAAAATACAAAAAATTTGATCGAATGAAAATTTATATATTATTTTTAAAAATAATGTTTTTATTTTTTAAATTATAAAATATAAAATTGTATAAAATAGTATTTAACATGGGTGTTCGATTAAACGTGAATAAAATTTCCCTTTTAAAAAAATTATTTTTAGGAATAATATTGGGATTATATTAACTTGTTATTATACATTATATTAGATGAACATCAAAAACATTTTATCGAGTATATAACATAACTAATTTGTTATCATCATTCACTAATTATAATTAATTAAATTTATTAAGACAATTATAAGGCCCCAGCCTTAAACCTTATATAATCTTGAGTTATTACAAGATACACATTGAGGATCTTTTCGGGTTTAGAGTTTTAGAGAATTAGATCATAAAACTTGCATTACATTCCACATATAAACAAAGTGGTTACATAAAGATAGTATTCTTCATTCCCATCAATGGAAACACATTTAAAATAAAACATGGATTATTTCTTGACACATCCTTGACTCTATCGCCTTATCATGTACCTTTCCCTTGACCTGTGAAAAACATTTCAAAAACTTGGGATGAGCATAAAAACTCAGTATGGGTTATAAAAACATGGAAAGGAAACATGGGTACATACATACATAAGAGTGAAATCATACTTTACCAATAAAACATAATCACTTTAACATACCTCATCAAATCATGAATAAATCATAGAAATCATAAGACATAAAGGTAACTTGAGGCATTCATAACATTCTTACGTAGGGAGTAACCCTCTTGTTTACGTTTGGAATACCCATCATAGTATATTCCCTAAAATCTCTTCGGAGAAACCTTAACGTTTCACTCCATCGCGTTACCCAATGCATTGGAGATCTATAACGGGCTCACCCGCCCTTAGTTTATCACGGAACCACCCATCTTCATAATAATGCCCAAGAACCATAACATAATCATATCACATAAAACATGTATAAAGGAAACATAAAATTTCCACATTTCAATCCCGAGATATCAATACAACACATTGATATAAAAACATTATGAAAACCATTTTCAATACTAAAATAAAAGAAAATTAAAAAATGGTATTTATTTTTCTTTTAAAAAGAAGGTATGGATTGTAGAGGAAGCCGAAACTCAAATAACGGTTACGACGGCGGAGAAGTCGTTGTTGCCGCATACGTACGACAAAAACATTCCCTTTTGTCATTTAGTAAACGCTTCGTATAAAAAATATTCCTTTTTAATAAACGTAAAAGTCAAAGGGGTTTATACACCGTATAAAAGAAAGTTGTGTATAAAATAAAAAATGCCTCAACGAAAGGAGATTGAGACGAAGTCCCATACCTCGTATCCGACTTGACACGACCGTTCTTTAATCTCCTGAATAATAAACTTGAGTTAATATCTACTTGCTTATGAACCTTTTTCATGTTCATTATTCCTTTTATACCATGTTATGAACATCATGTAATCAGTTAAGTTAATAATGTTCATTTTGTCGGTATTTGGTTCTTAAGTCAAAAATAGACTTCTTACACATACATGTTGTTAATATGGTCAAAGTTAATTATATCCAGAATCGTATTCATGATGAAGATATCATATATGTCATATATATCCAGTACATACATTCATTTATAATATTACATAACCATTTAGAGGTAATAAATGAAATGCACCATTCATGGAGACGGTAAGCCGTACGTACGCATGAACGCTACTTTCATTTCTATTTCGTATTTTATAGAATGGAATCATAATTATATAAAGGTATATTATAATTCCAGTATAATATCATATATAACATCATAGTTCCATCCTTTATATGTCCCACATATGGTATTTAACGAATCAAATCACTTTGAGGGGGCGGTAGTCCGCACTTCTTAAAATGAAGATATCGTGTTTACCCATAATGGAAACCATAAAGGTATGACCATACTGAAAAAAACAGAAGCTTAAGGAAAACATAAACATATCATATATCATATATAAAAATAGTGACATCATAATGGCCACCTTTGAAGGTGTTAAATGAGTATTGAACAATCATCGTTTCAGGAGGCAGAATTTCGCCATCCACGGAAACCGTATGTTCTTTAACCATTTGATGTAGTTGTGTGAGAGTGTAGCTCAAATAAATATTATAAAAACATCCTTGTATATTGAAGATACTGGTTTTGTTACAAAATAAGTAAATAAAAAGAGTTTAGGGGGTTGGAGAAGCAAAATAAAACAAATGAACATGAGAGAATGAATTACCTTTAAAAGTGTAACTCCTTTTGATTTGAGGCTAAAGGATTCCGTTGAAAGGATTATTCCCAAAAGGAATCCTCTAGGATGAGGAGAGGGATGTGGAGAGAGTAAATGGGCAGGGGTTGGCCGAGCAAAAGGCTTGAGGAGTGTGTGAAATGAGGTAGAGGTGGGGGCCTTTTATAAGAGGAGAGGAGGGGCACTTTTGGAAAGTAAAGAAATATTACTTTATTTGAAAATTTGTTTCGGTTTCAAAAGGGCCCACATTGATATAATTCGTGGATAAGGTGATAAGCCTTAGAAATCCACTCATCCAATAATTTTTGGACATGTTTAGTTCATAGATTTTACATTATCGTTCCATTTTATTTAAATCGTCAAATAATGATGTCATCGCTGCATTATTATTATGTCATAAATAATTTAATTTATATAATGTCTAAAAATCATAAAAAAAATACTATGATGTAGGAAATCTTTTTAGCTTTCATATTCCTATTTATAATCAAATATTTGATCTTTATAACCCCATGTAAAAGTTTTTTTCGTAAAACATATTATGTTTGTGTCATTTTTACTTTTACATTCAATAAAAAGTTATTTATGTCATTTCCCAACCTAAATGTCCCCATGGGGTCCCCAAGTTGACCCATGGCTTGTATTGGTCGGCCATGACACAAATAATAAGGTTGGGACATGTGTCTAGGTCATTTCATATTATTAAAGCATTATTTATTCCTTAAACTATACTAATTACCACTAATCGCGATTAAAAACTTAATAAGTTACTATTCACCAAAAAAATATTTTAATCTCATTGAAACACATTTTACTTCTTAATGACAACCATGTATGTCGGATTTTCAAAATTCAATACACATTAGTGGTAAACAGTCATTTAACTGAAAAATCAGTTTGCTTGATTACCACTTAGTGGTTTCACTATTCATCAAAAAATGAAGTTTTTCAGAAAATTACCAAAAAATCCACCCTAAGATATATTTGATATTCCGAATTCAAAAATGAAGTCTATTTTACAAAATTCAAATCATATAAGTCACATTAATTAATTTAATAATTAATTCCCGCTGCCAGAGAAAATAGCGTGTTTTTACAAAACAATAAGTATCAAAAGATTGACACCAGTTTAAGTCTAATTTCAAAGTAAAATCGATTCCAATGACCACCATTGGATAAAATTGTAAAAATATATTCTAATTTCACTTCAAAACCAATTCAAAATATAATCTAATCATATAAATAAATTAGATTAAAAAGCATTTTTGATGTAAAATGCAGTATTTTTCACTATTCATTAAAAATGAACATTGTCAGAAAAATACCAAAAATTCACACAATGTAAATTTTGATGTCCCAATCATAAAGGATAATTTTATATTGACAAAAATAGTTTACAAAATTTTCAAAATATTGATTCAAAAATGGTTTGCCATTAAAAGGCAGTAAAATAATCTTTTAAGAATATTAGTGTATTCCATGCATAAGATTGTATTTATTTTCATTTTAAGCCTCTATAACACTATCTTAATCATTAATAGACATAGATAAAAATATCTATTATTCATTACTTACTTGGGATGTTACATCCTTACCCCCTTTAGAAAATTGTGTCCCCGCAATTTATTTACTTATCGAATAAATGGGGGTACTTATCCCTCATTGCATTTTCAGATTCCCATGTTGCCTCTTCAATCATGTGGTTTTTTCACAAAACCTTTACCAGCTTAATCACCTTATTTCGTAACACTTTCTCCCTGTGGTCAAGAATCTGGACTGGTTGTTCCTCATAAGATAGGTTCTCTTCCAGCTGAACTACCTCTGGGCTCAAAACATGAGATGGATCTGGCATATACTTTCTCAACATCGAAACGTGAAAAACATTGTGTACCAGAGATAAACTCGGAGGTAAAGTCACTCGGTATGCAACTGATCCAACTCTCTCTACAATTTCGTATGGTCCAATGAACCTTGGACTCAATTTTCCTTTCTAACCAAATCTCATCACACTTTTCCATGGCTAAACCTTGAGAAAAACATGATCACCTACCTCGAAAGATAGATCCTTCCTCCGGTTATCCGCATAACTCTTCTGCCTGCTCTGAGCTGTTATCATGTGTTTCTGAATCAGCTGAACTTTGTCTGCCATCTCTTCTACCAATTCTGGTCCCATCAACTTTCTTTCACCCACTTCATCCTAGAAAGCTGTAGTTCGACACCGCTTCCCATATAATTCCTGAAATGGTGCCATCTGTATACTGGAATGAAAACTGTTATTATATGAAAACTCAACCAAAGAAAGATGTTGGTCCCAACTTCCCTGATAATCCATAAAACAAGCTCGTAGCATATCCTCCAATGTCTAAATTGTTCGTTCTGACTGCCCATCTGATTGAGGATGAAAAGCTGTACTAAAATTTAATTCAGTACCCAACGACTTCTGAAGGCCTTTCCAAAAGTTAGAAGTAAACCTGGGATCACGATCCGATACAATGGAGAGAGGAGCTCCACGTATCCTGACTATCTCTTTAAGATACAAACGGGAAAGTTGATCAAGAGAGAAAGTATCTCGTATAGCAAGGAAATGAGCAGATTTGGTCAAGCGATCAACAATAACCCAGATTGCATTATTACCTCAAGATGTCTTCGGTAATCCAACAACAAAGTCCATGGATATATTCTCCCATTTTCACTCTGGCACTGGTAAAGGCTGAAGCATCCCTTTCAGTAACTGTCGCTCTGCTTTAACCTGCTGACAAGTCAAACACTTCACAGTAAAATCAGCAATATCTCTTTTCATTCCATCCCACCAGTAATACTCCCACAGATCTCTATACATCTTAGTACTGCCCGGATGAACTGAAAACGGAGAACTATGAGCTTCGCATAACAACTCTCTCTTCAACTGTGAATCACAAGGCACACACAATCTCTCCCCAAATCTCAAAACGCAATCATTATCAATGTTGAATTCAGGCAACTTACCTTTCTGAACCAGCTCTACCCTTTTCTGCAACTCACTGTCTTGCTTCTGTGCTTGCTTGATTCTATCTGATAGAGAAGATCTCACTGATACCTGAAACAAAACAGAAGGACTTCCTGCACCAACAACTTCTATGCCAAAGTTCATCAAATCCTTTACCAAAGGATCACGTTCCAAATGCAACATTGTTAATGAAGCATTACTTTTTCGACTCAAAGCATCAGCCACTTTATTTGCTTTTAACAGATGGTAATGAATTGTACAATCATAATCCTTGATTAATTCTAGCCATCTCCTTTGTCTCATGTTTAACTCTTTCTGAGTGAATATATACTTTAAACTTTTGTGATCGGTATATATTTCACACTTTACTCCATACAAATGATGCCTCCAAATTTTTAAAGAAAAAACAACAGCAGCTAATTCCAAATCATGTGTAGGGTAATTTACCTCATGAGTTTTCAACTGTCGTGAAGCATAAGCAATTACCGGATCATTCTTCATTAGGACAAAACCAAGTCCTTTCAATGAAGCATCACTGTATATAACAAACTCACCATTCCTGGAAGGTAGTGCCAAAACTAGAGCATTCACCAATCTTCTTTTCAATTCATGAAAACAATCATCACATTCTTTTGTCCAGATAAACGTAACACCCTTCCGAGTTAGTTTAGTCATTGGACTAGATAACCGTGAAAAATTTCTAACAAACCTTCGGTAATAGCCCGCCAAACCAAGGAAGCTATGAATCTCGGTTACATTTGTGGGTCTTGGCCATTCTTCCACAACTTTTGTTTTTGCAGGATCAACAGTTATTCCATCTTTAGAAACAATGTGACCAAGGAAAGAAATATGTTGCAACCAAAACTCACACTTGCTGAATTTCCCATACAGTTTCTTTTATTTAAAGGTTTTCAAGATAACCGTTAAATGTTTTTCATGCTCCTCTATACTTTTAGAAAACACCAAAATATCATCAATGAAAACCACCAAAAACTTATCCAGGAACTCATGGAAAAATATATTAATTATGTCCATGAATACAGCAGGTGCATTGGTTAGCCCAAAAGGCATTACTACAAATTCATAATGGCCATATCTCGTACGGAACGCGTTCTTCAGAATATCTGCCTCCTTTACCTTCAGCTGATGGTACCCCGATCGCAGGTCAATCTTTGAAAAAAACTGAGCTCCCTGGAGCTGATCAAACAAATCATAGATATGAGGCAAAGGATATTTGTTCTTAACAGTGATATTATTCAAGGCTCTATAATCAATGCAAAGTCTCATAGAACCATCTTTCTTTTTAACAAATAAAACAGGAGCACTCCATGGTGATGTGCTAGGTCTAATGAAACCTTTCTCTAATAAATCTTGCAATTGCTCCTTCAACTCTAAAAGTTCAATTTGTGCCATTCGATAAGGGGGTTTTGAAATTGGCTTAGCATCAGGAACTAAGTCAACAGTAAACTCAACTTCCCGATCTGGTATTATTCCAGGAAACTCATCAGGAAAAACATCTGGATACTAGTTTACCACAGGCACATCATTAATCTGAATAGTTCCTTTATTTTCAATGACGTGTGCAAGGTAACATTCATTTCCATCTTTTACATGTTTCTCGGACTCTTGATATATTATCAAAAGTAAGGGTTCATTCTTGTAAACAAACTGAAAGTCTTTCTGAAAAGAAACATCTTTAGCTCTACAGTCAATCTTAGCATGGTAAATAGAGAGCCAATCCATACCCAGGATAACATCAAACTCTACTAGAGGTAGAACAATAAGGTTTGCAAGTAGGTTCTTTCCACAGATAAGGATAGGAAGATTCTTATAAATTCTTTTTGCCTCAACATTTCCCCCAGGTGTTTTTACCAATAGATCAGGAGTCATTTCTTGAGATGGTATTCCTATTTTACTAGAAAAGGTTTCAGAGATGAAAGAATGTGTAGACCCTGAATCAAACAACACGCTGGCATAATCTGAAAAAACAAACAAAGTACCTGATACAACTTCATTTAATGGCCCGACATCTGCTGAAGTAGTTGCAAAGGATTTCACCACCCCATTATGCTTGTAGTCTAACTGCTTCCCATCACTCAAGCTCTTTGTCGGACACTCATTTGCATAGTGACCCATCTCATTGCACTTAAAACATTTCACTAACTGTAAATCAAATTTGTTCTTACCTTCACCTTGATCCTTTTCAGTGCAATCACGAGCCTTGTGTCCCATCTTACCACATCGGTAGCACTTCCCAGAATTCAGAAGACATTCCCCAGTATGCCTTTTTCCACATTTATCACAAACTGGAAACTTAGTTCTCTTACCATCAGACTTTTTTGAAGAATTCTTACCTTTCTCCTGCCGCCTCGGTCTCTTCTTCTGCTGGTTTTTATAGAAAACTTGGTCATCGGCAAACTCCATTTCCACCTTCTCAGCACATCGAACAAGATTTTCATAACTTTTAAACTCACGAGAAGCTAATTCCCTTCGATAATTTGGCTTTAATCCTGAGTAGAAACGATTGATTTTACTATCATGGTCAAAGATAAAATTTGGAGCATACCTTGCCAATCGAGTGAACCTTTCTTCATAGGCAGCCACTGATTCTTCCTCTTGCCCCAATTCCAAGAATTGGTTTTCCATCCTAAGTCGAACAGACTTAGGAAAATACTTCTCAAGAAACAATCCTTTGAATTCATCCCAGTCAAGAGCATTAATCTCATCGGCGTCCCTGATATTTTTAACCATAGACCACCACTGATCTGCTTCACCCTCCAAACGGTAAATAGCAAGACTAACCTTTTGATTGTCTGAACACCCCATGACATCAAAAATCTTCTCCAGTGCTTTAATCCACCCTTCATCTAGCACAGGGTCAGATGATCCTCTGAATGATGGTGGATGTTGCCTCATGAAATCTTCCACCACTGACATGTTCCTCTGTGGTTGATCTGGCTGATCTCGTGCATGGATACCACCGCCATTTATCGCTTGAGTCAACTGCGCCATTACTCCAACAAACTGTTCAGTTCCAATTCTGACCATCTCAGGATGCTGATTCGGAAGGTTATTTCCTTCTGTATGCCTTCCTAGAACTGCTTCCCTGTGTCCTCTACGGAAAACCATTCTGAAAAAACATGTCTTAGATGAAACAACATGGTAATCTTTAAATGCAATATCATTTCGAAAAAAAAATATTTTTGGATAACCATTTAATAGAATTCTAACTCCTAAAGTTATCTAAATCGACCTTTGATACCAACTATAAGGCCCCATCCTTAAACCTTATATAATCTTGAGTTATTACAAGATACACATTGAGGATCTTTTCGGGTTTAGAGTTTTAGAGAATTAGATCCTAAAACTTGCATTACATTCCACATATAAACAAAGTGGTTACATAAAGATAGTATTCTACATTCCCATCAATGGAAACACATTTAAAATAAAAAATGGATTATTTCTTGACACATCCTTGACTCTATCGTCTTATCATGTACCTTTCCCTTGACCTGTGAAAAACATTTCAAAAACTTGGGATGAGCATAAAAACTCAGTATGGGTTATAAAAACATGGAAAGGAAACATGGGTACATACATACATAAGAGTGAAATCATACATTACCCATAAAACATAATCACTTTAACATACCTCATCAAATCATGAATAAATCATAGAATTCATAAGACATAAAGGTAACCTGAGGCATTCATAACATTCTTACGTAGGGAGTAACCCTCTTGGTTACGTTTGGAATACCCATCACAGTATATTCCCTAAAATATCTTCGGAGAAACCATAACGTTTCACTCTTTCGCATTACCCAATGCATTGGAGAGCTATAACGGGCTCACACGCCCTTAGTTTATCACGGAACCACCCATCTTCATAATAATTCCCAAGAACCATAACATAATCATATCACATAAAACATATATAAAGGAAACATAAAATTTCCACATTTCAATCATGATATATCAATACAACACATTGTTATAAAAACATTATGAAAACCATTTTCAATACTAAAATAAAAGAAAAGTAAAACATGGTATTTATTTTTCTTTTAAAAAGAAGGTATGGCTTGTAGAGGAAGCCGAAACTCAAATAACGGTTACGACGGCGGAGAAGTCGTTGTCGCCGCATACGTACGACAAAAACATTCCCTTTTGTCGTTTAGTAAACGGTTTGTATAAAAAAGATTTCTTTTGAATAAACGTAAAAGTCAAAGGGGTTTATACACCGTATAAATGAATGTTGTGTATAAAATAAAATATGCCTCAACAAAAGGAGATTGAGACGAAGTCCCATACCTCGTAGCCGACTTGACCCGACCGTTCTTTAATCTCCTGAATAATAAACTTGAGTTAATATCTACTTGCTTATGAACCTTTTTCAAGTTCATTATTCATTTTATACCATGTTATGAACATCATGTAATCAGTTAAGTTAATAATGTTCATTTTGTCGGTATTTGGTTCTTAAGTCAAAAATAGACTTCTTACACTTACATGTTGTTAATTTGGTCAAAATTCATTAAATCCAGAATGGTATTCATGATGTAGATATCATATATGTCATATATATCCAGTACATACATTCATTTATAATATTACATAATCATTTAGAGGTAAGAAATGAAATGCACCGTTCATGGAGACGGTAAGCCGTATGTACGCATGAACGCTACTTTCATTTCTATTTCGTATTTTATAGAATGGAATCATAATTATATAAAGGTATAGTATAATTCCAGTATAGTATCATATATAATATCATAGTTCCATCCTTTATATGTCCCACATATGGTATTTAACGAATCAAATCACTTTGAGGGGGCGGTAGTCCGCACTTCCTAAAATGAAGATATCGTGTTTACCCATAATGGGAACCATAAAGGTATGCCCAAAATGAAAAAAACAGAAGCTTAAGGAAAACATAAACATATCATATATCATATATAAAAATATTGAAATCATAATGGCCACCTTTGAAGGTGTTAAATGAGTATTGAACAATCATCGTTTCGGGAGGCAGAATTTCGCCATCCACGGAAACAGTATGTTCTTTACCCATTTGATGTAGTTGTGTGAGAGTGTAACTCAAATAAATATTATAACAACATCCTTGTATATTGAAGATACTAGTGTTGTTACAAAATATGTAAATAAAAAGATTTTAGGGGGTTGGAGAAGCAAAATAAAACAAATGAACATGAGAGAATGAATTACCTTTAAAAGGGTAACTCCTTTTGATTTGAGCCTAAATGCTTCCTTTGAAAGGATTCTGCCCAAAGGGAATACTATAGGATTAGTAGAGGGATGTGGAGAGAGTAAATGGGCAGGGGTTGGCCGAGCCAAAGGCTTTAGGAGTGTGTGAAATGAGGTAGAGGTGGGGGCCTTTTATAAGAGGAGAGGAGGGGCACTTTTGGAAAGTAAAGAAATATTGCTTTATTTGAAAATGTGTTTCGGTTTCAAAAGGTACCACATTGATATAATTCGTGGATAAGGTGATAAGGCTTCTAAATCCACTCATACAATAATTTTTGGACATGTTTAGTTCATAGATTTTACATTATATTTCCATTTTATTTAAATCGTCAAATAATGATGTCATCGCTGCATCATTATTATGTCATAAATAATTTAATTTATTTAATCTCTAAAAATCATAAAAAAACTACTATGATGTAGGAAATCATTTTAGCTTACCAATGACTATTTATAATCAAATATTTGATCTTTATAACCCCATGTAAAATTTTTGTTTCGTAAAACATATTATGTTTGTGTCATTTTTACCTTTACATTAAATAAAAAGTTATTTATGTCATTTCCCAACAGAAATGTCCCCATGGGGTCCCCAAGTTGACCCATGGCTTGTCTTGGTCGGCCATGACACAAATAATAAGGTTGGGACATGTGTCTAGGTCATTTCATATTATTAAAGCATTATTTATACCATAAACTACACTAATTACCACTAATCGCGATTAAAAACTTAATAAGTTACTATTCACCAAAAAATATTTTAATCTCATTGAACCACATTTTACTTCTTAATGACAACCATGTATGTAGGACTTTCAAAATTCAATACACATTAGTGGTAAACAGTCATTTAACTGAAAAATCAGTCTGCTTGATTACCACTTAGTGGTTTCACTATTCATCAAAAATCGATGTTTTTCAGAAAATTACCAAAAATCCACCCTAAGATATATTTTATATTCAGAATTTAAAAATGAAGTCTAATTTACAAAATTCAAATCATATAAGTCACATTAATTAATTTAATAATTAATTCCCGCTGCCAGAGAAAATAGCGTGTTTTTACAAAACAATAAGTATCAAAAGATTGACACCAGTTTAAGCCTAATTTCAAAGTAAAATTGATTCCAATGACCACCATTGGATAAAATGGTAAAAATATATTCTAATTTCACTTCAAAACCAAATCAAAACATAATCTACTCATATAAATAAATTAGATTAAAAAGCAGTTTTGATGTAAAATGCAGTATTTTTCACTATTCATTAAAAAATGAACATTGTCAGAAAAATACCAAAAATTCACACAAAGTAAATTTTGATGTCCCAATCATAAAGGATAAGTTTATTTTGACAAACATAGTTTATAAAATTGTCAAAATATAGATTCAAATATGGTTTTCCATCAAAAGGCAGTAAAACAATCTTTTAAGAATATTAGTGTATTCCATGCATAAGATTGTATTTATTTTCATTTTAAGCCTCTATAACACTATCTTAATCATTAATAGACATAGATAAAAATATCTATTATTCTTTACTTACTTGGGATGTTACAACAATAAAATCATTGTATTTACGATATGAAGAATAGATTACCATATAATCAATTTGTATATATTTTCATTAATAATTAATTGGTAACATGTTAATTTATATAATGAACCATATTTTTTCATTTCAAATTTAATTATATTTATACGTGAAAATGTTTTTACTAGTTAATTATCTTATTTAAATAAAATAATGTGTCACAGAAACACAATGTTTTTGTAATGAAAGTAATGTTGAAGTTGCATTTAATGAAAAACAATAACGAAATAAAAGGTTTTGTGGTCTCTTTTTAGAATAAATATCATCAAAAAAATATCAGTGTATTATATATTTGGTTTCTACATTGTATTAATTAGATGGGTGAAATCACTATTTGTCTACAATTTCATATCGATGGTCATTGATAGATCTTAATAAAGTTGTTTTACATGATCTCGAATAGTTGGACAGGGTGGTATTCTCTTAGTTTGTATATTTTTAGGTTAGGAAGACCAACATAGTATTCAACTCACTCAATTTGTGTAATAAGTAAATATCAATTCCTACCATCATTCTAGTTGTATTGATGCACCTTCTCATTTAAATATACCAGTTACATTATTCCAGTCTTATGTGGTACTTATAAGAATTTTACGAGTATCAAGAACCTGCTAAATCACTATAAAAAATTGTGGGGAAACTTTATATTGGGATTATTAATTCATTTAAATTTTAAATGTCATCAATTCTATCATAATATTTTTAATTCATAGAATTATTTTGATTATATAGATGTCTATTCCATTCACATATATTGGTGTTCTTTTATTTCTTATAATTCAAAATGTTTTATATTCCCTCAATCTTTTTGGTCAACTTATAAATAAAATTTCTTCATAAAAGTTAAAAATAACCACAATTGATAGAAAAAATTTCTTTATAAATCCACCATTGATTCCAATGTAGTAAAATCATTTATTTTTTATAAATGAACCCTAGTGAAGGTCACTATGTTAAATGAATTCATTAAAAATTTTATCTAGAGTTCTAGTATTCTTGAGTGGAATATGGACACCATGTTATAGAAAATAAGGTGTAATTTAAGAAAAATTGATGGTATGTTTATTAAGATCATTATAATCAAAAATTAATATTTGAAAGCCCAATTAAATTAGAATCATATTAATAAAAAATTTATGGTCATGTACATCTTCATATGCATATTTATTGATCGACTAATGCAATGAAAAATAGTATATGTAGGTTCATCCTTTTTAACATAAAATAAAAAAATAATATATAAATAGCATGGCTTGTTCTAGATGGATCTACACTTAGAATTAAACATTAAAATTCCTTTTAGATAACTTCATTTTTACTCCACCACATGCTGCTTTTAATCCACCGAAATCATCTTTGGATCCCTAACCTTCAAATAATGATTTTTTAGATTCACTTCTTCTAACTATAGAAGATATAATCAATGATATCATTTGAGATCACACCTTTTCCCCATAGGATGACATGGTTAACTGGGAACTCGGTAGTAATGGAATCCTAAATGGATTCCATGAATATCATTATACTAATTCAGTTTCTAATCCTGATTATGGTTAGAGTAAAAAAAATTACATGCGTTCAATCATGCCTTCATGATTTACCCTGTTATGGAGATTAGCCCAAAATAATCATCCAAAAGAATCATTCATAAATTTTTTTGGTGTATCTATCTGTATCATTTACCATTTCTATTTCAAACGTAGAGAATATTCAAACCACCTCTTCCTCCGGTAGTCCATAGCTTCTCTATTGTGGAATATTGTTTATGTATTGTTTGATGTTCCTATTATTATCATTTCCTCATTGATTTCACTTTTTTAGTGTTTTTATGATTCATTATCTCCAAATTTCACTAATTTTATTCATGTATAAATGGGAGAGGTACTACATCTCATTTTTCATGGCCATAATTCCTTTATTCAAAGTAAAACCAATTACTTATTTCATTCTGAAATTAGTATTTTATGTGTTAGCATCCTAGAATCTAGTGTTCTTAAAAATTATTACTCAAAAACAAACCTTATTTCTCTATTTTAGGGAGGTTAGTAATTGGAAGGATTATGAAGCTTCCATTTGGTTCCTAGGATCATTTCTGGAATATTCCTTACAATGTTGGATGAATCTAAATTCATATTGTTCTTTGAATGTGATCCCTGATACCATGTAATTTGGTGTTGTATACCATGATTATATTAGGAAATTTCATTTATACTATAACACATAATATAGATTGGTTTTATTACCTAAATCCTAAATTAATTGTGTTATTCATGAAGTCACCTTTGTGAAATCAAAACTCTTGAATAATCATTTTCTAGGAAGTGAACTCACTGGCATTGTTAACTCAAAAATAAATAGTGTGTTCTATGTCTCTTGGTGGATCAAAAATAAATGGATAAAATATTGGTGATTATTTGAATATTGAATTCTTTATGTCATTCTTGAAATCATGTTTGAGACATCCAATGGATGGAATCATCTGGGGCTGGAAATTTACACCACTTATATTGTTAAATCCATAGTAAATGGAATGTTTTATCACTCATAGAAAATCACAGCTTGATGTATGGAATGTATATTATATCTCAATGAATTAATGTACATTATCATATACCAATGTTCGGATGCAAATTGCGGGGAATATGGTTTCTTTGTCAATGGGATAGGTTCGAGTCTCATAGGTATGGATGATCATCCCTATGAATTGATCCCTTCTTATGATATAGATTGTAGTAAAATCATTTTTAGTCACCATTAATTTTTTTACAAATAAAATTTCCATGTCCACTACGAATAAGGAACAGTTGAAAAAAATTATTATACAAATCATTGGATTTTATCATTTCAATTTAATAGATTTTTCTAATAAAATTTCTCAAATAATTTCATCAATTCCATCATTTTAAAAAACCATTACAAAAGTTCCAATTTATTTTTAATTGGTATTTTCTGAAAATTTTACAAATTAAAATTCAATAATAAAATCACATGAATTAAATGTTTTGTAAATAAAATGATATCAATTTAAAAAACATATGAATACCATGAATTCAATAATATGATAAATTTCAAATGTAACCACCATATATTAATCAAATATAATTAACTGACACCAACAATGGGTTCCTCAAAGAGAGAATGAATCAAATATTGGTCATGAAATCATGTATATAATCTAGTTTAAATAAAAATATATCTTGATTCATCAAACACAAGATAACCGATCAAACTCTATGGAGTAATGAATGAGTGATCAAAAGAAACTATTAGACCAGATATCCACTTACCAATGATGAATTAGATCTCCCTCTGAATCATTAATTCAGTAATAATTCAGGCTAGAGGATCCAAAATATCATTTAGGGGGCCTCCTAAACCCTATAAATAAAATTAGGGTTGGGAATGGAGATTGTGAATCATAATCATTAAATATGGAATTTTTAAATCAAATTTATGAAAAATTAAATCATGGAAGAAGGATTCCCAAGAGAGGGTTTCATGGTTAGAAAAACCCTATGAACTAACCATATTCCCCTACTAAATGGGTTTCATTATTTCTTTTTATTGGGAACATGGTTTATTTTTATCATGCACCATCTTAAATAATTGTTTTCGATTGATTCCAATAGGTTTGGAAGGTCGGACTACATAGTTTGGATGGACTATATCCCCACCTACAGTGCCCCATCAATGGGTGCCTATAATGATGGTAAAAATTGTATGTTTCTTATGAAGAAACACATGGTATTACCCACACATTAACCAACCCTGCATATCCCAATGATCTTGCAATATTCTCTAAAATTTTCCAGAAAAAAATACAAAATAAGACTCATTGAAAGAATGATACAAACTATGGTTGAGGAGTATGAGAAAACGCTCATGAGACATATCAATTCCCATATGATCATAGTCTATATAGTAGAAAAATTAATAAAATATTGGACAATATAAATTTAAACAAGAAAGGTATATTATTAATATTATTTCATATATATAAATGGTGACTTCACCCTTAACTGATTCTTGTTATGTTTTGTTTATTATAATTATATTGGACACATTCATTACAACTCTCTATTTTTCATTGAGAATTAATTTTATTTTCCATTTATATATATTCTCTTCCCACAAATTTATTACTACAAGGAATCTGTTTTATGTGTTATTTAAGATGACCTTTGTATTTAACTTTCCCTATTTCCAATAAGATGTTTTCATAACATTTTTTGATATGGGATTTCATCATTTGTAATTTAAAATTCCACACTTTTAGAACTGAGATCAAGATCAAAATTTTGGGGATTAAAATTCCATATAGGAGGTATATTTAATCTACCATGATTTTAAATGAAAAACTATATTCAATTCATACAAAATACACAACATCAAGGGTAAACAAACCAGAGATGTTATTATTTAAATATTCCCATTATAACCAATCCATTAAATTAGACTATATGAATTGGATTTAATACATTCGATATATATATAGATATATATAATGGTTATAATCAATAAAAATGAGATGGATAATTCTTACAAAAGTAGAACTAAATTTTTAGTAATGCCATTTTATTCTTGATTTATTTGTTTTCATTATAAATATTTTGAATTTATTTTTTGGAGAAAAATATAAAAAAATTATGAATATTTGTGAAATTTTATTTTAAAAAATTTATCATTTTATAAAATAATATTAAATTAAAATGTGGTAATTTTTTTTATTTTTTCTTATAATACTTATTTATTGTATAATATTAAAAAATAAATCTTTTTTAAGTAATATTTTCTATTAAAGTGTTTATAATGTAAAAATGTATTATTGAATTCTTTAAAATTGTAGTTGTAATTTTATAGTTTTTCTAAATGGAATGAATCATTAAATTTAGGATAAAAGTATTTTAAACATACTTATTTATGTTTCTGAAATAGTTATAGGATGTTTGGGGAGCATCCATGGATCATTGAGATCCTAAATCTATGAATTTTGATGAATAGTATGGGCCACATGGTATGAAAAAACCGTGTCCCCTATCTTACAAGGTTTCACTATATCGTGCAGCTATATATAGTGGATACCGAGTTGATGCACTATTTTCCTATACCCATGCAACCCCAGGCACATATACAGGATAGATTCAACAAGATTGGTATTGTGTATTCTCACATGGGTTCCACACGGTTAGATATATCATACACCAAACCGTGTAGGGATCCCCATTATAGTAGTGTGTTTCACATTAGTGGTGCACAATTTTTCCAACCATTGGTTCAAACTGTGCATATCAATCTATGAGGCTGAATTTACATTTTCCATCTTATACGGATTTAAACCCTTCTTTATTATTTGATTATTTTTTATAGAGGATTCTTCTTATCCTCCCACATATATAAGATCTCCTCCCACTTAATTTGTGCATCATGTTCCCTCATCTATATGATCATTTATTATCACTCAATCCGAAGAAATAAGAAGCTAGATGTGACGTCATGAATCGAATTTATGGTATTTCAAGGTTTCTCCTCCATCGGTTTTTCTATAACATTGCAAGAATGGTTTCCCCATTTTTTGGAATTTTATAATTTCTCTATTTTCTTCAAACCAAGATTGAATAAATGGTTTATTTTAGATGATGTAATCTCTATTTGGATAAGGTTGGTTGGTTTCACTCACTCCTTTACCCATGTTTTTTTCATTAAAATGTGATGTTTATCCACAATTAGGACCTTTTTTACAATTATTTTTTTTTTAGAAAATTCACTTGATAGATTCCTAATTATTTAGGAAATATATTAGTATAGATTAATCCTCTAGGGATGATATCCTAGGATAAGGACACCTTGATTGGTGTTCCATGCCTAAAAGGATCTATTCCCCTTATTCAATTTTTCTTAACAACCTTGTGAGTCTTTTTTATTATAATTATCTTTAATCGATTAATTTTTGTAAATTTTTTGATGAGAAATATCTTAGGACCCTATAAACACGTTTCATGAATGAAATTGATGATTTAATTGAATCTACCAATATGAAAATTGGACATAATTCCATAAATCATATTCCTATATAAATTTTTTCCAATGAAATTGGGTGAAAAAATATTCATAATATTGTCGACATTCTAGAATTAAATGTAAGGGATTTTTCTTTTTAAATAATATATATGTTTTTATTGTTTAGATATCGTAACCTTAGAGATGTCGGTGAAGCCAAGGGTTCTGAATGATGGTCCCCTTGGATTAACTCTTGTTATTTATTTTTATGATAGTATATGGATTTTAAACATGCTTGGTGAGACCCCAGCTATTCAAAGAAGGGCCTCACCGAGCATTATATATTTTTACTTCTAGATGTTTGACAGCAGCTCCCATGAGTAGATCCATTAGATTATCTCTAAATATTATGGGTTATACCTTTCCATGAGAGAGACATGGGGAACTAAATGTAATGACATGTACATTCTCTAAGGGTAGTAAATGAATTTTCACACCATTATGGATGAGACATATGGTACATCACTCTTAGGTCATCATGGAATGACTCCTTGTAAATTATTATCTGATGATCCACTCATGTGATACATGGAATGTCACATTTTTAAATCTATAGATGGGATTAGGGTTCCTCACTATATTTTATAATGTCGAATTCAAAATTAATTAAAATAAGATAAATAAATTATTTTAAAATGAGAAATTATCCTCTAGTGTTAGAAATATATGGACACCTCCTCCACGCCCAAAAACCAGATTGGTGAAATTCTATCACCTTGAACCGTATACATATCACTTCAATTTTCTAGGTACCATTGATTTAAACATACAAGCATATTTGTAATTAAATTAATTGGATGGGTACCCATGTAAATGGAAATCCAATTCATTAATTTATATAATTCAAATTTTCATTTAATTACAATTGAGCATTGAATATATTATATTTCATGAAATGGAATGTCCTCAACACCATAGGTGAAGAACTTATGGGATTGTATCTTACACCCTCCATGGGTTCTTTTGGTACTTATGTATACTTTATGGTTACATGTATAGAAAATGAGATGAATACATCATCCAATACATGATTAAGATGAATTAAATTGATAGAGTTGGGAGAAGATGATCGAGCCTCTGATTTCAATTCTTTTGATAGTATTTCAACTTCATCTTATTGTATTTATTACCCTTTATAGTCTTGTATTAGTTTCAACATCTATCTACTAATACATATATTTCATCCATTTCATATTGTGTTCCATGTCCATATTATTGTTCTCAACTCTCGTTTATGTGGGAATAGTATTCCCACAGATGTAACAAATCCCCTTGGGCTAGTTTCTAGCCTATTATATTTGGGAACACATGCTTAATATCTTATGACCAACCATCTCAGGACATAATTTGTTGTCATCCAATGCAGGATTATATAATGTTAAATGAGAGGTATTTATATATTTTCAAACCAATTTTTATTAGATAGGATACCATGATATTGGAATTGGATTATCAATATGTTGTTTTTTGTAGCTAACCAACATACCAATGAATCCTAAGTAACTGTGGATGGGTAAATGCTATTATTTTATTCACTTTTTACTCTATCACTAGATATCACCTTTCAGTGAAGCACTTGTTTAGTGTTGTTATTAAGGTTGATATTATTTGATTTAAATTTTTTTGTATGGTACAATGAAAAGATGAAATATTAAAAGTATGTGTAGTACTAGTAATACATTGAATTAAAATTACATATATTATACTATTCCATATCTACTTTCCGTTGAGAATTTCATTGTTTTCCTGTGATTTTTTCAAGTGACTTTATTGTTATGACATGAAGTGTGATTTTTATTCTCTATGAGGGAATAATTTGTTCAATTGACTAATAATGAAACAATGGTTTGTTTGATTGGAATGTGTGAATGAAAATAATATGATCAAACCAAATCCATGGCCTGGTATAATCGATACTAGAGTAATGGTAAGGATACAAGTACATCACATTCCAATTTCAATTTATAAGGTATCTGTGACCTTCTGAATTTAAATTATTTACAAAATTAGTTATATCGCAATTTTAAAAACCAAATAAAATAATAATTAATGTTAAATTAAATTGTTTAATTCATAAAATAGAAGGGACCAATTTTAGGTGATTCATGAGATTTTTTTATAACCCATCCACTAATTGGAAGTAGGTTGGGTCACTTATGATTCTTCCATGGATTGTTCTATTGTGTCCAGAATGTCTCCTAGAGTGTCCTATGAATTTCAGCATGTTGTTTTATCATTCCTTGTACGTTTCCTTCATTATCACTTTCATTATATCTTATAAATATAGTACGAGGAATGGAATTGATGTTTCTTAGTATATTCCACCATGAAGACCTGATTATATTTTCTTAGATACTGGCGATGAGAATAATTTAAAGATTGTGGTCCATGAACCAATCTTGAGACCTCCATTAGTTCTACTAGTGGAACCACTTCTAGAACATCCACTAGTTGATGAGTCTTAATATTTTTGTTAAATTTATATGGATCATGCAATCATTTTTGTGTTCACCTATATCATCCCCATATATAGAAAATATTTCCTTCGAGTTCCAAAAAAAATCATCCTATGACAACCTTGGGAGATGGAGGGGCTCATGAAAATGAGTCATGGTTGAAGGATATGGTGTTTTTATTCTAGTATATCAATATAAATCTCTATTGGATGTCCAAGATCACAACCTATATGTTACATGACACCAAAATTACATTGTGGTACGTTTTGACTCAAGATTGTCTACATCAGTGTACGGATTGGGAAGTCTTCTATAAATACTTCATCTAATTCTTCTTCAATTAGTCACTAATGTTTCATTCATGAATTCAAGTACGATGAGAAATTAGACATTTCATTGATGGTATAATCCAAACTTTTAATTAAGATGAACGTAATGGATATGGGTGATGGGAAGTGGGGAAATTCAGTATTTTGGAAGAGTAGTCATTTATCTAGTGGCATGAAGCCACACAACAAGGGTATATGTGAGGGAAGTACCAGACCAGTGGACCACACTTATTGGATATTTTTGTGTCATTGGTGTGGAATTCATGGCCCAAAAAAGTCCCAGTGTGCGAGGAACCTATGCGAGTGTTGGGATTTTTGTAGAATGGGTTACCTTCAACATTATAGCCAATTATTTCCACTAGTTCCTAGTGAATGTTGTTAGGTTCTAGAAAAATATTTTGTGTAGGATATATGATACTTCATTATTTATAAATATATTCTTATACACATCATTCAGGATGATAATGTGGTTGTGGATGAGGATTTCATACATCACAGTTCCATCATTAAGAGTGTACCTTCTAATGATATACTAGTAGCATCAAAACACTTATATTCAAGCCTTATCATTGTTGTACAACATTATATTAATGACTGAGCATCTGAAATTACATACTTAAAGGAACATACCATGTTTCCTCATATTTAGTGTCTTATTAGTTTGATACATGTGCATGACACTACTTTCTATTTACTATAACTATTGAAAGACTGGAATTAGTGGTAGAGGACTCCATTAATGTTATGACACTTTATATGATGAAACTTGTTTTTGTTGAGGGTATATGCCATTAAAAATTGTTCCCCCTTGAAATAAGTGGGTATAATTTCCAACAGAATTTTTCAACCTTGAGATGAATGCATTTGATATCATTCTCAAAATGTACTCAATTGTTCCTTTTCAAACCCCGATGGAGTCTTATAGCTATGAGGTGTGTTTCACATTATCCAAGGGAATAATATATATTCATAATTGATAATTGGATATCTAGGATTTTTGATCTTGACACACTTACACTATGATGGATATAATGACATCCTAGATGAAAAATTACTTTTGAGTGGTCTGTGATTGAAAATTATGGAATTTTGTATATATATTTATCATTTTAGGGATGTTTTCCTTGTTGATTTATCCAGATTACCTACTAAGAGGGAGGTAATGTTCATTATTGATCTTGTTCTAGGTCATACACTAGTGTCCATTTCAATGTATAGGATGGAACCTATAGATATCCAGGAAGACAAGAATCTTATTGAACACATAGAGGATAAGGGTTTTATCAGACCCAACACATTTTCATGGGGTTCTACCATATTTTTCACCATGAAGTTGGATAGTTCCCTTATGTTTTGAATAGATTACTACCCAATAAACATGTTCATGGTTAAGTATATGTATCAACTTCCTCATATAGACAACCTCTATGACCTTCTCCACCAAGAAACTATTTTCAATACTATTAATTTTAGGTCGAGATATGATAAGGATCAATTATTACAATAAGACATAAAACATACAATGTTTTATTGATGGTATGGAGAGTACAAGAATTAATTCAATCCATTTGTTCTAATGAATGCATTGACAACCTTATTGGATTTGATGAATTGGGTTTCCCAACTACATCATGATCCCTTTGTGTTTGTATTTGTATACGAAAACATAGTTTATTCTCACACAATACACAACTATCCAAATCATCCATTGATCATGCCGAATGCATTGAGAGTGAACAATAAATATGTTACTATCAGTAAAATCCACCTTTGGATCAGAAAGGATATCTTCTTTGGACATTTCATTTCATATCCTTGTGTATCTATTGACCTAGAGAAGGTGATGACCATTATTTACTGTGATCAAACTTGGAATGTATTTGTCATATGCAGTTTCATGGGATGATAGGATGTTATAGGATATACATCCATGATTTATCATGTCTCACAACACCACATACAGACTTGACTTTGAATGTTATGAAATTCAAATGGACTGATTCTTATGAGATAGTATTTCAGGAGTTAATGGGAAGACTCACTTAAGCTATAATTCTTACTTCATTATAGGAGAAGCGGCTATGATTTATAATGTGATTCTACTTGAATATAACTATGTGTAGTTCTAATGAAAGGTGATCGGGTTGTATAATACATGTATTTCTAGCTTAGGCCTAATGACAAGAATTACCCCATGCATGACTTGAAGATAAAATTCAGGATTCATGATCTACAATGCTAGATACTCAACTTGTAGGTTGATAAAATCATCATTTATACAAAAAATAATAGTCTAAAATACATATCAACTCAATGATACTTCTATCTATTACAACATACATGGGTAACATACATGAATTCACTATACATTGTGCATCATTTTACTTATAGAAATAGAAATATAGTAGTTGATTCATTGACCAAGAATACTTATAAATAATTCATAAAGGAGTATTTTTCTGAGTAAATGATTATGTCTATATTTATATGATCCATCATAAGGATCAGGAATAACATGGATCGTCAATTTTAGTAGCTCTATGAGTGACTTCCTCTATTCTAGAGTCGGTTTAGATGTTGTAGTTATTTGATTCCAAGATCCCCTTTTGGGGGGATAACATCACAGTTAAGAACCAATACATGGTTGGGTTGTAGATGTATGAGACTCTTCAATTCCCTTGATTTTTAGGGTTACATTTATATATAGAACAATAGATGATTATTGAATCACATGCCTCTATATGGGATGTTTATCATAGGATCACCATGATGTATCAGTATATGAATCTTCAGTATTGGTGGCCAATTAATGATTTGATAGACCATATGTTTTATCACTTGTTGGTCCACCTTTCATCATGTGATGGAAGAGCATCAATATCCTTCAAAAATTATACATCCTTTCTCCATTCATGATTCATAATTGAACAATGTAACCATTTATTTTGTAACACGAATTCTACTGTAACCTTGATGTACATCTCCTTATGGTGACATCGTTGATTGATAGACCAATGTTGTTTATTTCCAACAAATCCAAGTGTACTTATCTATTGATGAGCCATATAGTATTCACATTATAGAGATTGTTGGAGATCATGGTTTACATAAATATATAATATTTGATAGAGTTTCTCAATTTAGTTCATGGAGCTATCATGGGTTAAAACTAAAATTATGTTTTCATGATCTTTTGAGTAGAACATATCACCCTCAGGCTGCCAGGTATTTTGTGAAAATGAAATAGATGTTATAGGACTTACTTTGGGTGAATAATTTTTTTTATTTTTGTGTTTTCTAGGAGAATCGTATTAATATGGTCATGTTTTCATACAATAATAGTTTCCATTGAATGATTTAGATGGTTCTATATATGGACCGCAATTGTAGACTATTCAATTCACCTCTATACTAGTTTGTGGTTGGTGAGGTAACTCTATTGGTTCTTTTTCTAATTCAGGAGACTATGGAGAAGGTCCATCTTATTCACATGGGTATTAATACAGCTCATTCTAGGAATAATACTAATATTAATAGACATTATTGAACTATCAAAATAGATGTGGGTCTTCAGGTCAATCTTCATTTGTCACCTAGAATGGGTCACAAATGAATATTGTGACATGGAGATACCGCCTTGATATTTCATGCCATTCCAGATAGTGGAGAGTGTTATGCCCATAATCTATAATTTTTTCATTCCTTAGTGGTACCATTCCATTCAAAACATATTACATGTATCTCATCATTGAAAATGTCATGTTGACCCATGTATATCGTTTGACCTTGAGGATATTGATTGAAGGTAGATGCGCCCATCAAGGAGAATATTCTATCTATTGTTGATCATATCATGATGATTCATATAGGTATGTTAGTTCCTTTTGTTCAGGTTCTATGACATTATGGATATTTAAAAGGTGAAACTTGGGAGTAGGAGGCCAATTTATGAATATTGTGTCTGGAACACTTATAAAAAAGTTCAACTTCCATCGTATAGGGAACTCAAAGATGAGTTGTCTTAATGATGTGGGGTTGAAATGTCCTAGTTTTTCAGAAATGTACAGAGCGCTAAATTTTATTTTAAAAATCCATAAAAAAATATGTTTATGTTTCCTAATATTTTCCAATAGGTCTATTGTGTATCCGGGGATCTTTTGTAGTGTGGAGACTTGATGTGGGAAGAAATTATATTCCTAATTTTTAGGAGAAACCATAGCAACAAGGCCACACTATTTTCATAAACTGTGTGGATAAAGGAAATGGTGACATGGGGTCACATGGTTATTCAAAATGTGTGTGACACCATGTTCTCTTCCATGCATGAATTTAGAGGTTTTGGATAGTGGGTTTTTTGAATGTATATTCAGGGTTAGATAAATCATGAACATAACTATATGGGGTTCCCTATTTTAGACTGGTCTTGGTGCATGGTTGGAACATGGTTTGTCAAATTGTTTATCCAAAACAATCACAATTATATTCTAATGGGGGAATTGACATGTTTTCAAAAAATTATTGATTTTGAAACATTCGTCTTCTTTCTAAAATGTCTCTAACAACATCATCTTCTCATTCCATGTGTATGAGCTATCTTCCTAATTAACTTTGGTATCATGATCTCTTCTCTATATGAACTCTAATCTGTCATCAAAAAAATAATCATGAAGCTATAGGTAATATCATGAATCCTCTACAGTCAATATTACGGTTACTCCTCCATATGTTCTGTTATCAAGACACAAACATCATTTCACCCATTTTCATGGAATTTGATGAATTCTTTATTTTTTCCCAAACTTTCTCAATTAAAATATATAAAATGGATGAAAAAAACACTATGAATTTAAGGTAGGTGTTCAATTATATTTCCCATAATTTGATTATGTTCTATAAAATGTGCCATCATTCCCTTTCACGAACCTTTCGGTTTTCACCTAAAATGTTTAATTAAATTATATTCGTATCTTCCTCATTTATTTTGTGACTGGTATTAGTATAAAATCAACCCATTGGATTGATGAGCATGGATTTGGCCTCCCCAATGTGTTAGCAAGGCATTAAAGATCATTTTTTCGTTGTTTTATTTTTCCTAATACACCTTGAGGGGGTTTTGTTGCCATATATGTCAGGAATCATTTATATAGTGTGATTTGGGAGACAAGACATGTATTAGTCCCATATAACCTAGTTCTTTGAATAAAATGGATGAGATAAATTAACAAACCATGTGATTACTACCTTATATCCAATTCCAACAGAGTATTGTTTTCCAATTAAATACATACACAAATATTCTAGTTATGGTTTAATTTCAATTCAAAATTTCAATGGATTTTTAGTTGAATATGTCGTATATGTAATAATGGATTACCATATTTCACCATAGAAACAATTGTGAAAAAATGGGTTCTAATTTTAGGAACCTCTGTTAAAATAGTGTTTTATCTTCATAATATTGTAAATGGTAAGTAAACACGTTGAGGACGACAATAACTTTTCTTGGAATAGTCTCCCCATGAGTTATCTATTTTTACCTCAGGATGAGTGATGCATGATCCCACGGGGAGACCAATTTTATGGTATCAAAGAATGGATTGGTTGTACCATTACTTGAGAGAGACATGTTCCCCTTAAAGAGAAACGTGGTATGAACTCAGAGGATAGTACATGAATTTTTAGACCATTCTTGGGGTGACACTTTTGGATCTGCCCTTGGGAAACTAGTGATAGATTCCTGGGAATTGGTTATATGATGATCCCATCATGTGATTCATTGATTTTCTCTCAATTTTTTCCCTTGATGGGCTCATTGATTCTCAATGTATTTAATAACGTTTAATTCAAATTGAAATAATGAAAAGGTAAATCAATGATTTCAGATTGATAAATGACCTTTCAGAATTTTAAACATAGAGATATTTCCTCTAAGACAGTGTAAAATCTTAGGAATAGTCTATCACCTGGAACCCTATACCTAAAACATTATCCTTTTAAGATATATTGATTCCGGCTCAACATCTTAGTAAAAATATAATAATTGGATGGTGTTCCCAGTTTACTCTAGTCCAATGTTTTTTTAAATTATGATTCAAAATTAATTACTATGAAAAAAACCTTGTAATATATTACATGAAAAAATGGGCTAGAAACCATGGGTGTTGACCTATTTAAAATATATATCATACAATTCATATTAACCTTTAGTTCCCAAGTATAATTTATTATTTTCGGTATTTAAAAAGGGAATAAACTAGAAAAAAATTCATGATTGACATGAGTTAATCAGATGTAGTTGGAAGAACAAGATTAATCTAATTCTTGAGATGAATTTTATTTTTTTATTTACCTTCTATATATTTTATTAGCATGATCTATATTATTTTATACTAGACCCCCAATACATTAATTTTTTAGTAGATACATTATCAAGCACATCATATTTTGTCTTTTCATTTTTTCAGGTTCCGTTTATTGTGTTAATTACCATTTGTTGTCATGCCTTAGTATCTTCTAATATCAAATCTAGACTCTATTTCCACTATTCAATATTTTAATATATATATATATATATGATTTTGTGGTCCACATTGATCAATGACAGAATTGTCTCCCCATGTATGTATCCAATGCCAACACATCCACTCAAATGACTCTGGTTCACTAGGATACCAACTTCATGTCTTGGGGCCAATCAGCACAAGGCATAGTTAAGTGGAATCTAGGGTGGGACACTACATAAATGGTTCATTTGGATTAAAATATATCATGTTATTTTTAAAAAAATATCTGATTATTCAATTTATTACAAATCCATTATTATTGGAGAATTTATTTTTAAATAATATTTGTTTTCATAAGATTGTGTCAGTTTAATTTCAAATGCAGTTCTCCCTCTAATATTTATTAGACCTTGAAATTTGGAATTGACAATTGGAATAATTTTATATGAATTTGTTAATTAGCAATGTTTTATTTTATCACACTGAGAATGGAAACCTTAAAAGTCTTATTATCACATAGAATTATAAATATAGTAATTTAAGATAAATATAAAATTATAAGGACATAAAAATTACATTTGATGTTTCCTTAATATTATTGGATGAGCCTATTCATTCTGCACTCATTCATTAAGTGATTATATGTCCTTTTTCCATTAAAATGTTATTATGACTATTATAATATTTTATTTAATGAAAATTAAATATGTCACACAATTGTTTTAAATTACTATACTATATTTATCAAGGTAAAATCATTTGACATGTTTAGTGGAGAATATTTTATAAAATTTAAACAATTTATACTCCTCATGGTAGATTATTTTTTATTGTTAGTGAAGGAAATAATTTCCACAAATTCTTACACAATTCTATCATAATCATTAATCAATTAATTGAAATATAAAATACAAGATATTAAAAATATTAATAGTGAACTAAATTTAAATACAGTGAGCTAATTTTTCATGGGAAATTTTATATTTTGAAATGTATTATAATATTTAATAATATCAATTTTTTATGATTTTTTAAAATTCAATTTAATTTAAATTTTTAAACACTAACATTATTGATATTTTATGAAAATAAAATTTAACTATAATACATTGAATTACTATGAGTCTCATATTATACGAATTGATTAGTATATGGATAAAAATATAAATATTACCACATATTTATTCATCTATTCATATGTCTAACTATATTCCTCAACAAATTTTAAATAACCATGTTTTCATGGTATGAGTTAAAAGGTTTAATGAGGGTTAAAACAGAAATATAATTGTAATTTTCAATTTTAAAATTCAAGATAAAATTATTAAGGATATTATTTATAGTCATAATAATTTTATATTATAATAATGACAATTTAGATATTTTTTTTGGAAAGAAAAATATTTTATATTAAATTAATATTTTATTAAATTTCAAGAATTCCCCTCAACTCTCTTATAAAAGGTAACCATTTATTCTAATTTTTTTCACACATCAAAAAAAGGTACTTGTTTCAAATACCTAAGCAAAATTATTATGTTAATACATCCCCACATTTATGTGGATATTTTAAAACAAACATAGAATGATTAATGTCTAATAAAAATAATTTTTTCCAAAGAAGTGGTATACTTATTTACTACATGTTTTATTTTTAATTATTTATCCAATTCAATTAAATATTAATGAAAATTAATAAAATAAGATCATCAGTAACCACTATATATTAACATTTAATTAGGTTAATGATATAACCTGGATCTATCTCTTTTTCCATTGAATCGTAAATGAATCCAAAATTCTTTTTTACGGTAGACCACCACATCACCAACTGATGTAATTTATTTTCCATTATACTCAATCAATGATAGATTATAATGATATAAATAATCATTATAAATGATATAAATGATACATATAACATTAGAGAATATAATATATCATTTAAACATTAACTATTCCATTCTAGGAAGAATTATTACAAGATTTTTTCCTAAGAGTGGAGCACCCCATCAATAATTTGATTATTTTCATTTCATACAACCACATAACAAGGAAGATATATATTAGTGAAATTAATGAAATAAGAATATATTTATGAAATAATGATAATTTTGGGAAAATATATTTTTAATTTATTTATTTCTATAATCATCCGTGATAAATATAAAAGTTACACTTCTGTATGTATGAACAATTTTCTACATCATATTATCATAGTACATTTTTCATAAAAATAATTCATTATTGGTTAAAAAATAATATCTTTAATTTTTAAATGACAAAATTTTCCAGACTGGGCTTTTTTATACAAATAAAATATGAAATTTTCTTATTATACCCAACCAATCAATGTCAATTTGGACTTATGAACAGAATATCATAAAAATAACCAACATAAAATTTAATGATTATGTAATTATTTAAAAATTTTAATTAGTGAGAGAAAATAAAAAATATAAACATCAAAAATATTTTCATGAATGTAAATAATTAACATGATTTTTTTATTCCTAATCATAGAGAATTTACTTAATGGTTTTGATTAAGATAAGAGACATTATTTTTGATAAAATAATATTTCATTTTTCTTTAAAATAAAAATTTTATTCAATATACATAATTTAAAAATTATAAATTGATTTACTTATATGGGATTAATAAAATTATCATGGCCAATTTATTTTTATTATTTTATTTAAATGGTATTCAAAATGACGATATTTTTTGTATTTTTTTAATATTCATTACAAAAATATAAAATGTATGTTCTATTTTTATGTATTCATCAACAATGAACATTTCTCACCACCGTAACCATTATAGGATATTTGGAATCCAATATAAGAATCCATGTATTATTCAAATAAAAACCCAAAATCTATATACTATTTTTATTTTCATAATGGGGTTTTTTAATTGATATAATAATATCATAAAAATTATTCTTTGGGGATCAAATAAAATTTTCATATTGAAATAATTATATATTTTATAATTTTTGATGGGAAATGATTATGAGAATGGATGTTAATATTATATACTGAGGGTGGGTGAGCCAATTATATATCTATAATGAATATAGTAAATGTATGGAGTTACTGAATTTGGTTTTGTGAAATTAAATATGGGAATATACTTCAATGATTTTTCCAAGTGTAACTTTGATGAGGATTTAATGTGTCACTCGGATGGTTATCTATGTGTAACCGTGAAGGTTATCATATTTATAAGAGTGATATAAAAATGATTACCCCAGTATCATGGAAGGATTATTTATCCTTAATAGTCAATTTTTGGGATACTAGGATTTCACAAGGTAAGATGATGATCTTATACAAAAGGAAAGTATATGGTGCATTTCAATGTAGTGAAGAATAAATATTCAAAAATTAAAGTAATTATTGGTTTTCCATGATTTCAAATAAACCTTTGGTTTTTCTTTATATACCTTATGATATTGTCTACTTTTTTTATGAAAATATTTTGGTATTGAAAGTGATTCATTACTTAATTATAATATTATTTCATGGAAATAGATTATATTTAAAAATGAATAATTTTATAAGTATTCATGGAATAATGATAGTATTATTTATTTTTTTGATCTTTATTAAGATATATATTTTCATTCCACATTTTAAGTTGATATTCAAATGTTTTAAGTGTTTTTAGGGGTGAGAAAGAATCCATTTTTAAATTCAAGAATATTTTACAGGAATAAAAACCATGATTCATTTTAAATGTTTTATATTATAAGAAAAACGGATTCTAATTAGTGGTTTCAAAAATAAATAAATATATGTATTTTATATATTATTGATGTTCAATATCTCTAAAACACTAAGCCTAAAATATAATTGGAATATAATAATGTCAATACATGTTATGTTTCAACAGAATATGTAATATGTTAGTCCATGTACTTGTATGGGTAACTATTGAATGGAAAATAATTTAATAATGGCCAAATTGTAAAATATTCAAGAGAATATATAAAAACACAGTAATGAAACAATATGTAAATTTTGTAGTCAATAGACCAAATAATTGAAAACATGGAGACCAAATGAAACATCCTTCCATGAAATAAAAATGAGAATATAAAGTCAAAATTTAATTGTAATTTTTTATAAAAAAGGAATATTAAAAAGAAAAAAAGAAATGGAATTGAAAAGTAGAAGAATTTCTAGAAAATTATGATAAATAGAATATACATTAAGTTATATACACCAAAAAATAAAAAGATGTTTTCAAAAATGAATATGTCACAACGTAATAAAATAGAGATGATACCACAATTGTTTTTGTATATCTATTAGAATAACATGCACTATCCTATTTGATAAAATAAATCAGACCCATGATGACATCCACTAGAATGATGTACATTTGCAATAACTGTTTATCAGATAATTTTGAATGTGGAATTGGAATCATAATGATGTAAAATGGTAATGTATTCATTATTAATTCAATGGATATGTGTAGTTTTTAATAGTTTTATATGAGGAAATTTTATAGGTTAAAATGAGGAAAACATAATTGGAATCTAAAGTTATGTGAAGAGAAATAATGGAATCACATTATATTTGGGGGAGTTGCGTTATGTAATACTAATGATTAATGCATTTACGCATAAAAAAATTCTATTATTTCTATTAGAATTTATATTCTCATATTAATTTAATAAAATTGATAACATCAATGATTACCCCATTTCCCCCACTAACCTAAATTTAATATTTCCCACAAGAATTTTCTTACTAAAAATATTTATTAAAACATATTTAAAAATATTAATGATTTAAATCTGAATATAGTTTCTATTTTATTTTTTAAAATATTAAAATATGTAAAAAACACATTTAAATTAATATATAATATATATACTAAAAAATACAATGGTTGAGAAATGTTTTTTAAATATTATCATTCATATTCATTATAGATCTCACTTAAATATCAAATTTGTATATATATATATATATATATTTATATATTTGTTTTTGTATTTAAATATTATAGAATATTTAAAAATTTAAAGGGATAAATTATATTTATTTAATAAAAAATGTAAAATATATTTAAAAAATACATTCATATTGAAAATGCCCATTTTATATTATTTACACAGGTAATATTTTTATGTTACTAAATGAAAATAATGTCACTGTTAAATTTAAAAATTCATATTTAAAATTTGATTAAATATTTATTACACTCAATTTCTTCAGGTGTGAACTTAAATTTTAAAATAAATGTGAAAAATATAAAAACAATTCGACATAAAAAAAAATTTTGTAGATAAAAATTTTATTTTTTCTTATAACATTGACTAATATATATTATATGGTCATAAATTTAATTCAAACTGTATATTTTCAAATTATTTAATTAAATTCATAATTTACTAGGGATTAAATTTATTAACATAAAAATACACAATTGCTATAGATTTTTTTTAGTTAAAAATACTTATTAATCATAAAAAAATAACATTAAATTTAATTTTTTTATAAGAAAAATTTAATATCCTCAATCAATTGATATTTTTTTTAAATTTTATAAATACATAATTATATTATTTAATTAAAATAATATGATACCATTAAAATTAATTTCAGAAATATTATTTTTAGTAAAAAATTTATTTTTGATTCATTATTTTTCATTTAATTGTTATATTATTTTAAATTATCTAATATTAAATATATATATACATATTGGATACATGAAAATACAATGACTATATCTTAACCAACCATATTGACAATTACTATATCTATAATTTTTTTATTAATTCATATAAGTATATCCTTATATACATCAATAAAATAATTATTCCGTTATACATCACTCTAAATAGGTTTATTATATTTCTACTTGTTTTACATTCCATTATACTTGAAATCATTGTGATGATATTCATATCAAATAAAGAAGGAAAATATTTCACATTAAGATAATTTTAATTTACATGAACATTTATTTTACTTATTCTATTCATAATATACTCTCATTTTTCATACTCATAATATATTTATGTTTAAATTTCATTTTAATATTATATAATAATAAAATGTATTGTAATTTTTTTCCTAATTCATTTTATATTGAGTATGCTATTATATCAAAGAAAATTATATTAATATAAAAATATATGGGATCATATAGTGTGACCACCAATATATTATATATATGATCATCTTATCTATTATGGTTTGGGTATATGTTGGTGTTATCGATAAAGGTGAATGAAATGTGATTTATTTTTCTACCTAGTTACTCAATTGATAAATGATTGAGAAATTATGAATTGTCTATATGGGATTTACATACTAATTTTACTGACGTTGTTGTATGTATTTTAAAAAGACATTAATGAACATTAGTTATAAAATATAATGTCACAAGTAGACATTAAGGAAGATAAATATTTATTTGATGAATATATATATATATCCCTTTATTTCTTTAGTAACACTGATTCATTTTAATAGGGATGTCTATACTAATTTTTATCAAATAGTTTTTATATATTTTTAACGTTTTAAATGTAAGCATATGATCACTCATATTTTATTATTGAATTGGGAATAAGATGGACTCATATGGCATCCTAAAATGATATTCAATGGTATGGAAAATGTATTTAATTATGGGGTACAAAAAGGGAATTTTAAATGACATAATACATTATTTATTTGATAATATATTTAAAAAATTGTTTTAAAATATATCAAAAATAATTTATTGATATTATTTCATTAGATAATGTCTACGAACTGATATATGAATAAATGACACAATTCATAGAAGGATGTTTTGAAATTGGTAAATCAAATGGAAATATTCTGTAAATTTACTTGTGAGTGATTTATTAATGTTATGTCATATAGTATAATGATGGATATCATTAGAGAATGACCTATGATACCCTACATTTATTCCATACCAATCATATTATATGATATATTTTACAATAAGTAATATATATGATACAATGCCACTATCTATGAATGATATGACAACACAAACATTTAATTTCATTATTCATTTAATCATATTCCATGGAGATCATTAATCAAAATTCCATGAAAAAATTTCAAGGGGAAAATCCTTCATAAGATAAGATTTTAATTATTTTCTAATATTTACTCACATTTTGTAACAGTTTTGTAAATATTATTTAGAGTTAGAGGGTATCTTGTGGCTTATATATGGTGTAGTAACCATTGAGATTGTATTGAAGTGGACATAAAAATTATAATTTATGAACATTTAGTAATTAATTTGATACCATTAATTTATAAAAATAATTTAGGTTTAAATATATAGAGAATACATTAATACATATAGTATTAGAAAACTTTAATTTACAATACTTATACATCTACCTGTTATCCATTTTCATCACATTATACAAACTTTATTTTAAAACTTGATTTCTATTCAGGATTAATCTTAATAACTTTTAATATTCCATCTTATTTATTAGTAATCATCCTTCAAACCTTTTAACAACATTATAAATAATAAGATGAGCACAAAAAAAACATTCAAATTCATTAATAGAATAAATAAATTTTTTTTGTATATGAACAGTAATAAATATATTCCATATTCCAAATAAAAAAATTATTAAATAAAAAACATTATTACATAAATAATTAAATTACCTACCCAAACAATTTTAGTACACATTTCTTAAGAAATTTTAAAAATAAACTAATACTCAAAACTATTTCTTTCAAATAATGAAAAATAAATGAAATATTTGATGATAAGTTTAAATTTCACCCCCATAAAAAATATAAAAAACATTTCCTTAAACCGAAACCCTTCAGAAATAAAAAAACATACAAAAAACCGATAGAAACATAAATATATCATCCAGGTAACTTGAGGCATTATTTTCAAGTTTCAAATAATTATTATGTAAACCACACAAAGATAAATAGAATAACACACATGGTTACACATAGAACTACCTTCAATGTTTGACATGGATTAACAAACATAGTAACACTTGGAGTAACCATAATGTTATAAATCAAACATAAATCATACCTAATTTATTTGAGGGATATCATAGACCCTCTAACCCATAGTTTATAATATAACAAACATTAATCATATATAATACTTAAATATAATTAAATAATAATAAGAATATAAAATTTCATCAAAAAAATTGTTCTTTCACCCATAAAAATGAATTTTCGAAATTCAGTACATCACAATACTTTAAAACACAATTCTCAAAACTAATATTGCCAAAATTAATTGAAATAAGGTTTTAATTTTCTGAGAAAATAGATTGGTATAAAATATTTCATATATTAAAAATTGTTATATGAGATGTAAATTGTGATTTCATCATATATCATGAAATAAAACATTCTTCTTTTCATTAATAATGAAAGTTAAAATGTTTCATAAGTAATACGAAAACATTTATATTTGAAAATGATTAAAAGAATGTAACAAATGATATAAAATTTCATTTAAAATACATTTATATATGTATATATATATAATATACATATTAAAATATATTAATGTAATTAAATCATTGTTAATGGGACATCCAATATATTATTTTTTAACTGATTTTACCTTACCTTCAGTGTCACTCAATGAAAATCTTATTTACCATCCTAAATAATAAACATATGATAATTATTTACATTCATATGAATTAATTTTATATTTATCATTCCTTTTAATATTATTAGCAACCATGTTTTTTTTAAATTACCTAATCATTAGAGTTTATGTCAGACATTTTGAGGATAATTGGATAATATGTTTAAAATTAATATATTAGGTTGAAAATTGTAAAAGAGGTACTTATTATATCCTATCCAGAATTATAATCAAAAAACATTTTAAACTATTTACCACAATTATACTAATATAACCATTAATTGAATATGGTAATGACCAATGATAAATGTTACAATCAAGGATATTGTTTTTTTGTGCGTACAGATGAGTAATGTTTCAATTTTTCAAATACCAGTATTGATAACAGTTAATTATTATTTGTAATTCCATAATGATCATCGTATTATATTTATAATATAATTTTTTGATAGTTATATATATATATATATATCGTTTATGGGATGTGGTGATTAAAAAATAATTTCTTTTCTCTCTAGATAACGATTACCCCACATAAACACAAATGGAATTATTATTTTTTAGTGAATGAAATGTTTGTAACATTTCAGATATATTACATATATATGATGATATATATTTCAATAATATCAAATATATTCTCTAAATAAATAATTAAAATAAAATTTAATATTTTGGAATGAAAAATGAATTAAATATGTTCGCGAGGCAGTAGTCATCTGTAAAGAAAAAATGTGGATTCATTTTAAATTTCATTGGGGAGGAGGGTATTGATGTTACTACTTGAGAATAAAAAAATGAAATTTTGTGGGAGGTACTGATAGTATTGTATCATAATTTTTTAAATAATATATGAACTGGGTAGATAATTAAATACAATAAAAAATTGGAAAGGATGAAACCACTACATTAGAAAAACCCATTCTGTTAACCAGAAAAACAATAATGTTTTTATATTATACTAAATTATTATTAGACGTTCGAAGGGATGTAAATAAATTATATTGGTATGAATTGATTAACCAAAAGGATTTTTATATGTGATGAAAGGAGAGTAGGTTGTACTCTTTTATAAGATAATAGGGGAACACTTGGAATTTTGCAAAACATTAAAGTAATATAAAATGAATTTCATATTTAAAATGATTGAAATTTATAATTTCTGATGATGAGTTTTGTTTTAGTCAAAATCATCTAATAAATTAAATATATAATATTTTTAGGTTATTATTCCAACCACTTCCATTTTTCAACATGTGTAAACACTTTTTATAATAAACCATAATATTAATGATTTTATACAATACGAGACAATAAAGATAATATAAATTGAAATTCAGATGTAAAATTAATCACAATGTATAATTTCAACTATATCACATTAACTTGATATATTATATGATTTTATGGATATTTAAATCATTAAATAAATTAGTAGTAATTATATAAAACATTACTATAAATTATGGGACTATTCATTTAATTGGATATTTAAAATGAATATAAAAATATATATTTTCAATATAGTGAATTAAAACCTCTAAAAAATATTTTCATAAAGAATCAGGTATGAAAAATAATTTTCCATATCATATTTCTTTCAACATTAATTAAATAACATATTTCATTTTTAATTTAAGTTAACAAATATTGTGTTCGTGTTTCCTGTGTTTTAATTTAATTACATCATTCATTAAAATTATAAATAAGCTACTATGTTAAATTAAATACATTTCCAATTAAAATTAATTTATATATTTGAACGTAACATCTATTTATCCCAATCATTAAAATTAAAATATAATATGACAAAGAGAATGTAAATTTTGAAATTTATTAACATAAAATTATATAAATTTCATAATCATGTGAATACAAAAATAGTGGGACATGTATTCAAATTTTTATTATTATTGAATAATGACACTCATAAATAAAAATAATTAATGTTTTAGTTCTCATTTCCTATTTCTATCATCATATTTTTACCCATAAATAATATTTTTTACATTTAAGGTTTTTTGATATAAACCATGACTACTAATTAATGAAGATAACATTTAAGGGAGAAATTTTTAAAAAATAAATCTAGATGAAAATTGTAGAATCCAAATTTATAAAATCAAAAAATGGAAGTGTTAAATTTTTATATAAAAAGTAATCATAAAAACCTAACAGAAAAATAGTTTTCCGAAATTTTGTTTTTAATTTATAATATTTCATTTAAGAAAGAAAAATGATACAATTTATTTAAAAGTATATAATTTAATTAAGGTAAATAAAAAGGAAATAATTAAATTTTTAATCTAATCCTAAAAATAATTTTTATACATAAATAAATTATATTAAAATACGTATGATATTAAAAATAAGTATTTTTATTATTATTTAGAAAATAAAAAATTTAAAAATAAATAATTAATAGTTACCATATTTTTTTTTATATGATGATTTCAAAAATAATAAATATATTAAATAAAAATTATATATGTTTTTATAATGAAATATAATATTCCCTTATGAAATGAAATATATTCAAATTATATAGAAAATGTAATTTTGATGAATAACATGAAATTTATAAAAATGATTTCATTTTCCTAATAATTAAAAAATATATTTATATTAGGTAAGAATTTTCTGTATATATATCATAATCTAGGAAAACTTATTCATACTGTTTAAATCAATGACTAGATTAAAATGGATTTATTTAAAGAATAATATTTTATGGTTTTTTAGATCATAATTGTGTGTCACCATCGATATCAGAATAATATATCCTTATTTTTTTTTTCTAAATATCCCCATCATTAAAAAATGTATATCCAATTATTTATAAATTTTTATATGTAATCATAGGTTTTATAAATAAAAAACCATTTTTGGAATCCCACATAAAAAATAGGTGTGATAAAAATTCCTATTGAAAATTTGGATTTTTAAATTTGAATTTCATATAGAATGACACTTTACTCTATATAAAAACAGTGAAAACATAGTGGTAGGTGAAAATATATACAAGGATTAAAAGAATAATTTCCAAATAACTTTTAATAGTTATAGAGATTTCAGGTAATAGGAAGAAAAATGAACTTGAGAATGTTAATGAACATAAAACCATTATTGAAATTTTTTTGAAAAGTAAAATTGATTCATTAGAATTGATGCTAATCCAATACCATTTTGTTCAAAAAAATGATTTTCTTTTTTTGATGAAATTTGTTACCATTGAAACAAATATTATTTGTAAATGTACTTACATGACCCCATGAATTTCATCATATACAAAATTTATACATTCATATATATTTTTTCTCAAAATGTTTTATATTTATGATATGATTTTCATCTTGAAGGTTGATTATTAAAATCCATCAGATCCTAATCAGGAATAAATAGTAATATATTTCCCATATCAGTATAATTTATCCAAATTAATTTTTTTGCATAATATATGATAATTACCCAAATTTATTGAACCTTTATGTGAATAAATTACAATTTAATCTCTAAAATTCAAATGTAATGTCAAAGGCTCAAGGAAATATTTTATAAAAATAATTAATGGTATAATTAATCAATATTGTTTGGAATAACATTAAAACCGGAAGATTATAGTTATTGGATAATGTATTATCTCAAAATTTAATTCTATATATAATTCATTACTCTTAATCTATTTTAGTAATAATATATAATAAATAATCATATAATCATAATGATATTCTGATCATTTCCATAAATTACCAATATCAAAAAAACAATAAATTAATATTTTCGTCTAAATGATATATCAGGATCTTATCCAAAAATAGAATCCCATCCTATACAAAATAATTTTTATTTATTTCAATAATATAAGGATTACATAATTTTTGACATCATCTTAAATAACGTTAATATAATTATCAACTAATAAATTTTCAATAAAATGGTAATTTTATGATAAAACATTAGTTACCCAAATCAAAATAATCACTATATTTCAAATTTTATTTATTAAAAAAATTCCACGTTGTCCCACCCCGATCATTAAAATTATTATATTTTATTATTTTGTCTTCAGTTAGCATTTTCAATGTTTTGGGTTGAGTAATGATTTAAATTTATTGATGTTTTCTGATTGTGGTGGGTTTAATTCCATTGCAGGTGCAGCACACAGTTGGTGGTAACTGTGTGGTTGGCCCTGGTGGTCGTGTAGTGTCTTAGTGCTTAAAATAATTAAATCATCCGAAAATAAAATTAAATGAATGTTTCGATAATATTACTGGTAATATTAGTGGGGTTTATAACAATAATAATATTTGTATTCAATGTGTTCTTAAAATTTTTATTATTAAATTATTATTAATATTATTATTTTTTAAAAAATGTACCTTGTATTATAATTTTTATTATTCTTAGTGTAATTGTTATTAAATAAATGAAACCATAGTTTCCATTCCTCTACCTTCATTTCGCATGAACCCCCTTCCCCAGACTACTCGACATATATTGTGCCACCATCCTAGCCATGATCCCCCTTACCTCAATGTTGCTCTAGACAACTTCCCCTCAATGCAGGATTTCATTCCGATCAGTGTCCCTCTGACGGCATACCCTGCTCTTGGAATCCAATCCTCCCAGCTCCTTGTGGCCCGACACCCCCAACTCTATAATGTTTTATTTCATCCAAAACCCCCTGATCGGTCCTATACAAGAACAGCCCAGTAAACCATGCACTTCCCTTCTACAACGCAGCTGTAAACCCCACACCCCCAATGCCGAAAACAACCTCCTTTGATTCCTTTTTTTTTACTTCTATTTTAATGTTTTATTCATATTTTAAAAACACAAATAATAAAGGTTAATGTTTGTGCAACATTATTTTTTATCTATGGTATGTAGAAGGCCCATCATGGTGTTTCATCCTACAAATGAAGTTATTTTTTATTCTCCCATGTTTGAGGTGGGTGTTTCTGAACATTTCATGTCTTCCCCAACCCATTGGTAATAGTTAGCTTAAAATTTATTTTTAAATGGCATTGACAACTCTATAAGTAAAATAGTAAACACACATTAGTGTTTTTATATTCATTAAAAGTTTTAAAAATAACTTTTGAAATAATTCATTGATTATGTGTAGTTGGATCCGTGTATAATCATTATTTAATAATTTATTTTTCGTCTGTAATTAATTTTAAATGTTCTCTAATTAAATTTTATAATGTCAACATAGTTATTAATGTAATTTAATATTAGTTATATATATTTTTGGTAGAATATTTATATTTCTTGGGGTGAATTTTTATAAAATACCTATATTGAGTAATTTATTAGTTTTTATAAATTGCGAAATTAGTTCATTTTGATTAGAAAGTCATGAGAGTTAATTTTCGAAATGAGAAATTGTTTTTGAAGTGTTTGGATATAAAATTGATTTTAATATTGAATTAGAATGTGAAATTGGGGAAATTGAATATAATCCTTTGTTGTTTTCTTTTGATTTTTTTTAAATTAGTAAATTGTTTATTAAATGATGTTTGAAATGAGAATTATGGCTGAAAGGTGTTTTGGTGTGCAATTTCATTTCATTTGAATGTGAATGGTGACATTTTGAAAATGTTTTTTAGTATCATCCTTCTATATTTGAGTATTCCATTAGATGTTGGAACATCATATGGTAAAGTAGTTGCACACATGGGTGCTACATCAAATGAATATGGTTCTTATAAAATAGTGTCATATATAAATCTCAATTTTATAAATGGGTTTACATTTTAAATAATGATGGTCCCCTTGTATAATTTGTATAAATATTTTTAAATGAGTTCCTCATTACATGGCATGTTTGGACTTGAAAAATGTTTTTGTGTGATGTTAGTAAGGGTAATGACCCATTGATTCCTAGTGATCTGACTGGGTGTGTGTTTGTAACATAAGGGCTTGTTTTGAATTTTAAATAATAAAGGGGTGTTTGTACGTTTTTTTTAAAATTCGTTTAGTTATGTCAAGATAATGACCATTTGGTTCAAATAAATGATTTAAATGTCTAAAAAATGTGTGTGTTCACAATTGTTCTCTAAAGTTTTGTCTTAAATGTATTGTATTCTTATACAGCATAGCATCAGTTTTGGCACATTTTGTGTTTTTGAATGACTATATACCTAAAAATATAGTCTTAAATGCTATCAAGGATTCCCCGTAATCGGTTATCGTATAGGTGGTGTCCATGTTTGAGGAAGGATAGTTCAGTGAGGGATGGTATGGTGAGTCATGTGTGTAGGGCCTCCTACTTACAGAGTATGAGTACCACCATGGGTTCGAGGGAATATTTTAGATGATCGAGTGTTGGTTTCTAGCTAACCCCGATAAGACAGGTTAATACCCTCCTAGTGTTTTAGACATGCATGAAAGGGATTTCTTGCTAGTGGGTCTAGGCAAGGGAAGCTAGATGTTTACTGAATGTTGGGGATTCACCATACACTAATGGGTGATTCCAATTCGAGTATGTATCGGGGTCTTATATGGATGTTTAGGATCGCACAAGGTTTTTATTTATTCTTACTATCTACATTTATTATTTTCATGATATTATTTTTTTCACTTATTTTTCTACTTAACCTATCTATTTGTTTTCAAAAAATCCCTAATATAATTTTGTTTCTGTTTGTCTTATAAAATGCAAGTTTTTTTTGGAAATGGATGGCAGCGAGAGATGAATTTCAAATTTGGAAACTAAGATTGTTTATAAAATATTGGGGGAAACTTATTTTTATTTATATATTTAAAAATATTTTTAATGGACTATTTAGGGAAGGGAAACACAAGGATCTCATGGTCTATCATGGAACTCCTACTCTGCATTTCAATGCCCATTAATATTTTATCATTTTAGATGTAGGTATATTTATCTCAGGTTCTTCTAGTTTATTTACTCATTATTGGAGCATATTTGTTCTTGTGGTTGGATGTAACATTGTGGTAACATGGATAATGGGTTGGTATCATTTAAGATTAAATTTAGTTTCAGTATACCTAGTTTTATTTTGAAACAGAATTGTTGTATTATTTATTTAAGAATCAATTGCTGGTTATTTTTTCATCTTCAATTTATTTTATTTAGCAGGTCCTGTTTATTTATTGTCCTTAAATATTCCCACATGTATTCTTTTATTCCCCTCACTAGTTTCCTACCCATGGGGATCAAAAAATCCCTTCCGAACAATCTTAAGCTGGTTCTGGTGACCTGTTCTGGGTCGACCCGGTTTGGATCATTGAAAAAATGGTATGATGGGAGGACCTTGTTATTTGGGGTGTATAATTGATAATGAATAGGATTGTCGAGACATGGGAGTTCGGTGCAGGATGCACATCATGAACACTTTATTGCACTGATACTCATGTTACAAGGGGTATTCCAAGATCCGAGTATTTTATTCTTTTTTAGGATTGATGTATAAGAACAGAGGAGAGTAAGTGTCACATTGTATCCCCACATGGATATGTGAACAATGTGATGTCTATGTGCATGGTTCAATATCCTCGTACCATTATTACCTACTTGGGGCATGGCCCACTATTATGTTTTTGAGTTAGGCATATATTCATGTCCCTACTTCTGATATTTCAACGCAAGTTATGCCTTATCTTGGTATTGGTTGGTGTTAGTGTTCTTTTGAAGTTGATAATAGTTTTTAAATAGAAATGATTATTCTAAAAGGATTTAAATTTTTATAGATGGATTTAAAACTTAAATTAAATGGGTTTCTGAAATGAATATGTACTCATTTTAATAGAATTACATTGGTAAAAGGGGGTAAAAAATTGATATTTTTTTGGTTTGAGAATGCAATTCTCTCTTGGAATTAGTTTGTAAATGGATTAGTTTCACCCACCATGTTCATTAGGTACATTCCCACATGTGGGGGGGTGTGTATGGAATTAGAGTGTTGGAATGAATTAATCGATGTAGATGAACACATGTGTAACAGTTCAATTTATGGTATGGGTGTGTATTTGACATTAAAGGAACGACCTTGTCTTCCAAATAAGTATTTTAAAGGGATTTTATTTGATGTGATTATATTTGAGGGCGTATTGAGGTAGTTGTTTTCTGACAAAGGAGCTTTTATTGATGTTACTTATTCTTGATATCGTTTTTTGTTTTGTGTTTTATATGTTGTTCAGAATATGACACACAGAAAAGACTCTAATGTTTTCAATGAGTCGTGCATAGTTTTTTCTCAATCTTATACATTTCGTATTCATAGTAGTGATTGTTGTTAATTATAGGGAGTTTAGTGGATTAATGAGGTTGAGTGTGTCTTCAAGGTATTGGAAAATCCATATGATTTCAATGTGTGTACTACATTTGGAATTTTAGTAGGTCCATCTTTGGAAAATTGGTTTTGTTCTCCACATTGTCGATGCATTCTGGGATGATATGGGATGTATTTAAATCTATCATCATCTAATGGTTCATAACAAAATTGATGAATATTAATAAAATTTAAGAGCTCATTCGTATAGAATATGAAAATTATATAGGGAAAGTATATGTAGACCATTTAACAGAATTTGTATCCCATTCAATTTAGGTAGAATCGTGGGATTTAATGAAGACTTACTTATTCATTGGGGGTATTCTTATCGATAACTTTGAGCTGGTTATCCCTTCTATGTACAATTTTTTAATAATCTAGTAGATGAAGTCATTGTAGATGATTTAGACTCTAGATCGTAGGTGGTTGGAAAACTGTTGTCTCTTGCTACCCATGATGGTTCCCCATATGATGAGAAGTGTGTGCTAGAGGGACAAGATTTGAAAAAATATATATTATCAGTGTTGGAACCTAGTTTATCAGATTATCCTATTATGTGACACTAGTGTGGATAGTTCGATTACTTTAAGTCGCCATTTCGCATCGGTATAAGGATGCGTAATTTTTTCAGTTGTTTGGGTCATCTAGAGATGTTTCACAGAAGGCATCACCTAAAGAGGATGTTCTGATCAAAGGATGCTATTACCCCACTATGAGATAGGACATGATTCAACCATGATATATGTCACCATTGGTATCGGGGTGAAGCTTGATCACAGATAGGAGTTACCTGGGGTGCGAATCCTCAGATTGTGTTTTATGGTCCATGTTTGGATTAGAACAGTTAATGTCTTTCTGTTCTTGTTTTATGCAATTGAGGGTTTTCCTCTGCTGTATATTTATTGTTTCATTTTTATATTGTGATGATCGGGTTTTATTGTAATAAAAAATATCATTTTATTTGAATTAAACTTATATAATAGTTCATTTTTATTGTCAATATTTATCCTTAGATTGTGTTGACCTCTTTTTAGATGTTCTCATATTGAGATCCATTTTTATCTGGAAGAATCAATTTTTATAGTGTGAATAGGTTCGTTGATTGGGTTATGTTCTTCCCATGTGGTTTTACATAGTGTTAATAGTTTTTGATCATCATGATAAATTTATAGATCTATAAATGTTTTTATAAGTAGTTTATTATTCTGGTTCACTAGTATATATAGTGGTTTTGTGGAGTTTTTCTATTTAATTCTTACCGGTGATGTTCAAATCATGTATAGATGTTGGTATGTATGGGTTGGGGGTTCCCGTGATGGAACCAACTTGAGTTCATGTGATTGGGTTTTAATTTCAATGGAAGTAAAATCCTTGTGGCAGGGAGAACCCCCTCAAGTTACCCCCTAGGTTTGTGTGGTGGATTCGTTTAGATCGGTCAGCTGTCGCTAGGGGGAAACAAATTTCACTTCAAAATTTCCAGGATTCTTCTAGTTTAGTTGTGTATTATAATAAATTTTTGAATAACTATCATCTTGGAGACTTTAATGTGGAGGAAATTTCATTGGTTGGGAGAATGTTCACACCCCACACTTTAAAAATATTTTATATTATTATTTCATGGATTCAGGTAGCCTTGTCATGGTTTGGGTTGAGTGATGTTTTAAATGTTTTTGATGTTTTATTACTTTGGTTGGTTTTGGACTGGATAACAGGTATCGAACGATTGGTGATAACAGTGTGGAAAAACCAAGTGCTAGTGCAGTTTCCTTGTTCTTAAAATAAATAAGTCTTATGAAAATAAAATAATTATAATGTTCAAAACATAAATAATAATAATATTGTTGTGGATAATTATAATAATAATGTTTTTAAAAAAATTTATAATACTTCTATTATTAATTTTTTTCAGTGTTATTATTATATTAAAAATAATGTGAGTATTAGTTTTATTATTATTTGTATTATTATTATAATCAACCAAAAATGAACCCCCTAGTTCCACCCCTCGATCATACCAGTGCACGAACCCCCTCCCCACTGGATGATCGACCTAAAGTGTGCCACCAACCCACCCCGACACATATCCCACACTGGGACATATGGTAAATTCCACTCCATGTAGTGTTCCATACCAGCCAACACCCCTCTGATGATTCACCCTAATCTAGGCAGCCCGACCTCCCTACTCCACCCTGCTCTTGGTGTCTCAACGACCCATACTCCACCAAATTTTGGTGGGGCCAGAATCCCTTTCTCCACCCTATTATGATGCAGTCATAACCCATGCTCCTCCAATTTTCGGTGTGGCGATGAACCCCCCTCCACCCACCACAAAAAACTCTCTCCTCTGATCTTTTTTTGTTGTTATTTTCTGTTTCGTTTATCCTTAATATTAGGAAAACCATAATAATTATTGTCCATATTTGTGTGTTTTCCATGTTGTCTAGGATGTGTGGATGGTCCCTGGGGGTAAATTAATCATTCCAATGATGTTCTGTAGTGCTTTTTCATGTATGAGGTGGGTGTTTTAGAATTTATATTTCTCAGAAAAACCCATTGTTACTTGTGTGTTTTAATTTAATATTTAATTCCATTTTTACTGTCATATGTATCGTAGTAAAATCATTGTAGATTTTTGTATTAGTTAAAATTCATAAAATTAGATTTTGAAGTAATTCATTTATTTTGTGTATGTGGCTCTGTGAATAAACATTATTTGATAAATTAATTATCCTCATTAATTCTTTAAGCATGTTAATCAATAATATTGTTTGATGAAAACATAATTTTCAGAGGTATTTATCATGAATCATCTTTTTTGGTAGATTTTTTATATTAATTATTGATCATTTTTTGTGAAAACCATTATTGGGACATTTATTAGATTTTATAAATTATTCAATTAGATCATTCGGTTGTGAAAGTGGTATGATTAAGGTAATGAATGATTTGAAAGTAGTATTTTATGTATTTGGATATGATAATGATTTTAAAATGGAGTTCCCATGTGATATTTTTGAAATCATGAGGTAATTCACTGTTGTGTTCTTTTGAAATGTTTTATTAAATGAGTATATGAATTTTTAAATTTTGTTTGAAATGAAATTCATAGGTGTAAGGTGTTTCAGTGTGTGTTTGGGTATCATTTGAATAATAATAGAGACATTATGAAGATGGTTTTGTGTATCATACTGTTTGTTAGAATGATCTATTAGATGTTGTCACATCCATGGGTTCACTAGGTGCACATATGGGTGTTCCCTCAAAAGATGATGGTACTTGTAAAATGGCGTCAACTCTAAATATCAGGTTCATAACGGGATATTATGTGTCTCATAAATTTGGTATCATTGTGTAAAATATATAAATGATTTGAATTGATTTTCATATTAAATGTACCATTTTAAATTAAATCATGTTTTGGTATAATTTTAAAAAGGGTGAATGATATTTGGGTAGTTGTGAATTGTTGTGGGTGTGGGTTTGGGTCTTAAGTGAAAATTTGGCGTTGTAAATATAAATGCAATTTTATTAAGGGGTTTTGGTAAATTCATTTAGTTATGTCGAGGTAATGGCATGTTTTTAAAAATTCTTTTTTTCAATGAAATTATTTAAATATCTAAATAATATGTATGTACCTGATTAGAAACCATTGGGTTTTGGGAAGTTTTTTGAATTTTTATACAGTATAGTGGACCAGTTGAAAATTTTGTGATTCAAAATGAATATATTGATATAAATATACTAAGCTCCCTAATCAAGCAATATCCTTAATGGGCTACCATATAGTATGTGTCTATGTTTGGTGGAAGAAAGTGCGGTGAAGATTGGTATGGTGAATCATGCGTGTGAGGTCTCGTAATTACACAGTATAACCACAAATATGAGTTCCTGGGTGTATTTTAGATGATTGGGTGATGGTTTCTATCTAGCCCTGAATAGATGGGTTATTATCCTCCTGGATTTGTAGATATACCATGAGAGATGTTCCACTAGCGAGGCCTTGGTTGGGAATCAATTCGGTTATTGACGTAGGGACTTCACCAACTGCTAGAAAATTGTTCCAATGTGAGTATGTCTAGGGGACATCTATGTATGTTTATGATCACCCATGGATATTATCTATACTGCTTAGTTAATTTATTTATTTTTTCATTTTTATATTTATTCCCAAATATTTCAGTTTAATATGTTTGATTGTTTTCAAAAAAAACATAGTATTTTTTGGTTTGGGTTTATTTATAAAATGGTAGTTCATTTTAAAAATTGTGGTTATAGTGTGTTGGATTTCAAAAGGAGATAACTATGTTTATTTAAAAAAAATTGAACAAATACTTTCATTTATATATTTTATACTACTGTTAGTGGGATGTTTTGGGAAAGGAAACACTTGGATCATGTGGTTTGTCATGGAATTTTTTACTGAGAAATTTAGTGCTCAAATCCTATTTTATCATTTCTATAGAAGGTTCATATTTATCAGGTCCCCACTGTTTAATTTCATATTATAGGAGCATTATTGATCTTGGGTTTTTAGGTGACCAATTTGGTCAGACGTAGATATGGTTCGCATGGGTTTATATGATTTTGTTTTCATTTCAGTTAACATTCAATCCGTATAGTTGAATTTTTTAACTTAATTTGTTTTTTTATTTATTTAATATTTTGATTTAGGTTATTTATGAATGTTCTATTTTTTATTTTTATATTCCTGGGTATTACTTTTTTTTAAATCGTATCTACTTGTTTCTTTTTATGTTTGGCACAAGTAACCAGTCCATGGGGATTAGGAACGTCCTTCGGGCCATACTGCAGACCTTCATTGTGATCCAGTTCATGGTCAACCTAAGATGGTTGTGATACAAACTATCCAAGAAATTATATATTCTTGTACTGCGTGTAACACCCCAAGCATACACGATACGTTTTTTCATTGAATAATACAATATTGTGTGTTGTACGCAACTTCGAGTTCTAACACACCACATCCAATCAAACTATATGATATGAATAGTAATACACACTTTTTGAAATTTTATAAATTTTATCTCTCAAAATTGAATTCATTTTTGGATTCGTAATATCGATGTTAGTTTAGGGTGAATTTTTTTTATTTTTCAGAAATAATTCAATTTTTTATGAATACTGAAAAAAAACTGAGTTATAATTTAAAACATAATTTTTTTAAATAATAATTTATTATATTTAAATTTATTTTAGGTCATAACTGATACATAATTCCAATATATCTTCAATTTGATTCATTGGAGTTTGTTTATAATAATTTTAGATATATAAAAATTTTATTGAACTTTTTACCGTCTTTTACCCACCTCCTAGGAGCAATTTCAAATTTACATTAAACTTAATTTTACCTATTTTGTGAGTTTAATTTTAGAAATCCAAGAGACATGGTTGATATTAGTAAGTATAACGTGGTTCAATAATATTAAAATAAATTTTAGTGAATAGAAACTTTTTACTTTTATTTACCACGGTTAAAAGTAATTGGGAAATTAAGGGTAAAAATGATATTATTATTACACTAACACATGTCTTAATTATATTGGATAAATATAATTAGACCAAAGAAACATTAGGAATAAAATATGAACCTCTTTGGTCCACTTGTATTCGATTAAAACATTTATTGTTTTTTTATTTAAAAAAGAGTTAAAAGAGTTAAATTCATTGTTTAATAAGTAAAGCATTTTTAATATAGGGTTTCAGAAAATATAAATTAGACTATAAATATTAATTATAAATCTATAAATATTTCTTACATATTGGTATTTCATTTATAATTTTTATACATTATATAAATAAATTTATTTATGACACAATGATGATGCAGTAAATACCGTATTAATGAATGATTAAACTAATTGATATTATAAATATCCAAATAAATATAATTTTAGACATATAATGAATTAAAATAATTTTCAAGGTTAATATGACATATTAGGGTTGATTAAATGTATTTATTTTGAAGTAATAAAATTTTTAGGACATTAAAAAAAATTATTAAGCAATGTCGAAATTGGCATAAATGAGTTTTTAAAACAAATAAAATATTACTAGTAGATATAATAATAATAAAAATATAATGATTAGAAAAAAGACTTATACAATGAGAGATTTATCATTAATGATCCACATGGGGTTCAATTGGATTTTTATAGTAATTTTATTTACCATAAAATATAAAAATACAAATAGACTTGATAAATTACATACTATTTATCTAAGAGTTAAATCTAAAGGATAAGGATTATATAGTGACCCAAACATGTCTAAAACTCATTTTTTGAGTGGTTTTCAACCCATCCCAACCTTATCCTTTCAATAATTCATTTTGGAGCCATTAAAATCTGAAAATTATTTTATTATAAAATAATATTTCTAGTTTTTCCTAAGGTTCCCCTCACCCCACTTATAAAAGGGAACTTCCCCTTCTCTCTAATTTACACCTTCAATGCCAGTTATATCAGCCAAACCCTACCCAAATATCCTCTAAACTATCCTCCATTTATCAAAGAGGTATTCCATTTGTATAACGCCATTTTAAGGAGCCCTTTTGATCAAATCAAAAGGAAGATCTCAATGAAGAGGGAAATATATCACCACCTCTTTAATATTTCTTCTTCTTCCACTTCTTCTTTCCTTGTTGTTTCCATTCTAAAATAAAATATCAAGTATATTATATATATTTTGATGTTATTATAAATATTTTACAATCATATTCATTATTCTATCCATCCTTTGAATAACATTTCATCATACATGCGTACGTACAACTCACCATCTCCACGTCGTGGTGTAGTTTTTAATCAATACATTATTATTCTTATGGGTATAATAGTGATGTATAAATTATGTAAATAGTAAATATAACATGATAATGATTGTTTATATATTATATAATATCCAATTATATATGATTTTAATATCAAAAGAATGATATTTTCACTCGTGCGTACATACGGATTACCGTCTCCAAGAACACGATGAGATTAATTCCCCATCGTATCCATTCAAGCCTAATTTTCATTAGATAATTAAAAATAAGGTTTAAATACTTAATATCATTATGAATATTAATAATATAAATCCTATCCACGATAAACATTACTTATGTAACAAATCATATAATGGAAAACGAATCAGTTGACACCCGAAACGACGATAATACTAAAATATTATAAACAAAGCTATATTAAAAGATCATATATGATATAATATTAATGTATATGATTCCTGAATAATTTAATAGCAATTATTTCACCACTATACATGCAGTTAAACTACCCTCTACTAAGAAAAAGTACAAGTTATGGGTTAATTTCACAATCTCTTTATTATACGAGGTTGTTTTCATATAAGTATCTATTGGGACCTCTTTATCATCCACATCCATGTTTCTTAAAAATGTATTCAAAAACATTTTAACTATTTTCTCTAATATGTTTTAATGTCATTTATACTCTTTTTTTAATTTTTATTTAATGTCTTAGATGTATTCATTCTATCATTTTCCAAACAAGGTACCTTATAACCTTTTTGAAAAAATTATGTTAAGGATGTTTTTTTAACTTATACGGTGGGGGCAACTATTTTCTGTCGTTATAACATCGTCCAAGCGTACCTTATTATATATTAAGAATTTTTTAAAAATTAACGTTTTCTTTATAATTATGTGACTCTTATATGATTTCAAAATACAAAGAGATATTTCTCTAAAAAAAGGTTTTCATTTCATCTATTTCAACATCCTTTGATGGATTTTAAGCTTATTTGAAGTTGATTTATTATGATACAAAACATCCATATTGAATTGAAGGTTTTCTGATATGTTTGACTCTGGTGGTGTTATATTTACACCATTCTTTTTTTCTGGAAAAAGTATTAACATTTCGTATGCTAGTTTTAATACAAATTTTTGTGTTAGGTTTAAAAATTTTCATATGAGGAATGAATTGGACATAGTAAGTGATCGGTGGATCCCTCTATATCTCTATGATGCATTGATAGGTTTTGTAAAAAACTAGTGTCTTGGAACAATTCCTTGAACAAATCATATTGGTTTTCTCGGAACAAGGCCTTGACTATTTGGTTATGTAGTCCGCCATTATGCATTCCATACTTATGAAAGTGGCTATTGGTATTGCAAGTGATTATTCGAGTAGTATAATATCCATGTGAGGAAGTAAATGGAAGTATTTTGATTTCTATTTTCCATATTATGATAAATTATATGTTGAAAAGTCTTTTGTTTTAGTTTTTAACATTTCATAAAATGTTTATGCTTATTTATTAAAGATTTCACAATTTTGGTATCCTTATTGAGCATCTGATCTCACCCCTTTCAATGTAATATTTTTCATATGATGCGAAGAAGTATATTATGATTAACCTAAAGAGATAGTCTCTGGGATCTCAGTGTTTTATATAGAAATAATGTTGTTGTTGTAATCCATTTTATGATGTAATGAAAACCTGATGAATGTATCTACAACATCCTAGGCTACTAAACTAATATATCTTTGGAGACATAATCTTGTGTGATCATGCCAATGATATGTAATAATGCACTGACTCTAGGATTCCGGTGTAGGGGCGTTACAATGCAGTTGTCAGCCTATTATCCCTTTGGTTGCGGGTTTACACCTCATGGACTAATTAGATTCAATGGGTTATAACCCAGTTCACGTATTATCCTTTTAATAAAACATTAAAAATATAATTTTTATAATATCACAATAAATATTGTTAAAATCCAAAAAAAACATTAATAATTAAATTTCAGTTAAAACTTATAGATTACGAACTACATTAGAATTGTATCTAAAAAATGAAAAGGGAAGTCTTCCCCAAAATACTTTTTCACAAGATAGACATATGGTTTACATATGATTTAAACATCTACCAATACTAAATATATTTTTTCCAAATCATTCTAATCCAATAAAATAAAATTAACGAAAGTATATGGAAGTAAACATGGGATCAACCATAAATCTTCCAAGATGTCCTTACTATTGAATCCATATATGTAAAAACTATAAAAATTTAACATTATTCATAATCTTTTAACACTAATTTTCGATCATGTTCCTTAACACATCATTCCTAAAATACATTTATTGTTACCTATGATTCACCAATGCCAAAAAACAATTCATTATTTAATCCATACCTTCCAAATTTAATTTTCAGTAACCTTATATTCAGTAATAATGGAATTGAGCATTGATAAAATTTTAGCTTTCTGACATTGGTGATAAATATTTTGAAAACCCCTCCTATGAAATTGAATGTCATTATACCCAAACTCCAAACATTTAAAACATTCATTGATTATTTTCAAAAAAAAAATTATTCAACTTCAACTGATGAAGGGAATTATTTCATTATTCATTAATGATTACTAATTCATCCCAACCTTTACAATATGCAAAACATAATATTTTTTTAATCAAAATTTACCACATTCATCATAAAACATTATTTACACATATATTATTCAATATATTTTTAAAATATGTATTATTTAAATAGATATCCAAAAATATAAATTCCTTAAAAATATCAGCATATCAAGTCAATTTTGGAGAATTTCTGAGCTCTCCACAATTGATGATATTGTTAATAAATTCATGGGTGTTAATATTTGTTTTATATTATGTCTTTATTAAGTAAACAGTAATAAAAATCCAACCAATGAGTTCCATCCACATTTTTAACAAAAAGACCACTGGTACCTAGAGAGATGTGCTAGGCTGAATAAATCTTTTTTGTTAAAGATCCTACAACTGAAATTCCAATTCCCTCAATTCTGTTTGTTCTTCATTTTATGATGGATTTGAAATTTAACTGGTCCCTAGAAGGAGATCATCAAAAAAATAAACTTATCATACATATGGACATGTTAATAAATAATTGACAAATTTATATACAAACTGATCATAATCAGCAGTGCAACAAATTTTATGAATTTCATCCATTGAATAAAAAATATCCACCAACTGATATGAGTTCGTCCCAAATATTGGGGCCAAAAACTGTGTTTCATCCACCTTTTCTTATATCATTACTGTAAAGATGTTCTCAACCCCATCATCGCTCGTGAAACCAAAAATTTGTGCCAAATATTCCCTATGGTACATAAAAATTGTTTACAAATTTGTACATAGGATTATATCATAAACATCCATCTCAATCATTGATAAGTCCTGTAACTTTTCAACGTGATAAATAGTTACCAATCTATTCTTAAAAGAAATACATAACACTCTATTTTACCTAGAGGATCTTTATGTATTAATATAGAATTCATCATTTCAAAATTTACACCCATAAAATAAATATCATGTGAAGACATGAAATAATGATATACACTCATATTGAACAAAAATTTTATAAAGGTATAATCCAAAATAGTAGTACCTCACACTATGGTTGGCCTCGAATAATCATCTATCACAATATACTCACCTCCAAAAACCATATTTCCAAACACACCCTGCTCTTTTTTACAATACCATAATTTTACATTCAATGGGATCTGCTTATCCTAGAATCAACCTAAATAACTATGCTCTAATGAAGAAGGGTGTGTTTCTACAATCACCCTATCAATACATAAGATATTTATGACCCCTGAGAACTATCTTTGGAAATTCACCTTGTATTATTGTGATAATAGTACAGATGATGTCCCATTTAATTGATATTGTGGCATGTTAATAGTGGAATCCCAATATCTCTATTGATGTGGATTAGAGAGCCATGCATATAACATACTTCCCTGTTATAAGGGTTCAGGGAAAGATTCATTGGTACCACCAATTAATTCAGAGTCATACCCGACCTCAGAAATATGTTTCTGTATTACTATACCTTCCCACATTATAGTTACCACTATTTCAAATAGATATCAGTATACCTCCTCCACCCATGAAACTGAAAATATATCCTTCTTCCAATATTTATTGTTTTACCATCTCTATATAATCTATTATAAAGTGCATCTCAATCTTCAAATGAATTTACTACCTCAACCTAGAATAAAATATATTCCCCTTCAATGATTTACAAACAGAAACCTATAGTGATAACTGAACTATGTTAATGAATTTGGACACATATTCCATCATTGAGAGGTGTTACTAATTCATGGTAATGAAAATTTTGATGCAATGGATTATTAACATGTGATGTTAATTATTTTTTAACATTTAATCAAAATCCTGAAATGATATTCCATGGTCCCCTTACTCTTAATCCACAAAATCCCAACACTATCATGAATAGTCTTACAACATGTATGTTTTTCATTTCAAGTAAATAAATTCTGATCTTCCTTGGAAATCAAAAATTTTATTCATCCTATTCAACCACACCACCACCTTTTCTGGTTCTAGAACACCTTAAAATATGGGTGCATGTAACTTCTAAAACTGAGAAAAATAATCCACATGACTCGAATAATCCCTTGTACTCATATTATACACATCCTGAAGGGGCTTCACTATACTATGAACTAGTAGCGATGTGAAATAGGGCTCAGGTGCAACCATATTTTCACCATTATCCTCTGCAAGGTTCAAAAAATTCCTTCTGTCTTCCATTTTATTCAACGTGATACAACCATCATGCGGTCCACTCTAGAAAATTAATGGATAAAATTTTATATTCTACCACAATATAACTATAACAATAATTATTAAAAAAATCCAATAATTATAACGTTTAATAATTATTTTGATAAAATCCATCCATGTTTTGAAAATCAACCCACATACAATATTCCACAAAGATTATCTTTTCAAAATTTCAAAATTAAAAATAATTTATGGATTTTTCAGAAGTAAACACATCAATAAAATTATATAAATAATAATTAAAAATGAAATATTTAATCCTAGAGGGAATTTATTTCTAGAATGTATTTCATACTCTTATTATTTCATAATCCAACATAAATGATAGCACACTTTTATAGGTGTCTTTAATACATATATTTACCCACCACCATTGAAAGTTGTTCTTCATCATGAAAAGGTTATATATGTGTTTTTATGCTATAAATTTCGTGTTCTGATAATCCAACACCTTTATAAGATCCAAATTCATGGAATAAACCAAGAATTAAATTAAACATAAAGACAAATGATAGATTCAAAATTCCAAAAAAACTGTTAAAACTTGTAACGTCTTACCCCTCCCCATTGGATTGATTCATAGAGGAAATGGTACTTTGACTTATGAGAAAACCCCAAGACACTGAAGTAATGAAACAAATGTTTATAGGTTTATGATTGGTGGGGGATAATTGTTTCTTTTAATAGAAAACATCCAAACTAATTTTCCCTCACAAAACAACTACCTAGTTCATGCCAACAATGTACAAAAAATAATCCACATGCCAATGTCAACAATACACAACCATACTAATACCAAATAAAATTACCTAGTAGAAGACTAAAATAATAAAACTCAGTACACAAAGATAAGACTCTGCCATCCCAATCTATAATCCATGATCAAACACCATTACTTCTTAATCATTCTAAGGCACCACTATAGAAATGATATTCTTTGAATATACTGACGTCCCAAAATACATCATCTGCCAAAGCCTCAAATTATGAAAGAATTATGTAAGTAATAATACATTATAGGACCTCCCTAAATATATTATATACTCAATATAAATGGATAAAAAAATTTATAACATTTATATTAAAAACCTTATAAGAAACTAATAAAATAGTTCAACAATTAACAACAAGACAAACAAGACCTACCAACCGGTTTACCAACACAAGTACACATAAAAGGAATAAAAAGAAATTGGACTTTAAAAATATTTCCCATTTCATATATTCATAACCCATTATATTTTCCATGACCCAAAAAACTCTTTAATCACACACAAAATTAAACCACCAAATCTAGGGGTTGCTGTTGATAGTATAACACCACTTCTAACCCATCCAATTTTCATTATCGTTCACCACACCACATCAAAATCCATTGTGGTGGAACATCATACCCATTATCCATACAAATTTAACCTTTTTATAAAAAAATTAGGATAAAAATCCAAAGAAGTAATTCCAATTACATTCCAACCAATACTCAGACAACCATATCAATAAAAGTCAAAAATTTGTTGAAAATTTCTTTAAGAATCATCCATTACAATCCTCATTTCAATAATTCTTTTCATATTAAAAAACTTTTATTAATTCGTTTCCATAATATAAATCATGTGAACAATTTTTAAATCATCATTTTAAAATCCAACAGTGAAGCATATTGAACCAAAAAATTGTGTTTTCCCAAATATCCATAAATAATACTGAAATCAATTTCAACCATGCTTCACACAATAATTACATAATCAATTTTAGGAATATAAAAATTTATAAAATAAAGACTTATTTTTATATAAATATTATATGAGATTGAATCTTCTTACCTATAGTGTTTTTTGCGAAATGAACAAACATATAAATGCTCACCAAATCCAGGTGAAAAATCAAAAATTACACCTTTAAACCCTTACCCATGGAATATATGGATTCAAACAGAAGAAAAAATCCTTAAAATAACTTAAATAATGATTGGTATATGGTATATTAAATATCTGGGAATACAATACCACATTATCATTTAATGAGACACAAAAATGGGTGTCTAAGTGTCGTCATCTGGTGCAACTATTTTCATAGAAACTCATTTTAACCCACGAATTGTTTAGCGACATGGTTTGGATAAACCGACTCTACCTTTTTTCCATATATTACAAAAATTAAACCCTATATGGTTAGCCTGCATTGTTAATAAAACTGGGCACCACCTTGGTGAAAACCCACTGTCTGATGTTCCTCTATTTTCTAGAGAAGCAATATTGTTTTCACTAACCATACACCCATTGAAAACCCCCAAACCAACCCCAAACCCCCAAAAACCACAATAATTACCCATACACGTTATAAATATGAAATTTTATAATGGTTAAGTACCTCAAACTAGGATTTCTACAACACAAATTTTGAGGAAAATAAGTTTCTACTTTTATAAACACTTATTAAAATAATAAACATTTTTAAAATGATATTATTTGAAAATAATATTGAAAACATTTAATGGATTATTCAAAATAATTATGAATATTTAATGATAAATATATCCATTTCTCAATGAAAACACTATTTTAATAATTAACCTTTTTCAATATTATTTTCACAATGAATTCAAATATTTAAAAGTTAAATATTTCACACATAAAGGAAATAGTATTATATGAAAATAAAATTTTAAAATTTAATTAAATATTTAAATTAAATGGAATTCATAATATATGTAAATAATATTGAATCCCTGAATGTTAATCTCAAATATGGTTTTCAGAATTTTGCTCAAATCCAAACTAGAATTAATTTTAAAATAACACAGTTATTTAAATTAATGTATTTTGTAAAAATAAAAACACAGAATAAAAATGTATATAAAAAAAATTTGGATAATTTAAATATAAATTTTCTAAAAACTTATAAAATGTGATTGTATTTATAGAAAATTGTGATTTTACATAAGATTGAAACAAAGGATACTATATTTAAAATATGTTTTTGAACTCTTAAGTAAAAAAGTCAAAGGACAATGATTAGCTAAAATGTATTTTCATTAAATAATCATATTAGAAAAAATTATATCAGATTATTGAGAGATAGATCATATAATTTACATATCATAAATATAATCACAAACACTGCTCATAAATGACGAGATTGTAATATAAAATCATTACCACGTTGTTTTCATTGATACGTAAGCCACATAAAAGAATAATAGTAAATTTAACAAAAAATATAATAGGGATAAATAATTTCAAGATATTAAATTAAATTTTCGTGGTATATACACCATGTAAAAAAAATAGGTTCATTCATAACTTATATCTCAATGAATGAAAATTGAGACAAAAAATATGTTTCTTATTTGGTAACATTTGAACCATAATCCCAATGATATATATATCATAATATATATATATATAAAAAGAAACAATTTATAATGAAATTAATCAATAAAATAAATTTTTGGGATATTTATATACTTCATAAAAAAATACGAGATTAATAAGGAATGTGTCTTAGAAAAAAAATTAAAACAATAATCCTTTACATTATGTCTCATCGTACTTTATAAACGATCGGTATCTGGTCTAATAAATTTAAGTCTACTGTAAATATTTTTCCTAAATATATACATATATCATACATTTTATGACTTTATTATGACTTATTATTTCCATTTTATTATCAATTACTTGTTTAAATTATGTTTTAGAAAATAACTGCTTTGTTTTTGTTGTACTTTTTCATTTGTTATTTTTTTCCCTCTTATAGGGATAATTTTTCATCATATCTAGAATAATAATAATGAATTAATTATCCTATTTTTTTAATAATTAAAATTTTAAAAATATTCATCAATTTCATTTTTGAGAAATTAATTATGTTGTGATCATTGATACAGTAAGCTATATGTACTCTTTAGTAACATTTTCATTCTTCGACAATATTTATTGAAATAAGGTAAGTAATAATTCATATTTCAGGAATGAAAATAAAACCAAATATAAAGTAATATTTTTTTCTCTTTTTTTATAAATATCATCCATGTCTCATGGTGATATAATGAGGGAGTAGTATCGCTTCATTAATGGGGCAGTATATATAAACTACATCGATATTGTCATCATTTAGTGTATGAAAATGTGTGAAATTAAATGATATATTATATATTATTAATGAATAATATTTGATGAATATAATAATTACACATATTATATGACATATATTTATTAACATTATCCTTATTATCTTCCATATAACGTGTTAGTGAAAATGAATCACATCGCATCACAAAGTGGTAGTCTTTTTTACAGACAAATGTCGTTATCATATCACTTGGTAAAGGAAGAAAGAAGTTTTATTTGATATTATGTATATATTGGTTTTTTAATTTTATAAATATCATATATAAAATTTATATACATCATTATACCAAACCATGAGTGGTGGTAATTGAAACATTGATAACATCGGTTCGCAAGGTGATGGTCCTCCTTCCATAGAATGAAGATTTCATAATGCATTTTATAGAATAAGAGAATGTTATAGGTAATATAATTAACATAAAATAATATTATTATATTATTTAATTATTTTATTATAGCTATATATTTTAATAAGAATTTTTGGTTGAGGATAAAAAATAACATAAAATATCTAATTGAAGAACGCAACCTCTTCCGTTGTTAACCTACATATGTTTGTAAAAAATTCCATTATAGATTGGAATTAATCCCAAGAAATTATTCAATAATGATATTATGATTTTTTTGAAGTTATTTTGGAATTAATTTTGATATCTAAATTGTTTTTATATTGTGAATAATAGTTGAAATGGGGTGGACGTTTATAAGTGAAGTGGGCGTCAAACTTGTAATGTTTTGAGAATAAATTTTGTAACCCCATTTATCTCAATAAAAAAGTATGTTAAATTTTTTAATAATAAATATTTCAAATTATACATTATAAATAGTTTCAAATAATATATTTTTTATAATTTTTAAATCATTTTAACCATTTTATTTTTAGTTTTATTTATAGTAAACCAATTATTTTTGGCACTCTAGGAAATAATTTTTTCTTTGTTCAGGCCTCAATTTAGTAAAACATTATGAAATTTTTTTATAATAATATACATTAATATGATTCCCGATATTTAATTAATAATTAGAATCTAAATTATCTAAAGAGAATTTTTTTAAACATTAATATTGTTATCATGATAAGTATGCGTGTTTTCTAAAAAATGATCTTCAAAGTATTAAAATGATTTTATAAGCCTTTTCATTATGAATTTTCTGAATATGAAAATAATTATAATATATATATATATATAACATAAATTATGTTATTTGAAAATCAATTTATATTATAATTTATATATATAAATAATTTAAATGAAAATGCAACTTTCAATTAAAATTATATATTTTCACTATTAACAAAAAAATTAAATATTTCGGGAAATAAAAAAATAGATAATAATATAAATATAACATTATGATTTAAAATTATTTTTATTTTTATAGATTTTATAAATTTTTTAAATATATATATTAAAATAAAACTCACAAATTCTTTAAATAAGTATGATTTGAGGATATATGTTTTAAATTAAAAAATGCTTTTATACTAACTCCATGTATATTCAAAATCATTTTGTAAATTTTAATTAAATTTAGTTTATATATAATTAGTAAATTTAATTTAAAACAATAAAAATTAGTTATTATCATAATAAATTAAAATAGATCCACATTATTCACAATAAAATTGCTTTTTGATAAAAATATTTTTAACCCCCAAATAATATTATCTAAAATTAAATAATAAAGTTGATTGTAATTATATAATTTTGATTGAATATTATAAAATAATAATAATTATAGGTTATAATATAATTTTTAATTTTAAAAAGGTTTCTATAATTAAAAAATTTATAGACATTAAAAAATTATCATTTTAACTATTTAATTAAAATTTTGTATTTTGTGAAAAAATACTATAACTTCTCTATAAGTCAATTATGATATTATGATTTCCTTAATAATGTTAATTTTTTCTATTAAATTTTCTAAATAACATATATATATAATAATATTTATTTTTTACTAATAAAAATAATAATTATCCATGCAAAAAATATTTTTGAAAACTAAGATTACATCACAAAAATATTGATTTATTATTTTACAATTATTTATAAAAAAATTATTTCGAATTTTAAATTCATATTTATATTTTGTAATATAATTAAAAATATGAATTTAGAAACCTATCCCTAGAAAACCTATAGATTCTTTCTATTATAATTATATTTGAATGGTTATAATGAATCAAATCCCAAAGGACCAATCAGCTTAGTTGTCATGGTAAACCAAATAGATAAATGAGACTTGAATTAAAAATAAACACTAAAAATAATGAATGTTTTTATTTCAAGGAAAAATTGATTCTACAAAGTATGTTCTTGCATATATTTGATATAACACTTTATGGAATACTAGGGAATGAAAAAATAATGGTGTGCATAAGTATTTAGTAAGATTCATGTAGAGAAAAAATAATAATAAATCAATGAAAATAGTATATACATAAAGGTAAAAAATGATTACACATTCCACGTAATAAATATCTAATATATATGTTATTAAATAAATATATATGTATAATAATAAGAACAAATTCCATTTCAATAATGGTATAATAACAAATTAGTATTAAATTGTTAGAAATTAAAAAAACATGCCATTTAATCAATAAAATGAGGATGAACGACATCCATAGACTTTTTCATAGTGAAAATATCATTGATATTAATAATATATTCAAAATAAAATAAATTATTAATTATCAGACATCATGTATTATGAACAAGAAATGATCTACTATCTTGATCAATGATCTATATAGTTTTATGCCACATATCGAAACCTATTGAATTATTACTACAAATGTGACTCCTGAGAACATTCTTATACATCTCGGGGATAAATAAATCTTTCGATTCACCCGTCTCTGCCTGTACAAATCATTCTTCGTATTAAAAATTATATTTCATCTATAAAAGATATTTGTGATCAAATATTTGTATTAAAATATGAATACTGATGTATCAATTGTTTCCTTAATAGTAAAATAATTTTTTATGTAGAAAATATATTAAAAAATGATATATAGTTACAAAAATAAACATATCCATGATAATTTATGTGGATAATTAATATAAACACAATATTATATTATCATAGGGAATATAATATTTCAAGGGGATTAATAATGTAATCATGGATGTGGGTTTCAATATAATCAAGGGAAAAATCAATAATGACCCATCTAGAGGAATAATTATAATGTATTAAATAATAAAAATCCTATGTGGAGTAAAATAAATTGTTGTTATCATTGATTAAAAGAAATAATATAAAAATATATTTTACTAAAAAATTTGAGGAAAATAACATTTTTATTTTAAAAAAACATTTTTAGAAAGAATTTTCATGAAAATTCACATGTGAAAATATTGTCATTAAAAAATAAAATTTTCATAAAATGGAATAATCAATGTGTTGAGGGAAAGCAGACCAACACATGTCCTACAAGATATTCAAGATTTATTTTTTTATGATTAAAGGGTAGAGAAATTACAAAATCAAAATAAGGCAAGAATACTACATTAATGAAAATAATAAAAGTAAAAGTGGGTTAAAAATAAATTTAATAATGTTAATAACATTTTTATAAACAATTTGGTTAAAAAATTAGAAGAAACCATTTATAAAATAAAATAGGGAAATGAATTTGGATTTTCATAAAAATATTTTCTAAAACATTATCAATAGAAAAGAGTTGAAAAAATGGTAATATTACTCGTAAATGTTTCTGTATAACATTATGAGAAGATAGATAAATTTTTCCCTAAATATTTATCCAATTATTTATTCTAATGGAAATTAAAATATTAAAAATAATTAAAAAATATTCGGTTTTGAATTATGCCATTGAAAATACCATTGTGTTTATGGTATCATTAAATAATAAATAAAATTTTTTGTTTTGAATTTGAATCCACATTAATCAATATTCAATGCCATAATAAATATTATATAGTTATTAAACGAATAATATTATAATATTAACAACAATGAATAAGTATTATAACAAAAATAAAATAAATTTGGTTATAAAATAAGTTTCCACTTTGAAACACCTAATTATAACACCCCAATTTATAAAATAATTCTATTTGAAACTAAAAAATATCATGAAGAATGAATTAATTTTGATATTATATGTCAATGAAGTAATATTTCCACCATATATAATAAATTAGGTGAATCACAACAAATAATGTCTCATGGAATGGAAATTTAGATAATGTCCCTTATTACACGGAATCATTTTCATTATAAAGCCAAGAAAGAAATAATTAAAAATGAATAAAAAAATACAATGAAAATTATTAAATTATATAAAATTTTTAAGGGTCGATGGTTAAATGACACAAAATAAGTATGTTGTGAAAAAGATATATTAACCATAGAAAAAAGGGAGATAATAATCCCTTAACGCACATTTCCTTTATAGTTTTCATCCTTAAACCGCAAGTATAATGTAGTAAAACATTTAAATAACTTATAATTGAACCCCCATAATATTTATAGTATCTTATATATTATTATTATAATAATTAATTACTTTTTTCATAATAATATTTCTTTATTTTCAATATTTTTTGTTCAAAAGGCATTGTTTTTTTAATTTCAATTTACATGTTATTTTTTTCCGTTTCTGATCATGAGTTTATAATTTACATACTATAAAACATGATTAAATTATCATAAACTTTAATAATATATTTATTTATAATAATATATAATAATTTGAGATAAAATAATGAAATTCATCTTTCATGGAGACGATATGTTGTATGTATTCATGAACGTTACCTATATTTAGTTTCTGTATTTAAAAGGTTAAAAAGTTATTGATGTAAATATATATAAATATTATATAATTCTTGTAGAATATATAATTAATATATATAATTTTTTGGCTAAAACCATTACTTATAAATTAAATATACAGAGTTAACGAATCACATCACTTTGAAGATGTGGTAGTCCACACATCTACAAATGATGTTATCATATTCCCAAAAAATCGATATATTAATTGAATGTGTTATATGAAAATTTAATAACAACTAAGAAATTATAAATATCACATATATTATATGTTTATATATAATGTTTTTTCAATAATACTTCCCACCCTGAGAGGTGGTAAATAGAAATGGAATAACACCGTTTCATGAAACAATAGTCCACTGTACCCAGATAAGGTATGTTCATTACCCATTGGTTAAATGTGTGTGTAAATGTATGTATATAAATTATATTAATAAATATAATGGTATTATGTATTCTACGGATATGATACAGTAATAGAATAATCAAAATTTAGGTGGTGTAGATGGAGATAAAATGAAAGTGATTGTTGAAGAATGTTACCTCATATTCAGGTAACTTTTTTTGGTTTATACCAAAAGACGTCGTTAGTTAGATTTATTCTTAATGTGATAATATTAGAATCTATGGATGGGTTTTTAATGATTATTTGATCAAATTTTCTGTGATACAATGGACTGTATAAACACTAGTGTGTGAGAACAGTGAGTGGATTTATATAATCGAGGAGGAGTACCATTATTTTAAATTTATTAAAGGGTATTCTATCCACGTTTTCCAAAAAAAAATGGATCCAATATTTTTAAAAATTAATTTAATGTCATTATTGGTCCTAAATAATCATATTAAATGGATTTTGGACTAGTTTCTAGGTTATTTTGTCCCCAATTAATAATGTTTAGTCTGTTATTAAGAAACAATTTATATTAATCACTATAATTATGTTTAATTTCATTCACATATTTTTTGGTAAGAAATATATTTTTAACATATCAGAAATTATAAATAATTATGATTACAATTATGGAATATATTTCAAAAAATTCAAATCATAAATATTGAATAAATAAATTGAAATTGGATCCCTTAGATGGGTTGATAAATATGGTTTTAAAATGTAATATATAAATTATGGATATGTTTTTATATTTAATTTCAATGTCAAATATCATAAAATGATATAAATTATATTAATTAATATAAAAATTTAAAATAAATTTTATTAAAAATAAAAAAATATATTTTATCGTTTATGATAAATTAAAAGAAAAATAAGTTCTGAATTAATATTCAGTATTTTCAATAATCATCAAAAAACAAAACGTCACAGAAAAATAAAAAAAATCCACTATCAACTAATTTTGGTGTTTTTATTTTATATTTTTTTATTTAAAAATCATACGAGTGACAATAATTTTATTTTTTTTAGTTTCTTATTTTAATGGTGGTAAAATTCCCTTGTTATGAAAATATAAATTTTAAGAATAAAATATTATTTATTAAAATATTATACAAAACACAAATATTGGATGAATATAAATATTATTTATCAAAAATAATATATATATATATATATATATATATCATTATTTTAGTTCCATAATATTCATTAAATTAATTCATTATGATAAAACGCTATTGTGAGAATATAATAATTTTCTATATATTTAATTGGTTTTTATATTAATTTTCAATTAATTAATTACCAACTAATTAAATATATATTTTTGTAAACCATATGTTTTCAAATATTAATTGATCATATTCATAACCTCTAATTAAATGGATAGAATATTAATTATTATATTATAAAATAATTATTCAATAATATATTTTAGTTCAATAATACCTGGTATTGGATGTAATGCAAGTCATCGAAGAAACTCAATGTTCTGATTGAAAGTAAATAACTCAACAAATTTATTCATTACAATTTAATCCAAATAATTGTAATATATTGTTTTATATTTATTATGTTGAAATCCCACATGATGAGAAGGGTTCATAAAAATATATAAAAAAAATTGATATTAGGAATTACACCAGTCCCATGGAAAAACATATAACATGGTTACTACGTAGGAGACCATTATTAGCAAGTGAAAATGGGGACATAGAAGCAATGAATAAATACATATATATAGTGATTGAGGTCATTGATCATGAACATGTAAATATAAAATGAAAACTTTATGAATTCAAAGAAATAAATCACCATTGATTTAGATGACCATTGTTTCAACAAAAAATATGGTACTAAGACAACATTTATTTAATCATTTTCTTAATGATTGTTAGTTTTTTTACTCCATAAGAATAAATAGAATCATAAATACATGATATATATCTAATTTGTTATAATAATTTCATCCATTGGTAGTTCTCCGATCATTTTAATATTATTTCCCGTTACTCTAATAAATGCATATCCAAAAATCAATTTTTTAATCCTAATAACATAATTTCACTGTTATTATAGTGTTATTATTGGTAACAACAATACAAAAGGTTATCCATACCATTAAACTCATGTCTCTTGAAAATGAGGTAATCATTCCTCAAAAAGGTATCCAGTATAACATATGCATTCTATAAATTTTCTAAATTGTTATGAATATTTGAAGAATCTCTTTATATAAAATGTAAAAGAGTTTTTAAGGACATAGAACATATGAACAACATTAATCACAAAATCGCAGGATGGTATCCATCACATTTATATTAGTGTATACATGTCTTCTTCAAAAAATATACCTATTCCTTATTTGATTCATGCTTATTATAACTAAAATAGTGTTTGTAATAATACTTCTAAAATATAGTTCAAAATCACATTAAAAACATCAACCATTTTGTTTCAACATAAGTCATACCTTTGACTATAGTTTTACCTATGATATTTATTGTCATTATATATTCATAATATTCATAATGATAAGTTATGAAAATGTTAATTATTATATTCATATCAATAAGGAGTGTCAAACCTAGTGCATAGTTAGGTTCATTATTGTCTACTATGTTATGCTCGATTCATGCCCGATGAACCATTCCAAAGTTGTTACCCCTAGACCCATCTATTCCTGAACCAAATCCACATATAGTAACCATAAACGGAAATGTTTTTATAAATACCAACATAATCCCTTCCCCTACAAAAATACAAGGATGTTCTTATATGTTATTCCTCAAAATATACCATAAGATTATTATCAGTAATTTAATTTTTCCTAAATCATTTTCCTATGTGTTTTATAAAACATCCATTGATGCCAACTATATTGAAATGATCATGGAATGCCTATAGTCATTATATACTACAATTAAATTTGCATGATTTCAAGGAATAAAATCCTAATGGATTGATCAATTTAGTACACTAGGTAAATTAAAAACTGACATAAGTCAAATATTTCGAATGAATAAACAAATTAAAACAAAACATGTTTACATTTATGGATGAAAAAAATTCCGTTAAGTGTTTACATGAAAATATTTCTTATTACACTTGATAGAATCCTAGGGAAACGAACCAAATATTTTTTATCACAAAATTCATAGTTTGAGTCACGTATAGTATAATAAATTGTAAATCATTAAGAATAGTAAATATGGAAATGTAAATAACTGGGAACACATTCCATGTATTAATAAATAGAAAAGTTAGTCCATAAATAATATTGAATGGTACTAACAAAGAACAAATTTGATTTAAATAACTAGATACTAAATTATTAATAAGGATACACAAGAAACCGAAAAAAATTAAATTAATAAACTACAAATTAAATGATTTCGTATAATTTTTTGAAGTTAAAATCTCACAGAAAATAACTACTGTAAAAAAATGAAGGCAATGCATAATTATTTGGTATCATATATTTGTCACATAAAAACCTCTACATTCAAAATATATCCACCAGATTGTTTAAAACTACATGTAGAAACCTATTTAGTTTATGCAACTAATTTGTATTATCAGAACCTATCGATTCCACATGGGTTTACATAATTTTTATGCACCATCCTTCGCTACCTATACAAATAATTTCTCATATTAAGTAATTGACTTAATTAAAAAATAGTATGCCTTATCAAATATATAATTTTTATAAATAATGATGATTTATAAATTTTTCCCCATATTCTAAAATAATAATCAATGTAAACAATATATATATATATATATATATGAATTATTATTTAGGAAATAAACATATCCCGTATAAATGATATGGATAAATATGTGAAATTCAATGTACAGTGATCATATTGAATTTTTTATTTCAAGGGGAGTTAATAAAGGAATGAAAGATGTTAATATAAATATTATCCTTGCCCAAATCAATGAAAACCAATCTAGATGAAAAAAGGATTGTATGAATAAATCATATACAAAGTGGATAAAATTTATTGGTTTTTGTATTTGAGGATTATAAAATCTATAAAATTCAATAAAAATATATCTTGGGAAAATATCATATTTTATGATTTTTTTGGAAAATAATTTTCATTGAAAATATTTTTTTTATATATTTTAATTAAAAATTATCCTTTGAAAATGATAAGGAAGATACATATAAATGATGGTTGGTAAATCTCTATATGCAGTACAAGTTAAAAGGTTCATTCATTTTGTATAGTAACAGGATATTAAAATTCCTTGTAGGAAAAAAATTATAATACACCTTTGGATATTTTTATAAAATAAAAAATATTAATAAAAAATATTTTTAAATTTATATTAAATTGAAAAAATTTGAAAACTTTTAATAAGGCATTTTTTTAAAAGATAAAAATTTCTCTGATTAAAGATAGAAATGATGAAGGGTTTTCATAGAAAATATTAAACATTTTTAGTATTAAAGAATAGAAAAAAGAAACTATTAAAAGGAAAAGGTCGTGAATATCAACATGAAATTAAAATTAAATGGTTTACTAATCAAATATCCAAAAATTTAAATTAATATAAATTCATTTATAACAATACCAAATAAAATTAGTTGGGGAAATAAACTTTTGGAAAGATAATAACAATGATTTGAGAATCAACAATTAAGTTGATTATGTGTGTAATGATTAAATTTTAAAAAATTAAATTAAACAATAGATTGTAGAAACTAATTTTACACATAATATTTAAATAATAATTATAATGAGAATGTATTGTAACCCATCTAACATAAATTGGGTTATAAAAATATTTTCTTCAATGCAATGCTTAATTAAAATCGTAGTTGATGATATAATTAAATTTTTATCTCAAAATTTCATTAGTAATGAATTTATCATGATATTATATATATAATTTGTATTAATTACACCATTTAAATTAAATAAGTCACACAATAGTAGTATAATTCTTAAATAATGGATAATTAGATGATATCCCTTATTACTTGTTAAATTTTCAATTATAAACCCTAAGAATGTAATAAATTCCAACAAAACTTCAAATACAGGGAATATAAACTAATTAATGATATTATATATCAAATGGGTTTGTAGATAAATGATACAAAACAAGTATGTTTTGATATTGTATTAGGCCTCATTGAACGAAAAGTGATACAATAATACCATATAATTCATTTCCTTTCTTGTGAATGTAGATTAACATACATTATAATGGTTTGAAACATTACAATAACTTATATGATAACCTTAGTCTGATTTATATTATAATATATATTATTATTATAAAATCTAATTACTCATTTTTTAAGAATCATTCATTATTTTCAACATTTTTCTTATTATGTTTCATGTTTTTTGTTTTTGTTTTGGCTTGTTCTTATTGTGCTTCTTATGTAAATAATGATATAAACCAATAAAAATGGAATAAATTATTTGATTATCCTATAAATCTATTATATATGTATTTATAATTATCCATAATATTTGGATATATTAAACGAAAATCATTGTTCACAGATACGGTAGGTCATATGTTTTCATGAATGCAACATTCATTTCATTGACATATTTTGATGGATGAATAGTAAATGATATATATATATATATATATATTCTAATTCTAAAATAATATATATTTGAAATATTTTACATATGGTCTTTAAAATAATCCTATACACATTCTAGGTATAGCCTGAACAGATCATAACTCTTTAAGGATGTTATGGTGTAGAGTTCCGAAAATAATGTTAACATATTCCCCAAAAATGAAAATCATAAAGGTATTTGTTATAGAGAATATACACAAAAATAAAGAAATTATAAATATAAAATATATCATATATTTATATGGTTTCTTTCATAATTCACAAATATGAAAAGTGGTGAACGAAAAATAAAGAACACTATTTTGTGATGTTCTAGTTTTTCGTACACATAAAATCTAGGTCCCTTACCCATTAAATTTAATTATGTTAAAGTGATGGTATAACCCTTATAATAATAAAATATCATTATATTTATTATATTATGTTTATTTTATTATAAGGGAAAAAGAATATTTGAGGTGGTGGGGTTGGAAATTAAATTCAAATGGTCACTGATGAATGTTACATCATTTTTGGTAACTTCATTTGGTTTATATAAAATGAATTAATATGTTACATTTATACCCAATGTGAGTATTATAGAATGATATTAGCTTAATAGGTATATTATTTGAGTAGTTTTTTGGTAATCCCATAATCTTTAGAGATGTGAATAAGTGGGGGGTGACTGCACCTTTATAGTGGATAAAGAGTGACATTCTTGTATATTATTGAGAAATTGATTAGTCCCACGTTTTTCCAAGGAAATAGGGATCAAATAATTTTTAAAATTAAATAAAATGGAATATTTGGTCTCAATATTATCATCCTATGTATTTTTTAAATGATTATTTCATATTTCATCCCTTTATATTAAGGATTAGTTCCTTGTAAAGAAATTTTTTTTATAAATTGATGTAATTATTTTTAATTATATTCAATAATAATTATTGAAAGATAATAATATAAGCATATTAAAAAATTTAAATTATATTTTTTCAAATTTTTTAATCCATATTTTCGAATTAATTTCTATTACATGGCAGAAATTAATTTTAATTTAATATGGCGGAATGGATGACAAAGTGGCTTTTTCAAGTAAGATGTTCAAATTTTTCGTTATTTCTATATTCAAATTCCACGTGTAAAATAAAATATTTAATCAAAAAACATTATTTATTCTTATCTTATAATTATCAATACAATTTTATGACTAAATAAATATATTATTAAATATATAATATATCTTTTTAAATTATATTATTGAGAAATATTAATTAATTTTGCTTATTATGATAAAATGCCTATGTGAGAAATTTTTTATATTCAATTTTTTTTAGATTTAATTATAACAAACCGATTAACAATGAATTCATTTTATATTTGTGTAAACTATACATTATCAAAAGATAAATAATCATATTAATTAATTATAATTGAATGTAATTGTTTTTTTCTTATATTTTTTAATAACAATATTTTAGTATTATATTGTTGTTATGTAAAACTCAATATTTCATGTGATATAAGATATCTAAATAACATCTTGTTGTGTGTAACACACGTTAACTCGGTATCATGTTTTTTTCATAAATGTTCATTATTTAAATTTATTTTCAATAATAAATATATTATAGAGTTTTCTGATATTATATTCTCTTACAATAATTGTGTCATCAGTCATTTGTGATATTTAATTCATGGATCATTGATTTTCACTATCACATTTAATTAATGAAATTAATTAATATCATTCTTTCCTTTAATTATGGATATCTAGAAATTTAAAAAAATTGAAAATATCATAAAATATCATGATGTAACAAATATTATTATTAATTAACCTATTTGTCATTATAAATATTAGAAAAATAAATTTGTTTGTCATCATAAATTTTTTAGAAACTATTATTAAATATTATTCATTTAATGGTTTAGATAATGTTTTTTATTAATGGGTTGATTTTTTTCTGGATTTTTATTAAATTTTTTTTTAAAATAAATATTTATATGTGTATTAATATTGTTACATTTAATTAAAAATATATAAAATATTTTTTAGGATGAATATATCTCAAAAATAATATTTTTAATGATTTATTCTCTAAAAAAATTGTGTTTTGATTAATAATATACCTATAACTCTATAAAATAAAATTGGATGACCGAATATATGTCATTCTACATGTCACATAGATTGTTAAGAGTGAAACAAATATGCTACCTGAAATTAAATCACATTATATATTTTTATAAAATATGGATTTATATGAATATATGTATATTATAAAACAATAACATTTTTTATCTGAAAAAGGATGTAATCTATTTTTTCAATGTTAAATGTCTTTTAACAAATTTTTATGATTTTATATATATTAAAATTGATCCATCCATGTTCATGTTTTCTCAAGGAACATAAAAAATTGACTGCATTCAACATTCATGATTTTGAGATTTCTTTATGAAATATTTTTTGTAAATGATGCTAGTTATACATTTAGAGGATGTTTTTATATGATCTCTATGATATATGCTAACAGGAAACTAATTTCATGGGTTTCCATATAATTAAATGTCATAACATGTTTTATATTGTTTTTATAACACTTAATTATTTTTATCCTCATCCCAAATTTCAAAATGAATTTCATATATCTTATGGATGACATTGAATGATTTCGAATTTGATGTTTCAGTTATGAGTTTTTATTACTTAATTGACGTTGTTATATAATTTATATAATTTAATAAATTGAAAAAACAAATAGATGAAATTATGTGTTTTCTATGAAAATGATTTTTCTAATTCATTAAAACATTAATCATAAATGTTTTTATGGATGTAAGAATGTATCGTTACAAACAATGTATAAAAAAATAATTTTATTCAATAATTTATAGCCAATAATATGTAATATTCTAATCTAACATGAATACACAATGGATATGGTTGGTTTAAGGATATTATTGAATGATATTAATCATGTTTGTATAACTATTTTTAAGAATAATCCTTCAAATTTATTGTATGAAATTAATCTATCATTATATAGTTCATGTATTATTTCGGGTTTCATGTATAGTGATCCCTAATTTTGTTTCTTAATTATATTCCCTACATAGTTTAACTATTAATCTATAATAATAGTCATCCAAAAATATACATTATTTCAATTAACATATACATTTGGAATCATATACCCATCATGTAAAATGAATATATTTATTTATCTTCAAAATTTGATCTAAGAATTTGATAAAGATTCAAAATCCATTTAAATATCATAAAAATATCATCCAATAGATTCCTTTTTACAAATTACTGATACCACATTTTGGTATCCATAAAATTAACATAATATTTGAATGTAGATTGTTGAATCATACAAAATACATTTCATCTTTCATATTTCACATTTAATCATAGGTATTATCAATTTCATAACTAAACATGAAAATGGTATGCCTTGTATGAATATACATAATATATTGATAACATATTATAAACCAATAATGACCTCATTCACCATGTTAGATCATTTAAAAAAATTAATGTCTAATTCCACATCCATCACTTTAATTAAATGACACATTTAGTTTATATAATTAATTATCCTGTCATTCATATTGATTACATGAGGAGAGTAAAATGTCAATTAAAAAATATTATATTTCTAAAACTAATTTGAAAGATTTTTGAACCATGATATGCGTCTAATAAAAATCTAGAATAATATTATTAGAAATTTCAAATGTTAATTACTTAAGAAATATTTTTAATGGAATCATATGGGTTTTTTCATAAGAATAATTATTTTGATTTATTATGAGTCTAAAAATTTGATTTCATTTTTTTTCAATAGCAAGTACCGAGATTAAATTCATAATCAACGATGGTGATTCCATTTATCTATAGTAAGGGAATTTATTAAATATTTATCATTAATTACATTCATATTATAATGACATTTATTAAATATTAAAAAATTAAAATTATAACCATGTATAAAAAATACAAATCTAATTTGTGGGCCAATATCCACATTTCACCAATATATTATATAATTTAGTTTCTATTAATTAAAACTCCTTTATTTACATAAATTAATTTCAATCATGTCATATAATAGTAATGGATAATAGAGAGCCAAAATATTTATCATAATTTATCAAATTGATTCACTCAAAATCTATTTTAAAAAATCTTAAATCTCATATGTTTTCATAGATGAATGTGAAATAAATATTTCACATTATATGGGAACCTAATATTGTTAGGTCTAGTCATAACCTACTTACACTATAATGAATAATTCATTAGGACCATGGTTTTTCACTGTTGTGACCAAGAACCAGTATCCTAAATAGTACAATATTGGGTCTCCAGAACACCTTTTAATAATTGAAAAATATATATTAGATTCCATAAATTTAATGGATAAAATAATTTGTTGAGGATAAACGAATTTAACCTTACAAAATATAATTAAATTAGTTTAATAGTCAGTATGATATTCTAGGAAGTATTTTGTTGTCAACTTCTGTCCAAGACTCTAGTCTACTGGGATCCCCCGTAGCTACCTATTCATATATCCAAACTAACAAAAAAAATTAAAATTATACATGAATATTTATATAAACACAATTTAAATGTATAGTTTCAATAATATCTATAATGTGGTAAATGATATGAAAAATTTTATTTATGTTATTAATAATCCAAACAATGAATAATCATCTAAAGAAGGTAACACCCATGGGTGAACTCATATATAAAACTTCTAGAACATACCCCTAGTGTCTATTATGTATTACAAAAATAAATTATAAATTTCTACATGATGTATTAAAACATTTATAGCCTCCCAGATCTATGGAATTCTTCATATATGGGGCATATATGATGAGTTTTTGATAACCATATGGGAACATTTATTGAATAAAAATATAAAATTAGTAGTAGACTACAATAAATATATAGTTGTCTGAAATGGATTTCTTAAATCAATAAAAAGAAACCATTATGTTTCACATATAGTAAATAAAAATATTTTTAACTATATTTAATAAATACTTTTTTCAAGAGGATCCTCAACATTAAATATAAAAATTATGTAAAGCTAGATATTGATAGAATTCTTGTGGAAATTAAAATATTGTATTCCATTCCATCTAGGTGTATTTGTATCTAAATTTAGGTCATAATATTTTCCGTGTGGATAAGGGAGTGGTATGTCGAGTTAGGGCCCAATCGAAAACCATGAGAAAGGGGAATGTTTATATAAATTCATATTAAATTCAAAAAACCCCATAACAATGATCATGGGATGGAGAAACTACATAAAAAATTTATTGTAGGAACATACACCTTTTAATAAGTTTGATGAATATCAATAAACATATCAAAACAATTAACAATTGTGGTAAATCACTAATATAAGAATAGTTCTAATAAAAATATATAAGGAAAGGTAAAAAACAATCATAATTTTATATTAATGAAATAAAGAAAAAAATTAACATATAATTACATAAAAAATATAATAGTAATATCATGGAATGTATAAATTTAGATACCTAAATTCCTTCCCATAATCATGTAAAAAATAAATTCAAACTAAAATTCCCTTTATACCTTGAAAATATTGAATTAAGAATTTATTAATCATTAAAACAAACATTTTTTTAATTATATCAACCTAATAATGAGTCTAGCCATTACCTCGGCATATATAATAGTTTATATTGCATTTACAATATAATTTAATTACAATAGCTACATTAGGTCTTGAGAAAAATGAGTAATCCACTAAATTGTTAAAAGATTCCACCTAATGATAATTTAGGGGTGGGTAATGAAAGTAGAGATTTTGGGGATGACAATACAGAATGAAGGGATTTATATTTACAATAGGGAATCCACCTTAGTATGTTTAATTAAAATAAAACAAAGGATTTCAATGATTTTATATTCCAAAAACTGTTTCTAACATGAGATAAACCCTCTTCCTGATATTGGATAAATCTCAATGAAGTAAAATTATATATCAAACATATATATTTTAATTTTCATCATTATTGTATTATTCTATAGTAAAAAATTGTAAATAGTCTAAATTATATGATCAAATTATTCCTAAACTGTTTCTAACCTAATGAGTGATTTTTATAAATATATCTTCAAAATATATTTTTATTGAATATAGTTTTCACATTGGAAGAATAAGTGTAAGAATAGTACAAAATTATTTTAATGTCATAGATTTTATTGGTGAAAATGAGATCATTATGAGCTAAAAGAACTTTTTGTATTTACTCATTCCAAGATATGTAATCTAGTGATTAGTATCTTGCTATATCATGATGATTCGAAGGTGAACTATCTATCTTGATAAATGGTACTCCTTCACAATATACCCTTATAGACTTTCAGGAAACATGAACCTCCCATATATGTAATGAAATGAATGATAATATTATAACCACTGTTTAATTATCTACACATAATAGACTCTATTATAAATAATGTCATAATTTTTTATAAAATTTTTTAACTCCCTGACACTCCCTATGATATATTATAAATGAACATTTTAGATTTGATATCTCTATCCACATTTATATAACTCGTCAGATTTATGGTAATTTTTAAGAGACATTAGTCATCCTAATTTTTTATCCCCATTCTCCTTTTGATACAAAAATTTATAATTAATGGAATCAACATTGAAATTTCCCCAATAAAGTGTACCATATGTCATTGATAAATTACAGATTTTATTTCATACAATAACACTATCATTGATTCATAAAAATATATGATACAATTTTTTTATTCTCTTAAAGTCCATTATAAAATAATTTAACAAATTTAATAGATAATTTAGAAAAACAATATATCTTTAATAATAGTGGCTCATTCCAGTTCAATGGTCACATAATCATTTTCAAGGGGATATAGTTACATTGAATAATATTCTACTACATAATAATCATATATAAGAATACAAATGTGAATAAAACATGGAATAACAATTCCACTTAGACACCTCATCTAGTTTTAGTAATAAATGAATTACAATTGTTGATAGCTTCCACCAGAATTAATGAAATGTTACATGACATTATTTTGACCATTCTATTTTAACCCATTTCTTTATTAGATTATATATTTTAAAATCTTAATATATTGAGTAGTTTTAATAACTAATATTTTAAAAAAAAATATTATGACATAAAATACATTTTTTGGTACATTCAACGAAACGATGGATTTCTAATAATTTGGAAAAATTAAACACCCACTTCTAATATAACAAGATCAATGAACATTTTATACCTGATCAAAAATAACAATTTGAAATAATAGTAAACATGTGATATTCTCTTGATGTATCTATGAAAATGAGATATGTTTTTATTGTTAATTACACTATTTAGTCAAAAAAATATTATTAAACAATAGGAAAACTATGTATGAATTAGGAAAATGATGAAATATATTATTACATAGGGATATAATTTATAGTAGATAATTCATTACGAAAGAACACATCACTAGTTATAAAAATTTACTATACCAATATAGGAATGTTTTTTTTTGAAAAATCATCTAGAGATACATCAATATGATGATATCCAAGATACATTTTTATTTTATAGAAGAACTCTTCCACATTAAACTAAAAAAAATATCATTGATTATTGGAAATCTTACCATTTCTAATGGTTTCCATTATGAAACATTTCAATGTTTCAAGAAGGTATATAATTCAATTGAAAATTATATTATATAAATAGGAATAATCCCATAAATTGATACTTGGAGTAAGGGGTCTTTTATCTTGTTTATCCTCTATTTTTATTAAATTCCCTAAATTTGATAGGATACATGTGATATCAATTTATTAACATTGGTTTGGTCCTAAAAATAATATCTATAATGATATATGTCTCTCCCTATAGAGTAAATAAATAAAATCATAATGGAACACATCATGTTAAATATAATATATTATATTTATGAATTGATTCTCCTTATATTACACTTTTGTAAAGGAAATATTCTCTATAAATGTATTGATAATAACAAATTGTCTTTGATTTGGAATTCCTGCACAATCCAATAACATTCATTATATATACATGGTATACTACAACCATTCAAGATATTATAATGATAACCCATGAGATATTAATTAATTAATGATACAAACCTGGCCAAACAACTGATTCCTTGAATTACATTAATGATTTTCATTATGATAACCATAATAACCCAAATATGCTTGAATGAATCCACCACCAATATGAAATATGATGTATTATTTTTTATATCTATTTGATTGTGTGTGAATAACTGTATATGTAAGTAATATGTGTACATTAAAACCCATTATGGATACTAGTACCCCCCCCAATAATGATGTAATATAAAACCAATATACCAAATAAAACACTATACAATATAAACTATACATAATAGTGACTTTTATAGTATAATGATCCAAAACATTATCACCAATGGAATTCTCTCTAAAAAATATAAAACCTCATCCATATATGTGTTATATAAGTGTAAATACTATATTAATGACTATAAAAAAATAAATAATATTGACATAGATAGTGGACTCCTTCACCAGATCTCACATGTTTATTCTTATATTCGTTGATTGAATGTCCAACTAACTCAAACATTGTTGTAGGGTTTGTTTGTAGTCAAATTCTATTATATTTAAATACACATCAGTGAAAAAACCAAGGGATGTAGACTATAAATATATATTTGATTCATTAAATTATGTAAAAATAATTTTTTTATTTATTTATCACATGACCACACACCATAAAAACAATAATGAAGTCCTCACCTATCTAGGATAAAATGATTCTATTAATTTTTAACACCCTTGATGATCATATTCCCAAACCATTATTTTCTATAATAATTTATTTACACTGGGGAATGAATCACAGGATATTATACTCGATATTAATTTTCCAACTATAATACATTATTTTATATATCATAGTATGTGAGACATTATTTACCACCTCAATTATTCTATATAGTTTAAAAATCATTACCTATATTTGATACAATTCTTTTTTCTCTATTTAATTTTTTGTCCATTTATACTCCCCATGATAACATGATAAGATAAATAAAAAATATTTTAATATTTATTGGTATATACTCTCTACATAATAACAAAACATTTCTAGAGATTCATAAAATCATTCATATTAACATGATATAATGTATCAAGAAATAATTTCATTAAAATGTGTATCTGAAATTTCATCCATGGGAGTCCATTTAAATTTTCATTTATTGGAATGACATCACACCTATAGTAGAATGCCCCTTTCCCAATTTTTTCATTAATCAAACCAAATGATACATTTTGTATTAATTCTATTGGAGATAATATGGATTCTGATGATCAATGTAATGAATTATTAATGAGATACCTTACATTATTAGATTAGGTTATAATGAAATTAAAAGAATTTCATGATATTAGAACCAATTGGATTATATATTGGGACACCATGTTAAGAATAATTTTTTAAATGTGATAGTATATCAATTATATGAGGGTTAATGATAATCGAAAATAAATATCATTCACATGCACCCATTTTCTCATGGTCAGAGGTAAATATATTTTTAATATAGACTCTTGTATTATAATTAAAATATATATTTTTACACTATATTAACACCCATATGATTAACAAAATATTAAAAAAATCAAAAGTATAACTCCTTTCCCAACCTAATTTTATTTTTTAATTTCAAAAAATTCTCATTCTTTAAATCAATTATTCAAAAATCTTTTAACTTGTTAACAATCACTTCAACAATTTTCTAATGAAATATAAATCTTGATCAAAATGAAATTTATTTCTATGAAAAAATTCTATTAACACAGTTTTAAATGTGTAATAAATGTGGTTATCGATGAAGATATATATAGTTTTCCAATTTGGGAGCCAAATATTGCTTCATAATTAACATGTCATTAACAAAAAATAAATATTAAGAAATAATTTATTTAATTTTTTTGAAATAAAATTATACTTTAATTTAACTCAACTATTATATAATCTATCATATGAATGTAATTTATATGATATGGGTTATGAATGTTTTTTTCCTAGAGATTCCTAATTTGATTCATGAGTATCAGTTCCTTGTTTATGCACAATAGGGATATATGGACCACTGAGACGAAGGTGGTGAATAAATTTTTACATAATACATTTGCGATTTATTATTTAAATATTTAAAATAAATGAATAAAATCAAAATAGTTTAACTCTTTCTCATGTTAATATATCAAAATTGAATAATGTAGTAAATAAATATATGAAAAAAATTATATTACAAAATTTTCATAAGAATCCCTATACTATTCCATTAGATGTAATTATAAAACAGCCATTATCAACTATAATCAATATTCGAATAATATTATTAGTTCATAAATTTATAACTTATTATCTAAGAATGAATTAACTTTCATTCTTCACATTTTACTTGGACAAATAGGCTTCTCAGAGTAGTCATAGACCCACACATTGATATCACTACAACCCCTATGTAACAATTGTTTAATAGAATCATACCTTATATTTGAAATTTTTACTTATAACTCCCTCTAGATATATATGAACGTATCTAATAATTATTGTTATCCATAATAAAATTTGATCTTCTTAAACTATTTACAATTTCCTATAATAAACATCAATATTTGAAAATTCATTCTTCCAATCATTTCTGTCTCTTAAACTAACATTACATATCTTAAACAGACATTTCCAATGTAGATTTCTGGACTCACTAAGCATATTTGATCATAAAAAATCTATTTGATCTATGATTATATTAAGTTCCATCAATAATAAAATTTATTTCCCTATAAGGCTTGGCTCTCCTTAGTTTCATCATCTCATCCATCTATAAAAATTTATTTTGTAAGATCCTCTTCTTCCATCATACGTATAACATGGTAATCATCAATTTAGAATAATATTTACATTCAATTAATATTCCCATGGACCATGACATCCATGTTATTATTCATTATTCATGAACACAGTATTCATATGTTCTAAAAACTCACACTAATTTTTTATTTTCTTTATCTATATGTCAACTTTATTAATATATTCTATATTTTTAATATATAAATGCTCTATAAAATTCAGTTACACAGATATATATTTAATTTTTCATCACCTATTTTCATATATTTTTAACCCCATGAGTATCTATTTCATATTCTTAACAAATATGGAACACCATAAGAATAATTTATTTATATATATATATATTTAAAAATATATTATCTATGATTTCTTGTGAAACATTAAACCCTGACCTTTAATGAACATGAATATCAGATACAGTTATATATAAGCCATTAAATTAGTGGAAATGAATATTCCAAAATAACAAATTTAATTTCTGGTGTTCTTATTAGAATAAAATAAATTCATTTGTTATCAATAAGTAGACACCAATAAAGTATTCATCATTTGAATTAAAACAAATTTTTTTTCTGAGAAACATCTTTTATGAATGACATGTTTTGGAATCATGATAATTTTTTTTAATTACGATACTAAAATTATTTTATTTTTTTTATATAATATATGAAATAAAATATTTTTGCATTCAATTAATATATGTATTGTAATGAGACACGAATAAATATAGTTTTATACTTAAAAACTATATTATTATAAAATTTAGTTTAATATTTTACTTTCTAATTTACTATGAATATAATTTTTCCAATAACATAGAGAATATATGAAATAATTAAATTTATTTTCTAAAACAATATGTTATGTTCATATTTGATTGAATTACAAACAGTTTTATGAATTTGTTATATTTTGATGAATGGGGAAAATAGGATATTAATTTAAAACTTCCACTCCATTTAAAATTAAAATATTAACAATATATTATTATTTTTATAGATTCATCTTATGTGTAATGCATGATTTCGATGAACCCGTTAAAATTTATTAAGTATGATATTAGAAATGTCATCCCTTTTAAGTTAAATTAAATCTCAACTTAAAAAGACATGCAAATTTTTTTTTCTATCCATTCCTGGATAATTAAATCCTTCCCCTTTTTGAAAATAGTATCCTCAAAATTTTATTAATATATTAAATAAATTTGGATATTATTATCTCATATAATTTTCATATTCCCATAATTCCTCTTTAAACATATTGGGTTTCCATATAAACATAACCTATTGAATCTAATTTTTCGAATAACATTATCTTTGGGGTCAATAACATAAACAAGGTTCTCATCAAAAGAATGATAATCTTCCACCTCAACTAATTCCTACATCAAAACGTGTGATTATTCTGATACATAATCCCTTGACAATAAATCATGAAATACATTGTGTACCTTAGATAAAATCTAAGGTAAACCCACTTAGTAGGAAATGTATCCAACTTTCTTTCATTCATAAAATGTTCCAACAAATTGTGGACTCGACATCATCTTCTTACCAAAACATATCACAATTTTATATGGTTAATCATTGAGAATCAAATGATCACCTACCTCCAATTAAATATTATTCCTTTGTTATCCTCCAAATTTTTCCTTCTCTAAACATCACTCATATTTTGCTGAATAAAATGAACATTATCAATTATTCCCTTTTCCCACTCCATTCCCATCAACTTCCATTCTCTACACCATCCCTAAAATCTTGTTTCCAATATCACTTTCCATAATTCATCAAATGGTTCCATCTAAATATGAGAATGAAAATGGTCATTATATGAAAATTCTACCAAATTTTTTTTTCTATCCAAGCATTATTGGAAATATATTGACTAAGAACAAAGAAAATATTCCAATGTCTGAATTGTGTACATAGACTACCCATCATATGGTGGATAAAAAACTATAATGAAATTTAAATCAGTACCCAATGAATTAGAAATTCCTTTCAAAAATTTTGTTTTTAACGTGGGATCATGGTATGATAAAATTGAAATATGAACTCTATGTAACCGGATAATCTATATTAAATAGATTCTATAAGGGTTCTATAATGACATCATATAATGAATCAGAATAAAATTTGTAAATTATGGGAATTGAGGAACTATAACAGAAATCACATTATTTCCATAAAAATTGTATTTAAATCTTACCAAAAATTCCACATATATATATATATATTAACCAATCTCTAGTTCTACATTGGAATCAATTCATGAATCCCCATTAATAACTGTAACGTCTCCGTCCTGGAAGCCACTAAACTGGTGCTCTAAGCCGAGTGGTTACATGACCTTAAGTGCACCTCCCCATATGCCAAAGGCTGCCGACTAACTGCAGGGGTCAATGTGGTCATGTGGGTAGCCTATACCCCCCTTTGATCAGAGTAAGCCACAACAGAAATAATTCAATAGCGGAAACAATAATCAATAAACAAGGAACATGTATAACAACCATTTCCAACAATAAAATATTCCATGTCATACTACAAGGGAAAAAAGTGACCCAAAGACCACAATAAGGACAATGGCCAAAGTACAAAAAATGGTCCCGACTACCCAACCAGATCAACCACCAAGTGCTACCCATGTCAACTCAACTATCTAGAAAGGACCCTTTCCCTTATCGTGACCTGCAAACATGAAGTCTACTCGAGTACCCAACGGCGGCCCGAGCAGTGTGTGAGTACAACTCAGTAGGCCACCACCAATGGTGTCTATAAAATATCCAATATAAACAGGTAGTGTATGCAAAAAGTAACATGAATGATAATTACTAAGTAATTTTTTAAGGCGCCATTAACTATTTTAGAGCCATATCCATTTCCACTTCCATTACCATTCATTACACACCCATTATCATCACTTTCCATTTAATGAAATTTCCATGGGTTAATCACATACGTTATGTTACATGGGTCTAATGACAAAAATCACATGAAAGAGGGGAAACACATCGTTATCATATATCACAAGGACTAACCCAATTATAGAAACCAAAACCTCACCTTGATTCCTCAGTTTGGGTGGATGCAACCGTTAGGAGAATAGACCCTCAATCCCCATTCCTAACCCACACATTTAAGGTGGAGTTTTAGAACCTCAGTCTTAGCTCAACCAATGGGAGAAGATCCTCAAGTCATACCCCACTCTATGATGCCTTGTGCACATACTTATATATATAAGTAACCATCAACCATCGAAACCATTTCCCTTTGGAAAATACTATTCACAACACCCCAAATGGGAATCCAGATCATTACTTAACCCATTAACACATTACCATTTCACGTCATTAAACCATTCACCCAATTCCCATGTGTTATGTTAAAATCACTAAGCATTTATCACTAGACCCATAACCTATCCATTATGGTCTTTAATCAGTATACACATTAACTCATTTAACCCGTTCCTCATTTCCATGATTCAACCATTCAAGCCAATATGTTTATCAAGGCTCTAAAATTCTTTACAATATGGTAACTTATCTAATATCACTACCTAAGTCTCAGAAAATCTGACACATCCCATCGATGTACATATATTAGGTCAAGTAAATCCCGACACATCTCGTGGGGATCGTGAGGGTTCCCATTTTCCATTTTAAACATCATTATTACCAAACATTCCACGGTTATTCAAAACATAACCAAGGAGAAACATGATCATAACTAAACATGCACAAATAACCAACTAACTATGGGATATCACATTTAGACCACCTACCTCAAAACCTCAGTTGAAGGCACTCTCAATCGAGTCCTTAGAACTTGATCTGACCCCCCTTTGGAGCTTTAACCTAAAACTCACACAAAAGATAGGGTTATAGGGCTTCAGAACAAGAGTGAGACAAGATAAAAACCCAAAACAAAATAGAGAATCATGGATGGGATTAGCCTTACCCAGAGCATCGATCCGCAACCAACGACACCAAAAATGGCATATAATCGAATAAGAACCACTATTGGGAAGCTTGGGTCATCCATGTACGTCACTATGGTTGAGAGGGGATGAATGGAGGAAAATCTTTAGTTGGGTTTTAAAATCCCGTAGTTGAAAAATTGTAATTTTTCCAAACATTAAGAGGCTGCACGGTTTAGCCGCATGGTTTAGCTGCACGGTTTGGAAAACCTGGTGCAACCCGTGTGCATGCTTCTGTCCGGAGGTGGAAGGGTCGCACGGTTTTTCCTGGCCAGGATGCACGGTTTTCCCTGGTCGTCCGTGGGTCATGCGACCTGGCTTCTCTTGCCCAAATTTCATTTCATTCTTGGACCGAGCCCCCGGAACACCCCCAAGGCCTCTCGAAACATCAGAAGACATCCCTGGAAGCCCGAAACAAGGGATTCAACCAAGACATAACAAAAAACATAACTTTCCAAAAACCGGGTTCTTACAACCTCCCCACCTTATAACGGCTCGTCCTAGAGCCGAGTTCCCAATCCTCGTTGCTCCACTGAAGAGAAGAGTTCAGGCCACTGAGCCTACATATCTGATTCTTGCTCCCAAGTTTCTTCCTGATCCTCCCCATGCTGCTATAGTACTCTCACTAATGGCACAACCATGCCTCGCAAAAACATTACACTACGATCCCCCACACGAACTGGATGCTCCTCAAAGGACACATCAACCTCAAGCTCCACATCCACAACATCAACCATGTATGATGGGATAGAGTGATACCATCGAAGATTTGACACATGAAACACATTTTTAATCCCACAGTACTGTTGTGGAAGAGTTTATAGGTAAGACACTGGTCTGATCCTCTCCACAATCTCAAAATCTCCCATATACCTGGGTGCCAACATACCGTGATTTCAGATCCGATGGTGGCCTAACCTTGGAGACACCAGAAAGAACACTTTATCACCAACCAAAAACTCAAGAGGTATACACCTCTAATCTGCATACGAATTTCGTCTACTATGAGTCTTAGCCATCTGATTCTTGATCAAGATAACTCTCTCTGATGTCTCCTTCATGAGACTTGGCCCCAACAACTCAGATTATCCGGCCTCTAGCCAACACAACAGAGATCTTCATGGTCTCCCATAATGTGAGTCAAATGGTGCCATCTGAATTGTAGCCTGAAAACATTTGTTGAAGTCAAAATCAACCAATCATAGGCGCCTCTTCCAATAACTACCAAAGTCCACAACACAAGAAATTAACATGTCTTCTAACTCTTGGATCGTATGCTCCAACTTCCCGTCCATCAATGGCTGGAAAGCCGTACTCAAAAGCACTTGCCTACCAAGCGCCTTCTACAACACTTTCCAGAAATGCATTGTGAAACACGGATCTCGGTCTAAAACTATGGTTCGTGGGACCCCATGCGACCTCACTATTTCCTGAACATATAACTCATCCAATTGGGTGACTGTAAAGGTCTCCTGAATCGCTAAGAAATGAACCACTTTCATTAACCAATCCATAACGACACAAATGGAATCATTATTTCGCGGCATCCTCAGAAGAACCATGACAAAAAACATCATTACATCATCCAACTTCCATTCCAGAATGGGAAATGGATGCATCAAACCACCTGGTCGTTGATGCTCGGCCTTCACCTGCTTACAGGTAAGGGACCGTGCCACAAAGCCTGGAACTTACTTCTTCATTCTTGGCCACCAAAACTGCCTCCGGAGATCAAGGTACATCTTTGTCAAACAAGGATGCACTTCCCAATTTGATGCATGGAACTCACACATCAACTCTTCCCGCACACACTTTGGCACAACCACACGATCATGAACACGAACAACACCTTCCATGATGACAACCCAACCAGAAGGTAGCTCCCCACAATTATCTTTTTTCATAATGATAAAACACTAATGATCCTAATTCTATATTTCCTTAAATAGAATCAAAATTGTTGACTCCATCGCTAAGGAAGAAATAGTGACCTGACCACTCCCCTCATGCACATCAAGGTGTATTTATGCAAACAAAGCCATCACCTTCCACTCGGTGCTTGTAACACCCCAGGTAAATAAAGAATATGACATTTTAATATTTATCCATATTTGTGAATAATGTATTAATATTACTTTAAAGGGGACGCTATGTTCGATGGCGTACCCAACACGCAACAATGAGTTTCTTGGGAATCTTACGTTGCACTCTAAAAATAAAATAATATTATTTTAAATGGTAGTTAACATGTAGCCATTGTATTGGCGGGAATGGATAGAAATAACTAAAATATGATTATACATTTTTTTAAATGTTTTTACATTTTTCAAATAAAAGATAAAGGCTTAAAATATGGAAAGAATTCAATTTTAGGCGTATAAGCCCTAGTTTTCACTAAAGGTTCACTTATCACCTTCTGATGGAGAACCGTCATTAAATATAGTTTTGTTCACTCTTATACATTATATTGGACCAAATAAAACTCTTCTTAAGAATCGGGACATCAAAATTTACTTTGTGTAAATTTTTGGTATCTTTCCGATAAAGTTCATTTTTTCAATGAATAGTGTAAAATGTTGTATTTTAATTCAAAACCTATTTTTAATTTAATTTATTTATATGATTATATTATCTTTTGAATTTGTTTTAATGTGAAATTAGAATATATTTTTATCATTAAATCCAATAGTGGTCGTTGGAATTAATTTCACATTGAAATCAGACTTAAACTAGTGTCAATCTTTTGATACTTATTGTTTCATAAAAACACGCTATTTGCTTTGACATCGGGAATTAATTATTAAATAAATTAATCTGAATTATATGTTGTGAATTTTTTAAAATATACTTCATTTTTAAATTCGGAATATCAAATATAGCTTATGGTGAATTTTTGGGATTTTTCTGAAAAACTTAAAATTTTGATGAATAGTGAAACCACTAAGTGGTACTTATAAAAAATGATTTTTCCATTTAAATGAAATTTTCCCATCTTTGTGTTTTGAATTTAAAAAATTTGACATACATGGTTTTCATTAATAAGTAAAATGTAGTTCAATGGGATAAAAATAATTTTTTGGTGAATAGTAACTTATTACGTTTTAATCACGATTAGAGGTAATTAGTGTAGTTTAAGGTAAAAATAATGTTTTAATAATATTAAATGAACATGACACATGTAATAACCTCATTGGATGTGTCATGGCCGACCAAGAAAACCAATGGGTCAACTTGGGGACCCCATGGAGCCACTTTGGTTGGAAAATGACATAAATATCTTTTTATTTAATGTTAAAGTAAAAATAACACAAACATGACATGTTTTACTAAAACAATTGTTACATGGGGTTATACAATTTCTATTTTTTATTATAAATAGTAATTGGAAAGATAAAAAGATTTCCTACATCATTATAGTTTTTTTTAGAATTTTTAGACAATAAATAAAATAAATTATTTATGACATCATGATGATGCAGCGATGACCTCATTATTTAACGATTTAAATAAAATGGATAGATAATGTATAATATAAGACCTACACATGTCCAAAACCAATTGGATGGGTGTATTTCGAAACATTATCACCTAATCCTCGAATTATTTCAATGTGGGACCCTTTAAATCAGAAAATCATTTTCAAATAAAGTATTATTTCATTACTTTCCAAAAGTGACCCTCCTCTCCTCTTATAAAAGGCCCCCACCTCTACCTCCTTAGCCACACTCCCAAAGCCTTTGGCTCGGCCAAACCCTGCCCATTTTGTCTCTCCACTTCCTTATATTACTCCTTGAAGACTAACTTTGGGCAGAAGTCTTCCCAAGGAAGCCCATGAGCTCAAACCAAAGGGAGTTACCCGATTTTAAGGTAATGTCTTCTTTTGAGTCCTTTTGTTTTATTTTGCTTCTCCAACCCCCTAAAATCTTTTTATTATTTTATTTTGTAACAAATAAAGTATCCTAAATATACTAGGATGTTTATATAAGAAGTATTCGAGCTTAAATTACACACACCTACATCTAATGGTTAAAGAACGTACTGTTTTCGTGGATGGCGAATTTCTGCCTCACGAAACGATGATTGTTCAACACTTATATAACACCTTCAAAGGTGGCTATTAAGGTTTAACTGTATTTATATATGATATATAATATTTTTATGTTTTACTTTAGCTTCTGTATTTTTCATTTTTGGCTTACCTTTATGGCTTCCATTATGGGTATATGCGATATCTTCATTTTAGGAAGTGCGGACAACCGCCCCCTCAAAGTTATTTGATTCGTTAATGCCATGCGTTGGACGTATAATGTATGGATTTAATGTTATTATATATGATGATATACTGGAATTATAATATACCTCTATATAATTATTATTTATTTCCATTAATGTATGAGATAGAAATGAAAGTAGCGTTCATGCGTACGTACGACTTACCGTCTCTATGAACGGTGCATTTCATTTCTTATCCCCAAATGTAATGTACTATTAAAAGTACATGTATATAATTGATATATATAATGAATGATACATTTAAATGATTAATATAATTATGGAATTAAAATATACATATGTCTCATATTGTTTTAATTCCATTAATACGACGTAGAAATTAAAGTAGCCTTCATGCATACGTACGGCTTACCGTCTCCATGAACGGTGTATTTCATTTATTTCCTCTAAATGATTATGTGATATTATAAATACATGTATATGCAGGATATATATGATATATATGATATCCAAATCAGGAATTTCATTTTGGATATAAAGAACCTTTTACCACACTAACAACATGTAATTGTAAGAAGTCCACTTTCGACTTAAGAACCAAATATCGACAAAACAATCATTATTAACATAATGATTACATAATGTTTATAACATAGAAATAAGTGATATAAAAGGAATAATAAGCTTGAAAAAGGTTCTTAAACAAGTATAAATTTACTCAAGTTTTTTATTCAGGAGATTAATGAACGATCGAGTCAAGTCGGACCCGAGGTAAGGGATCCTACTCCTCTCTTTCTTTTTAAGTACACTCTTTTATGTCATTCCTTTTAACGATCGTCTTTCTTGTTATTGGGAAGTTCTTTTATATTAATCCTACTGTAATTTCTATTATCATGTGATAAGAGACCCTATTCTCTCTCATTAATCCATTTTTGGATGTTTTTAAGTGGCACTGTTAGGCTGCCGAGTTTTCGTAAGGGATTTTTCATCTCACTTTTATTCCAGTGAGATTTATGATACATTTGCCACAATTTCCATTGATTGGTGTATGTACTACCCATTATATTAATAATTTTTTAATATAATTTCTTTTATGAGTATTTACATCAATGTTGTATTGTTCTTCTTTCACGAGGTATATGTTTCGAAAGATACCCATGTCGGTAAGGGAATCTTTCACCCTCCTCTTTTTAAAAGACTTCGTTTGTTATTTCTTTTAATTCACATACTATTATGGTGAGATATGTTCTTAAATATCCTGATTGATGTAAATTTTATGTCCATGTGATGAGATTCCCTTTTTATCTCTCATCAACTCATTTTCTGAAATTTTGAAGTGACGCCGTTAGGCTGTCGAATTTTACCAAGGGAACGTTTTAACCCAATTTCGATTTCTTTGGGTTCAACATGTAGTAATTGAATATTTCATCTTTTTAGTATGTGTGAATGACATTTTATTGTTTTAAACTTAATATCCAATTATATTGGGTGTATTTATATTTGTCACACATAATTTTGATATTGATTTATCCTTAATTTAAGGATACCTTCCTTATAAGGGATTTCATAACATTTTAAATCCGTATTGAGACTTCATTGTTGTTATGCACCAATTCACTCTTATATGGTTTATATACTATCCTTTGGAATATTATATCATGAATCCATTTATTCTCCGGATATTATAATGTTCTGATTAAATGTTATTCCTCAATTATTGTATTCAAGTGTCTCTAATTTTGGTAAAAACCCTTCAACCAAAATATCGCTTCAAATGTTGTTAATGATTTGTTCTTATTAATATCCAAGTTTTCAAAATGGTTTTAAGGATTTATTTATATGGATATTAATGGATTAAAATGTTAGAATCTTCAAGGTGGTATGGTACACTTTGATTCAAAAATCTCTTTATTAAATGTTTTCAATGGTTTTGGAAATGGTTTCTTTTTGAACAGATTCATTATTTCAATATACTAAAATGTTATATTGTGATTGAAATGTGGAAATGTTATGCTTCCTTTATGCATGTTTTATGTGATACGTTTATGTTATGGTTCTTGGGCATTGTTATGAAAACGGGTGGTTCCGTGATATACTAAGGGCGGGTGAGCCCGATATAGCTCTCCAACGCATTGGGTAACGCGAAGGAGTGAAATGTTAAGGTTTCTCCAAAGAGATTTAAGGAATATACTGTGATGGGTATTCCAAACGTAACCAAGAGGGTCACTCCCTATGTAAGAATGTTATGAATTCCTCAATTTACCTTTATGTCTTATGATTTATTTGATTTATTCATGGTTTGATGAGGAATGTTAAAGTGCATTTTTTATGGGTAAAGTATGATTTCATTCTTATGTATATATGAACTCATGTTTCCTTTCCATATTTTTATAACCCTTACTGAGATTTTTATGCTCATCCCAAGTTTTTGAAAAAAATTTCACAGGTCAAGGGAAAGGTACATGATGTGATGATAGTGTCAAGGATGTGTCAAGAAAGAATCCTTGTTTTATTTTAAATATGTTTCTGTTGATGGGAAGAATGAATACTGTCTTTTATGTAACCACTTTGTTTTAAATGTGGAATGTATTGCATGTTTCAAGATCTAATTTTCTAAAACTCTAAACCCGAAAAGATCCTCAATGTGTAATCTTGTAATAACTCAAGATTAAGTAAGGTTTAAGGCTGGGGCCTTATAGTTGGTATCAATGGTCGGTTTAGATAACTTTAGAGGTTATGGTATTCTTTAAGTATAAGTGGCATTACCATAATGGTTAGGATTTCAGAAAGAGTCCTAGTTTTAGATAAAGTAAATGAGTAAGTATATATTATTGTTTATCTTCCTCATTAGTACATGATGGTTTTTTTTGATATACTCACACTGACCTTTTTGGTTTTAGTAAATGGATGGATCAAGCAGGCACCAAAGTAACAGTGGATGTGAAAGAAACTGTGACAGTTTTTTGAGCAAGCAACTGAATGATATGGGGGATGCAATGAGAACTCTTGTTATTATCCACAACCAACTATATGGAGTCATGATTGACCACCTAAACCTTGGTGATTTCTCTAAGGCATCATATATGCAAGAAACAAATCCCTACAGAAGTACAGGTAATAATCATAATGGTAAGTGTGTTCAAAAACCTATGTGTCAAAGATGTGGAAAGAAACACCTAGTAAAATGTTTCAATGGGACAGAAATTTTCTATAGATGTGGAAATGAAGGTCATAAAGCAAGAACCTGCCATGGAAAAAGGAAGCATCCAGTTGACTCGAGGAAAGGGAATGAAGTTCTTTTTGAGGGATCAATTGAATGTTTTAAATGTGGTGTGCATGGTCATTATGCAAACACATGTCCTATGAAAAAGTTTCGTGAATGGGGTGACCAAGAGCGTAAAATGTTCATTTACCAATACCTAATGCCATTCCAATTGAGGAAGAAGAAACTGACAATGACCAATCAAAGGTATGTATTATTTCATGACTATTGTTTTCCTATTTTGGAATCTTAGGATATGATTAATGATTTTGTTTGTAGGAAAGAGGTGTTTCGGAATAAGTTTGGATGGAATGGTTAATGGATCATGAAGAATGTTGAATGAGTAAGATGTCAACATATAAGGGCTTCATGAGTTATGGTGAACTTCTTAAGAGTAGTAAGTCTCTTTTGATGATGGGGTTACATTAGAAGACTTTTTATATTATGTGTAACCCTGATGTTTAATAGAAGAAAATTTTATTCAAGGAATAGTTATCTTTTCTTTTGTGGACATAGTTATAAAGAACTATTTGGGTTTATATGATCCTTACTTTTAAGGTAATTATGGGTTACTATATGATATGATTGAAGTGAAAGGCATGAGATGAAATTGAGGTTAAATTATGTTATGGTTATTTTTGATGATTTTATCTCTTTTTGGGGAATGTTTTAATAATTATATAGTTTTGGAAAAAGGACAACACGCAGACCGTGTGACAACCCGTCGCGTCAGACAAAGCTGCGGGAATCAAACCCACAACCAAAGTGCAACTGGTATTTATCGCCTACCATTGTACTACGTGAAGTCCCTGGTTAGTTTGACCGATTATTTTTAGTTAGATGAATTTATGAATTAAGATTAAGTTGATTTTGGGTTATTTATGAAAATGATTAACCTATCATGGAGGATAAGTGATTAGGTTAATTACTTTTCAATACGAGACTTTAGGAGCAACTGATATTGTTTGGAGATAAATGTTACGATTTAACTTGGTAGACTATGTGACTAAATCCTTCAAATATTTGGGTTTCAATCTTAGTTTGGTTTACATTGAAAATTTTTATGGACAAATGGTCCTCGTTGAACTTTGGGTTTTGTTGGACAAATTTTGGAGATTAAGAATAGATTTTCTTTTTATAAAGGGTTATCCTTTTCTGGATTATCTGAACTTGTACTAACCTTTCTGGTTTTGGTTTTGGCTAAATCCTAATGACATGGGATGTATATCGTTCTCTTTGGTGGATTATGTGATTCTCTAGAAGTTGATTATAGTACTCTTAATGTGAACAAGTCTTCCTAAATACTCGTCTTTGGAGAAAATATGAGTTTGTGTAAGGAATCTAATAAAAGTTGAAAGTGAACATGATAAGTGATTATGTTTCCTTATGAATAAATTTCTCAATAAAAAGTAACATAAAACAAAAATTTTGTCTATTAACTTTTCCTACTGGGGAATCGAATACCGTTTAACCCATCACAAGTTTGTGATTTTCTCGTGGTTAACTTTCTCCTAAACATGTTTTCTATCACTCTTCATCAGAACATGACCCTTTGTTTTTTCCTCCATGTCCATATTTTCATACTTGGAATCCTATTATGGGATAACTCGGGTGACCTTTGTACTTATCCTTCTTTATTTTAAAGTGACTGTTTTACCGACTCTTGTTCCTATTGGGACTTTCAAGGATGTTTCCAAGCGCAATTTTAAAATTGCGAGAACGCAATTCCCAAAAGGTGGGAAGGATGTAACACCCCAGGTAAATAAAGAATATGACATTTTCATATTTATCCATATTTGTGAATAATGTTTTAATATTACTTTAAAGGTGACACTATGCTCGATGGCGTACCCAACACGCAACAACGAGTTTCTTGGGAATCTTACGTTTCACTCTAAAAATAAAATAACATTAATTTAAATGGTAGTTAATATTTATCCGTTGTATTGGAGGGAATGGATAGAAATAACTAAAATATGATTATACATGTTTTTAAATGTTTTTACATTTATCCAATAAAATATAAAGGCTTAAAATATGGAAAGAATTCAATTTTAGGCGTATATGCCCTAGTTTTCACTAAAGGTTCACTTATCGCCTTCTGATGGAGAACCGTCACTAAATATAGTTTTGTTCACTCTTATACATTCTATTTTACCAAATAAAACTCTTCTTAAGAATCGGGACATCAAAATTTACTTTTTGTAAATTTTTGGTATCTTTCCGATAAAGTTCATTTTTGCAATGAATAGTGTAAAATGTTGTATTTTAATTCAAAACCACGTTTTAATCTAATTTATTTATATGATTAGATTGTATTTTGAATTGGTTTTAAAGTTATATTAGAATATATTTTAATCATTAAATCCAATATTGGTCGTTGGAATTAATTTCACTTTGAAATCAGACTTAAACTAGTGTCAATCTTTTGATACTTATTGTTTCATAAAAACACGCTATTTGCTTTGACAGTGGGAATTAATTATTAAATTAATTAATCTGGCTTATATGTTTTGAATTTTTTAAAATAGTCTTCATTTTTGAATTTGGAATATCAAATATAGCTTATGGTGAATTTTTGGGATTTTTCTGAAAAACTTCAATTTTTGAGGAATAGTGAAACCACTAAGTGGTACTTATAAAAACTGATTTTTCCCTTTAAATGAAATTTTTCCATATTTGTGTTTTGAATTTCAAAAATCCGACATACATGGTTGTCATTAATAAGTAAAATGTAGTTCAATGGGATAAAAATAATTTTTTGGTTAATAGTATCTTATTAAGTTTTAATCGCGATTATAGGTAATTAGTGTAGTTTAAGGTAAAAATAATGTTTTAATAATATTAAATGAACTTGACACATGTCCTAACCTAATTTGATGTGTCATGGCCGACTAAGAAAACCCATAGGTCAACTTGTGGACCCCATTGAGCCACTTTTGTTGGAAAATGACATAAATATCTTTTTATTTAATGTTAAAGTAAAAATAACACAAACATGACTGGTTTTACTAAAACAATTGTTACAAGGGGTTATACAATTCAGAGTTTTGATTATAAATAGTCATTGGAAATATAAAACGATTTCCTACATCAAGATAGTTTTTTGTATTATTTTTAGACACTGAATAAATTAAATTATTTATGACATCATGATGATGCAGCGATGACCTCATTATTTAACGATTTAAATAAAATGGAAAGATAATGTAAAATCTAAGACCTACACATGTCCTAAACCAATTGGATGGGTTTATTTCGAAACCTTATCACCTTATCCTTGAATTATTTCAATGTGGGACCCTTTAAATCTGAAACTCATTTTCAAATAAAGTAATATTTCTTTACTTTCCAAAATTGCCCCTCCTCTCCTCTTATAAAAGGCCCCCACCTCTACCTCCTTACCCACACACCCAAAGCCTTTTTCTCGGCCAAACCCTGCCCATTTTGTCTCTCAACTTCACTATATTACTCCTTGAAGCCTCACTTTTGGAAGAAGTCTTCCCATGGAAGCCCTTGAGCTCAAACCAAAGGGAGTTACCCGATTTTAAGGTAATGTCTTCTTTTAAGTCCTTTTGTTTTATTTTGCTTCTACAACCCCCTAAACTCTATTTATTCTTTTATTTTGTAACAAATACAGTATCCTCTATATACTAGTATGTTTTTATAAGAAGTATTCGAGCTGCACATACACACACCTACATCTAATGGTTAAAGAACATACTGTTTCCGTCGATGGCGAATTTCTGCCTCACGAAACGATGATTGTTCAACACTTATATAACACCTTAAAAGGTGACCATTAAGGTGTAACTTTATTTATATATGATATACAATATGTTAATGTTTTACTTTAGCTTCTTTATTTTTCATTTGTGGCTTACCTTTATGGCTTCCATTATGGGTATATGCGATATCTTCATTTTAGGAAGTGCGGACTACCGCCCCCTCAAAGTGATGTGATTCGTTAATGCCATATGTGGGACGTATAAAGGATGGATTTAATGTTATTATATATGATGTTATACTGGAATTATAATATACTTCTATATAATTATTATTTATTTCCATTAAAGTATGATATAGAAATGAAAGTAGCGTTCATGCGTATGTACAGCTTACCGTCTCCATGAACGGTGCATTTCATTTCTTATCCCCAAATGTAATGTACTATTAAAATTACATGTATATAATGGATATATATAATTAATGATACATCTAAATGATTAATATAATTCTGGAATTAAAATATACATACCTCTCATATTGTTTTAATTCCATTAATATGACGTAGAAATTAAAGTAGCGTTCATGCGTACGTACGGCTTACCATCTCCATGAACGGTGCATTTCATTTCTTTCCTCTAAATGATTATTGATATTATAAATACATGTATATGCAGGATATATATGATATATATGATATCCAAATCAGGAATGTCATTTTGGATATAAATAAACTTTGACCACACGAACAACATGTAACTGTAAGAAGTCCACTTCCAACTTAAGAACCAAATATCGACAAAGAAATCATTATTAACTGACAGATTACATAATGTTTTTAACATGGAAATAAGTGATATAAAAGGTATAATAAGCTTGAAAAATGTTCTTAATCAATTATAAATTAACTCATGTTTATTATTCAGGAGATTAAAGAATGATCGAGTCAAGTCGGACCCGAGGTAAGGGATCCTACTCCTCTCTTTCTTTTTAAGTACACTCTTTTATGTAATTCCTTTTAAAGATCATCATTCCTGTTATTGGTATGTTATTTTATATTAATCCTAATGTAATTTCTATGTTCAAGTGATTATAGACCCTATTCTCTCTCATCAAACAATTTTTTGAAGTTTTTAAGTGGCGCTGTTAGGCTACCGAGTTTTCGTAAGGGATTTTTCATTTCACTTTTATTCCTGTGAGATTTATTATACATTTGCCACAATTTCCTTTGAGTGGTGTATGTACTGCCAATTATATTACTCATTGTGTAATATAATTTCTTTTATGAGTATTTACATCAATGTTGTATTGTCCTTCTTTCACGAGGTATATGTTTCGAAAGATACCCATGTCGGTAAGGGAACCTTTCACCCTCCTCTTTTTAAAAAACATCGTTTGTTATGTCTTTTAATTCACATACTATTATGTTGGGATATGTTCTTTTATATCCTGAATGATGTAAATTTTATGTCCAAGTGACGAGATTCCCTTTTTATCTCTCATCAACTCATTTTCTGAATTTTTGAAGTGACGTCATTAGGCTGTCGAATTTTACCAAGGGAACGTTTTAACCCAATTTCGATTTCTTTGGGTTCAACATGTAGTTATTGAATATGTCATCATTTGAGTATGTGTGAATGAGCTTTTATTGTTTTACACTTAATATCCAATTATATTGGGTGTATTTATATTTGTCACACATAATTTTGATATTGATTTATCCATAATTTAAGGATACCTTCCTTATAAGGGATTTCATCACATTTTACATCCCTATTGAGACTTCATTGTTGTTATGCACCAATTCACTCATATATGGTGTATATACTATCCTTTGGAATATTATATCATGAATCCATTTATTCTCATGATATTATAAAGTTCTGATTAAATGTTATTCCTCAATTTTTGTATTCATGTGTCTCTATTTTTGGTAAAAACCCTTTAACCAAAATACCGCTTTAAATGTTTTAATGATTTGTTCTTATTAATATCCATGTTTTCAAAATGGTTTTAAGGTTTTATTTATATGGATATTAATGGTTTAAAATGTTAGAAGCTTCAAGGTGGTATGAGACACTTTGATTCAAATATCTCTTTATTAAATGTTTTCAATGGTTTTGGAAATGGTTTCTTTTTGAACGGATTCATTATTTCAATATACTAAAATGTTATATTGTGATTGAAATGTGGAAATGTTATGATTCCTTTATTCATGTTTTATGTGATACGTTTATGTTAGGTTTCTTGTGCATTGTTATGAGAACGGGTGGTTCCGTGATAAACTAAGGGCGGCTGAGCCCGATATAGCTCTCCAACGCATTGGGTAACGCGAAGGAGTGAAAACTTAAGGTTTCTCCAATGAGATTTAGGGAATATACTGTAATGGGTATTCCAAATGTAACCAAGAAGGTTACTCCCTACGTAAGAATTTATGAATGCCTCAAGTTACCTTTATGTCTTATGATTTCTATGATTTATTCATGGTTTGATGAGGAATGTTAAATTGCCTTTGTTTTATGGGTAAAGTATGATTTCATTCTTATGTATATATGAACTCATGTTTCCATTCCATATCTTTATAACCCTTACTGAGCTTTTTATGATCATCCCGTGTTTTTGAAATGTTTTTCACAGGTCAAGGGAAAGGTACATGATGTGATGATAGTGTCAAGGATGTGTCAAGAAAGAATCCATGTTTTATTTTAAATATGTTTCCGTTGATGGGAAGAATGAATACTATCTTTTATGTAACCACATTGTTTTAAATGTGGAATGTAATGCAACTTTAATGATCTAATTCTCTAAAACTCTAATCCTGAAATGATCCTCAATGTGTAATCTTGTAATAACTCAAGATTAAGTAAGGTTTAAGGTTGGGGCCTTATAGTTGGTATGAAAGGTCGGTTTAGATAACTTTAGAGGTTAGGGTATTCTTTAATCATAAGTGGCATTACCATAATGGTTAGGATTTGAAAAAGAGTCCTAGTTATAGATAAAGTGAATGTGTAAGTATATCTTAGTGTCTATCTTCCTCATTAGTACATGATGGTTTTTTTTGATATACTCACACTGACCATTTTTGTTTTAGTAAATGGCTGGATCTAGCAGGCACCAAAGTAACATTGGATGTGAAGGAAACTGTGACAGTTTTTTGAGCAAGAAACTGAATGATATGGGAGTTGCAATGAGAACACTTGTGATTATCCACAACCAACTATCTGGAGTCATGATTGACCACCTGAACCTTGGTGATTTCTCTAAGGCATCATATATGCACGAAACAAATCCCTACGGAAGTACAGGTAATAATCATAAAGGTAAGTGTGTTCAAAAACATATGTGTCAAAGATGTGGAATGAAACACCTAGGAAAATGTTTCAAAGGGACAGAAATATTCTATAGATGTCGAAATGAAGGTCATAAAGCAAGAACCTGCCATGGAAAAAGGAAGCATCCAGTTGAATCGAGGAAAGGGAAAGAAGTTATTTCTGAGGGATCAATTGAATGTTTTAAATGTGGTGTGCATGGTCATTATGCAAACACATGTCCTATGAAGTAGTTTTGTGAATGGGGTCACCAAGTGCGTACAAATGATCGTTTACCAATACCTAATGCCATTCCTATTGAGGATGAAGAAACTGACAATGACCAATCAAAGGTATGTATTATTTCATGACTATTGTTTTCTTATTTTGGAATCTTAGGATATGATTCATGATTTTGTTTGTAGGAAAAGGTATTTCGGAATAAGTTGGGAAGGAATGGTTAATGGATCATGAACAATGTTAAATGAGTATGATGTCAACATATAAGGGCTTCAAGAGTTATGGTGATATTCTTAAGAGTATTATGTCTCTTTTGATGATGGGGTTACATTAGAAGACTTTTTATATTATGTGTAACCCTGATGTTTAATATAGGGAAATTTTATTTAAGGAATAGTTATCTTTTCTTCTATGGACATAGTTATAAAGAACTATTTAGGTTTATATGATCCTTACATTTGAGGTAATTTTGGGTTACTATATGTTATTATTGAAGTGAAAGCCATGAGATAAAATTGAGGTTAAGTTATGTTATGGTTATTTTTGATGATTTTATCTCTTTTTGGGGAATGTTTTAAGAATTATATAGTTTTGGAAAAAGGACAACACGTAGACCGTGTGACAACCCATCGCATCAGACAAAGCTGCGGGAATCAAACCCACATCCAAAGTGCGATAGGTATTTATCGCCTACCACTGGACTATGTGAATTCCCTTGTTAGTTTGAATGATTCATTTTAGTTAGATGATTTTATGAATTAAGAGTAAGTTGATTTTGGGTTATTTATGAAAATGATTATCCTATCATGGAGGATATGTGATTAGGTTAATTACTTTTGAATACGAGACTTTAGGAGAAACTGATATTGTTTGGAGATAAATGTTACGATTTAACTTGGTAGAATATGTGACTAAATCCTTCAAATATTTGGGTTTCAATATTAGTTTGGTTCACTTTTCAGAATTTTATGGACAAATGGTCCACGTTGAACTTTGGGTTTTGTTGGACAAATTTTGGAGATTAAGAATAGATTTTATTTTTATAAAGGGTTATCCTTTTCTGGATTATCTGACCTTGTACTAACCTTTCTGGTTTTGGTTTTGGTTAAAGCATAAAGACCTGGGATGTATATAGTTCTCTTTGGTGGATTAGGTGATTCTATAGAAGTTGATTATTGTACTCTTAAAGTGAACAAGTCTTCCAAAATACTCATCTTTTGGAGAAAATTTGAGTTTGTGTAAGGAATGTAATAAAAGTTGAAAGTCGACATGATAAGTGATTATGTTTCCTTATGAATAAATTCCTTAATAAAAAGTAACTTAAAACAGAAATTTTGTCTATTAACTTTTCCTACTGGGGAATCGAATACCGTTTATCCAATCACAAGTTTGTGATTTTCTCGTGGTTAACTTTCTCCTAAACATGTTTTCAATCACTCTCCATCAGAACATGACCCCTTGTTTTTTCCTCCATGTCCATATTTTCATACTTGGAATCCTAGTATGGGTTATCTCGGGTGACCTTTGTACTTATCCTTCTTTATATTAAAGTGATTGTTTTACCGACTCTTGTTCCGATGTGGGACTTTCAAGGATGTTTCCAAGCGCAATTTTAAAATTGCGAGGATGCAATTCCCAAAAGGGGGGAAGGATGTAACACCCCAGGTAAATAAAGAATATGACATTTTAATATTTATCCATATTTGTGAATAATGTATTAATATGACTTTAATGTGGATTCTATGCTCGATGGCGTACCCAACACGCAACAACGAGTTTATTTGAAATCTTACGTTGCACTCTAAAAATAAAATAATATTATTTTAAATGGTAGTTAACATGTTGCCGTTGTATTGGCGGGAATGGATAGAAATAACTAAAATATGATTATAAATGTTTTTAAATGTTTTTACATTTATCCAATAAAAGATAAAGACTTAAAATACGGAAAGAATTCAATTTTTGGCGTATATGCCCTAGTTTTCACTAAAAGTTCACTTATCGCCTTCTGGTGGAGAACCTTCATTAAATATAGTTTTGTTCACTCTTATACATTCTATTGGACAAAATAAAACTCTTCTTAAGAATCGGGACATCAAATTTTACTTTTTGTAAATTTTTGGTATCTTTCCGATAAAGTTCATTTTTTCAATGAATAGTGTAAAATGTTGTATTTTAATTCAAAACAGCTTTTTAATCTAATTTATTTATATGATTAGATTATCTTTTTAATTGGTTTTAAAGTGAAATTAGAATATATTTTTATCATTAAATCCAATACTTGTTGTTGGAATTAATTTCACTTTGATATCAGACTTAAACAAGTGTCAATCTTTTGATACATATTATTTCATAAAAACACGCTATTTGCTTTGACAGTGGAAATTAATTATTAAATTCATTAATCTGAAATATATGTTTTGAATTTTGTAAAATAGACTTCATTTTTTAATTCTGAATATCAAATATAGCGTATGGTGAATTTTTGGGATTTTTTTGAAAAACATCAATTTTTGATGAATAGTGAAACCACTAAGTGGTACTTATAAAAACTGATTTTTCCGTTTAAATAAGATTTTGCCATCTTTGTGTTTTAAATTTAAATAATCTGACATACATGGTTGTCATTAAGAAGTAAAATGTAGTTCAATGGGATAAAAATAATTTTTTCAGTGAATAGTAACTTATTAAGTTTTAATCGCAATTAGAGGTAATTAGTGTAGTTTAAGGTAAAAATAATGTTTTAATAATATTAAATTAATTTGACACATTTCCTAACCACATTGGATGTGTAATTTCAGACCAAGACAACCCATGGGTCAACTTGGGGACCCCATGGATCCACTTTGGTTGGAAAATGACATAAATATCTTTTTATTTAAAGTTAAAGTAAAAATAATACAAACATGACATGTTTTACTAAAGAAATTGTTACATGGGGTTATACAATTCAGATTTGTGATTATAAATATTTATTGGAAATATAAAAAGATTTCCTACATCATGATAGTTTTTTTATAATTTTTAGACACTAAATAAATTAAATTATTTATGACATCATGATGATGCAGTGATGACCTCATTATTTAACGATTTAAATATAATGGAAAGATAATGTAAAATCTAAGACCTAAACATGTCCAAAACCAATTGGATGGGTGGATTTAGAAACCTTATCACCTTATCCTCGAATTATATTTATTTGGGACCCTTTAAATCCGTAACTCATTTTCAAATAAAGTAATATTTCTTTACTTTCCAAAAGTGCCCCTCCTCTCCACTTATAAAAGGCCCCCACCTCTACCTCCCTACCCACACTCCCAAAGCCTTTGAATCGGCCAACCCCTGACCATTTTTTCTCTACACGTCCCTATCTTACTCCTTGAAGCCTCACTTTGGGCAGATGTCTTCCCAAGGAAGCCCTTGAGCTCAAACCAAATGGAGTTACCCGATTTTAAGGTAATGTCTTCTTTTGAGTCCTTTTGTTTTATTTTGCTTCTCCAACCCCCTAAACTCTTTTTATTATTTTAATTTGTAAAAACTCAAGTATCCTCAATATACTAGGATGTTTTTATAGGAATTATTCGATATGCACTTAAAAACACCTACATCTAATGGTTAAAGAACCTACTATTTCCGTGGATGGCGAATTTCTGCCTCACGAAACGATGATTGTTCAACACTTATATAACACCTTAAAAGGTGGACATTAAGGTGTAAATATATTTATATATGATATATCATATGTTTATTTTTTACTTTATCTTATGTATTTTTCATTTGTGGCTTACCTTTATGGCTTCCATTATGGGTATATGCGATATCTTCATTTTAGGAAGTGCGGACTACCGCCCCGTCAAAGTGATGTGATTCGTTAATTCCATATGTGGGACGTATAAAGGATGGATATAATGTTATTATATATGATTTTATACTGGGATTATAATATACCTCTATATCTTATTTATCTATTTCCATTAATGTATGATATTGAAATGAAAGTAGCGTTCATGCGTACGTACGGCTTACCGTCTCCAAGAACGGTGCATTTCATTTCTTATCCCCAAATGTAATGTACTATTAAAAGTACATGTATATAATGGATATATATAATTAATGATACATATAAATGATTAATATAATTCTGGAATTAAAATATACATACCTCTCATATAGTTTTAATTCCATTAATACGACGTAGAAATGAAAGTAGCGTTCATGTGTACGTACGGCTTACCGTCTCCATGAACGGTGCATTTCATTTATTTCCTCTAAATGATTATGTGATATTATAAATACATGTATATGCAGGATATATATGATATATATTATATCCAAATCAGGAATGTCATTTTGGATATAAAGAACCTTTGACCACACGAACTACATGTAATTGTAAGAAATCCACTTTCGACTTAAGAACCAAATATCGACAAAACAATCATTATTAACTTAATGATTACATAATGTTTATAACATGGAAATAAGTGATATAAAAGGAATAATCAGCTTGAAAAAGGTTATTAATCATGTATAAATTAACTCAAGTTTATTATTCAGGAGATTAAAGAACGATCGAGTCAAGTCGGACCCGAGGTAAGGGATCCTACTCCTCTCTTTCATTTTAAGTACACTCTTTTATGTCATTCCTTTTAAATATCATCTTTCTTGTTATTGGGATGTTATTTTATATTAACCCTACTGTAATTTGTATGTTCATGTGATGAGAGACCCTATTCTCTCTCATCAATCCATTTTTGGAAGTTTTTAAGTGGCGCTGTTAGGCTGCCGATTTTTCGTAAGGGATTTTTCATCTCACTTTTATTCCTGTGAGATTTATGCTACATTTGCCACAATTTCCTTTGAGTGGTGTATGTACATCCCATTATATTACTCATTGTGTAATATAATTTCTTTTATGAGTATTTACATCAATGTTTTATTGTCCTTCTTTCACGAGGTATATGTTTCGAAATATACCCATGTCGGTAAGGGAACCTTTCACCCTCCTCTTTTTAAAAGACATCGTTTGTTATGTCTTTTAATTCACATACTATTATGTTGGGATATGTTATTCTATATCCTGATTGATTTAAATTTTATGTCCAAGTGATGAGATTCCCTTTTTATCTATCATCATCTCATTTTCTGAATTTTTGAAGTGACGTCGTTAGGCTGTCAAATTTTACCAAGGGAACGTTTTAACCCAATTTCGATTTCTTTGGGTTCAACATGTAGTTATTGAATATGTCATCCTTTGAGTATGTGTGAATGACCTTTTATAGTTTTACAATTAATATCCAATTATATTGGGTGTATTTATATTTGTCACACATAATTTTGATATTGATTTATCCGTAATTTAAGGATACCTTCCTTATAAGGGATTTCATCACATTTTACATCCCTATTGAGACTTCATTGTTGTTATGCACCAATTCACTCTTATATGGTGTATATACTGTCCTTTGGAATATTATATCATGAATCCATTTATTCTCATGATATTATAAAGTTCTGATTAAATGTTATTCCTAAATTATTGTATTCAAGTGTCTCTAATTTTGGTAAAAACACTTTAACCAAAATATCGCTTTAAATGTTTTAATGATTTGTTCTTATTAATATCCATGTTTTCAAAATTGTTTTAAGGATTTATTTATATGGATATTAATGGTTTAAAATTTTATAAGCTTCAAGGTGGTATGGGACACTTTGATTCAAAAATCTCTTTATTAAATGTTTTCAATGGTTTTGGAAATGGTTTCTTTTTGAACGGATTCATTATTTCAATATACTAAAATGTTATATTGTGATTGAAATGTGGAAATGTTATGCTTCCTTTATGCATGTTTTATGTGATACGTTTATGTTATGGTTCTTGGGCATTGTTATGAAAACGGGTAGCTCCGTGATAAACTAAGGGCGGGTGAGCCCGATATAGCTCTTCAATGCATTGGGTAACGCGATGGAGTGAAACGATAAGGTTTCTCCAAAGATATTTAGGGAATATACTGTGATGGGTATTCCAAACGTAACCAAGAGGGTTACTCCCTATGTAATAATGTTATGAATGCCTCAAGTTACCTTTATGTCTTATGATTTCTAGGATTTATTCATGGTTTGATGAGGAATGTTAAAGTGCCTTTGTTTTATGGGTAAAGTATGATTTCATTCTTATGTATATATGAACTCATTTTTCCTTTCCATATTTTTATAACCCTTACTGAGCTTTTTATGCTCATCCCAAGTTTTTGAAATGTTTTTCACATGTCAAGGGAAAGGTAAATGATGTGATTATAGTGTCAAGGATGTGTCAAGAAAGAATCCATGTTTTATTTTAAATATGTTTCCGTTGATGGGAAGAATGAATACTGTCTTTTATGAAACCACTTTGTTTTAAATGTGGAATGTAATGCAAGTTTCATGATCTAATTATCTAAAACTCTAAACCTTAAAAGATCCTCAATGTGTAATCTTGTAATAACTCAAGATTAAGTAAGGTTTAAGGCTGGGGCCTTATAGTTGGTATCAAAGGACGATTTAGATAACATTACAGGTTAGGGTATTCTTTAAGCATAAGTGGCATTACCATAATAGTTAGGATTTCAGAAAGAGTCCTAGTTTTAGATAAAGTGAATGACTAAGTATATCATAGTTTTTATCTTCCTCATTAGTACATGATGGTTTTTTTGATATACTCACACTGACCTTTTTGGTTTTAGTAAATGGCTAGATCTAGCAGGCCCCAAAGTAACAGTGGATGTGAAGAAACTGTGACAGTTTTTTGAGCAAGCTACTGAATGATATGGGAGCTGTAATGAGAACTCTTGTAATTATCCTCAACCAACTATCTGGAGTCATGATTGACCACCTAAACCTTGGTTATTTCTCTAAGGCGTCATATATGCAAGAAACAAATCCCTACGGAAGTAAAGGTAATAATCATAAAGGTAAGTGTGTTCAAAAACCTATGTGTAAAATATGTGGAAAGAAACACCTAGGAAAATGTTTCAAAGGGAGAGAAATTTTCTATAGATGTGGAAATTAAGTTCATAAAGCAATAACCTGCCATGGAAAAAGGAAGCATCCAGTTGACTCGAGGAAAGGGAAAGAAGTTCTTTATAAGGGATCAATTGAATGTTTTAAATGTGGTGTGCATGGTAATTATGAAAACACATGTCCTATGAAGAAGTTTCGTGAATGGGGTCACCAAGTGCGTACAAATGTTCGTTTACCAATAGCTAATGCCATTCCGATTGAGGATGAAGAAACTGACAATGACCAATCAAAGGTATATATTATTTCATGACTATTGTTTTCCTATTTTGGAATCTTAGGATATGATTCATGATTTTGTTTGTAGGAAAGAGGTATTTCGGAATAAGATGGGAAGGAATGGTTAATGGATCATGAAGAATGTTGAATGACTAAGATTTCAACATATAAGGGCTTCAAGATTTATGGTGAAATTCTTAAGAGTATTAAGTCTCTTTTGTGGATGGGGTTACATTCGAATACTTTTTAAATTATGTGTAACCCTGATGTTTAATATAGGAAAATTTTATTCAAGGAATAGTTATCTTTTCTTTTGTGGACATAGTTATAAAGAACTATTTGGGTTTATATGATCCTTACTTTTGAGGTAATTATGGGTTATTATGTTATGATTTAAGTGAAAGGCATGAGATAAAATTGAGGTTAAATTATGTTATGGTTATTTTTGATGATTTTATCTCTTTTTGGGGAATGTTTTAAGAATTATGTAGTTTTGGAAAAAGGACAACACGCAGACCGTGTGACAACCCGTCACGTCAGACAAAGCTACGGGAATCAAACCCACAACCAAAGTGCGACTGGTATTTATCACCTACCACTGGACTACGTGAAGTCCCTGGTTAGTTTGACCGATTCTTTTTAGTTAGATGATTTTATGAATTAAGAGTAAGTTGATTTTGGGTTATTTATGAAAATGATTAACCTATCATGGAGGATATGGGATTAGGTTAATTACTTTTCAATACGGGACTTTAGGAGCAACTGATATTGTTTGGAGATAAATGTTACGATTTAACTTGGTAGACTACGTGAATAAATCCTTCAAATATTTGGGTTTCAATATTAGTTTGGTTTACTTTGAAGAATTTTATGGAAAAATGGTCCTCGTTGAACTTTGGGTTTTGTTGGACAAATTTTGGAGATTAAGAATAGATTTTCTTTTTATAAAGGGTTATCCTTTTCTGGATTATCTGACCTCGTACTAACCTTTCTGGTTTTGGTTTTGGTTAATGCCTAAAGACATGGGATGTATATATTTCTCTTTGGTGGATTAGTTGATTCTCTATAAGTTTATTATAGTACTCTTAATGTGAACAAGTCTTCCTAAATACTTGCCTTTTGGAGAAAATATGAGTTTGTGTAAGGAATCTAATTAAAGTTGAAAGTCAACATGATAAGTGATTATGTTTCCTTATGAATAAATTCCTCAATAAAAAGTAACTTAAAACAAAAATTTTGTCTATTATCTTTTCCTACTGGGGAATCGAATACTGTTTAACCCATCACATGTTTTTTGATTTTGTCTTGGTTAACTTTCTCGTAAACATGTTTTCTATCACTCTCCTTCAGAACATGACCCTTTGTTTTTTCCGCCATGTCCATATTTTCATAAATGGAATCCTAGTATGGGTTAACTCGGGTGACCTTTGTACTTATCCTCCTTTATTTTAAAGTGATTTTTTTAGCGACTCTTGTTCCGATGTGGGACTTTCAAGGATGGTTCCAAGCGCAATTTTAAAATTGCGAGGACGCAATTCCCAAAAGGGGGGAAGGATGTAACACCCCAGGTAAATAAAGAATATGAAATTTTCATATTTATCCATATTTGTGAATAAAGTATTAATTTTACTTTAATGGGGACACTATGCTTGAGGGCGTACCCAACACGCAACAACGAGTTTCTTGGGAATCTTACGTTGCACTCTAAAAATAAAATAATATTATTTTAAATTGTAGTTAACATGTAGTCGTTGTATTGGCGGGAATGGATATAAATAACTAAAATATGATTATACATGTTGTAAAATGTTTTTACATTTATCCAATAAAAGATAAAGGCTTAAAATATGGAAAGAATTCAATTTTAGGTGTATATGCCCTAGTTTTCACTAAAGATTCACTTATCGCCTTCTGATGGTGATCCGTAATTAAATATAGTTTTGTTCACTATTATACATTCTATTGGACGAAATAAAACTCTTATTAAGAATCGGGACATCAAAATTTACTTTTTGTAAATTTTTGGTATCTTTCCGATAAAGTTCATTTTTTCAATGAATAGTGTAAAATGTTGTATTTTAATTCAAAACCTATTTTTAATTTAATTTATTTATATAATTATATTATCTTTTGAATTTGTTTTAATGTGAAATTAGAATATATTTTTATCATTAAATCCAATAGTGGTCGTTGGAATTAATTTCACATTGAAATCAGACTTAAACTAGTGTCAATCTTTTGATACTAATTGTTTCATAAAAACACGCTATTTGCTTTGACAGCGGGAATTAATTATTAAATTAATTACTCTGACTTATATGTACTGAATTTTGTAAAATAGACTTCATTTTTGAATTCGTAATATCAAAAATAGCTTATGGTGAATTTTTGGGATTTTTCTGAAAAACTTCAATTTTTGATGAATAGTGAAACCACTAAGTGGTACTAATAAAAACTGATTTTTCCGTTTAAATGAAATTTTTCCATCTTTGTGTTTTGAATTTCAAAAATCCAACATAAATGGTTGTAATTAAGAATTAAAATGTAGTTCAATGGGATAAAAATAATTTTTTGGTGAATAGTAACTTATTATGTTTTAATCGCGATTAGAGGTAATTATTGTAGTTTAAGGTAAAAATAATGTTTTAATAATATTAAAGGAACTTGAAACATATCCTGACCTCATTGGATGTGTCATGGCTGACCAAGAAAACCCATGGGTCAACTTGGGGACCCCATGGAGCAACTTTGGTTGGAAAATGACATAAATATCTTTTTATTTAATGTTAAAGAAAAAATAACACAAACATGACATGTTTTACTAAAACAATTGTTACATGGGGTTATACAATTCATATTTTTGATTGTAAATATTCATTGGAAATTTAAAAATATTTCCTACATCATGATAGTTTTTTTATAATTTTTAGACACTAATCAAATTAAATTATTTATGACATCATGATGATGCAGCGATGACCTCATTATTTAACGATTTAGAAAAAATGGAAAGATAATGTAAAATCTAAGACCAACACATGTCCAAAACCAATTGGATGTGTTTATATCAAAACCTTATCACCTTATCCTCTAATTATATCAATGTGGGACCCTTTAAATTCGAAACTCATTTTTAAATAAAGTAATATTTCCTTACATTCCAAAAGTGCCCCTCCTCTCCTTTTATAAAAGGCCCCCACCTCTACCTCCTTACCCACACTCTCAAAGCCTTTGAATCAGACAAACCCTGCCCATTTTGTCTCTCCACTTACCTATCTTACTCCTTGAAGCCTCACTTTGGGCCGAAGTCTTCCCAAGGAAGCCCTTGAGATCAAACCAAAGGGAGTTACCTGATTTTAAGGTAATGTCTTCTTTTGAGTCCTTTTGTTTTATTTTGCTTCTCCAAGAAGTATTCGAGCTGCACTTACACACACCTACATCTAATGGTTAAAGAACATACTGTTTCCGTGGATGGTGAATATCTGCCTCACGAAACGATGATTGTTCAAGACTTATATAACACCTTCAAAGGTGGCCATTAAGGTGTCACTATATTTATATATGATATATAATATATTTATGTTTTACTTTAGCTTCTGTATTTTTCATTTGTGGATTACCTTTATGGCTTCCATTATGGGTATATGCGATATCTTCATTTTAGGAAGTGCGGACTACCGCCCCCTCAAAGTGGTGTGATTCATTAATGCCATACGTGGGACATATAAAGGATGGATTTAATGTTATTATATATTATGTTATACTGGAATTATAATATACCTCTATATCATTATTATTTATTTCCATTAATGTATGAGATAGAAATGAATGTAGCGTTCATGCATACGTACGGCTTACCGTCTCCATGAACGGTGCATTTCATTTCTTATCCCCAAATGTAATGTACTATTAGAAGTACATGTATATAATGGATATATATAATCAGTGATACATATAAATGATTAATATAATTCTGGAATTAAAATATACATACCTCTCAAATAGTTTTAATTCCATTAATACGACGTAGAAATGAAAGTAGCGTCATGCGTACGTACGGCTTACCGTCTCCATGAACGGTGCATTTCATTTCTTTCTTCTAAATTATTATGCGATATTATAAATACATTTATATGAAGGATATATATGATATATATGATATCCAAATCAGGAATTTCATTTTGTATATAAATAACCTTTGACCACACGAACAACATGTTATTGTAAGAAGTCCACTTTCGACTTAAGAACCAAATATCGACAAAACAATCATTATTAACTTAATAATTACATAATGTTTATAACATGGAAATAAGTGATATAAAAGGAATAATAATCTTGAAAAAGGTTCTTAATCAAGTATAAATTAACTCAAGTTTATTATTCAGGAGATTAAAGAACGATCGAGTCAAGTCGGACCCGAGGTAATGGATCCTACTCCTCTCTTTCTTTTTAATTACACTTTTTTATGTAATTCCTTTTAAAGATCATATTTCTTGTTATTGGGATGTTATTTTATATTAATCCTACTTTAATTTCTATTTTCATGTAATGAGAGACCCTATTATCTCTCATCAATCAATTTTTGGAAGTTTTTAAGTGGCGCTGTTAGGCTGTCGAGTTTTCGTAAGGGATTTTTCATCTCACTTTTATTCCTGTGAGATTTATGCTACATTTGCCACAATTTCCTTTGAGTGGTGTATGTACTGCCCATTATATTACTCATTGTGTAATATACTTTCATTTATGAGTATTTACATCAATGTTTTATTGTCCTTCTTTTATGAGGTATATGTTTCGAAAGATACCCATGTTGGTAAGGGAACCCTTCACCCTCTTCTTTTTAAAAGACTTCGTTTGTTATGTCTTTTAATTCACATACTATTATGTTGGGATATGTTCTTATATATCCTGATTTATGTAAATTTTATGTCCATGTGATGATATTCCCTTTTTATCTCTCATCAACTCATTTTCTGAATTTTTGAAGTGACGCCGTTAGGCTGTCGAATTTTACCAAGGGAACGTTTTAACCCAATTTAGATTTCTTTGGGTTCAACATGTAGTTATTGAATATGTCATCCTTTGAGT